>CM054776.1:11416856-12791212 GCA_028984075.1 Pieris mannii | reverse complement strand
CGCGTGCGCGGCTTCCCACACACCTATTGCTGGATCCTACTTACTTTCACCAGCTCTTCACGCTGATGCAGGCGCTGGGACAGATGAAGGAACCGGCTACTAATGGGGTGAGGCTATTATGACCATGTTTTGAAAAATTAATCAACAATTGACCTAGAAGTACTAGATTCTATTCTAAAAAAAATATAAAGTACACATGTTAGTAGTGAAACTTCTTTGTAAATTAATTATTACTAATGTAAAAGATTCAACAGTCCACTTACCAATATATGTTCACTCCATGTATCTGTATATCTATATTCACACTGTTTGCACAATGTATACGTGCTAATGATAATATAAATTTTAAAAAAAATCTTCTGCTTTGTTGCGCTGCAACTGCTCTTTCCCTTTTCTTCAAAAAAAAACGCTGCACATATTCGTGACGATTCGAAAATTTTTACCCTCAAGTTTCCCTCCGAAGTTTCACTTCAAAAACTGACGCTACAATCTTTTAAGGTCAGATTTCTATATTTGTTTTATGATCATCTGTAAATCTAGTAGGTGATCGGCCTCCTATGTCTGACACACGTGACTTTTTGGGTCTAAGGCAAGCCATCCTCTCGATGATTTCTTTCAACGTTCGAGCGAATATTAAATGCGCATATACAAAGAAAGTCCATTGGTGAACAGCCGGGGATCGAACCTACGACCTCAGGAATGATAGTAGCACCCTGAAGCCAGTTGAGCAACACTGCTCAAAGATATAAGGCCAAGCACTGTAAGATATATAACATTTTTAATGTGTTTTCAGGAACTAATGGCTCATACAAAAGCCCAATTGCTGTCTCGTCGGGTCTGGGATATTCTCCAAGCGGTGCCTCTCAATCCGACTCTGTTAGAAGCGTTTCAGAATCCCACGGAAAACAAGTTGCCAGAATTGTTGGACCCGACAAGTCCCCAGAAACTTATGTACTCCCTCCATATTATTGACAAATTGAGTTCAAACAACGGCAGTCCAAATGTGAAGGAAACGTCTGGGATTAATGTCGAAAAAACTGATGAGAAGGCTGCGGACAATTGGAACGAAGTATTTATTAAGAAGGGTGGCTTGAGGCTGCTCTATGATATTATGATGACTGGTGAGTCGCGCTGAATATTATTTAATAGATTTATGTTAAGAATCTAATTTATTTTTCAGGTATTTGTAGGAGATATTGTCAAATTTCATAAGCAAAGTTTGTTTAGTTCCAAATATGACCGAACGAACTCGCAGCCCAACTTTATTGTCACTGTTATTACAGTTACGAAAAATAATACGAATAAAACCCAAATTGGCGAATTTTGCAACGTCTGAATTTTAATAAATAAACCAAAGTATGTCTGGATAAGATAGATGAGTGTTTGTGATCGTAGCTGAAACGTTGAAACGTGTACGTGATTTACTGCCCGATCCCAATGTACGTCAATATTTAAAGACGACAGCGCATTCGAAGATATTAAAATATATGTTATGAACACAAAATACAAGTTGTATTACCTTGACGTCCGTCAATCTACAACTCCGTTGCCACGAACCACCACTGTGTGGAACCAGCTGCCTACTGAAGTATTTTCGAACCAATTCGACTAAGGGTCCTTTAAGAAGAGTGCGTACCAATTCTTAAAATTCCGGCATCGCACTCGCGAGCGCTGTGGTATTAAGAGTCTCCATGGGCGGCGGTATCACTTAACATCAGCTGAGCCTCCTGCCCGTTCGTCCACTGTTCTATATAAAAAAGTGCGTGCGTACAAAGTACACAAAGAGGGAAACGTCTTTGTGAATTAATTGTTACTAAAGTTAAAGCTCCAATAGGTGATCATGTACCAGTATATGATCATATGTATGTCTATATTCACACTCTTTACGTTCCAATGATAAAATAAATCAAAAATCTGAGTTTACTGTACAAGACGTATTGAGACAGAATTGCCATCTAAACTTCTAATATTTAACTCCTAAATAATACATCAACCAATAGCGTGTATTTTTTTCTCGATTTCCCTTTCTCACTCTCTCCCAATCGCTCTCTCCCTTCTCTTCGACAAAAACGCTGCACATCTTCGTGACGTTCCGTAAAAATTTTACCCTAAAAAAGTTTCATTCGAAAAAACAGCGTACCTCATATTAAATTTATAACACTTAAATATGTTTAGGTGTTCTTCAACGTAACGATGACAGCGAATGGAGACAGGATTGTTTGGCGCTATTGTTACAACTGCTGTGCCGGATCGGGACATTACCATGTTCGGAGGCGGGACAAACGCCTAAACTTCATCCAGTAAGATTATTTGACCATTTGGGGCATGGGGCATATTTCTGCGTGTTAAATATTTTTACTAAATAATTATTTCGTACATTATCGAACTATACGTTAGTTAGGAAATGTTTAAAATTAAGCTCTCATACTGACATCGTAATTCTGTTTTAAATATAAAACAAATTTTTTTTTTAATTTATTTATTAACACTTCGTTGCATTACATAAAAGGAAAAAAAATTAAACATAATTTGAATGAAAAGCAACTGGCGGGTTTATCGCTTTAGAGCGATTTCTACCAGACAACCACTGTGAGTAAATTACATAAGGTAGGCAAGAAGTGCAAAAATACATATTACAAATACAATAAGAAGGAAAAAACATACTTAACAGAAACAAAAAGAAATAAAAAGAAACTAAACTGATATAGGATACATAAAAAAAAAACAAAAAGTAAAAAGTGCACATGAATCATGATAATCCAATTCAAGATCAGTCTCACGTCAGTTAGTAGTTAGTAGTTGAATAAAAAAATATTTTTGTATACATTTTTAGAGTTAAAATTTTATAATTAACTTTTCTAGGCATTACTTGCATTAATGACCGTCGAGGAAACTACAGATCGACTGATATCAATTCTCTGTGAGGCAGCCACTGCTAAAGAACCAATCACATATAAGACTGGATTTTGGGGACGGGCTCAGGTAAACAAACACACATACTAAATATACACACAAATAGAAAATATGTTAATGATTCTTCTGTTTCTCTAGAACTTTGATAGTTAGTTTAAACTGCTGTTTTCTCCAATTGCGTTTAATTTATTAATTATTAATAATTATAAATTTTTTGACAAGATAAATATATTATTTTAAATAATTTTCTAGGTTTTGTATAATAAAAGGATACTTTCGAAATAAACTCCGAGATGTAAATCTGAAATGCCTCCTTCTGATAGAGGATCTTTGACAATCTGAGACAAATTTTTGTTTTTAGTTATCTAATGTTATTATTTATTACTTAAGGTTTTAAGTGAGACATGGTTTAACGGTTGCAGGTCCTTACAAACTTTGTGTAAAAGTTTATTGCCAGTTCTTCTTTTCCGTTCTACGCCCTCGATTTAAGAACTGGCAGTAAATGTTAAACTAGAAGCATATATAACTTGTTTGACGTTCATAAGTGTACCCCTATGAATAAATGATTTTTGACTGACTAATATGTAAATAAAAGACTTTAAAATTCCACATCTAGTTGTCTTATATGTGTAATAAAAAGTTAGATTAAACCTCCAAATGCCTCCTAAAAAGTAGAGTTCTTGTAGGTGGTACAACACGCGATGCGCATGTGCGTGGTTTGGGCTCGGGGCGGCGGCGAAGCAGCAGCTCTCGCTTGGGCTTTGAGGAAAGCCGCGCCCAGGCTCTTACTTGACGATGCGGATCCAGCCGTAAGTTAACTTTAAAAACTTAGCTAAATTCATCGAAATTTTAAGCATAATTTTTTATGTACAATTATCAGTTTTTTGATAATCGTAGGTGCATTTTAAATTATGTCCATGAAAGTGTAAACAGGAGCCAAAATCTAGAACAATATTTTAACTCGATCGATCGTCACATGATGAAGCTGATTATATTTTTGCCAATTATATTTATTGGTTACCTTAATTTTATAAATTGTGAGTGAGTGTGAGTGTGTATTGTGAACTATTGGAAAGGCAAAGAATTAGAAGTATGTTATCAGTCTTACCTTTCTTATTGCTCCCATACAAATGTCAGTCGTAAGGATGTGAAAATAATTAGTTAATTATTTCCACATCCTTACGACTGACATTTGTAGGCTTTGCTTCATGTTACTTCACGGCAGTATGGGTTTATTATTTTAATATTAAATTGTGTATCAACGATCAAATAATGGTAATGGAATCTTAATTAGTGGTATATATTTTTAAAAGATTTACATATAAACATTTAAATACGGATAATTATCTATTTGCACCAATTATAAACAAATACAACACAAAGACAAAGTGCGTGCGTACAAAGTACACATCTTTGTCAATTACTGTAAATTTAGATTAAATTGACGTTCATAGGTGTACTCGTTTACTTATATGAATAAAGTTATTTTGACTTTGGTTTTATATGACACTCATATAAATTTGTTCAAGACGTAGATTTTATAATAAATAATAAATAGGTACGACGCGAAGCGGGCAGCGCACTGTACAGGCTATGCGCCGGTGGCGAAGTCGCAGTACTAGCTCCACTGCTGCAATTGCTACTCCAGCACCTGCCGCGAGCTGCTGACATGAGACCTCATCATCAACCCCATCATCATCATCACGAGGTAAGTTATACATTACATTATGAATAATTTCTCAACGGGTTTGAAAGCAGCAGTTTCATATTGATATGTTCAATTTTTTTTAAGGTTGTCCACCATCATGCGGAAGAGGGCAAAGAGCCGTATGGACCGGCCTGTCGTGATTACTTTTGGCTTGTTTGTCGCTTAATAGATGGTTTGCCCGAGGATTTCTTCAAAGGTAATATACTTCTTAGTTCCGTTACGAGTATTTCTTTAATGTTATGAGTTCGATAAATATATCGTAAAACTAAAAATTGTTTAGAAGACTTTTTTTACTTATATATACATATAACTGGGGCCAAAAGGTTGGAGGTTAACATGATGTTAAGCATAGTTACTGTTAATATATAGTAATAAATATACAGTCAAAATCTGTTATATCGAAGGGACTATTCATACCGGTTTGGTCGTCGATAGTCGTAACAGGCGATCATGTTGTTATTAAGTACCTAATACAATAGAATGTAGTCGGGATCTTTTTTTTTTGTCAATATAACAGTATGTTGTTCTACGCCATGTCGTCGTTAACGATTTTGACTGTACACTAGATTACGAATACAAATTAATGATATATAAATTTTATGTGTTAGTAGAAAACTTAAAGACATGCCTTTTTTTCATTTCCGGTTTACAGCAGTGTTTCCCAACCTGGCCAAACATGGGGGCAATTTGAATTTTAGTTTAATTCAATGATAGACTTGAAAAAAAAATTTAGATAGGAGGGCATAAGAATTTTATAGAGGGTACGCATGATACACAAATAATTCGGATACACTGATTAACAGCGTCATTAAACAAACAAAGTTAAACGTAAAAGTCTAAATTTATCAAATTATAGAGAATAAACAAGAGAAATTTGAATATTTCAGAAGGTGCCCTATCAGAAGAGACCGGTGCCCCCGATCTGAACGAGCTTTGTGAACAGATCAGCTGCTCCTTGGAGAAAAGAGAACTAATAGAGAAGAGATCGGAGCCTTGCACCCCGGATGACGGGCTGTACGGCCAATTAAGTCTACTCACGCATCTCTTGAAACATCCTCTCACATTTAAAACCTCTGAACAGGGTACTAGCACACTAGAAATGGTAAGTCATTATAAAGTTGGCTTAGTTAAACTGTTTTTTAAATACAAAATTCAGCTTCTATTAAAAAAACTACTTATACTCAGATTTTTATTACGTAGAATTCTGACACCTATCATTTTTTGACACGTCAGAGATGGCAAACCTTTTTGGCCGGGCACATTTTTCAATTTCAATATGAGTCTGAACACCTAAGTCATACATTTTATTTGTTAGTGAATGTATCCACTTTGAAAGTGGTGCTCCACATTGAAAGTGGTTTAACGGTAAGTGATAAATACGTCCCTTTTCATAACAAACTGTAAAAAGTAAAGATAACATTTTTTTGTAGAGGTTTACTAAACCTTGAATTAGTAGGCAGTGATGCCAGCAAAAGAATAAAATAAAGTAATGAGATTTTATTCGATATATTGTTCGTGATATTGAAATGTTAATTTTTGTATTAAGTCACTTGAGTAAGTTAATATTTGGATTTACCTTTTTGAATTACCCTCAAATGGGTCAATTTTTTCTCTGTTTCGGCAGAAAACTTTTTAATAGCAATACTTATGAAATATCAGAATTCTACGGAATAAAAAATCAGATAATAGTAATGCAACATATACTAAATAATTAATATTTTTTAGATATTTGGGTTTTTATTTGACGTTCCAAACCCAACTCAACGAAATTTGCCTAAATGCAAGTCCCAAAAATCGCGTGCTGCAGCCTATGACCTGCTGGTCGAATTAGTACGAGGCGCTCCTGATAATTATATGGTGCTTTATCAGAAGCTCATGGATCACCATAAACCTGGTGAGTTATTTTTAATGGAAATGATTTAGAATTTGGTGTTTTTTAATTATTAATTTATATTATTTTTCTATATAACATTTGGTTAGGCTCCTTGCACTTATCATTTTATTTTTTTCGAATTAGGTTTGCCTGGATGAGATCGCTTATTAGCGATAAGGCCGCCCGTTGCATCCTTTGCAATGTATTGTGCTTTTTGTGTTTCTTTTATTAGTATTATGAGTATTGCAACGAAGTGTGAATAAATAAATAAAACTTGGTATTCGGTCACGCTAAGGCTAAAAGATCAAGTCGAGAGCGTACCGTTATATACTCAGCATCTAAACTATATTTTTTGTCCACACATAACAAAAAACTGCCACAAACAAACAGAGCTCTTATCAAAACAAATGACTTCAAATAAAATATAGCGCAAAAACCTAATAGTGATAACAGAGTGCCTATGCTGTTATCGTTATGCACCTCTATAATTTTTACATACCTACGTCACACATAAGACCTGTTAATGCGAGCGAGACGGACAGATAAATTTGATGTAATACACGCATAAGTTAACTAGGCACTTCGCCAAGTGTCATTATCGCCAAATCAGGTGTCAAGTTCATTTATGCGTGTAGTATGACCCGAAGCGTCAGTTCATGATACGTCACCTAGAGCTTATATCAAACGAGGTTCTGGGGGGTTTTTTACTTAACATAAGGGACCTTGAATATTTCAGGCCCTTCGTCATCCTACCCGTGGGACTACTGGCCGGCTGAAGAGTCCCGCTCGGAGTGTGGCTACGTGGGCTTAACAAACCTCGGAGCCACTTGCTACATGGCATCTTGTATGCAGCACTTGTTTATGATGCCGCATGCTCGTGCCGCCATTTTGGGGGCGGATCCCGCGAACAGCCGTCATGCGAGTACCTTGCACGAGATGCAACGGATGTTCGCTTATCTTATGGTGAGAATAATTTGATTATTGGAGGTTTAAAATAAATAAAAATCAAGAAATGTTTTTAATAGCAGGCCAGTAAATGGCCTAGTCTTATACGTGCCTTATATTGTCTATGGTATTGTACCAGAATTCATGGTGCAGAAGCCAGGTTTTTTTGGAATTGAGTGTTTGCTGCAAGTGTACATGACATATTGTCAGACATGAACACCTACAAAGTAAAAATTCTTTTACAGATAAAATTTATTATGATATAGAAATTATATATAATGTATTTCCACCGCCTATGTCAATCTTACCCTCCAAAACGACTAAGCCGATTTTTTTTCAAGGCAATATATAAATAGCTCCATTAACATATTGCTATTATAAAATGTCACTGCTAACATACATATTATGATACAAAACACTTATACATTATACAAAGCCAAAACAGATTACATACGAGATAAACAATATATGTATATAAAACAGAAAATATAAGTAGATTATATTAGTACACAAAAACAAATGAAAGAAAACTGAGATTTGACATTGAACAAACGACAATTAATATTAAAAATAAACAAATTGTTACTGCTAAACAAAGTTAAAGTGTTCCCGCCTCTTCAAATATTTCCTCACATCCTCTTTGGTGAGGTCGAAAAGAACAATAATAATTGATTGGTTGAAATTTACAGGAAAGCGAGCGAAAAGCATACAATCCGAGAAGTTTTTGCAAAGTATACCAAATGGATCATCAGCCTCTGAACACGGGTGAACAGAAAGATATGGCTGAATTCTTTATTGACCTTGTATCGAAACTTGAAGAAATGACCCCAGAGCTAAAGAAACTCGTCAAGACTTTATTCTGTGGAGTACTCAGTAATAATGTTGTGTCTTTGGTAAGTGTTGCCTTTCTCACTGTGTATATAAATAAATGTCATATTAGAGGCTAAAAATATTTATAAATCATAATAAACCAATTTAAATCAAAGAAACCATAGATTTCTTCTGGTATATATGTATTGAATAACCCCAAAAAATACAGATTGCATCAAAAGTTTAGTGACACAATTATATACAAGATTTATTTCAATAAATTGATATTTAAAAAAAAACATCGTCGAATTTAGCCATCATGATATCTATAAATGTATCACACTAACCTCAAAGTTCTTTGATTTAAATCTTTATTATAATTTATTTTATAAAATAGCCGATTAAAAATAGTGAGAGTTTATTGCCAGTTCTTCTCTTCTGTTCTACGCCCTTGATTTGAGAACTGGCAGTAAATGTAAATATTCAATTAATTTTTTACGTTCATAAGTGTACTTGTTTACCTATATGATTAATGATTTTTGCCTTTGACTTTGATTCCCACAGAAAAACTATACCACGACTTATATTTCGATTCCACATTTGACATTAGCTACTGTCATTTTGTCAAATAATGATACCACATGTAATAGTGTAGTGATGTACACAAACTTATTATAGTATAGTTTATAGTTTTTTGTGAACTTTGAGTGAATCTATTTGCTTTGGTTTTCCATCAAAATGTATCCTCAGCCAAGTACATAACTAAAAGATGTGGATGTTTTCTTTTCCCCAAGAAAAAAACTTCCACGAAAAGCTTTCACTGTAACTGATAAAGTAATGAAAAATTAATCATAACTAAATATCCGTTCAGAAATATTTAATTTCCTGATATACTTAGTTTCTATTAAAGTAGTAGTTTTTAGATATACAGAGGAATCGATCCGGAAATATTCCATTTCTGTATCGAATAATTTCGCAACGTCACTATTTAGTACTTTTCATAACGTTGCAACACTGAAATTGTCAAATCTGGAATCGAATTAAAAGTTTTAGTATAGATTCTGTTTCTGCACAAGAAATTTTAGAAAAGTTTTGAACAATATTACTTTACAGGACTGTCCCCATGTGTCTCGAACATTGGAAGAGTTCTACACAGTGCGATGTCAGGTAGCAGATATGCGAAATTTACATCAAAGTTTGGACGAAGTCACGGTCAAAGATACACTGGAAGGAGACAACTGTTACACGTGCTCGCATTGTTCGAACAAAGTTCGTGCCGAAAAGCGGTGAGTCTATATTTTTACGTATCTATATCTAAGCAGTTAAGCGTAACATAAATCAACCTCGACTATGCAATGGAACAAGACTGGCTGTGAAAAGACTGATGAATAACGTCATTGAGGCGACAATCATAAAAGGAAAATACAAAGGAGAGGATGTCTTGATCCCGCGGATACCGATGATTCCAACGGACTTACCATTCGATTTTAAACGCTTACAATTTCCAGTACGTCTGGCCTTTGCGATGACCATAAATAAATCGCAAGGACAGTCTTTAGAAGTTTGTGGAATCAACTTGGAGTTTCCCTGTTTCGCGCATGGACAATTATACGTCGCGTGTTCGCGCGTCGGAAAACCGTCTTCTTTGTTTATTTACGCACCACAAAACAAAACAAAAAATATAGTTTATGAGAAAGCTTTAAATTAATTAACAGACTGTATTTTCACAGTGTGTGTCTGTGAATATCAAATTTAAACCTTATAAATAGCCAGTATTTCAGGAAAACTCTGATTTCTAAGTAAGCAACATGATGTATCGAAAATAATAATAAAACTTCATGCTTTATTCAATAAATGCTTTTTCATTAATAATTATTTTGTTTGTTTTAAAATCATTTTATACAAAAGATTAGGTCTTTTATTTATCGATGAGGCAGTACGAAGTCTGCCGGGTCAGCTAGTATAATAATAAATAACGTTATTGATAATTCGACAAAGTTTCAGTTGCCTAGGTATGTATTTTAAATAATTGACCAAGACTTTTGACGGGAACAGTTCCTTTTTGAAGTTATACTTCTTTTGGCGCGATGGAGAAAAATGATGAGAGTGAATTTTTGCGTTGCAAGCGCACACCAACACCTAAATTCGACATCGTAGAGTTAGTTCTAGGTGGCATGGAAATCGATAACTATGTTCAAGTTGTATATTCTAGTATTTTGTATATTTAGAACACGTGTTTCGTAATAGTACAAATAAACAGTGTGAATAAATAAATATTATTATATTGTTTTTAAATCAATTTCATATACGACGGTGATAGTATGTCTAATAATTTATTTATTAAAAAAAAATCTTTTTGATTAATTTTAATATTTATCGTTAATCACTACTGCATTTTAGTTATTTTTTTCCATACGCCAAAGAAGTATAACTTCTAACGCGTGTACATAAGTACACACGCTCTTTTTTTATTAAATGTTATTTTAATCGTTTCTTAAACTTTGACTTTATATTGGGTAAATGACTTTACACTTTACAACGCTCAAAAACCGTGAGCTAATAGAAAGAGCTCATGCCAATTCCTTTGGCAATCTTTCTCAAGTCCCTTGTATATTTAAGATGTCGCGTATCAGTTGATATTACACATCTATTTAGAATGATTGATAATGCATGTCACGCATATAGTAGCCGGCAAACATCTAGAACAAATTTCCTTGCCTGGGCAGGGGCAAACTGGGAGTGGAGGGAGGGGGGGGGGGATACGGCAACGTGTCTTGTGATTGATAAATCGGTTGACGTTTGTGTCTCGCGCACACTACTAGTATACTTGCCGCTATGGTTTGTGTATTTAGTTTAGCCTGAGAGATAATCACGTTGCGGTAGTTTTTATAGTATTGGCCAAAAAATGTATTCATGGCGTAATACTATATGGATGGTTTAAATTCACAAATCAGCTCGGTAGACGGCTACTTTGTTTAATATCCTACTCATGCAGGATAATGTCGGGTCCGCTAGTTGTTATATTTATTTATTTCTCATCTGAGATATTGTTTTGTATTTGTAGAGCGTGCTTCAAAAAACTGCCGCGTATATTGTGTTTTAACACGATGCGGTATACGTTCAATATGCTCACGATGTTGAAGGAGAAAGTAAACACGCATTTCTCATTCCCCATGAGATTGGATATGTCTGGCTACGTAGAGAAACATTTGATGCCAGCGCAATACCAGGGTAAGTTATACCATTTTTGTCTTGAATTAAAAAAAAGATAAACTAATTTAAGATCACGTTTGAACTTTTATTAGTGTTATTGTTGCATGCCTCAAAGTTATCATAGAAGTGTGTTTGTGTATTTATTTTTATAGAACAGAGGGCATACTGATTGGAAGCTTACCTGATGTTAAGTGATACCGCCCATGGGCCCTCTCTGTGGCGTTGAGGTTGGCGAGTGCGTTGCCGGCTTTATAGGCTTTATAAGTATTATTTTTATTCCCACCAGGGCCTTTTGAATTTTGACTCATGTTTATATCAACTTTATAATAGAATTTATGTGGCTTAATGTGCTTCTTTTATTTTCAGAAGAGAAAAGAAAATCGGCTGAACTAAGAAAAGATGGCGAAAGCAGCCCCGTTACAGATAGCGATGACAGTTTTGAAGAAGAACATTATGAGTGAGTTTGACATCTTAATTTATATAAACTAGCTGCCCCCGCGACATTCATTTCTCCTTAATGCCTAGTCCACCTTTTGTACATACCAACATGGAGCATTTTGATATGTTACCCCATCGACTGTTTGATTTTCCGGAAAGAACTCTTAAAAGTTTTTCTGTGATTTTTCTCTATATGTATATATAGATTTATTTTATTTTTACCAGAGTTTTATTTATAACTTCTTGACTAACAAAGAAAAAATAGGGTTGTACGTAGAGGGTAGACAAAAATTAAGGGTTGTATCTATTTTGTACGGTGTATCATAAAAAAATTAAAACAAAATTTTGTCTGAAAAATTAAATAGTTTTTTAATTTAGTTAATTTTTCTTTAGTTTCGTTTATTTTCGTTTTAACTAAAAAAATGAAAAAAAAAAAAATAAAAGAATAAAAAATGCAATAGAATAAAATATATATATAAATAAATTTCGCGTCACAGTATTCGTTAGTATACTCCCTAGAAACGGCTCGACCGATTCTTATGATTTTTTAATCCATATTCAGTAAGTCTTGGAATCGGCTACTATATATTTCCTACCTTAATTTTCATCTACCCTATACGATCAACCCCTATTTTGCTTTATTAGTTAAAAATTTATAACTTGAACTCTAAGGTTTCAGAGTTTTGAGAGGAGATCATTTATTATATACATGAGATAGTTAATATTTAAATTTTTTTAGATACGAATTGATCGGTGTAACGGTCCACACGGGCACAGCAGATGGCGGCCATTATTACTCATTCATACGCGATCGCGAACGAACGCACGATCGTTGGCTGTTATTCAACGATGCGGAAGTCAAACCTTTCGACCCCGCCCATATAGCGGCGGAATGCTTCGGAGGGGAAATGACGGTAAATTATAATTACGTTTAATATTAGCAAACATATTTAGTACTTTTATAATTTTTAATATCCAATTCCAATGCAAAAAGAATACATAAATTACGTTGTGTTTGTTTAAAACCCAAATTTTAAGAAAAAAGTATTCTTAATGTCTAATCTAATCAAACAAAAACGTGTAATTTGTAAATTTTGAAGTGAAACTTCTTTATCGGGGTTGGAAAAAAATTTAGTGTAACATTTTTTCGTTACGCGTGACATTCTTCCGTTACGCGCCATCTTTTCTTATCCCTACCACGCGTGATTCGAACTATACTTTCTCCAGCGGAGTAGAGATTAACAATTAAGAGTAATAATTCTATTACAATTAATGAAATTCAATAATAATCTTTGTAGTAATAAGCTAAAATGAAATAATTGTAGAATTTGTATTTATGTCTATGATAATAAAAGCCTTTTATTAAACTTTATCTAATTTAAATTTATTTAACCAATTTCTGTAAAGTTGCATATAGTAAATTATTTTTTGAAAAATAACTTCATAAAGAAGTTTCACTTCTTACACACTTTTTTTTTTACTTTGTTTATAAATTCTTGTTAATACAGAAAGATATATTGCTTAAACAGCGCGTAAACTATTTACTATATTATTTTATTTCAGAGCAAAACATATGACTCCGTTACGGATAAATTTATGGATTTCTCATTTGAAAAGACGAATAGCGCCTATATGTTGTTCTACGAATTGAGTCCGCCGCGGAATCAGCGCGGATCAGATTCCGGACAGCAGGAAGAGGCGCAGGTTTGTAATTTTTTTTTTTAATTTTAAGGTCTATATATTTATGGTAAACGGTTTGACTTTTTACTGTCCAATACAAAATGTTTATTTATTTATTTACACTTCTTTATTTTAAACGTACATAATATGGGTTATATTAGTCAGCGGGTATCCTTATCGCATCAAGCGATTTCTTCCAGGCAACCCTTGTATGGAAGACTAAATTATTTAAAAATAAAAATTTGAAATCGGTTGAGTAATTTAAAATTTTGTTCATTAAAAAATAACAAGACTTGCCTCGTTATAATATTTTTGGAGATTTAATTAATTCTGGCAATTAAACTTTTCCATTATAGTCATCGACCGCAGAAGAAAGTCCCACATCAACCATAGAACGGCGGAACAGTGACGCAGCCCCGGAAATCCACCTTCCACCGGAACTGCTGAACTGGATTTGGGATGACAATATGCAGTTTCTTCACGACAAAAACATATTCCAACATTCATATTTCACGTGAGTTTTTAAACTTTACGCCCTTTTACGTTGACTACAGATACATACTGACTTTATGCATTGATTTAATTTGGATTAAGTTCTAAAACAAAGTGTATGCATAAAATAATACAAGAAAATATGATAACACAAATTTTACACATATGATATATAGGAAGGGAAAAAATTAACAAGCAACCACAAAGAAGTTGCCAATTGAAGTATTTTCGAACCAATTCGACTCAGGGTTCTTCAAGAAAAGAGCGTACCTATCATTAATAGGCCGCCAACGCAATCGCGAGTTTCTGGCATTGAGTGTCCATGGGCGACGGTATCACTTTACATCAGCCTCCTGCCCGTTTGCCCACTGTTAAAATATAGTCACAACTTAACCTCATTAAGAGCATGATAAACAAAGTTACGGTAATTTGGAAGATTGTTGTAAAATCTATCAATATTATTAATATTTTTAATGGACGCATAGCTCTTTATCTAAATATATAATTTTATTTTATTCGTGATTTTTCAGGTTTATGGGCCAGATGTGTAGTTCCGTGCCCCAATCGCTGCTCACTCTGAGACCTGAGATCACCGAAGTGGCTGCGCGATTGTCCACTTCATTCTTCATTGAAACATTCATACATGCTAAGGAAAAGGTATTTTTCTTGTTATATTAACTGAATTACTCTTTCGAGCAAGACATGAGAACAACCGACAACGCACTCGCCAGTCTTCTTTTCCGTTGTTCTATTAAAAAAACATAAAGTTTGTCATTTCACAGGTATTAGACGTCAACTGTCATTCACTTTAGATATAATATTTATAAGTTTACCTATAATAACCGTACACGTTGGCGTTAATATAGCTACGACCAAGACGCGTATACGTAACGCACACATACAAGCGTGCAGCTTCGGTATAATGCGGAGTCACACCAAGCTCGTGGTTCTCTTTTTTCCTTCTAAATAAGAGTCACGTCTCTTGGATATAAAGTAAAACTGCATAACGTCTAACCGATCGTACATAACCAATGCTAGCGTAGTCTTCACGCATTGAGCCCCATATCCATCGGCTACGCGATCGGTGCGCACTTTAACCTCAAGATCGTCGATTCCCCGTCGATGAAGTTGACGTCGTAACGCCTCTAACACGCTCGACGTGTCATAACGGATCTGTATGATCCAATGAACGGTATATTAAAAGCGCGGCAATTAACAGTCAAAATCAGATTAAGCTAAAAACCGCTTTCTACATGGTAGACGTGGACCTTTACTTCGTAGTTCGCGCTTGAGCTTCCGTCCTGCCCTTCAGGCGATTTCAGGACCTTTAGGGTAAACCCTGCGATGGCCGAATCCCAGAAAACGCCTTCTCCTGCCGAGCTACACTCGCCGAACAACCTGATTTGATCCTTTTGATTTTCTGTTTTTTTTTGTATTAGGTAACTTGAGTAAATATTAAGAATTTCCTTTTTGCAGGTAAAACATAAAAAATACGTAGCAATTTATAATATTGCACTGTAATGGGTCAAATTTGTCCCTTTTTTTTGAGAATGTTTTAGTAGCAACACTTATGATATGTCAGAATTCTACGGAATTGAAAATCAGAGTATGAGTACTGTGTTAGAGGGGGAGAAGAAACATAATCCCATTTTTTTTTAATCGATATAATAATCTTACAGCCAACGATGGTGTCATGGGTGGAACTAGTCACAAAACAATTCAACGCGTCATCAGCTGCTTCTGAATGGTTCTTAGGCCACATGGCGGACGATACATGGTGGCCAATGCAGGTAAATCACTATTGTGTTTAAAATACACTATTTATTATACACTATACTTAATATAATAAATATTAAGTATAGTGTATAATAATTTTATTTGTACGACAAAATTATTTTTTACTTTATTTAAAAGTTTATTGATCCCCACCTTTTTAAGATAATATTTATAATTTTTAAATAAAAAAAAATGCCAAGAACAAAATTATGTACTAATAAAGATACTTTAATAATTTGTTTGTTGAGGTGTGTGTGGAAATTTGTGATATGTATTGGAATAGTATTATTAAAAATGCTTTTGTTTCAGGTGTTAATAAAATGTCCAAATCAAATGGTCCGGCAAATGTTCCAGAGACTATGTATGCACGTCATACAACGCTTAAGGTAATGATTTCCCCAAACCAAACTGTAGGACTTAACTTTTTAGACATCATTTTGGATTTTGATCTAAAATTAATCATGAATGCCCTACGCCCTGTTAATGTATATAGGAAAAAAAATGGTTTAAAATTTAACTTAAAGTAAAATGTAATTTTCCTGCCAATAAGTATAGAACATATAGAAATTGTTAATTTTTTAAGTATTGGTTTTAAAATTAAAATTAAACATTAATAATATAAAGAAATCGCTTTATACAAGCCGTAGCACATAAACAAAAGTTTTTATATATATTGAAGCCAGTTACAATCTGTAAGAGATGTAAGAGAAGATTTCTCTTTTGTTTTAGGTCTAGTCATAGTTCTTTATACCTCCAAGGTATGGAAGAGGACGACGATAGCAGTAAATTGGGTGAAGCCAGCTGTGTTACTAGGTTTATAAGAATGCTGTTATCTTTGGTAAGTATTTATTTATATTAACCTTAAAGGGCCGGCAACGCACTAGCGAGCCTTTTTTAGAAGATTATATCAGCCTCCTGCTAGCTCCTATTATATTTAAAAAGCATTATTTTAAGTTAAGTATAAAAATAAAAATTTAGTTTATTATTGTATTTTAAGATGAAAAGATATGAAATAAATAGTTCAAAACAAGCCTCTGAATCTAGCCATAGACATATTTTAAATATCTCTTATTCTTCTTTAGATGGAGTCAGGAGCACGATCACACCTTCGCCACCTGACGGAGTACTTCAGCCTTTTGTATGAATTTAGTAAAATGGGCGAAGAAGAGGGCCGGTTCATGTTGAAGGTCAACGCCATATCCAGTATGGTCAACTTCTATCTTGGACAGAATACCAATTCGGTACGAAATTGCTTTCTTGGAACTTCATGGATACTAAGGGGCCGTTCAAGTATTACGTAAACAGTTACTTAGTTACTTTAATTTATCCCCCCCCCCCACCTCTTTTCAGAAAAAGTTTCGAAAGCTCTTAAAAATAATTGTACATACCTAAACGTATTAATTTTGTGTAGGAATCTTCCAAAATGAATTTGGTTTTAAGCTTAGATAATTACTACACGCAGAAGTTGACTTTAAAGTTAACTAGGTACTTCGCTGTAATTACGTCATAGTGATGATTAAAAAATTTAAGGACCCTCGATACTCGCGATAGTAGAAATCTTTTGATTATTTACAACTACTTCGCACGGGTGCAATGGTGATGAAAAGCAGGTTTTTATTATGTATTGTTATTTCCGTCGCTGGAAAGCTCCGATAATATACGCGTTCGATCGCTGCTAAATAAGCTAAGGCTGTATAGATCTATATTAAATTAACAATGTATTCAAGGTATTTAATTGGTTAAGGATTAATGCTGTATTGGTTAAAATCGCTTCGAAAATTAGCCATTATTTGTCGTAAAAAGTAAATTACAAAAAAAAGTTATTGTGGGTTATCCATAAGAGATAGACATATACCATCACGGACTTTTCTGTAGACCTTTTCAATGTGTACAATACTTAGTACATTATTTTGATAAAACTAAAATGAAATTATTTACGACATCACATTAGAAACCTCAAAAATAACAGTACTTCTCCACTATTTAATGGATGTTATTATACATATAAACCTTCCTCTTGAATCACTATGTCTATAAAAAAAACCGCATTATTTTATGCGAGTAGTACTGTTGACGTAATCACCAAATAAGAAAATCAAAGACTATCGCCCCTATTGTACTTATGTAATACCTGGACGGCCCCTAAGATACTTAATTTTAATTTCTTAGGTTTTCTTTCATTTCTTTTTGAAGATAAATATAAACTTTGTATCTAGGTATTTTCGTCGTTCGTTAAAATCATCATCAGACTAAAAACATCGTAAATATTTTTTTTTAAATATAAATTCGGATTATTTTGTTCCACTTGTATTAAAAAAATACTTTAGCCGTAAAGGCGAATACCAAAAGCCACCGTATACTATAGAAAGACTTATAGGTGGAATCGCCAACCGAAGAAGCCGGTAGCAGCGGTAGTGGGAGTGGGAACAACGAGTCAGTGGGTACTGGGGACAAGTTACGTCCTGGGGCTTTGGACAAGATGGTGGCGCTGGTCGCCGGGTTAGTGGAACGCTCCAGGGATACCACTGGGCATGTGGCACTTGCCGATTCTGATGCCAAGGCTCTACTTCACGCTAAGGTATACGTTTACGTGTACGTTTATTATGTATTTATAGCTAACTAGCGGACCCGACACACGTTATCCAACATGATATTTCAAGCGATTAGGATAGTAAACAAAGTGAAAGTTCCAACTGCAGCGCCATCTGCCAGGGTGATCTGTGAATCTTAAGTATCCAGGGCTCCACCCAATAGCATACAAAAAATCTTTCAAATCGGTCCAGCCGTTTAAGTGAAGTTCAGTGATATACACTTGTAGTAGATTTATATGCAGTTGTGGTCGTATAGGTTCTATACCATACTTTGAGTGTTTACTCAAACTCAAATTAAAAATAACTTTATTCGTTTAGGTAAACAAGCATACTTATACATACATATATCAGTGGCATTACAACCCTTTTAGGGTTTGTCCTTAGAATTCTGTATGTTTTATGATGATTTCTCAATCAAATAGGCAAGTAGGCGATCAGCCTTCTGTGCTTGACACACGCTGTCAGACTCTAAAGCAAGCCGGTCTGACGATGTCTTCCTTTACTTCTTCACACTTATACCACGGAATATGTTTTGATGAAAGTTTTATTGAAAAGTATTTCTACGGCTTGTATATGTTCATTATTTTTAAAGAAAAACACTTTTTTACGGATTATAGTTATGTATTATTGTATTTAAACTTATAATTATTTAGACATAATTTTAAATTTAACCGACGTTTCGCGTGCTTTACAGCGTTAAATGTCAAAAAGTATCACAGCTGTAGAAAATGTTGTATTATCTGTATTTATTTCCCCGGAGTTGGTATCGACTAAAAGATGTAGGGTTTCTGCAGAAATTGCTCACGGTGTCCTCCATTTTCGCGGCACCGAATCCGTAAAAAAGTGTTTTTCTTTAAATGTGTAAAAGTTATGTTAATAAAAGACAATACCGTATGTTCATTATGTCTTAAACAATTTATATTTACAGGGCTTTCCATTTCTCTACCAACAAACCAGAGACTGCCTAAATTTGCAACAGACGCGTTCACTCATTTTCGCTCTGTGCCGTTGGAACGAACCGCTTGCGCAGAAAATTGTTAACATGATATTCCAAGCTATTGCTAAACACTCGGAAGTAAGTTTTTATAAATCTTAAACAGTGTTTCCCAACCTTAAATTCTTATGATCGCCTTTGTAACATACAAAATTTGTATTAAAAATTAACTGTATTGTTTACTTAATAAACTTAAATGATAGGTTTTACGAAGAAATAACAAGACACTAGGAAATTGTTAACGAAACGATAAGTGAATTTTCGAAATATAATGAAAATCTGGAGTGCCAAACCATTTTAATAATGATTTTTCTATATTAATATAGTAATTAATATCCTTGTGCATTATACGTGCTTCACAGGGATTTTATATAATGGGCTACAATTTGGTTAGCTTCAGTCTCCAAGTTGTGTTATATCTAGATGATATAGGCTCCCCCCCTTAACAATCAAATTCCCCCAGTAACAATAAAATTGCCTCTTAACAATCAAATTGCCTCTTTTAACAATCAAATTGCCTCTTTTAACAATCAAATTGCCCCTTAACAATCAAATGTCCCCTTGTGGGGCGTGATTCACATTGGGGAACACTAGTCTAGATCAAATTTGTATTAATTAGTTCTGAGGAAAATTTATATTTTAGCGTTTTTGTCTGTATGTTTTATTGTTTGTTTCGTAAAGAAAGTACATATATATATTTTTATTAAATGTTTCTCCACATTGTCGTATTGGCATAGGCTGTAAAGATAATGTGTATGTTTGAAATAAATAAATAAATAAATAAATATTTACAAAACTTTATAAAAATAATTAAGTAAACATTGAAAGGATAATTTCTTTGGTATGTAAAAAGGTTCCGAACAATATCTATTAAGTTTTTATTCAACAAAACCGCGTCCATTATTTACTT
Organism: Pieris mannii; assembly: GCA_028984075.1. Classification (NCBI taxonomy): domain Eukaryota; kingdom Metazoa; phylum Arthropoda; class Insecta; order Lepidoptera; family Pieridae; genus Pieris; species Pieris mannii. Next base: position 12,770,869 of record CM054776.1, on the reverse strand, counting down.
GTACTTAACTGTTAACTACTCTTATTATATACATTATTATCGTTTGGCAGACCTGCGGCCCTTTTTTTAAGCTAATAACCCTGCTGGTGGAGGGCAGCGGGGGTGGGGGGGCTGGTGCTGCGACAGGTGCCGGGGGACTGCCCTGTTTCACGCATCTGGTACTGGCACGCCTGTGGGACCTGTCAGACGCCTGCCCGCACGCGGCATTGGAGTGGTTGGCCATGCAGGTATGCTGTTTCTTTTAATCCTCATTCAAAGACTAAATGATGACTGAGAGCAGAGTTATTTGTTTGTTCATCCTATCTGCTATATGCTTTTGATTTTGGGTACTGTCAATCAATTTTAGTACGTTTCAGTGTTATTATTGATAAATAACAATTATCTTTTTAGAATTTCATATGTGTTTAAGTTTATGAATAAATTATATTGCTATATAAATGTTTAAAAACAAAAATAAAATACATATGTTTATTATGGAATATAATATACAGGTATAACTTATTATAATTAAATTTGTATCGCGCTCGTGGGCAAAGAAGACAGAGTTTCGAGAGAAAAAGCCGGCGTAAAAAACTCTCAATACTCTTTTGATATATCAAATCATCGTGCAAAATCACTATGGCAAACATCGAAGAAACGAGAAGGAGGCAGATACGGTCCGCTCGTTATTTGTATTAAATTGATGAATGGAACTTGGTGTAATGGTTGCAGCTCCTTACAAACATTGTGTAAAAAACTTGGCGATTAAAAAGAGTGGCGGAGAGTTTATTTCCAGTTCTTCTCTTCCGTTCTACGCCCTTGATTTGAGAACTGGCAGTAAATGTAAAATTAGAATCATTTAAATTATATTTTGACGTTCATAAGTGTACATTATGTTACCTAATAAATGATTTTTTTATTTATTTTATTACACAACTGAACGAAAACCGTGCATTCTACTTTCCGAACGGTTTATTACGATATTGGCTTTTGCTACTAGAAGATGTGCAATTATTCGTCATAATTCATCTAACGTATTAGAGTTACATACGTATACGCCATCACGGCGTATATTTGGCGAAACTCAACATATAATATATTCTTCATTGTTGGACATATTAAAAGTAAATATATTTTTAACTCAACTAATTCTATTATATTATTTAATCATCAGGTCCCTCGTAACAAAGTAGCACATGCATGGGCGTTACGTACCGCGGATAGATGGGTGGAGCCCCAACTGCTGGCGGCGGGCGCGGCTCGGGTTCGCGCCGCGGCAGCTTTGTTGCTCGTGGCTTTGGTCCCTTCGCAGCACTTTAGGGCTGGATATGCCAGGTCAAGACCACACCCGCATCATCCTGCTAAACTGCCTGATACTGCGCATCATACGTTGCATCAGGTAGGAGGAGTTGAAAATTGATATATATAGTTATCTTCTTAAGGACAAGAATTTAATAAAATGGGCAGGTAGTCTCCTCCATTTTACATGTTATCTGTACTTGACGTAACAATTTCTACAAAACCTATTTATACCTAAAGTACTTTTGCACAATAATTATAACTTCCGTTTTAGCATAAGTAGATAAGATGACAAGGGAAGCACAATCAAATCAATAGCTTATTATATCTACGTATTTAATCTACAATTGAGGTTTCAACTATAAGTATAAACTACTACATTATTTTTCTGTATTTTAGAATACACAGTTAATGAAACATATAATGAATAAGTTATGCTGTCCAACGGCCGCTTTCTATAATCTAAAATTATTCCCAATTCAGATTTTCACAAATTTAGATGGATAAATGTCAAAATGCGATCTGTCGTATTTAAAGGCATTTTCCAAAAATGATCCATCGTTCGGTTATTGAGTGTATTTAATCTGTTGATATTGTAGTAAGTCCATTTCTCATAAGAAATGGATGTAAATATCAATTTCTAGCAATAAACATTGGATTGGGATTGATGATAGAAAACGCAGTAAGTTGTTGTAACTTTTATTGAAATTATCAGTTGGGCTATGGCCCTTTTACAATTGTAATTTTTGGCCCTGATCGCACGAGCGCTTTGCTTTGACAAATGTATGTAAAATACGCATTTGTTATATACTACATAAATGGCATTGGAACGTTTTTAATTATACATAATTATTTTTTAAAACGACATACTGGGCGTTTATTCGATCCCACACAAAAATGAATTATTTTTATAGACAAACTATTTATGTCGAGACATATTAAGTGTCTTAAAAGGCAACGCAATTGCGAGACTTCTGGCAATGTGAGTGCCCGTTTGTCTCCTACCTTAAGAAAAATGCCGGGACGAGTTAAATTGATTATTCTATTAAAGGTATACACAATGCTGCTGGGAAAGCTAAAAGCTGCTCGCAAGTACATAGATATAACTGTGCATGGCTCCATCAAGCTTACTGCGTACTTCGGAGTCATGACTCACTGCGTCGTTAGCCGAGTCGAGAAACTTATGGTGAGTTTTGTTTATTCTTAAAAAAAAACAGTGGTGCGGGCATCCTTATTCGAAACGAGTAATTTCTTCCAGGCAACTCTTGAAAATATCTACTAAGTGTAAAGACCAAGAAGTGCATAAAAAATTAACGAAAAACATAAAATTACATGTAACGATAGAAATATACTAAAAACAATGGTGGTGTTTTAGGTCTAAGACTCAGATTTTTATTTTCATGATCATTTGTCAATCTAATAGGCAAATAGGTGATCCGCCCCTGTGCCTGACACATGGACTTTTTAGTTCTAAGACGTGTGGGTTTCCTCACGATGTTTTCCATCACAGTACAAGCAAGTGTTAAATGCGCACTTGAATTCCAAATGTTGCTTTTAGTTTGGGAATCCTAAACCTATCTAAAAAAATACAATTTAGTCTTTAATAATAAATTATTATTAAATCGTGAGTAAACCGACATATCTTAGACCTAAAAAGTATTCTGCTATGCTCCTTACCAATCGATATCAGACGAGCTCAGTCTTTGAATTCATTCAAAAATCTTCTTTTAGATCATTTTTCTTCTGCCTCGTAATTAGCTACTATTTATAGCTTCGGACCAGATTTAACATTTTTGTCTATACATATTATTAGTTTCATTTTGTTTACCCTGTATAGATGTTTCTGTTTTTATTGTTCCATATTAGGGTTGCCTGGAAGAAATCGCTTGCTATCGATAAGGCCCCTGTTGCCTAATAACTTATATATAAGGTAACGAATCTAAATAAATAAATAAGTTAATTAGAAGAATTTAATACATTTATTCGCGAACAGTTCGGTCAATATTTCATGGATCTTTGGGATCTTTATCACCCGGGAATTTCGGAGCCGTCCGTAGCTGTTCACCCCAACAAGCAGGCCTTAATAACGTTCTGGCATACTGTGTGCGTCGACTGCCCTGAGAATATACAGCTTATAGTCTCCAATCCGAGGGTCATCAAACACATCGCCTTCAATTATATATTGTGAGTAAAATAAAGTTATAAATTATAGGTTTTAAAATTTCTAACGATATTCAGCATCTGTTATTCAGAGTATTTCACATGTATGTGGATTTTTTCGATGTATTTAAGACAATGTTAGATGAAACGTGATTTCTGATGCATTTAGAGTCAAAGAAAGTCTAATAATGGAAAATTACTATATAGACTCAAAAATGATTAGCATAGTACATATATACATATATTTTTATAATAATACTCTCTACTCCCCTGCCATTGTGTTCAGGAACTTTTCTGTCTCTTATATTTTTAATAAAAATTTACATTTATAATTTGTTACGCGTACGCGTGATACGCCCCAGGATCGCTATTGCTTGCGAGACCGTTCTTTCATTTTGCTTGCCTCCTTCAGATATTTAATCAATTTTTCGCAGAGCCGTTCTACGCACGGTTTGTGCTATATTAGCAAATACATTATTATTATTATTAGAAATCGATTTTAGCAAAACTGCACTTCTACCTTCACCTAATAGAAACTAATAATAATAATAATGAATATACACAATTATTATATTATTGTAATGTTATATGAACAGAGCGGACCACGAAGACGGTGAAGTAGTGGCGTACAATCGGACAATGTTACCGCCGTATTACGCCCTACTGCGATTGTGTTGCCGAAGATCTTCGGCCTTCGCACGTACGTTAGCACAGCATCAGAACATACACTGGGCGTTTAGGAACATCGCGCCACATTCGCATCTTTACCCGGCAGCTGCCGATGAGTTACTCAGGTATGAATCACATATCAATAATAAGTTTGTCAGAAGTAGTAATGGTATTTTCTAGAAAAACTGGCTAAGTTTCGTGCCGGGAAGTAAAGCTTTCAATTGCATTTATATATTTTATGCGTATAAAGCTGTTCCTATAAGTAACCCGACTGTAGCTGTTAACATTCAGAGCAACCACGTGAGCCGTGTTGGCAGATAGTCAATGAGCAGTGGGATAATTCTACTATTCTATAAACTTCGCAGACTAGCCCGAATCCTGGCAGCTCGAGGTGGCAACACAAGCAGCAGCAGCAGCAGCAACAGCAACGCAACGAACGGCAGTGAAATTGATGAACGAGAAGCTGCCTCCTTCAGGCGGAGTACGCTGGCTGCATATTTACAGGGTATCCACTTGTATACCGTAATATGGGGCCGGTCTAACTTTGACTTTTGATTAAAAAATATTTATTGAAACAATAGACAGTGGAATCTCCTCCAAATTCGTTCACATGTCTCTCATGCTGAGAAACGCTGGCACATTTTCCAACCCTTCCTCGCTATCCCTTTTATTCCATCTTCCGAGGATTCTGTAGGGCATCCTCTCTTATTCTTCTCACTGGGCCATTCCAAGTTAGGGTATTTTTTGACTCATCTCTTATCACAAACACGGACAATATGAATCTATGACATATTAATTTTTCTTGGACATTGTATTTTATTGAAAATCGAATTAATTATACTCTAATTTTTAATTCCGTATAATTCTGACAGCCATCATTTTTTGACACGTCAGAGATTACAAACCTTTTTGGCAGGGCACATTTTATTTTATTGCCCTCGAATGGGTCAATGGATATTTTTTAATAGCAACACTCATCAAATGTCATAATTCTAAGGAATTAAAAATATAGAGTGTAATGTATTCTTCCTGCGGCATTTTATGTTTTAGAAAATGTAATCATTTATAAAACGATCGGTCCCATAACAGATATATTTGTCTCAGAAGTATAAAATGTTGTTATAAGTTTTTAACATGATAGGACTAAATGGACGTACGTCGTGGACGACTTTAATATCCGCGTTCCGTACACTCGTCGAAAACGAAGACGACCGTCTGTACGTGGTGTACAATGGAGGCTTACAGATGACGTTTGAAGTGAGTGAACTTCTTCTATAAATATCTAACAATACGTTACTGTGAGTATTTTGTTGCTAATAAAAGTTACCTGTTTCCTTCAAAATAAAACACGTGTACGCTAATGAGTGTTTGTGGTTTGTCTCTTAAAAAATTTGCAAAAATTACTTTGTGTTGCTAGTAGCTCTGATTACTAAATATGCATAGTCTACTACATCTAAACCTTTGTGCATATTAAACTATCAATAATTATACATTCTTGCCTTCATATAGGCACTGCACAGTTTACACGCGGTATACGTAGAGGGCGGGGCCGGGGCGGGAACGTCCGTAGGGGAAAGCGTTCGCGGGGAATTGACGGCTGCCTTGCGGTGGGTGCGTGCGCTTTGTCGCACGTTGCGCACGCGCCGTGAACCGAAGGAAGCGAGGGCGTTGCTCCTCGCCTGCAAGGATTGGCCTGAGTGTGCAAGACGATTGCTTACCCTACTAAACTTGCATCAGCGGTCTGCGTTGCTGCCTCGGGCTGCGCTGGGTTTGTATTTGTTTTATATTATTGTCAAGTTTGTTAGTTGATTAATTTAAAATTCAATATTTTTCTTTTATAATGTATATTGTATGGCTACTTAGAAATTAAATCTGATTTGTTTATCATAATTACAATCAAACAATATTGACAAGAAAGATGTTATGATCATTTATAAAATAACCATTTTTTTTCCATTAGTATTCTAACACGTTAGTCAATAACATCTCGGGAAAACAAAACATTTTTCAGATTATATTTTCTTAACCTCGTGCTTAATCAGGTGTCCTCCGCGAGCTGGTGATGATAGGTGGTGGGGCGGCTCTAGGCGCTTTGGTCCCATTGGCGGCAGATGCGCACGCAGCGGCACGAACGCCCGCGCGTCCACGTGCACGAACACGCTCGCATACGCACGCACCGCCTCCACTCTATAGACCATACCATAAGTTCATAGGTATGATGATTTAATTTACTCATTTGTTGTGAAATAATTATTTAAAGCGATTTTAATATAAATAGCTCTTGTTAAAGTAAATGTTGATAATCATTTTATACGTTTTATAACCGACATAACAGAAGATGCGTGTTGGATAAACACTGGACATAGTAGGGATTTCAATTTGAATGTCCAATTTGAAATCGGTAATTTCCTTAAAGAAAAATCTAATTATATTAGCAAGCTGTAAATAAATAATATAATGACTGACTGATTCATATGACTCCTATTGTACATAACTTATATGTAAAATTATTTTTAAGATACATTAGCACACGATTGTGTGTGTCAGAATTTGGAAACATTCGATTATACCACCATAACATTTGTGTATCATATTATTGCCATTATGTTACAGAAACCTGTTGTCGTGTGGCTCGCAACCAACGCTGTATGTCAGAGCAACTTGTGTTGTTATCCGCTCTTTGTGCTTTGGAAGCTGTACCTCTAAGGTTCAACTACTTCGCCGCCTTTTGGAGGGATATCGCCAACACACCGGTACGTATACGATTCAATCACTGGCTGCTTAAAAAACAGTCAAATTTTCTATTAAATTCTAAATTCATCATGTTTATATTTTAAATCAATCTTTAAAAAGTCAAAGAGAGATCTTTTTAAGTAAAGAGGGAAATTTTAAATATTTTGCAAAAGTAATTTTTTATAATGTAACAAACAAGCAGGAGGCTTACCTGGTGTTAACAGAAACCGTCGCCCAATGACTTCTTTTCTGGAAGATTTTTTTGCCAGTTCTTCTCTTCCGCTCTAAACCCTTGCGAACTGGTAGTAAATGAAAATTAAGAATTGATTCTAAATAAGAAACTCTGCGCCAAATTATTTATCGCAAAATTTTGAGTCATACAAATTGTTTGAAATTTAAATCAATCCAAAGGATTAGGATCATTTAAATAATAAATACATTTTTAATAAGCTTATTTGATGATTAAATTGATTTAACATTATAAGTTATTTTATATAAGTTATATTAAGTTTGAGTTTAAGTTCGGAAATACTTAAGTGGGCAGCTGAATCCACATATTGTGCATGGCAAACCGCTGCCTAAACAGCCTGCTCTTCTCCATTTTAGTTTTTTGTAAGAAAAGCAATTTCATTTGATTTTTTTAATATTAATAGGCGGATGCGAAACTCGAAGAAATGCTACTAGAGTGCAGCGTGTTATCGGAATATATCGATGCCATCCTTCTAGACGAGCGGGAATCTTTAGAGGATCCAGTTATTTACGAGTTTATGCAGCATTATTATCCGAAGGTATGTTACCATAGAACACTACGTTCTATTATCTATAACGTAGATGTTGCAAGGCAAGGCAAGAACAAACTTTTTGGGATTAACCATTCGATTTGAAGCTTCATAGACAATCTATTTGTATTTATTTGCATTAACACATTAATTAATAATAAATACTTGGCTGAATAATTTCCGAGTATTTAGTATGACGAAATAAGTTACAGATTATTTGCATTTGATTATGCAGAGAAGCATATATTATTTTTAGTGCATCTTTGTAAATTTGTTAAAATATTGTTAATAGAAGGCTAAAGTGGTCTAAAGTACTCGATTTATTTGAACATTTTGAGTTCTTGGACTTGGCCGTTTCCACTGACCATAAAACAAAAAACAATTAAATAAAAAATATGTCTTCTTTATCCTGTTATTATGTAATATGCAAATTTTGAAATTTTTTTTGTCATCAGGTATGCGGCTCAAATAGCGGCAGTAGCGAGAGTGGAGTTATAGAGGCGCTGGCGGAGGAAGTGAGCGGATGTGGGCGGGCCTTAGGGCGTGTTCGAGCCTTGTTGCTACTCTCCGCTGGGCCGCTGCCACCCGCTACTGCATCTATTTTGCAACGGGCGTTAGCCGCCTTGAGACTACGTTCGCTTGATGCTTCAGGTACTTAATTAATTTAAGTAAAGGTTCATTAAATTTACAAGATATATAATACCTTTGATGAAACTAGTCGCTTCAATAGGTAATGAAATTCAATATGATGTGAGTGTGAATGAATGTTCAATCAATTGTCGATGTCTGCTTAAATCTTGAATGTTTGATATTCTGTATGTAGAAGAAGAGGCTGTCGAAAGCGAACCACCGACCGAACCGATGAGCGAAGTGAGTCGATGCCAATCACCCGAAGGTAGCGATGCCGAGGAGACACTGGAAGACCTTCCTCCAGACTCGGATGAATCCATCGAAGAAGACGCGCCTGCGCCGATTCAGCCTACAGATTACAGCGCGCAATTAAACGAAGCAATAGAGGCGCTGGCGGATCGTGTTAGGCACCTGCTACCCGAATGAGTGTCGCTCACCCCGTGGCGTCTTACGTCACGAACATTGAACATGTTTAACGTGTAGTACGCGTATGTATGTACGTATACGCGTATACGCGAAATTTGTTGTCGAATTTGAATCGGATTTACATGCTCAAATTGGAATTAGTGTACCCCGAGTCTGGTATTTTGGTCGCAAAGTCGATGAATTATTTCGTTATTTCATTTCTTGTCTCTGGTTAATACGAGCATATTTAAATTAAATTTTTGTAAACGGGAATTTTTAACATAACTCAAAGATTAGAGTGCTTTACAAACTGTTATATTACATATTTTAATTTATATTTTCGTGTTTTGATAACGAATCGGTCGTGTATGCTATTGGGAAGTTTTGAGGACTAAGAATAAATTTTAACATAGCATATAAGGTCATTACATTTATTCAAATGTCGTTGAACATTTTCATCGATTGGTCATTGCCAATAGCAGATTCGGGTCCATACAGTTTTTGTATCCTTTATTAATAGGCATTTGCCTTTGAATTCTTGATGCTTGAACTTTTATTTTATCTTATACAATTTATGAGGGGAATTGTATTCTGTTGTAGATGTATGTGTAATTGTTGTTGTTTACTTGTTTTATAAATTTGTACATAATGGCGAAATTGGTGTAGAGCATGCATTATACATTCCACGTCCGACATCACAAAAGTCTCGTCATTTCGTGGGAGACGTTTATTTTATCAGCTTTAAAATGAGTTCTGCCAATCTTGAATTATGATTGACTGGATGAGAAGGTAAGTTGAAGCAGTTTTTGTTACCATATCATTTTTTATCTGTATTGTTAACTGTCATACTGTGAACTCGAAAATTGCTGTCATATTCTGACATGATAACACTGACATAACAGCATCAGCTGATGTATTAGTTACAGTTAGAAAATAGAAATCGTACTAAACAGTGTTATTTGATGTTTTTGTACTTATTCTTTAATTGTATGGTTGGACTTATAATTTTCTGATTATCTTAACTAAATTAAGGCAGCGTTGTGACAAAATTACAGTTTTAAGAACAGCCTAACTAGTTGGTTAGATCTTAATGTTGACGAAACATAATTTTCTGTAGTTAGTGGACCACATTACTTTGTTTACAATTTTTTATAGCTTTGGAAATCAGTCGCACGAATTGGGGCATTGCTGGGGAGGGGGAGAACGCGGTGTAGTTATCACCCCCAACCAATTTCACGTACCAGAAACAGTTATTTAAAAAAAAAATAAACAAAAACATATTACCTCACATTAACCGGGCCACTCTCAAAGTCATCCACATAAGCCGGTCGTTTACCAAGCATAGTGCACCAAGTTTCAAAAAAATGCAAATGAAATAACGCTTATTCACGAATAATAAAAATTGTAAAAAGTAACGGATTTTTAACGGATAATCTGAACTGTAACTGTTCACACACTGTTCTGGCAAAATCTACGTTCCAAATGGCGGTTTGCGGCTAATATTTTTTTTTTTATAGAACGGGGCAAACGGGCAGGAGGCTCAACTGATGTTAAGTGATACCGCCGCCCATGGACACTCTCGACGCTGTAGGGCTCGCGAGTGCGTTGCCGGCCTTTTAAGAATTTGTACGCTCCTTTCTTGAAGGACCCTAAGTTGAATTGGTTCGGAAATACTTCAGTGGGCAGCTGGTTCCACAAGGTGGTGATGCGCGACAAAAACTGCCTTGAAAAATGCGCAGTTGTGGAACGACGGATGTCGATTTTAATAGGCCTAAAATCTATAAACACGAAAGTAGGTTTATTTCAATGTTAATATTTATTCTATAACTTTAACATTAAAAAATAAGGAAATATTAGATAATTAAAAAAAACATTATTTATTTTCATCGATTTTTCATACTTAAAATAACAATCGATTAATTATAAACCGATTTTTTTATTGCAGAATGTCACATCTCTAGTTATAAAAATAATAAATAAATAATAGAAAAGTTGAATATATCGGATTGTTTACAAATTTCAATAAATTCCACAAAATATATATATATATTTTTTAATACTTAGACGCAACTCCGGCAGCAAAAAATAACTCGAGATCGCATTGTTCCAATCAAGGTCCCCCGAGACTCCTACATACTATTATCAAATTCGTGCGACCGATCTTAAAATCCAATAATCATTTAATGTCCATTACATTCTTACAAAAAATAAAAGAATGTGTTGCATATGTGGAGTGCACTTTATGTGGTCTGCAAACTTTACGAATTGTTGTAGGTAATCATTGCTTACTACAAAATTGGTTAAAATTTTTATTAAGACTGTTTTTTTAAGCTGTAGGTTATATAAGGAAATATAGGTAAAATCTCAAATTCTAAAAGGAATTTTTATATAGAGTTTTACTCTTATTAGAAATTCTCATTCTTCGTCTAGATTCTCCTGGTGTGTGTGAGAATATCCTAGATATATCAAGTAATTTTGATGTTTGTGAATATTTTATTGTATCAAAAGTAGACTCTCTTTTACATGTCTAGTATGAGAGAGCTTCGGAACAGCTTTGAAATAAAATATGTAATAGTGCTTTTCAAAATTATGTTACGGCTGTGAATGCTTTCTAAATTTAAGTTGGAGTGGTCTCAAGGTATTGCTTGCTAAGTGTCCCATAATTGTATCTACCCGTCCAATCATTTCCATAATGCACCCTTGGCCAGTACCAACAATTGTTTAAATAATGCAAATATTTGAAGCGTCTTAACAGGGTCTTTAATCAAATAATCTGGGGGGGGTTGCATTTCTTAGAGAGAATAGCAACCCTAACTGTTACTTTTAAATCTAAAGAAATTAAAAAATAACCTTGTATTTATCAATTTCTTCTTTAAATTCATTCGGAAGATCATTTAGGGGTTCTTGATGTCGTTTTGAAAATGTATTTTATTTTTTAATATAAAATTTGAGAATCCAAATTGCATAATCCCTTTTGAATTTGTTGGTAAAATAATATTAATGTCCTAATTTCTAAAAATATTATTCGGGACAAGTGATTTGTAAATATTCATGAACTAACCTGTTTGTTTGTTTTCCTAAATTGCTTAGGTAGAGAATTCAATTGTAATGTTATGCTAAATAGCAGTTAAACTAATTATCCAACACAATCATTCAAAATCGTCTGTATTTTAGAATGATAGACTCAACTTCTTGCAAAGTTGTTCTTATACAGGTATTTTAGTGAATATTTTATAGACATTTACTATAATGCATTTTCAACCCCATAGTGACTCACTGCCCAACTAACTGCTTGTTTCAGCTAAAATATTGTGTATGTGTATGATTTTAATATTCTGGATATAATGTAAACAGATAACAAATATTTTATCAACCCATAGGTAATTAGGGATCACATAAAGCAATAATATTAGTCACTTCTAAATCTTTATCTGTATGTAATAGCTGTTAAATTATGAGCATTTGAGATCAAATGCTTATAATTACATATTAAGCATACTTTGTTAAAGTCACTGGTCGATTTTGTAAAAGGGTTATGATGTAATGTGGTGCTAACGATCAGAGTTGAGCGATTGGTTATTGAAGACAAAATATTATATAGTATTTAATTTTGTCCTGATTTTAGAGCTTATTAATATATATAAAATAATGTAGCTACACATTGTAACTTTTTATTTTAGGTCTTAATTTCCATTTTCCTGCAAGTAAGCTTTCATGTTGTGGTGAAGTATTGTATAATTATTATGTACTATAAATACTTAACATGTAATAGAGTTTCAATTGATAAAATGTGTTATACTTCATTTGTAAAATTTTAAAAATAAATACTGTAAATCGGACTGGAAAGCCAAAGTAAACAGTATTTTATACATGATTGGTTTTACTTTTTAGTTAAGTTACTAACAAATGTTTATTGAAACTTCTTTTTGTTTAAGAAATAATAACAAACTAATACAATTAATTTATTTAAACAACTGAATTATCTTACTCTTAATTTCAGTGGGAAACTTTTCAATATTTATTTTAGCACAAGCCAGACAATATAACTTACAATAAAATATACTACATTCTTTACTAATACACACAGCCTTATTGCATATTGCGCAGTCCGATCCTAGAACTAGAATTTCTCCTTTGCCTGGAAGGCTGAATGGATCCTTCATGACATAACTTGTGAATTTTAATTGTATATTACGTGAAAATGGTGGTTTAGTTCCTTTATAATGAGCTTTCTCTTTGAGATCACAGCTACTGCATGTGAAGTCATAGTATACAGGTTCATCAACTTTTTCTTTAGAAGTCTCCATTTATCTGAAACAAAAAAGAGGGGATGTGGGAACATAAAACTTTTAATCGACAAAAATTGTTACTGTTAAATACCTACATAAATATAATTAATCTTTAAGTTAAAGAAAATAATAGTAGTATTCTATTCACTTTTTTGCAACTCTTTTGGAGCTTCTATTGGCCACCAGTCTGGTTTAACAACTTCTGCTGTATAATTACCAATTTTTAATTTTTTTACATCTAAAGCTTCTTTAATTCTGATTAGGCCTAGACCATAATTATCAGCAACACCTTTCAGTTTACCTAAGTTTGATTTAGGATTACTACTGGCAGTTATAATTGTGTCTTTTTCAATTTTTTCTTTTACACTCTCTGCAAATTTTAAGGTCATTATTCGTTTACGCACAACACCCGTATGATGGACTCTAGCTGTTACTTCTTGGCCTATGTAACAGCCTTTATGAAAACTAACTCCATGAAGATAATCACAATTCACTTCTAAAGGGAAGCTTGTGCCTGGTGGTAAGTCGTCAGCACCTTCACTTACACCTAGTTTGTATCTATAATATCTATATCCATCTTCATTGTTATCAACAGTGACATTATTGCAAAGACTATTTATTACTTCGGTAATATTTATTGCAGATATTATCCTATGTCCTAGTTCAGTTAATCTAGGATCCTTATATATATTCACCTCACCCTTAAGATCAATATTCTCGTTAATTTCTTTATCTTTTGGTGTTATAAGTGCCCACAATTTATATTGATCACTCTGAATTTTTTCAATTGTAACCTTTCTCCTTAATTTAAATACTTTTAGATGTTTCTCAAGAGAACTAACAATTGTCTCATCGCATTCTAACATGTAGGACTGGTCATTGCCCCATTTGTGTATTAAGGTGTCAAAAAGAACCCTGCCTTTGTTATTCAAAAACATAGCATAAACTGACTTGGCCCCTTCTTCAAAATGTCGCATGTCATTAGTAATGAGCCCCTGTAAGAATACTGAGGCTTCATTTCCAGTGACCCGCAGCAATTTTTTGCTTTTTAGAGGGTATAGAATAGCTTTCTCCGGATCTATGCAATTGTGCATGCATTTCAGAAACTGTTTGGTAACATTTGACTTTTGGCATAAGTATTTGTTTACCTGATATATCATGATCAGTTTCGAAAAACTTAGTGGTGAAATGATAATTGTTACGACTAAACAGAATTTGATTTAATTTTTAAGCAATTTGTTAAAAATATAATTTAAATTTAAAAATCATAATATGTAGTAAATAAGAAAAATCAGCTGCGCTGATTCTACAGAGCCACAGACTAGGAAACCTATGCTAGAATTTAGAAATAACAATTTACAAGAGTTAAGATGACGGATGAAAGAGCTATTGAAACAGTGACTGACTTAAGTTAAATACTATCTGTGGTAGGTAATAGGTATCAGTTTTTTTTTTAAATAATTTTATGGCCTGGTAACGAGACCTTTAAGCCAAGTTTTATTTACGTTCACTAATTCACTTCTTATTCTAACGTTCCACTTGTTAAAGGTATCAGTAATCACTTATCATAAATAATAAATATGATAACTAAGGCGATACTGTCGAATTTTTACTTTCATTATTATATCTTGCTTGATGAAATCGTTTTCAATTGTCTTTACATGTTCACAACATTTTCGCCAATCCTCGACACCAATTTGTGACATATCTTCTTTTTAATAATTTTATGTCACATGCAGGTCTACCTACATTTTTATTAGCATCTTTTTGCTTAATGCAAAACCGTAAATATAAGTATCGCCCACATAAATCACATCCAATTTAGTATGCTCTTCACTTGACTTTTCATGAAAAACTTGCATCTCTGTCATAAATAAAGTTTATTGTTATTATGATTATTGTAGTATGAAGGTGCTATTAAAATGGTCCATTTTGGTTAGCATTTAACATATTCAAAACCAATCTTTAAGTAGATGTCTGTAAAAAATAATAAAATTTATCATGTTACTCAAACGATAGCTTATTCATCATCATCATCAGACTGTATACATCCCACTCCGGGGTATAGGACCCCTCTAACGAGAAAGATTGACAGGGATTGTTATACTACTTAATGGTTTTCTAACCTCAGAGATTCTTTCTTTGTTGAAATCAATTTTTTGTCGAAGAATTTGTAACAGTTTTGGAATTTCCTTCTCAACTGTAATTATTTATTATAAGAACAAGAATTCCTTTACTATATACCCAATCAACAGTAAATCGAAACTGTCCAAGTTTATTTTCTTCTTCCTGTTTTCACCAGGGGCGGAAAACTCACCATCATTCAATCTGCCCTCAGCTACGATTAGCCGAATAGTAATACAGGAAGCCCCTCCAAAGAAGTCACAAAAAGTACAAAAACCCACAATTCAGTACCAAATAAAAGTATCAAGTACCAAACAAAACTACTCTGGCACTCAGTCTTATCGGTGAGCTCAACAATAGTAAATAGGGTACTATGCCAAAATCAATCAAATTTACATTAAAAAATGCATAAATATTATAGAATATCGACTAAGTAAATTGGGTCTTCCGGTTAATAATTTTTTAAGCGTTGTCTTAATATAATTATTTAATAAATACAAGTTACAAGTATTTATTAATATGAAACCTAAGAAATAACATAATACATAAAAATATACCTAATAACTAACCTTAAAATTTAATTATTAAAAAATATTATTAAAAGTGGTCCCTTTAGGCAAGGTTCCGAAGATACTGGCAGCGTTCCCCCTTTGAATAGCCAGACTAATTCTTTGTCCAAGGTAGCTGCCAGCTCTTCGTTCTCCTGTGATGTCGACTAACCTTTTTGATAATTCCCTAAAAAGCCTTAACGCGCTAGGACCCCACGGACCAAGGGTCTCGACACCGAATGGGACAAAATCATATTCAGAGCCTATACCCCTGTATTTACAGGCTTTAGCTTTTTCAGCCGCATCACAAGCCGCACCAGCTCTGTTGTTGGTTCCATGAAGATTGGAAGGGGCCAGTGTGTCTGAACAGGTGGCATCCCATACCAAAACCCGACCCATCCTCCATGGAATCAAACTCATACCGTCCGGTCTCTTGCCATCGTCTCTAGCAATTCCAGTCGGCTCAAGTAGGCTTGGCACGTTGATGGTGGCAAGGGACCGACGTATTATATCGTTGAGTGCGGCATGTCTCGAGAAGCGGCCAGCACTTTTTTGACATGATAGTCCGTGATGTCCTAGTTTGTCGACATCACTGCCACAGGGACATGTATGAGCAGCGTAGACCGGTACCCCAAGCCGCAGACAGGTTGCGATTCGGAGCGTGTCAGGTTCAAGAAAAGTTCCTGTATTTGACGAAGGGTAAGCGTGAAGCCAGTAGCCGGCCTCATGCGTACCCACGGCCAAAAGCCTAGCACGTGCTGAACCTGTACTACGGCCCAAAAGATTGTCATAAGTCATTTTACTGTCTATGTCGTCCCAGCTCCTCTGTGAATTTAGAGAAAATGGAAAATTTTGACCTGGGCATGCAATTAAGAAAGCGTTTCTAGCTTCTTCCAAGCCAGCAATCTCAAAGTTTGAAGGGGATGCCCTTAAAATTTTACTTATGAGATTTGCTGAACTATGGACAGAAGATAGAAAGGCTGGTAAAGCGACACTGGAAATTTTGCGAATCCCCAAACCACCATAACGGATTGGTAATGATGCTTGGGTCCACGATTGCTCGTTCAGCTGTATATTAAGAAGCGATTCTAAGCTAATTTTGATTACGTCGTCTACTTGTGTCAAAAGATCTGGGTGATTCCAAAAGGAGCAGCAACGGAGCACGTACGTAAATTTTGGGACAAAAAGACAGTTTTTTAAGATGCAAAGTGCATAATGCGGACTTATTTCAAGTAGACGATCAGCAGAATTTTTAAATTTATTAATAGAATTATTAATATATTCAAAAATAGATTCATCAAAAATTGGAGAACCTAAAAGGTAAAGGGAATTACTATTAACTATTTTAATATTTGGAGCCAAAATCTGAAATTTTTGTTTTACTGTATTTAAATTTAAGTCGCAGTTATTTATTAAAAGTTCGCATTTGCTGAGATTTAGCTCCAAACCAATGGCTTCAAATTTAGTTTTTATTAAAAATAGGTCCGAAAACACAGTGTCCACATCACCTCCTAGTGTGCCGTCGTCCAAATACCAAACGTTGAAATTAGAATTTAAATTTTTGATTATTGGGTTTATAGCCAAACTAAAAATTGCAGGCCCAAGGGGATCACCCTGTTGACAACCTACTTCTGAGGACAGTTCATTAGAACGATATAACAGTTTTGTTGGATCAGCGTAACTGAGAAGAAGATAATTGTATATTTCCGGTATATGTTGTTTTATTTCCGTCAACAGGGTATCCCTATTAACTGAATTAAAAGCATTTTTTACATCAATTTTTAGCAACACGTCAGGCTTTCCGTAAGTTAGGAAAGAGCGTAGGGCATGGACGGCTGCCTCACACCCTCCTTTTACACCGAAACACAACTGTACGGGTTCAAATTCTGAATTTAATTTTGGTAAAATATGTCGAACAATTTTTGAAGCCAGACGTCTTAGTGTTGAACCAACAGCAATTGGTCTCACACCTCCATCATTTTTGGTGAGGGCAATGAGGTTCGCGCCGAAAAGAATGGGAACAATTTCTGTATTGACTTTACCTGAATACATAAAATTGATTAATTTTGATAACGAATTTACTAGTTGCTCGCCTGCATCACCCACAGAATGCGATGTTAAGTCTTTTAAATGTTGGGGTGATATTCCATCCAATCCTGATGCCGAACCAGGTTTAAATGATAAAATGGCATAATTAACATCTTTATTTTGAATATGAAGGCATGCTTGACCTGCTGTTGGTGGGTCGAGAAAATATGGGTTAACTGGAGCTGAGGGATGTTTTGTCCGTAAAGCCTGAAGGGTGTCAGGGGTATCTGGTGATAGCACGTCGTTGGAGAACAAAAGGCGAGCGGCACCTTTAAGATCTCCGTCACAAATTTTGTTTTCTATGAGTTTGTTACGATTACGAGGGGTATCATGCTTGATTAAGGGTGCAAGAGAAGGCAAGGAGCTTACAGCACAGTTATTTTTAATTTTTTGTGTCAATGATAAATTCTGTTCATCAGTTTTTATTGTATGTAGTGTGCTGTATGTAAATAAAAATAGGTTCTGCCAGTCTTGAGTACAATTGCTAATGTAACATTTCTTGATTAAATTTGTCAAATGTGTAGCAACGATTATTCGTGCTCCTCGAGGGATTCTTTTAACAATTGGTATACTATTTTTCAAATGGCTAAGATATGTATGAAAATGACTTGGATCGTTGAAAGTTCTACTTGAACAAAATAATTTTTTTTCCATTTCCTGAGCTTATAAATCAACCCATATTCGGTAGTCGTACCCAGTGTATATTAAACTGCCACGCTGTAGTAAATCACGAAAACCCCTCTTGCTCGGCTTGCTTGGCTCATCTACTATTAGTTACGAATAATCTAAACGAATAGAAAAATAAATATTTTCTCCGACAAGTTTACAACTTTGGTTTTCTGATAAATAGAGTCGACCATTGATAATTTTACTGTCGATCACTGATATTTTTTTTATAGAATAGGGTAAACGGGCAGGAGGCTCACTTGATGTTAAGTGATACCGCCGCCCATGGACACTCAATGTCACAGGGCTCGCGAGTGCGTTGCCGGTATTTTAAGAATGGGTATGCTCTTTTCTTGAAGGACCCTAAGTCGAATTGGTTTGGAAATACTTCAGTAGGCAGCTGGTTCCACAAAGTGGTGGTGCGCGGCAAAAACTGACATGAAAAACACGCAGTAGTGGAACGGCGGACGTCGAGGTGATACGGGTGGAATTTCGTATCGACTGTCACGGTTTGATCTCAGATTGTTTTCAATCTGATATCGTGGATTAATTATTGGGTTCGGGCTTTACAGCCGACCCTACTACGTAAGCATAAGCTGCTAAAAAGTAGTCTCACCCTACTAAAAATCATATCAATTCTCTGTAGTGTCATTTTTTATTATTTTACCAACAATAAAAATAAATATAATCTCAAATCTACCACCTCACCACATAAATGAATATCTGAATTAGATGTGTTTGCATGGCCAATAAAAATGTAGATTTGAGTTTGAATACATTTATTTATGAATAATTAAATTGTGTTCGAATTACGTTGCCTTACAAAGGTAACTAAAACCTCAAGAAAATATTAGTATATATTAACAATAAATTAAACCACATCAAGCTTTATAAAAGTTCCATATTACAATTAAACTTTCCGCGTTTATTATTGAGCATTCAATTGGCAGTCGCGAATTTAAGCTCGATTTCTATAATCAATCTAGTTTGTATGGAGAAGTCATAACTGTAGGTTCTACTGGATATTTTAGAGGTGAGCCTTGAGCTGAGTTAGGAGCCGTATCCTGTTCATGTTCGATGGAGACGGTAACCAGTTCGGTTGTTAGTGTAGGCTCCGATTTTATAGATGTGGTATCTCGTTTAGTTGGTGAAATGCTACTTCGCTGTCGGCGGGTTTTTCGCAAATATGGTGTCAGTTTCTGGAAAACAAAATACCTTTTAAAAGGGTAAGCCATGGTACAAGACCTGAAACACTTCTTGTATCATCGGAAGCCCAACACAGGATTAATATTAATAATAAAAAATGAAATAGAAGATTTAAGCAGATTTTCAAAGTTTGGTCTCTCTGGCAGTGTGCCTTTAATCCTAGCAGAATTTCCTCGCTGAGTTGCGATACTTAATCGTTAAGCGAGGATATCACTAGCTCTGGAGACACCGGTGCTATCTATCAGGCGCCAATGTCTTTAATTAACGTCTGTGTACTTGAACCTCACTGCCCAAGTCTCTACTCCAAAGGGAACAAAAAGTTGGAGAAACGACTTATATATGAGCCGTTTATAACACGCCAGCTGTGCTTGTTCGAGTGAACTGAGACGGGGCTAACGTGGTTTTATGAATTAGTTTAATAATAGATTTAAAACGTACATGGTCATTGATATATGGACAGCTTTACAAATGCTGTAGATTGTCTTATAATCTATTGATTTGGTTGATTGACGACTTTTAGTATTTAATCGAGAACAGTTTAAAATATTAATATTGAGTTTTACTGTAGTGGGAAAATATAATTAAAAGGATATACTTTATCGATATATGATAGGGCTTTAATCCTTGTTCAAATATATGTTTTTAAGTCAGTACCTACATTTTGAGGGTCCTTCAAGTAAGCTCCAGTCCGTCGTACTTCAAAGTCAGGTGCTGCCAGGCACCGAATGAGGAATAGGGCGACTGCACAAGCCCAAGCAACCCATACGCCCGCGCTCGCAGCTCGCGTCGCTACTGTACGCGCCCCGAAAGACCAGGATGCTTGCCATGATCGCTCTAAATACGGATCCACAGACGAACACCTGGATAATGTTACAGGATTTTAATATACATACAATATCACAAAATTAGACTTATTTTAAAGATTAAGTATGTTATACATACATACTTAGCCAAAATTTATAGAAACAGTTTTCCACTGTTGATAACCATTGGAAACAAATAAAAGAATTGTATATGACAGAAATAAATGGCTGACTCCGGCCTCAATATATCTGCATGGGATTTCTCGTAATTTATTACAAATGATTCATTAAAAACAGTCGCTGCACCCGAACTCGACTTTACATCAAAAGTCGCTCTAGCCACATGAATTTTGTACTAAAGTGTGCTATAAATTCTAGGAACTTAGATTTAACGTTATAGCTAAATGCTACAACCAATGTTGAATGAAAATTGAAATCCACTGTATTTATAATATAACAATGATTAATTTATTATCAGCACACAGTATCTTATGTAAAACTCTCATATGATATATGTAAACAATATGTGAATTGTCTTAATACGCGCGAATGTTAGCATAATTCTCGCGCCCTGAATTTTAATTGCTGTGGTAGGTATGTATACTAATATGATAATGATATACTATTAATACGACATTTATGTTCAAAACATAAATAATATATACATTAATCTATTGTCTACCAACGCTTGCAATAGGTACCTACTCTGCGCAAAATCTTAATCAATCAGAAAATTTAATTTAGTTTTAAACAATTTTGGAGCTAGCAATAGTAGGTCTACATCATTTCCTCGCTGTATTGCGATGTTTTTTTATGTAATAAGAGGCAAACGGGCAGGAGCCTCACCTGATATTAAATGATATCGCCGCCCATGGACACTCTTCTTCTTTGAATGCGTTCTTCGTTGAGCGACGAAATCACCAGTTCTAGGCTTACCCGCATTACCTACTAGACGCCAACTTAAAGCTCTTAAAATATATAAGTGCTTACGTTGTCGCATTTGTAACATTTTGAAACGCCGTACAGAAGTGCACCAGTCCGTTGTTTGTCTTAGTGAAGCTTATTCCAGTCAAAATCACCATCACGATAGCGAATATTAGTGCAGGGGCCAGTATACGCCACGGCTGGCGAAGACTGTAAACAATTCGTTCGTATTTCAGTTAGTGTTATCATTTGAGGTTAAATTTAGAGCCGAAACATAGCAAGCTCCCAAGGGAAATCACTCACTACTGAAGTCACCCAGAATAAATTCAAAACTCTCGTTAATGAATCAATAAAGCTTTTTATCAAAACTTGGCGATTAACAAGAGTGGCGGAGAGTTTCTTGCCAGTTCGTCCATTTAAGTGCGAACTGGTAGTAAATGTAAATTTAGAATCAATTTCACATCTTTTCTGTTGATGTGTTTATGTATGTGTTTTATGTGTACTTGGTTATCTATATGAATAAAGTTATTTATTCCAATCCAAACAAAAGAACCAATCAAGAACTTTAACATTTAATATTAAATTTGACATTTTGATCCTTGTCCTAGAATGGCCTTCAGGTTCTGAAAGTGTTCGATTATGGGGATTTCGAGAATTCTGTCTACATTATTAAGTTCCAACCGCTCCATTTGGACATTTGGCGTTCCCAAACACATCGCGTTTGAAAGAACCAGCTGCTAAGATGTTCAAACCGA
This sequence comes from Pieris mannii, assembly GCA_028984075.1. NCBI lineage: Eukaryota > Metazoa > Arthropoda > Insecta > Lepidoptera > Pieridae > Pieris > Pieris mannii. The sequence continues at coordinate 12,748,812 of CM054776.1, read as the reverse complement.
TACGACTTCAAGAAAAGTGCGTAAACATTCTCTAAAAGGTCGGAAACACACCCGACCCGGCGTTGCATTTGTCAATGAGCGGCGGTTACACAAAGTGACCGCTTGCTCGTTTTCCTCCTGTTCCATAAAAAAAATCAAATTATCACTTATATTAAAAATTTGATTCCTGCAAAGCTTCTGTTTGTTCTATATCTACTTTGACTTCTGGGATAATTATAAATAAAGATATACCCGGATCTAGGACGGCCACCTCCAGGACACATGGTGAAGAGCGTGGCCCAAGTCGCAGCAACTATCAAAGACATCACTGGTGCATACTCTGCGAGATCACAATCTTGGCCGAATAGTGTTCGGGAAGTGTCAAGGATTAGGCGGCTTTCCATTGCTGCAACATTTTAATCAAACTAGCATGTAAAGCATACGTCAATAAAAAGGTTTCATTCTCCCATCAATCACAATCAAGTGAACAGTCAAGTGCGTTTACGTGCGATACGAGGGTATCAAAGCCTAGAGAACATTATGCTCAACAAGTACAAAGAGGCACAGATGCGGATACCTAGTTGTAACAGATTTTACTCTCACTACACAAGAATACTGTATCTGATAAAGATATCTGTTTATTGATATTGAAGCTTGAGCCTGAAGCCTTACTAGGCCTATGTTACCCGCCACCCCCACTGCCCTCCTGTCGCGCCTGAAATTCTATAGATGCAATAAAAAAATGCAGGATGTCTTTGAAAAAAAAATCTTACTAGATATTTCCAAGTCATCCGTCTTTAGTGTCGTTTGTGTGCTTCTCTCTGTATCGTTATCGTCTGTTATATTTCTTTCAATCAAATCTGTACTGTTAGCTTTGTCATCTTGAGCATTATAGTTTCCATTTTGATTGAGCGCGTTTTCTATTGGCACATCGACCACCTTGAAGCTTAACTGGCGCGGGAAAAGCACACAGTTATTGTCGACAAGCTGCATAGTGTTTTGAAGAAATACGTAGTTCATAATGGCGAAACTGGCAGCAACCGCGTAAATAATTAAATGCCACGCTAAAAAAAAAGGTTTAAATTGTCTTAAAAAAGAATATTTTACATTGTAACCTAATATAAAATTATGTAACCTTGTGGATTAAAACTTTGTATGATGTCATTGCTTAAAATGTCGCAATATCTGTTATAGATATAACTACACTAAGGGTCTGTTTCACAATGTCCGGATAAGTTCCAAATAAACTGTTTATTACTTATTGGTAGGATAAACAGTACTTTTGCGTTTCACGACTGTCAGATAGCGCTATTCGTCATGAAACGCGAAGTATCTTATTTGGAACATTTATCTTTCGAATAATTTATGTGTTGCATAGCTATTTGGTACTGTATCCATACATTGTGAAATAGGCCCTAAACCATTTAGCACATAATAACCGTGATTTTTAAACCGCAACTCAGACATTGTGAGTAGTTACGAACTCAGTATCGTATTTTTAACTTTTATTGAACATGCTGGCCATGGAAATTTATCTTTCATTACAAAATAGCTCGAGGAAAATTGTAATTTCCTTACACGATGTACGCGATGTAAGCTACATACGACACGAATAATTAAATCCTTAACATTAAGTATTCCATTGTGCAGGGTAACATTTACCTATCAAACAATCTAATACTACAAGAAATTTCTGAAAACTTATATCTATAATTTTTACGGATGAAACGCAATAATAATTATATTAGCGTCACGAAGATCTGCAGCCTTTTTGTCGAAGAAAAGTCAATTGAGAGAGAGTGAGAAAAGGCAAACGTAGCATGAAGCAAATAGCCATGGTTGGAGAGTAGGGAAGTCGGAGAGAACAATAGTGAGAAAGATTGAAAGAGAACGTAAGGCAGATCGAGAAAAATACACGCTATTGTTTGATATATTCGTTTAGTATATTAAAACTTTAGATGGCAATTCTGTCGCATAGCGTCTTTTGAAATTTATTTATTCAATTTAGATGCGACTTAAGGTATGCTTATGAATGTCAAAAACGTTTACAAAATTCGCGAAAGAGCAAAACTACGCCATCCGTTCGCAAAACTACCAGGAGGCCTTGTTCTGAGAAGAACGGGCAAGAAATTCAGCAAGTTTTATCCCTCTACATACAATAATTCAAAGGAAAATGTCATAAACCACAACATCATTTAAGTTACATTATACGCATATTTTTTTATTTATTCATATTTTCATTAGCACGTATACAGTGTGATAACAGAATATAGATATACAAATACCGGTACATGGATCACCTATTGGAGCTTTTACCTTAGTAATAATTAATTTACAAAGAAGTTTCACTTCTGACATGTGTACTTTGTACGCACGCACTTTTTTATAATGGTACTAGTGACCCGCCCCAGCTTCGCACGGGTGCAATGCTGATGAAAAGCAGGTTTTTGTTATGTATTGTTATTTCCGTCGCTGGAAAGCTCCAATAATATAGGGACATATACCATCACGGACTTTTCTGTAGACCTTTTCAATACTTAGTACATTATTTTGATAAAACTCGTAGGGTTCAGCCTGCGTTTGCAATGTAAGCGGAATAAATGTAATTATTTACGACATCACATTAGAAACCTCAAAAAATAACAGTACTTCTCCACTATTTAATGGATGTTATTTTACATATAAACCTTCCTCTTGAATCACTCTATCTGTTAAAAAACACCGCATCAAAATCCGTTGCGTAGTTTCAAAGATTTAAGCATACAAAGGGACATAGGGACAGAGAAAGCGACTTTGTTTTATACTATGTAGTGATATTATAATATATGCGAGAGCGACCCCAGAGTTTTTTAGACGGCCACGTAGGATGTCCCACCACTTCTCCCGAGATTCGATAGTGTGAATTGAGCTGATACTTTCTGCTATTGGCTAATGAAAATATTGTACAAAAAATCTATATGTTTACACTTTTCACTAGCTGTTAATTATTTTATTTATGCCTTATCTGCTAAAAAGGTGGGCGTATCGATTGAAAGGTGTTAATAAACTTTTATCACCATCATACAGACTATCGCGTATACAGCAATGTATTATGAACACTTGGTATTGAATAATTTATGGGTGTAAATTGCTTTTTCTGTTTGTATAAAAAAATTCCTTTAATATTCTTAACGCTCTATGTTCTTAGATGTTCGTATAATATGTTTCTTCGACAAATTTTCTTTACAAGCAATATATGAAATACAGTGTAAATTCTTTATAATGTTATCCTTTATAACGATACACTCCTTATAACGTTGGAGAGAGCCCAAGTTGGTTCGTTTGCGTTAAAACTCACATATTGAAACACTCTTTATAGCGATACGCCATTCTCTATTACGAAGAAATGTGTTCATTTTTGTAGACAGTAAATATTTATTATCGGTATTATTGTTTATGTTATGGTATCAGGTAACAAAAGACTTTGAAGCTCTGAAACATCCGAGGTCGGTCTAGCTTTTGTTATCCTTAATTGCCTTGTACACGTGCAGTATGATGCATTGTTTTCTCGGCAGTGATGGTCTTCGACCAAGCATTTTTTTTTTTCTTTTTGAGAATGGAATCTCGCTGTCGGCCTTAAGGGCCTTTACAGCTCAGCACGGGCTGTTTTGGCGAGCTTAGCTCAGCCGGAATGGGTGGGGTTCCCGCGACTCGCGCAAGGGCGTCTCCTGTGAGACTCGAACCTCGGCTTGGGCCGTCGCGGGGGGGTCAATCGCCTGAAGGGCAGGACGGAAGCTCACTGGAGTGAGCGAAATGCGAAGTAAAGGTCCTCGCCTTCCCCGGAGAGCGACCAAGCATACTGGGTACCTTGTATCGTATTATCAAAAATTCTTATTAATTTGGTTTGTTTTTGTTCACTCCATATAACGATATCTCTCTATAACGACACAAAATGCTCAGTCCCTCGAGTTTCGTTATAAAGAGTTTACACTGTATATCAGATTTGTAAAAAGCCTTAATGCCTTACATACAGCACTTTCCTCTATTGAGCAACAATTCTATTGAACAACAACTTGTTTATATACGAAGTTTTTGTGAAAAAAAAAGATTATTATTAATATACATCGTTGATTTTTTGAGGAAAACAACTAAACGGTGTCTTGATTCTGAATTTAATGCTAGAGAAGTTTAAGGACATGTTCTCTAAGTAAACTTTGGGTTTTCTAAATTTACTAAAAATCTTCTAAACTCACTTAAGGAAATACACTTCTAACCAACCTTTCCATGCCTTCAGCTTGTTCGACGCTTTTTCCTCCAAATCCAACTTGTCATAAAGTAGAATAGTCATGTTTGTTGGTTGTCTGTTCACATTTTTAATCTGTAACAAAATACATATATTATTTCCAAACAATATTTCGATAATTAACTTAATAGTATTGTATAATTTGTAGTATATAATTTGAAAACGCTCAAAAATCGTAGGTAACCTCAGTGAGACACTGATATCAAATATGAATTAAATTCTAATATTTTGACAAATTATGATCGTCGCCCCGCAATATGAATAAATAGTATTAAAAATTTTATTACTCTGTATCGATTTTCTTATTTTTCTATTTTATACTCATAACCTAATTATTACAATAATGAAGATTATGATACTAGGTTACTATCGCAAAAATATGGTCGCTGATAATATAAATATGCATGGAATTAATTAGTTTTTCATATTCCCAAAGGATTGTATTGTGTTAATTTGTATAATTGACCGCAACAATAAAATTTATCGACGCCCAATTTAAATTTCGACATTCACAAACCATTTAGTTAATATATTAATTAATATTTCAAATTAGAATCACACAGAGAAAGGTATCATAAAAGGTATAGTTACTTTTATTGAAGTTTCACTTAGTGCAAGAATTACAAAAAATACTAAGTTACATTTAAAATATATGTGTTTTCATGGTCACGTCAAAAATCAAGGCAAACCAGTTTTTACTACGTAGCTTTTGATAGATCGTGAGGCTTTATATGAGACAAAATATTTTGTATTTTTTTAATATTTATATTTTTGTTTATTTTATCACAATACCTTATGTGAAATCACGTCATTACTCGAGATAATGATATCAACAACCTTATTGGAAGTCTACGTTATTATAGTCCATTTTTATATTTGTTAAAAAAAAGGTGAATATTGAGAAAATGTAATAATATGTGTTAAGCATGATATGAATTTTACATTAAAGTCATACTTGGCTAAGTGATTTCTGATTGTAAGATTTATACTCACTATCTTACAAACCAAAACTACTGCAAATCTCGATATTATTAGGTATTGAATAATCAAAAATCTCCAATCTGGGTGCAAGCCAACCCAGCGTGGTTCTTTTCACGTGTACACACCAATTAAAAAGTGTGAATCACTAGTATACATTATCATGAATAATAAATCATGTGCTGAGATCACATTGGGGAAATCTGTAAATTTCGGTCTAAAAATATCGCAATATGCTCTCATTGCTACCGCGCCTGGTCATAAAACAGTGAATTTTTTAAAATACATTTTTAGAACACCGCAAAGATTTTAAAATATTTCCGATACCACGTTTTATTAAATTCCTCAAGGGTGTGAATTCATACCATCTATTGATTGGTAAAAGGGTAATCATTCTTGTTTGCAAATACATACTGTAAAGACCTGTACGACATATTGCGTCTATCACGTTTCTATTAAGGAGAAACTTATTACAAAACAGTGAACATAGATCATATTGAGTTAAAAGATGTATTATATATGCTAATAATATTTTTTAATTGGGAGATGAGAAACACTATATTTCGTATTTTAATCCATTTCATAGGATTAGTATTAAGTTACTATTTTTATTTTTCTACTATTATTATTACTAACACTATTTTCACATTCTTTTCTTCTCCTTTTTTTCCACAGCACACTTATAATAATACCTTATTCTTTTTTTCCCATAATTTTGCGTTATTTTCTTTTTTGTTATTATTTTTATAATTGTGTGTATCGTTAGTAATAAATGTTTTGTCTCTAATATAACAATTCGGTAAACTCTATATGTATTTTCTTGTTTATCGTGAGTTGCGTACAAATGGTTGGTAGATGGCCAATATTACGCCATGCATGCCACAATTCACAAACACAATACCGAATGTGAAATTACGTCATTCAGTTGACGAGATTATGAGTTGAATTTAATTATAGACTCTGATGGAGTTTCGAGATCAACAACCTCAATCCAATACAATATATATTAAGAGGTTTTTGTGTGTCTGTGCCGCATAGTTAAATGCCTATGAAATATTGACTTGCACAGTCTGTAACCGCCTTTCATACCGAAGGATTGAAATTGGATCTATTTTCATATAATCTATCATTATAAATAATATGTTAGTGGCGCTGCCACCTCATGTGGATTTTGGCTGAAGTGGGTAATGCAAAGTACTCAAAAGCGGTATTTTTGAAAGAGCTAAAACTTATTACACATTTTCTGTGTATAATGTGTCTGTTGTGGTAAAAACTGATCCTAGTGCGTCTAATCCAGCATTATGCTGTGGAGCACACTATGCCGAATGACCAGTGCTGTGTTCCACAGCGCTGGTCATTCAGAGGCCATAAAAATGGCCAGGCCAGAGCCAGAGACGGCCAGAGACCATAAAAATTAGTTTGCACATACGGAAAAAAGTTATAATAATAAAAGTAGAGATTAACAGTGTAAGTAGAGAAGTCTTGGAAGATTTATGTGTAAATGTATAGTCAATTAAAAAGAATAAAAATAATGGTTACAAACACTACTAGGTATATAAATATTTTTGGGCGATAAAAACTAGATTCGTGATTAACTGTTAAAACATACTCAGACACACTAATATCCTTATCAGTTTGTCATTGGTTTCCGATAAGCTATGCATTTGTGGGTGAGGCTCGGTAATACTTTCAAGTGAGTTAAAAAATATCAACGATAAATTTTTGCGCGATGTGAAAATGTTAGTGCACAATCGTAGCTTTTCCGGGCGTGGACCAATCTGTATCTCTTATTCAAAACTCGCGCCGCGGCATCATGATTAGGGACGTTAGGAGTTATCTATCTATATTAGTTTAACTATGTAATTATTGTATTTAAATTATTGGAGAAGGAGGTGTGACTTGCCGTATGCCTATTTGGGGCCTTCTTTTATATAAAGATATTGATTATCAGTTTATTTGTTACATTCTCTTAGACCAGGCCAATCAATAAAATTTTTGTAGGTGGCCTTTTGGAGGTGTTACACAAAATTTAAATTCTCATTTTTTAAAATAAGAATAAAATGTCTGGCCACCGTAAAGCTAGCTTGTGTGAATAAAAAGGTCCTACCTAACACATATAATAGAAAGGTGACTTCATAGTATATATAATAAAAATTTTCAGTAAAACTACAATTTGCACCACAATGTGGTACAAACATTAGTAACAATAAACACAGTTTCAAAACAATGTCGAGGAAATCTCGCTTTCCACGATTACTGAAAAACACTGGGAATTTTCAGTCATTATTGTAATAAATTTGCGTTTGTATTAAAGATAAAGCTAATACGAGTATAGTTTGAATAAATAATTATTCAGGCATTTTCATTAGTTTTTTACAATGTTCAGAGTGTTATAATCTTGGTAGTTATCAATAAACAAGGTTAGCAAGTAGGTGGCCGTACACAATAGACTTGCCGCAAAGGCAAAACGAATTATCTATTATAATACATTTTCAAAGCGTAGATTAAATATAATTGAAAATATTAACTGTAACAATAAATTATTATCCTTATAAATTGACGTCAGGAAAGCTCGATAATTGAGATATTCAAGGCTATATAGTACCTATATAGTAACAAAATAAGCAAGATGACATAATAGAAAAGGGAAAAATCTCTAAGAATACGAATCAATCAATACTCAAGTAGGTATATATATTCTTATGAAGTTGGAAGAAACGCTATTGAAATATATGTAGACGTAGGAAAACTAATTATTTTTATTGGAAATACTGTAGATATTTTAGCATTAACTGTTAGATATTGTAATGCGGGTATGCAAAAGAATAAGTGATGTTCCAATTATAGTAATGCCTTCTATAAACATATAATTTTTTGAGTTGATTTTTGTCATAGAAAGCGATGAGATAGATAAATAATTGATTCAACGGCATCGAACACAGAACTTCCTTTACACATTATGCGTAAATCATCACGCAGTTATGTCTTGCAGGAAATTGTAGGATAAATGTCATGTAATTGTAACTGAAGTTAAAATTAATAACAAATAAACACAATTAAAAAAACATACCTTTTATCAATAATATTCAATCCATCCACTGATAAAGTGCATTCCATATAAAACGACTTACATTCTCATTCTAAAACTGATAAGGCGATATTATTTATAAAAAGTTGGTTAAATAAAAATACAGTGAAATGTTTTGCGGTAACTACTGCACGCTGCTCTGGGTGACTGAATAAGCCACAGCCAGCGAATACTCAATTCCTAAATCCAGTTATGCGGCATTAGTTGAAAATGATTTAGCCCTTATCACAACAACCCTAAGTTCAATTTATTGCAGCAGGCCAGACAAGCGTATGAAACGGTATGAGGAACATGAGAGCAAAAGAGACAGCAATATCCACTCGTGTCTTTTATATTATAATCCACAGCTTACGTAATGCAGCCCTCGCATCAATATTAATCTGTGGACGGTAATTTTTAAGAATCTGCCATCTATTAGAAAACTGTTCAACTACGTGGACATTTGGTAACTGACTGTCGTTAGAGACGAATAAAATAGTAGGTAACAAGTTACTGCTTTAGTATTTTATCAGGAAGGATCTTGATCCTATATATGTTAGTATAGTTAATAGGTTATTAGGATATATGTTGATCCTTCCTAATACTCAAACAGATAGCTTGGTCTGAATTTATTTTATATTTTATTACTTTTACTTACTTCATGATGAAATACAATATAAAATAAAAAAAACAAAGTTACTTTTAGACTTTTTATTTTTAATAAACATGAATGTTAGTTCGATACACAGTAATTTTTGATATTGGTGTGACAGTGAAAGAATATAAGCAAATGATTTTATGCAATTAATGTATTTTAGAATAACTTAGACTAGTACTAAAATTTGTTAGAAATATAGCGTTTCTAATAATGAAACAATATATTTACAACAGTTAAATCCACCTCTTACAGTCCCATATAATACTGTTAAGTAAACTTAGAATAACATCTAAGCCAAGCAGTCTTGAAAATCCTTTAACCGACATTGATCAACAGAATACATACGGCCTTACACATATCGGGCATCTATCTATCGCAGCCAAGCATCGTCTTAAGCAGTCAGCATGGAAGAAGTGAGCACAGGGTGTCACTCGAGCCGACCTCATGACTCCAAGGCATACCGCACATACATCTTCCAAAGTGGATAATTCTTCTGGCGTCGCCTTTCGAAACCTGGCTAACGAATCACAAGCTTCATTGAACTTAGTCAACGCCTCTCCAAGCTTATATCGTCCATGAATGTAAACACAGACGTAAGCGACTAGGAGTGCCAGCCTCCAACGCTCGCTCCAAGCTAAAGCTGGTACTAACGGTACAGCAATAAAAGTAGAAACACTCCTTGCCCAAACCCCACAATATAAGATCTCCATACCTTCCAGTCTCTCCAACTTGAAGGCACTAAGAGCTAAGGGCCATAATTCGAAGAATGTCTTTTCTGTTAACAGGTAATAAATACCCGTTATTAGGGTATATACCAGAGTGGGTCTGTAATGCTCCAAACCCTGCTCTAGACCCAAAGTCAGGAGTATGAAAGTCATTGTAACAATAAAGGTGACAGCTTTGGTCCATTCGAGGACAATCTTTGTGGCAGACATCGCGAGGTGCTTGACTTGGGAATGACGCGTTACATTCACGTAGGGGGACCAGTCTTCCTTAGTGCATATTTCTCGTATGTAGTTGACGGAGTAGGTAATGACGTTGTAGAACATGAGTGAGTAAAGGCAGGTCAATCGTCCACGTGAAACCAGGAGACGATCGCAGGCTGTGAAGATGAGCAACTGAAATAAAGAATAGAAACATTTAACTTGTTTTAAAAATTACAAAGTGCATCTTATCGATTAAAGGCAATTAGTACATCTGACATATTGCGTTCCTTTTACTTTCAGGATTCACTAATTATAAACTCTTTATAAAAAATACAAATAAAATACGTTTATTTTGGAACATAAGATCATCAAGGTAACACTTATCCACGTCATTAAATTCGAACCTGTTGGCATCCCTACTGATCGGTAAAGAAGATCGTAGGCCGAGAGAAAAAGCCGGCGTAAAAAACTCTCGGTACTCTTATAAAAAAGCAAATCATCAAACAATACCAAAATATTTAAAACAAATATAGCAAATTAATTAGAAGTAGCCTGCCCAGCACTTTATAGTAAGCCTTTTTATACAGCTTTTCTTTAATACATTTCTTAAATTTATTAAAGGCAGAGATAAAAGAGCCTTATATATTGATGCAAATAATATTATAGATATAATACCTATAATCTATATACTATAAAATATAATTTTATTATAGATATAGTATATATTACGTATAACGAATAGTTGTTTTAGTACCTACGTTTTATAGATAAAGGACAAATCAATGAAACTGGACAAAGATCTTGCTTTGTAGAAAATAAAAGCGACTGATATAACTGCCCTTGTCTTAGAGTATGTCAAAGTATTTATGGGACATATATTCAAACGTCACCACACTCACATATTCGTACAAAATAAAATAACATACTTGACTTATCATCGTAGAAAGATTGTTGAGTTGCAGAAAGAGTCGTTCAGCTCGATCTATTGGTGAATAGACTGCTTTAAATATGTACAGGACGCGTTCTACCGGACCACGGAGTCTTCTTATAATCTCTGCAAAAAAGAAGGATTAATCGTTATTACAGGTCTTGTTAAGCTATGGATAAGCAACAGGATCCTTGTTTTTCTCATGCCGTACCAACTCTCACATTGTACTTTTATATTTGTAAATGGTATCTTTTAAATATAAAATACCAAAAAATTCACAGGAGTCTATAGGTTTATAAAATATACTTATGGTTATAGGTATGTATTTGGTTATTGATGAGTGGAATTCTCCGATTGTGGTCTTGAAGATGTCATTTTATGGTGTCCATTGAACTCGTCAACTTTCCAACTCAATAGATTTGCATTAATTATCTTAATTTTTTATAAACGTCTTTTCATGGACGGTTTTATGAAATCGTAACCATACTGAAGCACTAATATTAATTTTTCAGATTTAATTTAAATACACTTCAGAACAAACATACAGTATTTTAGTAGTTTGTGTATACGTGTAATGTGTACACATACAGGTTTGTTACATATATATAAATTTTGTTTAGATTTACATTTTGTTTCAATCATTAATTGCTATATACAGTACATAGTAATTAAACGTTATCTATTGTTCCACGTACGTTCCACGATATGCTCATTCAAGACATAGGATGTCCCTATGTCTGTATGATTATGGCTAATTATATTACTAAGGGTTAAATAGGGATTAAGAGCAGTGTTGGCCTAGTGGCTCCAGCGTACGACTCTCATACCTGAGGTCGTAAGTTCGATCCCGGCTGTGCACCAATGGACTTTCTTTCTATGTGCGCATTTAACATTTGCTCGAACGGCGAAGGAAAACATCGTGAGGAAACCGACATGTCTTAGACCCAAAAAGTCGACGACGTGTGTCAGGCACTGGAGGCTGATCACCAACTTGCCTATCACATTTATAAATTGATCATGAAACAAATTAAAAAATCTAAGGAAAAGACCTAAAAAAGGTTGTAGTGCCACTGATTTTTTTTAAATAGGGATTAGTTCCGAAAATATCGTCCATTATAATTATATTAAGAAAATAAAAAAATTTAAAACAGCATCAAGTCAGTTTTTTTAATCACGACTCAATTATATGATATATTGCTATGGACTTTTGTCAGCGTAGCGTTGTTAGTGCGTGTTATAAATTTTATCTTTAAATCTTGCTTCCCTTTTGAATCAACCCAGTTGAGGACTAAGTAGAAATACCAAGAAAATCCCTTAGAGACAATTCAATATAAAAGGGCAACATTGCTTCAAAGAAAATAGTTCAGAGCTGGACTCCTCTGGAAGAGACACTTCAGTAATCCAATAGATTAATCTCTGGTAAGAAAATTCATATTTTATACTTTCTATATGCTTATAAAAACTGTTCGATCAATGAATCTTGTTAGTTACCATTTTACTTTTACTAGTAAGTTACGATTCCACGCAAAATACGTTTGTGGGAAACAATTTAAATTACTGGATTTTCCTTTAGTCAAAGGAAATGACCATGCATCAGGTGGCTATTCAGTTCTCAAAAGCAGGGTTGACCCAAAAGAAAGCTATTTAGTTATAAATAATAAATCGTAAATAATATAGTTTTTACAACGTCAAAAGTTAAGCCATGTTTTTAAACTAAAAAACAAGTATAAGTTTGGTCTGACGCACGAATTCTGGCGGAAAGCCAGCTTCCGTTGCCCCATTCAACTTCACTTCGACAATGACCTGACTATATAAATACTACACAAAACATATATTGCAAAATGTTTTTAACACATCTACGCGCTAATGCTATTACGACGTTCTGTTTACACGTTTTAAAATTTTGACATCGATAAATTGTCGCAGACGATTGAAATTTAATTAAACAATACATTACAGCTATTTGTTTTTTTATAAAAAATATACAAATAGTTGTTAGACGTTGAATTCGTATGTAACACGTTAAAATGATAATGGAAAATCTTTGTATTTAGGTAAAAAGCATGGTCATCGACTGCATGATTATAAAAAAAAATAAGTGGAAAAGCGTAATTATTTTAACTGATTGCGTAGGGATGTCTCAACCTTCTTAGAAATTGAGCAATACTAAGTCAGGTGACTCAAACAATTAATGTCACATGTTTCTTCGCTGAACGTATTAAATATGGATCTGTATAATATATCCATCAGTTTGGCACATATTTTATACAGCAAGAAGTAAACGTCAGATTTTTTTAATCAGACAGCTTTTACCTGACCCGACCTAAATTACTTTAATACATTCCAAAATAACCAAAGATTTTCGTACGAGTTTACAGTACTTAATATTTTCCCTGTGTTTTTGTATTGGTTAGATATGTGGTCCAACTTTAATGGCGTTTCTGTTGGCCATAAACGTCTTGAATATAAGATTATTGACTGTTTTTAGCCTTTGAAGGATAATTTAGTGCAACATGCATGTTTCAGATTAATGCTACGTACTTCGTTTATGGACAATTTATTTGTATTTTCTCTAAGAATTTATGTAATTAATCATTTATAAAAAAGAAATCATATATAAATAAATTGTAAAACTAAAAAATTTGAAACTACATTTCTTTCGTATATGTAGTCGTTAAAAACAACTTCTTCGTCAAGTTCACAAGTAAAGTTCACATTCTAAATTTCAATAATTGTGGATCTTCGACTGTCCATGAAGTGTTTAAAAAAGTATAGAACTATGTATTGTACGTCTGTGGGGAAAGGTGTGGGCAGTTGTAGACATACATAGGTCAGGTTGGCACACCCCGATGTTTACCATTTGTTTTTTATGTTTGGCCGGATATCTCTATTTTCGTGTTTTACGTATTACACTTATCAATGCAATAATATTTACGAACAAAACCCAAATGGATTACTGCCATTGTGCATGTTTGTTCATTATCCAGAAGCACTTGTTGAAACGACTTTATTAAAATTTAAGTAAATTTTTACAAATATGTATTTCTTGCTTTTCTTATAAAATGTTTTCGTTTTATATATCGTTCATTTCTTATAAATTGATCTCCGTAACTCATTTTTGTTCTTTACACGGAAAACGTAAAAAAAAATAGCTTCATGTTTTAAATTAATATAAAAATTAAAAACCTAAATAAAAAAAAATAAAAAATTCATCTGTTTTATTAAGTTAACATAGATACTTACTTCGTGCAATTTTCACGACCGCTGGGTACCATCTAGCAGGGTACCGATAGTTAACAGAGATCAGGATAGGTACTACGAAGCATGTGTATGCAGCCATCAACCAGGCTCCTCCAAGAGCCACAAGTAGCCCACGAGGTGCCCAATATGGTAGTAGCATTACCAGAGATATAAGCCACACTGGAAACATTATTAATTTACATTTAATTTTGTGAAACAGTAAAAATAAACTTGTGGTCTCTACGGAAAACCATAAAGTAATAAGTATTTTAAAAAATACGCTAAGTAATATCAATTATTTCATTTTCGAATTAAAATAAATTCATTGTTTTATTTTAATACAAATATAAACAAAGCAAATCAAATTTATCTTAACATTTGCGCAATACTTGAAACAGTAAAGACAATATGCCAGAAGAATTTTTAAATATCATTGGTAATACGTACGTATAAAAGTGTATTTATAAAACAAAGAAACATGCGTTCCACTGCCTTTTAGAAATCATTACATACCAATATTAGCGATTTTATCTTCAGACTTCATTTGAATTTTCGACAAAGAATCACTTCTTATTCGACCACGTACCCGAGATATCATCCCCATTTTAAACAAATAAGAAAGTTTCTTTACTCGCAACGCAACACAATACAAAAAAATTACTTCAGAAATAATTTCACACACGGCTGAATTGTGCAAAATATAACGTATGAATGCAAAATTGGGCGGGCGCACTAGGGCGGGCGCACTAGGGCGGGCGGCCTTTGCGCGCAAAAGCACACACTGATCCGTGAACCCACGTACAGTGCCAATTTATTCGAGTTATTTTTCATATCAAACACTGTGAATGTACCCATGTTAACGCCGACAAATTCGTATGAAAAATAATATTGATGGCTGAAAGTCGAATTAAACGTATTTTTACCCTAGTTCAATAACTTCGGCCGATTTATTTTTAATTTGAACTCTGGAAGTTCATGTTAAATCGTATCTTAAAACAGATGAATGTTTCAAAAACAAATTTTGAACTTCTAACGGTTTAACAGTAAAGATTAGTGCTAAAAGCGTTTGTCTTGGCCACAAATATCTGTATCTGATTAGTTGATTTTTTGTACCTTATCGTCATTATATTTGACGAGCTGGTGAATTATTCCTTCGCACAACCAAACATTGTTTATTGTATTGTATTCTATATACAATCCAGGCTTCCCTAATAGTTAACGCAACAAATAAAATAATGATACATCAGTTTGTCCGAAATATAAAATTTCAATAATAAACAAAACTTAAAATGTATGTCATCTACGTGTATGCAGATAAAAATAAATTATGAATCTCAAATATAACTCGCATTAGATGATGCATGTATACAATGTTGTTTACGATTCGGAGAAAGATATGTACTTTCTCAGCAGTTGCTCTGTACTTAAAATAATTTTAATAGAAATATAAGTTTGATAATGCAATTGCATGACACTACGGCAACTAAGATATTAACTCTATGATTTAATGTACATGCCATGTCTATGGTCGCTAGTAATTCTAAGAGGTAATATTAACTTTTAATCAACGATTAACCCAAGCCAGCACATGGACATACTGAAAGAGCCATGGAAAGAAGAATGCTGAGAATAGGAAATTTAGACAAGCGAAGAACCACAGACATAAGGAGATGGGCGCGTCATATGCTGCGGAGCACCCCATAAAAATGGACTATAATATTGACGAAATGGTACCCTAGAGACAGAAAATGAAGAAGCGGCCGACAACACAAACGATGGGAGGACGAACTCAATTTAACAGTAGGCTACAGCTGGAGAAGATTTGCAAAATATAGAGAACAGCGGAGAGGCTTAGAGGATGGATGCCTTTGCTAAAAATAGTATTTTTTAATTTATAGACAATTATATTTTATCTTACATAAAATTTATTTATTAACACTTCGTTACACGCAAAAAATTCAAAATTCTTTATTTGTTTTCTCCGAGATATACTGTAGTGAAAACATTTTACTATTTTCGCTATACAAAGGCTATGTTATTATTATTATATTCATTTAGTAATAGTCATTTAATGTAATATGGAATAACATTAGTCCCGTTTTTGCAGAACTCCAAATGTCTCCTATTCTCTACCTCCTACTAGCAAGCGCTGGTTGTATGGCCCACTACAGAGGCTACCAGGGCCGTAATCTCATTGAAAAGGAGGAACATCACCCGAACGAAGGGTAACCTCGACGGATATTCAAAGCTTTTGAATTATTTTGCAAATATTTTTTGGATGCTTTATAATTGTTGTGTTAGACGTTGTTTCAATATATAGGAATATTGGTATGTATTAACACGTTTATATTATTCATATGATACACGATTAAAATAAATTACTACAGTTAAAATAAGTTTTTTTTTTACTTGGGGAAATGCATTGCGCATACCCTTCCGCGGCGCGAATGCTTGATGCGGGAGGGTTATGTGGGACTCGCTTTTGTGCATAGCCACTAAAACCCCAAAAAGCCACTAACAATCGCCTTATGCGGGATTCGGTAACAGCAGAGCCTTATCTGCTTCACGACATGGATAGTTAAAATAAGTACCTTAACTCCCTTTCCACATATTGTGCATGATCATAAGGGGAGTACAAACACAGATAAACTGGATATATAATTGGTATATACAAATAAGAATTATGTTTCTTGTATATTTTCCACGAAATAACACGACCTCAGTTATAAAAGTTATATGATGTAATTTTCAGAATTCTGGTAGAATGTCCCGTATGTTATAACGCCCCATGGCAGTTTAATCCGGACAATGGAAACCCTAAATGCAATATTACAATCGGCGCTCAGAGGTATAAAAAATGTGACCGAGGCTCATACTTCAATGAAGTCTGTGGCCGCCGAGACTGTTACAGGGTGAGTCAAATGATATCTCTTCAGTCTGTTCGAAAAACGGAAATGAAAAATTTGTTCTTCGTTTCTTTTGTATGTACAGAAATAATTAATTTAATTGAGTGACCTTTTAAATTGTTATAGTTATTTCCAGGGCCAGATTTAGGGAAGCAATGGGTCATTAGATATTTTAAAAAAAATGCTTTTAAATTTGGACTAGTAGACACTATTAATTTGTTTTTATACAAACTAATGAAAAACTCGACTGAATTTTTTTTTCATTTTATACAAAATAATTTCGGACCGGGAGCCTCAACTCTTTTGTTGCCCCGAGGCATCCAGAGATATATCCAGCGCTCTTTATTGCAAGACAGTGGAATGAGAGAATAACACACAAACTTATATTGGACAAGTCACGTTTTAGTTTTTCTACATCAAACTTACTTATGTCTGTTTTTATTTCCAGGGTCCCGGTGAACCATGCACTGAGAAAATGGAGGAAGACGAATATGGGGCAAAATGCGCATTTGGTTACGACTGTGATTTCTCATACCACGTCTGCACTGGCATAGGCTTTTCAATTAGCATTCATGACCGTCTGTCATTTCCACGTTTGTATCCATTGCGGCCTCTAAACGAGGGAGATAATCAAGCAAAATCTATGTTACTAACATAAATTAACAAATAATTTGGTAAATGAACCAATATAAAGCTGTGTCTGCTTATTAAGTAATTATTTATTATTAAAGATATGATATGGAAACGATTTTTTTAATTTATATGGTTCCTCCGGAAACTAATTTACTAAATTACAAGTTCAAGCCTGTGATTGGTCTAAAAAGCTCAAATGGCTTAGGCAAGATGCCCTACTTTACTGTATGTAGAATGACAGTTCGTGTTGACAAATTTAGTTTACGACTTTCTACATATACTACTGCTAAGGCTATCTTGACTAAACCCCAGTTGACTACAGTAATGAAATCTTAGTAAATACTATAGTAATGTAAAAAAATAAAATAAATGAGTCTAACCTATAATAACTATGACAGATTTTCCTTCTTTCCTTGTTTTACTCCTTGTCAATTAACCTACAGTTTTTTAAATATCTTTACAATGGCTAGACTTTAAACACAGGATTTTTTTAATGTAAAATTTAGTATGATGAACAAGAAACACGTTTTAAACATCAAGGAGAAAAGGAAAAAAGCCAAAGTCCAAGTAATAGTAAAGTTGGTCTCTCTTCACGTTTAAGACTTTCATCGGGCTTGAGATAAAGTCATAGGCATTATCCACTTGTCGTTGTCTTGCAGATTCACGTCTATCAAAAAGTCATTGTGTCGTAGTCCTCTTGGATGGATATCAAGATAGTAAAACCAGACATAAAATATTATATATATTTACTATATCGAATTATTTTTATTTTTAGTATTGTAATAAAACTTCATGTTCATACATATCATATCAACTATCATGTGCTGACTATTTCTTAAATAATATACTTTATAGTGACACGAGTTCACATTCAGTACAAATAAATTGTATTAGCAGATACTAACTACGCCATCATCTGTTTTTACTCTTACCAGGCAGCTGTCATTTGTCCAATGACGGCTGACATTTCAGTAAACACTAATGTCACGTTCTGATTTGTGATATTTTATTTCTTAATTCTTATTATCATTTAGTCAGATATCAGACATCAGTTTTAACATGACGTTCGCAGTGGAACGATAGTATATTGTGTTGTGCTTGGGAGCCGATTCCAATGTTACTGTTTATTTTAAAAGAAGATATATAATAAGTTCTAATTTAGAGAAAATTCTAGTCTTAGTAAATATTTCAGGAATTTCTTGATTTTAAATATATTATTCAGTTTTCAGAAAAAGTCAAAGAAGAAATTGTTTTCGTAAACTATTTACCAAAATATTTAAAAACTTGAGATTGGTTTAAAAAAATAACGTTATAAGTGGATTTTGTTTTGTTTATCAAAGTGAAAGTGTTGATACAAAATAACTATGGAGAGTGCAGAAATAGTTACCAAATTAAAACTTTTATTTGAGAGAATTGCTCAACCTGATTATATTATGGAGCACCACTATGCTGATTGTTTTTTCATTAAATTAAATTCCTGTGATCCAGGTAAGAATGTAATCTACTTAAAGCTGTACCTTAAGAATGTACTGACCAGGTTAATGAAATATATAATAATGTAATAGATAAATAAATGCTACAGGGTAGGTTGAGGCTTGAGATTACTTTTTAATAATACTACTAATAAATGTTTAATACATGTAGAATTATTTTCTAGCTATTAATACTAAAATGATTATTCTAAACATCTGTAATATAATCAAAATTTGGGATAGGCTGTTTCATAGTCTGTAAGACAAAATAAATGCAAGTGCAAACATAAGACATTACTATTGCAAAATAAACTGAAATCATCTGATAAAAAATACAACATTTATTTAATTAAGTAAATAGTTTAATTATTTATTTATTATTATATTAAGTACTTGAAGTATCAGTAATATTTATAGAAGTTGCAACATAAACATTTTGTCATTAATGCTTAGTGCTTTTTACTAAACTAGTCCTTGTATGTTGTATATCTTATATGTTGCTGCACAATTTATTAAGCTTTATTAGAAATACAATAAAAATCTTTTACAAAATTATAATGCTTGTTTTACCACATAGTCAATTGATATATTATCAAGGTGTATTTAAACCTCTTGTTTTGTTTTAGATGTGCAATACTTAAAATCTTTGCCAATGTTGGCAGATATGATAATGGCAGCATTTTACCGGACAGACAATTACCATGACACAGTAAAAGTGTTTCTTGTAAGACTGCTTGCTTTTATTACAAGTAATGAAGTTAACTTTGCAAAATTTAGTGCTAAAAAGGGAGATGATTTGGTTAAAGCCTTTGACCTGATTAATTCTCCAGACATGCCAATAAGTTTGAGAGTAGCAAATATGGAAGTAGCCTTATCACTTTTAAATCACAATTCCGGAGTTCATTGGTTACTGGAAACTAATTCATGGCAAAAAATCCTAACACTCTGTAATGAAAAAAAAACTGTTTTTTTAGTGAGACAGACTTATAAATTTGTTTCAAAATTTATATGGAAAATGAAGAATTTTGGTGATGATACTAATGTGAGATGTGTTCTAGCTTTTATAATGAAACCTGCACTGGAAGTTGATTTAGTTCAAAAACAATCAATTACAAGTGAAGAAGAGGATGAATTGTGTAAAATTTATGAGCCGATGTTGCAAATGTTGCTCACAATTGTAAGCAATGAAAAAGAAATTAAATCTCCAAACTGTGTCACACATTTCTTACTGCGAGAGTTTCAAATAGAGACTTATTGTTATATCATGTTGGAAAGATTAAGGCGAGAAGATATATGGTTGCTTACAACAAAATTTCTGTTCTGGTCAGCTATCAGCAAATTTTTCATTGTAAAAGCTGATCCATCTGGTATCAAATGTCTAAGAGAAAATTTTGTTGAATTAGCTGTCACTCATTTTAATACAGTACATAGATTAATACAAAAGCACTCCCCAAAGTTACTATTTGATTATTGTAATGCAAGTAACTTGATTTGGGGAAAAGTTTGGAATGAAGAACCCACAAAATGGGATAATCCGCATCATGTGGAAATGCAAAAATGGTTGCTTATAGTGAGCCTTGTGCCTCCATTGGTGTATGTTACACTAGGCAAAAACCAATCTGTGGATGTGAATGAAGGTGAAGTTGACTTGTATATCAATACCATAATGAAATCAACATGTGAGCATACAGCCCGAGCAGCTTATGCAGTTCGAGACATGATGCTGCAACTAGATGTACTGCAAGTAACATTACTTAGTGTAAAGAGATTAACATTCCTTAAAAATAATTTAAATAATGTACAAGCAAATATAATATTCCAAGCTATGTACTATGTTATAAAAGAGTTTGAGCCATTTGACGATGAAGGTTTGTCAAGAAAAAATAATTGCTTTGGAGATGAAGGAGACAAAATATCAATAATGGCGTATGTCCTTGATACATTATTGTGCCTTATTCAGAACTACAATATAAATTGGCAAGATAGTTTAGAAGTTATATGTTTGAATGCAGTTGTGTACAATGTGTTAAAGAGGCCTAATTTGAGTTGTAAAGTAAGTTGATGCATAGAGACATGTTCTTTTACAATTACTACTGCTGTATTCCACCAATTATATATAAATTAATTAAAATAAAATAAATCAGTAACCTTTTGAGGTCTGGGCAGATTTCGGAATCTGTTTCAAGGTCATTTGTCAACGTAATAGGCAATTAGGTGATCAGCCCGTGCCTGACACAAGCCGTCGACTTTTTGGGTTAAAAACTAGCCGGTTTCCTCACGATGTTTTCCTTCGTTCCTGGTGAATGTTAAATGCGCGCATGGAAAGACAGTCCATTATTGCACAACCAGGAATCGAACCTACAACCTTAGGGATGATAGACCTGTAAAGCCACTAGGGCAACACTTTTCCAATCAATAACGTATAAGGCTATTAATATAAACAAAGATTAAAAAGTTAACTTCGATTTTGATGATTTTTTAGTTTGTAGTGACAGCCCTGAATGTGATCTTAACCACAATAAAGAAGTCCCTGACTCCAAATCTGTGTCTCCTAGTTGACACAAAGCCTGGTTCTGGCCTGCATGAAATCGGAATGCTGATCTACGCGAAAATGCACGACCGTATCTGGGAGATAAGGGATACAGCTCTGGAACTCCTTCTTGTCTGTTCTGAATTCTCGTATATCAGTAAGTATGGTTACGCTAAATCGTTGGATGGCAGAAGAAAAAAATGTATTTTTTACTATACCACTACCTTATAGATCCTATCTGTGAATATAAACTATCCAACTCATCGAAGCCAATATAATTGGCCATAATATTCGTCATGCGGGGAAGGAAGTCTAAAGTAGAGAGTACCATTTCTTAAAAGGCCGGCAACGCACTTGCGAGCCCTCTGGCATTGAGTGTCCATGGGCAGCTGTAACACTTTTAACATTAAGTGGGCCTCCTGCCCGTTTGCCCCTGTTCTGTATAAAAAAGTCTGTATCCGATGTTGGATTCGGTACTCCTAATAAGACTTTAACTGTGAACATCCATGTCTTCCACACATTTTAATAGCATTATGTGAGAATCTTCCGTAGCCAGCTGTTATTGTATTTTATTAGTTATTAAAATAAATACTAGTAATCAGAGTGGATTATAAAATGAAATATACGATATTATCAATTGATAAGTAGTAGATTATAATTCGACACATGCTTTGCTAGTTGGACTTAGAAGTTCCGTTCTAAAATCTACGTAATAAAATTATTTAAGATAAAGATCACTCAAATTCCCACATTTCCGGGGACATGTTAGGAAAGAAGATTCTACAGACATTGTCCTAGAAATGTAATTTATCAATAAAATTAATATTTATTTTAAGATGAGATAAAATTTTAATTTAATCAAGCAATATAATTAGTAATCAACTTATACTTTATGCCACTTAAAATGAATTATAAAACGATAACAGTTAAACGTGTAACGGAGTTATAATGCCATCTTACATAGCAAGATATTTATGTGTCTACGAGCTAACTAGGAGATCCTAATGTAAAGAAAAATTGATAAAAATTGTTAAGAGGCAACGAGAATAAGTCTACGCTGATGTAACTGTAGAGATAAGATTTGAAACTAAAAAACTGATATTTATATACAAAATAATAAGTCCTGACGTGCGACGTCCAGACAGGCAGCGAGTATAAATTTTTTAGCACGTCTAACTTAGTTAATATTTAAACAGTCAATTTTTTACAGAATTCCCTCCATTCCAAAAGCAAATTCTGTCTCATAAGCTGATCAATGTCGCCGTGTCGATGGCAATCAATGATCCCGAGTCTTATGTTAAAGTTTCGGCGCTGCAATGTGTGGCTGCTGCAACGAAGGTCGGCCTGCTTTGGGATCAAGTCATATCCGAATATCCAAATGTTCAGGTAAATTTCGCAATATTTCGCAAATTAGATAAAATTACAATTAATGACTCTGTAGTATGCTTCAATTCAATTCAAATTCAATTCAAAATTTATTTATTCATGTAGGTAACAATGTACACTTATGAACGTCAAAAAAAAAAGAAATATTGCATTGCTGCATATACTAGTTGTGTAGTTTTGTATTACGTTTGTAGAGAAAACGACACTAATAATACAAAAAATATATTTAATACATTGAAAGTGTTATAATAACCCATTATCTAGTTAAATAAAGTTTATTTAAATATCACATCACAAGAAGAATCTAAAATGTTGACGATAGCCAACATGAGGGTGTCGGATTTTTGTGACGGTGTTAAAAAAAATTACTCATCATTTTTCCTAACGCACCATGATATTATTGTATTGTGTGAATTATACAAGGTTACAATTGAAGTTTTTGTTTTGAATTGTCACAAACTCCATCTTTTAATGTTGGTCTTCAATTGGAATCTCGGAAATACAAAAATCAGATAAGATTTATTAAATCAGACTTTCTCTTATATTTGAAAATCCTGTAGAGTTATGAAGCTGTGATCATAGAGCATAGAAGTGTACAAAAACATAGACCAGATAGTCAATCATTTTTCATAGTACACTAGCTAAAATTTAACGAGTTTAATATATAAACTTTACACTACAAACTAATTACCATCAATTTTGAAAGATTGGAAAGTATGTTAGCACTTAAATGTGTTCATTAAGCCAACAAGACGTTTTTGTATACACTTTTTTGGTTACGATGCATTCAGTAATTGCAATTTCACGATATTTATATAAAATAAACCCACAAATTGGATGTATCCACAATAGGTTTCACCAATATAACTATAAGATACAAACAAAACAAAACATGACAACGACACATATACATGGAAGAGTTAGCACATTAACAGTTGTTTTAATTTTTTTTTAATAAAGCAGTAGAGATGCGAGATGCGAAAAAAGGTCGATGTTTTTGACAGAATCTATATTGTCATGTATATATATATATATAGGTACAATAACGACGGATCGCTTGTTTAAAATATAGTAGACTATGAAAATTACATAAATGCAATATAATATAAATCAATGTTGGTTTGACTTCATTTAAGCATAATTATAATTTCTACCGTTTATTAAACTTTAGAAGATTCCGAAGATTACTATTATTTTGTAAATGTTTAATGTTTTCTTTAAATACTAATTTTTGAACACTTGATGGCACTAAATCGCAACCATTCGCTCCTACGACTTGCCTCCAAGGTCATCTAGATTTGTGTCGCTGTAGTCCATTATTAAATTATGGTTAAAAAAACAGCGTTGTCCCAGTGCTTGCATGTTACGTCTTTTATCCTTGAAGTCGACCCTGTAGTATAACTGGTCGTGAACAAAGGTACTTTAAGTATATGTGCCCATTTAACACTAGCTCGATGAAGGTAAACATCGTGAGGAAACCGACATAGCGTTGGACCAAAGAAATCGACGACGACGCACAGCAGGGTAATGATCTACTTGCCTCTTGTGAAACAAATGATCACGAAACAGATCCAAGAATATGAGGCCCAGACCTTAAAGGTAGCACACAAGAGAAATCATCTTATCAACGTAAGATAACAGTTTAGAGGTGTAAAAGAGTTTAAGATGTACCGAAGCGATAGAAAATAGCTGCGAGCTATAGCGTAAAACGTAGCTACGGGCTGTCGGAGCCACGTGTTATAGGAAACAGTTATTAGATATTAAGAATTTCCTGCGTAACAAGAAAATTAAGAACTCGTAAAATTAACTATTTTCAAAGCTTAAAGGGATGAGGGTAGAAATTACATTATTCTGTAGGTACTGATAAATTATTCGTATTCGGGTGCAAATAATACACAACCCTTTACAATTAAATTAATGTGCAGTTTGAATATTTTTGGGTTTAAATACATGTGCGTAGAAGAATATGGAACTAAATTAAAATAAAACTTCCGATTTGACTTTGGGTAACGGCTTTTTAGGGAATAGATCCATTTCAGAGTTTAGAATTTATTTTGAAAGGTTATAAGTTTGATCTTGACTGCCATTTGGTCGGTGCCGATAAATTCACTATCAGTGCGTTACACACACAAGCAATAATATAAGAACAAATAAAAAGATTCCTTGGGTACATTTTACTTTACGAAACAAATTTACATTTTTTTATTAATTCACCTTATTGCTTCAAACGTGGAGTGCGTTTCTGCTTTATTAACTATCATTATTATTATTAGCAGTCATTTTATACCTCATACTATCTCGATAAACTGATTCTTAGGCGTACGTGTTAGGTCATAGGTTACTCGTACACGTAACGAGCCAATGCGAGTGCTGTGGGGGTTACGAAATCCACAAACACCGCATCTTATCGTACTTTTGTATATTTCTTTACTACTGACATTCATTATTATTAATTGTAGCAAAGTATTTGGTCTTAAATTTAATGCTTGCTAGAGCCAGGTCATTGTCATCGGAAGCTTTAACTTTATTTCAAGAGTCAATTGGACTCAGCTTTGTCAACGGCCTTGACATTCAGACTGTCAAAAAGTGTTTGTGTTTTCTTCGGCCAAAAGATGGTTATTGTAGGTAATTGTTAATATATTATTTTTTTTTGTATTTTAGAAACTAGCATGAATTTTGATTCACTGTGACTCTCAGATTAGCTTTAAGCTTTGATTTTTGATTTTATTTTAGATATCGGTTACATTCAATTTATTATTGTAAATTGAGTTATGCACTTTTTGTACCCTTAGTATTTATGTATTTCATTTTTCTTTACCTCAGCGATATGTCCCCAGTTGCCTCCCTAATCGTTTTTTTATTTGATAATATATGTACTTTTAATGCAATAAAATTGGATTTATCATAATGTAAATACGGAATGAGCCTCAAATATGTAGTTTTTTAGCACATTGTTTGTCAGTGTAGTCCAGTGATTCTTAACATTTTTTTTGTCACGGCACTTATTTAATGATTTTAAAGTTTGACGGCACACAATTAACGATTTTAAAATTTGGCGGCACACAAAGAAAAAGCTAAAAATTATTTATTTACTACAACACACTACATAAATAGTTTATAACTAAGTATTTATATACGAAATGAACTAATATATCCTTTAATAATATTTAAACATTTAATAAGGGATTATTAAATGTATGAAACAAATTATTTGATATAATTTAATAATATTAACATCATTATATTATATATTTGCATAATTTAGCGGCACACTTTTGGAATTTGGCGGCACACAAAAGTGCCGCGGAACAGTGGTTGAGAATCACTGGTGTAGTCCTTAAATATATACTATGATTGCTATTTGTTTGCTCGTCGGCGATGCTTGAACCACAAAAATATAAACAGTTTATATATATATATATATATATTGCTATAGAACTATTTTGAATGGTGAAATAATATGTAATTATTCATTTTATCAGGAGCTGATGGCGGACCTCTGCACAAATCCTGAAGGCATTGTTCGAAAAGAAGCGCTCAACGTGCTATGTGAAATGTACCAAAACCTTAAACTGAATTGTTCCATGAAATCAGCAATGTATGATAAATTTCTTAATGCCTGCCTCAATGACTTTCATTGGGAAGTTCAAATTAGGGCATTGAAATTTTGGCGGGTCGTCATTCAGTCGTTACTTGCAGATCAAGGAATGTTGGATGGCACTTTTCCTCCGGTCACCTTCTCAATTGAATCCAGGAAGATTGTCACACTGACGGACAAAGAAATTCAAAAGAGATTGCTCAAAATATTAGACGAGCTAGCATCTATTGGCTGCTTATCAATTTTAGCAAAACTCTTATTCGAAGAATCTGAAGTAGAAGTGATGGAATTAGCATTATCGATTGCTAATGAATTATTAAAAATCCTCGAAAAACACAGGGTACCTGGATTTCTGCGACCAAGTGAAAACGATCCGAAAATTAGTGAAATTTTAACCGTTGCAGACAACGGAATGGCGGAAGAAAAAATGGAAACTGCTAATGTTATGACGTCTGATGATGTCATACAAGACATATTAAACTCTAACGATATGAATTTGCTATCGAATATCTATGAACGACAAATGAATTTAAATGAAAATACTGCAAATAAAAAAAAGTTTACCAAATTCGCGACCCCATATACTTTTGTAGTCTTTATGAAGAGTAATAATTTTAAAGAAACCATAGAGCATAAGAAAAACTGGAAAGAGGGTATACGAAGTCTGTCGTCTGTGATGGACGATATGTTAGGCATTTACGAAGTAAATAGTGAAGTGAATACTTTAGATTGTTATTGAGGTAATATTGCGCCACAGATTCAAAATAGAACAGTTAAACAACGTCAAATGAATAAAACAGATACACTTTGTATTGTGACACGTGATACGTAGTGCAATAAAATATGAAATTATAGAATCGTCTTCCTATGTATATGTAATTAATAAATAATATATTATTTATTAAATATATGTAACTGGACTCACAAATTATTTTACCCTTAATTATACACAGATTATAATACCTTTTTATATTTATACATTCGTTGGTTAATGTTGACGGCTTATGAATTCTGTGTGATTAAATAAATATATGTGTGATATTTTGTATTTTTTACTCTTATAATGGCTCAACCGATTTTAATAAATCGCGAAAGAAATGGCATAGATACTAATAAAAATATATCGACGTTCGCTGTTCCACAACTGCGCGTTTTTAAAGGCAGTTTTTGCCGCGGAACACCCGTTTGTGGAACCAGCTGCCCACTTAAGTATTTCCGAACCAATTCGACTTAGGGTCCTTCATGGAAAGAGCGTACCAATTCTTAAAAGGCCGGCAACGCATTCGCGAGCCCTCTAGCATTGAGTGTCCATGACCCGCTCTGTTCTATATAAAATAAAAATATACCATCAATTTACTTTTATTTTTTTAGGCATGAGATGAAAAGATAAACACATCATGGTTAATAAACATTGAGGAAGTTTTAACCAACAGCAATATTGGTAGGTAATAAAAATTGAAATTTATTTAAAACTCGCTAGAAAATGGGTTTCTTTTATATGATATATAAATAAATATAAATGATAATATAGCTTACGTAGAGAAAAATGTTATTGCAGACATAAACAAGCGATTTTTCAGAAAAATAACCCTATATACATTTATTATATAGGTAATTGCCTTGCAAGGGATGATTCATTCACTACGGAGGTAAAATCCACAATGATTGTACACAATTAGGGATTGCAACCCGGATCCAGTAATTCGGCATCATTTAGTGGTTACCGGATCCGAATATTTGTTTTCTACGATCTTATTTTAAAAATCAATATTGATTTTCTTTTAATACTTATATTTTTTTACAATTATAACTTAAAATAATTATTTATCGTAAGTTGATTAAACTAAAGAGTTCTAAACTCATTATTGTGATAATTTTTGCCATTCATTCGTTCGACAGATTCATCAAATCATGGTGGTATCTGTCATAATCATAAATACCTATGACTTGTTTGTTAGCATTCTCAAATACTTTAATAATGATTTTGATCTCATTTCAGTTAATTACGTAAGGTTAATTGTATCTATTAGATAATATAGTTACTTGATAATTAATATTGTTACTTTTATTGTAATTAATCTATATGTGAAAGTGAAATCTAGAAAGACTGAGCTACTCGTTACGTCGTAAAATTATTACTAGTTACCTACACTTCTAAATTTTAATTGTTTTCTTGCTGTCTATTTGTCGTAACATTGGTTAGGAAATAAAGTCGGTTTTATATATTTGTGATTTAGTTTTTATAAACTACCTACACATAAGTGCAGTGATACTTGATTAACTCACTTATTTTGTACTAAAAAGCGAAAATCATCTTGATCCGGCCGGATTGATGGGAATCCGGTCGTATCCGGCCGGCCTGAAAATGACGCCGTATTGCAATCACTATACACAATCGACAATGTATTGATGTTTTAAAGGATTTAACTATTTTTCAGGATTTCAATAGATCACGTTATGGTGCTGAATATAATTTGTAAAATAATTACGACAAATAAGGGTAAGATTTAAAAGTTGAGACACGAAGTGACTCACTATTGACCTAGTTTAGATGTCTAATCTTACCATTAATGTCCTTCATTTCTTATCATATCAACGCATTACCCCAGTGCCGGATTTACCACGTAGCAAGAGTAGCAAATGTTATGGGCCCCGCGAATTTGATTGCCCCCGGGCTCCAATGTCGGATACGTTAACGTAATAAAAACCTATTGTTTACATAGCAACGTAACGTAACGTGTCTTGCCTCACTTCCACTTAAAAATCTAAAACTCGATTTCGTCACGTTAAATCGTAAAAATACGGGATTTTACAATTTTATACCCCTTATGTTTTAATGTTTCATTATAATCGATATATTTAGACTAGCACTAGCACATCTACCTTTCAAGCTGTCAGATTTTTATAAGAATGTCTTAATCATCTCACTTTGTTAAATATGATGATTTGCTTAAATAAGTCTAATTGAGAGTGTTATTTGCCGATATTAAATCCAAAGAAAATATTTATAACGGTTTTATTTTATTATACCCTAACCTTGAGAGAATTTGCTACTGGCCCCGCGCTGGCTTTATCCGGCACTGCATTTCCCGACCCACCTCCCGCTCCCGAAAATATTGCAAAAATATTAAACACGTTTTATGTAATAATTGGTTTAAATACTAAATTAGCGACGCAATTCTTTAAAACATAGCGAAATATTGTAGTGTACAAGTAGGTGTATAAAACCAAATTTTCTAACAGAGTACTGAGTCAATCAAAAGTATGAAAAAAAATTTTTACACATTGATACAACGTATTTCCTAAAAAAAGCACCACAGCATTAGTAGCATAAAGTTTTTTAATGGTCCGAGCAGAAGCGATAAAAAAATAGCTTATCATGCTTCGTAGCACAGGGGCAGTATCTGCATGCGAATTCATATTCGGTATGACTAGGGATATTTTGTTGTCTGTGTAAACATCACCACCTCTGTCTGTTTACTTTTTAATCAACATGATTAGGCTAAGTGCTGATAAAAATGATACGTTTGGAATAAATTTTCTCTGAAATTATATTTGTTGATGTCTTTAAATGTTGTTAATAACCTACTCGGCCACGGCAGTTCATTACCATTGCAACTAGTCAATACGGGAGAAATACAGTGCACAATTATGTGCTTACCATGGGCTCTTATTGCGACCCTAATGACGACCTGCAATTAAACTGCATCGCCCATTCATACCATGACGTCCAATAAACCACCCAGTCAGAACGTAATCAGATTTCGTTCATTGTATCAGTATTCGTACCACGATCTCGGGGTCAGAACCTGAATTGGACCGTTTAGCCCTCAAACTATGACAGAATAAGCGATTCTGAAAAAGTTGCTTTTTGTATCGCAGTATTAGTTTATAACAACAAAACTTAAATATTTTAATTAAAACGAGTCTATAATTTGCTATGGATCGGCTTTACAAAGACACAATTCACACAGCTAATCTGTAACACGACATTTATTGACCGTTAGGCGTTAGTTACAATTAGTAACTGTTAGTATTTTTGAAATGAAAATTTTTAGGCGCCAACATTTTTGTTTCGGATGAGACGCAGTAATAATAATATAAGCGTTTCGAAGATCGTTTTTGTCGAAGAATAGGAAGAAAGCGATTGAGACCGATTGAGTTTGAGAAATGGCGAACGTAGCATGAAGCAAATAGCCATGAATCGAGAGTTGAGTGAGATAGAGCAAACGTCGCATCACACACAGTGCCATGGAGCGAGAGAGCTGTAGGGAGAAAGATTAAGAGAGAGAGTAAGGGAGATCGAAAGAAAAATACACGCTATTGGTTTATGTATTCGTTTAGTTATTAGTAGTTACATATTAGAACTTTATATGGCAATTCTGTCTAATAGCGTCTTGTGCAGTAAACGCAGATTTTTATTTATCTAAAAACGTATACCACACTGTATACGTGCTATTGATAAACAATGTGACTACACTAACTAGATATACAAATACGTGCAGTGATCATATACTGGTACATGATCATCTATTGGGGGTTTAATCTTAATAATAAATAATAATCGTAATAATTAGTTTAAAGGTACGCACTTTTTTATATTTTTTGTCATAAATTGCATTTTGCTTCTGCTGTTTTGATGCCTAGGTATTTAACCTAATTAGGAAAATATTATTTTATAACACTATTTATTCAGTTGGATGACGCCAACAAGATGTCTTCATGCAGGCCGGCACCGAACCCCGGCGGAGCCTGCGTTTGAAACCTAGGAAGCGCCTATTTTTTACTAATCTTCATGTATCAAGTTTTTTTTTATAATTTGTTATTTGTACATAAAAAATTTTCTCAGAACGTAGCTGCGGCGGCTTCATCTGAAATTAAAGACAGACAAACAAAGTTAAATAAAACTTCAAACGTAAATATTATTATGTCAGACCTGCACAATAAGCGAAATATATGTTTTTCTTTAATTTAGGTTAAAGTGAAGATTAACATAATTTATTTCTAAAGAAAAAATATTGTAATATAGAGAATGATTTTTTCGTGAACAACGGTGTATCCCGGTCAATTTAGACATAAAAATAGTTGTCGAATAACAAAAATTGCCGGAGAGCCATATATTAATGGAGCTGCGCAGCTCCATCCCTGCTGCTGGATCCCAGCTGGATTTACCATTACAAATAAAGTATTAAAATCCTCATTGATCCTATTCGTGCTACAAGTTATTAGAGGTCAAAGGTCAAAATTTGAGGTTTTTGATTTGCTGGAACTGTCTTAAATTCATCAAAGGTAATCTCGGCATCGGCAACCATCGATGATGGTTTTGTAGTTGCTCTGCTGTTTGTAGCTTTAAATTTAATACTTTTTGTCGAGTCACTGTAGCCGTCAAAAAGTATAATATAAGTATATATAAAAGGGACACAAATAGGTATTTATACTTGTCTCATATACATAATCAGGTTATGTACATATCATGTATAATGTGACTCTTAGACATCGCGATATCTCAAAATGGTAGGTAGCTCTTAGTAAAAAAGTGAATACCAATTTTGTAGAAAACTTTAAGATCTACAGCTCAAAGTTGAAATGTTTTTTTGATAAAATTCACTGTTCAATACGAGAATATTACAAAAAAACTCAAATTTTCACCTTTGACTCCGAATAACCTTGGTAGCACACAGGATTCCTGGAAATTTTGAAACTTCATTTGTAATGATAAGCCCTCCACCAATTGGATATCCGGGGTTTTGTTATTTCAAATGGTTATTGACCGGACAAGTGATATCAGAAACACAGTGTATTTAAAAAAAACGCCTCGTTCTGTTTGTAGTCATATTTGCTGCGTAGTTGCTACCTAAATATATTCAGGCGCTATGCACCAACAGTTTTCTTATTTAAATTTGCGACTATAATATTCTATTGCACCTACATACTTCCAAATAATGTTGTGTATGTGTAACAAAGATTATTTCGGTGGCGGCGCCCTTATTGTGTAGGCGCCTGTGTTTGCACTTCGCAAGTTCGCAGACAAGGTCGGCGCGTCACTGTCTTCAAGCATTGTTCATTGGGTATAACACATACATATTCATATATTCGTATGGGGCTCTGCTTCGTCATATTTTTCAGTTCAGCGAGTTTGTCAAGTCAAGTTTAATCTGTAAATAAAATATTATCATTTGCTTATTGTAATTTATGAATTATTTAAAATAATTTTTAGATTAATTCAATCTAATGTACCTACAGTATGAATTTTTTTATGCCCTTGCGGGAGTGTAACTTTAACGATGGCAACATTTACTCTCTGTATACTACTATCTCTGCGATACTTATTCGTAGAGCGATCGGTACTATCGCCAACTCAAGTCTTTAACACCTGTGCACTTGAAACCTACAGCGCAAGTACTCCAAAGGGAACATCATCGAAGTTGGAGGAAAGACTCTTATATTTGAGCAATTTATTATTTTCATCTCTCTCTGCGGCCGCCCCAGCTTTGGCTGGAGGGAGGTATCGGAAAGCTGCCAGTATTGAATATCATAAAAATTCAATATAGTAGTGTAACATTTCAAGAAAGTTTCTAATATCAAAGATAATTAAATATGGAATGGGTAGTGGAATATTTATTATAATAATATACTTTTAGGATGCGCCGGATAAGGTTTTACTTCCAATATTTCTATATGGAATTATAACAAATATCTGTAAATATATATTTTCAAATTTTTTAGGTGTATTATGATTATTTTGTAGTTTTAATGTCTTGAAAAAAAGTGTACTATATGTGTATATATATACATATATAATTATATCTCAGTAGTACCTGAATGAACTATTAAAAGACCTAGATTTAGGTTTTTCTTTAAAATAGCTGGTCATGTTTACACAAAAAAAGTTATTGAAATACTATACTTGTTATATCTACAATTTCAAGCACACCTATAGTTAATATTAAATTTTAACACTTAACTTATGTACTTACAACAGTAAAAAGCTATTTAATTAACTAATTATAAATATTCTCTAATCAGAGTTTAATCAGATCAACCCTTTTGTTTAAAACAATTCACGCTGCAAATATTGCGTTAATACCAACAGATAACTGTAAAATGTTTTAATTTTAAATAATTTCAAAATTGATTTGGCTGCCAATAAAACATTATTTAGTGTGAAAGTGGGTATACAGCTATCTTTTCCTCTTTGTCCATACTTGTATTATCTATAAATCAATAAAAATATTTAATGATTCAGTCATAGAGTCTATAATTATTCGTAACATGATATCGGTATTCCTTCACTCACACACCTGAAAACCAAGGCGTCTCACACTTACGAGTAATTCGTCTATAAGTATTTTGTCATTTATAAGGGTTTAACTCCCACACGTAAACATTGAATGCGTCTCGCATTTAAAAGTATTTAATACGCGTTCAGTGACAGCGGCCGAGTGGATTTGATTTTTTTTACTTATGGAATTTGAAGCCGTCGATGTACAAGAAGATGGACTAGACTAGCTCGTATTCGTGCGTAAATGTAAGACCTAGTATTTATACGTCTCGAGCGAAACCTGTTATGTGATATAAGCCCCACCACTTCATTTGCCGCTTCGTAACTCTGTAGCCGGGGATTACCGTCTACCGTTGCTGAGTGCTGACGCAGTTACAGCAGTTTGGTTGTTTGTTATTGACTGTTGCTTGTTATGAGTAAGAAATTATATCCGTACATTCGGCCTTTCGGCCGCTTTGCCTATCGTTTGGTATAAAAAAGTGTGGTGAGAACTGTGTAACAAAGCTATATTTTACTCGGAGGTGGGGAGGCTGTTTAGCAGAATTAAAGATGTGAGCATATTTAAAACGTTTTCTTTGTTGCTATTTTTCTACTGACCTAAGATAATTTTTCTGACAATTTTATCGCAGGAACAAGTTTTGTAAAGTTTGTGGTGTTGTTGACGAAGTGTACGATGAAAATCCTGCTATCCATCATGAGGATACTCCAAAACATATGTGTAATTTGATTTTACTAAATTATAATAATAACAAGTAAGTACCTGTGGACTTTATATACGATTAAAATAAGGCAACCGAGATGAATGATTTGAATTAGGCAAATTTTAAAGTTGACCCTTATCATCTATAAAATCATTGTTTAGAAGGTATATTGAAAAAAAAACGTCTCCTTTTATTTTTCCTTGTTTTACTCAAAGTAACTACTGATTATTATCATACAATTATTCCTTATTTTCAATACTTTGTTATAAGGTCCTACTTCAGTAAAAATAAAGAAGGGGTAAAAATTTTTGGCCATGCAGAAAGTCTGTCAATGAAGACGGCATATGGTAGGAAAGTTGAAAATTGTGACCATCACAAGATTCAAATTGTTGTAAGTATAATTGAAATAAGTACTTTATGTAACTGAGCTATATATCCCATCCGGGGTTATAAAAGGCAACACACTTGTGAGCCTTCCTGCATTGTGAGTGAAAAATATAAGTAAGTACTACTAAGTGGAATAATATAAAATTAAATATATTAATTAGGTGAAACCACAACAGCAAGTAAAGTTTACATTTGACATAAGTAATGACATGAAAAAAGAGGATCTGTTTATAATTGGTGTACAACTTGCCCACCCTCAACCACAATTTCTCGTGGAAAAAAATCCATTCATCTTTGGAGAAGAACCAAATATCATTACAAAAAGTAAGTAGGAATGAAATTTTAGGGTATTAATCAATAATAATTATTAGAATTATATTATAATTGACAAACTATTCTGTAGTTGTTCCTTAATACCTAATTTCTATAATATTTTAGGACTGTTTAATTTCAACACATTTCTTTTAGAAAAAATTGGAAGTCATATACATTTATGGACATACAATAGCAATGCACTGTTAATAAAACTATATTATACCAGTTTTGACATTGCCCTGTAATAAAATAAGATATAATAATAATAATTAAGGCCATTAATTTACCAATCATAACAAAAAGATAATACACAGTTTATTTTTGCTTCATTTAAAACATTTTATTTATCCTGTTGTATACCTCCAGCTTTTTCCAACTGCATCCGTCCATGGCTTTCTTTCTCTATTTGCCTGTTACCACTTCTATTTCTTCTATCCACCTTTTCTTGGGATGCCAAATCAGATTGTCAACTTGCAATTATCTTTACTATTTTACACTTTTGTACATTACATTTTAGAAACATCATTGAAGGGAATAGTGTGTATAATATTCAATGCTGCAGACATCGGACAGTATGAGATGCCAATTATGTTTACACTTTTCCGTCAAAGTGATAATAAGAACCTTATATTCATCAGAGAAATGGTAAGAATAGTTCACTTTGATATTTATTATTTTTTTTGTATATCTTGTTTGGTTTCATTAACCAATGATACATTTCTTGTATTAAAATAATAGCAGTCTGCCTACCTTCGCTGCAAATGCCTTACAAATTTTGATTTGCAGGTAGTGTTGGTACAAGAGCACATTGAGACATATGCTAGCATCAAATACCCATACACAGATGATGTTTGGGAAAAAGCACCATTGTATGTCAGTTCCACAAGCCAGCCGTAAGTAATTTTTTACTTTCAGCCTCCCCCCGGAAAAAAATTAAATAATTAATTAATTAAACAGTTTGATTAGGCTCCTTGTTCCTTGATTAAATTCTTATGTATTTAAGTCCCTGTAAATCACGTCACAATTTTGTGCAGCAATGATATGCATTCTCAATAATATTGTCATTTGTCATTTTTTTCAGTATATAATGAAGCGTAATATAGTTAAGATAAATTATTTTTTAAGACTAGTAAACAGCTCCATATAAAATTTATTATTTATGTATTTTCAGCTCACTCATAAAATATCACCCTTTTATATTTTTAGATCATCCTCGAATTACACAGTTCCTAAGTTATTGAAGACTCTCTTGCCCCTTGGACTGAAAGATAATTCGTTAAAGGACTTGAATTTACCTCCTGACGAACGAGAACAACTCGAGCTATTATTGAATTCAACCAAGTAAGAAGTTTTTTTTAAGTTATCAATCAGAACTAACCAATTCTATACTATATACATACTATGTATGTGTATATGGGGGGTATCGTATGTGTGTGTGTACATGTATTTGAAGGAAACATTTATTACCACAATATTAACCTCGTTATTTATAACAAATTATCTTTTTTAACTAAAGCATTTGTCTCAGTCAAATTGTGTTTATGCTGTGATAAGAACTTTTTTTATTATGCATTTGAAAACCATTTATGTTACTTAGCTTTTAACTATATATTTTATATATAACTTGATGTGTGACATAGTCCCTCTATATTTAACTGCATAATTATGGATATAATATCAATATAGGATTAGTCTTACGTGTCTAGTT
Organism: Pieris mannii; assembly: GCA_028984075.1. NCBI lineage: Eukaryota > Metazoa > Arthropoda > Insecta > Lepidoptera > Pieridae > Pieris > Pieris mannii. Next base: position 12,711,836 of record CM054776.1, on the reverse strand, counting down.
TCTCTAATCTTTTGTTGTTGTATATATTCTTTGACTGATAAGTGATTAATATCGATATGAAAAAAATATTATTAAAAAAGCGCATGTATTTTTAGTAATTAAAAATGATAAGATTTTAGAAGTTGCTTTATGTTGTTAATAAAAATACGCTGACGTTTTGCGAGCTATTAAGCGAAGTATGAAAATGTCGGGATGATTCAACATTGTACTGATAAATGCAATTTTGTTTTGAGAATTACTTCATTTATATTTAAAAGAATTATACACGTCTATAAAAAGACTACATTCATTACGTAGCCGTAAATCTATTGTCTATTCTTAACAAAAAAAAACCATTGTATTAGGCATGTGTTTATGGCCATAGTCGCAGGTAAAACAACTTTTTTCCGGTTGGGGGATTATTATCCTTCAATTTTTTTTGGGACAACCTCTAATAGATATTTGTATAATGCGTTTGTTTGCGTTGCAATGTTTCGTGTGCTGAGCAATTAGTTGATATTATGTTGAAATTGTCTACGAACCTTAACACTTATTTAGTTATATAATTCGCGATTTAACCGCTTATTTTGAAAGCAAATGTAGGACTTAAATTTTCATTTGGATGGTTCTGTTTTAGCCGCGTTAGTTCGTACCTAGCTAGTAGCTTTCCTCCTCAATGATTATTCCCACCACACATCTCAACTACATGTTCAAAGTTAGGTGTCGACGATACTACAGTTTAAGCTAAACAAATTGACGTACATATGAAGAACGTCCCTACGACATGAAAACCATTAAATGAAGTCTCAGGTTCTTCTATAATTCGCTCATATACTGATATTATAGAAATATGTTTAATATTATTAGACTCTATTCTCTCAAATAATGATATCAAAGAATTATTATCTGATTTGGTATCGTGCAGGCATTCATTTTTGTTTATGTAAAGATTTTGTTGACAGTATGATCTTCGCTGAGGGCTGCAGCAAGAGGAATTATGTGGCCTTCTTCCATCATCTCCTGTGGTGGGAGGAAGTGGTTGCGAAGATTAACTTGCGGGTATTTATTTTAATAAGATTTTTTTTACAATTATACTTTACTACAAGTATATGATAGTAAAAGCATTAGTTAATTGACAGAAAAATCAGTTAGTGTACCAAAATATAGTTTTGAAATCTCTTCTCATGAGAATAGGAATCATTATTATTATGACAATATAACTAAAGAAACGATGTGAAGGCCCAACAAAAATATTGTTTTTACTTTAGATAAACCAAAATAAATAAGGGTGTACTGACAGCAAAGTATTCTGTAATCTTAAACCAAGGAGATAATGATAATAGGAGAGAATCTGTCCTTTTTTTATATGTACGTCTAATCTAATTGTGATATTGTAAAAATATCTCGAACTTTAACTCGACCTAATCTGTTGTGAAACGTTCCTAAATAAATATGTAAAACATTTGTCGTAAACAAGAAACGTTTATAAATAATCTCCATTTTAATTTAGAAAACTTTGTGTGTGTTAAAATTAAAATACTTCGCGAGGACAAAGAAAAATACCCTGACACCCTATGATTTAAATCTTAAATATGTATTTAAGGTGATTACATGTTTATTAGTAATCATAACAATCAAATATACAATGTTTACGAATTTTGAACATGAATAAAATAAATAATAAATCAGTGGCGCTACAACCTCTTTAGGTCTTCACATTTCTGAATCTGTTTCATGATCATTTTTAAATCTAATGGGCAATTTAAGACACACGTCATCAACTTTTTGGGTCTAAAACATGTCGGTTTCCTCACGACCTTCACCGTTCGAGCAAATGTTAAACACGCTCATAGAAAGAAACTCCATTGGTGCACAGCCGGGGATCGAACCTATGACCTCAGGTATGAGAGTCGCACGCTGAAACCACTAGACCAACACTGCTCTAAATAGTTATGATAAAAACATTATAAAAAGAAATAAAACAAATTTAAATACATAGTTAGGTCTCTGTGGCAGTGTACGTTTAACGCTGTCAGCATTTCCTCGCTGTATTGCGATACTCATTCGTTGAGCCAGGAAGTACCAGCTCTGGGGTCACAGGTGCTATCTACCAGGCGACAAGTTACATCATTAATCAGCGCCTGTACACTTGAACCCCACGGCCCAAGAGTCTCTATTCCAAAGGTCGAATTTGGAGGAAATACTTATATTTGAGCCGTTTATTATTTACCGTCTGCTCTGCGGTCACCCCAGTTTTATTTATTTATTAAATATATATATATTCTGAAACAACGTGTATGCCTAAAAAATACAAAAAATTATGACATCACAAATTTAACACACACATACACACCAATAATTACATTAGAACTTAAGCAATATATCAAAGGAACTAAAGAAACGACCACAAAATAAACAAAACTAAAACACAACAAAATAATAGTAATAAACAAACAAAATGAAAACTTAAACCACATTATGATTTAAGAGCCTGCAAAAAAGTTACGGTAAGTTGGTAGACTGTTGTAAAAGTTTCAGTTTTCAGAAAGTTTCATGGCTTCTCAGAGGGATGTGGAAACGGGGCAAACGTGACTACACAAGTAGCAGCCCCAATATGTAGCAATGTGTTTTAATTATAACATGAATAAATAACTTTAATATTTTTTAATATACTAATACATTACAAGCATATAAACTTAAAACTTAATTGGACAAAACAAAAGTATCTTTATTCATATAGGTAAACAAGTACACTTATGAACGTCAAAAAAATAAATTAATTGTGAATTTATATTAACTGCCAGTTCTTAAATCAAGGGCGTAGAACGGAAGCAAAGAACTGGCAATAAACTCTCCGTCACTCTTTTTAATCGCCAAGTTTTTTCTTTAGTATCTTCTCTGGACGGTGATTAAAATTAAAAGGATGTTCGGGTATACTTATAGATTTAATTTACAGAAATACAACATGTTTGGCGTGACGCTACTAAAGAAAGATGAATTCTTTATACTCGAAGTACCAGGCCTGGCTGAGAAGAGGCCCTCGTTGTTGCGAGGTAATTTTTTTTATTTGGACCACAAAATTAGGACAAACACATGTCAACATTAACTTACATACGAAAATATAAAAAGCGGTGTCGTCCCTAAAACATGTGGGCACGACCAGCGAAATCAGGTAAATACAATAAAATGTTAAAACAAAAAACAACCATAAATTTAAAATTGAAAGCTATAAAGAATTAAACCACTAAAAAGAAGAAAAGAAATTATTGGTATTGTGTCCTAATTGTTTCAATCATTGTTTGTAAATGTTTTTTTATTCAGGTACTGCCTTTTTATTAATTTCTAATCCGTTAACAAAAGAAAACATCTGCTAACGCTGTAATGGGTAAAATAAGAAACAAAACTTTATTGCCACCAATTTGTAAAGAAAATGACTATGCCAAATGTCAAATTTTGTATCATATTACCTTCATGTTATTTTCTCAGATTTTTGATTTACGGTTTTATTTAGATTACAGTTAATATTAAAAAACATGAGAAACATATTTTGTATGACCCGAATGGTTTATAGTACAGTTATTCAAGTAAATGCTCGTTTTATACAAGTATGATTTTTGTTTTATTAATACTAAATCCGTTAAATCTTTGTGTTCGTGACTTAGGCTACACTATAAAATTACGTATAATTAACATATTGACACAAAAGTTGACTAGGCTATATTGCTTGGTTTTGTAAGACGTGGTACTGAACATTTTCATGATGCCAACTGTGTTTAAAAAAATCTTTTTTTATATTATTCGCTGTTTGAATTCCAGTTTTTCATTATGTTTTGAAAATTCACTTATTGTTTCGTTAACAATATTCTTATTTCGTCATAAATTTCGTAAATGAACAATTACATTTTTAAATACTATGTATGTTACATGGGGGCAGGGTGGGATTTGAGTTTTAGATTGGGAAACTTTGCTTTTGACTCTCGACGAAAACAATACCATATCATGCTACTAAATTTTTTTCAAAGAAATATCGTAAGCCATCGTTTGAATTAAGCCGAAATGGAGACAGTAACAAGAAATTAACTCTTACGTGTATTTTATGTGTGAAGCTAGCTTTGTGGAACCAGCTGCCCACTGAAGTATTTCCGAATCAATTCGACTTAGGGTCCTTCAAGAAAAGAGCGTACAAATTCTTAAAAGGCCGGCAACGCACTCGCGAGCCCTCTAGCATTGAGTGTCCATGGGCGGCGGTATCACTTAACATCAGGTGAGCCTCCTGCCCGTTTGCCCCTGTTCTATAATAAAAGTATAGTAAGGAATAATATAGCTAATTTTTGAATTATTTTTGCCTAAATAAAATGTTCTCACTTAGTATGGCTTTTAGTGTGTATGTCGCAGTAAAGTAGTTAAATCAGAGAATAAATTGAATCTACATTACTGATTGGCTGGCGTGACTTTTTTAATGGCGGGCCACAAATTTCAAGAAATTCTAGAGTGTTAAAGCTTTCAATCGGACCATTACAAGTAGAATCTACTTTTTCTTTATCGTTCTTAATCCATGTCGGTGGACCCTCGACGGGCCGGAGATTGCCCATGTATATTTCTTTAATAAACATAATGGTGTTTAGGTGATCGAGTGTTTGTCCGTCCACAAGGCGCGCCAGACTATGTGTTCGAGAGCACAATTAAAAATATCGAAGACAATACTGTCTTGCTCACTGGACTGGACTCAAGGTAAGAATTTGTGTTGTATTTATACAATATACTTTATTTCAATTCTAACAATATATTTCCTGATAAAGAAGTAAGACATTAGACTGATTCAAAAAACTTTTTTTTTTAGTAAATATATCTAAAAAGCTTCTTTGTTAGACAAAAAAACCTAAAACATGAGCTTGATGTCAATTGAGCTGGCGCATGGTGGGTTCCCTTTTTCCTATTTAAAATGCATTGAAAAAAAACTATCTTCTACAATGCATTTTGTTTTTTTTTGTCTAAAAGCTTTTTAGATATATTTACTCAAAAAAAAATTGGTTGCCTGTAAAGTCGGTATACGGGCGAAAGTTTTACGTGACAACGACTTTGAGTGGTAAAATAATTTTAATGTGAATATTCATTCGTATAGTAGGAAGAAAGATGAAATAATAGTAACAATTTAAAACATTAATTTATACAAAGAATCTCGAACTGTGCTCGAGTGGAAGGGACGCGTGCCTTTCACTTTTTATGTCTGTCTCTCTCGCTCTTAGGCGGGCTAACCATGCCCGAGTGGAAGGGACGCGTGCCTCTCACTCGCTCTCATTGTGAGCGCATAACGTGAGCGGAGCGTAACGCAGTTTCTTGAAGTGTCACCCGGCAAACCAATTTATAAGACGTTGTCACGTCAAAAATATTTTGAATCAGTCTAGTATACATATGTATAGCGAAATATATAACATAATTAATTATTCACTGAAGATTGCGTGGTAATATATGATAAGTTAAATTTTTGCACATCCGTTTTATAATACAAAGTGGAATACAAAGACACTTGATTAATCTTTCTAATTCTACGATATATTTTGAAAAAGTAAAATTTTGTTGTAATGCAGTTAAGATCTCTAAACTTATTTAACATACATCTTATAATATTGTATTGTATATTACATGTATTTATGTACTTTCATATTATACCTGATTCGCTGCAAATTGTAAATAATATTGTTATTACTTAATAATAAAATTAAAGTTATTGCATGGACAATAAAGAATGCTTTATAATTTTGAACTTTCTAGAATCCCCAACCCATGAATAATACTAGAACGAAACAATTTATTATTAATACCATTTTGTAGCGCCGCAGCTGAATCGATTCAAGGCAATAATATTTTTGTTGAATGTACTATACTTTCTCGTAGTGCACTTTTGAGATCAGATTGTTTGTATCGGCTTTAGTTTTTGAGATATACTTTATAAAAATCAAGAAAAACAACCAATTCTACTGTGCCAATATCTTTAGATTTTAACTTACAATAGTTTTTAAAGTAATTAAAAAGCTATTTGATATGTTTTAAACGTAGACATGTAGTCATGTATATTTAATATTATTTGTACGTTATTTGGTTTCTATTGATTATCAAATATGAGTGTAAAGAGCAAAAAATGGATTGTCTTCGTAGGGCTTCGTGGTTATTGGGATGCAGATAGGAGATCGAACGACTGTCAGGGTGTGATCTCAGTATGTTTTCAATGTGAGATGGTGGATTTATTATTGGGTCCGGGCGTAAGACATCGACGGCGCTTATCGCTTTGTGATTGGTCAAACAAAATCACTATTGTCCAATCACAATAAAGCGAAAGCACGGTCTATTGTTCTAAATTGTAACATAATCGTTAATAATTTTTCAGCTTTTTTGTGCTCTACTATCCCGAAGCATTATTCGACGTCCGATTCATAATGTCGCGTGTGCCGAAAGAGCGGATGCATGATGCCGTCCACAAACTCTTTACGAGTAAACAAGAAGCAAGAGTATTTCCCCAAATAAATCAGAAGAAGGTGCCTCTTCAGATGATCACAAGGTATAATGTGACTTATTCTCTTAGCTTTTATTGGACTAAATAATCGATTTTATTCCGCGGTGGCGTATCGATATTTTATTTATAGCCTACTTATATAATTGATAAGCTACGACTATAAATACATCTAGTATAAGATCCCGATATAAAACGACCTTCACCGAGATGCATATTTAATGAAACGTATTTTATATTTAATTGAATATGTCAATAAATATTATCCATATGGGTTGAGGTTGTCAGAAATTCACTCGGAGCAATATTTTACTTTTTAAAATTCGACAACCGCAATTCTGGACTGATTTTTCGCAGGCAACCCTATACCACCGTGTTCAGAATAAAATAATCTTTAATTTCATTCAATAAACAGACCGTTGCAAAATGCTAGTACAGATTTACCTGTTTATACCTGGCAACCCGATAGTTGTGACCGGAAAAGAATAGGCAACCTAAAGTTTGCATATTCTATGGGCTTCATACTTTCGATTGTTATAGAATTTATCTAATAATCATACCGGTGAAATGTTAAAAAAATTTTTTTTTTTAAATTATTAATTAAACATACTTTGGACTGAAATTTGCTAGGCAACCCATATGGATTATATTTATTGACATATTAAATTAAATATAAAATACGTTTCATTAAATAAGCATCTCGGTGAAAGTCGTTTTATATCAGGATCTTAGACTAATCAGTTGTATAAAAGTATTTGAAGACAAACTTAATAAAAGTGTGCATACAAAGTACACATGTCAGAAGTGAAATTTCTAGGTAAATTAATTCTTACTTAGGTGAAAGCTCCAAAATATGATCACGTACCAGTATATGATAACTACATGTATTTGTATATTCACATGGTTGCACACTATACGTGCTAATGATAATATAAATAAATAATAATCTACGTTTACTGCACAAATCGTTTGCGACAGAATTTCCATCTAAAGTTCTGATATGTAACTACTAAAAGAATAAATTAACCAATAGCGTGTATTTTTTAATTTATTTATTTAATTTAATTTATTTTTCCTCGATATGCCTTTCTCACTCTCTTTCAATCAGTCACAATCGCTCCCTCTCTTTTTTTTCGTCAAAAACGCTGCCGTTCTTCGTGACGTTTCAATTCTAATTGAACCCTCATGCGCCTAAAAAAGCTACACTTGAAAAAAAATAATTGCGTTCGGGGTACACCTGTATCGTAAAAATTGTAAATACGCGTTTCAATATTTATCAAGAGTGGTTATTTTTTGTAAGTTTAATACACAAATAATAGATAAATTTTTTAGACAACTGATCATAAATTAAATCATTTTACAGATTCCATAACGACAAAATAGCTAGCAACCCAGAACAGCGATCAGCCGTTGCACACATAGTGTCAGGAACCCATGGCCTCGCCCCTTACATTGTCTATGGCCCGCCCGGAACTGGAAAGACTATGACCATCGTTGAGGCTATTATTCAGGTACGTAAAATATGGTTATCATAATGTAAAATAGTGTATTCTTTTAGTTAGTTTTTTTATTGTACTAATAATAATAATTTTAATTTTAATGGTATATTAAATCAAGATTTTATACAAAACTGACCTCTACTTTTTAATTTTGCTTTTAATTATTATTTAATGTATTACAAAAGCCATGCATAAGTATATAATAATTAAAACATCTTTATTTTTAATGAGATAAATTAACCAGTGGCGCTACTACAACCTCTTTAGGTCTTGCCCTCAGATTTCTGAGTCTGTTTCATGATCATTTGTCAATCTTATAGGCAAGTAGGTGATCAACGTCCTGTGCCTGACGCACACTTTCCTCACGATGTTTTCCTTCTTTGAGTGAATTTAAAATGAGCACATAGAAAGTCCATTGGTGCCGGGAATCGAACCCACGACCACAGGAATGAGAGTCGTACGCTGAAGCTATTACGCCTACTGCTCTCTCATTTGTTTAATAGTTGGCTAAATGTGTTCCATTCTAACTCCAGCTTGTGGTCCGTAATCCAAGAAACCGCGTGTTGGTCTGCACGGACTCAAACATGGCGGCGGATCACATCGCTTTGATGTTACTTCAGTATAATAAGCAACTCAACATTACGAACTTTCTATTCCGAGCTAACTCGCAGTGCCGTGAATGGTAGGTCGCTAGTGCCAGCGATTTATCGGACCGGCGATATAGTTGATTTCTCTAATTTCAAATTGTAACCATTTTTAATGGATTATCGGGTCCGATAAGTGAGTGGCACTATTATTTATCGTTCCGTACATATTTTTAACAATTGCTTAATTTTCACTTGAAGCTTGTTTAAACCGCCTATGCTTTCTTAGACTTTAATAGTAAAACTTTTTTTCAAGCATTATCATCGATCCCTCTAAGCTTTTAAGAGCGAAATGTGTTGTCTGTTAACTGTATATAAGACGTATACATAACATTTATTTATAACGCAACATATACACAGAAACACAAAAATAAATAATTATGGAAAAAATAATAAGGTACATTTAAGTGTGTAATGTGTGTGTGTTGTGGTTGTCATTGGCCCTGGGTCTGAATTATGCTCTGGAGCAGATGTGTTCCACAGTGCTGGTCATTCTGCCAGAGACCACAACAGTTTGTTTGTATAAGTTGATTATAATGTAATTAATTTAAAAAAAATCACCTATATATGAATCAAATCATTAATAAAAAAAACTCCAAATTATTATTAATTTTGAGTTTTTTTTATTAATGATTTGATTACCGAGTCTAACAATTTAATGCAGTTTCTTTTAGAAGTATATATTTGAATATTCTAGCAATATATGTACTGAAAACCCCCTCATAACACAGTAATATTATAATGCATTTGCATATTACGCGATTTCAGTCCCTCGTATAACACGGGTATTCTCCTAATAACGCGAGGATTTCACACCCTACATTTTTGTACTGTGACATAATGATTAAGACGCACATATTTAACGAGTAAAGTTAAACGTGAATAATTTGTACATAACGCGTTAATAGAGTCGTATGCAACGTCCTACAACGCGTTTCCAATAACGCGGAACTAATTTACTGTGTTATAGGAGAGATTACTGTTGATTGAATTAATATTGTTATCGAAATATATGTGGGACCTAAAATTATTTAATAGGACGGTGATGCCGCCGGCATTGGCACCGGTTTCGAATGGTATTAGCTTCGAGACATTTTATTCAGTTGGCAACGTCCAAGTGGCTACGTACAGGATATTAGTGACCACTCTGTTACACGCCGCTAAATATGCAACGTAAGTATAAATTAAGTTCATAAATAATGTTAAGTATCTTATCGTGTGTATCCTGTATTCGTATCTTGTAAGAATAGAAATGAATTAACTATGGTGGAGCATGATCTATCACAACATTGCTGTGCCTAACCAAGGTCCTTATTATAAATTATAATTTGTCACGTGTATATTAACATAAGGAATGCAATAAAGATTTGAGTTTGAAATTATCAGTCTCTAGTTAAATTCGGTGCCGCTTGCGGTTGCTGTATGGATGTTCAGATATCTTTGGCTTTGATTGTTTAAAACGAGCTGTCAAACAAAATTAGGGCTAACTTTTACGTTTGTTAGAGAAGAGCTTTTAACGCTGACAGGTAATTTTGACATAATGACATTGTCAAATGAATTACGCATTTTTTTAATATCATAAAGTTTTTTTTTTTGCTCGCGTTAGCTTTGGTTGACGCACGTGTTCGTGAGATCTCGGTGTTTTTTCGGTGTTTCTGTGATTTTTCAAATCTGAAATAGTTGTTATTGTTGTTATATAGATAAAACTAACGTTATTGGTGCTGGTAAAGTATAAAATTTAAACTAATATAGTCGGTGTAGTTGCAGTAAAATGGATCTAGATCCTGACCCCAAGCCCCCCGACCCGGGTACCATTTCTACGTCTCGCAAACGACAAGGAGAAGAGAGAAATGTGCCTTCCTCTAAAAAACAATTACGGATCCCACTCAGGCGAACCCATCTGTTCAACACCTTTATGTCCACCCCTCCTTCTCCGATGGCCCTCGGTCTTACTCTAATGATGATAAAGGTCCGTTCATTATCCAAGTGTCCCGGGAAGTAGAGGATCCATCTTCCGGAGCCTCTTTACGTGCTATTACATTTGGTCAGTTTATGCACAAACACAAAATAAGCTCTGTCATACACGATGGCGTAAAAAACGTAGGCCGTAACAAAATTACAGTTGAATTCTCTTCTGCTGAAGCTGCCAACAACTTTCTGGTCAGCCCGATTCTCGGTATGTGCAAGTTTAAAGCTATTATCCCTACTTATAACATTACCAGAATGGGGTTAGTCAGGGGTGTTCCGGTGGACTGGTCAATGGACGAGCTTGTGCATTCATTAGAGCTTCCTCCTGGATGTGGTGAGGTAGTAAAGTCAAGGCGACTGAACCGAAAATTAGTTACTGAGGGTGTCACCACCTGGGTGCCTACCCAATCTGTCGTTCTTACCTTCAGGGGGCAAATGCTCCCTGATAATGTTTACTCTTACCACACTTCCCTCCCTGTTGAAACCTACAGACTTCCTACCATACAGTGCCTGAACTGCTGCCGTTTTGGTCATATCAAATCGGCCTGCCGATCTCAGCCCAGATGTTACAGGTGTGCTCAGCCTCATGCAGGTGAAACGTGTGAAGTCACCATAGAAACATCCACATGTTTACATTGTTCCGGTAAACATTTTGCATCTGACAAGAGCTGTCCAGAATTTTCTCGACAGCAATCCATAAAAATGGTGATGTCCCAGGACAATATCTCATACTTTGAAGCAGCAATTCAGTTTCCATCTGTCCGACGTTCATATGCTGAGATAACAAAAGAAATGTTTACCCCTCCTGCCTATTCCCTAAGATCATCTCAAAAAGCCCAAACTTCTTCCAAAACTTCCTATCGCCAAACAATTAATCGCTCTCCTCGTCCACAAGCTCCTCTAACAAAGGGGTACGATAGAACAGCTCACCAGGATATTGTTGGTCCGTGCTCCTCATCCCTCCCAAATGGTTGTGCTCTCAACAAAAGCTCTTCCCTCTCAAGGCAAAATGTTAGAATTTATTTCTGAATTCCTTCTAAGTATTGTTGCCCCATGTAGCGAAATTCCCTTACCGCCCAACGTTGCCAAAAACTTATCCTAACTCTTTAAATTGTTACAAAATGGTCCCAATAACCGTAATGCAGTGGAATTGTAAAAGTTTACGTCTGAAAAAACACGAATTGATCTCCCTCATAAACCTCCATAAACCTTCAATTGTTGCCATCTCAGAGACTTGGCTGAGCCCTGGTTCCCGATTTCGGGTGCCTGGTTTCTCCTGTCTGAGGGATGACAGGAGTGATGGGTATGCGGGCAGTGCTGTCTTCGTACGGCATTCCCTCCCTTTCTCCCAAATTCCTCTTCCTTCCCACAGTGAACAGATTAATGCTGTTGCTGTTCGTACCTTAGACATTTCTTTTGTATCTTTGTATATTCCTCACCCTTCTTCTTCTCTTCTTCCCGAGTTACAATTAATTTTATCATCCCTTCCCAGCCCTATCATAGCCATGGGTGACCATCACATCCATCACATGTGGGGGTGCCACGCTAGTGATAGGTTTTCTCCACTGTTAATTGACTTAGTTGATGATATCAATCTCTGCATCCTCAATGATGGCTCTCCAACTCGCAGGGTATACCCCAATCAGAATCCCAAATCTGCAGTGGATCTCACCCTCTGCTCCCCTAATCTAGCCTCGCAATTAACATGGATCGCCCTTGTGTTCACCTATGGCAGTGATCATTTTCCTATAATTATTTCATTAAACGGCAAATCCTTACCCCCCTCTCATCACAACTCCCTATTAAAACATAATCTCAAGAAAGCAAACTGGGAAGATTATGCTCAATCCGTTGATTGCATGGTGGACACTCTGCCGGATTTGGAATGTGAGGAAAATGTCTTGTCTTGCTATGATCAATTTTTGAATTCCCTCATATCTTCGGCCGATTCTGAGATACCCAAAAAACACTCTGCTAAAAATCATCTGCTTTCCTCTCCCTGGTGGGATGATGAATGCAGTGATTTGTTTCGTAAGAGAAAAGCTGCAGAGAAGGCTTACTCAGCCTGTATGTCTCAGGAGAACTTTAATAATTATCAAAAGGTTGATGCTAAAATTAAAAGGATAGTATCCAAAAAGAAAAGGTCAAGCTGGATACAATTTTGTGAGTCCCTTAGCCCTCGTTCTCCATCCACCATTGTGTGGTCAAGTGTGAGGAGATTCCGTCGTTCCCTTAACCATGTTGATCCTTCTTCAAATAGCCCTTCTGGCTGGCTTAACAACTTTGCAGACAAACTGGCTCCTCCTTTCGTTCCCTATGTTGACTCATTTCTAAGTTCTACGCCAGTTCCAGCTACCGATGAAATGGATGCTCCCTTTTCCTTACCTGAGCTTCAAACCGCTTTTAATGGGCTCAAAGATTCAACTCCAGGGGAAGATGGCGTTCCATATTCCTTCCTGACTAAACTAAATGACAAAGCTAAACTTTACTACTTAAAAATAATCAACAAATGTTTTGTAACTGGTATTATACCGAAATCTTGGACAACTCAAATAGTCATTCCCATTCTCAAACCTGGAAAAAACCCTTAAGATTCAAATTCATATCGACCCATAGCTTTGTCATCTACTTTAGCTAAAGTAACTGAACACCTTCTTAAAAACCGACTGGAATGGTTAATGGAAAGTAGAAATATTCTCCCCTCCTCCCAATTTGGATTCCGGAAGGGTTATTGGTACCACAGACAGCCTAAGTATACTGACAACAGACATTCGCCTGGCTTTTACAAAAGGGGAGTACCTTGTGGGTGTTTATCTTGATATTGCTTCTGCATATGAAAATGTCCTACTTCCGGTGCTCAGGCACAAACTGCTTAAGCTGAGTATACCTTCGAGGATGGTTCATCTCATATGTAAACTGCTATTTTGCAGATCTATTCTTATAAAGCATCAGAATACCTCTCTTCCCCCCAGACTAGTCTGGAAAGGTCTCCCTCAAGGCTCAGTTCTCAGCCCTCTACTCTATAGCATTTATGCCTATGACCTTGAACTGTCTGTTACCAGTTTTTGTAACATTTTACAATATGCTGATGATATTGTCCTCTATCACAGCTCAGTCAGTATAGGGGAAGTATCCTGTCGTATCAATTCTGCTTTGTATTATCTAGGCCAGTGGTTGTTTGACCATGGCTTGTCCCTGTCAGTGGGCAAATCTCAGGCAGTGGTGTTTACAAGGAAAATATATATTCCCACCCTTCTTATTTCATTTGATAATCAAGCAATCAACCTGTCAGATAAAGCAAAATTTTTAGGTATTTATTTAGACAGCCGGCTGAATGGAATTTCCCATTCTGAACACATCATCAAAAAATGTGAAAAAGGTATTAACGTACTAAGAGCAGTAGCGGGAGTTTGGTGGGGTGCTCACCCCTATTCTTTAAAGTTATTATATAATGCCTTAGTTCGTAGTCATATGGATTATGGTATGTTTGTTCTGGATCCTTTAATCAGCTTCTGAAAAATTAAACAAAATTCAGTATAGGTGCCTTAGAATTATTCTAGGTGCAATGAAATCCTCCCCCACTAATGCTTTGCAGGTTGAGTGCGTTGATCCTCCTCTACACATACGCCGGCAGTATTTATGTGACCGCTTTGTTAGCAAGATGTTACAGCTATCATCCCACCCTCTATGGCATCGATTATCCCTACTATCACGTGCTCCTTGCACCCGCAACTCCTCTTCCTATCTGCTAGATAGTTATTTAAAGTACACCAGCCTCCCTAACCCCCTGATATCTTTTCCAACAAATCCCCTATATTCTACTTCTTATAAAGCCCTGGTATACAAACCTCCCATTATCACAGACCTTGGTCTGATCAAAGGTGCTCCAGATACCAACATAAAGTTACATAAATCAAAATTTGTCAAATCATCTTCTTATTTACACTGACGCATCAAAGCTGTCTCCAGATGGCTGTGTTGGTGCTGCCTGTTGGGTTCCTCGCTATAGAATTATCCTGCAATTTAAATGTCCTCCCGAGTCTTCAGTGTTCACAGGAGAGGCCACTGCTCTATTGGAAGCAATCCTGTTTGCATACTCCCATAACATACAGCTATTTTGACAGACTCTTTAAGTTGTTTAATGTCTGTTAAAGAAAACCCATTTCGCAGCAAATCACGTTTTCCCACTATTCTAAAAATCAGGGAGACTCTTCTCTCTTGTAATCAAAAGGGATTGTCTATCATTCTAGTTTGGATTCCTAGCCACTCGGGTATCCCTGGAAACGAGGCTGCTGATTCATCTGCCAAAGCAGCTGTTGAGTCAGGTTCTCTAGATTATTTTAAAAATTCAGCACAGGATCTTTGTGCTCTTGCAAAGACATATTTGGACAGAACCTGGAATACTTTTTGGAATGACTCCAAATCGGTTAAGGGTAAGTTTTATGCATCCATCCAACCAAACATACCAAGACAACCCTGGTTTTGTCATTATCGGAATGCAAATCGCTCGATTACGTCCACAATCTCACGTCTGCGTCTTGGTCATGCTTGCACTCCTGTTCATCTAGCCAAGCTTCGGATAAGGGATCACTCTATCTGTGAGTGTGGCTTAGATGAAGGCACTGTATCTCACATACTATTCAACTGTCCTAAACTAACCTATCCTCTCTATGACGTTCTTCCCCCAAAAGTCCCCCGTCCTTTAAGTGTTAAATGTTTGTTAATGTTTGTGTTTAGTCCATATTGCAGATTTTTATGTAAATATATAGCAAGTAATAAAATTAAAGTGTAATATATATGTATATAAATTATTCATAAATAGCAAATAGTATTTAATCCTGTTTTTACTCATATTTGTGTTGTCTGTGCTGTCTTTAAACTAGCAATCAAATTCCAACTATTTTTTTTTAGGTTTTAATTATTTTTACCGATCAATCTCCTTCGTGCTTTCTCCACCTACACGACACTGGCGAAGTACCTTGTGCCCAGTTGGCACAAAGTAAAGCCATATTTAAAAAAAAAAAATATCATAAAAGCCTTGTCAATACGTTTTTTGAACTTCAAATTAAAAAAAAATCCTTAAAACTTTAGTCTTGTGTGGAGTAAAACATTTTGTGATACATCACAGACTGCGCAGCCAGGCGGCTCAAAAACTTCAAATGACTCATCTGTTTGTGGACGAAGCGGCTCAAGCCTCTGAACCAGCGGTGTTGGTCCCCATCACAGGGCTTTTGGCTCCCAATGGGAAGCTCATTCTGGCTGGTGACCCTCAACAGTTGGGACCCGTTTGCATTTCCAAAGACGCGAAGGAAAGAGGTTTAGGTGAGGTTTTGTACTTCTTTCGTTTATTGGGAAAACGACTTTGAAATTTCTGTGCACGATATTTAAAAAAAGAAACAAAATTATTAGGTACTACAAGTTTAATTTATAGTTTGTTGTAATATTCAAAAAGTCTGTTTCTCGTTTATTTTTGCCCTTCTCTCTACTCTGTGAACATTGCTAGCCGATGTATTATTTTTAGTATTTCAAATTAAATAAAGTCTACGTTATTTTTCACATATAAAACAACTTGTTTCCAAAACGTATCCGTACACGTAAACTTATTCAGTTAAATTATTATTTGATTGTTAAATGAGAGTAATACGTTCCAGGCACATCGCTGTTGGAGCGTCTACGCACGACGTACACGAACATGTACGAATCAAACCCGGACTACATCACGATGCTCGTGCAGAACTTCCGCTCCGACCCCGACATATTGGCCATACCCAATAAATGCTTCTATGGAAATAATCTTAAGGTAAGAAATAAACAAAAAACATTATTTATTTATATATATATATTATATTATTATATACAAAATCTGTTATATCGAAGAGGCTACTCATATTTTGTAGTCGATAGCCGTAACAGCCGATGACGTTGTTATTAAGAACTTAATACAGTAGAATTCAGCCGGGATCTTTGACTTTGGTCAATATAACCGGTATGTTGTTCTAAACGATGTCGTCGTAAACGTTTTTTCACTTTAAAAATGTAAATTCGTAATTTATCGATTTATCTATAGAAACACGTGTAAACATGTTCAAATACTTTTAAGGTCATTAAAAGATGGCTAAATGGTTTTGCAAAAGATATATATCGAATGAAAGACTTTTAAGAGACTTAACTGAAATATAAAAAGGTATATGTTTTGTATTCTGAAGTTAGATTGACCGAAGATATAATAATCTTTTCACATAAAGATTATTGATTGATTCTATGTCACATACATTTTACTTAGCTAATTATTATATAAATACATACATAACATAACAATTATTCATGGAAATATATTTTCTTATTGATACTTTGGACTCGACTTTATCTCTATTTCAAATAAATTGCAGCTTACATCTAGAAAAGTTGCACTTTCATGGTCCTCACATCGACACCAACTCTGCAAAAGTCAGTTCATCATGAGCACATGCCACTTTTACATACATACCCTCACTTTCACACCGTCACACAACACATACGAATTTGGTATTACTTAGTTAAATGTGTTTCTTAATTAAAAAGAGACCATAACCCTCTAGGCAAAATAAAAACAAAAAAGGTGACTCTAAAAATTGGTGTAAATGTCAGATTTGACCTACATGGGGTTCCAATAACGTTTTAGATCAATAGTTATAAGATAAAAATGTTATTTAAGGTTGTTTGAAATAAATTGGCTTTATTATTATTAGTTAAATGCATTTAATATTTTTGGTTCCTTTTGTAAATATTATTATGTATTCCATCTTTGTCTGTCTGTGTATCTTCATCTTTTTTTAATTTATTTTATTATTCTTTATTACTCGATATGTCATATGGAACATGGTGTAATGGTTGCAGCTCCTTGCAAACATTGTGTAAAACACTTGGCGATTAAAAAGAGTGGCGAAGAGTTTATTGCCAGTTCTTCTCTTCCGTTCTACGCCCTTGATTTGAGAACTGGCAGTAAATGTAAAAATAGAATCATTTAAAGTATATTTTGACGTCCATAATTATACATTATGTTACCTATATGAATAAATGATTTTTTTTATTTATTTATTAAGATTACAAAATAAATATATTTGAAATGTTTCTTACACAGAACATAAAATCTTTTAACATATTAATAGTTTGTATGTAGATAGTTATCAGTTCTAACTACATATTGCAATGGAGTGTTAATAAATATTTTTTTTTATATTATAGGCTTTTGCCCCATTGGACCCGTTGAGCAAAACCAGTATCCTCGGCCTACCTGGCGGCGACAGTGCAGTTGTCTTCCACGCAGTTAACTCTCGAGAACAAAGAATGGGAAATGCGCCCAGGTATTATAAAACTTAAACATATTTTTTTAAGTTATATAATTGATTCAAAATATAACCTATCAGTATCAAATATACAGTATATATTCACAAAAAAAAAAAAAATTAATAAATATCAAATTAAAATAAATTTTAAATGTTTGATCCCTGTGACACATTTTTATACATTATTTATATTTCTCAATTATTATCCTATGGGTATTGATTTTTATGGTAGTAAGCCGAGAACCTTTCTGTATGTAAATATTATTCCATATCTGGCTATATTATGAATGTAATTGTTTGTTATATATACAGGCTGTCCCAAAAGTCGACGTCAAGTCGAAATTTTCTCATAGGTAATGCCACACCAGAAAAATTAAAAAAAAAAAATTAAGTGATGTATTTTTGAAGTTATGGAAATTTTCCTTTTATTCCAGAAAATGTACACCATGTGACAGTTTTTTCATTCCTGTTGTTACAAAAATTCATTACCTATGAGAAAATTTCGACTTGACGTCGACTTTTGGGACACCCTGTATATATTTTTGTTAGATTTAGATTTACAAAATAAATAAGTTATAAGCTCTCGTCTCATATCAGTTTTGATAAATATTTTTAGATGACTGGTTTAGTTTAATTCAAAATTATTTTCATATTAATGTCATTACCATTAGTTATAAATAATGAAACAATATTGTTTTGCCACATTTGATTTTTTTCAATAATATATGCTACATGTTAACTTAATCTGACATTATATAGCCATTTAAATAATTAAAAAGACAAACTAGAATCATATATTATTTCCAGCTATTTCAATGAGAGGGAACTGGAAATGTTGAAGCGCTACACTCAAGCCTTGCTCGAGGACCACAATGTGCTGCCAAAGGACATTGGAGTGATCGCTCCATACATTAGACAGGTATTATTTGCATTCACTATCACTGCTGATTGGGGTTTTGAAGGCTGTGTACAAAAAAACGCGGGTGAACCCGCAAATAGTTAGCGTCCACGGAATCCATCTTTAATACTTTTATTTTGATAAAATCATTTAAATTAATTATTCATAGAATTAGGCTACCGGGCACCAGGCTCACCTGATCTTAAGTGATACCGATACGCAATACGAGAGGGTTCGCGATTGCGTTGCCGGCCTTTTAATACTTGGAAATCTAGTCTAATAAGAATTCGTACCACAACTGAGTGTTTATTAAGGCAGTTTTTGCCACCACACCATGTAAAGTAGCCCACTAAAGTATTTCCGAATTAAATTGACTTGAGAAACGAGCGTACCAAGTCTTAAAAGGCCGGCAACGCACTTGCGAACCCTCTTGTATTGAGTGTAGGTATCACTTTTTTATCTAAATGAAAGTATTAAAGTCAAAGTCAAATCATTTATTCCAATTAGACCACCTACAATGGCACTTTTGAACGTTAAATAAAATATAAAAATGATTCTAGTTGCCCCTTCCCACGATTTTCCGGTAGTTTCGTGTGGAGAAGAATGGGCAAGAAACTCCACACTTACTTTTTTAAAATAGGATTTACAAAATTTGTATACTTTAGTCAAATAATTATATTTGAAGACAATGTACTCCTAGCATAAAATTACTAAACAGGTGAATTATGTATTGTTAGTTAGTTATTGAAACCGTAGAATATATAATTAATATTCATTAATGAGTTATATTGAAGTTGGATTTCCTGTTTGGATGTCGCTAACTAGCACGAAAGACGTCGCCATTGGAAGTTCTCTTACTTTCAAAAGAGATACCAACAGACGTAGATAATATACATGTAGGAACATATTTATAGGTGTACAAGATGAAGAACTGGCTCAAGAGTATCGACATGCCTGACATCGAGGTGGGGACAGTGGAGTCATTCCAGGGCAAAGAGAAGAGAGTAATCCTTGTGTCGACAGTGCGGGCAAACTGTCGTCTACTTGAGTATGATGCCAAATACAGCCTGGGCTTCTTGGTTGATGACAAGGTGAGGTTTTCATTAGTTAGCGGCGGATTTTTGGCCCAATTTAGAAAAATGTTATCTAAAAAAATGTTCTATCGAGAATATAGACAATCGTAATTTTCTAGTGCACAGATCAAAATTATTAATTTCGCGGGGCGTTCAAGTATTACATAACGAATTTTGGGGGGGAGGGGGTTGGGGCAAAACGTTACTATGCCGGCGGGGATTGAATTATGCGTTATTGTCAATATTATTTTTGACTTTCCGATACTTTACACCACACTTCAGGTTTAATGAGGTAATGAAACGTTTTATTATTGGGTACAGAAAAACGTTACGGCGTCTTACATGGGGGAGGGGGGGTCAAGAATCTCCAAAAATTGAGTGAAGTAATACTTAAACATTCCAAAATTTATTCTAGAACTTTTCACTCCAAAATGAAAGTGGAATGAAGTATTAAAGTATCGTCAAGACTTTCTTCGCTCCAGTCTTTTCTTTTTTACTTATCTTTTTTTACTTGCAGCGTTACAACGTGACTTTGACACGAGCTAAAGCAAAGCTCATAATAATCGGAAACCCGACTTGTCTCACAAGAGACGAGAAGTGGCGAAAATACATGGACTTCTGTAAAGAGAAGAATTGCTACTACGGCATGGAATCTCAGCAAATTGATAGGTCTACCGCCCTTTTGGTAGAAATAGCGAAGACTCGCTTTGACAGGTGCCGCTTGTCTGAAGCGCTCAAGAAGAAATAGACAGGTACGAAGAGAGGGTCCATGAAAACGGAATGAAAGAGAGAGCATATATGATAAACTACAACAAAATATATCGAGTTGTCAGTTTTATCTTATAAATGTTATGCTCATTAGGTATTTAATACATGTCTAATTATCAAATTACTATAAAATATAATCAAACAAGAAATGTTGTCTACATTTAAAAAAGTGGTAGCGTGGTAAGATTTAAGGATTAAATAGATGTTTTAAATTGCGTATTACCTGTTCATTTTAAGTATTTCAATAAAATATATTGTATTGAAATTACTGTAATTGAAATAATAGGTTTTATGTCTTAAAATAATAAGTCCACTTCGATCCATTTCTTTTATTATACAAATTTTTATATAATTAAATTTTCTTCTTAGATGATATTGCCAGTAAATATATAAATGGCTATTTGAAATCTAAAAAGAAAGTAAAATAATAATGATTCGAAATTCAAATGTATTTTAAGAGATTCCACAGAAATTATACTTACATGACAACTATTTGTGATCTATATTCTTCTATACTTCTACAAAAAACATTTTGATGGCCTTTTTTCTAAAAATCTATTGATAACCGCTCGCTAGTAAAAAATGCATTTATATTATATGGAAATAGTCAAGTTTGCATCAGGCATTTCTAAAATAACAATTATTGTATTATTTTTTCATTTTTATATCTGACTGACATTGATTTAATTCCATCTAATCACCAATCAGCTCTCTTTATTTCACCCTGTCACAAGGTAATATATTGTGATATTTGTTATAATGGGTTTAATACCATTAGTATATTATGTAGTATTATATTATTTAGAATATAAGAAATACAATATTTTTTATGGACAGGTTTAATGTCATTTGTGAATTTATAATGTGGTTGAACATTGAAGTTGACTTGAATTATTTTATTAAAAAGAAATTACAATTGCAAAATGATTTGATGTGTACTTATACCAATTAGTTTTATATAAAAATTGTTTTCATCCTATTGTTATTAAATTTTGACCTGTTAATTCCAATTATTTAGAAATACCATTTGCCCTTACACCAAATTATTCTTTAATCATTTAAAAGAGCCAAATTTCATTCTTCTTACCTTCTGCTCTGTTTGTGCCATACTATTTGCTCATTTAATGACTAAAGATTACTTTGTGTTTCCACTACATGTTGATGATGAAATTACTATACTAGTAATATTTCCTTGTTAAATATCTAGATACATTACCATGGGCCCAGTCTATTGATGCTCATTATTAATATTTTAGTTTCATAGTCAACAATTTGGATTGAAATAAACAATAACAGGGTTCTTTTAGAAATTTCACTGTTTTGGTGACCAAGTATAAAATTAAATGATTACATTTATTTTATTAAAACACTTTTACTATATTAATTTTTTTATTTGGTTGTCAGCAGCATATGTAATAAGTATTTGGTACTGTGATTATTAATTGATTGTTGTAAGTAGATATCATTTTTTTTTAAATAAATGGTTTAAGTATATGTTTTATTTTATTTTGTTCATTGGCAATCCAACCAATTCTACATTTATATTGATAGATGTAAGAAAAATAGATCTATAGTTTTTGATAGAAATCTACAGTTATCTGGGGGTCTAGTCAAGAGAGCTTAACAGTAGTGTATGTAGAAAGTCGAAAACTAAATTTGTAATTTGTATGAAAATGACAGCTAGTGTCGACAGTTGGTAGCCTAGGCCCTAAAGGCGTGAGCCGGGATACAATAAGCGCCGCCATGACAGTGCTACGAAAAGACACACGTTAACGCTCACGCTTTTCGGTAGTCAACGGCCAATTAAGGTTTCGGCAGTGTAGAAAAAACGGTGTTTATCCGCCATGTTTTTGCGTGATCTCAAAAGCTGCTGTTTGCATATAACTCAGTACAAATATTGCCATCTTTAATGGCTAAAGTTTCAAAAAACGTCGTCAAAACGTACAAAGTGTTATTATTTTGGACGTTCTTACTAATTTTTTTTGTTGAGATTTTCAGTTATGGCCTTTTTGACATTCATAAGCATGCGTTAAGTCGCATCTAAACTGAATAAATAAATTTTGATTTGATTTGAATGATTTTAATTTTATCTAGTTTCTCTATACGAACTCGTATAATTGTAATGATTGAAACTAGAGTTTATATATTTTTAAGTTAAGAGTTGTAGTTTTTTAATGAATCAATGCGAGAATAAAATAATAGACGCAGATAAATATGAAAATATCAAGAATGTCAGCAAGTTAGTTTTCTGAAGACTGCAATTCGAACATTATTAACATTGAACATTATTTATATTTGATCTTTTATTGATACTTAGACTGCATGTAAGTTAGTGAAATTGTTCTTTAATTTGCAAAATGTGACTTGTATGCTAAAGATACTTGTTTGTTGTAAACATTATTGACCATTTCATATTGCTTATATCATTAAGTAAAATATTAATTCATATAATTTAATTCAGATGTTAAAGTAGACGCCAATGAACATACTTAATTAGAAGTTCTAAATATATTTTGTAATTATATTAGAAGCTAATGATATAATATTGATTTAAATTTATCAAATTCAGTAGATTTATGCTTCATAAACTTTGGAAATATAAATTGAAGTGAACAATAACTATTAGTATGCAAACATTTTCTTTAAATTTTATTCATAACCCTTATTATTATATTGTTAATGAATTAATAAAATAAAAAAAACTTTAAATTCATATCCCTTAGGAATTACTGACATTGTTTGGTTATACTTAGGTTTAAAGACACTTATTCTCATAATAGACATTAGTCACTTACATGAGAACACTTTACTTTCATTGATTATAAGCAGCAGAGTGACTAATTAAGTAATTTTTAATGTTCTAATATTAAAGTTACCTACTGAATAAACCTTGGAGTTGGATCTTACACATGTTTGTTAGTTTTCAAATTGATCAAATATCAGTAACAAAATAAATATTATTTTTTCAGAAAAATAGAAGTTAATAAGGCAACTAAAAGTATTAACAGAAATCACCAATGGACAAGTTGTAATAAAGTCTTAGCTTTTAATTTATTCAAGTGTTATAATATGAACTTGAAATTGAATTTGATGATGAGGGTCAAAGCATTTTACAATTAATGTAAAAAACAAGAGGATTGCAGAAAGAAATAGTGGTTGATTTGAAGTTTTTTTACCTCAAGAACATGAAACAGTTATTCAAAGTATGATTCTTCAAATTTTGTCTAAATAAGTTCAGCAGTTTTAATGTGAATGAACTACCAAAAAATATATTTGTAGGATTTTGGGAAGAATTATATCTTTAGAAATAATCTCTAAGTATCTTTTCAACGGCCCAGAATGTATATCATAGTCACTGGAGACTAATTTATTTGTTATGTATCAAATGTTGGTATACAATGTTACAAAGTACCTAAATAATTTTATGAAATCATCAAAACATATAATGTTAGGTTTTATGAATTGAATAATATTTTTTCAGAACAGCACACAAATAAGATATTAAGTTTTATCGCTAGGGACAAAATAAACAGAGATGCCTTATTTAATTTAAAATAACCGTGGCAGAAACATTTCTTATTTTACTTTCTGTATGTTTAATTAAATATTAATGAATTCCTAACTATTAGTATGTACAGGTCATTCTTACTGATATTTATTTAACCAGAATATTGCTACAGGTAAGAGTAATGTGAACCACTTCAATGGCATTTCCTACTTAACATGACAGAAAAGATACTTAATGCAATTGCCAAAAATAAAACTATCAAATACTAAATACATTAAACTTTTATTAATTCCTTACTTAAACATGGTTTGCATTCACATATTAACTAGTAGCAAATCTCTGTTATAAACAAAAGTTAAATTATGTAAATATTACCTTACTTATAATCAGCATCAATCATACTTAAATGTATATGTAACATGTTGGAACACCAAAATCAAAATTTAATTAAGGGTCATCATTTCATACCAGACTAAGTTTCTATTATATAATCTTTATTAATCCCTTGTTTAATTTTATTGAGATGCTGCTGCTGTTTAAAATTCTTACCTTTGAAAGTAAAAACTGGTTTTAAACAATCAACTTTTACAAATGACTACTTCAGTTAAACTGAAATAGGATTAATGGATACATATAAACAGAGACAATTCACTAGTAGCAAATCACTAATAAAAACTGGACTTATTTTATGATATTAATTCAAGGTGACTTAATGCAATTGCCAAAAATAAAACTATCAAATACTATAAACATAAAACTTTTATTAATTCTCTACTTAAATAGGATTTGCATTCACATTTTAACTATAGTACGGACGCGGAGCACGAAGAATTTCGTACAATGACTCCTCATCTTATCTCTTTGTCGCTCGCGCATAAACATATTGCCGTTGCGCTCACACAGATGCAGTGACCGCCGTATTCAGAGATTGTAAACCTTTTAGTCATAACCATAAAGACGTGTGGTGGTGTACATGTACTATGGTTTGTTTTGTTATAAGTAGTAATTCCTTTTTTAACGCTTAAATAAAAGAACATTCCGTGCTGGGATACGCTCGTGTGTAGTTTCGTTTTTGAGGTTAAGTTTGTTTTGAGTGGTGTTTGTGTGTTTGGTCGTTGAATTTATTTGCTGTTATTATTAATAATAACGGTAAGAAGTAAAATGGAACCAACCCCGTCTACGTCCCGTACTTTCAAGGAGTTTGTGTCTCCGCGTAAGAAACGCAAAATGTCTCATTTTAGTGAGAATGAAAAAGTTATGATAATTAACGTATTTAAGTACGTAAAGGAAACGTGGCCTTCTGATAAATATGCTTCAAAAGAAGAAATTAAGGATAAAACTTCCGATATTTTAGGTATATCGAAATCGGCGGTATACAGAGTATTAAAAGAATATACTAAAACCGACACGGTCAAGCCGGCGGCGACACCGAAGAAGCGATTATCAATCGTAGATAAGATAGACGATTTTGACATGTCCTGTATAAGACGAATTGTGCATAGTTTTTACCTAAAAGATGAACTACCGACAGTAAAAAAACTGTTACATGTTGTGAATGCCGACGAATCTTTACCTAATATGGGCTTGACGTCATTAAAAAAGGTATTGAAACATTTGAAGTTTAGATACGTGAAGAGAAGTCAAAACAACGCTTTGATTGATAGAAATGACATAGCGGTTTGGCGTATAAAATACTTAAAAACTATGAAAACTTACCGAGAGCAAAAACGACCAATATACTATTTGGATAAAACTTGGGTGAATGCAGGTACAGTCATAGCACATACTTTATTAATATGTAAAAAGACACGCTTCCCTTACAGTTTTTTTATGATTTATATTTCTTTACAGGACACACTGTTGGTAAAGTGTGGGTCGACACGACCGTAAAGTCACGAAAACGTGCATTTTTAGAGGGCTTATCAACATGTGTCAAAAACCCAACTTCCAAAGGGAACCGGTTAATTGTACTGCACATTGGAAGTGACAGAGGATTCGTGTCGGATTCTGCTAGTCTTCGAATGTAAAGGTACTGGAGAT
Organism: Pieris mannii; assembly: GCA_028984075.1. Taxonomy (NCBI): domain Eukaryota; kingdom Metazoa; phylum Arthropoda; class Insecta; order Lepidoptera; family Pieridae; genus Pieris; species Pieris mannii. The sequence goes on along the minus strand of CM054776.1, from coordinate 12,685,626 downwards.
TATCACGAATCAATGAATGCGAATACTTTTGAAAAGTGGTTTAAAGAAACGCTACCTAAACTTGAGCCAAATTCTATAGTAGTTATGGATAATGCCAGCTACCACTCAAGACGTCAGGAGAAAACCCCAGTAACAAGCTGGAAAAAATATGACATTCAACAGTGGCTATCTTCAAAGGACATTTCTTTTGAGGACAATGACACAAAAGCTCAATTATTAGAAAAAATTAAAAATGTTAAAACTCAATATCAGTCCTACGTGATTGACGAAATGGCGAAGGTAGCTGGTGTGGAGGTATTAAGATTACCTCCTTATCACTGCGAGTTAAATCCTATAGAGTTGGTTTGGGCAGATGTCAAAGGGTATGTAGCAAGAAACAATACTACATTTAAGATGGTCGACGTGAAAAAATTACTTCAAGAAGGATTAAATAGTATCACTATTGAAAAATGGCAAAACTGCATAAGCCACGTCATAAAAGAAGAATTAAAATTTGGAGGACTGGATAATCAAATAGATAAAACGGTTGACTCTTTCATAATCAATGTATCTGGCGAAACATCTGATAGTTCATCAGAAACAGATTACTCTGACTATAATTAAATGTTTTTTTTAAGAGTATTTCTGGTTTTTTTTACCAAATCTTAGTCGCAAACATAACTTTTCCTTTTTATAAATCCATCAAGCCGTTTAGTCTAAATAGCGAGCTAAACATTTAAATTTGGCGCCAAAAATTCGCTATTTTGTTTTTATAGTCAGTACCAGTGTCACTATCACAGTATATACGAATCTAACGACATATCTCAAGCAAAAATCCATCAAGCTGTTCAGGCTGCAGAGCTTGCCAAAAAAATATACATACACTCGAAAAACATAACCCTCCTTCAGGCGCAGTCGGGTAAAAAGCTATCCTTGGGTACTTACCTATATTAAGTCGATGATCTTATTTACAAAGCTAACTCAAATTCTAAACTACCGTTTTTAATATTCGTACTTATAAAAAAAATGTTTTTAACCACTGGCAGTAGGCCCAAAGGTCACTGTACGAAATTCTTCGTGCTCCGCGTCCGTACTATAGTAGCAAATCACTGATATAAAGAAACATTAAATGATGTAAATATTATCTAACTTATAATCAGCTTTAGTCAAACTTTAATTAAAATCAAACATGTTGGAGCACCAATATCAAATCAAGTTAATTTAGGGTCATAATATCATACTAGACTTAAGTTTCTATATTATAATCTTTATTAATCCCTTGTTTAATTTTATTAATTACTCTCTGGTTTACAATTCTTACTTTTAAAAGTAGAAATAGGTTTTAAACAATCAATTATAAATAGCTACTTAAGATAAACTGAAATTTTGATTTATGGGTATACACTATACATAAACAGAGACAATCCAAACAAATAGCAAATCACTTATACAAACTAGACATATCCGATGATATTAGCTCAAAATCTGCATTCAAATTGATAAAGCACCAAACCTAATTAAAGCATTAATCAAACACTAATTTCAGTGTTGACACTAGTGTGTTTTTTTTTCACATGTTTTTCAATATCTTGGAACAAATCAACTGCTAATCAATCTTCTTTTCACTCTATTTATCAATCCGCAGTAGGTACTATTTCTGTTGTTGCTTTAAAGCAGTAACAAAATGTGTTGCTTCTTCATTATGCAGATTAGTTGTTGTGAGACCAAATCCTAAAAAAATAAACTATAAGTTTTACTAATTATTATTATATAAATAAAAAAAATAAACTAAACAGGTTCAAAATATTTTATTTATTCATAACCTTAAATTTTTGAGAGAAAAAACAAATCATAGTTAATTTTAACATACCATTTAAATTCATATATTATGTCACTTTGCATCTGTTCATAACGTCTACGTACATCGAAAATTATTTCGATCTTGCTCACATTCTTAATTCCAATTTGCAGCTTTCTATTTCAAATTTACAATCATAGTGTAAACTGTAAAGTATTTACTTTAGGTTTATTAAAGTGACATTATAAATACATTTCTGATTTCATCCAGAGACAATATGACGGAACAAGGTGCTACGAACAGCAGCTCGGTGTCGACTTTGCGGTACTGTATTGACATGCCGCTGTGCTCCGAACGAAACGTTTTCGGCAATACAATTACGCAAAAGCGGTAGTGTATGTCGAAAACTTTTCGGCACCAAGATGGCTAGACCCCCTGGTTGGGCTTATATAAATTAATTGATATGGAAGCTGTCAAGTCAAGGTCAAGTAAGTTGTGCACTGCTGACAAGCAGTATTACTAAGATAAGGAGATGATATTATCGATTTTGGAAAGCTTTTCGTCTTCTTGAAAGTGGCATTCCTTCAAGAAAACGTTACATAAAATTTATAGGTACTAATAAATAGGTATGTAGAGACCGACCAAGGCTCGGCTAAAATTAAATAAGCAATCCATTATATAGAGACGTAGCGAAGCTAATAAATAATAACAATTACTCAGTATTTTTTATCAAATTAATTAAATTAATATTTTTGTTGTTAAGTTCTATAACGTATTCGTTATTAATCTATAATTTAGAAACAGTGCAACAATTCGAAGAGGTTGGGAACACTATATCAGGGGGTCTAGTCAAGACAGCTTAACAGTAGCGTATGTAGAATGTCAAAAACTAAATTTGTATCAAAATGACAGCTAGTAGTTGGTACACTAGTAGTCGGTAAACCCCCAGGTGGGCTCGGATTTCGGAAGTTGTTTGTCAAACTCAAAGTAACGTCAGTTTGTGCGTCAGAGCGCGCAAGTTTCTTAACGTGTGAGTGATTTAAATGTTTTATTGCAGAAAATAAATAATCGTGTGATTCTCACTTCAATGAATGAACCTTATTGAAATATATGTTTGAAAATGTCTGAGGACTATTTTTTCTATTGGTCCTAATTTACTGATATTTGTTTTCAATAAGCAATGTGTTTAAAAGTAAAAAAGGTCACATAATTTACATTTTTTAATAAAGTAATACCTCAAGCATCAAGAAAATGCGTGATAAAATAGATTTTATCGATATCTTACAACCCCGCAACACGTACTTTGGCATTGTGAAATTTATGACCCGGCCCTGGATTCCAAAAAAAACAATGAACCTGGAACGAGAGTATTTTCCACAGGATATAAAAAATTTAGTCACTAAATCCACGTATTTGGATTCCTATATAGAAGCTGTAAGTTTTCTAATTTTTTAAGTTTCTCTCTAATAAAATATTTTCAGAGATTTCTATGTTCTTAAATTTTCTGTTAATAAAATACTGCATATTTAATTCAGCTGAATGTTTATTTTAAGGAAAGTGCAAGGACTCATATACTGAAGCAGCAATTGCAAAAAGAAGTATTAAAATATATTGAGGAAATAGCTATGGATAAACGTATGCATGTTATACGCTGGATGGGTGTCTTTTCTCTAAATGTTTCCTTTATGATGAAAACTGGCATTTTTGTAAATGATACTGCAGTTTTAGAGGTTTGTTTCATTATTACACATATTATTTTAATATGTACATACATTTACATTGTAACAATAATAGAATTTGTAAAAGGCCTGTAAGTTTCCATTATTTCTCTTTACCTGCAGACATTGTTTAATAAACAGATATGTTTACAGCTTAAAAAGACAATGGGCAACAATCCAGTATTATTTCTGCCAACACACAGAAGCTATGCAGACTTCTGTTTAATGACGTACCTGTGTTATCACTATGATATTGAGTTACCAGCTGTTGCCGCTGGTATGGGTAAGTGTAGTTATTTAAAAACTATGGCATACTAGATAATTGGTTTTTTTTTTTTTGAGGAGACCTTATTTTCATATATTACTCAAAGAGATTTTGCTTAAATATCTATGCATTATTATTTCATTACATGTGTTATTGATTTGAAATGATTATTCAATTTCTGCTATGTGAATAGGAATTATGACCTTGATTTATGTTGTATGTTTAACATAAATTAGTTTCATTGTTAATATAAAAATGTGTTTATTAAACACTTGGAATTCCTACTTTTGTTTGTATTAAACACACTATAAATATAATAATTAATAGAATGTATCATCACATTTTTTTACAGGCAGATTCAACTTAGACAACACAATTCCATCTGTATTATGTTTAATATATTTGTTTATTAACATACATATAACAATTTTAAATCAGACAATAAGTTATTTTGTTGAAAGGTGCACTTATTCTTATCATTGTAGTAAATAGTAATAATAATCTCTATCAATAATTTAATACTAAACCCAATTTCCAAATTAATCAATTTAAATATATATTCAAAAGCATGTAAAGTGTATGATTAACAATCTGATTATATATCTAATTGTGTAAAAACAGTAGGTAGAGTATATTATTTCAAATTTAATAAACTCGCTACCAGCTATACTTCTTACTAATATAAAAAAAGTAATATTAAATTTGAATTAAAAAATAAATCAAACATTATAAATGATGCATAACAAAAATAATGTTCATAAACATCGTCATTTAATTCATATTCGAATATAGGAACACATCCTGCACTCAAATGAAAATTCTCGTCAAGAACAGGTTTCTTGCGTCAACTATGTTTTACATGCAATTTTAATGTTTTAATGGTTATAATGTATACATCACTGGCTTAGTAAATCAGTTAATTATTGAAAAATGTTCGACGTCCTGGTGGACAGAAAACTGTGTCAGTTTGTTTCCACAACTTCAAAGATCACAGATATGTATACACAATAAATTCATGAATTTTATTATATTTGAACAGATTTCTACACAATGGCGGTCGTAGGTCAAATGATGCGTCAGACAGGGGCTTTCTATATGCGTAGGACACTTGCAGGGGCGCCCTTATATTCAGCCACATTGCGGCAGTATGTCCGCACACTTGTGGCACACTATGGAGCCCCTATTGAATTCTTCCTGGAAGGCACGAGGAGTAGGAGCAATAAAAGCTTGCCACCGAAATATGGTTAGTTATGTCTCCAGATTAGATTTTACCAACAGATTAGCAGGTAAACCCAACCCCACCAAAAAAGCTGGGTACAGTGTTTTACAGAGAAAGGCCAAAGAATGCAGAATTTAATAATATATTAGATTGCAGGATATGTATGAAAGAATTGTATGACATTACATGTAATACATACACAACACATATGTATGACATTATATATCAAGAGTTATCGATTGCTATGGTCGGTAAAAATAAAATATTTCTGTATATAAATAGTTCATTGCAATTCTGTTTCTAAATTTTATACGTCCTCGTTACGTAGCGACCTTTTAGTATTTAATATTGTCGTTCGTGAATATTGTACATTACTCTGTTTATGATAATAAGATTATATCAATAGTTGTTTTTGATAACAAAGCTATATCGTATTAGAGGACCAAAATAAATTATATTGTTTTTTTTCTTTTTTTTTAATTAATGTTCACTCTACTCCCCTGCCATAGTGTCCAGGGACTTTATATATCACTGTTACTATTTAACGCGTCGGGAATTACGCCCCGACTACATCGGTAATATTTTTATTAACAATATTCATGGGCGAGCCGGGGCGCAATTCCCAAATTATATTGTTAGGCCTATATGGTTTATTATTCGTATCATATACACGTGAATTTTATCTAATTTATCGATATGATAAACGTCAAAATACAAATAATGGACTGATTTAGCGATTTAGAGATTTTGATTGTCTATGTTACCATGCCCTTTTTTATGTATTAGGTTGGGGACAAAGTCTTTTTGCATTATAGTATATGAACTTGTAATCAAATCTCTTTGGCTATACTATTTGTATCTGGCTGGTTTTGGTATCATTATAAGTTTAGATTTTAAAGAAGATAATTCCAAATTCAAATAACGAAAATGTGTGATTTTTAAATTTCGGACTTTTCGGAATAATTTAGGCAGTGTCAGGTTAACAACTGCCAACACCAATTGTCGCGGTATTTTCATCAAAAGCCCCAAATTTTCTATAGCCATGGGATCATGTCCTTACCTACAAGATGGCAAAAAGTTACCTAATAAAATGCTGCCTACATACTTTATTTAACTGTAAATGAATTAGAGAGATAGAGAAATATAGATTAGAGATTACGAATTCTCGTCTTTAGGAATGCTGGCCATGACATTAGCCCCATATTTTTCCCGTGAAGTGGATGACATCACGATAGTGCCTGTCAACATAAGTTATGATCGTATAATTGAGCAGGGCCTCTTCGCGTATGAGCATCTTGGTGTACCCAAACCTAAGGAGACGACTGGGGTGAGATATTTTGTAATGTTATATCAGAGGATGTGATTTTTTTAGAGAAAGGCTGGCAACGCATTTGCGAGCCTTCTGGGCCATGTGAGTAGCCAATGACGTCGGTATCATTTAAAATCAGATGAGACTGCTGCCCGTTTTAGTTCTGAAACATTAAAAAAATATACCGATTAGAATCTTCTAGTCTGAAATTCGCGTATGAATACTATATTACATAAAAATATGATTTGTCATGTGATTAATCTATTATTACAAACAAATTGTTAACATTTATTTTCCTTAAGGAATGCTAGATATTAAGATAAGATAAAAAATGATAAGAAATGCAAAATTTCCCTATATAACCGAAATAGAAGCTCTTACAGAATATAATTAAAACACATTTTTTTATCAAAAATTATGTATGAAATGAATTAGTAAAAAACTTTTTTAGTCGGTTCCTCATTTTGGACCTAGGTCCCTACCCTGTATATGATTATGTAGGAATTTATGTAAGAAATATTTTATATTATTTTATTTAGTTAAATTTTTTAGTCGTTATTAAAGCAAACTCTCCCAGCTTTACAAATCAGGGAGATTGTGCCGATGTGAATGGTCCTTGCTGTGCCAAGCTCCATTCCACATTCAAATTTAATCAATGTCTGATTGCGTGGCGGTGTCGCCGAGGGGTTTTAGTGGGTATGCACAGCAGCGGGTCCCAATTAACTCTTCACGAGGCAACCTTGCCGCGGGAGGAAATGCTTACCGTAAAAAAAAAAAAAAATCCAGTTCGTTATTAAAGTCTTTAGTCCGTGAATATAAATTCTTATGTTAGTATATTTATAATAAACAGTTGCTGAGTTAATAAGTTAATACTAAATTGTTTGTTTAACACTTATTATACCTCGTTTGGTTATTTTGTAAGACCTTGAATAATATCTTGTAAATAGCTTATCCTACGTGTTCGTATCGGTTTTTTGTCTTCCAATCGGTCTTTTTTTGTAATTTATAATTAACTAGCTGACCTGGCAAACATCGTTTTGCCATGTACTTATATCATTTATGGTTATTGTGCCTCACTCGACATAGATAGGTATAGTGTGTCCCGGACTTTTTTGTAGATATTTATAAGATCTACAATTACTTAAAACATTTTATGGTTCTATCTTTAATAGTTTAGGCAGGGTACGCAAAATAAGTAACTTTTTGGTTGATTTTTTACACCTTGTGTCCGAAAAACCCTAATATCTTACGGAACCCTATTTTTGTTCAAAATTAAATATAGCCTATATTACTCGTGGATAATGTAGCTTTCGAATGGTGAAAGAATTTTTAAAATCGGTCCAGTAGTTTATGAGCCTATTCATTACAATCAAACAAACAAACAAACAAAGTTTTCCTCTTTATAATATTAGTGTAGATTTGTGCTCATTGCTTTAATGGCGATCTTAAAACGGGTATGGTAATTTGTATTCTCGCCTTATTTAGTGAAGGTATCTTTTATCTTACCTTCACAGATGAACGTTATGTTTAATGAATCATTTTGTTGATATGAGCAATTCCATAGACACTATATTTATATGTAGAGAATTGTCGTTGTCTAGTTATAAGTAAAAATAAGTTGTATTGATTGAATTTTACATGATTATTTGTCAATCGAATAGGCAAGTAGGTGATCAGCCGGTTTCCTTCACCTTTCGAGCGAATGTTTAATGCGCACATATAAAGCACATTGGTGCACAGCCAGCCATCGAACCTACGACCTCAGGGATGAGAGTCGCAGGCAGAAAAGAAAAATAAGAAAATAACTTTTGTATAACACATAGAAATAGATATTTGATGAGTATAAAACTAAAATCTAAGAACTTGTCACTATCATTTGCGTTTCATTTAACTTAATCTTAATATATATAAATCTCCTGTCACGATGTTTGTCCGCGATGGACTCGTAAACTACTTAACCGATTTTAAATTAAATTGGCACACCGTGAGCACTCTGATCCAACTTAAGAGATAGGATAGCTTAGATCTTTAATTATAGTCGCAATTTTGTTTTATTGCAAATTATTTGTCTATAATTAATTGAGAGTCACAATTATCTGTTAACTCCAAAAGATTCTAACAGATGTCGATATTTTTCGACTGGATTGAGTAAGTAATCAATAGATGGCACTGCTATGGTAAACCAAACGTGTCATATAAGCTACAATTCAATATCATGATTACCACGTGTCATTGAGGCTAAAGTATAAATTAAATTTATTTTGTGAAACGAAGGATAAACTAAGTTCGCGGGGGCAGCTAGTTTTTTTATAGAAATCTAATACAAAATAAATTGCAGGGTCTTATCAAAGCATTACACACCCTCAACGACCACTTTGGCAACATATACATAAATTTGGGTACGCCAATGTCTCTTAAAAGCTACTTGGGGCACTCCACCCTATTATCAGAGACCCTCAAACCACGTGACCATCACAAGCTGACAGATGACCAGATGAGGCACGTTCAGAGAGTCGCCGATCACGTGGTCGCATTGCAGCAAGAGAACGTGGTAGTCACGATCACGAATCTGCTCTGCATCGTTCTTATGGATAGTCTGTGCATGGGAAAGGATTTGGGACGGGATGAGGTGGAATCACAAATCTCCTGGTTGATAGAAGTATTACAAAACCTGGGAGCTTCAGTTTTTGAAAGAGATGTCAAAGGGAACATGGAGAGAGTTTTAATTGTACATAGAACTATGATGAAGTTGGATCGCGAAAAGAGACTGAGATTGGTGTCCAGTGCCCTAATGAATGTGACGGCTGAGGTGCAGAAGAAGATGAAAGGTATCTATTTTTATCGAAGGATCACCTGATGTTATGTGATACGCCGCCCGTGGACACTCAATGCCTTTCATGCGAGTGAGTTGGCGGCCTTTTAAGAATTGGCCGAATTGGTTCGGAAATACTATTACGGAAATAACAAGTATTAAAACACGATTAATTTATTAAAAATTCTTTGTACAGGTCACATCTTAAAAGCAGAGACGATGGTCAATGCGGTGCCGGTGATACAGCTTCAGATCTACATAAACCCAGTATTACATTACATAGTACCACCAGCACTCGTACACCTAATTGTTAGTAGACATAATATAAGGAAAGGTATGTACATATTTTGTTTATTTAATATTAATTTATTTCAGTTGATATTTTGGCAGAGTTGGTATCAAATTAATTGGAAATTAAAATTTAAAATACAGTTATTAGGTATAATTTGATAGGAAACTATGTTAGTTTTGAAAACAAAATAATTTTAGATATAACTGATTTTAAATGGTCAAATTTAGAAGAATGCGAATCTGGCGACACCAAATGGACGGTCGTGTAATTAAAAATAGAGAGAATAATGAATGATTTAATGTGTCATTACACCAATAAATATTTTATTTACTTCAAAGCTGTATCAATAAATTTATGTTAAAAAAAACTATAAATTTTGATTGTTATTTATGGTTCTTCACTCTCAAATGTTTAAATTGCTTTTTCCAATGAACACCTTATCGCGTTTGTCATCAGACAGATTACACAGAAAGACATCAGACAGATTATTAAAAAGGTTTTTTCTGTATTCATACTAAAAATAATAGAAGACTTCGAAGACAAAAATAGTCTTAAATGGGACTTGGCTCAAATATCGACCGTCCTACAACAATATCAAATTTCAGAACCTATAATCCATCAAAACTTATATTTTATGAATTCGTCATCAATTAGAGTCCCATAGTATCTTTAAGAATTTTATTTCTACTATTTACGTGTATTATATATTTCAGATGAATTGTATTTGAATTATATTGAAGTTAGAAGACTGCTAAGACATGAATTTTTCCATTTAGAAGAGAATGAACAGATGGTGAGACTTTTTAATTACGTTTTTAAACATCAAAGAAATAGCTGCTGTGGTCTCTGGCAGAATGACCAGGGTTGAGGAACAGTCTGCTCCTCAGCATAATGCAGAGCCAGGGCCAATTAGAACCACAGCACACGCATTATATACTTCAATCGTACTTTGTTCTTTAAAAAATGGTTTTCTGTCATTTTTTTATTATTATTTCGTATGATTTTACATAATTTGAGATTTGAGGCGTGCTTTTGGCGCGAACTGTCATTTCATGTTGACAGATAACTCTGGCTTAGTGTTGCCATATATATATTTTTCTTCTAATTCTTTGTAGATGCGTAGCCTTAATAATTAAGCGGGCTGTTCGGGGTATTTGTTGTGTTTCCCCGAGGGAGTCGGTACGGAATAGATTTAAGGAACTAAATATTATGACATTATCCGGTCAATATATTCTTGAAGCCTTGTTGTATGTACAAAAAAACTTAAACGATTTCAAAACAAATGGTGACTTTCACCAGTATAATACGCGTAATAGAACTAATTTGAGTGTGCGACCAACCAAGCTCCAAATAAATTCAAAGCCCTTGTTAAAAGTAAATTAATTAATAAAGCCTTTTATAAATGTGACGAATACTTAAATGACCCTAATCCTTGGGATTGATTTGCTCCAGTTCAAACAATTTGTATTAAAAACTTGGCGATTAAAAAGAGTGGCGGAAAGTTTCTTGCCAGTTCTTCTTACCCGCTCTACGCCCTGACTTGCGAACTGGTTGTAAATGTAAATTTACAGTTAATTTAATTTGTTTTTCTTGACGTTCATAAGTGTACATGTTTACCTATATGAATAAAGATATTTTGATTTGATTTGATTTGAATATTTGATACAAAAACGATAATGTGGAAAATGATAAATTATTTCTTTATTGACGTTACAGATATTCGACAAAGCACTGGAGTACTGCATACAGACGAAATTGGTTTTAGTGGATAACGACTTGTTGTGCGACGGGTTGGGCGATCGATCGAACGACAAGTTGCGCTACATGTTACAATGGGCTTTATTGCCAGCGCTTACAACGCTCCTTTGTTGTATAGACGTTATGAAAGAGGTAAATACATTTTACTTGTTCAAAGAACTTTATAAGTCATTTTTCGTAATAAGTAAGTCTTATTATGATTTCATTTTATTGTTTGAAAAATTAATTATATCTTATAATAAGTAAGGCGGATTGAACCATTTTTACTTAAGTACTCTGTCTTTTTTCATCACGGCGTAAGAAAATATGACAGAAAGAGATGACGAGTTTAGTTAGAAGTTCATTGCACAACTGAGCCTTATTTAAGGCAGTTTTTACCGCGACAACCGTTGTGTGAAGCCTGCTGGCTGAACCAATTCGTCCTGAAGGAAAAGAGCGTACCTGTTTTTAAAAGGCAGACAACACACTTGTGAGCAAGTGTTTAAACAACCACCTTTTTTATTTTTCTTATAATATGTGACAAACGGGCAGGAGACTCACCTAATGTTTCGTTCAAAAAAGTGTTACCGCCGCCTATAGACACTCAATGCCAGAGGAATCGCGAGTGCGATGTCGGCCTTTTATTAGGCCACTATATTTTAAGTAATTTTACCCCGAAATAGCGACTTTATCACACGGTATTAAGGTGTTAATAAGTATATGTAATCCTACCGCTTCATTTGTAATACAAACCCATCTCTCTGTTTGTGAAACTGTGACTAAACATTCCTTAAACAATAGAGGGTTTATTTATGATAAGACGTCCAACGATAAATTATTTATAATTAATGATTCACATTCCCCAAGTATTTCTGTATGATTACGTCATTATCAGTAAATAGATAAGTATCCAAATAGGGCATTGAACTAGGTTTTTGCTCTTACTCCGCAATTTTATTACGGTTTATTATCAGGGTTGCCTAAATAGATTATGTTACAAAAAGTATAACCTTTTCGGTCGGTTAATAATGGAATAATTGCAAACCTTTTACAATTTCAGTGTAAAAAATGTGAACACAAGCGTTTACTAAAGAAGATACAGGAAAGGCTAGAACAGAAGAGAAGTCATCCATACTGTTTAAGTCTAGAAGCAGCCGGTAACTGCTTGCAGGGACTTGTGTACAGTGGTGTTATGCTCAGGCATAAAATGTAAGTTTTATGAAATATTTAATAATAATAATAATTTATTCATTGCACGAATATGGTACAAAATGTCAAGGTGGTACAATTGTCAGTCGTTCGCATATTCTGCCACACACAGTGGCGCGCAAATTTATCTTAGTTTAGATTTTACATTATTAGGCAGATTCATATCAATTAAGTCAATTATCATACATTATTAAATTTGTATAAATTACCATGTCTCACACAAATAATCGTTTATTGAGTTGTACGGTTTTTCTGAAAGTAATGCACTAAGTCGCTTTGTAAGACTCTTGTCGGAAGATCTTTAAGTTCTTTCGGTAATCTATTGTAAATTTTAATTGCCATACAGAAGGCGTTTTTCCGAAACAATTCTAAATTTATTTTTGGCACAGCCAATTTCTCCCCATGTCTACTACTTACTACATTCGATTTAAAAATATGTATATTTCTGTGTACGAACAGGGACATTTCTAATATATAAATACGTGGAAGAGAAAAAAATTGAGTCTCTTAAATAGAGGCATCAAGAGGCAGATCAACTATCAATGCAATTTGCTCCACAAATTGCTCTTATACATTTTTTGGGCCTTAAATACCCTATTCACTTCGACTGAATTACCCCAAATTATAATTCCATATCTAATTTTAGATACAATATATGCATGATAAGCAGCTAATACCGCAGCTTGGTTAACAGTTTCCCTTCTATTTTGTTCTGTAATTTTCCAGTATGTGATTTCCAATTACAAAATTTATCTATCGTTATACCTAAAAATACACACTCGTTCTTTATGTCCAGTTTATTGTTTTTATATTGTAAGTCTATTAGTGTTTTAGAGTTATATGTCTGTCTTTAAATGAGATTATTAAAGATATATATTCTAATATACAAATAAATTAAAAAAAATCAGTGGCGCAACAACCTTTTTAGCTCTAAGCCTCAGATTTCTGTATCTGTTTCATGATCGTCAATCTAATAGGCAAGTTGGTGATCAGCCTCCTGTGCCTGACACATGCTGTCGACTCTTTAGGTTAAGGGAAGCCCGTTTCTTCAAAAATCAAAAATCATTTATTCATACACAATGTATACTTATGAACGTCAAAATAGAATATACATTAAATGCTTCTAATTTTACATTTACTGCCAGTTCTCAAATCAAGGACGTAGAACGGAAGAACTTCAATCGAACCTTCACTGCTTACCGATTTTTATTTACTAATTATATGGACTTATGAGATTGTTAAGTGAAAATGAAAACTACTAAAACATTTAACAATTTTCTCGTTCACAAAGCTACTTAACTAAGTGACAGATAATATCACACTGCCAAAGGCTTTGTTTAAAAAAAATTGTAGAAATGGGAATCATTATTTTCTTCCAATTTGCTTGATTGAATTTCGAATTGTATATTGTCTAAAAAGTACTGGATTTTTTTAGGGAAATATTGCCCGCGACCGAATTATCGCGGGTTAACACAAGGGACAGCTAATATTTGTGTCTGCCAACTAGTATTTACGTCAATGTCAGATGAGAAAATAATTTTAAAATACTTTACATTGCATAGATAACTTATCTGTGGTTTATTTAAATTCTTTTTCAGATTTGAAGTTTTCCAAATTTAAAACAATGGCGTATTTATTGTAGATAAATTTAGCTTAGATAATCATGAAGTTTATTGTCAGTGTCATGAAAAGTTAAAAATAAGGAAATAAATTAGTTTTAATTTAGCTATAACTTTTATATGTGTCTTAAGCTGAAGATATCAAATTCAACATCACATTGGTAACTAATGTTAATATATTTTTTTCAGGCAACAAGAAATTGTGTACGAAGCCGTACCTGAAGTTATTGACAACTGCCAACGCCTTGTTAGGTCTATCTTGCCAAAGTTAACTGTAGATTTTTATAGCAACCCAGTTATTGTACACCAAACGCAACGAGCGCGTTTATAAAATTGCCATAGACAATAATTAACAGTGACAGATTTTGTTGGGTCAGAGTATCAAATCAGATCTGTGGTTTAGGTTCTTGAAAACTTGTTGGTATTTAAGCCATTTTAACTTTCCGATATTTAGGTATTATTAGATATTACTTAAAAATTGTGATTTCTATTTCAGTATTAAGTTCCACGTTATTCCGAATATTGAAAAAAATTACATCTAAATCGATTTCGTTCGATGACGTCTTCAATCAATATCCGATAAACCCAATTTCTCAAAAAACATTCTCTGAGTGAATGCTGGAAATTAGTAACGGTTAAACAGTGTACCACAGCTTGTTTTTTTCAATTACGAAAGCCCCAAAGATAAGATATTAACATACATTTTTGTTGTTTACAGCGAGTTCTTAGATAACTATGGTTTTAAGCATATACTGTAACAATCACTTTATGAAGAACCAATTTTGCAATATGGATCACTTTTCCTCCAAATGCCAGTAACAATAGGGCAATAGCAGTATTTAAATTTTGAAAATAATATTATAGCCTATATATTCTGAAAACTATGATCTATGATCTTTAATATATTTACACTATAGTATATTTTGGTTTACACTGTTCTCTAACCTTTGCGATTCGTCTCCAGTTGTAGCCTGTTAATTTGAGTTCGTCCTACCTTCTTTTGCGTCGTCGGCCTCTTCGTTTTCCGTCTCTAGGGTGCCATACATTTTCTTTTACCATTTGCCATTCATTATCTAAATATAAATATAAAGAAACCGTATTAATGGGAATTCAAAATGATGATGTAGTTAAAAATAGTATTTAGACATTGTTCTACCTTAATACAATTTTGTTGCGATGAATTTTGCTAGTGTTTAATGTAGTTTAATTATTCTCATAATATCCGGTAACTCAATGATGTCAAAATAAAATTACTGATGCAGTGCTTTTAAATCAACGTTAACATATTGAATATATTACTTTTAATACTTTCTCATTTCTTTCAAAGTTTAACAGTGTTGAACTACTGGTGTATAGTGGGGTAGTATTATTTTATGGATTATTTAGAAAGGTTCGGTTTTTTCCACTTTTGACGTGATGTCTAATAAATCAATGAACGCCGGTTACACGCACGAAAAAGCCTGACTCATTGTCCCGTTACGCTCATTACGTATACTTATGGGTTCGAGGATTCACTCGTTATTTCCATACAAAATTCTAATAATTCAATAAAATTGATTCAAGTTTATTCATAATAGTATGCAATAATTTCATCAATGTTTTTCTATGACGTAACGTTAAAATTGTTTTTTTTTTAAATTGTTATTAATTAGTGGATTAATCTAAATTGGTGTTTTAAAAGGATGAGCTTAAAGATAATACGCATGTTGCGTGAAAATATTATGAATTGTTATTATACTTTCATTTCAGTTACCAACGCTTTTTAAAACATTTCATAAAAGTCATGAATCTACGATTAAATATAATTTGAACTTGGATTTTTTTTCCAATTGTTATAGATTGTGTCAATAGTTGAGCCAAACAATGTTACTTTTTAATATATAATTTAATTTAATTAACCTGTGATAGTTCAAATGTATTCTTTGTATATGACGTGTATTACTTGTCCTCAATAAATAAAACGAATATTAAAAACATTTTTTATTTACAAAAAAAATACAAATCATATATACACAAAAATAATAAAATTTAACAGCAAGCAAGAAAATTTTGGATTTCCAGCTACTGCCGAATCTCGATTACAAACCGAAATAACGTCTGCCAACTAGTTCAAATAGTAGTATTATCAAAATTTTCTTGCTACGTTAACAGTGCACATTAATATAATTGGACGATTAAATTAAATTTCATACAATTCTAACGCCTGTAGGGAAAAATGGCGCAAAAGTATAAGTTGGCATACGATAAATCATGTCAGATAAAAGTCAATGTTTAATCAATTAGGATATATTATTGGAGTAGAGACTCATGGGCCATGGGGTTCAAGGGCACAAGGGCTAATTAAAGATTCAAGTTGGCGCCTGATAGATAAGCACCGGTGACCCCAGAGCTGGTGCTTCCTGGCTCAACGAATAAGTATCGCAATACAGCGAGGAAATGCTGACAGCGTTAACGGTACACTGCCACAGATACCAAACCTTTTAAATTTGATTTACTTTTTAATAATCTGAATCATAATATAGGTTAAGAAAATTGTAAATACTGTTTATTTGATTGTTATAATTACTAATACAATTAGGATATCAATCCAAACTCTCCATCGTCGCGTAAAACCAACTTCACTATTACACCTATATAATTTACACAATAATAATAAAAATATGGTAATCAAACCTTATAGCAAGCCATGTGCAAGCGAACAATTTGATTTTACGAGCACAACATGATTTATAAATAAACATAATACATAATTGTATCTTAATAAATGCTATGTCTTTTTAGTTGCTATTTAAACTGACAAACAAAATTCGATTTGTAATATTCTGAGAAATTCGCCAGCGACGGACGTCATATCGTAAACGCGCAAACAAAATGATTACGATAACTGAGACACAATGCTGCAGGCGAATGCTAAGAATACCGTGGACTGGTAGCGCACCAATACAGCGATCGTAAACAACTCTGCATACGGCCATACAATGCGCTGAGGCGATGAGAACTTGGAGAAACTGATCGGTAACACAGAAGGCAAGACATCACGTGGCCGTACACCAACCAGATGGACCGATCATTTGAAAGACGAAAGACGTCCTCAAAACTGTACACTGTGAAAGAGAGGCGCTGGACCAAAACCGATGGAAACAGATAGTCCGCTCCAGATGTTTCTCTGCTGACTACGATTTTCAAACATTAGCTACCGACTGAAGAGAGAGGATACAAAATCTCGGCCTTAGCCAGAGGGTACTTCGAGCCAGCGAGTTCGACTGACACAGATAATAAAATTTATTACAAACCAGATGGGTTCTGTGACAGGAGAAATGCTGCCATATTGCAACAATCTTCCAAAAACCCGAAGTATTCATTTAGAACATTAATCCTTCGAGACCTTTAGATGCTTTTTTCTAAATTCACGTATACGCGCTATACACGCATATACGCTTCGTAAAATATATTTATTTAAATTACATATACATACTATTTTACATAATAAATATCTACAAAACGATAGTCATAATATACACACATGATGACAAATTTGATTAAATCGTATACGATAAAAAACTCAAAAAGAATCGTTAATACGAAACGAAAATAGCTAATATAAAATGCAGGAATAAACATTTAAAATTGTATTAATTACATCAGAAACTGGATTTAATATTACGATCCTTAAACACTAAAGTATTTTTATTACTCAAAATATCAGTTATTATGTATGTGTAATCATATTAGCTACTTAGCTTTAATTATATATTTCAAAGTGTCAATAAAAATTTAAGGTTCATAACATATAGAGGCTGATGGAACAATTTCCGAAATTTTGACGTTTCATGGGAGTTTGACGTTTACGTATTTTATAATGTATCAATACAAATATCAGTAAACCGCGTTTTTGTGATTGGTTTGGAATTATACAATTTATATAAAATAAAATTAATTGACAATGCCTGAAAGACAAAGTTATCACAAACATAAATAATTTAATACGCTTCAGTCACGTGACTGATAATTCAATACTCACACGTCAATCGTTCACTCGTTCAGCCGTGCTTCAGAGTATAATTGATGAATACGGATCGCACCTCCATGGGGCAGAGAACGAGTGAAGCGTCAGGAACGGGTGAACGAATGTGCAGGAATGTAAGTGAACTGTCAAATACTCGGTCCGGTTGGACGTCTACCATATCTGTGAGTTGTACCTAAGAAAAAAAATGTTCTCTTTTATTTACTTTACTTTATTACTAACTTTTACAAACAAATGCTGTGGAATACTTCTGCTCCATATCAGGGCCAGTTACAACCATAACACACATATTAATTAATAATTTTGTGTCTCGTTAGTAATAAATATTATGTTAAATCTTGATTTGATTATTACAAAAATCTAGTAATTTTTTATTAAGGAACACATTCTCACACCTTCCCAAATTTAGTACTTCTACGTTTTTTTAATAAAAAAAAAGAAAACATTTAAAATATACTATAGGCAGACTTAAACATGGATAATATACTTTATATAAACTGTTTATTAGTGAAATATTACTACTTCAAGGCTTCAGTGAAAAGGCTATTTAGCTGACAATTTCATGAAAATATTGATATATTTTACAACAAACTTCTACATCAAGAAATTGTTAATTTTGTGTATTACTCTTAAAAAGGGTTTCCTTTTTATTTGCTACACAAATTTTTTGTCATTATATATTATATCTGTGTGCGTGTGTAAAATTTGTGAGTCTTGACTTACTTGTCCATCGCCACATGGGTAAAACTTGGAAATGGCCGCGTTACCGAAGCACGTGTCCAAATGTACGCGTTGTACCGTCAAACCCATACCGTGGTAGACTGATCCGTCCTTATTCTGAAATATATAACGGAAGCAGCTATTTATATGCCATATCGTTTCTATGTAGCTTAACTTAATATTTCTAAACACCAATCTAACAAACACACCCAACCAAGTACTGTCTCTTTTCACTTCACTACAGCGTAGGCACAATTTGAAAGAAAGTGACTCTAACTCTCTCTTTTTATCACAGCGTTGCCATAATTTGAAAGAAAGAGACGAAAGAACTCATCTGCTTCTTTTCAAGCGTAGCCATAATTTGAAGAAAGAGACGGCATAATATAAGACTGCAATTAGAGGCTGATTTTTGAACGACATTTGAACCTTACCCTAGGATTTATTGATCAGGTTGTAGCTGTTGAAAATATGTCTTTCTATTTCGTACAAATAGAACATACTAACGTTATGATCATGTGACTTATCGCTAGCGATAATATTAATAATAGCTCCCATTATAATCACAATAACAAAGACATCGGCCTTGTGCTAACAATGGGATAAAACCGAGGTCCTAACTTCCAATAGCTTTCGGAACTTTCAAGAAAAGAGCGTACTACTTAAAGTCAGAAACACTTCATCGGATTCCAGGTGTCCATGGGTGGCTAGCACTAAATCGTTCACCCATAAACGAAACATACATAAATGGAATGAATAATTATTACCTTGACAGCAACATGCGACCGGTATGAGGCGAGTATGACGTCAGCGGCATTTGTGATGGATCGCGAATAACTCGGTCTAGGCGAGTTCTCGTTGGCCGTGTAGTGCATAGTTATAAGGGGCTGGAGTAAACACTGTTGGGAGACGTGAGCCCCGAGTGTGAGGTACCCGCTTGGGTGGTCGAACGGTTTGTGCTGGAAGAGTTAAACCCATATTGCAGACATACAGTTATGGCGTTTCGACGGTTCTTATTGGTTTTGTTATGATGTTATATATTTGATTTCTCCACCGAAAAAGGGACAAATTTGTCCCATTAGCGGGCAATAAAATAAAATGCTATGTATTTTTTACGTAGTATGTATAGTGTATACGGCCAAAAAGGTTTCTAATCTCAGACATGTCAAAAAATGATAGCTGTCAAAATGTGTAATTTTTAAACAAAGCCATCATATCAGCTAATATAGACGGGCCTTAAGGCAGCTAATTTACCGGGACGCCACGGCGAAGTCGCTGGCTGCGTATCCAAACAATTTGTATTGAAATGTATGGAACTCACTTGACGGTTCGGTAACGTTGCCAATTTGGCAGGATCAAATCCTCAAAAAGCCTTCTTTTATTTTTCCTTTCTGGAATCTTCGCCAAATGAATTGACTGCCATACATATCAATATAAATTATTTGGATACGTTACTTTTGGCTTTTCAAAAATAGCCTTGTTATAAAAAAATAAATGGTCAACTGGAAATGGAATTTTTAACTGAATTATTGTTAGTATCAAAATTTACTTACAGAGCACGGCGTATGCGCATGTTCAACAATAAGTTTGAATGTATGTCTCGTCCGGACGTTGTCCAATACACCTTGGTTCATTCCGCGGTTATCATCGCGTGACAGACGTCTGTCTTGCATTACCTATGGAAGGTTGTTAATAAAAATAAAAAATTTAATATAATATTTTTACAATTCTATAAAATAATATCATTATTAATAACTTAAAATTTTTATCATATGAGTTCGTTGAAAGCGATCGCTAATTATGCATGTACTATATACGGTCATAAACTTGTTCAGTAAATTACGAGTAAAAAAAATTTAACTAGACTAGAACTTAAATAAAAAATGGTGAAGGTCAAAAAAGTTAAGGGAAAAGGACACTACTATCAAACGTCATTTTTTAAGGTACTAGGTATACATAACAACAAATTTCTTACTAGGGTTGCCTGGAAGAGATCGCTTGTTAGCGATAAGGCCGCCCGTTGCATCCCTTGTAATTTTTATGTATTGTGTCATTTGTGTTTCTTTCTAGCAACGAAGTGTAAATAAATAAATAAAAAATAACGCGGAAATGTTAGAAAGGTTGCGAGTGCCAAATACTCACTCGGCGTGGTAAGCGATCGCAATTGCTAGCTGTGCCGTAAGCGCGTACAAATTAACTTAGGCCGCATTTACGCCTTACGACAAAATACTATTTTTCGTAAATTCTCATAAAAAAGTTTAGGTTTTAAGTTTTATTTAGTAATACGTTCTTTGTTTTAATTTAGTATTAATTTCTTATAAAATATACAAATAAACATTCTTACTTCAATCTGTCCGGACTGCAAAGCTGCCACACCAAGGGGCGTAGACGCTAAAATGGTAAGACGAGAACTTTCGTCTTCAATAAAGGCGCTCGATCCAAGTGGGTAGAAATTGGCTTGAAGGGGTAATTTTTCGAAGTAACGCCGTTTTATTATCTAAAATATTAATTTTTTTTTTAAATTTTCAAATTAATATTTGATTTAATCTTCTATGGTTCTTCTATCATAAACTATATTGAACATCAATATAGTGGGGATGAGCGCATTGGACCGCCTATTATGTAAGTGACCGTTGGAAGGCAAGTCATCGATGTTCTGCGTCGTACCAAGTTCAACTTTCCAGGTCTTCAGAAGATCTACATTTCCAAAAAGGGGCTTCACCAAATACGGACAAGAAGAATACGTGCGTCTGCGTGATGACGTTTCATCATTTTTTTTCCTCTTCTAAACGCTTGGAAAAAGCTCCAAACCGAAATTTACAGTGTTTAGATGAAATATAATTAATACTTATTATCTATCATAAACGGATATTTACTTTTTTTACAGCTGAATTACGTGTACGGCCTACAATTTTTTTCCAATCTTGGCATTCTCTAGGTGTTTGAAGCAATATTAATCCCCCTATCTTCTTATATCGTATTTTTTCTTTCTATCTACCTGCCTCTCTTTCACTCACTTCGTGAATACCGATTGCGATTTTGTTCCATTTTTTTCTCTTATTATAGCACCTATCCATTTTTTTTATAGAACAGGGGCAAACGGGCAGGAGGCATCACCTGATGTTAAGTGATACCGCCGCCCATGGACACTCACGATGCCAGAGGGCACGAAAGTATACATATTTATTTTTACTTATATGTGGTGCATGCGTCTTTAAATTGTTTCAATCTTCATATATCTTAATTTTATTTTATCTTTGCAACTCCTGTACTTGAACTCTATACCATTTGGACCGTTTTTTATAATATTTCCCAGTTGGTCTGTCAAGGTCTGACACACATAAACAAACATAGGAAACTGTCAATGAGATTTTAATTCTTTAATTTATTTACCTGCATCCCATTAAGATCAGTATAGAAGACATCTCCATTTTTGATACTTGTAGAGAACCGCATGGCCAGTTCCAAGTCATCCACATGTGGGTCTATCAGTAATGTGTTGGTCACTTCGACTTCACTTTGCTGCAGCGAGGGGTTGTTGTATACCGACACCTGTGGAGTGAAATCAAGTAAGTACACCAACAAAAGTTTTCTTTAACTTACAAACTATTTTTATATATAAGTTAGGTTTTATATAAAAATAGTTTGTAAGCTTTTGTTTACTACCTTAAAGTATAGAACTAGTTTTTAGGGTAAGAGATTAAACACTCCAATAATGACTTGATTCACTATCATTCACTTCACTGACTTTTCGTAAACTGTATAATTTCAAACTTATACCAAGGAATTGCCCGTGCGCATATGTCACAACCTCTTTTATAATTTATTCCTTACTCCGACTCGACCATCCCACTTCGGGGAGATGTTCAGAGTCATTTCGTTAAGAACCGAACGAGTCAAATGATCAATTATTGCACATGCGCACATGTAGCAAGATTCTTCAGAATATGTATCATAAAAATATAATTAAATAAATATTAAAAGCTAACAAAAGTAAGTCACCTAATTTTATTATAACATAAATCTAATACTCATAGTTTAGCTGGAGAAGTACACATTACAAGTACTTTTATGTCAGTATGTCATGACCACGTTGTGACATCACATTATATAGAAGCCGCATTCGCGCTTCAACGTGTGCGTTACGTATACGCATCTTGATCGTAAATTTTTACGATACGAACGCACACCTTCACAAAAAACCGACAACCTGAAGTTAGCTATAGTCAACATTTTAGCTTTTTCTATTCGTTTATTAGTGTCGCTTTTTCGACAACTGTACAACAAGTCGAAAGATACAATTTTTTTTTAAATTTTATCTTGTTACGCCAAAGAAGTATACCTTCTAACGCGTGTACATAAATACCCCCTTTTTTCTATTAATAAAACAACGAAAATGCGTCAACCTAATTATAATGTCACAAAATTAAAGTAAACTTACGTTAGCAATTTTTCTAAGAATAACTTTATTTACAGCTTACTTACAGCTAAAATGACGTCAGCCGCCTTCGGACCAATGAGTGCGGTATAAAGTGTTGCCTTAAAGGGTCCTTCGGTTATGACCAGTTCGGGATACGCGTCCAAGTTGAACTGTTGGGCGGGACCGTCCGGGATGAAAAGATATGCTCCACTATTGTTATCAGTCATTTTTTGGGTGCCATATCTAAAAATTAATACTAATATAAAAATCTCAATTTTGATTAATTAATTACTTTGTGTTTATTTTTAGAATCACTTTTGTAATGACGTGACAAACCATAAGGTTCAGTTTCAGTACAGGCTAAGGGTTTGCTCATAAAAGATTATTACTTATGTCGCAAACGGCAGTCATCGCGGCTAGTTGAAAACCATTTTAATGGGTGCGTTGCCGGCCTTTGATGGGGGAGTATGCTCTTTTTTTTAACAAATGGAGTCGATTCCACAGTTTGTTAGTTCGCAAAGGAAAATGTGATTAGCGTCAACGAAAACGATCATGGCACGTCGAGGTAGAATGTCAAATTGGAATTTGACATTTGACTAACGATGGATCGTTATCATGCCGATACGATGTATAAGCCTTCGAGAAAGGACCGTTCTATCAGCTCCTTGGCGATGCAAGTGACTTCGGGCGGAGGTAGGCTTTTTAGTGCCGTTTGTAACTTACTGAACAAAATCCATGTGCACCGGCGTGGTCCTTCCGTCGGTGGATATGATGGCTTTGATAAGGCCATGCTTGTTCGCGAGGACTCGCGTACTATTGCCCGCTTGTATGGTGACGTCATCGGATAATCGGGCTGAGGGTTGCTCAATGGCGAACATCTTTGGAAGGTCAATGTTCCAGTAGTCCGCGTTGTATACGCGTACACGGGCGTATGACGTATACCTGGGTATTCGTTTTATTAAAAAATGCAAATTTATACAAAAGTTCTCTTTGTGTTTTGCGACTCATTTTTTTATCATTTCTATGTGCAAATAGGTGATCCGACTACAGTGCCATCATAATTTTGCATGACACTATTTTAGAGTTGCAACTCTGCTCTAGAGTTTTTGTTCTATTATTGGACAAAAAGGGTACCATTAACAATTAGTACATATTTACATATTAGGTAGATAAAAGGGTGAAATACTAAAAATAAAACGTGTCTATTAACAATTATTAAATTTAACATAAAACACTATTTAAAAACCTATTAGTTTGAGCATGAAACAAATTTATGTATCTGTTTCATGTTAAAACTAATAGGAAAATAGGTGAGCCTCCTGTGATACACGTCGTCGCTTTTTGGATCTAAAGCAAGCCGGTTTCCTCACGAAGTTTTCCTTCACCGTTCGAGCGAATGTTAAATGCGCACAGACAGAAAGCCCATTATGCACATCCGTAGTAAGAACTTACAACCTCAAGAGAGTCATTGAAGAAACTCAACCAACTCTGCTTAAATAATATAGGAAGAGAAAACTTGAAAAACATTAAAATCTATGATTTGTATTTTAAAGTATAACAAAAATACCAACTTGTTAATTGTCATACTGTCCCGTAGCGAGACACTGTACGCTGTAAGTGCGAGCGCGTCAATCGTCACGGGGAAGGAAAGGAGAAATTTGTTCGCGGCGAAACCTAGCCGCTTGTCACCCGACACAACGGGCGATATTTGGGCCATTATCGGACTACCTTCGGGGTCAAATACCTGAAAGTTATAGAATAGAAATCATCTATTTAATTACGCGTAAATCTATATATATCTTTTCGATTAAATTCTTATCTGGAAATAATTAAAACAATATTCATAAATCAATTTCTAAAAAAACATTAAAATAGGCAGTTTTTGGTTCAATCCTTAGGCTATGGAAGGATTTTCATGTCACACTTCCCTAATTTTCGTTTCAGTTCTTCTAGACACAGCCTAACTTGCGTACGTTAATCCTTTTATACTATACGTAATAACAGGTTTAATTCCCAAATCATTCTTTGAACCCACCTCAACATGGGGCGATGACACAAACACAGTAATTATTTCCTGGCGTCTAAATGCCAAAGCGTTGTACAGCACTAGACGCCTAGATGGCGACACTTCATCCAGCGCAATCGTGATTCTCGCTGGAATTTCATTATTCTTTCGCCAGATGTCGTCAACGTCGAAATAAATGTCCTCTTGATTTTGGTCGATAATGGCAGGTTGCTTTAAGAGGTAGAAAGCCGCTTGTTGTATGACCGATTGACAGTCTTTTATCGCTTGAAGCATTCTGAAATAAACGGAGTCACTGTAATGGTGCCACATATTTTTCTTGGCCGGTAAGAGCGTCGCTGTAATGTATATATTAGTATTGCCAGTAAATAAAAATAACCATTATAAGGGGATTCATTAAATCAAGCGGGATAATTTAATAATTTATTAAAATGTCTTAATAAAACAATGTAAACTATACTCATTTAAAGAAAAACACTTTTTTACGGATTATAGTTATGTATTATTGTATTTAAACTTATAATTATTTAGACATAATTTTAAATTTAAACCGACGTTTCGCGTGCTTTACAGCGTGCGTGGTCACGGTGACTATACTCAGATTTTAATTCCATAGAATTCTGACAGATATAATTTTTTGACATGTCAGAGATGGGCAAACCTTTTTGGCCGGGCCTATTTTTCAATTTCAATACGAATTTGAACACCTGAGTCTATACATACATTTTATTAGTTAGTAAATGTATCCGTTTTATTAAATCCGGTGCTCAACATTAAAGTGGTTTAACGGCTAGTGAAGATTACATACCTTTTCATCACAAACATTAAAAAAAGCACAAGTAAAGATAACATTTTTTTTTTTTAATTTATATTCTTGCCAGCTAAGGAATAAAAGAGAGTAATTAAAAGTTTATTCGATATATTATTCGTGATATTGAAATGTTTGTTTTGTATCAGGTCACTTGAATAAGTAAATATTTAGTTTAACCTTTTTGGAAGTAAAACATGAAAAGTATGTAGCATTTTATTTTTTATTGTCCTCAAATGGGTCAAATATGGGACAAATTTTTCGGTGGAGAACTTTATAGTAGCAACACTCAAGAAATTTCAGAATTCTACGGAATGAAGAATCAGAGTAGAACCTAGAAAATACAGCATAATGATAATAATCAAAATCATAGTATAAATGTGACAAAAACAGTTACAACTGATATGATAAGTTTACAAATACCATTAATATAATATCTTTTACCTGGCAATCAGAACAATTGCTTTTGGAGATGATACTTACTTGCTCGCATAATCAAGTACCACATCATCCCTCGCCGTACCAGTGACACCATCGTGATGCTGGAACAGTGATAATGCCCTCCTGGCCCTTTCCACACGATCCCTTAATTGTAGAGATGTAATGTACGTCACAGATTTCGATGACACCGCTTGTGACGTTATTACTTCTGCTGCCCTGTGATGATTTAATATAACAATAAGTTTTTTAATTATATTTTTTTTAAGATCATAATTAGCCAAATCCGTGCAGCCATTCTCGAGATTTAGCGAGACAAACGAACACCAATTCATTTATATATATATAATTGTACTTTATGTGTGTATGTCACTGAACTCCTCTTAAACGGCTGGACGGTTGCGTTTGGGTAGTGCCCAACATAGTTTAGATTCATAAATCAGCCCGACAGAGGGCGCTGCAGTCGGTATGTATTATTTATCTATATAGCAAATAAACAGTTGGTATATATATAAATCTTCTGTGCATGTGTTCGTAATTAAACTCCTAAACGGCTGTACAGATTTTGATGAAATTTTTTGTGTAATCAAGTGGTGTCGAGAGTGATTTACAGTATTAGATATTTATTTTTGTATGTAAAATGTGTGAACAAGGTATGTTTACACCAGCTAGTTTTATATATATAGATAATTAAAAGAAAGAAAAATGGGGCATCTCAACTATGACAAGCCGCTCTTGCGAATACGTGACCGACCTTGAACCTACATCAAATTTATTCGCAAGTACATCGATGGTCAACCGGTGCAATAATTCTTATTAAATTTAAATATCCATCTTACCTTACATACGCTAACAAACTCCTGTCCATGTTCTTATAAAACGGCCTCGACGTGTAATAACCACTCCAGTAATGTTGATTTCTGTCTGCGTACGTGAAGAAGTCACCAGAGAGAACGGGAAAGTCGGAAAGCTTCATTTCCTCATGTAGGGCTTTGAAGTAGTCGCTAAGTGTTCCTATTTGAACCTAACAAAGTACAGTGGATTTTTATATATAACGGATGACTTTAAATTATTAGAATATAAAGCAGTAAGCTTTACTACAAAATCCATGTGACTCGACCCGGCTAGATGAATCATTTGTAACAAATTTGTGAAATCCTATTATGATATTGCGACTGAAGTCAGCTGCCAAAGACGCAAAGATAAATCTTTCACAAACATTACTTATCTGTCAGTCCTTTATCAGCAATTGTGGAGGCTTTTACCTTCTGTTTATAGATATTGGCTAAGTGAGCGTATACGTTTTTATTGCGTATACGAGTTCAATTTATGGGTCACTTTTAAAGTATATTCTGAGTTATTTTAAAAGTATACCAGTGAATAATTATATGAGCAAACGTTTTAATGATAAATTATCTTAACTATATACATGTACGTGTCTTTATCTCCAAAGTACAATAATACATATTACATTTAATGGTTTGTGAACAAAAATCAATACAATACATATTAAGCAAAGAAGAAGAAAATATATTTATAAGTAAAGTATTCTAGGAGCAGTATTGGCCTAGTATATTGAGCGAGCGACTTTCACCTCCAAAGTCATAGGTTCGATCCCCAGTTTTGTACCAATATAATTTATTTCTAAGAGCAAGTTTAACATTCGCTCAAACCGGCTTGCCTTAAACCTAAAAAGTCAAAGGCGTGTGTCTATTCCAGGAGGCTTCCTACTTGCCTATTAGATTGACAAACAATCATGACACAGATACAGAATTCTGAGGCCCAGATGTAAAAAGAATGCGAAAAAAGCTCACCTCAGCGTTCCAATCGTCATTATTATTGATATAGTCTATCAACATTTCGTAGTTCGAATACTGGTGATCCCATTCGTTTGGACGATCGTAGCGGAAGTCGTCACCGAGAGGAAACAGTACCACATTACTCCGGTACAGTTGAGATTTCTTACGCCATTGGTCCAATATTAATGAAGCCCTATAAATAATTGTCGTTAAAGTCGACGCATAACACTTGAGTCGCTTATAATCACTTCACACGATATTTAGCATTACGTGCGTGCGTACGCACTCTGACTTCTGATTGGTCGTTTAAAGCAGAAACACATTAACGCGACGCAACGATGTGTATCGTGCACATTACTAACACGCGACACCACGGCACGTTTGCAAATGCAGAATTAATTTAGCTGACAATAGTGAAGGTAGTCTTGTGCTAATCGTACTATGGATTTTAGAATTAACGAGTCAGAAGAAGATTTATTGCAAAAGTTTGAAGAACACTGCGAGACGTCGGCTCGAATGGGTGGCGTGTTTATCACTACCATCGACAACACATCGATCTGGAATATCGTCATTGGGTGGTGTGTTTACTCCCACCATCGACAACACATCGATCGGGAATGTGTCATGATCATGAATTCTAGTCATAGAAACTGGTACAATATGGGTCGCATGGCGCTTTAATAATGTGTTTCCGCCTAAGAAGTTTTTTTTCTATATATATAAGATTTTTTTGTTATAACACTCATTACATTACTTAAGCTTCGCAACGCAATACGCACAATGGAGAATTTATTTTATAACTGGTTTTGGTGGTTAACAAATTAAAAACTGTTATTTTCAGATAGCAGAAAAATGATTCCTATTAAAAAAGGTGCACATCGATCGTGGATATCCCGTTATCGATATGCACCTTTACAATTCTCACGCACATCACTCCTGTAAGTGCGAGCGAGACAGACAGATAAATATGATTTATGACCCGAAACCTCAGTTCAAAATGCGTCGACTATAGCGTTTAGAAATGGACAAACAAATTTAATTTTATAAATAATCATACCTTTCAGCAACATTTTTCTGAATGATTTTAATTGGAGCTATCCCCCAAGGACAGGTAACGCCATTACCGGGTAATCTCTTGAAGTCAAACTGGCAACATATCTGAAATAAAATAATTGTTATATAAGAACTTTATACAACAGTTAGTTTTTTAATGTAACAGGAGGCAAACGGGCTGACGGGCCCATAGACATCGCTAGAGGACTCGCAAGTGCGCTGGCGGCTTTATAACTAATGGTACGCTCTTGTCTTGAAAGACACAAAATGGAATTGGTTCGGAGTACTTCGATGGGCAATTGTGGTACGACGGATGTCGAGGTAATACGGATGGTATTTTGTCTTCTGCCTTGACGTCCAATGATGAAACTCAGCGGCAGGTATTAGTCCGAACAAACATTCTACAAAAAAAATTGAGATAGGAAAAAGTTTAATGATCGAACAAGACGGGTTATAAGAGAGAATGGAGAATGTGAAACTTTTGATGAAAATCACCAATTTATTTCGTATGGAAACTTAATATTTTAAGTTGCTCAATATTTTATAAATACACTCAAAACCGTTTACGACGACATCGTTTAGAACGACATACCGGTTATATTGACCAAAATTAAAGGTCCCGTGTAAATTATAATTCCATTAGGTTCTTAATAACAACGTCATCAAATGTTATCGGTTTTTACGACCAAATAGTCCGTTTGATATCGTTATAACAGATTTTGTTCGTATTACAACAAAATCTCTATTAGCCAAATATTTCGTGGAAATACAAACCTTAGGATCTGGGCCACAAGAATGAGGTACGTCATATGAGTAGAATGGCATCATGTGTGTAAACATATCTGTTTTGCCCGTTCCATCTGAAACACAATACCTTCATTAACAAATAACGAATTTACGGTAAAATGTATTGAAATGGTTGCATATTGCCACCATTTCTATACATTTTCAACAGCGCTGTCCAACTAGCTGAATGATATT
Source organism: Pieris mannii (assembly GCA_028984075.1). Lineage (NCBI taxonomy): Eukaryota > Metazoa > Arthropoda > Insecta > Lepidoptera > Pieridae > Pieris > Pieris mannii. Next base: position 12,655,406 of record CM054776.1, on the reverse strand, counting down.
CAGCCGTAGCGTTTGTTACAATATTTAAAAAACTGGCTAATGCTTAGGGTTTTTTTCATTTAATTTAAAAAAATCTATGCATTTTGCGTTTAAGTTTAAATACCATCTAACTACAATGACGTATGTTGTGTTTAAAACAAAAGAAGTAAATAATCACAGCAAACTCGTCAATTTACAAAGGAACGAGAATGTAAGTGCGTGCTCCTATTTCACCATGCCTCCTGCTGATAGAAGATCTTTAATAATCTGCGACAAATCTTTGTTTTTTTTTTTTAATTTTATTATTATTATTTATTTAAGATGTCATGTGGAACATAGTGTAATGGTCGCAGCTCGTTACAAACGTTGTGTAAAACAAAAAACTTGACGATTAAAAAGTTCCCTTCTACGCCCTTGAATTGAGAACTGACAGTAAATGTAAAATTTGAAGCATTAAATGTATATTTTTTTTTACGTTCATAAGTCATTAAGTTACCTATATGAATAAATTATTCGACTTTGAAATTTCCAGTGCAAAACTGTGTCTGCTCCACGACATTTAGTTGGACGCCAACAAAAATATCGCTGATAACTTACCCCACAATTGTCGCCATCTGAATTCTAAATGCCTGTCCCTGGCCAACTCTTTCTTAATTCTGTAATGTATACGCTGAATCAAGGAATTCTCGAAACCAGCCAGCTTCAGCAAGTATGGCTGAGTGCTGGAATGGCCGAACGGATCAATGGACCAGCTGTTTCGTGGTGTGTATCCCAGATTTTCAATCAACCATTGGTGTCCGGTAGTGAGTTGTTGAATGATTGATAACCAGTGAGAGTTTGCCTCGTCGTTCATCACCCATCCACCAGTCACAATTTCTATTTTGCCAGATTTCAATAAGCTGAAAGAACGAAGATTATATTCATAATTAGATCTCCTGTTTTGACAGTCGTTACATTTGTTCGTTCATTAATTATTTTGTATTATTTATGATAGATAAATATTAATTTGTAAAACCAAGAACAAAAGCATATTTTAATTAATTATCAATTTTTTTTTTAACACCGACTAATAAAATCTACCAAGAAACCAAAATTATGACAATTAAACAACTATATGTATATAGCACCTGTAGCTTGATAAAAAATTTTTTAAATAACTCTATCCATAGTTGCTTGACGTTTAAAAAAATCAAATACACAACGACACGCAATACTCGTCGAGCGAGTTTGCTTATCTTGCCGAAGCCGCGTACAAATTATTTGATGAAATATATTAGGTATGAGGGTGTGCAATTATTTAATCAATTACCATCTCAAATTCGTAATATTGGAGTGTTTGACAAATTCAAAAAGGCAGTAAAGATACATGTTAGAATGAACACAGTTGACTAAAATTATTACGACTTATTTCGACGTGTGTCTCGCTCGTATATACATATTAATATTAAGTTTCTCATGTAAATAAAATATTTCTGTTTTGTAATGAGAAATAAAGTTCTTTAAACAATTAAGCGTAGAAAATGTTTATTTAAGCGATTTGACAATTATTATGACCTTACATTACATAATCATTAGAGTTAAGCACAGAACCTGTTCTGTGCTTAACTCCTAATTTAATCTATCCTTAATCTATATTGCCCCCTTGGGCAACGGGCAGCATTATAGCATATACATTCAAAGTCTATGAATATTGTTACATTGAAAATTTCAAAAATCATTTCCCTATTTCAATTAATGAGTACATAATTTGCATGTTAATAAGATCTTATCAATGCGTTAACTATACAATAATTGCCAACATAAGCTGTATCATTATTTATTGCTAGGTTGGTAATTATAAAAATTGTTAAATTTAGTAAGGAAATTTTACATATAACACTTTAGCAATAAAGACACAACAATTAAAAGGAATTCAAAGTAAAAATGAAACAAAATTACTAGTAAAGATCTTGGTATGGAATCCGACCCGATTTATAAAATTTTGCGTGTGGAATATATTTTGTCATCATTAAAATTTAAAGATTTAAGTAATTAGAAGTAAAAAAGGACCGCTTTCGATACTAATTTTTATCTGAATACATAAATAGTATAGTAGCAATACATTTTAGTCTTGGCAGTGAGATGATACAAATATATATTGAATATATCTTCCTTACAAAAGATGTTTATCTTTTTCGTGACTAATAATGTTTCGTTTTAAATTTGTTTTGAACTCATTGAAAATGCACCGACAACTCAAACAACACAAACCCAGGTCTCATTTACAGAAAGTATGTTATATCAATAAGCAAGCAAGCAATTTTTATTTTTTTTAAAACGTCACACAGAGTTATCTGTTTATCAATTGTTCATTTTATTTATAAATATATGATAAGAAATTATTTTATTGTAATAGTCATGAATTTAAAATGATATCATCATTGTAACGAAATCTATGTTTTTGAAACCCAAAAAATTTGCAAAATTGATATTATTAATAAATAAATAAATCAGTGGCGCTACAACCTCTTTAGGTCTTGGCCTCAGATTTCTGAATCTGTTTCATGATCATTTTTAAATCTAATAGGCAAATATGTGATCAGCCTCCAGTGCCTGACACACGTCGACTTTTTGGGTCTAAGACATGTCGGTTTCCTCACGATGTTTTCCTTCACCGTTTGGGCAAATGTTAAATACGCACATAGAAAGTAACTCCATTGGTGCACAGCCGGGGATCGAACCTACGACCTCAGGTATGAGAGTCGCAAGCTGAAGCCACTAGGCCAACACTGCTATAAATATTAAATTGCTGCTGCTAAATTCATATCCCATACAAAATAAATAAAAGAGAGATATATATATGAACATACTAGGAGGTGAGTAAATTACTCATGATGCATAGTAAGTTTAAGTAATTGCATTAACTCATGTTTATGTATCCATAAACATCAAATTCTATCTTTATAGATAATATCAGGATCGAACTATTAAACTTAACTCTAACCACCTCAAACTCCAGGGTTGATCAATTTTCTCAGAATGAAAGTATACTAGAGTGTACTTCTGCTAATCTTGTTATTAAATTGAATTAAATCATTAGTGATTAAACTAAACATTATGAAGTCTTACTTTATGAATGCAGTTTTTTCTCTATCTGTCGCATCCATATTCCACCATAGAGAAAGATAGCTTATCTCTGCCCAAATAAACTTTCTGCCATGCCCCTCTGATAACTTCTCCACCATGTTAGTAAATATTGCTCTTGTTTGTAGTTTGTAGTAATTTTCAAATGTCTTAAGCCATCCTGTATTTAATAAACAAAGAATCACCTAAACAATAAAATATTTTGACCAATGTTCAATGATTCACAATTTTAAAAAAAAAAGTCATAGTACTTTATGCAGCTAGCATGTTAAACCCTTAAGAAAATAGAGATTTATTTCTTTTAATAAAACGGTATCTGTGAGACTAGCAAAACAAAGAGGGTCTCTGTTTGTTTGTCTCATATATCATAATCAAACATAAGTTAATATTTACTATAGTTAAAAAGACATGTTAGACATAAGGGTTTATGGTCTTTTTAATGCATCCACATCTGAGCGTCAAAGGGCAGCTCGCAAACGGCTCACACATTTGTCAGATGTGGACGCACTCTTACATATCAAATATTTTTCAGTAATACCTGGATCATTATGAGAATGTGGAACAATGAAAACTTTAAGTTTATTTTTGCTACTCCACTGGCTCTCTTTATATTCAATATCCCAACCTTGTTTCCACACACCACCATCCATATCATCAAACTTTATTCTTTCATAGATTGATAACATCTGAAAATAATATAACAGTAAACTAAAATAGGACATTACATTGTAAAGTTTGTATAATTATAATTTTAAACAAATGCATGATTCAAGCAACTCTAAAACTCTAGCATCATAAAAGATAACAATAAAATAATAAAATTAGTAGCGGTGGTTATAATAATAGTACACAGCACAAATTGTTACCTGAATATCTGTTTTAGATGTCTGTTGATTCATAGGGCAATATGACATATTAACTTTATTCTTAATTAGCATTCTTGGTGGCTCATCTCCCACCACTTTAAAGTCCCTTATTTTTGACTGTTTCTTAGTAATCTTAGGCTTTTTCATAGGATGGACCTCATTTGTTTGATCCACAATTTGATCCATTGCTGTTTTTATTTCTCCAACTACTGCATGATGTTCATTTAGTTCCTTCTCTATGTGGCGTAGCTTTGACTCAAATGAAGACCACTTACTCTGAAAACAAAATAAACAGTGTAGCAGATAAATAAAATGGTAGTTGTTTACTGGGTATACATTTGTTACAATATTAATTGATGCAAAATTGTTATTGAATTGTTAATCTTTATAAAAATGATTTCAGTACTTTAGTTATTAAACTCACATCATCAAGTTCGACCATAGCTGGTTTGATGCTGGGTAGCTTAAATGTTAGGTCAGTAACAACATAGAGAATAAATATAAAAGCTATAATGCAAGTAGCCCAGAAGAACGCTGATAATCTTCTTATCCTCATTTTTAATCGTATAAGTTATGCGTTGATATAAGAATTTTATTACTAAAAAACAACACAACCCGGTTTAGGCATTATTTTCTTATGTTTCATCTACTATTACTATTAATAGCAGCAGAGAGGAAATGTGCAATGAGAATATTTCTGTAAAATTAAATAACATAAATATTATATTAATATTTTAAGTACACTATGCGTTTAAAGAACACGGCTTTTTCTATCTTTGGTTTCTTTTTGTTTTTATAATTTGACGTTTCTTGTCCATCATTACATTAAATGTCACTAGTCCGTTGTCAATTGTTCTAAACATTGAAAAGATATTGTTAGTTTATTAAACAATAATCAATACGTATATAAATAAAAGTATTGTAATAAATTTGACTTTTTTTAATTATAAAAGTTTTTTTTTAATAATGAACCTTAATTATTTGCTAGGACATTACGTGTATGTCAATGTATCCGATCGCCGATCGTATTGATTTCAAAATATTTTGCCAGCAATGTCAAATTCAAATTTAAACGTCAAATAGTTTGTGTGAAAGATGGCGTCTAAGGAATCTCTCGATGTAAGTCTCTTTTTATTTATATACAACGGTTTTATTCACTTTAAGGGCATACGTTTCACGTGCCTCATTAAATATACATTGGATTCTATTAAAAACAGACTTGGATACTTCGATTTACGGGTGCCAAATAACGAATGACCACACCCTTGAACGCGGCATAAAAGTGTTTATAATTTCTCGTTATTTTATTAAATTATGAATTAAATAACGTCAGAAACACCGTCTACTTGTTAAGAGTAGTATTCTCTTAGTTATATTGAGATTTTGTAGTTAATTATTTATGAGAAAAATTTAAAATTAAAGTTCTCTACAAATACTCTGGTTCTTTTATAATTGAAATTTTGGCGGCTTTTGCTCATGTGCATATTATATGAGAGTAGATTATTTAGTGTCTTTTTATAATTTGTAAAACTCTCCCCAAAGTCACATTGATATTTGAGTTACATTTGTATAAAACATTATTTAGAATGTAATTGAACACAGAAAAAATAAAAAAGACTATTATTTACCTTAATTAGAAAATTATTTCAACACCCATTGTTATCAGAAATAAAAAAGTCATTAGGTTTGAGTATTAAGATCTATCTCTCAAGTTGTATAACTTGTAACATTTGTGTCAATTTGCATATTTTATATTGGCATTTATATTACCAGTTCTATATGAGCATTATGTTATTTTTGGAAAAAGTTTTATTTTGAGCAGAGGGGTAGAGGTTTAAAGATTCCCACTGGATCATGGAGATATTTCTGGCTGACTGGATTATGGACAGTAGTACTTTTTTTAAATAATTTATATCAAACTTCAATCAGTGACAATTATTTATTAATTTACTTTTATTATAAAGTATTTAAAGTCTTCTTATAGAAATTCACCTAACCACGAAACAAAATAATACTTGTTCGGAAAGACAGTCAGTCTGCAAAGACTTCTCATCATTAGCTAATATCACTGAAGATTTATTCTTCCACTTGGGATATCATTACTTTTTGGCTGACAACTTGAGTTTGTAATTGATTCAAACTGTGTTAAGGTATCTCCTTCGTGACTGTTTAGTTACTGAAGCAGCTATCACTTATTATCGCTGCATACATTATACGAGTGTAATATATATACGGGGTAGATAACTAAGCACTTTAGTTTAAAGTATGATATAAACAATATACTCTGATTGAATTTTCAATTAATATTAGTGTCTTTAATGAGAAAAGCCTTTTTAAATTGAAGAGTTAATTCATTATGAAACAATTGTTTTAAATATACAAAGCCTCGCAGCCTTGCGTTGTTTAACGCAGTTTGATGGCGGCGAGCGCACCAATTGAGCGCATCCGCATTTGTATCAGAGGACACAGCACACTTCAAGACGCGTTCATCTTCATCCAAGGTTACCGCGAAATACCGTAGGAAAAATTCCATGTACCCATGTAGGTTGTATTTTATTACGGAAACATATATCATTGTTATATCTCTAATAATGATACAGACGACTCTCGTTAATTCAAACCTGTGATCATTCGAACCTCTATTAATTCAAAGTTACCCACAAAATATCTTTATATTTTGAACTAAATAAATATATATTTATGCCTTTGGTAATTCAAACGAAAGAAACATCAATCAGACGCGTTTATCAAACTCATCGGTCTCCAAAATTCAAAGTTGCAGAGAGAAAGAGGCGGATAGATTATAAGTACATTTTGCGGCAAGTTCTAACTTGTATCAACGTAGGTTACATGAGCCTTTGCTTTTGTTATGTTTGAGATGAGAAGAGGCAGGCTTTGGCAGAGGTGTCAGCTAATGAAGCAAGATCCTCATTCTATACCTTACAAAGATTCTGTCTACAAAACGAAAGTGGTGATTAAACACTTCAGGCACTGCTCTCTTAAAAAAAGATATTGAGCAGTTTGAGCAACAGCAATGTCCTTAGAAGCGAACAGTATAGCAGAGTTATTTCGAAAGATTAATTAATTTATGTATATGTACACGAATGTACCTCTTAACTTTTTACATTGATCAACACTTAAAAAATTCGAAGGTTTATTTATTTTCTCACACAAATTTCGATAGTTCGATATTTCAAACAATCGATAATTCGAAATATTCCCTCGAGATTCGAGTTAACGAGAGTCGACTGTATTTTATTATACTCATAGAATACGTTTAATGACTAGGAAAGTTTGTTTTCTACAAATTATTTCAATTCAATTAACGCTGCTTTAATTGTTGAGCAAGTTCACATTGTGATCACCGAGGATAATTTTAAAATACGTTTTATAATTATGTTAATGTGTACATTTTAATATCAGTATTTTAAAATAATAATCCAACTTCCCAGAATTTAAGCTTATCAGACATGCGTTGGTAGTTAAAATGGACTATCTGAATACGCAAGTATTTAAATACATTGCATAAAACAATTTAGTTGACGACTGTTTAGAGTAAATCTAGATTGAATATAGGTACACTCCATAATTGTCTACAGCTGGATATCATGTTACACAGATACGTGGAAATGGTATAATAGAACTGAATAGTTCAATACGATACGATCATTACTATAATATGAATAGCCACGACCTTACTTGCCCATCCTAGTATTGTACAATTCGCGTAACAAGATGAATAGGACAGATTGACTAGTATATCTAATTCTAAATTTGAATAAAATTAAAATATTCGAAAGACTAATTGCACCGTTTAAACTAAAACACACTTTGACAGAATGATGCCAAGAGTATTTTCGTTAAAAGTGCAATTTGGCTTTTATGAATAATGTATGTATATTGGATTCTATACAATCTCTTGAGTCGTCTGCCTTGTAGTCTAGCGGTAAGGTCCTGTGCGTTGACGCAAGTGATGCAGCTTCCTGTCGGATGTCGTGAATAAGAGCGTGTCCTTATGAGATTGTCGTGGGTGGCAGGAATAACTACAAAGTTGACCCTAACGCATAATGACATTTTGTGGATGTATAAGATTACCAAGTATACAGTTTGTGGTATGGCGATTAGTTGGTTGTGTAACATGCTTTAATGAGGATATTATTCAAGATCTTTGAAGCGACAGCCGCACTGCGCACAACTAAGCTAAGATTTAGACGTGTAATTGCTGTCGCCAATTTGAGAGCCTAACAAAAGAATATTGTTACGCGAATATTCATATTTTAACGACTTATATGTTATTAAATGTATGCATGCACATGTATATGGCTTGGTATGGCTGGAAGTCTTCCACAGTCCGTTTCACAAGACCATTTTTTTCTGCGAACTCTGGTCGGGACTTCCTTGAGAGATAGGACCTCCAACTATTCATAGTTAAAAGCCGGTAATGCACTCACTAAATATGGATTGTTATTTTTTATTGGGCATTATAATTTTGTATTGGGCGTCCCGTAGGGTTATTTGCTCCTCTATTATATATATATAAAAAAATGGATTTCTTTTTTTAACAAAACAAGAATAAAACGCTTATAACTAGGATGTACGTGGTTACTACGAGTTGAAAAGAAGATTGTGAATATAAATTTTTAAGGAATTATAGTAAGTAGCAAGTCGTTTCTCAAGCGCGGGGTGGTCGACTTTATTTTAAAAGGAGGTCGCAGTCTAATAAATACAAACTACATATAGGTAGAAAAGACTTTTGTAAAGGAATGAATACTTGTGTAGTGTTATAAAACTAATTAATAATTTGCAAGACTGTTTAGCTTAACCTTTTCGTGGGTAAAAATGGTTGAGGTGGGTAAAAAAGGTGATCTTAAATATCTAGATCATGTGAAAAACGCTCAAGAGACCTTAAAGAGATTTACTTAAAACATTCGCAAACAGATACCGACATCGATCGATAACTAGGGCAGAGAGTGGGCGGCATCAATAAATTTCACCACTCTAAATTATTTTATCCTGGTCGATCGTTGGATGAATTGTAGCTTTGTCTTCTACTTTAATTCTATAAATAGGTATCTATTAGTACTGATATTGACTGTTCTGCAACCTTTTTTATGTCGCAGTCATATTGGAAAATGTCGAGTCTTGGAGTTGTCATTTATTTGACAAAAGCAGTGTTGTCAAATCGTCTTGGAAACATACCCCTAATTTGATTTCCCCTCAGAAATCCCTTAGGATGCCCTCACCAGTCCCTCAAAAGACCCTCCTTCGCCCATCATGCTTAGGAAACATGTGGTCCGTAATCTGGGTCACCTTGAGAAAAACGGTATAGAATATTTTTAGTAAAAAAGAATGGTCAAAAACCTTAAAATACAAAATATGATATAATTCTTGTGTAGTGTTATTACTGAATGTTAATATTATCATAGAATTTGTATTTAATTAAAATCGTATCGTTCTTTAAAAGCTCATACTAATATAGTAGTATGAGCTTACTAATATACAATTCGTAAGGTTAAACACACGGATCCTATTCTTACCATGTGTTCGTACTTCAATTTAGTTCCACAATCAGGAACATAACATACAGTAGCAGAAAAACTGTACTTGGCGTGTTTTTTGAAATTAAAAAAATCTCCAATTTTTTTGCCCCTTACTCGGTTGCGAAACTCCTAACGGGAAATCCCCTGATCTGGCAACACTGGAAAAAAATTTAACACATTATTTCTTATCGTCATTATTGCGAATTTTCCATTTGACTAGTTATAAATTTTAAAACACTTGAAGCGTTTTATGGATGGCCAAAGTTGGAGCGTCTACAAGCGTCGATGTAACAAGGTCGGTCGATCAACAGATAAGGGTTGTGCTTGCCAGACGCAAGCTAGTACGTAAGTTACATAAGAGGTAGGTTTGAGCGCATACTTATATAACGTGACAAACTTCAGCAGACTTAATAGCTATAACATGGAAATCCTTCTAACTAGATATGATCAAAAACATGCGAGAATGCGAGTCTGGGCGTGGTTGCTGGATTATGTAAGATCCTCGGGGTATGAGAACTGTAGATCCCGAGCTCGGTTTGGATAATAGGTCGTGAATTTTTAAACGGAATATGCCGGCTGGGAAATATCCTTATTTGGTTATCGTTTGAATAGGTTTTATTAAATGTCGTCTTGGCTGTATTGATTATACAAAATACGTATTAAACGGAAGCACTAATTCATGTCTTTCTGACAAATTGAACTAAACTAAAGTACCTACACTTTGTTAACAATATTATTACAAATTAGAGGATCATATTCAAGATACTCTCTTACACTTTAAAGTATATTATTCTATGGTTTCGATATTTGTAAATATGTGAGGAACATGTATACTAACAATACAATAATAGACCTGTATATTAATTTTATGCTGGGAGTGCATTGTCTTTACATATAATTATTTTATTACAAATATTGTAAGTTCTTTTTTAAAAGAGTAATGGAGTCTTGCTCATTCTTCTCCACACGAAACTACCTTTTGGAAGAGGCAACTAAAGTCATCTTTATATTTTATTTAACGTTCAAAAGTGCCATTTTTGGTGGTCTAATTGGAATAAATGATTTAATTAATTTATTGATTTGTTAATGTCGCGTGGGGGGCTGATTGATAGGTATGCTAATTTCTGATTGGTGACTACATATCACGCCAAAAAGCGATAACAGTTTGCCCTACCTTACAAAGGAATAATTCCACACCTGACAACGCCCTAAATATACACACATCCTAGACAGATGTTATTGATTCAGCCACCAGCAAATTTCTACGTTATTTTGCTTAAAATCTAGTCATTTATGCAGAACTATTCTAAGTTATGGTGGTTATAAAGAACAATTAACAATTATAGTATTTTTGGGGACTTAAAAGTTATCTAAGCAGGAAAGTTGAATTTTTCGCCAGTTTTAATATGCTCATAGCACTTAATTTTTTTATGACATTACTGGATATCCAAACCAGATTTATAAGTACTGAGCCGCATACTATTCTTGGCCAGTAAGATCGTCGCCGTCATGGATATTAATATTACCAGTAAATAAAAATTAACTATTATAAAATTTTAATTATATATAAGGGGAAAAATTTGAATGTTTTAATAAAACAATGTACAGTATCTATAAAATACAGTTCTAAGCTTTAATAAATGTTACACAAAACTTAGGAGCAACTCTTATGATAGGTTTTCTTACCTGTACTAGTAGTATAAAATCTTTTAAGATACCTAGCGAGCAGAACCGTTGGATATTTAAAACGTTGCCATTGTAATTAATAATACAAGAAATAAAAATAAATACATTTTAGTTAATTTTTATACGATGTTGGTATATGGTAAAATTATATACTTATTGTCGGCACCAGAAAATAATACATGTAAGTCTGACATTTCAAAATGGCGAGGGTAGTAACATTTTTAGCCGCCGGCCAAGAAGAGTATGTGGCACTGTAATTTATGTCTAGCCAAATTTAGTAATAAGAATATTTAACAGTGTCCAATAACACAACTTCCTACTTAAGGGGACAATGTTCTCGTATGAATTGAATAATTTAATTTTGATTAAATATTTAGTAGATTACCGGCTATAAGCAGTAGTATGTGATCATAAGTATATAATAGTGATATAGTTTAGTTCTAGATAAAACAGTACCAACTTGTTCCAAATTCAAATTTCAAATACATGTTTACGTTTCAAATATTAAAGTACACATGAATGAACGAAACACTTCAGTCAATATAGATTTGATTGAAATAAAATAAACAACCCGATCTCGTTATTTGCAAAAATTCCTAACGAATTCAGTTTTTCCTAGTAAATGTTGGTTCGGTTTTTAGGTCGTCGTATCTATTGACAATTTGTCTAGTAGATAGAAAGCCATACTTGTATAATATTTTTAAATATTTACAAGCAGTGTTTCAACCCACTGTTGATGTCAAAAACGTATTAATAAGTTACTGAATTCTAATTATAATCTAGAATTCTAAATTATTTAAGGATTGGTAGAAATTTTAATAAATGGATGCCGTCAAATCCTCTTGTCTTGAAGTTTCTCCTCATACCTCTAATGTGATCATGAATCAGTAAAAAAATATGTATTTTTAATACTCGTTATAATCAACCAATTATTGGAAGGTAATTGGTTGGCAAACAGACAAATACACACAGACAATATACATAGCAAAAACAGATTACATAGATAATATATATATGAAACAGAAAATATACGTACTTATGTTTTCCGTGAACGTGAGATGACTATCTGCTTCCACCGGTTTCTGTCCAGCGCCTCTAATGACAGTGTCAGTTTTGAGGACGATGAGTCTTTTCACTTGATTGATCCATATGTTTGGTGATAGGATGCGTGATCTTTTGCCATCTGTGTTACCAACCACAATCAGGTTCTCCAAGATACTATTCGTAGTCGCCATATAGTAGTAGACAGGAGAGTCCGTATGCAGAGTTGGGCCACCATCGATGTATTGGTGCGCATAAGTACATTAATAGATTAAATGAAAACTGACATTTAACTTTAAAAAAAAACAACAATTAATCCATATATTATAATAAAAAATTAATCCCTTTTTCCCTTTGTCACGGCATCGGCATAATTTATGATTTCTAACAAAAAATGAACCCTATGCAAATCATCGTTAGTTCAGAGCTATCACGCCTACTATTAAAAGTTCAATTTTTTTCTGTCTGCGGTAATTTGCAATCAGCCCTAATAACGAGCGAATTTGTTCAGTGGTACTGTCATGTGCAGTGACTTCCCATTGGAAGCATCTCATCTTCTCTCTAGAGCTACTGCTGGTAGCAATAAAGACTTGACAACGTCTGTGGGGTCCATTAGTACTGAATAATAATATCAACTTAATATATTTCTTATTATTGTACTATGGGCTATATAAATTGTACATGGGCTTTATTTTCGCTCTTCAAAATAGCGTTTTGCGTGTAACAGTTATATAATACAAGTTGCATGATCGTTGCTATCGAAACAGTACCTATTGATTAGAAGCCTACGAACAAGTAGCTGGCCAACGATGTGACTCATTACTGCACGTGCAAGGGGGAAATAAATTCACAATCAACCTGCCCCCTGAGTTTTATATGGATTTATTTGTATGCACTTAAACTTGGTATGGTTCCAAACTAAAAAGAAAATATATTTATTAATCCTGACGAACGAGGATGGAGACTTAGTGATGTCTTAACAATAGTGTATGTAGATAATTTAAAAAATTATATCACTTGCTGTGTATACTTGTCAACAATTACAATAAAAACCTGTATTGGAACAGCTTTAAAATTAATAAGAAGAAGGAACAGATGATCACTTTTTCCTTGTGGCATTACTCTTCTGTGTATTTTTGTTTAGCTAATTAGCCTCACAAAATGTAAACCCACTGAGAATTTAAAAAAAAACATACCAGCGTGAAACATTTGTAGGATTATATTCTAAAGCGTAAATCTGAAATTAAATGGAATTTTCCTATCATTTATTTTATATTCAGGAACACGAGCACGACGATATTGCGCGTAAATAGACTCGTTCAAGTATTTTTTGCGTTACGTATAATTTTTCAGTCATTATTGACTCTTGATAGAAATAAAGTCACACAAAGTGAGCGATGTTACAAACATATTTTTTGGAAATAAAACTGTTAAGACATTTATATAGAACGGATAATAACGCCAATTTATTGTTCGTTTCGAGTGCTCTTCGTAGGTAATGGTCAGCTGAGCTACTTGGATTTTTTCGTTTACAATTCAAAGGCAAAATAAAAAGGTAGTGGCCGGGCAGGTGCATTGGTCGTAAAGCGGGTCGCGATCGATTCGACTGCGTACATTGTTCTAGAGATACTTGTAGCGATTTCAATTTAGGTCGTCATGTGGAAAGCTTTTCAATGGGAATCTAAAGAGATTTAACCCGTGTTGCCCTGATTCAAACTGAGGTCTTTTCTTGCAAGCTTTTCTCCAGAGTGGGTTCATGTATATATCATTTTATTCTTCCTTGATTTATCTTTTTGACACGTTCCATTTTAAGGCGCGTTTCACTAAATTGAAGAATGTGTTATAAATTCGATTGTGTGTAAATTTTAATGACGTTACATTTTACAACCCTTGTTTTCGGACGTTTTAAATGAAAATAATAATGATGCTTGAAAAGCTCAACTGTAGGCATTTTTAAGAATCTCAGAAAGATTGATTCATTTATTACATGTCTTGACGAGGTACTTTTGTTTTTATACGTCATGCCCCACCTTAGCCTTAATAAAATTCTTATGCCCACCGTTATGTAATAGTATTACCATTAAACATTGAATTGTTCATGTTCATAACTTAAATGATAGCTTTTAGTTAGAAGTCGCTAGGTAATTCTTAACGAAAAACACATCAAGTAAATTCAATAAATATAATGAACAAATAAAATTCCAAATTTTAACAAATTTTCGAATAGCTCCCTTAATGATAAAATATATCAATCACTGATATAGAGTATCACTAATACCGCACCTTGAAAACCAAACCGTCACTAAACGAAATTTGGCAAAATTGAGTTATGAATGCCATCCGTTGCAAATTTATTGTACTTAGAGAATGTGAAGACACCCTTAGTTTTATTGCAAACATAGTCCGCTAGAGAGCGCTAGTGTCACTACGCTTTTATGGGAAATGTATGCGCTATCTTATTAGAATACTGTCATTTTGACATTAGTGTCGGTGCCATACGCATAAAACGTTTGAAATTTATAGGAAAAGTGTATTTTTTTTGCTTAGGAACGGTATTCCAGTGATGATAGCGGTAAGTATAGCATTATTTTAAGTAGAAAATTGTACTTTTTTCATTAAGAACAGTTTTCCTACAAATTATTTTTGTAAATTCCGCAATAAATTAATTACCATAATGTCGCTTTTAGGTTAGTGACAGTATTCCTTCACACTTATTGCTTTTACAGAAAAGTTTTTAATGAGGAATTCAATATAAGTTTTTTTTATACCGAAAAAAGATTAATGTGATCTATGTACAAGTTATAAAAATGCAGAACAAAGCGAGAAAAATAATTTAGAAGAAAAAATATCAGCGGCATCTAAAAGAAAAAGATGAGAGTAGGACTGAGAAAGCTAAAGACAAAGAGGGTGTCAATTCCGAAAAAAATTGTGGCATGCTATGATTTACAAGCAGTGTTACCTGTACCAAGAGGCGATGTATCTGTATTTTATTATAAATCAAAATTGAACTGTTACAATTTTACAATATGCGAACTCGGAACAGACAACACAGAATGTTTCTTTTGGAATGAGGTGGAAGGGAATAGAGGAGCATGTGAAATTGGGACATGCGTATACAAATATTTATACAAAATATCCACTGCTGCTTCTAAACCCATTGAAGTAATATTTTATTCCGATAACTGCTGTGGGCAACAAAAAAACCAGTTTATCATCTCGCTTTATATTCATGCTCTATCCGAACTGCAGAATCTTAAGTCTATCACTCATAAATTCCTCATCAAAGGCCATACTCAAAACGAAGGGGACGCAGCGCATTCTACCATCGAAAAGCAAGTAAAAAAGGCTTTACGATCAGGCCCTATTTATGTGCCTGACCAGTACGTTCAAATTATAAGAGAGGCTAAAAAGAAAAAGAAGGGAATATGAATGAAATGAGCTACAGTGAATTTTTAGACATCAAAAGCTTGGTAGAGTACAAATTTAATAAAGATGTAGAAGGAGAAGCAGTGAAGATAGGCGATCTAAAAGCGATAAAAATAGAAAAAGACAATGAAAATAAAGTAAAAGCTTTTTATAGAACTTACTATATGGAAAAGGAGTACAAAGAAATAAATCTCTGTCAACAGAAAACCCGTAATATACGTAGGGCAAAATCTCGTCCTCACCCTCAGTTAAAAAGGCTGTACAATTCAAAGCTTCAGTTGACTGCACGTAAAAAGGCTGATTTAAAATCTCTTGTACAGGCTAATCACATTCCAAGATATTACGCATCTTCTTTTTATAACAATATTATAAATTAATCTATCTATTAGTAAATAATAAGTAGAAATAAAAAGCAACATTCCCTGTTGCCAAGATCTCGTAATAACAATTTAACGTTCCTAAGTTGATTACAAAGATCTCATTGATCTCAGAATATTGCCATTGATTAAAAATAATTAATAATTAGAGTTAAGTGTACTTTAATAAATATTTAGTGTTAAGTGTTAAATGGAGACACCTTTTATATTGTGGCATATTTTTATTTTCTGCATTTTTATTGGAATTGACAGAAATCTCAATTCGGAATAATTTTCTGTTTTTTCTTTTTAATTTACTGTTTGGAATAGTTTTGAGTTAGTAACCAGTAAAGTTCTTAGTAGATTTTATGGAAATAAATTTTTTTTCACACAAAGTTTTTTACTAATAATAATAATAATCCAGTAACGAATAAAAAACAACATTGTAATTCTATAATAATGCTGCTAATTAGGCATACGAGCATTATAATTGTGGTAATTGTAAATGACACTAATGCTCTTATAACGAAATGTTTAGCGGAATAGTGACACTATGGGGGTCTTTTTTAAAAAAACCTTTGATTTTGTTATACAAACCCCAGTTTATCAATATAATTTTACTAGAAATTAAAAGAAGGTTTAATGCTTAAACTCCAATGCAGAAAAAAAAATCCATAATTTACTTTTAAAATTGTTTTCTGAGCCTTTACTTTTTTACAAAACTTAAAACGCGAATTCCCAAAAACTGTGGATTTCGTTTAATGACGGTTTGGTTTTCAAGGTGCGATACGTATTAGCATTTTATTGAAACAGTACATTGCTTAATTTAAATCATGTTCATTGTTGAAGAGTCACTCGCTAGAGACGAAATAGTACTTTTGATCCAAGCATAAAAAACAGATTTTATTAATATATGGCTGGTCATAAAATTAATGGCCAAAGGTGATACTTGAAGTGTTACGAATGCCCCTGTTCATTAAGTTAAGTGTTGCTTAATTAAGGCTTTATTTACGGATGGATCTTTACATGAAAAGAAAGGTCAATTTACTTACTAGATTGGTTTTGCGGAGGTTTTCGACACAAATTAGACATTCGTCCATGATAATCCTTCAAGTTTCATCTATATACAGTCAAAACCGTTTATGACGACATAGTTTTTACGACCAAATATGAGTAGTCCCTTCGATGTCGTTATAACAGATGTTGACTGTACATATAAAAATGAATTACTGGTCGTTTGTGTGAACCGATTCGGCTAATTATGATATAAATATGATAAACCGACAAATAATAAGAATAGAAATAATAGGTCATACATATATTTATATTGGTTTTCAGAAATTTGTTTTATTGCTGTAGAAAGGTCTGATCTATTTGATATGTTTTAAAAATTTGTATTTAGTTTTGACACGAATATATGTGTACATATATATGTCGAGACATATACGAAGTTTATAATAACAATAGTAATAGCCTTTATTCAGATTCATTTTCGTTACGTGTGCCCTTTTTTGGCAAAGGCTTCCTCCAAATCCCGCCATTCCTCTCTGCACTGTGCCACTCTCTGCCATTTCCCACCTGCCGTTTCTTTAATGTGGTCAATCCACCTTCTCAGTTGTCTTTCTCTTTTGCGTTTGCTGTACCTTGGGCACCAGTTAAGCAGTTTTTTGCTCCACTTTTCTGTACCTCTTGCGATGTGTCCCACCCATTTCCACTTTAGTTTCTTGATTGTTATTGTAACATCTATTACCTTAGTTATTTTCCTTAATGCTGTATTCTTTATTTTTTCTCTTCTTGTTTTCCGAAGTTTATAAGGCTGTAATAAAAATGTATGCCTAATTTATTTATGTGGGTAGACACAAAAAGCTACAAAATTTCAGGAAATATTGCCAAATCAAAATAAAAAAAATCATTTATTCATATAGGTAACATAATGTATGAACGTCAAAAAAAGAAAGAAAAATATAATACTTTCTAGACTCAAGAGTTACAACAATCTGTTGTTATTTACGCTTAAATTAAATCATGGTGTTAGTATTACAAGTATGGATTAAGAGTATATAATAAAAAAGTCAGTGTAACCTTTATAAGGTCTGCACCTCATATTTCTGTATGTTTCATGGTCATTTGTCAATCTAATCAAATAGGCAAAAACCGGCACATTCGTGCCTGAGACGTCGTCGACTTTTTGGGTCTAAGGCAAGCCAGTATCCTCAAGATGGCTTACATCAACGTTCGAGCAAATGTTAAATGAGCAAATACCGAAGTAGGGGAGCAACTAAGCCAACTCTACTGTTTATTAAGTACACCACATCATATATGCCTTTTCTAAAAACCATGATAATTAAGGTGAACAGAGTACAGTTATTATTAATTTAATAAGCGGGTTGCACTTGCTACGCCGTAGCACACGTAGCTAAGTTAACACGATTAATAACGAGATTAAAACTTTAATACACCAAAATAAATTTATAAGTAACTGGCCGCTTGCCGAAACCTCCGCATGACTACGTATTTTTAATTCAATATGAAATAATTCAGGATTTTAATTGTGAAGGAATTTTTGAAGTCTGTCTTAAATAGTTCAATGTATACATTTAAAACTACTGGACTAATTTCCTCTTTATAACATTAGTACCAAGTTATTATGATTGTTGTTTGTATAATAATTTCTTGTTTATGCATATATTATTTTTAAATTATGCAACGTGTTCTATATTTATATTAATAAGACTTGAGATGACGAAACGTTTTTCTTAGATGACAGCAGGCTTACCCCGTAACCTTTGATATTGAGTTCTCGTACTACGTAAAGTTTCAGAGCGATATTAAAACTGCACCGAAATGGATTCCGTCATTTAATGACGCTTTGGAAACGTTACTTTATCAGAGGCAATTCAGGCGATTATTGGAAATCTGTATCGGTGAGAGAGAATTATCCAACAGGGAAATGAACGAATACATAAATTCTGTATCTTGGTAATTCTCATAGAACTTGTCTTACATTTCTTTCGATTAATTTTGGTGTTCTATTGAAAGGGTGTGGGGGCTCTAGTCCTTGAAGGAAAATGAAACGATATATGACAAGTATTCCTCTTTTGTACCTGTGCCTATAGTAGATAAAATTGTCTAGACGATACTAATTATTTTTGTTCCCGTGATCTTTGCGATGATTATTATGTTGTATATCGATTTCCATATGTCTTGTAACTGTCTATTTAAAAACTTGCTGTTTATATTTACTAAGATATTTTTTGAGTCAAAATATGTATGCCTTTGTATGATCTATAATAATATTATACAAAGGAAAGATTTGTTTTTTTTTTTGTATGGAACGAGAATTCTTTACCGAGCTTAAAGTTTCTTAATATTTTTATTTAAATATAACTTATGGCATGCGTTTATAATTCCCAAAATAAATATAATTCTACAATCTAAAAAAAAAAGTATAATTTTGAGTTTTATCCAAAAAGGCCAGTAATATAGTAAATAAGCTTAATTTCAATAAAATAGCTCTATAAACCCAAACCAATAATTATGACTACATGTTATAAATAACATAGGATTAGTACTAAACTACGTACATATAAATACCATACGAATGGTACCTACGTATACGGCCTGTAAAAACAAAAACCTAACATACATTTTGTATAATGTAAGAGCTGAATTTGAATACAGAAATAGATCTTGGAGAATAAAAGCGTTTTTATCCTTACCCAGTAGGCATCAGGTAATAGAATAAAATTTCCCTTATTCGGCTACAAGAGGGGCGAATCGAGGCTGTTGCGTAAGTCGGCCCAACCCCCATTATGGCCCAGACTTCGCTATCGTCTTTATGATGGCGCATATACGGAGAATTGCCGTAATAAAATTTCAATTGTCAGCTTGAACGCTTTTTAACTTATGTCATATTTCATTATTAGTACCGCGAAACAATCGGGACGTGCTTCCGAATAATGTACGACGAAAACGAATATGTTGAATGGAAATCTTTGCCTTTTGATTTTGTTCCCACAGTAATATGCATTAAGACATATTTATCTCATTGGGCCTTGATAATAAAGGTTAAGCGTATGTGTTTTATTTATTTTCATTATCATAATGAATTGCTTTAACATATAGTACAAATATTTTGTAAACAAAACATAATGATTATAACAGTGCCCTGCCCTTTTCATTTTGAGAACTGGCTGTTAATGTCAATTTGGAAGCATTTTTTTTAAACACCCATACGAATAAATGTTATTTTGCTTTTGATTTTGATCGACATCTTCGTCGCTTCAGCGGGCTTATAATGAGAAATAAAATATGTAAAGGAGAGATCCTTGTGTCATTGGGCATAACAAAAGTTTGGTATCCTCGTAAATCTCCTTTTGAAGAATGAATCTTATTTTTACTGCTTTGCAAATCAATAAATCAGTCGCAGATATGCTCCATGCCCTGCTGAGTTTACGTAAGCGTAGACAATTATCGTTATACCAGTATCTAAGTTGTTCATGCTGAAAATTTAAATGGCTCACAGCGTATAAAGGACGCCATTTTGTTGCGTAACATTTTAAAATACTTCTCTCGTTTTAGAATTTTATAATTTAGCAATATGCGGCATATTTCTATACCCTACGTTAGATTACTATCATTCTTATCATCTATTTAGTTATCTATTTTTCAATCCTAAAGCTAACATAAATTATATCCAACAAAACAATTCAACTAAACATGTAGATACTATCTACATAATATATACAATATGTTAAAATATATACGAAAAGAAAACATTGATAAAACTATAAAAAATCGTAATACTTAATTCGGCTGTCCTGTGTGCTGCTGTAAAAGTGAGGGTATTCATTTTATAGTCACCAGAAACGATCCGTTTGAGCAAAACATTCTAAGGGATTCTAAGACTACCGTCAAAATACATTTTTGACGTCAAAATCATGCCTCAAGCTAAGCCTGGAATATTCTCCTAAACCCCTTATCAATGTTAGCGTGCAGGCAGAGGCGGAACACCACTCTTGATTAACAGTGGATTTTATATTTCCAGTTTTCTCGCTTATACGGTAAAAGTTCATAGAGTTGACAGTTTGTTTAAGACCATTTTCTTTATACATATAAAGGATGCCTATGCCTATGTACATACGTATAATGACTCAAGTGTACACACAACAGATAGACCAATACGCGAAATCTTTTTGTATACTGAGTCCGTGTTCTTCAAATGTCATTGATCTACCCTACTAAGGATGCGGTTCAATATTCTAGTGCTCAGTACTCGGGAGCTTTTTACCGTACATAGTAACAGACTATTGATTCGGGTGGGGTTATGTAACTAATGTTATGTAAGGATTTTATAGTTACATAACAATTACTTGGTGAAATATGGTTCAAATGTAACCTAGTTTTCGAGATTTTAAAGCAATGTATTTGTTAGTCTACTTGGCACTGTTCGAGAGAATTCAGTTTTGGAGTTTCTTACATTTAAACTTATTTATTATCAACACAGACATGAGAAAAAGGGATAGAAAACAATGATCGAACTCTTCTATTCACAGACTATTATATTAACAGATAACTTAAATAGTTAAATAGTTCGACACGTAGGTTTGAAGCTTTGTAAAGTGAAATAGTACTGGAACCAACTTAGGCAAGGTGGTCTTTTTTTTATCTCGTTTAAAATAAAAATGCAACAAAAAACTTAGTTTAAATTATTATGTCCTAATCCTTTTATTAGTTTATTTTTTTAAACTTCTCTTTTTACGCCATTAAACAAATCTTTACATATAATGAAGTACTTAATATTTAATGGAACAATAAAATTATTTTAATCCAACTTTCTATAAAAGAATGCAATAAACTAATTAGTTAAGGCACCCTTAGGGTAGTTTAACTTATATACACATATATTCTTTCAAGATTAGTATTAACTTTAACAATTTATATCCATCACACAACACAACCAAATAAGGGTTAGTTAAATAAATTGAATCACAATTAGTTAAATGTATTGATACTTTTTGTTTGTTTGTTTGTTTGTTCCCTTTTGTAGTAAAATGTTTCATGTATTCCATCTTTGGCTATATTTTCAGTGTATTTATTTGTTATTATATATAATTTATATTAGCTGTAGGATTACAATAAATAAATAAATATTTAGTTACAGCCCAGTTTTATACGCAACAAGTGGCTTTTAAACCAAAAAAATACAAAAGTATTTATTCTTTTTTGATCTTTAGAACACATTCTCGGAGCTTTTATAATAAATAGGTCACAGAGTTGTTGGAATTGCTTAGTGAGAGCTTATGTAGAGTTCTTTGAATATTCATAGTGGAATCAATTTTCAATTCGAAATCAATTTCGGTTGTGAGACGGCGAGTTAGATAAGTCTGAACCCATTTCCGAGTTAATTTATGTCGCCTGGTTTCTATAAATTACCAGTCGTAATTTTTACAATTCGTGTCGAAGAACGGCAATATTATTTCCTTCAGATATTTGACGGAAACCTATTGGTCTAATCTCCAATAGACACTGCATGAGTAGACGGATGCCATTAATCCAGAGTCCTTATAACGAAACGAAGATCCACTCCAGATTTGACTGGCACTCCATAACTGTTACTTAAGAGTGTACTCTCCAATTGTATTTTTCTGTAAGCTTGGATGTACACTTTTTAACGTGGCCTACTGGTTATCGCAGCTGATATTTAATGGTTACAAAATTGTTTTGGATTGGTACACGCAGCTTAGGTAAACCACTTTATATACAGTGAGAGCTCTAGCCTAAGATCATTAGTTCTTACAGAGTAGTTAAATCTGGTTCACCGCAGGTACCAAGCAATCGGTACAAAGACTAGTCGCAAATTTCATTTAAGGGGCACGCCCACACACAATCTACACACTTAAACAATAATGAGGAAAGAACCTAGCCGAAACATGAAACGGTTAGTAATTGTCACATGATTTTTTACGAAATTTGTATTAGTAAATATCAAGGGTCTTTGATTTGTATGGCAGAACAAACCTTAAAATAAAAGTTAATGGAATAAATAGCTTTATCTGGTGTTAATAGTAAGCGGTAATGTTTTTTATAAGAGAAGGCAAACGGGCAGAAGCTCCCCTGATGTTAAGTGATCGCCGCCCATGGATACTCAATCATAGAGGTCTAGTAATTGCGTGCAGCTTTTTAAGAATTGGTGCGCTCTATTCTTGACTGACGCTAAGTCGAATTGGTTCGGAAATACTTCAGTGGGCAGCTTCCAGATAGTGGTGCTGCCTGGCAAGAACTGCATTTAGAAACGCTCAGTTGTGGAAGGAAGGATGAGAAGGTGATACGGATGGTATTTTGTCTGCCTTGATGTGCGATGATGAAACTCGGCTGCAGGATTCATCATCATTGCAATGACTAGGTGTACAATATAAAGTATCAGTACTTGTCGCAGAAGACAACAGTGGACACATAAATCACATAATCTTGTAATGTTCAAATCTATGTATGTATTTTAACCAGGATGAATGAAATGTATTGACAACCTTTCATTGTCAACAAATTAAATTCTGTTTTTCTGTTTTTTTTTTTTTTGGTTTAACACTAAAAATGTTCGAAATGTTTATCTTCTTGTTATATATATATTAAAAAATGAACTATTTGTGAAGATTTATAATTTGCCCACAATGTTATATGTATATTTATGTACATCTATTTCTGTATTTTGCTGTGAATCTTCTGAATAAATAAATAAATTATTAAACAAACAATTACTATTGAAGGATATATGTACATAATTACATCATAATTCCTTACAGAACTATGAAAGAAACAATTTAATGTATATTTATTTATACGTCATATATATGTTAGTAAATTTAAGACCAATCCCTCAAACATTAATATTCATAGACTTACTACAGACAAATTTATCAATGGATTACACAGTTGCAAGTAAACAAACAATGAATGTTCAATATATGTGTTATTGTATACTACTGTGAAGTATGAATCAAATTTTCATCATTAAATCCTGGTCATTGAACTGGTGTCAGGAACGGAAGTCGTGGTGGACACCGGCCGACGCGATCTGATGCGGATTACACTGGTACTGTGTAGAGCAATTCAAGTGAACATTGCATAAATCAATGACAAGTGAACGAAAAGAACGAACGGAGAGACGATAAGACCGAGAATAGAGAGTTTTTATTAATTGATCCCAATGTTAGATTTGTCAGATCTCCGAAAAAAATGTATCTTCAATTGGAAGTGTCTTTTTTCTCTAACAATCAATTAAAGTTGTATTTATTATTATTAACGTATCTTGGTATTAGTTAAAAGGCCGCAAACGCATTTACGGATGTCAATGTAAGTGTTCATGGGCGGCGGTATTACTTAACATCCGATAAATCTCCTGTCCGTTTGTCTCCTATTATATAAAATTGTCCTGATATGTATTTGCTAAATAATAATAACGAATATACTCGTCGCGATACAGCAGTTTTAAAATATCGGATTTATCACTTATATAAATAATCTCTCGTCGTTGCTATGAACAGATGATAACAATCTGTATTTCTAAGATGTATAATTGTATAGCAACATATGAACAATGCAATTAGCTCTCAGGTATATATTATTATCTGGCTAAGCATAACCCGTACAATAAATACCTTTGCGACGAACTAGAGCTCATAATTGAATTATGTGTAGCACGGCAATTCTCGCGTGCACTTAGCGTTCAATCAATGTTAAATTATGTCAAGTGAAGTACCCTGGACTTTGTTAGCATTGTTTTTTCAACTGTAAACATAGGTTACAAATAAAATTACATTAGATTTAAATTAGGTTAGGAAAGCTAAGAGCTGTTTCAATGTATAGTGTCATATTCAATCGTTCATTCCAAAAGTGTCGCATGTTTAAAAATGGAATTCACAGATTATTTAGAACCAATACCAAATCTAAAATTAGATCTTGTGGAGTGATTTTGCCAAATGTTAAGTCTTGGCATGGCTCATAATTATGACTTGCTTTTGAAAAATACTGAAAGTTGCACGTGACTTGGCTATGTATTTGCAGCTCTGTCTTGTTTTAAGCAATTGCGAAGAGCGTTCAACTTTAGCCCAGTTGAATACTGCAACTGCGTACAATAGCTTATTATCTGCAGTATAATTGTATCCTTATAATTTTACTAGTTTAAATAGTATACGAAAGTTGATATCGCATTAAACCTGCTAATAATAATGTTCTGCCAAAAGACGATTGTTTTTTCTTTTGTTTCAAATATGCTTACGCTTCCTGATAATTCCATATACACGAGGACCCTTCAAAATTGTTCGGCACTTAGTTGCTTTGTAGGTTATCTGTTACTAATCAGCTTTGAATAATGCAGTGACCACAAGTATTATGTGTCCGATGAGTGTTGAGTTCGAGGCTGGGGCCTTTTAGGTGTAGAAATAGGGATGTTGAACGATCGTATGCGTTATTAATGAACACTATACATATTATGTATAGTAAAATAATAGGTGTCTCTAACGAAAGTTGATATTTAGTTGATCGATTAAAAAAATAAGTCTTATATCAAAAAGTATTTATTCATTATTAAAGTACACATTTTGGGAATTTATTTCTTAAAAATAATTACCGTTCCATGTAGACCATCGCGTTTGCGACACTAAAATTATTTATTTGTTTATACGTACAATAGAATCTAGATTGAGGCCTCCCTAGTAAGTCAGTCAGACACTCATTGGTATCTAAATTTGTTTTACGTAACTTAATAATATTAAAGTTACTGGATTTTCTACTGTGGTACCGTTAATTTGATAATATCTAAAGATTTTAAATGTTTCAATACGTTTATAATCGTAAGTAATATAAACAGTTGTTGCTATTCGTTTAATTATTTCAATTGTTCGTAATTGGTAGCAAAAAATATTTTTTAATTGTTTCCCATTCCTGTGACTTCGTGTGGAAATTATACTGGAGTAAGATTTTCACTCCCTACTTAGAGACTACCATCTCTGCAACAAGATTCTTCTTAGACTCAGCATTATGTTTTTGTTACGATGGTTTCTACAGGTTACATATACATAAACATGTTAATGCATTTTTAAATTTGAGATAACGAGAATTTGGGGTGGTGTGCAACTATATTACAAACTATAAATCTTATGAATAAACTTCATATTCACACACAGATACATAAGTAAATAAACAGTACTGGCTAGTAACGATCAGTTTATTTCCAGACGTTTACAATAATTTCATTGACGCGGAATCTAACCCCTATTTCGTTTACCATAAGGAATAAATTTCTATGGCCAAATTTCGTTTTAAATGATGATTGATTAACGTAAAAGCCTGGCAATGGGAAAAATATTAACCTAACTAATTAATATACTATATTTTTTTCGTAATGAAATTAATTTGGTTTAATTTTGGAGATATTTATAGTCAAACATATACGAAATTCTTCCAAACGCATACCTAGAAGCCTAAATATAGCTTTTATTCGCTTATTTAAATTTTAATGTTTCAACTGATAACCAGTATTGAAATCAGTTAAATTAAAATGTTTTATTTATTTAAATTACTTTAACAATAACAATCTGCAGTATTTACAATTTTCTTAACCTATATAGTATTAATAAAAATTAATATAAAGAAAATTAAAACGGAACATGTTAAAGGTTTACCGCTGGCAGTATAACGTTGTATAGTGGTACTAAACAAAATAGGTTTTTAGTATATAATACTATATATAGTAACATATTACTGTTTATAGTATATAATACTATATATAGTAATATATTACTGTTGAAAGAGAGGACTCGATTACGAAATAGGATTTGTTTCTTAGTTTCTTAGTTATTAATTATATAGATAAATCACGTGTCACGTTTGTCCGCGATGGATTCCCTCAACTACCGAACTGATATCTATCAAATTTGCACACCGTGTGCAGTTTGATCTAACTTAAAAGATAGGATGGCTTACATCTCAATTTATACGCGAAATATTTTTTTATTGCAAGTATTTGTTTATTATTTTATACAATTCTAACAGATGGCGCTGTGTTAAAAGTAACAACGTTTCACATAAGTTCTCCTACCGTTTCCCGTTATTAGTTTACTACTGTGTAATATATAAAAAAACCTTAGCCACAGCAACGCCTGGCCTAGTCTCTAGGTCTGCTAGTTAATTATAAAGAAAACTTATCAGTGAAACAGAGAGAAACATCAAGGAAAGAAACTAAAAAAAAATTCGTATATATTGTCGAAGGCTTCAGAAGCAATTTTATAGCATTGATAATCTCGAGTGCTTCATGCATGGAATCGTGACAAACAATTTTTACTAGTACACGTTATGTATAACAAATATGCATAGATTAAATTTATCTTACATATAACCAGCTCACGATCTTAATGCAATCTAATATTGACTTGAGTTTGAATTGACTTGGCTGCGGTATCCCCTTTAAAGCGGTTTGGAGTAGCCTAGGCCTGTCTGGGATGACGATGTATAAGCGATGAAGACTTTGATTTTAAAATGTTATAATTGTGTTCACAAAAAAATAATCTGTAGCTTTGTATGTATTAGAATGACTTCTGTTATAATAATGCATAAAACCAGAAATTCTAAAAAGATATTTATGGATGTTTATCACATTTTACATAATGCTATATTTATTATGTGTATTGTGTATGACACAAATGAGCGTTTTTTTAAGGCAGCCATACACCACCACTTTGAGGAACAAGCTGCCTATTGACGTGTTTCCAAACCAATTCGACTTAGGGTCCTTCAAAGAAAAAGCGCTAGTTCTTAAAAGGCCAACAACGCACTCGTACTATGGTATTAAGAGTGTCCTTGGACACGCATGTCTGGTGAGCTTCCTACCCGTTTGCCTCTTGTTCTATAAAATTAAAAAAATCTGATGGTAGTCCACGGCAGATTTCTTGATTTCACTCTACGTCGTCCCAGCTTCCTTTGTCTCTGCAATGAACTTAGTTGCCAGGTCTGTTTTGGGCCAATAGGAGACTCTTCACTGTAGTACTTAATAAATTAAAATTCAAGTATAGGAAATTCACATAGACATACCTTATTAAACGCAAAATACCCGGCAACGCATTCGCGAACCTGTCGGTTTCAAATCAGCATAGCCTCCTGCCTTTGTTCTGTAATCTCAATTAAAACATCAAACCATATGATAAACATTAGTTACATAACTATTCTTTATCTTTTAATCATCTTGACGTAAAAACATTGCCTGAATTGGCCACGAAGAGGGGAATACATAAGTATATTAAAAAGAAAGCTGTCGTAATTGAATTGTATGGCCAATTTTGGCACCAAGTTCGTTCTACTCTACGTCACTATATCCATTACGAGTCGATACACAGTTTATTTCTGAAACGAGTATTGCGGTCTAGGTTCAGGCGTAGTCGGCTTTATTTATTGCTAAGTGAACTGAAATTTATTGAGCACATCGTTTTTATTATAAAAAAACCAGAGTCTGCGTTTATTGCGCGACTCTCGGTATTAACTGTTATAATCATTTTGATTCTAATTCTAAAATCTCGGTGGCGTATTCGGTCCTTTGCTGCAAGAATTCGGTTTTTTTTATGTTTGTTTTGTTGTAATAATTGTTGTGATTGATATTTGTACGATCTCTAAATGTATGTCACGTTTGCCTTTAAGTGCTTGTCACATTAAAAATTGTATTTTGTGTTTATTATTATAATAGCGGGTTGTTAATTGAATTATAGGAATTTGTAGTTCTATCGTTTAACAAATTATATATTTTTTTCAAAAGAGCGGATATGTAAGTCTTATTTTACAGGATTTTGGTAGAGTTTCGGTGGGTAATGTAATAAAAATTAGTGACCCACTTATGTATTTTATTAACTTAATAATTCATTTACATAAGGAAACAGTATAACCATTGTTTGTATTAAATGATAATTTATTTCAATGAATAAAATGCTAATATTTTACCTTTATACAAAAAGTTTTTCATCAATTGTAGTATAATGTAAAAAGTTTTATGTACCCGCTTTAGTTTAAATGCAAATGTACGAAATTCGCTTTGTGTATTCCGACCTACTCTAGATAGGGATCGTCTGTATATTTTTAGCTTAAAGTTTGAAATACAGTCCCAATTTTAGCTAGAGGAATCGTTATAACTTTGCTTTCTTGTTATGGCAGTGTTGCTGCCTAACGAACAGTCGTATTTAAATAATATTAACAGAAATAAGAGTTTTACATAAAGCATTGTTAAGTGCCAATCTCAAACCTAATTCGCTGTTATGTTGGTAATTTTCTGCTTAACGAAAATTTCTAGTATTTATTTTAATTATATTTTTTTGTAACATTTATGTTTACCTAATTGTCATTTCAGATAAAAGAGTTTGTAACATACCGTATATATTTATTATATTGGTATTGGTATTGTGTATGTGAAAATAAATAAATACATTAGAACAAACGCGATATTTAACACTGTCTTCTGCCTTCATGTTAAGAAGTGTTTCATCATAGTATTGTCTTTTATTAACATAACTTTTACACATTTAAAGAAAACACTTTTTCAACGGATTGAAGCTATGTATTATTATAAGATTACAATTATTAAATTAATTTTTTTTCGACGTTTCGCGTGCTTTACAGCGTGCGTGGTCACGTTGTCTGAACACGAAGGGGTGTTGAATCTCAAAAAGTATCAACGCTGTAGAAAAAGTTATTATCTGTATTGTATATTTTATATTTTTCTTCACCCCATGGGAGGGAGTGTTATCAGTCCCAGCAACGTCAGCCAATTGAAATTGGGCAATTTCTAATCATTACCTAACAACTCTATCTCTTTGTTTAAGTTAACTCCTGTTTCGTTGATTCAGACCTGTTTAATATTAAAACTATTCACCCTTCCTATTCAGTGTAGTTGCTTATGAGATTAAAGCGAGAGGAAGCCGAAAATTTTATTTACAATAATGGTAATTTTCCACTCTAGCCAATAACATTTTTACAAAAGAAGTCTTGGGCGGTTTCAGCATTTTTATAATTGAGACACTTGAGACTTGGGACGGAATGATTTATAATCCTCATTTTTATTCCTTAAAATATGCCTTTAATACTTTTAGCCAGCGCAGTTGTTCCTCTGGTGCTACTTTATTATTAAGGGTGGCTGTTAACAACTAAAATTGCCGGGTATCTTTCAGGAATTTTACCTATCATTATAAGCTGCAACAAGTCGTATCGGTGATGACGCACGTGTTAAAGCATGCAGCAGTCATCACATCAGCTTCTAGGCGTCTTTTTGTGTCTTTCGTTATAGTTGTTGTTAACATCCATTTCTTTGTCTTTACTAAAATTTACAGATCAAAAGCACCACGTTAAGCGAATGTGCGTATATTACTTTTGATATTAACTATTCGGTTAACTCTTAGCTTTACTACCTGGTAACATATAAAAAAAGTTAAGTAATAGCTACTTAAATAATGCTATAAATGTACATATTAGGTAGTGAGTACTAGACAGTTAGGTATCCGGCTAGGCGCAAGCGGGAGGGTGCGCGGCGCGCGCCGACTATTGATCGAGGGGAATGACGCCCGGGCTGACCCAAATAGAGCCTTCGCCCCCTCCCCCCACTAACCATTATCCCCCCCCCGAACCGTTCCACGAATTTTCATATACCGCTCCGCGACGAATGTCCCGTACTCTTTGGTTACGTAACTATGGTGAATAGATTTATTACTGATGGTAGTGGCTGATTACCGTTTAGCTTGGCACCTGATTGAACAATTGATGAATAATATTTAATAAAAATACTCATTTTTTTTTAAATTAAGACATTTTATTGAGATCCTCTAAGACGTGATTCTCGCTGTTAGATTGACTGTTTTCTCGTGCTCCAGATAAAAAAAAATCTTGCAATTTAACGTCAATCTTCAAAAGTCTTAGATGCTTCAACAAGTTATAACAAAAGTATGCTATAATTATAAAAAAAAATATCTTGTCTATGAACTAATATGTCATATGGAACATGGTGTAATGGTTGCAGATCCTTACAAACGTACTTGACGATTAAAAAGAGTGGCGGAGAGTTTATTGCCAGTTCTTCTCTTCCGTTCTACGCCCTTGATTTGAAAACTGGCAGTAAATGGAAAATTAGAAGCATTTAATGTATATTTCTTTTTTTGACGTTCATAAGTGTACATTATGTTACCTATATGAATAAATGATTTTTGAATTTGAATAAGGGTGAACTTTAAAGGAAGCAGTCGGCATGATTTCAGTAGCATAAGGACATATTAAATCGATGAATAGGCATAGCATGAGACGTAACTGACCTACGGTCTGGAAATCCCATTTCGTGCGGTGCATGCGTAGTTAGTATCCTATAGGGTGGGATATTGATTCATTTACCCCAGAAATATCAATTTTCTATGTTTAATATATTTAGTTAGGCTGAAAATTTGAACGAAAATTCTAGAAGCTATTTATAAATTACCCTTGAGATTATTATACAAGTTAAAAGGGCTTTATAATTCTACAAGCTTAGCTGAGTTATTTCGTTTTGTTGGTTGAAGTGTGCTGAAAACAGATGCCTTTTTTCATTGCATCTTTTCACAGAAATACGAAAGAATTGCAATTTATTCTCTCTTTTATCTTGATTTCTGATCTCGCCTCTTTACCCACTACGATAAAAAAGCAACCCTAAGCTCCATTACGTGACCGAGTGGAGAAACTAACGACCTGAAAACCACGTTCTATATTTGCTATCGCGTAATTACGGCAGACGTCAAGTTCCGGAAATTAATATCTGCCAGGTGTCAGGAAAGGAATAAGGATATATCATATTCTAAACATTTCAAAATTTAAATTTCGAATTATTGTCCTACTTGGTTACAGTATCTCGGTATGTTATATGAAAAGGCAAATTCGAAAAGAAACAAAGTACCTGTCAGTATGAGAGAGTATCAGACAGACGGTAGACGCTCTGATTACATAAGTGTTCTGTTTATTAATTTTCACGGAGTATATGAAACGGTTTTATCGCGTTAAAATGCTATGCGCTGGTAATCTGGAAAATATAAAATTCTGTCTTATTTGGTAAATTGGTTTAAATAATTTTTATATGAGGACAAATAGGTTTAAAATAATATATGCGGTGTCTACGGTAAGGAGAAATCCTTATTGAAATACCCTTTTATTACCCCCGAACCCCTAAAATTGTTCAAGGACGAAAGTGTAATTATATAACGCGAGACGTATATTTGTACAAAGAATTTTCGGGAAGCAGATTCGCAGGAACGCCTATAAAATCGAGCTATTTATACGTGTGTATCCATTTTATTGCAATATCATAATACTAATGTAATAAAGTGCGGGCAATCATTCGCTGGTAATAAAACGTTTTCATATACACAGGAAAGAAATGTATTTATAATATATTTAAATGCGTAGCTTTGTATGAAGAAGCTACATACATTTTATTTTGGGAGTACATATTGTCAAATGCCAGTCTAAATATAGTGTTATGTGTCTTAATGATCATTTTTTTTTTGTTTAAGTACATAAAAAAAGCGTGTATTCAGATAGCGTTTGCATTTTTGAATTGATGACTGTGATCGACTTCCAAATGATACTAAGGAGTTGGGCAAGATTTGACAGTTAGATAAGGCTTGATAGGCAAGGGAAATGGTGTCGATTGGCGGCGGTTGTCATCGGGTCGGTTGTGAAAGGTTACAAGCGGGGCGGGCGGGACAGGGCGGGTGGCGCGCGCAGCGAGATGCGCGCGGCGACCGCCGTGGCGGCGCTAGCGTCGTGACGCAGTGTGACGTCAGTGCACCGGCGACCCGATAGGCACAATTCCTACCGTCAGTCGCCGCCCGAAGCAGGCCGCCCAAAGACGTGCCTTCGTCATCCGTTTGCACTTCTATCATACCGGGTTTTAGTTTCGTATCACGATGACATAGCTCCAGTGCCGTGCGACAGATCGACGTGGAAGCGCACATAACATTTTTAAGTTTTTTCGTTGGAACGAGGAAGCCGTAAAGGTCTACGTTTTTGCAGAACTAGGGACGACCTACTCCGCTCCATCGACGAACACAGCGACTAGAGGCGGCTTATACTTTTAAAACCGCCTTTTCATTACACTTGCGAAAATGGGCGAGGTGAGTGCACCAATGCATAGGGGATTGGTTGCCTATTGTAGTTTTATTTTAAATTTTTGTATTGCAATTATTTGAATGCATGGCAATTAGATTAGTTTTCAAGTTTGTGTCATCTGAGAATTCCTTCATCAAAGCATTTAAAGTAAGATTTTTTTTCCAATCGTCTCCCTTGTAGTTGATCGATTTTTTTATCATTGTAATTAGATACATATCTTGTTAAGCGTTTTTAAATTACGTTTTTGTTATAATAATTCGATTCATTGTGTAGTTAGTAAATGAAATTTATAAAGGAATAAAGTATTGAAGACGGCGCCGGCCGGGTTGCGTAACGGCACGTATTGATCGAACGGCAGGAGACACTTTGCTTTGAAACTCTCACACCTTTTCATGGTTCATACACTTAATAATAAAAGCTTTTGTTCTAATTACTAGACACGAGCTAGACTGAAATAAAACCTCATTAATAATTTATAGATTCTTTAATTTAAACTTAAAACATTTTGGATTAGTTGTACTTCTGTAATATATTTTAGAAATAGTATACCAGTAACAACAAACTGGGGCAGTTATAATAAAGAAAATAGTTGGGGTCATGATTGATATAATTCCTCCAAGGTGTTCAGAAGGAAGTGACTAAACAGGTAGTCGCGGGAGGCGGTTAGAGCCCGCGCTAAGTGTAAGAGCACCGAAGGTTTATTAGGAAATTGCCTTGTCATTATGTCATTTAAATCGCATTGAGTGCCGTCGCTCTATTGGAGTATTTCCTTTATCCTTTATGACGTCAGCACGCACAGTTATGCCGGGTCCTTGGTACGTGATGTCCCGAAATTCGATATCTTACGTAATGGAGAGGGATGGGTTTTTCTGCAGTTTTAAAGCATTGAAAGTTAAAATTAAGTATTGTTCGGTATATCAGAAATTATATTCGATCTCTTATGCAATATGGTGAACTGGCAAATTTTAAAATGTGGATAAAAAACACATGTTTGAAAGACAGTATAGTTTCAAAATTGAAACTGGAAAATGTCTAAAAGAATTGCCTGATTCAGACATTTTGATGAAAATTTCTTCCTCTCATTCCACAATAATATTCCTAGGCATAAAATCGGTAACTTCAAAATATGTATAAATATATTTATTCAGTTTTATCTACAGGTCGGTGTGAATTTTATCAGTAACTTCAACGTTATGTTTTTAAAATCATTAACTGCAACTGTTAATAGGTGTTTATCTCTCTAATTATTTACACTTTTTGTAATAACCACTAATTACCTTTTAGTTTTCAGTTCAGTGCCATCGAGCACTTTGACTTCTATATCATTAATTAAGGTCGAAAAAATTGTTTTTGTTATTAAAACATTTATATATGTGACCTTAGGTCGAGAGGGGAGATAGTAATTGATTTTTATTAACAATCCAAATTAGTGACTTAATTAAAATACCTTTTTTCGCTCTTGCTCTTTGGCCTAATATTAAATACCGCTATACTCAGTATACCAACAAATACTCGTTGCAGTTTCTAATAGTGTTTTGGCACAGTGAGCATATTCACCACGTCAGAAGCCAGTCTCGACACGACATTAGTTTAAAAATAATTGTCTCATTCACATGTTTCGGTAGCTACTACGATAGTAACCACAAAATTTCGGTGTAAACCGGTGTCGTGACCATGGCAATGAATTTCTGATCGATGCGTCTTTGTTATTGTTCAAAAATTTTGCAAGCTTCCGACCCGCTGTCTACAGATTTCGTTTATTTTAGTTCGCATTTCATCGTGCACGCCCTTTGACAAAATCGTATAACAAGTCTTCAAATAAAGCACCATTGAACTGGCTCCCATTGTATGGACGTTATTATGCCTTGATCCTAAATAGTATTCATTCCCGCGTCACCTAGCAAGTTTGGCTTTGTGCTGGGCAAAACCAGATTCGATTTTCCATCAGTTATTCCGGTTTAACCTTTATGGAGATTATAGAATGCGGTCGCTAGGGTCCGGGGGTGGCAACCTTGTCTTTCAGCTATTTATGTCGAGGGTCGGAGCGGGGGTTGGGCCGAATGCGCACGCGTGTTAGCCCATGCTTATGTAACAGATCACGCCTTCTTAAAACGTGTACTGTTCCTGATGAATATCGAATCATTTTGAACGTTGAATTTAGCCGTGGATCGTAAATGGTGTCGTAAAGTTTTAATGTTCAAGCGACTCACCTATTTCCTAGCTCTTAAATTCCGATAATGAGTATGTCGCATTCGGCTATGAGGACACATTCAGACCGTATTGTTACTCAAAGTAGCCTTCACGAGTATTCATAGCTTTAATGAGGGCTTGGGCGAAAACGTTTATCAATTATCGATGGTGATGGCTGACATGTTTACCCGCCGTAGACGCATTTAGAAACGGTCGCCTAGGATAAATATTAGTTCACGAGATGGATGTTAGTTAGTAAAATCGTAAACAGATGTGGACATGAGAATCTATTGTCATTGAATTGTGCATGCGTGTTTGTATATGCGTGATTCGACCGTGGCTATAGTTCCTCTCAGGTTCGCACACGTAACTAGTTCATATCAATTGAACGCCATTGAGCCAGTGATCCCTAGTAGATCATAGAGTAGTTAGCAAGGTTACACTTTGTGATCACTCTATTACGCAAGGAGTTCCACTATGGTAATCAGCTAGATTTTCAAATGGATTTTTGATTTTAGAAGCACTAGCTTAGCTACGTTTTTAATGTTTGTTAAGCTAATCATGATTTATGTTTATGACAACGCATGGTTCTTTAATTTTTGATTAGAACCCTACGGTGTCTTCATGTCGCATAGTTTCCATTGCATGGCCCCCGGGCCCTTAGCTACATAGTAGATGTCTAGCCCCTAGTTATGTTTTACAGCATGGCCGTACCGACTCGTACCGCGTCGCAACCATCGGCCCCATTAAGGATGATAATAGAACAGCTGATGGACATTACAAGGTTTTTAATTTGCATTTTCATGTCATTTCAACCTGACGATCGAAGTTTTGAAATGCATGCAACTCGAACGTCATGCATGCTTATCATTACACCGTTCATAAAATGTTATCATTGTACAAAATTTTTGGGATAATGATAGTTTAACTTACAGTGATGGCATTTACCAAATCGCTTCACAATTTTAAGTTTAAGTGCTTGTTAATATTTATTGTGAGAAATTGTGTGTGTGTATAGACAGCTAATGGTCAAATTGGATATTTCGCAGACACGACGAAAACCACCCGCGAAAAAACGGAAACCCGGAGATTTAGATGATCTTAAACAAGAATTGGACATTGACTACCACAAAGTGACTCCCGAAGAACTCTACCAAAGATTTCAAACGCATCCAGAAAATGTAAGCTTCACAAGAGGATTTCATTAGGATGGTGTTCCCTTCGTTAGTTAAATGGTTGCTTAAACATTTTTTTTTGTTTCTAGGGCCTCAGTCATGCAAAAGCGAAAGAAAACTTGGAAAGAGATGGTCCAAACGCACTCACACCCCCAAAACAGACGCCCGAATGGGTGAAGTTTTGTAAAAATCTATTCGGTGGTTTCGCGTTATTACTGTGGATTGGTGCTATTCTATGCTTTATTGCCTACGGAATTCAGGTCAGTTTGCAATTAATAGGCAGGTAAAATCTCAAAATCGCACCATTTATGTGAATGATATCGTTTGGGATTATTATTTTTATTTATTTAGTTGTAATATTACAGGCGAGTACGGTAGAGGAGCCCGCAGACGACAACCTGTACCTTGGTATTGTATTAGCCGCTGTAGTCATTGTAACTGGTATCTTCTCATACTACCAAGAAAGCAAGTCATCGAAAATTATGGAATCCTTCAAGAACATGGTGCCCCAGTTCGCAACTGTCATTCGTGAGGGTGAAAAGTTAACACTACGAGCTGAAGATCTTGTGCTTGGTGACATTGTTGAGGTAATAACTGCCCATATGCACTTCGTGTGGTGTCTTATTAGATTTTGCAACTATGTGTTAATTTCAAGGTTAAATTCGGCGACCGGATCCCAGCTGACGTCCGTATCATTGAATCGCGAGGCTTCAAAGTGGATAACTCAAGTTTAACTGGTGAATCGGAGCCCCAATCTCGCGGAGCAGAGTTTACGAACGAGAATCCATTGGAAACCAAAAATTTGGCCTTTTTCTCTACCAACGCTGTAGAAGGCACCGCTAAAGGAATTGTGATTTGCTGCGGAGACAACACTGTATGTTTACTGCTATTTTGATTATATTTAAATTAGCAGCACCTTATCTTCTCTTATCGGTGATCGTTTTTAGGTCATGGGACGTATCGCTGGTCTGGCTTCCGGTCTGGACACTGGAGAGACCCCTATCGCTAAGGAAATCCACCACTTTATCCATTTGATTACCGGTGTAGCCGTATTCCTTGGTGTCACATTTTTCGTAATCGCATTTATCCTCGGCTACCACTGGCTCGACGCTGTCATTTTCCTTATTGGTAAGATTTTAAACCTATCCATAAATTATAGAATGTTGGAAGTTGTGATGTGATTTCTTAATATACTTTGTACGTTTCTAGGTATCATCGTAGCTAACGTACCAGAAGGTCTTCTGGCCACCGTAACAGTATGTCTGACTCTCACTGCCAAACGTATGGCTTCCAAGAACTGCCTTGTTAAGAACTTGGAGGCCGTCGAGACTCTCGGATCAACGTCCACCATTTGTTCTGATAAGACTGGTACCTTAACCCAGAACAGAATGACCGTCGCTCACATGTGGTTTGACAACCAGATTATTGAAGCGGACACGACTGAAGATCAGTCTGGAGTTCAATACGGTATGTATATTTTCACCCAGAAAAATCTTGTGATTTCTATGTTCTTCTTCGCTATGACTAACTGTCTTTCTTTCAACAGACCGCACTAGCCCTGGATTCAAGGCCCTCGCTAAAATTGCAACTCTGTGTAACCGTGCTGAATTCAAAGGAGGCCAAGATGGTGTGCCAATATTGAAGAAGGAAGTCGCCGGTGACGCGTCTGAGGCTGCTTTGCTGAAATGTATGGAGCTTGCGTTGGGAGATGTTTTGTCAATCAGAAAGAGGAACAAGAAAGTCTGCGAAATTCCCTTCAACTCCACCAACAAGTACCAAGTATCCATCCACGAGAGCGATGACCCCAGCGACCCCAGACACCTGTTGGTGATGAAGGGAGCCCCGGAAAGGATTTTGGAACGATGCAGCACTATTTTCATTGGTGGCAAGGAAAAGGTATTTATGACCGTTAAATCCATATTGTATCGTGTTGTGAAAGAAATGTATTAAACATTTAATAAAATAAACGTACTATTACTTCATGGCGATAAGAATTAGTCACAGATATTCACAGTTTGCCTAGATTATCGTAACAAATGTTAGGTATGTTATCCCCACAGTTTGCACTTTCATATGGTTCCTACTACGAGATAATTAGGTTTTAGAATGTTATTTATAATATGGCTAAAAAAAAAAAATTAGCAATGATGTTGACTACCAACTCGCGGGTACAAGATATTGAGTTAACAATTTAAATCAGGGGACCACAAATATATAAATGTAGATGTGAGTGTATTTAATTAAAGGAAATTATGTAAATACTTCATTTTAGCATTAATTATTGAAGTTAGTTAAAAATATTAACAAAAATGATGATTCTTAGGTTTTGGACGAGGAAATGAAGGAAGCTTTCAACAACGCGTACTTGGAACTGGGAGGTCTTGGCGAGCGAGTGCTTGGTTTCTGTGACTTGCAGCTGCCTTCAGACAAGTACCCAATTGGTTTTAAGTTCAACACTGATGACGTCAACTTCCCAATTGACAACCTTCGCTTTGTTGGACTCATGAGTATGATTGACCCGCCCCGTGCTGCCGTACCTGATGCTGTAGCCAAGTGCCGATCTGCTGGAATCAAGGTATAAATCCCTTTATTGGACACGATATTATTTTGATTCTAGTGTGTTGCCGGCCTTTTACATTGCTTAATTAGATGTAAGACGTACAATTTTTATTGAAGTCGGGTAGAAACAACTAATATAATCCATCTCTTTTTTATGATTTCAAAAAGTTTATCTTGGCAAAAATTTAATTAAAGATACATCAATTCTTAAACAAACATATATAAAATCTATTGTATTTTCTACGTTATCCAGGTTATCATGGTGACTGGAGACCATCCCATCACAGCCAAAGCCATCGCCAAGTCTGTAGGTATCATTTCCGAAGGCAACGAAACGGTCGAAGATATCGCAGCCCGTCTGAACATCCCCGTCTCTGAAGTGAACCCACGAGAAGCAAAGGCCGCTGTCGTCCATGGAACTGAATTGAGAGAACTTAACTCCGACCAGTTAGATGAAATTCTCAAGTGAGTACCTTAAATATTGAAAAACATTAAGATGAAAGAACCTCTATTTTTAAATTAATTAATTGTTTTAACGATCACAAATTAATATATAAAAAGCTAAGCACCAAACAAAAGTAACAAAGCGCTGACGCACGCACAACTCCCCAGGTTACGTGCACGCACACATACGCGCGGAACGAGCAAGACCAGTTTTTTGGTCGATAAAGTTTGAATAAAAATTTATTTATAATGTAAATATGAAAATTTTAAGATAATAAATATTATTTGGAATTAATGAATAATATGGATTTTTTTTAGTTTCGTAATAGATACCGAATTTCTGTTCAGGTACCACACCGAAATCGTATTCGCCCGTACATCACCACAGCAGAAGCTGATCATCGTTGAGGGTTGCCAGCGTCTCGGTGCCATTGTGGCTGTGACCGGAGATGGTGTCAACGACTCGCCCGCTTTGAAGAAGGCTGATATCGGTGTTGCCATGGGTATCGCTGGATCTGATGTGTCGAAACAGGTAAGTTTTTCGACAAAGTTTAGATTTTTAAATTATAAATACGGTAATCCCTTGAACATTTTGGTTGATTGGTTCCGCGTTATAGGAAACGCGTTGTAGGATTATTCGCGCATAACGCTCATGTATTTCCCCATATAACGCGCTTTATACAAATGATTCACGTTTATCTGTTCTCGTTAACAAGGATAAATCGAATTTTAAGAAAAAAACTGTGTTTTGAATGAAATAAGTGCGTAAAATTTTTTAATATCCCAGTACAGAAATATAACGTGTGGAATACCCGCGTTAGACAAGGTATCATCAACATTCGCGTTATAAAAGTAACGTGTTATAACTGTACTGTTTAGCGCATATCTTGGTCAGATTTTAAGTAGAGGGAATGGATACATTTATTTTAGTAGGAAAGAATTAGTCAAACCTGTTTAATTTAAAAGTCGCGCATTAGTTCATAGAACAAGTGGACCTGGGTTAGTGAGGAATCAAGTTGATTAACCAAAAATTATAATTTGAAATTCTACAAGCCACATAATTTTCCTCTCAGGCTGCCGACATGATTCTTCTCGACGACAACTTTGCCTCAATCGTAACTGGTGTAGAGGAGGGTCGGCTGATCTTCGACAACCTGAAGAAGTCCATCGCTTACACCCTGACTTCTAATATCCCAGAAATTTCACCTTTCCTGGCCTTCATCCTCTGTGACATTCCTCTGCCCCTCGGCACTGTAACTATCCTTTGCATCGATCTCGGAACCGACATGGTAAGTTCGACTTTGTATACAAATGAATCAATACTTGCTAAAAAGTTCATACTTTTAATGATTAATAAAAATAATATTGTAATTAACTGAGTCAAAGTGAAAAACAAAATTAAAAATATTGAACTTTTAAACGTTGTAATGGGTTATTAATTTTTTATAGAAATGTCTAATTTGTCTTAATAAATATGTGTAATTTTATGAATTAACCTGTTAGAACGTCACTAAGTACTGAATATTTTCCTTAGGGATTTCAGCTCTATATCGAGAATAATATTATATGAATGATATTAGGTACCAGCTATTGCCCTTGCGTATGAAGAAGCCGAGGCGGATATAATGAAAAGACCGCCTAGGAACCCATTTTGCGACAAACTAGTCAATGAGAGGTTATAATTAGTGTGTTGCCCTTACTAACAGTTTTCAGCTAATACCGTCGGTGTTGTCTCGATATCGTCCGTGCGTGTATTAATTCGT
The DNA here is from genome assembly GCA_028984075.1 of Pieris mannii. Taxonomy (NCBI): domain Eukaryota; kingdom Metazoa; phylum Arthropoda; class Insecta; order Lepidoptera; family Pieridae; genus Pieris; species Pieris mannii. The sequence goes on along the minus strand of CM054776.1, from coordinate 12,614,101 downwards.
CTTTGTAACTATGACTCCCGTTGTAAAATTTGCTAAAGTATAGTTACATTGACATGTATAGTGTAATGTTTTAAGGTTTTTAAGTGTACTAATCTTGCTCGAAAGTTGTGCAATGCAGTAGTATTAATAAGAAGTAATTGATTGATAGGGCTGCATTACAGCAAAAGTTAATTGTCATCCCATAGATTGACACACACAAATTGACTCATCATGTTCACCGTCATCCAGCCGTAACGGAGTTAGGTCTCAGCAGCCATTATCATTCACCGTTCATTTAATTTTATGTTTCACGTTTCGGAGAGCAGAAGACGTAATTTTTTTGTGAAATTTATGTGTTTTTGGTTTTAGATTTAAGTTGCGCGGCTTGTAAACAGACGTTGCGTGCGCGGCGTGTGTTTGCAACGCCCGTTGAATGTTCGGTGTTGTACACACGTGACAATGATTGCACCACGCTTTGTCGTGCGTCGGCGGGCGATTCGCCGTTCGCTCTCATAGCTAGTATTTGTGTAGGTGCCTGCCATTTCCCTGGCTTACGAGGAGGCCGAATCTGACATTATGAAGCGACAGCCGCGTAATCCTTTCACTGATAAGCTCGTTAACGAGAGGTAAAACACCGCGAGCGAACAACGCTCGTACGAAACTATTATTCTTTCCGCTATCGCTTGCTATACCACGTATATGTCTTCAATATTGAGGTTCTGTTGTTGCCCGTTCCGTGGACGGTGTCCCGAACGAGTTGTTTGAAGGCGACAGACGCACAGCACCTGTATTTCTGCCTTGCGTTGTCTTTTTGATATACTAAACTCCCCCTCTTTTTCTATGTAGCTTGTTGATAATGGAATGACGTGTTTCGCAAGTAAAACAGATCACTAACACGTCATTCCATGTGTTTTGGATATTTTCTTACTTGGGTGTGGTATATGTGTTAGTGCTAGAAGGTAAGTAATTGTTCATTGTGTCTCCCTCTGTGTCTGCCATCTCTGTGCCGAGCATGTATTTTGACAAACATCTTTTATTATGTATCTGTCGTTTTTATTATTCTATTTTATCAATTTTTTCTTCATTTCCTCCATGCACATCGACACGATCGCTATCATGTTTAATTTTCTGACACGTATCACCGCATAATTTATCATGGCCAGGTTTCTTATCGATTAGAGTAAACTCTTGAAAACATTAGGGCTCACATTTAGAACTAGTACCTTCCTTTTGAGACGTTTAGCTACTCGAAGTACACGCTATATATCTATTAGACAATTGAGATACATTATTTTTAGTATATTTATGATAGACCGGAGCTGCGTTGGGTATTCAGGTATATATTTATGTAATTACTGTGCGCGAGTGTCGCGCTGGTGTTGGTTTGTCCTGATCGCTTGGTGTTTAATAAGGTGCCTGCTATATCCTTGGCGTACGAGGCGCCCGAGTCAGATATCATGAAGCGGCAGCCGCGGGACCCATACCGCGACAACCTCGTCAACAGAAGGTTGGCCAGCACCCGCTGTTGCGCGGCCGTGGCAAAGCTTTTAGTTTATCATCATGGGTGTTGACGCAATGATTAGCCCACTATAACTTGGTGCAATCTTCTAATTATCTACGCGATACATAACCCATATAGTTGTTTACATGTTCTATATTGAAAAGTAAATAATTATAAGGATGCCTGGTTCACGGGTAAATACGTCATACCATTTAATAGAAAATTGCACATTAGCTATGTAATTGGTGTAAAAAATACTAAATTTGACTAGTGTGGCTATTCTTGATTGAACAGTTCCATTAATAAGTGGATGTGGAAGAGTGATTACGGGAGGGTCGCACAGTAGGAGAATAATACTGACAGTACATGAATACAGTTCAGCAAATCTATCTTTTCTTTTAAATATTTTCTAATAATCTTCTAGGTTATTTCAAACAGAATGGCATCTAATAGATCTAGAACAATCTAGAATAGATTAAATTAGAATTCTTTATCTTTACAATCTCACTCTTCCATATTTCAATAGAAAACAGCAAAAAGCAAGTGAAATGTGACGGAATGCACGTTAAACATATAGGTACGTCGTTAGGGCGTATATAGTGAGAAATGTGTGTTGTGTTCCTAGACTAGACTATAGATTTAGAGTTTAAATATATTTTTTTAAAGATATTAGGTGACGTGAAGGTATATTTATATATTTATGTTTTATAGTGTGTATATGTTTAGGCACATGGCTTAGCATTCACGGTGCTCGGACGCATTACATCAAATCTAAGCTATTTTTAACGCTTTCACTGAACTGCTTTTGCGTCTTCCCTCTAACCAATAGTTTTAAGTGTATGCATGTATGGTTATATTAACGTAAGTATTTTGCTTTCTCGAGTATACAAAAACTATCTAAGTATGTCAAATGATTTTTTTTCAAATGTTAAACAGTTGAACGCTCCAAATTTGTCATGTTTAATGGTTCAGTTCTTTGAGATTGGAAATTGCTTACCGAGCCATGACCTGCCAGGCTACAAAATGCATGTTATAATTTAAGCAAATTAATTAAGCCACTCTGTACCAAGCAACTCGTAACTTTTTATCGTTTGAGCAATTAATTAACGATGTAATTTTAATTTGAAACAAAATAAACTTAGTAATTTAATTTAATTCGCTGATATGATTCGGCATTTTGACTAAGTGGTTTTTAACAGATTTTAATAAATGCTTGGTGTTCAAAGGCTTTTTAATATTAGTTTGAATGCAGATTTTTAATTCATAATTTAATATCAATAGGTTGATTTCGATGGCTTACGGCCAGATAGGAATGATTCAAGCCGCCGCCGGTTTCTTCGTCTACTTTGTGATCATGGCTGAAAATGGTTTCTTGCCCTTGAAACTCTTCGGTATAAGAAAGCAGTGGGATTCGAAGGCTATCAATGATTTGACTGACTCCTACGGACAAGAATGGGTATGTTCACCATTACCGGACACCAACCGTGATCAGTCCTGATAGATGTGTAACCGTTCAAAAAAATTTCAGACATACCGAGACCGCAAAGCTCTGGAGTACACCTGCCACACAGCTTTCTTCGTCTCCATCGTGGTGGTGCAATGGGCCGACTTGATCATTTGTAAGACCCGTCGTAACTCCATCGTGCACCAGGGAATGCGCAACTGGGCCCTCAACTTCGGTCTGATCTTCGAGACCGCCCTCGCCGCATTCCTGTCCTACACTCCCGGGATGGACAAGGGTCTCAGGATGTATCCCCTAAAGTGAGTTGATTTTTGGTCGCTGCATAAACGTGACGTGTTTCTCGATACTAACGCGTGTCTGCGGCAGGTTCGTGTGGTGGCTGCCGGCCATTCCCTTCATGCTGTCGATCTTCATCTACGACGAGATCCGGCGCTTCTACCTCCGCCGCAACCCCGGCGGTTGGTTGGAGCAAGAGACCTACTATTAAGCTGCCCTGTCCACGCGTCGTGCAACTGTTAGTTATCGCGTTACCTTCATTTGTGTTCTCGTCCCAGACTGACAGAGGTCGCGGTGCCGTTCCGGTGTTTGTGTAATCGCTGTCGTGTTCGCTTATCACCGCTTGTTGCGTACCGTCTACGTACACGCCGGCCCGCGCCGATCGCCCGGCCCTCTATGTATATATTGTGCACGGTGTGTGTGGTGTCGACGTATCGTTTCTCTTCCGATTAGGATTGGACATTTCGAGGAATCTCGTTCGGTATTCGGTTGAATCTCAGTCGTCCGGGCGAGGGCGACGGCGACAGCGGACCGCGGTCTCTCGCGCATTAGTTCACACACACTCGAGTACAGTACTAATACGTTGTTTTTCACCTACGCAATAAGTAATAGTCGCCGAGAGCCGCCGCCGCGCCGTCGGCCGACGCTCGGCGGCCAACGAAAGCATTTGTTGTAAAATTACATTTAAGCCATTTATATTATTTTAAGTGATGTTAGGTTAAGTTGAATTTCGGTGTGAATAAGATTTAGTTGACGATTCGATCGGGTGCGTGGTGCGTGTGAGGTGGGTGTGGAGTGCCCGGCTCTAGTGAACTACCGCTTACTGTTAGGTAGGTAGTTGAAATTTCGAAGCCATATTTTCAATCGTAACGTAGTTAAAAGTAAAGGAGCATACACAACGCGACGCTTGCGACGGCCATCCGTCGCCGACACGACGCTTTTCTTTTTCTCGACTAATCAGATCATTAGAGATTTCGTCATGTTTATAAAATAGGCTGCTCATGGTAATTGTGTAAGATTTTATTTCTTAAATTAATTAAATGATAATAAACAAATGTAGAGAATGCGTAATTAGAGATTTTTAAAATTATACAGTTACGATAGAATCATCTTGTATTCGTCGATGCTCGGCTCTTCTGTGTTTGTAGGATGGTAGGTAAGGATAGGATGGGCGTGGTAGGCGGACTAGAGGGCGTGGCGTACACTATGGAAGGACCGAGTGGACGATTCATTTCAATTTCGTAACGAATACATATAACATACTATAATAATGGTTACAGAAGTAATATATAACATTATAGTAACTAATAAATCTAAATTATATGAAATGTTTATAGATTTAATGATTGTTTCCTTAGAGTGATCTTCTGTGCTTGTTCGATTGGAACGATGTACATTTCACTGACAATAGTCGTTGAACATTATTGATATTATTGTAATGATCGGATCTTTGTAAGTTTGTTTAATGTACGTACACGGTAGAACTAATATTGTTTTGCGTTCGACAGTTCTTTACACCATTTTTCGTTTATAGTATTACTCTGTTGGCTAGGTGCGCTGTAAAAATGTAAGTGTTAATAAAAAAAACATTTTCAAAATATTATTGCGATGTTTCATTGATATTAGCTTTTAAATCATTAAATTATTTAAATAATAAACCTTGGTATGATTTGGATGAACGTGAACAATTCCAACCAAACCCTATGTTCCTATATCCTACCGAAGACGTCGTCGTCATAGAATTGCAAGGAATTTATTCCTCTAAAAAATCATTATGCAGTGAAAATAATTAATGAGGGAATACATAACGATGTCTGTTAAAATGTAAATAGGTTTGTAAATGCGCGTAGAATGGCAACTTAATATTTTAATTTAATAACTTTTTATTACCCATAATATAATTAAGAGCCCTCTGGCATTGGGTGACCATTGGCGATATCACTTAACAGCCTCCTGCCTATATATCCTGTTCTAAACATAAAAATGTTAATTCAAATATTTGAATGTGTCAACTACGCTACGAACTCATTTTATTCTGATTACAAGTTACTGGAAATGTTCTTATAATAAAAGTGGGTAGTTATACGCCTCTAGTTTTTTCAAGAGCCATCTCTTGGCGAATCCTGAAATATATTTGTGGAAGTTTTAGCAGACTATGACGCTTAGTGTTCTTTTCAACACAGCAAGCAGTTTTATTGATATATTCTATTTATTGATATAGTGAGTTGCGCCATCTAATGAGCGTTAAAAACATTTGAAACATGTTACACGTTCAAACGCACAATGTCAATACTCGGAACAAACGCAGGCTGCAATTTCCCCGTACTAGACTGTCTAAAGTTAGTACATCTTTTATTTTCAAATGAAGGTTGTAGTGTAGCTTTCGTTACTCACAATGGCACCGTTTTCAGTATATTTTGGTAGATTTTTCACGTTATTAATATATACGCCGGTATGATAATTAATGTGTTTTCAAATAATACTTAATATATTAAGTAATATTTTGTATGGACAACTGATGCAGCACTGCTCAAGCGTATTTCGAACTAAAGGGAAGCATTAATAAATTTGGAGATGTCTCAGCCAACTAATAAGCCGTTCAATTAGAAGCCTAGCCGTTTAACTAACATTTTTCACGCATTTATTATATCGTTCTACAACAATAATATTCAAAAAACTATCAAATTTTTCTATCTATATATAAAATAATAGTTAGTATTTAATACTCAGAAAAATGTATTAGGCCTATTATGGGCTTTCCTCCTCTTGTAAGCTGTAAACCATTATTTACCAAAAAGCATCCAAAATTGTTCAAAATGTTTAAAGAAACTTGCTTGTATATCGAGGGATCATAAAAAATTGTTACGCCATCGCTCTCAAACTATTTCACACCTTCCGAGAAGTTAAAGATCTCTGCCGTGTAATGCTTTCAATGGGAAGGTGATTAAAATTTTAAAGTCAAAGTGTCTTTATGCGGTCCATATATAGGCATATAGACATATAAATTGCATATATATATATATATAAATATTAAATTTGTATGCCTATTTTATATGGCTGATTCAATTTACAATCTCTTAAAATTAAGAATATACTTGTGAATGTATATGACTGCATTTAAAATACTACACAACATTTACTATATGAAGTAAATACAAGTCTAGATAGTGATTTTTAACAACATACTCATTTCATCATATCCGTGCACATCTGAGCATCTGGGCAAAGCGCCAGTGTCCCGATTACGTTTGATGCTATAACATAATTTATGATTGTATATTCGGTATTCTTTAGTATTTCAAAGCTCCAGATACTCACAAATAATATGCACGAATACCAAGGGATTATAAATGACGAATGGTTTTAAACTATTTTATATTTACCGATAAAAATAATGATAAATTGCGAGCGTGGATTTTTTTTCCTATAAATTATTAAGACGATCACTGTTTTTAATAGCATAGCATTTTTGTCGACACAATATAAAATATAATAACTCTAATATATTTTGTCGACTGTGACCTCAAATCTCACGACGGTAAACTGCACTAAATAGAAATAATTATAATAAATATAAATAAATGTTTCTAGTGATGTCTTTAGTTAAACTTGTTAGGACTGCATGGACAAATATCTGACATGCACTCGGCGATCGAAGGTTGATTAAATTGAATAATGTTGAGCTCCATTTGAAAATAATACACTCTGCAATGTTTTTTACCTTAAAGATAGTCAACAGCGTGTTAGCCTTGGGTGATATCACCCACATGTATATACACAAGTTACAAGAAATCCGTCGTATTTGGAGTACCACAGGGCGCTAACACCGACCCTCTTTCTGATCTATATTAACGAACTTAGCAGTCTGCCACTGAAAAACTGACTTTACTGATTAGTTGACGATAGGATCTCATGCTAGCACTTGGGAACAGGGTTCCGTCTTAGCAGAGAAAGGTATAAATTGCATGCCCAATTGCATTTAAAACATTCTGCTCAAACAACATCTAAGCAAAACAAAATTCATGAGTTTTAGCGTAACAGATCGCTCCCGCCCCTAACCCTAGTCATTTAACTTCAGACATGTCTACACCAACATCCATGCTAATGACCAGTTCTGATCTGATCGGAAAATACCAAATATCTAGGAGTAATAATAAATCGACCTTACTTGGAAAATGCACATTGATGCACATTCATCTTGGATCAGAAGGCTAATGTATTTATGCAATGGACTGAAACGAGTAGCGGAGGACGAAGTTATTAGAATATTAAGAACAAGTACTAAAAAAAATGTTTTATCATGATACTACTAGTTGTACTAACATATAGATCACAAACTTAGGCGCCTACTAAATCGCAGAATGCAAAGCTATAGGTGTGTCAAAGAGCGATGGAACGATGTATGATACGTAAAATAATCAGAAACAAAATAAAGAATACGATTAAGGAAAATAACTAAGGTAACAGATGTTATACTTAATAACAATTAATAAACTAAAGTGAAAAAGGGACACATGGCAAGAGGTACAGAAAAGTGGAGCAAAAAACTACGTAACTGGTGTCCAAGGTACAGCAAACGCAAAAGAGGGAGACAACTCAGAAGGTACTTAGACCTCATTAAAGAAACAGCAGTTGGTACATGACAGAGAGTGGCACAGTGCAGAGAGGAACGGCGGGATTTGGAGAAGGCCTTTGCCAAAAACGGGCACACAGATACACTAGAAGAGGATTATAATGGAAATTTGTTTAAATGTAAAATGTATCTGAATAAAGGCAATTATTCTTATTATATTACTACTATTATTTTGTCACTGCCTATTGACAAATAATCAAGGAATCAAGTTTTTATTATGACTATTATTTAACATTCAATAATTTGAGCAATTGTTTTTTTCGCTTATCACTCTTTTACAAATCATACCTTCTCGAAGATCTGAAGATCGAGAAAGTGTTATGCAGGGTACAAACTTGGTCCCCATTAATATACCAGTCTTTTTATCATCATTTCTTATAAGGTCTCCCAAGCGTATTATTATTAAATAAATATTTCAAGATATTAAACTGAACAGTAATTAGTCAACAAGTATAGATTTTGTTAGTGAAATTGGGTGGCTTAACGATGAATTTAACAAAGAACGTGACATGGTTAGTTTTTGTTCATTTAAATATTACACCAACATTTGCTGTGTGTCCCCGCTGGGTTAGCTCGATCTACATAAGTATAATCACATGAAAAATTTACGTCGCTACGTGCCCTCGGCCTTGATAATAGTCCCTAGTAAAGGAGGTCCTTCGTCCTATCACTGCGCAGTATTCCACACGCCCCGGCGAGCCTCCCTCTCACGGCGCATGTGCAAATCTGACAGCCACTGCCAACATATTCTAGCTTTTTCGTTAAAAGCCTTAATTGTTAAGCAAAGCTTCGGAATATGTAATAATGGACTGAAAATGGTGGCTAACATAGGCGGCATAAATCCAGCAAATGGTAAACACAAATCCTTTACTGTGAGCTTCGAGTGACTGTAACTTATTGTTCTTTTATATGCAGTGGAAGCGACGGCGTACATTAGTGCGGTTGCCGCTTTTGCCCTGGTTCTGCTGGTGCTACTGTTGTTTCTGGGGAAGAAGTGGTGTTATACAGTAGCTGGCAACCGAAAACGGTGTAATGGTATCCTCAATGTAAACGCTAGTGTTGATCCGGGTCCTCTTGACAATGCACACTTTGGTAAGATTTTTTTTAAATATTCACATATGTACTGCAATTAGTTGCGCGATTTAGATCAGGTTAACAGATTAGTAATAGATACGTTATTATCATAGAATGTAGATATAGACTTAAAAATGTACGGACCTTTAAATATTTAGAATAGTTTGAAGTAAGGGCATAACTATAGCTTTTCCCAAGTGTATTGAATGCGTCATAATAGTTTAATAGCTGGGTTTGGTCTTTCATTAATCAATTGTAGCCTTAGTAGACTAAAGTAATAGACTAAATGGCGCGTAAATGATTTACGTAATTGAACATTAATTTTATTGCGTCGAACTGAACTAATTAATTTGTAAATTTCTTGTATGATACATAACATATATATTGTCCATACATAACATTCAAAGATTTATTTATACCTAGAAATCGATGCCGCTCCTTCTTATTTGCTTCGCATCAAAAGTCAATTATCAGGCCTCAATGTTTACAAACAGATAGTAAAATTAAATCACTTTATTAATATCCTAAAAACGCTTGTTTCATAAAGGGTATGAATGTTATTATTAATATAACAGTCATTATTAATAGGTATCGTAGTCCTAGAGACTATATATAAATATCGATTAACTTTGTGCCTACGTGTTATAGATTCTTTATCGAAAACCATCCAATACCCCGAACGCATATTTGCGTTTGAGCCCTCGGACTCTGACGAAGAGCTGCGTTTGCGCATACAGGTGAGATATGAGAAAGGGAAAATATTTTCAAATAATACGTTTCATTCATTAAATTCAAATGAATTGAAAACTATTGTTAAGGGGCAATAAAATTGCTTAAAATTCGGACCTTAATCATATCAAAATGTTTTACAAATTTAGTGTTTTCGATATTAGTTCGAAAATTCTCAAACAAGCCCAGGCAATTAATCAGATTTCAGTGGCATCATTCATTATCCGCCAAAATATTCATAACTTAAGCGGCTAAATATTGCACCAGTGAATTTATAAATAGAATAATAAATACAATATATTAAACGCTTTATTTTCAAACGATTCCCGAGTTGTACGCATGTGGCTAAATTTCTAGAACGCGTTAAGTTTCAGTCGTTATTAATTCATGGCCATTTGTAGTGTTTGTTGTTTAGAGCTTATGGTATGTAATAGAGAATTGTTTATTTGTCACCAACATGTATTTATTTAAAAAAATTATAGGATAAGGAAGACGTTGAATGCCGCTATGAGGAGAAAAATGAGAACCAGCCGAAGGTTGAGGTGGATGTTATTGAAACTGCGCTAAGAGAGACCAGTATACGGGAAACCAAAATTGACGAGTTTCTCCCGCAAAAGGCAGAATATATACATACGTTGGAAGCACAGAGTAGTGTCGACAGCGATGTGTTGGCGCACAATGTATGCTTATTTATTTCTTCTAAGTTTTGAATTATTATTCCAAATACCTTATTATATTTTGTGAAAGTTTCCAACTATAATTAGTCACATGTAGATCTACCGGGATACATCCCGGAAACGAAAATGTTGATTTGATTAAACTTAAGTGTACCTAAGTTTAATCAAATCAACATTTTCGATAGTCGAATCGATTTAGAGTTTTTGATTGTCTGAAACAATGGAATTTCCAATTACGGATGGCGCGTTCCACGTAAGATGTACAATAAAGAAATTGCTCTTACTTGATTGTTTGTATCGCCTTGTTAATAATATGAAGTTAATTAGTCTTAGCGGCCCGCTATTTCTAGAGATGGACACGAAATGATACGATATGGCTAAGTTTAGGGTTTACAGTATTCTTTTTAATTTAAAATGTATTATTTTATAAGAAACATTTACATTATCCACAGTAAAAAAGATTTAACTTTATTGGGAAAGAATTGCTTTCAGGATACATCTCTTCTATGCAGCGAAAGCTCAACCGAGCGCGGTTCAGTGGAGTTGACTCTTCTGTACGACGCGCCCGTTCGCACTATGACCGTACACGTTCTCCAGGCACGCTCTTTGCCGCAACGTACACAAGGACAGATCTTGCAAAGCCAGGTTAGAATTTGTTAATACTAGGATACTTATTTGAAATTGCGTTTCAAATATCCTAGTATTAAGCAATTGTGTAGTTCTTTCAATAATATTTTTATTATAACTATTTTCTTTTTATGACATAGGTTCGGATTGTCCTCTTGCCGATGAAGAAGCAGAAATACAAATCCAAAATTCGTAATGGAGAAAATCCACAGTACATGGAGAGTTTCGTCTTGCATAAAATTAATCCAGGTTCGTTAAATTATAAGTCATATTTGTGAAATAAAAAGTAACGGCCTCTATGAAAAACGTAGTCACCGTGATATCATATCGTCCACTCCGAGGGATTCATATGTATAGGACTTTTATTAAAAATATAATGGATTAAAGTGCCTATTAATCATATTTATTGAGGAGAAACTTCTTTAGACGTATGAGTGTATTTTTTTACGGATGGGGAGTAAGGGAGTGAGAGTGATTGTGACCAATAGAATGAGAAAGGGAGAACGTATGCAGCAAATATCCATGGAGCAAGCAAGTAAGAAAGGCCTAGAGTGAGAGAGAGTGAGATAGAGCACAGTGCCATGGAGCTAGAGGTGGAAGAGAGCTATAGTGAGAAAGATTGAGAGATAAAGTATGGAAGATCGAGAAAAATACGCGCTATTGGTTGATACATTCGTTTTGTACTTACATACCTTTTAACACTTTAGACGGCAATTCTGTCGCAAATACGTCTTGTGCAATAAACGCAGATTTTATTTCTTTATACATATTATCATAAGCACGTATACAGTGTGTAAACATTGTGTACACGGAGTGATCATATACAAGTACATGACCATGTATTGGGGCTTTTACCTTAGTAATAATCAATTTACAAAGAAGTTTCACTTCTGACATGTGTACGTCTTTGTACGCACGCACTTCTTTCAGTAGTCTTTACTGCGTGGTTTTATAATGTTCCATTAGAAATAATTGGAATATTGATTTATTAACTAAAAAATAATGTCTACTAAAATCACTCGGCTTTATTTTTTCCTTTCCTCTTGCGTATATTAAAGTTAATGGAGAAGACGGTAGATTTTTCTAAACTTCATTAATATATAACATTTTCAGAGGACGTACACGGACTCGGTTTACGTATACGTATATACGGGTGCGAACGCATGCGTCGGCAGCGTTTATTAGGCGAGGCGAGCGTCAGCTTTGCAACACTTAACTTTGAGCTTGAAAACAATTTGTGGCTGCAACTCACGCCGAGACAACACCATCATCATCAAGCTAGCATGCAGGTAGTAAAAACCCGATATCGGTATATCTCTAAAACTATGCATACTAGAAAGATAGAAAGATTCAAAGGCCATATTCAAAATGTAGAGAAAAAATGAAATATTTGAAAGATTTGATAATCTTGTGTACTTATGTGTTCGAATTACGATGCTGTTTGTTTAAAATATGTATTTAGATGTTAAACCCCTTGCCTTGTGGCCGCGCTCTAAAAGGTGGAGAAAATGGCCGTCGTATTGGTAATATATTAGAAACGAAAGACCATACTCGAAACGTTGCATTATTGATTAGTCAAGCGGTAGTATAATGATGCATCATATTGTTTGTCTTTGTAGTTTTAAAAAAGAACAATAAGTCGATGCGGTGGTAACATAACCTAGACATAGGTTCAATGTTCTGCAGGACGTCCCTATAGTTTCATCTTTAAATTACTTATGCCCTGATTTGTCTCGTAAACAGAATTTTATTAGCCTTTTTCGAATGAAAACTTGTATCCCCTTTAAGGTGCCCAAAATAGAGCAGATCAATACCATAGTAGGAGTCCTTGCCACTCCCTCTATAGCCCCGGCAACATCCCCCGGAGGGGGAGAAGCCTGTAGCCTGGCAAGGTCTGACTCTGCTTCATCCTGCTGTAGCACCAGATCTGCCCCGGAACTCCTGCTGGGGTTGCAGTATAATCCTACAACGGGACATTTGTCTGTTGAGGTATAAATTTCTTTAAAATATTTAATGATATCTTGAATGGGTGTGAAAGAATTACTGTAGCACATTTTCAATTTGGTTAAAAAACTAATGTAATATTTTATCATAAAATATCAGTATATGGGTCTATGATTATTTTATATCTTTATTATTCTAAAATAATTCTTTAAAGAAGTCTTCTGATATCAAAATATTTAATAATATCGATATACTGGGAGGTCTATTTAATACTTTAGATAATCAAAGGCACCCACTTCCGAAAGCTGTCGCCCAACAAGGCCCCCGACACATACGTAAAGCTATGCCTCATCAGCTCTTTAGGGATGGAGATGGGAAGATGCAAGTCCACCACACGCCGAGCTCAGTCCAATCCTCTTTACAAGGAAGTCTTTATATTCCAGGTAAAGCTTTGTTGTATCTAAGACACACGATTTAACACTAAAAGAAAGTTGCGTTCTCTCTCTTAGTAATCTAATTAAATGTTTGTATATCAACAGGTGGCGCTATTCCAATTAACGGAGGTAACCCTTATGGTATCGGTGTGGTGGCGGCGCAGTGTAAAGCGAAATGAAATGGTCGGTTGGTTCTCACTCGGACATAGCTCTTCAGGCCACGAGCAAGAGAGACACTGGCAGGAGCTATGCGAGAGACAAGGACAACAGGTATCTTCGTTTTGTGCTACAAGATGGTGCTGATCATTGATTTTCTTTATTATATTCTATAATACTTTTTTAAATGATCAACTTGTAAATTTAATAAAACATATAATGCATATAATGCTAAATACGTTGCTAAAGTGTTTGTTTTTTTTTAATATTACGTGTACTTGTCACAGGTACAACGTTGGCACGTGCTTCTAGATTCCTGACGGTCCGCAAGTTAGCCCGCGGCTGACGCGACCGCGTAATACTCTTCGCCTGTAAATCCACGACCGGCCGCACTTTGTGCTTTTGCGCCGCGACTTGCGACTAGTCCGGCGTTCGCCGGTCGTCTTTCTGGACCTACGATTTTGGAATGTTTTGGAGAATCTTCTGGCGGTCCCTTTGAGTGTGATATTTGTATTCGATTACGGGCTTTGTAAAACGAACTACAATACGTATTAAACAAAAACTATGAACTTCAAAATTAGGTCTCGATAATCTAATTTGCTGAGCATGAAAACATCGAAAAATCATTCCCATTTTGAAGAATACTGATGAGTTCATCAACATAGTTATGTTAGCCACATAAATGTTAAATGTCAACTGTTTTAAACATATTATTATGATTATATTTACATAAAATTTGCAAGTATTGTAGTTCGTTGTTTTTGTATTGTAAAGCACGAATTTTGACTGAAATGAAATATTTGGTGTTTATCGGAGTTTTGAAAGTTCTCTTCACTAGTGATATTATGAAAATCACTGATATTATTGATACTCTTAAAAGGGTTATGAATTGTATTTTAGGTATGTAGGACGAATTGGAGCGCACAATATATGTGAGATAGGATTACTATATGAGTATTTATGAATGGTTTATATATTTATACTGTTGCCGATATCTTGCCAATAAGGTGTTTCGTATTTTCATATTATAAATCTTTAATCTACTATATTACATAGACGTTTGTTACTATTTAACTTATCTTTAATCGTAGTACTTACTAATTATCCTTAAACCTTGTACTAGATATACTTACAACGAGAAAAATTAACATACATGACATAGGACTTGCAATATTTATCAGTGCCGCTTTATCATTGTTAAATAAATATATATTTATATATAGGTAAATTCGATTTTTTTCCATGTATATAGGTACTTATTCACAAATAAGTGTTTATAAGCTACGTTTACATCTTTTTCTGAATTATTCGGTATTAGTATTTTTTTATAATGTTAATGTTTACTACGACTTGAGCGTTAAGACGCTAATCGCTAAATAAAAATTAGATATATTACCTTAATTTATACTATCTATAGCAAGGAAATGTTATCAAATTCCGGAACATACATGGTTCATATATTTGACAGAACTACCAATAAGCGTGTTTTCGTTAAAAGAAAATAAAACCTGTATATGGTTTATTAACGGCGCGCAGTATAGACTACATTTATTGCCTAAAATTCTAGCATGCAAGCTTTCTAATGCCTTAATAATATTTTCATTGTTGCCAGTTTATTAATGTTTGTAGATATTATTGCTCTTAGACATTTTGTTAGTGTTCTCTTTGGCTTTTAAAATAAATAACCGTAAAGAATAAAGGCCCAAAAAAACATAAGTAATAAAATATTCAAGAATTTAGCTC
Source organism: Pieris mannii (assembly GCA_028984075.1). NCBI lineage: Eukaryota > Metazoa > Arthropoda > Insecta > Lepidoptera > Pieridae > Pieris > Pieris mannii. Next base: position 12,598,866 of record CM054776.1, on the reverse strand, counting down.
GAGTATACATAAAAAAGTGAGTGGTTAGAATAGCCATATTAATTGTATGCATATCTTGTCACATATAAATTTCAAATGCTTACCAACTAACAATGAATTGTTTGATACATTAGTGTCACAAAAATTTTTAAATTAGATATTGCCAAACTGTAGAAATGTGATTACTGAATGTTGAATTTATATTTAATTAAACCACTTTCAAACTCCTGTGTCTCGAGGATAAAACTGACCAATAAAATGTAAGATGTAGCTTTCATATTGTAGATGCTTATTTATTTGTTTGCCTACACATTGATACTGTGATCTTATGATTACAGTATCAATGTCTAGGTTTGTAGAAATTCATGGCTTCAAGCTGATAAAAAAAAATTATGTCTATCAAATGTGTTAGCCTAAAGATTGTAAGATATTAGGTGCAACACTGTATTATTTTAATTCCGATAACGTGGTTTTATGTATAACTAAGCTGTATACTAATTGTAAATTCATGGATTTTTTTAAAGACTCCAATTTCAGCCTGTTTATGATGTTCTGATTGTCTGAACTTTAAGCATTAAAGTATATTTTATTATTATCAATAAAAGTAATGTCTGGTTATTATTAGTAAAAGGCCCTTATAATATTAATTTACGATTATTATAGTCTTAAAGCCAACATTTTATTACAAGCTTGTATTGTCATTATAATTAAAAAAACTGTTTTTTTTTAATAGATCATAAGAATTCAGTATATTCATAATACAATTGTTTATTTACAAAACATATGTATTTTACTAGGCCCTTTTTCAAATTAGTTACAGACATAATTGTTATTTAGACACTTAATAAATCTCACACCTCACTATATAGTAATACAGCAGATTTGTCTTTAACATGTATTGCATTTAACAACTAATTGTATGCAGATTCATTCAAAATACATCAATTTATACATTTTCCTTATTTCTTTCTACTTTCCCTACCAGATATTCAATCTGAAATTGCTTCATGATGACTACTTTAATACAAGCTTCAAATTGAAATCTAACAAGAATTTTCTTACTTCATATCATAAAAACAAGCATATACTTATATATAATGCATTTATTCCTTAAAATAAGTTGTAATGAGTTTGAAGTAATTATCGTATTGGTTCAGGTTGTTGGGTCAATAGCAAACCAAATCGTTTTTTGATAGTTATTCTTTGTCTTGAATATTTATCCTCTGGGGAAAAGCGAGCTGAAAGAAAAGATTTCTTTAGAATTGATTGACTAAACATTCGATATTTTTGGTGTCTCACTGTAAATTCATTAAAGATTTACCTGGATGTGCTGATAAGGTTGGCTTTCCACTGGGATCAATTGTCTGAAAAATATTTGATTTTATTACTAGATATGATTTGTTGAAAAGAAATGATTACACTTATTGATAAACTATAAAAAATAATAAACTTATTGGTTAATAAAGACCATGGGATACATACGGCTAACGTGTACTGGCGGTCACCATTCTCATTTAAAAAGTATCGCAAATACATTTTAAAAGATATTCCTCTCCACTTTATTTAGAAAAAAAATGTTTCTTGAACTTCTAAACAATTAATGAATATAATTTATAATTGAAAAATAACAACAGCGTGGTTTTTAATCATAAGTCAAGTCTCAAGAGCCAAGACTCAAAAGTCAAAACATACATCACTGATGACTGAAGATAATTGACACAAATTTATGACTTTGACATTGACTCTATATCGATACAGGTAAGAAAAGTACACATATATTTATTATTTACATATGCTATGACACAGAAAAAATTAACGCTCTAATACATAAAAATATATAAAAAATAATTTTTTATTAAATTCAATTTAGTTTAGTTTTTTTTTTTTTTTTTTTTTTTCTATATACATGTGTCTTCACTAAGACATCATGGAACATTACGATCTAGCCTAACTTAAGACTAATAAGTAATTTAAGTCTAACCTAATTTACTAAAAAGGATTATTATATAAGTGAGTGTCCAATAACACTACTTACAGTCTCTATTAAAGGGAAGAAGACACTCTGTTCTTGTGTTCTATTTTGCAGACACTCTTTAGCACTTGATATTTACGTACATTATCACTAAATCACTAGTTCAAATGGTTTTGTCCTTTTCAGTCTTCTCACTAAGCCCGTGGTGTCAAGGAGTTGGATAGCCTCGACATTCACGTGATGGTGGAGCCTATGTTCGTGTGCTCCAGCAGTCTTTTTTATTACTGTAGCGACGTCCTCTACATTAAGGTCCCGGTGGAGGTCGTAATTGCGTATGTACCAGGGAGCATTGACTATTCCCCTGAGCACTTTGTTTTGGAAACGTTGGATCACTTGGATGTTACTATTACTGGTACAGCCCCACAGCTGGCAACCATAAGTCCATACAGGTGTCAGGACTTGTTTGTATATCAATAATTTGTTTTGTACTGATAACGTGGAATGCCTTCCGAGCAACCAGTACAATTTAGTGTAACGGAGATCCAACTCTTCGCGCTTCTTTTTAACATGGACCTTCCATCGGAGTTTAGTGTCCAGCGTCATACCTAGGTACTTTGCTGAATTTTCGAACGGCACTTTGTCGTTATCAATGTATACTGGCAGGTAATTTGATGTCTTGTTGGAAAAGTTAATGTGAACTGATTTCGACTGATTTAGTCTTATCCGCCAATTTAGTTTAGTTGATAACGACTTGCGTATAATTTTAATGTTTTAAACTATGCTATAGTAAGATTGTTTAATTAGATTTTATTTATGATAATGATACATTTTATATTTATACAAAAAGAAAAATTAAATAGAAGATTTAATCTGGCAAACTTTAATCTTTACATATATCTCACAAGCTCTCCTTGCCGACGCCACACTTGAGGCGAATAGGTCAATATCGCAAGTTAAACTGTTAAACTTATTCGCCGCCCTAACCATAAAGCTGTTCCCTCTGTATTTGGTGTTAACTTTAGGTGTGTACAATAGGTGCATCTTTTTTAGCGGCCTATTATACACACGGAGACACCTTACTTAGTAGCTCAGGACAGTCAATTTTACCTATAGCCAATTTTTTTAAATATGTATTATCTGCTATCTCACGCCTAACTGAGAGAGAAATAATGTGGAAATGGTTACATCGTATATATGATATGAGACATTTAGTTAATTATTTAACGGTGTGTATAATTTAATAAACTTTGGAAACTAACATACGGACACAAGGTTAAAACAATTAAACAATAATGCGGTATAATTAACACCATCACGCTAGATCTAGATTACGCTAACTTTACTTCCATTTCATTATTCTTTCCGTACGGTGGACACCATGCCGGCAAATTCAAAGGGCTTGTTGAGAAAATTTTGTTTGGAAAGTAGTTTTCTGGGGTTAAAGTATTTTTATTTGTATCCAGATTTGTTGAGCAGGTATGAGATTATATTTGTTCATATTATTCGGTATATATAGATAGACAGGTAATGCAGGTAGCAAAAAAATTTTTTTAATCAGAAGATTATTTTATTTTAATCTTCTATTTTGGAACATAAGATCATCAAGGTATCAATTATTCCACGTTATTAAATTAAATTTGAACCTGTAGGCATCCCTACTCATCGGCAAAAAAGACAGAGGGTTAGGCCGAGAGAAAGAGCCGACGTAAAACTTTCGGTACTCTTTTAAAAAAGCAAAAAATCAAACAATACTTATTTTAAAAAAAAGGAATTGAAATCCAAAAATCCATGTAACGGTGGAACACAAAATAGTCACAATTTCTCCAGCCAACTTTTATTCAGTACAAACATATTTCTGAACTTTAATCATTTAAGCACATTTTATAATTATCATTGAAAGTACTTTTTTTGGTTAGTATCCTTAAAAGGCCATTAAACAATATAATCAATTTTATAATAATTTTATTTATTTATATTTATATAATATTTATTTTATTTTTATTGTCTTTATAGCAATAAATATAAAAACCTGATTTTTTTATAGATCAGAAGAATTCAGTATATTCATAAAACAATTGTTTATTTATACGGAATATGTATTTAACTATGCCGTTTTCATATTAGTTACATTATTGTAATTTAAACAGATAATAAATCTCGCACTTCGCTTTATGGTGGAAATATACCAGATTTGTAAGTTTAAAAAATGAATTGCATTTAACAACTTATTGTAAGCAAGATTTATTTAAAATACTTCACTTTATATATTTTCCCTATAAGTAAAATTACCTTTAAAATAATTACATAATAAAAAGATGGGCAGCCTTCTCATTATGTAATTATTTTGGCTTTCGTGCGAACTCATCTAGACATCTTAGGAAAAATAGAAACTGAAGAATTACATAATATGTATATAGGTACGTATATACTAATATACAAAATAAAGCAATCATAACCATAAATTTAAACAGATGTAAAAGGACTTATGAACCAAGATAGTTTCTAAATGATGTTAGTGAACTCAATGAAAATTACATTTATAAGCTACAAAGTAAATATTACTTTATATTTAAGGTGCTATTGGGGAGTCTCGTTGGTTTCTACATTTGCTGCGGCGTGGCTGTTGACTTGGCTGCTGTACTGTCGTTTCTTAGAGATGCCTTCTCGCATCACAATAGAAAACCAATATGAGCCTGTGGACAATCTTCCGTATCCATCCATTGCTCTTTGCTCTCCAAATCAAATAACTCTAAGTGCACTTAAGCATTTCAACAGAACCCTCGTGTGAGTTACGTTCATTTATTATTAAAAAGATGTTTAGTCAAAATGTTTTAATTAATATTTCGTATGATTTTATTATGTATCACTGTATAGAGTGCGTATTGTATTTGTGCCATCAAAAAGAAAAACGTTTTTTTACCGTAAATATGCCAAGTCGGTCAGTTTATTCAGTCTCTACTTACCTTCTGTTTTAAGTTATTACTTAAGTTAACCTAAAAATATCTTATACCATATCAATATTAAAAATATTTTACGTTTTAAATTATAGGACTTGGTTCTTTTGCCCGTACCCGTGCGGCTCTTTTGACGTTCGAGCGCACTGCCCAGATAATCGTAATTAAATTGCCTTCTAAAATATGTCAGGCGCATTTAAGTTACGAACGAAATCTTGAGATATAATAAACCACAATCTAATTGACATGACACCTTTATTAGTGCTGACAATATTGCAGGGAAGGAAATCGTACAATCGATTTCAACGATGCCTGTCCATTATTGCTTGGTTTCTATGAATTAATTGGGGATTTTGACCAAGGTCTCATATCTCATGTTGAAGCCCTGATAGAAGCTAATAGGTATCATGTGAGTAAGTTTTATAAGTAGTATACCATTCAAAATTCGAGCATACTCCTCCCTTAAAGGCAACTATAAATGGGTGTCTATAGGATGCGATGACTGCCCTGTTTGGGCGTGTCGCAGGCTCGTTTGCCCCCGAATCATATATTAAAAAAAGTTGAATTATGTGACAAGGGCTCATATGTACTGGCGGCCAGTGTAGCCAGATCTGAAGGGTTTTTAGGGCTCTGTGTATACTAAGAGCTTCCCTGCCCCCACTGAAAACAATAGTAATATTTAATATTAAAACCAATCATAAGGTTCATATCTCTGAGATCAATCAACTCATGTGCGATGCAAGTCTATCGAACGGTGCGGAAATATTTTTTTTGCGAGCGCGTCTATTTCCCGATTTCCCTGTAATAATAGCCGCCAATAGTTCCAGCCAACCTTAACCCTTTTCGGATTCTTTTTGTATGGAACAAATATAACAATGACCACTACACATATTAAAAGATATTTACTTTAGAAATGTTGTAGGCAATAGACATTATGGGAATGGTAGCACAAAAATGCGAAGATTTTCTTATACTTTGTTTATTTGAAGGCAAAGCCTATCCAAATTGCAACACATTATTCTCACCCGTACTAACAAAGATCGGAATGTGTTGCATATTTAATAATGTGTATCAATTTCGTAATAAAAAAAGGTGAGTTATTTTAGTATTATCATTACCACTAATATAATCATGCTCTTAGTAATTCTTTTTAGTAAATATAAGTGTACAGTTCAGGGAGCGTTCAAGTATTACGTCACGCAATTGAACCCCCCCCCATATGTAACACGCCGTAACGTTTTTCTGTACCCAATAGTAAAACATTTCGTAACCACCCAGTGACTCATATAAATTAAAAGTTGCCATTTATCTGGAGTAAAGTATTGGAAAGTTGTAAATAATATTAACAATAACGCATAATTCAATCCCCCCCCTCAAATTCGTTACGTAATACTTGAACGCTCCCTTGCAGGTATATTGTTTATATTGTTAATAGGAACGAGAAAACGAAGGATTTCAAACTGCGCAGAATATCACAGAAATTTGCGGGTATTGGACGTGGTTTGAAAGTAGTAGCCGATTATAATCCTGACGATGCTGTTGATGGCACCGTGGTCAATGCTGGAGCTACAAGGGTATAACTAAGACTTTAAATCCATAATTAACATCCGGAAGTATGTACACTAAATCTCGACTCTGAAACTCTATGAATTAATCATAATTTATTGGTCTCATATATTTTTTTACCATAGATAATAAAATTATTATAGCGGCAAAAAAACACGGACAAGCTTAAAAAAATAAAATTAATATAGACTAGTATTGAGATGTTTTTCTGTTGTAGGTAATGATCATGGAGTCGACTGAGTTTCCGTCGGAAGACGAATCGAATCTTGTCCGTCCATATACTGAGTCTTTTCATATTATACATCCTACATACACTTATTGTTCAGAGGATGTCAAGACACTACCAAGTAACAGGTAATACAAAAAGAGTGGATTTAGTAGGTTTTTGGTATGTTATCCCGAAAAAAGTGCTTATCTAGAAGGTAACTGCATAATTAATAACAAATCAATCCCAAGGATTAGGATCATTTAAATATTCGTCAAATTTATAAAAAAAGCTTTATTCATTCGTTTACGTTTGACGAGAGATTTGAATATATTTAGTGATAGTTCTCTAATTTCGTTTGGGAGTGTGTTGTAAAAACGAATATTATTTCCAAATAGGGAGTCTTATCTTCTTGAGACTGGTTGGTCGTACCTTAAGTATCGGCCATCCATCAGGCCGGAAGCATTGCCATCAACATCACAGTGTTGAAGCTTTCTAACCAGTATATCAGGATGAAAACGGTCAAGTACAGCTTTTAACGAAGCAACAAATATTGATATGTCTTCAGTTTTTCCAATTATATTGCTTTTCACAACATCTAGACAACATCTTCATTAGGGGGTTTTATGTCAACGGTTGTGTCATCTCAATTTGCAGGCTCCTTAGTGAAGTACTCACACAGCACAGTATAATCTGGAAATATGCCAGTCTGGCTTCTACCTTTTGACCAATTTCAGCGAAGGACTTGTCGAGTCAAGTCAATCTCCAATGATTGGCTTGATTCTCTTTTTCTACGCTGAGACATTTCGTCTCTATGAGCATTCTACAAAATGTACTATGGAGTGTGTTCTGAAGATATATTTGGGTTCACCCCTCCTGTCTAGTTTCAAAACCGTATAATGAGATTTATTTCAAAACTTCATCATCATCACCTTGATGACTGACGCTTCACATTTTACAAGAAACTTTCTTTTGCAAACTAGCGATGTGTGATATCGATTCCCAGTAGGGGTCTTCCCTGATAGAAACTACCTTCAATTGTTTAAAGTAAAAGTACTTCTCCCTCAAAGGCCGGCAACGCTCCCTTTAATATCCACGGAGTGCAATTACTGCCCTTTTTGGGCGATCCGTCGGCTCCTATGCCTCCATATAATATAAAAAAATCAAATTAATTCTTCTATCGCAGTCGTAAATGTCTGTTCCAACACGAGATGAGTGTACGTCACTTTGGCGAGTACGGCAGTAACGACTGTAGCCTCCTGTGCCACATTGACCGAATCGAGCGGCACTGCCACTGCCTCATGCATTATGTGCCCCGTGTGAGACATGAACGTGCCTGCAATATTTCCAGTATTCCCTGTATCATGGCTCTTAAGGGTAAGTATAATGTAACATTTCTGCTTTGTTTAAAATTTATGAAATTTAATTTGAAAATATTTTGTATTTTAATATGTAGGTATAGTAAATTAATACAAATATTCAAATCAAGTCAAGTCAAATCATTCATTCCAATTAGACCACCTAAAATACCAATGCCAGGATAAAACAGTACCTAGTTAGTATGCATGTTCCTTACGTATTCACAAATATCGAAACCGAAGAAAATTATACATTAAAATAAAAAAACAAAAAAACTTTACCCCTTTTTCATTTTTTTTTTAATGAAATTAAATACGTTTATTTTGAACATAAGATCATCATGGTATCACTATCGTATACGTCTTATTCCACCTTTAACACGAAGTTTCAGTACTGATTGAGGCGTGGCAAAAACTTCATTACATTTCATTAAAATTAACAGTTCAACTGACTAACTGGCAAGAAGACGACTGCGACTGTCCTCGCGACTGTGAATCGTTTAATTATCGATCAGAGGTGATGCTTGGAAACTTAAATGCACTGGAGCAACTCGTTGTAAATCCTTAGTAAGTAAATATTGTTATGAGCTTGGGTATCGGATATATTTTGATTGATATTTAAGTATCGAAAACGATCCATAAATATTGGATATATTTATATCTTATGCTACGTGACTAGCCATTTCACCAATGTGTGTACGTACACCTATCGCCTTTCTTTGAACGGATATGTCATCCCTTATATTTATTTGTATTTCTTATTTTGATACAAATTAAAAAAAACACTATAGTAGTTGGTATTTCCGGGTACTGCCTCAAAGGCAGAACCCGGAAATATTTTGTCCCGCCCAAGGGACAAACCTAAAAATCATGGCTGACCAAAACTAAAAAAAAAAAAAAAAAGTTTGTACTCTATTCCCACTAAACAGGGCGTGCGGAGCCGAAAGCACTCACAGCCGAACTGATATCTCTAACCGTTTAAAAGTTAGCTTTCGCAAAACCGTAGCTCATTAACTTATCACCACCTTATCAGCTCCTATTTCCTGCACGAAATTCCCAGTCATTATCTAATGAATGCCTCAGTACTAATGCATCGCGTTATCTACTTTCCTACATTCACTAACCCAACCTATGGCTTTAAATGAAAAATAATAAATATATATTTAAAGTAACCTAACGTACGATTCTAAACAAATTATAATAAATATACCTAACCTTTAACACCACTACCTATAAATATAATTAGATGTAAGGGTTACATGGTAAAATAAAACATTTTTATTCCAGGTATTATTTTTTATTTATATGTTCATTATATTTCTATACAAATTTACTAGCACCATATCATTATTCACTGAGTCACATGTAAAATTTCTAAGGAAGTCTTCTAATCTCATCCCCCTGAACTTGTAATATAAATATACCAAACAGTACTCTCCACACACCGCTGATAGATAATCTTGAACCGTAACGCTATTGTACCTCCACATGCAAGAATTCCTCCTTAAAAACCCTTCTATTGCCTCAATAGGTTTACGTCCAAATGAATCAAAATATTCACCAACTCTTTCGTCGCTTATATGTACAGCCACCCAATGAGACCCCGGCTGTGAATCAGGGTCAAGATTGCATATTATAAATGCTGGCACCTGAGCATAAATTGGCAATCGATTTGAAGGATATACGTTGCTTTGGAGGCTGGGATGTATCATACGAAGACTCATTTGCACTTCTAGTGTGTTCATACTTTAATACGCGTTTACTCCGCTACTCTTTTGCTCTTTAACTGACTACATTTCTAACTATCAATTCATATTTGTACCAATGAATTCATTTAAACCCACATAATATGATCTCAACAGAAGTAATGAGTCTTTTTATTAAACAAGTAATGAGGTAAATAAAAACCAAGTCATATTCGTTTAGGTTATATTTTATTATTCTTAATATCATAATTACATAAGTGATTGCTTAACTACTATAATCCACACATACATTTCTGTTCTTATCTATTTCTATAATATTTGAAAACTCTGCGTAAACTACACAGTTAATAGTTTCAGTCAATGCGCTCTCGAATCTTACTTCCATTCTTACACTACCATGGCGAACAAGATTCCAATGCACATTAGAGTTAGCCGACAAGTCAGGTGTTAAATCAAAAGCTAGTAAACAGTATCCATTTGAATATTGCTCCCTCGATATCCCATTACCTTCGTTAAGAAAATGTATACCGGTGCCTGAGTACAGGGTGTGGTATGCGCTCGTAAATACATCGTTCGGAAATGATGGTTGTAACGATTTTGAAGGTATCTGTTGACCATCTATATATAGGCTAAATGAGCAAATACCAAAATTTTCAAAGTTGAAAGGATTTTTAACATAACTACCGTTGAATGCTGTATTATTCACAAAACATATTCTATAAAATACTTCAAAAAGTAATGCAGCTAAATAAAAACCGTGTCATATTCGCATATATATATTTTATTGTTCCTAACAATTACATGACGTGATTGCTTAACTACTACACATTTCTGTTCTTATCTATTTCAAAAATGTTTTAAAGAATGCATTGTCCATTAAGATTGCAAAGGGTTTTAGAGTGCCCTTTGTATTTCTTACGCACATTTTACTGATAGGCATGGATACAAGTGGTATATTTTACCAAACAAAATCGATAAGTTACCTATAGGTCATTACAAATTTTTTTGTATGTAATTAAGTTAATCATTAATAAATTCATAATCAATAAATTTTTATTTTACATGTATTATGTATATACGTATACATTAATATTGTGATATTACACTTACATTTTTCTGTATATACCATATAAATATCAACCATTTTTAAAATATCAACTTAGTTTTACTCCTTTCCCTGATGAAGACAGAAGTCAAAAAATAATGATTCATTTTATTCATCCCTTTGCTGCCATCGTAGCAGGACCGAGTGGGTGTGGAAAATCTAACTTTGTTGCAAATTTCATTAAGCATAAAAATAGTATATGTAATGAGATTTTTTTGGAAATTACATGGTGTTATGATGAAATGCAACCGCTATATAATATACCCGGTGTAAATTACCACCAAGGACTACCGGAATATCATATGTTTGATGGTAAAAATCCACATTTGATTATAATAGATGACTTAATGAGGGAATCTGATGGGCGAGTTGTTGATATATTTACAAAAGGCAGTCATCATAGAAATTTGAGTGTTTTTTACATAACCCAAAACTTATTTCATCAAGGAAGAGGACAGCGCGACATTTCACTTAATTCAAGTTATATTATTTATTTTAAAAATCCCCGTGACAAAACACAAATACGATTTCTAGCTAGACAAGTTTCACCGGAAGACACGAAGTTTATTGAAGATTCATATACCGATGCTACTAAAGAAGCTTATGGTTATTTAATGATTGATTTGAAACAAAACACTGATGATGCTCACCGCATAAAATCTAAAATATTTGAATCTAGTAATTTTTGTACAATATATGTTCCCATGAAAAGGTATAAATATCTTTGTAATCAGCCACTCTAAGTCAGTAATGAATCATGTATCAACGAATAACAACGCATAAGGAATTGTTATCAGCTTTACATAAATTAAAGCCCAAACATCGTAGGATATTATTGAAGTCTTGTAATAATCAAGAAATTAACTGTATTTGTGAATGTATTCACAATGTTTTACAAGGAAAAGTACCTTTAAAAGAGAATACAAAAACCAAATTAAAAAAAAATAAAAATATCTTACGTAATCTGATCAGTAAAGGTAAAAGTTTTGAATACAGGAAAAATATATTAATACAAAAAGGAAGGTCCTTTCTTCCAATAATTTTGGGTACAATTCTAAGCACCCTTGTAAGTTGTTTTAATAAATCACAATGAACACAAAAAAAATGCTTCTCGTTGAGCAAGACTTTATTGATAAACTGAAACATCAGAATGAAAATAAAGCAACACCGCAAAGTAGATTGGATTTAGAAATGGAAAAAATTATATCAAGTAAATTGGATGATCGCGAAAAATGGGCGCTTTATCTACAAATTTTACAAAGATACTTACATTACTCCAAGGAAGAACGTCAACCTCAAGAAATAACAATAACTGAAAAGGTAATAAATGATAATACTAACGAAAACCGTAACATCAATAATATAACTACTAGTGAAAATGAAAAAATGCTAAATGTTAAACAACCCTCAACGGGTGAAGACATCGCATATGGGTTACCACCTAAAGAAATATTAAAATTAATTCCTAAAACTTATATGAGGAGGGGTGAATTATTGATGGATACAATATTAAATAAAACAGATCAATTGCAATGGAATAATAATGGAACAGTTGTCATTAGTGGACAAGAGATACCAGGAAGTAATATTATAGATTTAGTGAATGACATCTTAAGACCCTCGAAGAGATCCGATCCAATCGGTTGAGAAATATTCGCCAAGTTTTTAAATGATATAAATACCCCACTAACATACATTGGTAATCTGAAAAGAATCAAATATATATCTAACCTTAAAAGTATAGATAAAACATTGATTCAAGAACCACAAACTGAGGTTTCTTCAACGCCAACTCAATCTAAATACATCAATAAATTGAGAAACAAAAGTGATTGGGAGAAATGGACCCCGTATTAGAGTTACATCGCATCTATTATGATATTTCACATCCAGCCGGTTACAGCAGTGTCAATAAGTTAACAAAGGCAATGAATGGAAAAATCTCAAAAAGTGATGTTTTGAAATGGTTGCAGTCTCAAGAAACATATACATTACATAAACCGGTTATAAAAAAATTCCCGCATAATAAATATATTTTATCAAATATTAATGAATTGTGGCAAGCTGATTTAAATATAAATATATTTTGTGTGTTATTGACGCCTTTAGTAAGTATGCTTATGTTAGAGCAATGAAAAAGAAGGATTCATACACAATAAAAACGTGTTTTACTAGCATCTTTGATGAAGCTAAAACTGTTCCTAGACATATTCAATCAGATAAGGGCACGGAATTTGTATCTAAGGATGTCAAAACTTATTTAAAAAGTAAAAATATAAATTATTACACTACAAATAATCCAGATATAAAAGCAAGTATAGTAGAACGATTTCAGAGAACATTGAAAATGAAAATGTGGCGTTATTTTACACATAAGAATACTTATCGCTATACAGATATTTTACAAGATTTGGTTAGTTCTTATAATCACAGTGTACACTCTAGTATCAAGATGAGACCATGTGATGTTAAAATGGAAAACATAATGGAAGTTTGGCGGAATTTATATTATGATGAAAAGACTTATATTTCAAGTTTAAACAAAGTACCTAAGTTTAACGTTGGTGACTATGTAAGAATTACAAAATACAAACATGTATTTCAAAAAGGTTATGAAAGTAATTGGAGTAATGAAATTTTTATCATTACTTCGATTATAGATCGTTCCCCGTGGGTTGTATACACTTTAAACGATTTAGACAATGAATCAATAACAGGAACTTTTTATGAGAAAGAACTACAAAAAATAACTTTTTCCCCCTTCCGAATTTAAAATTGATAAAATCATCAGATCACGTAAAAGCGGTATTAGAAAGGAAGTATTAGTTAAATGGAAAGGATATCCTAACAAGTTTAATTCTTGGGTCTTACTATCGAATATTAAAAATCTGCAATGAAGGAAAGTTTTTATTTAACTTTACTCAGCAATAGTTCTACACAATATTTTCCGGGAAATATGACATCAAATTTTTCTACAAAACTACCTGAAGCCATTACATTAGAAGGAGAATGGATGGTAGGTATAGTTGAGTTTCAATATCCTTCTACTATGTTTTCCGTGCAAGAACATGAAAATATTATGTACATAAGTAAAAAAACTACCATCAATAACGAAGAGACCACACTGATGTATAAGAACCATATACCAGCCACCAACTATGATAATATACAAAATATTCTTCTAGCTTTAAATTCGAAAGAGAAAGTTAGTTTTCGCCAGGACACCGTGTCAAAGTTTGTCTCTGCTACAGTAAAGGATCCATCAATAATTTCATTATCTCTTTCACCTAATTTGAGCTTTCAACTTGGATTTGAGCCAGATACCAATTTAGTAAATCATAATATCGGTAAACGCCCTGCTAATCTACATTTGGGGTTACCATCACAATTATTTGTGTATTGTGATATTATAGAACCACAAATTGTTGGTGATGTAATGACACCCCTATTGAGAATTATACCCTTAGATCCTGCTAAATACATATATGGTTCAAATAAAATGCATATATTTTCACCACCACATTATTTGCCGGTAATGAGAAGAGAATTTGATGTTATTGAGATAGATATAAGAACAACCACGGGAAATGCGGTACCATTTCAATACGGAACATCGTGTGTGAAACTTCATTTTAAAAAAATATAAACTATATTTCCTTTTTAAAATGTATACACCTCAAGATACATTTATATGTCCTTATGAACATTATTATTCGAAACAAGCTGGGTCTGGTATAAATGTAATCTACAAAGGAGCCTTACATCAACGTGGTCATGGTATCGGCAGTTTTCTTGGGGGGTTATTTCGAAGTGTGCTACCTTTACTCACTAGTGGTGCTAAGGTAATTGGAAAAGAAGCACTTAACGGCGGAATTGGGCTTTTGTCAGATGTTGTGGCTAGTCGTCCTATCAAAGAATCTATTAAAAATCGATTGAAAGAGGCTAGTTCTAACCTTAAACGCAAAGTTGATACCAAAATTGATAATCTTATGTCTGGATCGGGTGTTAATAAAAGACGAAAATATTGTAATGAGCTCATTCGAGTTTCACCCCTCAACGTGAAAGGCGCTCTGAAGAAAACAAGGAACAAAAATATTAATAATTCCAAGGATATATTTTCAAACTAATCATAATGTCATTTATTCATAATCATTCATGTGAGTGCGTTAAATCTGAATTGGATCTGTTTGCTCTTCCTTCCACACAAACAAGTATCGAATATGGACACTGGATACACTATAAACCAATTTCTTCATTAAGTGATGATGGACCCGTCGAATTTCAAGTACCTGGTACTGGAGATGACTACATAGACCTTTCGCATACACTACTCCATCTCAAGGCTCAAATTAAAAATCAAGACGGTTCTGTAGTTAATGCAGCTAATGTAGTGGCACCAGTCAATAATTGGTTACATTCTTTATTTAACCAATTGGATGTTTACCTAAACCAAAAACTTGTGTCACCCCCAAATAATACTTATGCATATCGTGCTTTCATAGAAACTCTATTAAATTATTCATCATCCGCCAAAAAATCACATTTGACATGTGGTTTATGGTACGAGGATACAGCTGGAAAAATGAATGAAACTAATGAGGCAAACAAGGGCTTTTACAGAAGACAACAACTTTCAAAGGATGGTAAGGATGTTGAAATGATTGGACATTTACATGGGGATATATTCAATCAAGATAAATTCCTCATTAACGGGGTCGAATTATCTATAAAATTAGTGAGATCGAGAGAAACATTTAACCTCATGTCGCAGAATGCAGATAATAAGTACAAAGTCTGTATCACAGATGCAACTTTAATAATACGCAGAGCAAAAATTAATCCATCAATACTAATAGCCCATCAAAAGGTTCTTGCCACTACTACAGCTAAATATCCTATAACAAGAAGTGAAGTGAAAGTCCTGACCATACCGTCTGGTGTGCAGGGTATAACACTGGATAATATATTTTTAGGACAGGTTCCTAAGAGCTGTATTATAGGTTTTGTGAATAATACAGCATTCAACGGTAGCTATGTTAAAAATCCTTTCAACTTTGAAAATTTTGGTATTTGCTCATTTAGCCTATATATAGATGGTCAACAGATACCTTTAAAATCGTTACAACCATCATTTCCAAACGATGTATTTACGAGCGCATACCACACCCTGTACTCAGGCAACGGTATACATTTTCTTAACGAAGGTAATGGGATATCGAGGGAGCAATATTCAAATGGATACTGTTTACTAGCTTTTGATTTAACACCTGACTTGTCGGCTAACTCTAATGTGCATTGGAATCTTGTTCGCCATGGTAGTGTAAGAATGGAAGTAAGATTCGAGAGCGCATTGACTGAAACTATTAACTGTGTAGTTTACGCAGAGTTTTCAAATATTATAGAAATAGATAAGAACAGAAATGTATGTGTGGATTATAGTAGTTAAGCAATCACTTATGTAATTATGATATTAAGAATAATAAAATATAACCTAAACGAATATGACATGGTTTTTATTTACCTCATTACTTGTTTAATAAAAAGACTCATTACTTCTGTTGAGATCATATTATGTGGGTTTAAATGAATTCATTGGTACATATATGAATTGATAGTTAGAAATGTAGTCAGTTAAAGAGCAAAAGAGTAGCGGAGTAAACGCGTATTAAAGTATGAACACACTAGAAGTGCAAATGAGTCTTCGTATGATACATCCCAGCCTCCAAAGCAACGTATATCCTTCAAATCGATTGCCAATTTATGCTCAGGTGCCAGCATTTATAATATGCAATCTTGACCCTGATTCACAGCCGGGGTCTCATTGGGTGGCTGTACATATAAGCGACGAAAGAGTTGGTGAATATTTTGATTCATTTGGACGTAAACCTATTGAGGCAATAGAAGGGTTTTTAAGGAGGAATTCTTGCATGTGGAGGTACAATAGCGTTACGGTTCAAGATTATCTATCAGCGGTGTGTGGAGAGTACTGTTTGGTATATTTATATTACAAGTTCAGGGGGATGAGATTAGAAGACTTCCTTAGAAATTTCACATGTGACTCAGTGAATAATGATATGGTGCTAGTAAATTTGTATAGAAATATAATGAACATATAAATAAAAAATAATACCTGGAATAAAAATGTTTTATTTTACCATGTAACCCTTACATCTAATTATATTTATAGGTAGTGGTGTTAAAGGTTAGGTATATTTATTATAATTTGTTTAGAATCGTACGTTAGGTTACTTTAAATATATATTTATTATTTTTCATTTAAAGCCATAGGTTGGGTTAGTGAATGTAGGAAAGTAGATAACGCGATGCATTAGTACTGAGGCATTCATTAGATAATGACTGGGAATTTCGTGCAGGAAATAGGAGCTGATAAGGTGGTGATAAGTTAATGAGCTACGGTTTTGCGAAAGCTAACTTTTAAACGGTTAGAGATATCAGTTCGGCTGTGAGTGCTTTCGGCTCCGCACGCCCTGTTTAGTGGGAATAGAGTACAAACTTTTTTTTTTTTTTTTTTTTAATTTTGGTCAGCCATGATTTTTAGCTTTGTCCCTTGGGCGGGACAAAATATTTCCGGGTTCTGCCTTTGAGGCAGTACCCGGAAATACCAACTACTCACTATGAATCTTATAAAGAATTCTGATATATATTTTTGTTAGGAATCACCAGTCACTGGTGAGAACGATACTTTTATAAGGGTTAAGAGGGGCTCCACTAAGACACCCGATAATTGGAAATAATTTTTACCTAAATTTTTTAATTTGGGTATATCTAAGGAAGAGATTCTTCTCTTCCTTATTGAGACTTGCTTGAATATCTTTTATGTAATAACGAAACTTTCTTTTATTTCAGTGAAGGTATCGTGTTCAACAAAAGTACTTCATTATTAAACTTTAACTTGCCGAGAACGTCGTACGTAAAGAAGAAACAGGAGACTGTAATGTCAGTTATCATCTTCTTTTGTAAGTAAATATTATATAGCTACTGGCTATACAGCTCTTGGCCTTGGTCTAGGTGATCAGCCCTCTATGTCCGGCACACACAGTTCACTTTTTGGGTCTATGCTGGGTTCCTCGCGTTAAATGAGCTCATAAAAAACATCGATTGGATCTCAGTCGAGGTTTGACCTGCTGTTACGGGATGAAGTTCATCAAGACAACACTAATTAAATATCAGGCTCCCGTGGGTTCAACCGTTATTTGGTTGCAGAGCTATTTGAAAATTATAATATCTCTTAAGGACCTATCCGATCGCCAAACTACAAAAAAGTATATTGTTTCTTTCCCTTTCTTGTCATCGTTTCTTAAAGTAGGGCGAATGGAAAAAACATATATGGTGATGTTGAGTAGTGTATGTATCCATTTTGAAAGATCGATACACTATTTTAATAACTTCGCTCGATAGGAAAATATAGCCAATTTTTGATACTTTTCATTTGTTTTATGTCGACAATTTATATAGAACATGATATTAAAATTTATACGATATATTTTGTCGCCAGCCAAGTAATCCATTTCAGAAAAAAATTACCAAATTTAATTAATTTAATGTTTTACTTAACTATGTATATAACTATGTAATTGTTATGTAAAACTTTGCAGTCCACCCCGAGCCGCTGACACAGCAATTCGTGCTTAGATAGGGCCTTAAGATGTTTACTGGAATCATTTGGTTAACATTACATAATATTTATAAATTATTCGTTTCAGACATAAATTTTAAATAAACCTATAAAAATTATTTCAGCAAACCTAGGAGGCGTATTTGGATTATGTCTGGGATGCAGTATTTTAAGCCTCTTCGAGTTGTTATTCTTCATTTATATGACAATTAGGAATAAGTTTAGAAACAGAGTCAACGTACATCCTCTAAACTACGTAAATTAATGTGTTGGGTTCCACCAATTCACAGATCGCTCTTGGTCATTTGAAATATTATGCAGCTTGAAGGGTATTTTATTAAAGTTAAAAATTTAAAATTCGTGTACCCTCTCTATACCCCAGGCATCCCATTATTCAATTTGTCCCTCCTTTCCATGGAACGCATTTTGGTCAAAGCTCACCGTTGTCCGGAATAAGCATTCTGGTAAACGAGCTAGGTCTGGATATCCATAGTTGCTCCCCTCACACTTTAAAATCGATTTTTGTTTAGTTTTTGTAATGTTTGTTTTGTTTAATAATTGTTTCGATTGATATTTGTATGTGCTCTAAATGTATGTCACGTTTGCCTTTAAGTGCTTGTCACATTAAAAATTGTATTTTGTGTTTGGATTTACCAATGTATCAGTGTGCCGAGGGTTGGCAAGCTTTATCAATAAAAAAAATAAAAAAAGCCCTTAAAGAGGTAAATTTTACTACTTTAAATAATATTAGGTATTTTGCATAAATGTTTGCTGAACACCACTTATTTACTACAGTCAAAACCGTTTACGACGAAATCGCATAGAACAACATACCGGTTGTATTGACAAAAATCAAAGGTCCCAACTGAATTCTATTGTATTACTTAATAATAACGTCATCGGCTGTTACGACTATCGGTTTTAACGACCAAATACGAGTAGTTCCTTCGTTGTCGTTCCTGACTTTGACTGTACTTACACATTTGTCCTTTATCAAATAGCCGCTTCACCTTGCGTCTTTATCATGTATTGCGTCTTGTGTAACATAATTTATAAGCTCATCCAAAACACAAACGCCACTTTGAATAAAAAAAACAACACATTTGTCTGTATAAAATTGAGAATGGTATACATGTGTTTAATTATTACCTCCTCGTCTAAAACGTTCATATTATCTGACAGAATTTTGTTTTTGAAGTTATATTTCTTTTGGCGCGATGGAGAAAAATGATAAGAGTGAATTTTTACGATGCGCGCGCACACCGACACCTAAATTCGACATCGTAAAGTTAGGTCTAGGTAGCATGGAAATCGATAACTATGTTCTATTCTAGTATTTTTATATTTAGAACACTTTTGTTAAGCAAAATAATTTTTGTTTAAGCATTAACGCAAGTTAATTAAAATAAGAACTATAATTTTTTTAAGCTACACGTGGCCTCGCAGGCGATTATAAAAAGGAGGACAAGGCAGATAAAGAGATTAACGATTTATTAAAACCTACGTGCCTCATCATTAATTCAATTCAAATAAAAATTCAATTTTCATACATTTAAAATTTGTTAAAGACAATTGGGAATGTTGGGTTCGAAGATAAATAAAAGACACTATCGGGTGTACGTAAAGAAATCTATATTTCTGCTCTGATACAAATAACTACATGGCGGTATATTTTTATCAAATATATTGCTTTGCTTTCAATTGCAAAAATACAAAAGTATTCTAGAAAGGCGATACAAAACCATTTAAAAAATTACATCTCATTAAATCTATTATTATGCGTAAATCTCTAAAATTCACTATATAAAGGCATCGCACCGTTCGCTTTAAATACAAATAAATACTCCGTGGACTAACCAATATTAATACTTTTCGGAAATGGAGGTTAACTTAAACTAAATAAATCAATATTTGGCTTATTTTAATTATACTATAAAGCACATAAATCAATTTGGTCTAAGTTATGCGTATAAGTGCTCTTAACCTAATTATTGCCTTAAGTATTCAGTATAATATTCGCGCCCGTAAAAGCCTTCAGAATTCAAGAATTTCAAATTTCAACTACCGGGCGCAAATATACTCCCAAAGAGTCACTGGACGTATCACAAATATTACCTTAATTAATCTACCTAATCCAATGGAACGGTAAGAAATTACATCAACATTGAGCTAAGTTACATTTATATTAAGTAATATTGCTGTTAGTCTATTATTCTGTTACTGAGGGTAGACGTAAATGGCACGACGGTTATTATGACAAGATCATCTTGTGCCTGCAAGAGGTTTCACTCTAGCCTCGCTAGTTCAAGCACAACTCGTAATGCTTCAAATAAAACTCTGTTTTATTCTCACAATTATTATTACCAGATATACATTTGTATCATATAAAAATATTCTCAGCGTACAGCTAATGAATTGACTCTCGTAGGCATCGCCTTAAACTATATAAATACAAAGCGAAAAGTGAGCAAGTAGAAACCCCGAATAGAGGGAAAGAGATAGCCGATCAACGGAGGTTCAACAGACAGAGATAGATATAGAAAGGAATAAATACGAACTAAGTTCCGTGCGGACACGTCTCACGTGACCCGCAACAAAGGCACGGAATCACAAATTTCGTTTAACAAGAATTATGTGGAAAATAAAGAAATGAATAAAAATTACACGAACAGTTCATACAATTTCGTATTTTATATTTGTGCGGGTAAAACGTTTCAGAAACCAACATTTAGAACAATTTCTACTTGTTTAGACAGGCATATGTATAAAAATATTTTCTTTCATAACTCATACGCTTTAAACAGTTAAAACAATCTTTGAAGACATTTTCCTCCAAAATGAAAATCTGACTTTATAATTGAGGGTAGTTTGAAAATATGAAGGTACTATTTCTGTACCTACTGAACATTTCTTCAGAGACTGACGAGGCTATTATGGGCGTCAGGTGAAGCAAGATCCGGGGCTGATCTTTGTTGCTGCGAACAAGGATGGGGCTGAGGATGTACCGGTGTGAGACCGGTTCCACCTTCCATGAGGCTTTCGAAGTTGAAGGGAATCCCATTGCTGGGTGTACTGATTTCAATTCCAGGGATTTTGTTGTTGCCTAACGCTTTATTATTGTGTATCTGAAATGAGAACGGTTCAATTAGATTTTTGAAAAAAAAAATATATACACATATTTAATTTTGAATTTATAATAGTTAGGTGGGAGAGTAAATATTGCCAGTAATTCTGTTTCTATATGTCTTGTACTACGCCCTGATTTTTCTAAATAGTGTGATTGAAGAAATACGAAGATTTCTTACCTGTGCAGGTGTAACACTAAGAGGCACTTGGAGGAAGTTAGGTCTATTGGGTCTGTTCATGATGGGCGGGGTGTCGAGTGACGTCACAGACGTAGCACTCGTCACCACAGCTAGGTTTGCCGCCGACAACATTATCCTGAAATAGCGAATTATTATATAAAAACACTTCACAACACAAAAAAACTTCTGTCAACACTAATTATGCAGTTTCGAAGCCTGACATACTGTCAATGGATAATGACGGATATTAGGGCGTGTCATAAACTGTCAGCACGTCTAAAAATTGTGACAAAAACGTAGTCCAGACATTCTCCTACTAAGATAATATGTCTTGCTTACTTAAAACAGAAATTTAAATGGATCTGTTAAAAATGAATTAACTCGGTTATATCACAAAATAACATAAACGTTAATATTACAACAAAGTTAAAAAACAAACTAAATTGCACGTTAATTATGTTTTTGCTCACTAAAGGTAAAGAATTTCGACAAAAAAGCGATATTAATGGTTCTCACCTTTTGTTCGGTGTCGGCGTAAAGATATCATTATCTAAAGCAAGTATGGGGACGGGATCGATTGCCGGGTCCATGACTTCCACCTTGACTCTGACACCATCTTCTGGTATATCCGGCAGCATATATGGATCTTGGAAGGGTTTGACATCAGGTGGACTAGATGACCTCTTGTTTAGCCGGCACATGGGCATGTGGTTGTTCAGTATGGCCTGCAACTGGTCTCTGCTCGAGTTGAGTTTTCGGATCTCATCGTGGAGCGCCTGTTTCTTCTCTTCCAGCTTGTCAGTCTCCTCTTGGAGCTCGTTTGTGTGATCAAGTCTTCGCTTTCGGCAGCGAGCGGCTGCCATTTTATTGCGTTCACGACGAACTTTTCTGCGCTCTTCCTCCTCTGGCGAGATGTCCTGCGGGGCTTTGGTTGGACGCCGGCCTCCCATATTGCGGCGTTTGGGCGTCGGTAACCCTGGACTGCTGCTGCTATCGCCACTGGCTGATAGTGGGCCCGGCGACACATGGAGAGGCGTCGGGCCCGAATCGCAGTAGCCCACTGTGTTCAGGATGCCTAAAAATAATAATGTTTATCAACTAACGAGACACATAAAATAGAAAACGTGTTTCTATTTGCAATTGAAACGCAAACCGGTCTCACGTGGGATTTAGTACAATTGACATTTGCATCGACATCGAAACGATACTAGATATCCCGTGTGCAATCAAATAACGAGCTGAAATCCAAACTGAATGGGCAGAGTTATGGGTACGAACCAAATAACCAAGCATTTCGTTGTAAGACAAAAGTTAGAGGTTTCTTTTAGGAAATTTCTAAATTATTGATTGAAGAAAGTCATATTTGAAACTTACCGTAATTCGGCTGCGTGACTGACGGTGGTACGAATCCAGCGTGGCTTGCCTGATCGTTGTGGCAGTTGTTCAACTCGATGTAAGTCTGCTCGAAGTTTCGCAACTGAGTGGGAGTGATGGTCGCCGTCGTGCGTGTTGGGACCCCCGATTGGAGGCCTTCGAGATTTGCCAACTGGAATTAGAAGAGGGAAAATTTAGCTACACATTGTACTAGAAACATTAACTTAAAAAACTGAAAACCACAGTGATTTATAAATTTTCTAATCGATAAAAAGTAAGACGATATAGACAACATATGGTTATACAATATTTGTTTTGAATATTGTTCCACATTCCAAATAAACTTTTATCAACAATAATTAAATATGTAACAACACAGATTATTTAATAAACAAAACAAACCACCAAATAAGCAATATACAGAAATATTTAATCTTTAGATTGCAAATCACCTATATTTAAGTTATAATTCAGAAAATTATTGATAATGGTTTGGTCATCATCTAAGCAGTCCTGACATGATCATAAGACTTTCTACTTATAATAAACTGAAGTACTCTGAGGGTAATTCACACGCGTACTGAAAGATTCCAGTTTCAGAGCAGTAAATCTTTCACCTATCCTTCGTATCAAAACATAAAATAAACAACTCGCTAAGAGCAATTACGTTTATTATTTAAAGATATACATTTGTTATGCGATGACTTCTATCGGTTTTTATTTTAGACCGGGCTGAAAAAGACTAGGCAAATATTGAATAAGAAGTGCATTCTAAATTGATGACCTAGTTACATCCTCGCTTAGACGTAAGTGGGGTGTGCAAATCGGCTGAATAAATTCTTCTACCATGAGTTCTACTAATACCTGCTGGCACCACAGTTCTGTGGCCAGAATATTGGCGAACTCCAGTGGGTCGATATTCTGCATCTCGTCGTTCTAACTCAACCACGTTATAATTAGACGCTTACTCTATTGTGTTGCGCTTTTTGCGACGCGGACACCTTCGTGGTTCGAGTTTATTAGTCGATTTATTCGTTATAACCCGCCCTCGCAAATAAATTGCGAATTGAAGACAATGGAAAGGGTTCGGGTGTCGTGGGGCGGATTGGTATCGTTAATCGCGATCGCGATGAAGTTTTCGTGCGCGGGAGTGCGTGTCGTTCGTTCGTTGCGCGCGGCGTACGGCGGCCGGCCGCGACGGATCGCGCGCTACTGCCGCCCCACACCGCCCGACTTCGCCCGAAATCATCGCCCACGAGCAATTTCGAATCATATATTTATAGAACACTCCTCAACTCCGGAAATATTTCGCATCATTTCGCAGCACGCGGCGGCTAGTTATCAAAGGTAAAGAACACATTACGCAAACAGATCAGACCGCCTAGATAACAGGGTTTTCGCAACTCCAAACTACACCTCAGTATTCTACAGATAATAAATCCTAGTTTCCAATATGAAAATACAAGACGATTTTGACATTTATAACTTAACTAATGCCGGAACAAGATATTAAACGTTGGTACTACGTCATAAGACGCTACTTGCGTGAATAATGAAACCAAGAAAGCTTAGTTACCTATTACTTGGAAGTAGATGCTGATGGTGGGCGGAATGACTAGACCTTGTGGCAAGGACGTACTTCTTAGTTACCAGTTATTATTTTCGTGGGCGTTAAATTTCGATAATGATCCTAATAAGGTATCGAGTAGGAAAATGATAAACTACTTCCCTATATGGCCGTGTTTATTTAAAATACATATAGGTAATTATAATTCTGTTGGATAATGATACGAGACAAGACATGATTCCTTGTACTGATTGTGATCTATAGCAAAACAGGACAAGGCAGATGAGCGCTCCGGAAGGCGCGCACTCGAGTCAATTACTACAATTGCTTAAATGAATTTCGTCGGCGCAGGCCGTGTGTTAATTGGTCACGGTGCTTACCTAGCAATTAACAACCGAAATTATTGACGCACATACTTTATCTATCATTTAATAGTAAAACTAAAGGTGTCGAATTACGCTCAGGTCATTAAACCTTACAAATCATTCACTAAGTCGTTAAAATCGTTAATTTTTCACAATTTCTTACAAGTGACAATTAAAACATTATTTCGTTCAAACTGGGACTCTGGCCTCTGGGTCCCACATTTCTTTATCTGCACTCACAGACACTGCCTCTTTGGGTCTAAGACATGCCGGTTTCATCGTTATGCACTAATGGACGGAAAGGAATCAAAACAACCCAGGGGTGAAACGTTGAAACTATTTGGCCAAATCAGCTGCTATGCTGCTTATGCCAAAGCCTCGATTCTGGATCTTAGCACCGCGATTATATTTCTGTCCTCTTACACCTCACAGGCTAACATCGCGTTAAACAGAAGTCGGTGGATTTGACAATCGTTATCGCGTGCTTGATGAGATCACCGCTATTTCCAGTTGTGACGTTTCTGCTTCAAAATAGGCTATGTTGACAGGGGCGTTAATTTCATTGCATTGAAATCATAATAGAACAATACATTAGTTATAGATTTGGATTATCAGCGCGTAATGACAGAGTTTATTGCCAGTTCTCGGCGTTCTATGCACTTTACAAAATAATAGATGTATTATTTTAGATTAAGGTTGGTTTTTATAAGATTTATGCGCTTCGTGCACAATATTTTTTTATTCGTTTGTTTTCATTACGGTTACCTGGAAGACACCACTTATTAGCGATAAGGTTTTGCATCCCTTTCATTTTTATGTATTATGTTAATTGTTTTTCTATTAATGTAACGAATAAATAAATTAGCGAATCAATTGACACGAAGTTACATATTTTAATATTTACAAAGCAACTTATATTTTTATTTTAAATAGCACATTTTATAATAAATTGTGAGAGATTGTTAAACATCGAACCCTATGCTTTAAAAAAAACGAGCTAAAACTGTGAATAAAAAATTGCGTAGTTTTTATTTATAAAAAGTTACACGTTGACTACGAAGGTAAAATTATTCGAATATGTATAAAGGATGTACTTGTTATTTGTAACACAAGAATTATCTATTGCACATATTAAGATAAGACCGGTCCGCAAGACACGTGCAGAACTCACCCATATTTGACTCCAATACACATTCCGTTTAATATAACCTTATTATTGTACTTTGCAGGAAATATTTTAGTAAGTACCGTTTCTTTTGTGATAGACGGTTTCTTTTGTTTAATTCATCTGAAAGATTGCTATAAGAACTTAGTACATTTACGTTATACAATCAAGTTTATTAAATAATTTTACTAGGTAAAAACTAAAATGCCCTGCATGCACTTAAAATTCTGTTTTTTTTTTTGGAATCATTTGTAAAATTTATATTCACCGTAATATTCATGTATTTTACAATAATGAATATATGATCTGATGTACTTTATATATAAAATCTCTTAGATTTTTATAGACAGGGGATAACGTGCAGTGATGTTAAGTGATACCGCCGCCCATGGATACTGAATGCCAGAGTGCTCGCGAATGCGTTGCAGGCCTTTCAAGAAGCTGGTTTCACATAGTGAAGGTGCGGGAAAAACTGCCTTAAAAAGCTAGTTGTGGAAACGGACGTCGAGGTGATACACAGGTGGACTTTCGTATTCCGCCTTGACTTGCAATTATGTAGCTGAATACCTGCTATTCAGCTGTTTTTTAAGAGTCTGATGGACAAGAATATTTTGTGTTAGTCAATCACAGATCTAATCGTATTGCCAATGACATTCAAATACTTATAAACAAATTCAGGGGACATATATAGAAGTTGGTTTGATAAGAATAATACTTGTAATTAAATTCGTAATTGGTCGAGATGTAAGCATTATTTGCTTTGCTTTACAATTGTTATTTTCCTTATATTAAACGCAACTTACTAGTAAACAATACAGCCAGTAGTAAAACTGTCTATAAATTGTTTTGTGTCAAACGAAATCATTCTAAGATACTTAACCATGATTAAGTAGTTCCTATGGCGGTGGAAAATTCAAGACCAAACAATGTCATGCGCATTATCTGAGCACGTGGTATCGGCGTGATCGTACGGCCACGAAAAATAAAAACAAGTTTATTTAAAAAGCAGTGAGTTTTATATTCAATCAAACTATTAATATTTATAAAAGTTGTCTGAGATCTTTACGTGCATCGCACTTGCTGACCTAACATACCTCTCTCGCATCAATGACATCAAAAACTACATGGTACATCTATTAATCCAACCACAACATGGAAAATTTAATACATTATTTACAGATCCTTCTGGACATGTGTATAAGATAAGCCAATTTATCT
Organism: Pieris mannii; assembly: GCA_028984075.1. Lineage (NCBI taxonomy): Eukaryota > Metazoa > Arthropoda > Insecta > Lepidoptera > Pieridae > Pieris > Pieris mannii. The sequence goes on along the minus strand of CM054776.1, from coordinate 12,571,391 downwards.
AAGAGGAACCATTGTTTCCAGTGTCGAAGTTATCTTGTTCGTGAGTTACAAGGATATACGTCGAGGATTTTCCATTGACAGCACTGTCTTCCGTGAAAAGTAACGAGGTCAAAGACCGACTCCGCCATAAAGTATGTAAATTATCGAAAACAAACACGGAAAGGTGTGAAGCACCTCGACTCGAGGTAAACAATACCTTTTGAAATAATATGCCGAGAACTCTGTAATGTCACTGCAATATTATTACCACGTCCTGTAACCCAGATGTTTCTAAGTAAAGCCCATAGCGATCCTCCAGGTCAACGCTTGTCAATTAGCTATTATTAATAATAATAACATTATTGATAAGAATATGGTATTGTGTATTTAAACACTGCGACAATCATTTCAGATACTATATGTTTACACCATTGCCGCAAACAAAATTGTATTGTAAACCGTTGGACGGAAATATACTATGATTTAAAATACTTAAAACATTAATGGATATCAAATGATTAGCTGGTAATTTTATGAAAATAACCTCACTGCATAATGCATAATATTTTTAGTTAAATTTGATCATACATAATCTGTAAAAAAAATTTTGTACAAAAATTTCAAAATTGAATTTTATTTTATGTTTATTTAGCATGGACACAAGAATGATCAGGATAACATAGATAACTTTAATAAAACCTATTTTTTAACTGACATTTAGATTTTATTTAATCAAGCCTGCATCAGTAAGAAAATTCGACCTCCACAACGAAGCTTCTTCAACCGGTCAGTTGTAAACTCATTAACAGACGGCTAATTGCCTGCACTAATTGCGTTGCTCGAATGGTCTTGGAACTTCTTGAAGTGATTTAATGTATGCCTACCTATATCATATTTTATATTCAAATTCGATAATCAGAATATAACAATAGAACCCAATCTCACTTGGGCAAAATATCGTCCCTGACGAGAAGAACGACTTCTACAATAACCTCCTGTATTATAAAAATCGTATTCCACATTTTTGGCGTATAAACAAAAATACCACAAATTTAGTAGTTATTTAAAACTTGTTTGATTTTACGAAACTAATATTTCAGCAGATCAAGCGACGCAAGTGGAAATGAAAACACCAAACACTCCCCAGAGACTCCAAATATGGGATATTTTTCATCAGTAGGCGCTTGATTAGAACCCTCAAGGAAAGTGGAAAGTCCCAAGCAAACCTCGCGTCGTACAGATGAGACGAAGAGAGGCTCAAGATTGATCACGATGGAGCTCACTGTGGACGCCCTCTGCGGGGACATTAAGTCAAATTTTCGATTTATGTCAAAAATTTAATGGACTTTGACACACAGTCATAGTTCGCAGTTCGTTTACTGAATCTCATCGTAAAACAAAAATATAGCCACGAATAGCAACACTATTTTCGTAACTACGTCGTTACTTCTATTGTACTATGAAAATATTTAAGTAATTCCCATTTCATACTATTTTCATGAATAAAACCTAAACACCATGTTCTTCTGATTTATACTTGAAATTCTACTAGGAAAAATAAATAAATAAAATAAAAAATCATTTATTCATATAGGTAACATATGTACACTTATGAACGTCAACATATAATAGTAAATTTTAATTCCCGTATGGATATTTTAAATATGAGTACTTATTAAAGCATTACTTAATTCAGTCATGGTTCTTTAACTTACAAGCCTTGCGAATTAGGTTCAATGGAAACTTTTAAAATTATATACTTTATAACTACGCAGTATTTTACAGTTTAAACAACTGCTTCATATTTGTTACAGGGCACAGATTTCATGTACAGTTCTTAAATTTCCCAAGCAAAGGAGTGGCTTTAGTAAGGACTAACTCTAACAGATCATGATTCGAGTTAAAGTTCTCCATTCTTTTTAGTGACACTAATATTCTTACATTACCGTATTTTTACGATTTTTATTTATTTATTAATACTTCGTTGCAATAACAAACTTGATAAAATTTAATGAAAATGAGGGCGATCTCTTGGAGGCACTTTGTCCACTGTCGAAAAGAAATTTATCACAAGGCTCACATGATATTAAGTGAGCCCTAGCTAGAGCATTGCGTGCTTTTTAAGAATTGGCACGATCAATTCTTGAAGACCCTAAGTCAGTTATTACAGTGTGAATTACATTTTTGATAGATCCCCAGCCACAACACAGTAGTTAACTGTTTTAAATATACGTCGAGATGCATAATCTTTACTACACATGCAAGCAGTATGCGGCGCCTGCATTCTGTCGCGACATTGACCGCCACCGAGCGCATAATAAATGACTTGGCAGCGCGCCAAAGCCCTTCCTACCTTTGTTAAAAGTGCATCCTACTGTAGCCATAACGGAGAGTGAAGTGCGAAAAAATCGATACGCGAATCGCGATTGTTTGGGAACAATGATATACTACGACTAAACGATTGTGATACTTTATACATTATAGATTTTATAGGGCAGAGACAAATTTTTATTTATTACATAAATAAGCAATTGTTTTGTTTGTGTGGGTGCACTCGCAAACCAAGAGTTGTTTTGTTTGAAATAAATGGGTTAGGGCTTTAATAAAATATCGCTGGTAATATATATAAAAGTAATGGCACTAGTATCCGCTGCCAATTTTATTATAATTGAAGAAAATCAATGTCAAATTAGTTAAAACACGTTTCATTTATTTGCCAATGTTAATGGATCCAAATTATTGTTTATTGGATAGTCTGTAGTAAATTCATAGTCTTACATATTTATTTTGAAGCATGTCTGTTAATGACAGTTGACATTGTCATTATCAAAGTAAAAGTAGTTCAAAACTATTAATTCGTTCGAACGAATCGTTGATAAAATTTGTCAATGTTGCTAGATTGCCAGCAGTATTGCTGCGGCATATATTACACATAAAGTTTATGATTCTAGTGTCAAATAATTAAATTAGCCCATCGGATGCCAAATTTTATAGAATACTAAAGTACATGTGTCAAATCAATATTAAATATAAAATTTTATCAAATCATATATAATAGTGATTTGCAATCCATATGTATATATAAATTATTTGATTAAATAACTAATTACAAAAACAAATACACAAACACTGACGATTTTTATATAACAATGTCTATACAATCGGTTTGCTTAAACCACATTCGTACGGTTATAATCACAGGAATCGGCCTCAATTTTCATGAAAACCGTCGCATATCGTTTCTCGGAAAACCCGTGTGACTCACCACACTCTGCCGCGGGTCACTTCGAGCGTTCAATTCAAAATCACGCATGATTCATACGAACTATGAATCACACGACAGTGAAATTTCATGAAAATACAATACAATTTCTCTTTTGATACGTTGCCAATGCAAGGTCAGCCTGAAGGTCGCACTAGAAAGTGCAGGAAGAAAAACGGATTAGTTACTAGAGTAGACAACTTGTACTATCATGGCGTGATCAGAGTTGTTCGGATTAATACCTGCAGCTAAGTTTCATCATCGAACGTCGAGGCAGAATATGAAATTCCCCCCATATCACCTCGACGTCCGCCGTTCCACAACTGAGCAAGTTTTTTCAAGGCAGTTTTTGCCGCGCACCACCACTTTGTGGAACCAGCTGCCCACTGAAGTATTTCCGAACCAATTCTACTTAGGGTCCTTCAAGAAAATCCGGCAACGCACTCGAGAACCCTTTGGCATTGCGTGTCCATGGGCACTTGTCACTTAACATCAGATAAGCCTAATTTGTCCTCTGTTCTATACAACAAAAAAACTCCACCAGTAGTTATAAACAACTGCTTTTTTAAATATAGAAACCTAATAAGAGAAATTGTAAGACTGGAAACAAAATAAAGCACTTCCGACTTCTGAGTCGTAAAAAAATTGTCTATTGAAAAATAAAAGTGTGAAGGCGATCTTATAACGTTGAGGTTTCGATCTTAAGCCGCAAAGTATGGCGCCGGAGGACCGGATATAGTCCGGAAATGGCGAGCATTCCTCCTCGCGCCGAGTTGCCAAACCACATGTTTCATTAAAAATTGGAACATAATACGCAGTTTTAACGACAAATGCTTGTGGTTATTATAAAATCGGCTCTACCTAACCTATATAAAATATTGATCTAAATTTTATATTAAATTAACATGCGTTATTGATTTTTGCTTTCAAACATTTATTCCTTGAAACATTCATACTTTAAACAATATACACACTTTTATTAAATACCGAATTAATTATAATTTTTTTTTCAAGGTCCTCTTATAGAGTATACTCCTCCTCCTATTGTTTCCATCTCTCTCTATTCTTCTTACTCTCAAACATATTGTCACATAATTCCAAAGTATCGATAGGAGATCTGGTAAATTGAATAATTACGATGACACTGCGTAATACGGAAAATTTTGACTTCTTGAAAAAGGCATGTAAAGAATTATCATAGGGCTCATTAATTAATAATACAAATCAGGGCAGACAGGTTATCAATTTCTATATTAATTTTCTGTGTTAATTGCGATAAGACACGGCTGCACAACAAAGAACGCTAGGCAAGGTATTGTGAATTTATAATTTCAGTTTTTTTGATCGTATACAAAGTCAGAAATATTTTAAAGATTTTTCAAGATTATGTAAATGTCAAAAACAGTACTTAGAGGGAATTTCTAGAATTGTTTTTGTTAAGGCCTAATCATTATTTCTTTGCAACTACTATTCAATTAGAAAAACATCGCGCAAAATTGACTTCGAATATTAATTAGTAAAAATATATATTTATTCTTACAGACGAAGCCAATACAATATTGCTGGCTATGTAACACTGTTTTGGCTTTGGGTAAACTTTTGTATTAAGTCAATTATATTTAAATGTTCCATAAATTGTTTGTGTGTGCCACTATAATACGTTTATATTGAGCGGTGTTGGCCTAGTGGCTTCAGCATGCGACTCTCATACCTCGGTCGTAGGTTCGTTCCCCGGCTGTGCCCTAATAGACTTTCTCTCTGTGTGCGCATTTAACATTCGCTCGAACGGTGAAGGAAAACATCGTGAGGAAACCGGCTTGCCTTAGACCCAAAAACTCGGCGTGTGTCACAGGAGGCTGATCACCTACTTGCCTATTACATTGAATGATTACATAAAAAATACAGAAATCGGAGACCCAGACCTAAAAAGGATGTAGCGCCACAGATAAATAATATGTACTTGTATAATTCTTTTTGTAAGAGTACGCATATATATGGCCTTCACAACGGCCCGGTGCATTATCTCGTATTATCGTTCCGTCATTATTATTTTTAAACAGTTATGTGGTACGGATAAGTGATAAATAATGTACTATGTACCGTATGCATTATTTCATAGATATAAAAACTGGTTTTCTTTTAATATAATAAAACCTAACAAAATTATACATTCAGTTCCGTTATGTACGAAAAACAATCTTGTGACGAATATATGCAAAAACATATGCATAGCAGTGTGCAGTAGAAGTGTTGGCTTAGTGGCTTATGCCTACGCAACTGAAGCTGGAGGTCGTCCGTTTAAATGATTTAGTTCACACTCACTGATACCGGCAAGCATTGGACCTAGTAAGTCTTGAAGGTGCTCTGAAACTCTGTGTTCACCAGAAAATTTAATTATATGTATAGTCAAAATCTGTTCAACTACAACGAAGGAACAACTCATATGTATGTGTATATAAATCCGTTGACGTTTGTGTCCCGCGCTCCGCAAACTTTCCCCCACTCCCTTGTTTAATACTCAAGAAGTTTGCCGGTATCTGTACTATGTATATCTTATAAAATCATATTTGACATTAACAAGTAATTTACAGTACGAAGCCCACGCTGTATTTTGCTTGTTTTATTTATTTTTTAATTGCGTCGCCCACATGAGTTTAAATTACTCATGTTACACGGTCTCAAATAAAAGTTAACAGTGTTATAAGCACGACGTATCTTAGCAAGTTACTCTTAAGTTTGAACCGATGATAAATTAAAAAAAAAAGTTGAAGTTACAAATCAGAGGGCAAAACGTAAATGGGGGATTTCGATCTAATTTTTCATTCCCATATATACTAGTAGACTGATTCAAAATAAAACTTAAATGTAAAATATCAAGGTGTACCTTACTTTTAAAATTGCAAAGACTTTTGACGGCAAAAGTAATAAAGCAGCGTGAAACAGTTACGTACAGACGTCAGACAAAGCCATTGTCTCGAACGTTACCTTGAGCCGAGGAAATGATTAATACGTGATATAAAGAAAATGTACAGAAAATCTAACCAAACACTACATTTCGAAACAAAGGTATTTTTAATTGCTCATTTATACAATTTCATTTATTCATTTAGGTAACACAATGTACACTTATGAACGTCAAAAACAGAAATGTATATGAAATGCTTCTAATTTTACTGCCAGTTCTCAAATCAAAGGCGTACAACGGACGAGAAGAACTGGCAATCAACTATCCGCCACTCTTTCAACAAATGTTATAAGGTCGATATGTAATCTGCACATAGGATTTTAACGAGAGTTCGGGGTAATGCAGTTATTTATCTTTTTTAACACAGCATTTGATTTACTTAATACAATTTTTATATTATTTTAGATTTAGGTTGGTTTTTCTATATTTTTTATTAGATTTATTTCACTTCTTGCCCACCCATCATATTTTTTTTGTTTTTTCCTTGAATATAAGTGTAAATAAATTAATAAAAAATAAACACTTAGGAATTCTAATAACTCTAGGTATATAAAGAGAAGTAAATTACCCCTAATAATAGCTTAATACTTTTAAGAACTTAGTAGGTACCTTTAAACCTAAACTCCTATAGGTACTTTAGTTTTAAAGCCTAATTAGTTTTATCGCCTAATTTAATTAGGGAAAGATGAGTGATATAAGTTTTTAATTAATTCAATTTAAATTTTGGTATATTTTTAATTTGTGGTTGCTTGTGTATTTTTTCCCTGCTTGTATGAAATTTTTATATCAATAATTGATGTGTATGAATATAATTTGTGATGAATATTTTAAGCATACATGTTTGTGACTTACAAATAAATTTATAAATGTGACTTTAAACTCGTGAGTTCGCTATAAATGGAGGTGGACACGAAAATTTTAATCACAATTCAAATGCTAGTAGTATAAAATCAACAAACCGTTAATGCAAATCTACTTGCATTCTTGAACAAATTAACCTTGATGAGTTTTATCTTATAAACCATTTTTAATATTACAATATAATTTAAAATGTATCTGTAGATTAAAGTCGACTGTGCATCTACTTAAGTCTTGAAGTTATGGGTAACTTCTAAACATGCATTCACGTTGTCTAAAAACTAGAACCCATGAAGATATGAAATGCATGAAAAAATAACGATAAACGATGAAGCCGGCCGTTGCTATTTTTATGTATTGTGTTATTTGTATTTTTTATTATTATTATAAGTAGTGCAACGAAGTGTGAATGAATAAATAAATACATTAATGTACTTCCAAACATGTAATAAAAAACAATAATTCATTCAGATTATCGCATACTTAGCTACTCTTGTATATCAAAAGTGTAATTTGACATTCAGAAGTCATGTTCAGCGTCTGATATCCCTTCAAAGCGGATATTTTAAAACGCTTTAATACGACGAAAGTTTGTTGTTGTTTACGAAAACACGTTCGTATTTACATTCGCCCAAGTCGTATCAGACACTAATTACATACATCTATTGTATTGGTGCAAAAGTGATTAAAACATCAATAACAATAATATTGAACCCGACTTTAACCAACACACAGAAAGAAGTATTCAATCCCTAACAACACTTTACGGTCGACGACACTGTCTCAAATAATGGCGGTCCTTATTTGACAGTTCCGATTTATGCGTAGTACAATTCTCGCTCTTATAATAAATTTAGCAGAAAATTAATTGACATAATTACTTAATTTATTTTAATTGGGCATCCGGTAAGCCTCCTACCCATTTGTCGCGTATTACATTAAAAAATCTAAATACCAATAATGCATACGTATTTCCTTGCTTTTGCAATAATTTGAAATTGTACCATTCGTTTAGGACTTCCAAACCTATTTGACTATTCCTTTAAGAAAGAAGCGTACTCAATTTTTAAAAAGCCGCCAACGCACATGCGGGCCTTCGGACAGTGACCATGAGCGGTAACTTATTACATTCTACCCCGTTTACTGTCCAATAAAAATAAAAAAATACCTACTCAAATCAGGCCAAAAATTATATAATAAATTTTAGGCAACTCCAAAGGATTCTATATCATAAATATCAAGATTTTAGCGTCTCAAAACATAGATAGATATACAATTTCTGAAAAAATCTTACTATACACGTTACAAATATTCGATATCAGTGTGATAGTGACGCTCAAAAGGTCTGCTAATTCCAGCCGGCCGCTTATCACCCTTCCACGAAAACAAAGATAAGAACTTTCATTGCAAAATACTTCAAAGTACACAAGGACTATGCAACTGATTAGCTATATTTTATCGTTCAAAATGTATTAAGTAGGTAGTTAACTATCAATATTATTACCTTTTCTAAACTTACCTACTTAAAAATTCATTCAGATGCAAATGTATGTATATTGTATGCAATCGTTTAACTACTTCTCAAAGTCATAAGAATGTTATTTAAGACAGAAATGTAAATGAAAACCTTCAATGTCTGAGCAAAAGAGAGAATAAGGGTTGATGCAAGAGGTGTATGTCCTCATGATAAAGCACTATTCACATCCACATGACATAACTAGATAGTACTCCCCAGTGCTCAGTAGGTACACTGATGATGCAAATAATCTCGATTATGGCAAGGTTGACGTCGGTCTGAGGGTTCGTTCAACTGACCGCGAACGATGACACGAAGCGCGCGCGCAACAACGCACCGTCACATGCGCACCAGACAACATCGCCAAAACCTTTTACCTAATTAGCAAAGTATTAAAAAACCTAACTAAATTCTGCAGCCTCAAAAATTGCAGGAAACAAAATGAAGCGATCCAGTTTCAACATCGCATAATCATGTTCCAACATGTAACGAACGACGAGGAAAACGCTGACTTAACTATGTAGGCCGTTAAAACAAAATTACATTATGATGACATCAGCCATTCGGACAAATATCAAAAATAATTATCATTCCCACTTACCAAATAACTACGATAAGGCAATCCAGTAACTAATTGCACTGCACAACACTTGCGATTTCAAACTTGGAACAACAGAGGCGAACGCGTGCGCACAATAAAAACAAGCGACTGACAGATGTCGGGCGCGGAAAACCCCTGTGCGGAGAACGTAAATATTGCGCTTCGACTGGACAAAGGTTTTTATCTAAACCGGTGTCAGTACAACACGAGAATCACGGTCAGCGGTGGAGCGGTGAGTGAGGCTCGCGCGTCGGCCCCGCCGTCGTCTGATAAGCCTGGCGCGACGCCCCTTGGCGACGCCTACGCCCCACTCGGCGCCGGTGCATCGTAAACACACCACCGGCCGCCCCTGCCGACCAGACAGGCCCCCGCGCAAATGCATCACCTACGCAATTTCGCAACGCATGCAGCAGAACTTTCAACTCCTCAAAAAGGCGAACTTGCGACACCCTGTAGCCTAGATATCGCAGAGAACAATGAGGTGCCACCAACAAACCCTTTTGGTCTCCTCCTAATTAGGAATCCAACACAGTCTGCGCGATTACTTACGTAGAATTCATAATTAAGTTAGTGAAGGAAATAAGTGCCAAATTGCAGTTAGGTGGATTGCACAAATATTTACAAATGGTTACTTATCTATATATAAATTTGTATCGTTAGAGGTTTTGCATTTAGAAATTAAACAAAAAATTATAATTTGTTGACGATATCTTGCAAATTGTACTTGAATTCAAAATCAAAATTAAAATGAATTAGTTCATTGAGACTAAAGTTGTACAAATTATAAATTATTTAAAACACTTATATAGATTGCATTGGGAATGTTAGACAGAGACAGACATTGAGGAAAATCATTAATTGAATAATAGGGACGCTGGACAAAAAATTACCGCGTTGAAAAAATGCAAGAAATGCAATAGACTATATGTTAAACACTGATTACAATATTTATAAGGAAACAGTCAAAAAACAAAGAAAACCGAAAAACATCAAAACTGCGTGGGAGTAATAAAACGATAAATTGGATCCAATAGGAACAACGAATTATATCGTCAACCAAAGTGGTAAAATTGCTGCACTTAAAAATTTCCACATTTTTTTTTATAGAACATGGGGCAAACGGGCAGGAGGCTCACCTGATGTTAAGTGATACCGCCGCACATGGACACTCAATGCCAGAGGGCTCGCGAGTGCGTTGCCGGCCTTTTAAGAAATCAACTTTGAACCAAAAATCTTTGTGAATTTAAGGCAACGAAATCAATAGGTCACAAAAAATTAAATCAAACCTAAATTAAATGTTCGTCGTACTAAATGCAGTCATAAACATTTACGAGTGCATTACTCTCTGTACTGACAGAGTGCGAGATCCTTCAAGCAAGAATGCCCACACAAATAAAAATATTCAAACATTGTATGCATACCACAAACGAACACATTAAACGGTACCACAATTTTAATATCGGGGAGTTATTTGACGGTTTTCTGGCGATAAAAAATTAAGGTCCTTTTGTATATAAGTCAGGCTGTCAACCGAGAAATCTGGCGAGACGCATTAGGCCCACATAATTTACGAGATTAATCTTTTCAAATAATTTGACCTTTTCATCTGACGAGGGTTCATTAAATAATGTCCGTATTGGATGTGCGCTTATAGTGGCGTCGATCACGTTTTTGTTCAAGTGATATTTATTCAATATATGATTCTATAAGTAGCGGAGGAAGGTTTTATTTAAAGTAGACTTGCAACGAATATTCGGTTACTATTCGGTATTCGGCCTATTCGGCTGCTTTTTTTATATTCGGCCGAATACCGAAATTATTTATTTATTTATTTATCCTTTATCACCTTATACAAAAACACACATAACAAAAATAAAAAAACAGGTACAAAAGTTATGAGGCAAAGAGCGGCCTTATCACTTACAAGCGATTTCTTCCAGGCAACCCTAATGAGAGACAACGATAAAGAAACCAATAGAGGGTAGAGTACAAAAAATGAAAAACAATTAACAAAAAAAACAAAAAAATTTAAAACAAACGTTAACCCATTAAGTGTATTTTTTTTTCTCATAGATAAATAATTATTAAAATGAAAAATTTAAATCGATTGATTACGTATACGTACGATTCATATTTTCACTTCTGGTATCATTTAAGTATTAATTGGTACATAACACAGGACATAATCATCTTCTGAATTGTAAAAATGGAGGCTTATATGTATTTGAATTATTGTGGTAATAAAAATTTTGATGGGTAAGGTTCTCATTTCTTTTATAGACATTAAGTAGTCATACAGACTACAGTTCGTTAGCAATTTACCGCGCAGAGTAACTGCGGGCGCGCAGGCGATGAGTTCATTAGAACAAAGCAAAGAAGCGCGAAACAATCACGTCTGTACAAGTTTTTGGCGCAAAAATCCAGCCGAATACTTTTGCCTAATATTCGGCTATTCGGTCAGGGGCCTCGCCCAATATTCGGTATACTGCCGAATACACTATTCGTTGCAAGACTAATTTAAAGTAATGCCTGTATGATCTAATCTAAGGGATTATGTACGCCTAACGAGTTCCTATTAATTGCCATATTTCAATGCTATCGATCTATTGTTAAATTGTGGAATCTGTCGTATTCTTTAGCTTATGAATGCCGCCATTGTCTGCCTTATGAGGTGAACAATTCTATGTAAATAGAACACATAAATGTAGGACATAAGATTTTATAATAATCAAACGCACGTGCACTCAATGCAAGTATGACATCCTTTAATAAGGCAATCAAGGCGGAAACGTGGAAAATGTCAGTAATCTACGGTGCTCTAAGCACGACTCATGACCATAATCGGAACAAGGACTTAGCAGCTGTTGTAAATATGGACTTCAAGCTCATTGTGACGTAACTGAGTGCAACAAAGAAATAATTGCAGTGGGAATTGATAATCCTTTGTTAGAAATTTGTTTATTTAAACAATTACAAAATCTTATCTATACCAGATAAAAGATGGAAACTTCAATGCGAAAGGAGAAAGAACGTCATGGATAGAGAAATTTCAATGCTGGAATAGGCCTTTTTACCCCTGAATGGGTTTCGAATTAAGCTAGGTTAACGACTAAAATAAAATAAAACACTAAGACTATATATTGTTAACATTTGTAAATATTGGTAATAAACGGGATTTATTATTATTATTAATACGTCATTAGATAGTTACAGAATATGGTAACAATATATAAAATATTCCTTGAAGTTAAACCAAATTATGTGCACCTTAAAATATCTTAATTAGAGAATTAATTATTATATTTAATAATATATTTATCCTATACCCGTGAGACTCTGTGAAAAATTAAGTTGTCGATCAGTTAAACAAAAGGATTAAAAAATGTCAAGAATGTTCACATGCGGTCCAAATGTATGAGTCATCCGACCCGTACTTAGTTGTAACTATCGTCCAAAGTCAATAAAATTCAAGAGCTGCATTAGTTTGTACAAAAAATACACAAATTAATTCTGTCAAGGTCATGTGTTACGATATCACATTGACAAGTGACATTTAAATGAATAACCTACTTCAATACTTACAAGTTTTACTAACGATACTACATAGAATAGATAATTTAAAATTACTTTTACTAATTCATTTCATTAGTAATACTATAAAAACCACTGTGGTTTGTATTATGTATGTCATCTCGAAAAAACACTGCCGTAAAACAGAAGTGACAATGGGCGGGGCATACAGCAAGATATCCAGAAAAAATGTGGACTTTAAAGACAACTATATCGACAGTACGAAGGGGGAGAAGGAGAAGTGGGCGCTCCAGAAAAACGTGGATAGAAGAAATAGAAGCGGTAGCAGGAAGCGAATGGAGAAAGAAAGAGATAGACAGAGTCACTTGGAAAAGGGGTTTCAATCGACGGTAATGAAGGTAAGATATAGGATAACAAGAAAAGAGTGTAAAAAACTCAGCTGTATATTATTTTTGTCGTGATTAGAAATAAGACAGGCTTTTATTATTATTATTATAAACCAGTAGTTTTCGATAGCCAGAATTATTTTTTCAGAAAAAAAATTCTAAACTACAAATGCAGTGATCGACCTTAGTGATATAATCTAATTATAGCTGTGTCGATGTGAGTATGTAAGCGCAAACACATCTTTATAAAAACATATATGACTAAACTAATAACTATATATTTAGAACTAACCGGGAATTTCCAAGTCCATTTCAAATAACTATAAAATATATATATGTAAAATATAATTTGAAAACAAAGAAGCATTGAGAGAACTTGTATGGAGGTAATAATGAAATAAGCTGACTAAGGCTTTGACGTCAAAAAGGAAAGTTGTCTTTGGAAAAGGAATAAGTTCTTTTAAGCTTAAGGCCCTATGCCATCACGAATTGCTGTGTCAGTGTCTTGGGGCCGAGACTGAGGCGCGCCGTCCCGCAATAACTACTAGGTAGTTATATAATACATTAAATTAATGTAATTTTGTCATTTTCCGTTTCATTTTTTTTATTTTCCTAAAATTGGCTTGCGATAAAATATATCGTATAAATTTTAAAATCATGTTATTTTAAAATTATACTATTTTCGTCACGAAATGAATTCAAAGTGTCAAAAATTGGCAATGATCGGATTTTTTTATCTAGCGAAGTTATTTAAATCCTGATTCGATCTTTTAAAATGGATACTGAACTCCACCATATATTTTTTCCATTTGGCCTACTTAAAGAAACGATGATAACAAAAAATGAAAGAAACTGTCCTTTTTTAGAGTTTGGCGACGGGATAGGTCCTTAAAGCGCAAACACAAAGGGCCAGCCAGAGACAGTGATTAAATCATCATCAAGGCGGCTACTTTGCAAATAGCTAACAATAACCTCCCGTTAAAAGATACGTCAGTTCAAAATATTTACTGTACTATTGTTATCTTCTTTAAAAGCCGAGAATAATATTGTCATTTGAAATACGGATATCACAGTGAACGCTTCACGGAGCTAATAAAAAATTAAACCCATTTAAAATAATTGGAAGCAATCGTGACTGGTCCATTACTAAACCGAAACATTCTTATTTACATTTATTTTAAATGAAAACTATTTACAATGACACACAATATCATTCAACGATTTTCAATTATTAAAACCATCTGTAAAATCACTAAAGTAATCCATGTAAACACAAACAAATTATATATGTGATACATATCGAATCAAATGTCAAACGTCAAAAATCTAACAAGTGGTTTAACAACGGTAATAAAAAACGAAGTATTTAAAAAGTGATAGACAACAACGTGGGTGGTGTGAAACTGTCAAATAGTGGGCAGGCGCATAAAAATGTCATACTAACGACACAAGCCTTTTATAAGGCGTAAGACTTGTTATATTGGCCTCAAATTTAACAAGTTTATTGTTAAGCTATATTAGTAAGAAAACTCTATTCTGATATTTGTATTTTGTTGTTTCTACTACGTAAGTGCGTGTTCACTATGCCTCCTGCAGCCTGCTGATAGTGGACAAATCTTTGTTTTTAATTTATTTTATTATACTTTATTACTCAAGATGTCATATGGAACATGGTGTAATGGTTGCAGCTCCTTACAAACGTTATGTAAAAGAAAAAACTTGGCGATGAAAAAGAGTGGCGGAGTGTTTATTGCCAGTTCTTCTCTTCCGTTCTAGGCACGGATTTGAGAACTGGTAGTAAATGTAAAATTAGAAGCATTTAATGTATATTTATTTTTTTGACGTTCATAAGTGTACATTATGTTACCTACGTGAATAAGTTATTTTTGAATTTGAAGATACCATCTATAAATGACACGCCAATGCCAGCTAATAATAACGAATCTGTATATTACATATATACATGTATACAGTATACATATAGTACCGTTAGCTTTACAAAATATGTTATTTTAACACTTTTAAACATTTGTTTAAAAAATTAGTTACGAAATTACGCAAAAAATGAATGTTTCCAATTTCAAACTTCAACAACAAATTGACAATATTAAATTTTCATTGCGTCAAAGAACTCCGCATTTTAAGCGTTTGACAATTGACATATGCGTCACTTTCGATTGTGAATGCCGTTCTTCGTTAAAAAGATAACTACATATTATAAGTAGCTCTTACCTAAGAACAAAAGCTTTAAAGAGTTTTAAATTATCTTCATAGTTCTGCCCGAAGCGGAACAAGACAATGGACAACACTTTAAGTAATGGACCGAAATGGATAACATTGGTTAAGTTATCTTCAACGACAGCAATAAAGTCACAACGTCTCAACTTATGCAACCGAAGTGTCCACTTAGCTTTATGGTGACTACTGATAATTGTGTACTTAGATATTTTAAATGTCTGTTAAAACATAGGGTTATTAAACAAGTTCTATAGCTGGGTTTTAAACAATTATTTTCGTTGGAAACTTTATGTTGTAGGTTGGAACTTAATGTTAATAATGTAATGTGGCATGCTTAAATTGAAATATATAGAATATGGCATAAATATAAAATAATTTCAAAGGATTTTGAAACAAACATTTTATGGTTATCAAACAAGTTCTATAGATGGCTTGTATACAATTGTTTTAGTTGGAAAGAACTTAATATTAATAATGTAAGGCATGCTTGAAATGAAATATGTAAAGTAAGGCATGAATAAAGATAATTTTAAAGTATTGAGAAACTAACATGGAGTTATTGAACAAGTTCTACAGTTATATAGGCATTGATACAATTGTCTTGGTTGGAATGGACTTAATATTAATAATGTAATGTGGTATGCTTGAATTTAAATATGTGAAGTAGGGCATGAATAAAAATAATTTTAAAGCATTGAGAAACAAACATAGAGTTATTAAACAAGTTGTCTATCTAAAGATTTGATACAATTGTTTTAATTTGAAGGGCTACATATTAATAGTATGTAGCATACTTGAAATTAAATCTATGGATTGTGGCATAATGTAAGAATTTTAATTTCAGATAATTCGAATGAGAAAACAAAGCTTTCTGAAGCCTTTTCCCTTTTAATTTCGTAAGCAATTCAAAGCATATCATTAAATGGCATATAAAACCTATTTACCTATTACTGTGCCAACACACCGCCGACTTTTTGGATCTAAATCAAGCCGATTTCTTCACGATGTTTTCCTCTTTTACCGTTCGAGCGAATTTTTAATGCGTCGTCGAATCTATGAGGGATGAGTATCGCACGCTGAAGCTCTAAATAAGATCACTACTTGTATTATGGAAACTAAAAGTTTGATTAATTTTGAATCTTTTAAAAAATTACTACGAATTACGCGCAAGATGTTGTGAGCTATGATTTCCGCCCGCGATATCTTGGCTGACTCATATTTCTACGAAGCATGACACACGAATATTATCTAATCGCACAAAGACCGTGAAAAATTTTAATCTATTTCAGTATTTTTATACACTTTTGCAATACCAATTATATTTATATGACACTCGCTCTTTACAAAAGGTTGCCGTAAACAAAAAAAATCTGGAGCACTTCCCTTGTTTTTTCTATCTAAAACCAAGTCAGTTAAACGCATCTAACTACACATATTAAACAATCGTATTTCTTAAAGTTTTTGATATGTGCATAAAACTTTGTCTGGCATACTGGTGCCAAACATGGTCAATGGCAAACAAAAATTTCAAAAATTGAAAGAGCCATTAAAGGATTGAAAGAAGCATGTTAAAAATAAAAAATGAGACAGAGAGACTAATTAAAATGGCAATGTGCATGCTATACGATAAGAGATAATACAGGAAAATGGACTAAAGGGATTGTGGAATGGTATCCAAGACAGGGAAAAGCAAACCGAGGAAGACAATTGGGAAGATGATCTTGAGGCGACCAATGTCAGAAGAAATCACCAAAAATTGAACTATAATATTTAATATCTAAATTTTTTTTTTAGATTAATTAATTATTCATTCATTAATTCATTCACGTTCATATTAGTAAAAAAATATTAATTCAATACGAATTTTTTTAAATTATATATTTGAATATTTATCATATTTTTATTAAACTTTAATTTTTTTAAGCGTAAATAAAAATATAAGACTTTTTTAAGACGTTTTGATTATCATTTCTATGTATTCTAACATTAATATCATAACCAGGTGTCATCGATATAAAATACAAATATACATACAAAAATAAACATTTAAAAAGCATTTAATGTTGTTAATAGACATATAGCAGTTCATCTTAGTGCAGTACAATTAGAACAAATTGTTCATATCCGGCTTTTATTGGTCGCCATATAACCGTTTAATAGGTGTCAACTGTCAACCGAATACATCTGCTATCTAACCACAAGTTTAATATTGGTTTAATTAATTTAATCACTTGAAATCAATGAAAACAGAACAAATTGAATAAAAAACCCAATTTAACATTTTTACTACATACTTCATACATTATTTGTTGTTTAATTGTGAGTTAAATAAAATGGTGTAATTTATAAATATAATATTACTCTTTAACGTTATAAGGTTCAAGATTTAATTAATCCTTGAAGTTAATTAAGGCTGCATTAGCGTAAAATTAATTAAAAACAATATTACGAAAAGCAGGTAAACGATTTCAAAGTGGGAATTCCCAGGCGGACGTGCGTTCTTGGAAGTAAATTACGACGCGGGCGCAGGAGAAATTTCACAAGCAATGTAGGTCAAGACAGCCGGACTTAAATTTCGCCTCGAAAAGGTTAACATCGCTACCCGGTTCTTGCGCAATTAGACTCCTTAAAGATCAGTTGTTTCTAGAAGACTGACTTTTAGTAATCATAAAAAACACCTTGCCTTGTATGCACGCGGGGAATAGACAAATTTAAAAATTAAATATTATATAAATACCGTTTACGACGACATAGTTCAGAACAAAATACCGGTTATATTGACCAAAATCAAAGGTCCCGGCTGAATTCTAAAATAGTCCCTTCGTTATAACATATTTTGACTGTAATATTTAATATCATGTAAATTGTGACTGCCTTATTTCATTAAATACAATACAGTGTTGTAAGATATAGAATTAAAATAATGAAACTCTCAAAATAGTTTATTCCAAATTAATTTGAACCAAGTGGTTGGTAGAGAAAAGTTTAACTAAATCTAAATTAATAAAACAGCAATTATCCCGCACGTGACTCAGTTATGAAGTCTACAACCAAGTATTCTGGAGTTGTACACTTTAGGTAATACCCAAGGACTTCATTGATACTTAACGAGAATTTTCATAAACTTTGCGGTTACAAAGTCAACGAGGTAAATAACAAAAGGAATTATTGAACCACGTCAATCAGAAGTGTCGCTTAATCTATCAAACCGCTTCGACACAATAACAGAATATTAATTTATAGAGATGTAATTGAACCTTTAAAAAAATCATTCATTAGTTTCATAACCGAGCGTCATCGATATATAGGAATACATATAAATGGAACAGCTGCCAAGTTCGAGGAACTTCCTAAAGCTAGTGTTTCGATTACATCACACGATGACGTCATCCAGTCGTATGAGTTGTGACGTTTAACTAGTTTGCCCCATTCACATGTATTTGGTTACGTGCTAAACGACTCAAGATCCGCATTTCTTCATATTGCATCATGTAAAACTCGTCAAATAAGTTTTGTTCTAAGACAATCTTTAATTACTTCTATAAGTAATCTAGTTACAGGAACTACAACTTTCCATTTGAAACCTTGAAACATTTTAAGCTAAAGGCCGAGAGAGATAACTTTATCGACTTATATTACTTCACTTTTGTATGCTGGCGCCATCTCTTATTACAGCGGGACATTAAAAACTATTAACGATACTTTATTCACGTATAATATTGCATAATATAGATTTTAATAAACAGTATTAATCTTGAATTAATTCCATTTAATTAAGTATTATATGTACAACTCACCACTGGCTTTGAATATTCATTCTGGTAGTCGAACATGGTAGCAAACATAAGACTTTCGTCCTGCTCGCCGTTGAAAAGGTGGTAGGGCACCAACTGAGACATGAAGACAGTTTTCACAATCGTCCACAACCAATGCACCAAATATAAATCAATAAAAAATCAAATAAAAACACAACTGATAAGAGGATGACTCATGTAGACGCGGGTTGGCTAGAATGTTTAATATCAAACTGAGTCAGCGCCCGCGGTGCCAGCTAGTTTTGTACGCGACGAAACCGCGCACGCGCACTTCGCATTTCACAAAAAGGTAACAAGCGACAGCAATTTTAGCAATTCCGAGCCAAAACATTCAAACGACTTTGTCATGATAAAATATTTTTCCAATGAATCTTGGAAGTAGTTTCGATTAACCATTTGTTTCTTCCAAGTTGGCAAGAAATAACGAATAACGGGAATAAACCGAAATAGATCGTTCGAATTGCTTCAAAGAATCGTATTATTAATATTTTTGAATTCATGGGAATAATCGCCGCATGATTTAGTGGGTGCGTTGCCGCCCTTTGAGGGACGAGTATACTCTTTTTAAACAGTTTCAGGTTGTATCTCCCATATAAGACCCCACCGGAAGTCGATTTAACAGTTCGCTAGTTCGCAAAAGACGGCAGAAGTCTTCTAGCCATTAAGGTGATGCAGATAAAATTTTGAGTACTGGCTCGAACGTGACATGAGGGTACAAACCCAAACAACTCTTTAGATCACTCTCCATGGTACAGTATATAGAATACGCATAGACGCTCTGCGTACAGAGAAACTATTAATCATTGTTTTAATGAATCAAGAACCCGGACTGCAGGTGCAGCCCAGAATGCACTATAGATTGATAACTATTATAAAGATGTTCTGAACTACAAATTTTTGTACGGAAATGTAAAGTGGATAATGTTCCGAGAGCGTAAACCTAAGCAAAAGCGCAAATTTCATCGTTAAAACCAAAAACATGAGTACTGTATGAACCAATAGATCGAGCTGTCAAAACCTGGTATTGTATTGACATATACCTGTCATAGTTGTAATACTTTTCTGTAATCTTCAGTCTTATTTTATCTGCCATGAAAATTGTGCCTAACATGGATTACAACTTCACAACCAGATGTGTCAAATAGGTGAACAAAATACTTATTTCAAGATTTCATACAAAATGAGTTAGACACGATCCTATATCACCCTGCCTCCTTCTGATAGAGGACAAATCTTTGTTTTTATTATTATAAATTAAATATTAATAAATATGTCATGTGGAACATGTATGGTTGCAGCTCCTTACAAACATTGTGTAAAACAAAACATTTTGCGATTAAAAACAGTGGCGGAATTTTTATTGTCAGTTCGTGTCTTCCGTACAACGATGATTTGAGAACTGACAGTAAATGTAAAATTAGAAGCATAAAAGTTATGACGTTCATAAGTTTACATTGTGTTACCTAAATGAATAAATGGCTTTGATTTGAAACAGTCTATGGTGAAAACGTTGATGCTAATAAATGGACTACCGGATCATTTATTGAAAACAAAGTAACTTGAAGAACTCTTTTTATAGTTTATACGCACGCATTATATTTTTCACGCTCCTAAAAACCGCCCTGGTTACATTTCAAATGTATCATGACTTTTTTAAATTTATTCAACAGAATAAATTTAAAAAAATAGAATATCATAATATTACATTTAAATGTCAGTGTCATAAACTTCCTTTTTGTATTAGGAATTCTTTGATATCCCCGCAACTTCAAATAACAGCTAAGGTCAAAACCTGATGGCATAAAAGTGTTAGCAGACTAGGCGAATTACATGTTACACTAAAAACAAATTAATGGCGCTACCACTTTTTTTAGGTCTGAGCCTCAGACTTTGTATCTGTTTCATCACTATTTGCCTATTAATCTAATATTAATAGGCAAGTAGGTGATCAGCCTTCTGTGTGCCTGACGCACGCCCTCGACGTTTTGGGTCCAAGGCAAGCCAGTTTCCTCACGATTTTCCATCACCGTTCGAGCGAATGTAAAATGGGCACACAGAAAGACAGTCCACTGCACAGCCGGGGATCGAACCTACAACCTCAGGAATGAGAGTCGCTCATGAATCACTAGTGCGGGAGGGATATGTAGGACTCGCTATTGTGCAAACCCACTAAAACCCCAAGGAGTCACCAACAATCGCCTTATGCGGGATTCGGTAACAGCAGAGCCTTATCTGCGCACCGACATGCGGCGGTTGCGTCCACCTCTTCACGCCCATTGTTCGTTTATGAAGATACTTGACAAGTAATCTTCACAGACCGGGCCATAAGCTTTTCATAATAGCTAGGGAAGATCGGGTCCAGTACTTGCAGGAATGGATCACCACTTCTACGCTGAAGCATTAGGCCAACACTGCTGATGCATATGTAACACTAGAGTAGATAAAACAACATACAAAAACCTAGATCGTTCCAGATATTTGACACTATTCGATATGGTAATGTAGGTCATACAGTACATTTGGTATTGTATTTATAAACATTGGCGTTTAATATCACATTTAACTAACGGGTTTGCTTTATTGTGATATAGATAATCTTCAATCTTCGAGCATAGTACATTCTCTAGTAGCCAAAAACAGGTCATACCAACATCACATTTTTCCTTAATCCTTTTACATATTGTTACAGACGGGTTGGCTGCAATGTTTCTAGATTTTTCCACTAGTTATAGAACTTTCAGGAGAGTATTTTGTGAATGGCAAGTGTATTTTATGCTATGTAATGTTCAACATTAAATTAAGAGGCATCTTTTTGGGATTTGCTATGGATACAAAAAGTAGTTAAAAGAAATAGGTAGTAGTGTTTTATCATCCGAGTTACCAATACCATTTATGTAAGCAATTTAATACCTCCGACCACTACATGGTCATAATTATCTAGAAAATATTTATTTATTTAAAAAAAAAGTATATTTATGCTCGTAATTTGTTTTATTTCCAAATAAACCCTAGATCTACGGCGTTATTTATCCGATCCTCTACTCGCAATTATACATATAGCCTATAGGTATGCTAACAGAATAGTTCTTTAAGAACAAAATATTAAGTCTATAGAACTAGCCATTCTGATAAATAAGCGTATAATTCCTTGTTATTTGTGAAGTAACCGTTTCCAAGTAATTGATAAGGCAATTTCGGTATTTACAGCTAACCAATAAACAATAATTATAGGAATAACATATCTATTATGACTTTAATTAAATAATGTTATATAGTTTATTTTATACTTTAATATATGATTCTTTCAATGTTTTAGTAAAAAAAATAACATACAAATTTAAAACTCAAAATATATTTATTCATATAGGTAAACAAGTATACTTATGAACGTCAAAAAATATTTAATTAATTGTAAATTTACATTTACTAATGTAATTACATGTAATTACAGTTCGCAAGTCAAGGGCGTAGAGCAGCCAAGAAGAACTGGCAAGAAACTTACCGCCGCTCTTTTTAATCGCTAAGTTTTGAGTTTTTTCTTTGAGTAGTGTTGACTTTGGCTTGGGCGTTCTCATCTCTGAGGTCGTAGGTTCAGTCTGCTGTGCATCAATTGACTCTTGGTCTGTGGCGCATTTAACATTCGTTCGAATGGTGAGGAAACCGGCTAGGTTTAGACGCAAAACGTCGTATGTTAGGCCCAGGAGGCTGATCACCTACTTGCCTAGTAGATTGACAAAAGATATTTTAAGATACAAAGATCTGAGGCACAGATCAAAAAAAAATTATTTGTTGATAAATACTTTAAGTGACTATTCATTCAGTGACTCAAAACGAGCCATTGACTTAATTTAGGTCAAATAATAAGTAGGCAATAAAAAACACCTTAAAGTTATTTATTTAGAAAAAGTTACGATTAACAAAATATAGGTATCATAAATGTTTAGTTATATTTATTAGAGGAACAAATTGCTTTAAAAAATCGTCACCTAAATACGATTTCAAATAAGAATGAAACTCTTGGCATGTTTTTTTTTCTGCTGCTCAACTCTTCGCGCCGTTTCTGAAAAGGGGTCAATTCCCACAGTTCATTTCGGGATCACCGGGACTCGTAATTGTAAAAAGGGACTGTCTGGTCACGTTATATATACTATACCATATACAAAACTGATAAAAGAACTCACTTAGTGGCCTTTAAAAGTAGCTTCAGTCATAGATGTTTGCATACAAATGATCTGTGACGCTACCCATAGATAGCGTACCTATGCAATATCTGTGGAGTACATTAGGTATTCAATAATGTTCGTAAGTATTGTTATAGTACAAATATCGTAATCAAAGTCAATAGGTTCAAGGTCATTTGTAGCAGACGGTCACGCAAGCCACCCTCATTCTATGAACCGCGATCATAGGCGATAAGTTGGAATCCGTATCCATGGCAACGTT
Source organism: Pieris mannii (assembly GCA_028984075.1). NCBI lineage: Eukaryota > Metazoa > Arthropoda > Insecta > Lepidoptera > Pieridae > Pieris > Pieris mannii. Next base: position 12,547,797 of record CM054776.1, on the reverse strand, counting down.
AAACAACCATTCGTATTATACAAAAATCGATTCTGTACTCATAGCTTTAGGTTAGGAAAAACCCAGAAACAAAAGCTGTGGTGCAATTCCGATCCGAGGTAAAAGTATTACCTGCATAAAGTTTCCCCAAACATACCTACGTGACATAACGTTCATCTGTGTTGAGGTAAAGTCTATTCAAGCATATTACATGTAATAATAAATCAAACCCGTTTAATTTCCAATTATGATAAAAAGAAGATAATATACAGCTTATATTTTTATATTTTAAACATTCTTTTTATCTAGTCTATATATCCTTTGATTTAGCTACCACCTTTAGTACCCCTATCCCAATTTACTCTGTCTATGGCTTTCTTTCTCCATTCGCTTCCTGCTACCGCTCCTATTTCTTCTATCTACCTTTTTTCAGGCGCCCTCTTCTTCGCCTAGAGGAGACGAGCCTAATGGACGTCCTAAAAATGGGCAGTCATCGCATTCCATAGACAAACACTGCGTTCCCAGCCCTTGAGGCAGAATACTCTGTTCTTTGAAGGTCGTATCTCCCAGGGAGAAACCGAGAGTCCATAGTTCGCAAATTCGCAAAAGAAAATGCCATGTGATATAGTTTAATAATAGTAAATCATTATGACTACCAAAAAACGATTATATATATATATACCTAACAATGTTTGCGTTTTACTTAGAAGACAGAAGAAGAATTCAATTACGAGACTCTCCATTACGAAGATTACACTCGTACGTATAAAACCTATTGGATTTAACAAACGGCTTGGCGATTAGAATAAGAAATGTATTGAAAAGATGTATAATTTTGACTGAAGGTCAAATAGTTTTAATAGTTTGCGGTAAGTGATTAAATTCTTATATAGATATATGATATAATAAAAGAAATAATATATGTATATAAAGTAAAAGTTTTGACAACAATTATAATTAACTGTTCTCATTATTGACATCAGGATGATTAATATGACATTTGCATGTTTTTTATATTGACACATTGTGTGGTGTTTTTTTAGGTACATAAAGTGACTCGTAGTTTTCTTTAGAAAACGATTTATAAAATTGTACTCAATCATTTTGTTCTTCCTTTCCTTAAATGTTACTTAAGTAGAATTATTATTTTTTGTCCATGCAATCAAGGGATTGCCATCAAAAAAATAAAGGATGATTTTTTTCACATTTGAGTCGGTTCGATTCCCAGGCGAAACCAGTAATTTTCAGTAAATCGTTAAATGCAGTAATACTTACTTACTTTTCAAAATAAAAGTAAAATATCCTATGTATGATATTTACGGTACTTTCCCTTAATATCCCGTAGTCTTGGGACGTCCTGTTTATAAATACATAAGCATTGTGGTAAATATAATTGATAGTGAACGATAACAATTACAACAATTGTAAATGACCTTGTAAAATTATAAACCAATAAAATTTCTGTTGTTTCATCACAATTTTGTTTGGCGCATTCTGTTACTCGCACGTCGCTCTCGAGTTTTCCGCGAATAAATGACGTCAGAGCCACCGGTCAATGCCTACTTGTAAAGTTTTCCTGCTATTTACTTAATTTATTTATGTAAAATACATTAATACACCAACCTGTATTAGCTTTTGCAAAGCTAAAATGGTATTTTATTAGAATATTAAAATAATATCCAACATCAAAGTTGCATACATTTTGTAAGGGCAGAAATACAGATTGAAAAATTTATATTTTCACCCAAATGTATCCCTTACCGCGGCGCAACGGTTGCGCATCTACAGTACCTATAAACTCGATGGTACTTTGAACAGTGAGTGGTATATGCAATACAAGAAGATAAAATATTAATATGTGGTTTACTTATAGAGTGCCAGATTAACCACGTGGAATGAGTAGCCCCATACCACAGAGAGCACAGTGTATGCAAAACCTGGGCCTAAGTGTATTTATTTGTAATTGTCAAAGCAGAATATCATCTAACTAATATAAATTATTAAACTTAAAGTTTATGAGAAAGAGTAATCTACATATTCTAAAAATAATGTAATATCAATTAAAATCAATATTTGTTTATTCAGTTTAAATGAGTCTTAGGGCATGCCTATGAATGTCAAAAGCGTTTACAAAATTCTCGAAAGAGGCAAACTACGACATAATCGCAATACTACCAGGAGGCGTTGTTCTAAGAAGAATTTGTGAGAAACTCAGCAAGTTTTACCTTTATTAGATAATGATGACTCTGTCTGTCTTATATTATGTATGATGGCAAAAATTATAAGAATGACTATTTTTGACTATTATTTTTAAGCGTTTTTAGTACTATTTGATTTGTTTCATTTATTTCTTTATTAAAATTAAATGTTATGTTTTATTTACATGTCGCATTATCTAAATTTATTTCATACAGTGGTTGACTTGAAGACTGGTGGGAGACTGGTCGCTTGAAGGCAAAAGACCCCAGTTGCTCCTCTTTTTATATTTCTCTATACTTGCCAGTGTTAATAAATAAAAAGTATGTTAACAGCCTAACTTTCAATTGCACATGACTAATAATCTTATCCACCAAATTTCCAAGGTTAACGCATTAAATACCTAAACCAATAAGTCCAGATTACAGTTAAAATATTATGACTTATGTTTAGTTATAAAGGAAAATTAATTCAAAACAACATGGTTATAATAACATTCTGATATCACAGTATTTGCCACACAAAGTGCACCTGTTTCCTTAACAAAAGCATAATCATGAATTGTTAAGTTTATTATCATAATACTTAATTCATTAGGCTTTATATTGAATTTCATAGATTATTATTATATGTAAACTTTAATATAAGATTTAAACTATGATACAGTTCTTCAAATTTATTCCACATTATGGGATATCATTATTATATATGTATGTATAGTTTAAACTCTTGGAAGAAAAAGTAGCACCTTATAAATCTAATTTGGATTATATAAAGATAAATAAATATATATATATATATATTTACATTCACAGCTTATATATAAGTAGTAACCAAGAATCTCCACATGATATGTTCGTAACAGGCCTCTCTCGATCTCATCCACTTTATGACATAAATGTCATATAAATCAAATTTAAGAACCTACCTTAATTGATATAGGATATATTATTAGGCTTAAATTCCTATAAAATCATGCAAAAAGTTGCACAATTATAATGCACACTCTGAAGGAAAGACAGCATCATCGCTTGTATACATTTTATTTTGTAGAAATGACACTCATTTCTACAATACATGTTATCTTCTACATAGATTACTGAGAATCAAACTTTACCAAGGGCGGCTAACTTAAAGTGATTTTTCAAGTAGTTAAGTTTTGTTTTCCTGGTAATTATTATTATATTATTTGTTGAATTATATACGCGAATATTAATTTGTTAAATTTATATCGTGATGAACCGCTGGACTTAGTGTCCAGAAGTTAATACTAGACTTACCGAAAGCAAAGCACGCGAAGGCCTTGCTGATACAAAATCATTAGTGGAAGATCCTTGTGAAGACTGACTATCACTAGAAAAGTCCGAATGGTTAGAATGACTGTCACTCATTTCCAGCTTCATCGTCATAACGTTCTTTTCAAGTTCTCAATAACACACTTTACGTAATTTATTATCACTGCGTAATAAACTGTTATCACTCGGATCACAAGTTCTAAAAATCTGACAGTTCAAACTTAATGCATAAATCGTTGATGACAGCAATTTAATTAAGCAATATTATTCAATTTATTTTATTGAAAACTTATATTTGAAAAGTATGCTACGCTATGAAGAACAACAATGATGAGTCATCGATGCAGTTTTTACGATGACGTCGTTCTCTCTTTGGGGATGCCCTTCTCCTGAGAATTTGTTATGTTACGAGAACCGAAACGACCTAAGAGACCAAGTTTTCAATAAGCACACATACTTTTTATCACAATATAATCTTCTCCAACCTTAAGAACTTTATGATGAGCTCACTTTCTAAAAATAGACTTTGACGTGATATTGTACCAATCACAATCGTTTCTTGATATGACGTCATCTCTATTTTGTTCTGGGACTTGAGACAATGACACTTTATAACAGGCATTGTGTGGAAATAGTCACGTGACTTAACGTGAGGAAGTATCGGTGCTAAGAAATTTCGTTTGGCATTAGTTGGTCACGCCTAGTCGCAAAGTGACTTTGTTTCTGATTTCTAGCCTTAGGCTTGGTTGAATTTGGTTTTTGTTGTTTATTTGCATTATTAATGTTGCAAGATTAGAGTATGCAGAATACAAAATTAATATAACACAAATTAATGAGGGTGAACCAGTTTTTATATGTCTCGTGCTAATGTTAAACAGAATTAGGACCAGAAAAACAAAATAAAAAAGTTCATGGCAAATTTAGATCTACTTAACGAAAATTAATCACTATAATACCACTTATAGCTTTCAGTACTATAGAATTAAGAACGAATAGTTTTAAATTTTTGAAGTCATACTTATTATTTTGGCGCGTTAGGGAAAAATTATGAGTGTAAATTTTCACAATAGGCGCGCACACTGTCACAATGAAGCGACACCATGAAGCGACACCGTGAAGTTAGCAATAGTCAACATTTTAGCTTTTATTATTGTTGATGTAGTTTTTTTCTACAAACGTAGGATATGGCGAAAGTTAAAATGATTCTAACGTGTGTACATAAGTACACACGCTGTTTTATAAATTTATTAACGTTCCATTATTAGATACTCAAATATTTGATAACAATTTCCCTGTACATTCAGAATCATTTAATGATTGTCTAGCCCACCCGTGCTTGGTGACATATGTTATTTGTCAAAACCCTGATGTCAATGGGACTCAGTCGTAATTGTCAGAAGTCAGTCGACTATAATGTAAATTGTAACTACGCTACGAGTTGTTTTTAATTTTTGAAATAATATATCAAATCACAAATCGGTATGGGCATTGAGCGCGTGTTTATACTATTATAAATTCGGCTAAATAAATTATAAAATTTTAATTTACGTCCCATTGTCGCAAAAGCTTATTTAATCTGGTATTATAAAATATATTTTTAATTCATTGGCCACAAGATTGAAATGAATAGTAAATACCATGCCAATTAAAAATACTCTTAAGAGGCTAAAGAAGATTATCAATCTTAAATTAAGTGTAAGGTAGACGTTGGTCAAATAATATTTATAGCCACTATCAAGAACGCACGCAATGTCATCTGGTAAAAAATGTAAGCATTGTGGGTCATCCGAAATCGAAGTTGACCCTGCAAGAGGAGATGCTGTGTGTACAAACTGTGGTTCTGTCCTCGAAGATAGTATTATTGTAGCTGATATTGAGTTTCAAGAGACTGCACATGGTGGGGCCTCTGTTATTGGCCAGTTTGTGTCGGCTGAATCAAAGGGAGGCGCATCAGGATTTGGAAGAGGTTTGTTCATAAAGAATAAGAAGTAGACTAAGAAACGGGTTGGATCTTATATTCAATACCTTGAATTTGATTATACTGAGTATGTAGGAGTCTCGGGGGACCTTGATTCGAAAACCTCCGTGAGATTTGGAGTAATTTATGCTGCTTGAGTTGTATTTAATTTGTTTCTTATCTTCATTTGGTTTTAGCATTCAATTCAGGTATTGGCCAAGAATCTAGAGAGGTCACATTACGAAAAGCAAGAGATGGAATCACAGCATTGTGCCAACAGCTGCGTTTAAATCAGCAATGTATTGATATTGCATGTAATTTCTTTAAGTTGGCACTAATGCGTCACTTGACAATTGGACGACCGTCAGCACTCACACAGGCTGCGTGTGTTTATATGATGTGCAGAACGGAAGGGACTGCTCGTATCCTTTAGCCATCATCATACTTCTAATAAAACATATCCACTATCCATAATCTAGTCAAAGTCAACATTTTCTTCATAAAATGTAAATAATCAATTGCACATTTAAAGTCAGATTGAAAATCTTATATTTAAAATACTAAATGTATATATCATATTTGTTTTTTAAAAACAGGAATCCTTAACTGTTATCAGATCTATTAATTGATATAAGTGATGCACTGCAGATATGTTGTTATCAACTGGGTCGCACATACTTCAAACTCTCGAAGACTCTCTGCATCAACATTCCACCAACTGGTAAGTACTCTTATAATTTTCAAATAGAAGAAGAAAAGTTACTTAACTATATATATACATATTTTATTGTATGTCTTACCATTACAATAAATTCCTTACCTACAACTTATAACAACTAATACCTGATAAATGGTTAATTTTAGATTTTAAATCAGTTTAAAGCAATTTTTTGTACCTTTTAATTTCTCTTATATCTATATTTCATCTGTCATGATTAATTAAAACAATAGCAAAGCTTTTAATATTTATTGTAAATAAGTTGTAGTCCTAAAAGAAACTTATAATTTTTAGAGAGCCTTTATACAACACCCATATCACATTATGGTACTTAATCAAGTTAATAATAAGTGTTAACAATACATACTATACACAAATTTTTTTGCTATAATTTAACATTAGGGAATGATGGAAAATCTTTAAAGTCCATATTCTTTGCAAGAAGTTGGGAATTTACTCTAAACAGAGTAGTAGTTTAGGGGACGTTTGCTTCTTGATTGTCAGTCATCATTTGTATTAACATTAACTATTGCTGCATTCACTGTGGGACCATAGTAAATTAGTTCTGGTATTTGGCCTCCTTGTACACCTGTTCCATTTGTACTCTCAGAAGAACAGTGAAATTGGAATGTTACTGTTCCCATGTAAACTTCAGTCAAGCCTTCCTGTCCAAAGTAACTTAGTTCACTTCCATCAAGCACTGCAGATGCGGTGTATAGACATTCAGGTTCAATTTGTATAGGATTTTCAAAGTATACATGAAATGTGCTACTAGATCCATCAGAAAAGAATTTCGTATTGTTTTCAGCAAGCACTCGTCCTAACCTTTTTAATTCAATTTTGACATTGTAATCTGCTGCACCATTAGAGGATCCATATAAACCGAAGCCTACAACAAATATCCTTTTATCCACACAAAATTGTATAGAATCACATCTTCCTCTGTACCTCCATTGGTTGCTTCGGTATGCACAGGACTGGAATCGATGACATATCTGAAAAGTGATATTAAATTGTGAGATAACATTTAAAAATTATTTGTTTAGATAGTATTTAGTTGTAGCAAAAATAAAATAAATTACCTGAGCTTTTAGACCAGCTCTTGCTTTTATTGGATAGGACAACTGTGGTTTGGTAGCCGCAGTAAAATGTAAAAAAATATCGATTGTTTCTTGAGGAGTTAGAATTTCAAGTTGAGCAGCACTGTTAGCAAACTCTTCCAATGTCATAGTAGGAAACCTTACTAAATATATGGCACTGCCAAGCATAGCTCTCTTATTTGTTGGTGTGGGTTCTATTTCCCGACGGGCACATTCAGCTTGTGCCCAAGCCAAGGCAGCCTCAAAAAGATTAATTTCCTTGCAATTTAAAGTTTCTCTTGCTAGTACTGATTCCAGAGTTGATACATCAATATCAATAAACCCATCTGATGTGAGTGCCATTTCAGCCTAAAAATATTTCTATGTTAGGTTTTGCAAATTAAAACTGCAATACAATTTGCTTAAATAATTTATTTTCACAATTATTAATAATAATCATTAAAAATAATTATTACAACATATAGACATCCAGAGTACATGCTTTGCACAACATGCAATTAATAGTTTTACTCAAAATGTATTGCAGTTATTTTAGCTTAATTTTTAAACTTTTGCATACTTATGTTTGACTGAAAAACTTAAAACACAATAATATATATTACATTAATTGTGCAAACATTAAATTATTAACCTTTACTTAAACACTGACTAGTCACAACCAATACATCCAATACACAAACAAAAAGTATGTAATTTTTAGTCACAGCAGTTATGGGATTCACTTGACAAGCTATCACAATTAGTGCTATAGTGATTCTGACTAGATTCAGATAACTCCATTAATAAGCTACTATAAGAGGAAGACGGTCCAATACCCAATGTCATGAGATTTTCTGTTGACTCACATACCTGCGCATCAATTACTTCCCAACACCTTTGCATCAATTCTGGTTCCTCAAATAATCTAGATTGACTTAAGAGCAAACATGCATTTTTTGCTGTAAGACTAGTTTCTAAGTAGTTCACACATGCTCTAGCTACATGTGGGACAAAGTACTTCTTTGCTACATATAGCGTTGATAGCACTGTATCAGCTTCCAATTGAATTTCATCACAGTATAAGTATCTGTAATTTACAAGACATAACATTAAAACATTATGTATTATATCAAAATTGAAAGTTGTCAGAATTATTTCACATACTTGAGTAGAGTTAGAAAAGCAGATGGTTCCACGTCAGGTACCTCTATCTCTTGCTTGCACTCCGCTAATCCTCCATAAAACATGGCATAAAATACGGAACTGCCCGTTGCTAAGACATACTTATGCGCTGGGATAACTTGGACATGACCTGAAGCCCACCAAGAATTTGGTCAAAATTTATATTATTTTTAAACACTTAACTATAAAAATAATAAACTAAATTACCTGGAGGTCCAACAATGAATGTCACATCAGCCATAAGTTGATTGTTGAACATAGCTGCATTTCTATCTCTTATTGTGACTTTTGTTGCTTGCCAATTGGGGTCAAGGGTAGCTGTGCCTGGGGGAGTAGTAGGTAGGGCTGTGGGCGAAGGAGTGGAGCTTGTAGATCCACATGGGGATGTTGGCACATTGTAGCAATGCGACACCATTGTCGTCAACTCCCTTTGAGATATTGTGTTTGGTGGAGACACTGATAATCCACCACCATTGTTGACATTTTCAGCTGAAAAAATACACAATGTTCTTTATTACCAGCTATCGTAAATGATGTAAAGATTTTACTAGATTCTTGTGAAAGAAATACTGCATTTAAGCTATTTGTAAACCTGTCTTTATTGACCAATGGCTGCGTCATAAAACTTCTAATATAAATGACCCTCACGATAAATCAATATTAATTACAATTTGGAATTCGGAGTCTTACCATTCATCCACGTATTAGTTTCATCGACTAACAAATCTGTACCGTTTGGTAACCTTTTAACGGGTTTTAAAACAATTCTTGAGCATAAATTTGACATTTTCCTAACACTATCTTTTGTAAACAACGCCAAACAGAGGTCGTCCAACTCTTATTTCCGCAGTTTGATGCCGTGACGTAACATGAATATTGGCGTTTGTCGCCATCTTGCTTTACTTGTCAAGTGATGTTGACTTCCAGTTGAAACTTTTAAGTGACAATTTTCAAGGTGACAACTACACCTTAAATTTATTAAACAATATTCAACTCCGAGAATAATGCGAAAGTAAAAAGTTGCTAAAATCTATACCTTGTATTTGGGGTGGAACTCTCTGTACGTTTGGACGCCGCCGTGGTGCTCGCTGTGTCGGCTCTTGACAGTTTAGTTCCGAAAACCGACCATCTTCATCAATGAGGCTTTCAAAGAAATCCACACTGCTGTTCATTGATGACCGAGCATAGAACGCATACCAAATTATACTGCAAATAGAATAGTTATTTTATTGCTAATTATTTTATAGCTATTGTTATAGTGCTAATTATGTTATATTTTATAAATTGCCGGCGCCGAAATCGCCGTAAACTATCCTTTCTGTGTAAAAGAATAAGAAGGTTTAATGTTTCTTGTATCGAGTAAATATTGTTCAAATATTCAATACTGTGAAGAAAACAAAGGTCCTCCGAGGGGGATACTACAAAAGGTTGAAGACAATAATTGAATGATGTTGAATTAATTACTTTTATCTTTTAAAAATATGTATCAATGTTACGATGTTATTTTGAAGTTTATAACAGTTATGCCATCCGGATCTCTGAAACATGTTTTTCTATTTTCTATAGTCCCCTCTTATTTTTTATAATTTCCGGATTTTATCATGTCAGAATGATCAAGTTGGGTATCGCGGTAGAGGTGTGGCTATTACTTGCGTTTGCACTGCTTTACTAAATTATTAGTTATTACTTTAGCCACAAAAATATTTCTTTTTCTATTCACCACCTCAAACATTTTTTTAATAGAACAGGGTGCATACAGACAGGCGTCTCACCTGATGTTTAGGGATACCGCCGCCCCCGGTCTCACACTGCCAAAAGCTCGCAAATGCGTTGCCGGCTTTTTAAGAGTTGGTACTCTTCAAGGACCGTAAGTCGAATTGGTCCGGAAATTCTAGTGGGCAAGTGCTTTCGTATAGTGGTGGTGCGCTGCAAAATGTGCCCTAAAAGCGCTCAGTTGTGGAACGACTGATGATAAGCTACAGCTATTATTCTAAACAATCATTTCGAATACTCTCCATGGTCATTGCGGAAGGAAATGCAGAGAGACCCCAAAATATCTACGCAGCGCCAAGGGATCAAGCTGCTCGGAAAGTCTGCCGTTGACGATTGGAATCGCTCTTCCTTGAATAAGGTTAAGTGGAAGGAGCTAGTACTGGGTACTGGGTAGCCCAGAGGTGAGAACAGTAGATCATGTGGGGCCGAATTTGGCATTTTTAGTGTTGCAAACTGTGGCCCGGTGTGAATTACCGTCTCTTGTCTTCGGTATTTCCTTATTGAATACGTTCGTTCGGCTTCCTTACTAGGATTGCCTAAAAACCTTTCTTTACGTATCTATTCTTTGATGACTCGGTGTCATTGTTACTTTAATGGTTTGTTTTTTACTTTGTAATTTTCTCTTCTTGTATCTTTACTGTATGTTTTTGCTTATTTATCTATAGCATATATCATAGCTTAATGTTATCATTTTTTTTGGTTCCGTCTCGCAGTCATACATTTCTTCACATTTCTCTTATATTTATTGAGATGGCTTAGTAGCCCGCGGTTTTTTTTTAAATTCACATATTTTTTTTAAGTCAATTTATAAAAATAAAGTTTGCTCAGCGCCAGATAAAAGTAAAAGACGTGATTTTAGAGTAGGAATGTATAAGCATATAAATAATATTACTCTGTTATTACAAATTGCAGTTGTTGTAAATGTAGTTGCTGGTTGCAAAAATGTTCGGTATATTAAAAAAGTAATATAAAAACTTTACACTATCAAAACAATAAAAAAAATAATGATGAAAAATCCCAATCTTAACCAATAATTTATTCAAGTACCTACCAATAAAAATAGAACAAATTATTTTTAAAGTTAAAAATACCTTTGCGCACAGGATGATATTCTGATGCAGTTTGACAAGGTTCAAAATTGAAATATGTAGGTAGAAACCTTGCTTTAACTCGGATGTCCAATGACGCTTTACTTAATTAAGCATTGTTTACACGATTACATAACGAGTAATTATAAATTATACAGACTGATGCAGCGTTACTACGTTTATTATACTTAGACTCAACGCGAACTGTCATATCATTTTGACGTTTGGTGTATCAATTGTCTATTAAAATGTTAGGTGACAGATTTAATTATATAACCTAAAATGGGGCAACTCGAAAATATACGATTTTAACATACGAGTACAGAAGTCTAATTTCAGAGTATCACCTTAAATATGAATGTCATATGTCAAATTGAATAACTAACTTAAGGAAGTAACACTTAGCAAATCAATGTATCCGCCCAAAAACTTACTCAGACCATCTGTACCATTTAAAGAAAACAGTTTTTCACCGGATTGACGCTATGTATTATTGAAAGACAATACTATCTGTTGCTTAGTATATACTTAGTTAATACTAACCAATTAGTGGTACTGATGTGAATCAATTATTTCTTCATCAGCCTATTAATGTGGGCCCAAGAAGGTTGTAGTCGATATTCAAGGCCAAGCCTGTTGGCGAATTACTGGTATTTCAATGTACTTTACTAATTGTAAATAATATTTTTAGTATTTATGATTGATGAGTTTTACTATTCATTTTTCTTACTATACAACTAATCAGTTGGGTACCTACCCAATGTACCTTTGGCTTTATTCATTTGTTTTGCCGCGAGTCCAATGTACACCACTATTTCGAATGTAAACATGTACTAGTTTTATCTTTTTTATTTAATTTGCTTTTATGTACCACGGAAAAGCTGACTCCCTATTGTGGGAACTAGTATCAGAACAAATTTTGTTTATAAATTGTATTGTTGTCAATGATTCTTTTTCCCTGCTTTTTAGCAATAGAGTGACCTATTTTTCGAAAGATACCGAACTCTTGCAGTTACTGTAATTCTATTTTTACTATTATGTTTTTAATTAAATAACAAACAAACTTTTAATTAATTATTTTAATACCCTGGTTAGAACGTGCCACAGTTTTTGTTTTGCTTTTATTAATTGAATATTAATAATAACAATTTATACGAACTGGTTCCAGTTTACGCATAAATTATTGCTTTTTTAAATATTATTATAAATTTGCTTTATATTGAGATATTAGACCTGTTCTTGCTAAAAAATATTAATACGAAATGTTTATACCTAAATGATTTTTATGGTATGGTTTTATACACCCAACTCTTTAATTATATATAGCTTGATTAATTAAGTCGGATTTATTGCTTAATATTAAATATCATTGATTTTTAATAATAATCGTGACCAACGTGATAGGTACGACGTTAAAATATACTGAGAACACATTGACACAATCATGTCTCCCACGGTATAGCTCCAAATTAGTATAATTTTAATAAACAAACCGATAAATAAAGAAGACTAAGTCTGCCTTTGTGAAGACCCAGCGCAAAAGTATTCTTCCAAGGACCACAGGAAACTTTTTGGATACTACAGTTGCACTGCCCTGCATTTCATTCCCTCGGGGCACAGAACATATTCACTTATCACAAATCACAAAACACATTGAAACGTCGCGCTGTCATGAATACGGTTAACTGAGTGCGCCTGCGCTGGTTTGCAACCGCGTTTCGTTGCGCAAGGCTAGGGCATGCCCGTCTCCGAAATTTCGTTCGTGAAAGTGCATGATGTCATTGTTTAAATGCAATATATTCTTTTTAATTAAAGTATACGATTATAAATTGTATATTTATTGATATATGGAATGGGCAGTTTATAACTTAATTTGACCTCATGCAAATATGAAATTAAAGTGCTTATTAAGTTTTCCGAAAGGGAATAGTTTCTGGGTAACCCGTACAGTTTCCCACGAAGTGAAGAAGTTTCAAACAAGTTGGATACTTACGTAATTTAATAATAAACTTTATTTACATATAAATTACGTTTTGATAACCCTACTAATATATTTTTTTATATATAAATTTCCCAATATATAATCCATACATACAAATATACATATATTACTACATATTTCTATTTTATAATCATGGGCTAGTGGGGGCCCATCTACCATCTACATCTACATCACTATCCTACCGCAGAAATCTTCCAGTTGTGATCTGAAGTTTCTTAATATTTCCGGTAATGATCCTAGTAATATTATAAACGCGAACGTTTGTAAGTAGGCCTTGTTAAAATATACTGAATGGATTGTAATGAAACTTTATGATAATTTAGCTTGCACATTAGAATAACACATTTTGGGAATTGTCAAAAATATCAAATACATACTAAAAATCTACCATCTGCGAACAATTCTGGCGAGCCAAAACCGCTAGAGTTGCACACATGTATTGTGTGATGGAAATGTTTATCTTAAATGTCTTTAGTAGTTTTTTCTACGCCACGCTACTATGAGGTAATACGAAATCTCCGGCACCAGCTACTGTCGATAAATATAATCTAAAATATTTAAACACTGATGCAAGGTAAGTAGGGTGACCTTCAGTCCCAATTAGTCAATAGTTTTATTATTAGAAGATGTAAATCGCCTATGGGTTTAAGTAAAGATGAACAAGACAACCATGTAAGGCTTCATGAGACAAATCTCAACACCAAAGCGGGTTGTCGACTTTAATATAACATCAAGTTACATAACCGCTGATTTGCCACTCCTGACAATGTTGATAATGACTCAATGATATGGTCATAAAGCATTAGAAAACATTTACACCTCAAATAGAATCAATAAAAAAAATATTATCATGCAAGTAAGTTGTTAGGTATTTCTGGCCTTGTTAAATATGCAATAGATCCAATCTAATATTTCCTCAATGCAAGAGGAGAGATTAAACAGCAATGGAAGAAAAATATTTATAATTTTCTCCATTCGCAACGTTAGTCCTAGAGGCAGTCAAGACGTGCCTTCAAATCTCGACCATACAATGGATTTGTCTATGACGTATCCTTTGCTTGTAGAGTATCGTAGTAGTAGAACTCGGACCCATAAATGCGATAAGGTAACGATTGATCACCAACTTTAAATGGAAGTATTACTTGCTATTTTTTTGCTCCACTTGTTAGAGAAAGAACAATCAGATACTTATTAAATGTGTTATATAAAACTTCTTTCACTCTTCATTTTTGAAGGTCGTATTTGTGGCACCGCACAACTACATCTAATCTCCCCTGTCAAGCCTCTGCGTCTGGGTGATGGTAAGATGCCTTGATCAGTCCAGCGAGGTCTGATTCGTTCAACTCAATCACGAGGACTTTTTCTAGGCTTAATGGTTCTCTGTGTGTAATATGTCTAAAAAACTTAGTATGGACACATTTATTTTATTAGTCTTGTCCGTTAAGGATATGTAAAATTTACATGAGAAGTTAAGAAGGCGCAACGCTAACGTACAATTGAGTAGTCCGCGATATCAAACACAACTCGAGGTGACTAGAATTGAGGATGTCGCATGGGCCAGCCAAGCATCCGCGATTATAAAATAATGATGTAGGAATTCAGAAAATAATATTAGCAAAGTTTCTAAATCGACCGTTTGTTCATCGCACTTTCATAGTCAATTTTGACTAAGTCAAAATCTAATACTTTTTACCAACGCGTCACTTAGGGCTGTTTCGCCTCTTTTGTTAAATAGATTATAGGATTGTTGTTCTCATCTATTTCTTATATAGCAGTAGGTACCTATTAACTATAAACTGGTTCGCTAATGAGTTCCTCAAATTGATCACGTATTAAGGATGTCAATAAAGCTTTTTGCATTACCTATAATAAATATAGAACCAGTAAATGTATAAATAAATGATTAAAAGCAGGTGAGTCCTATGTAAGGAGACTCCATGACTAAAACTTTTAAATTAAATAAATCTGTGGCCTTTTTAGTTTGGTCTGGGCCTCAGATTTCTGAATCTGTTTCATGATTCATTAATTGACAATATCAGCTGTGCCTGACATACGCTTGTCATAATTTTGTATCTAAGGCAAGGTTGAGGTTTGAGATTTCCTCACGATGTTTCCATCACCGTTCGAGCGAATGTTAAACGCGCACATTAACAGTAGGTACGCCTATTGGTGCACAGCCGGAGTGAACTTAATCCTTCAGGAATATCAAACTTTTACTAAAGAAAAAAATGTTTTTTTTAATGATGTTCAGTAAATGCTTTTTTTATAGACTCAGTAGAAATAGATGACAATTATAAATAATTTCTTTAACTACTTGAACTCGCTTTAAGGCTCTAGTAGTGGCCTGGCTTAAGAATTTTTATTTAAATTGTTTAATATATATTTTGTAATTTACTACTTAATTTAAATAAATAAAAATGAATCGCAACATGTTGCTAACAATATTTGATCCAATTTCAAGAGTAATTTTTGTTATTTATCCTTTGAACTCTCAGCAAGGTTTCTAGGAGATAAGACTGAAAAAATCGTACTTATATTTAGGGTTAGAAAAGCGAACATTGTCTACGGGGTAACATAGAAAAATGTTCCATATGTTGTTTCATATAGCTACCAAAAAGGTACTAAGGTTAAAATCATATTCAAGCGTAACAGAGTTCGCTCGGCACAATAAAAATGTATAGCAATCTGAAGTCCAGTCAATGATATACATAACAATAATAGGATCGTAGTTCAACTTATTTGGCATCAATGAAACTCTTGCGAATTGTGACGTCATCAAAGGCTATTCATTATTATTAATTCAAAGCACGCGGGCGCAGCGATAAACAGCCTATAAACATGCAGTTGCCCGGCGCTGTGAGGCTGCTGAATTCTTTATTATCCATATATGCTATTGCTTGATTCAGGGACGTTTGTGTTATACCAACGCGGATAGAATTTGTGATAAGCTAATTTAATTAGATGTTCCGGTTCTTAAGAACTAGTTCTGATATATGTAGATTGATACCGCGTTATCAGTGATGTATGTTAGCTTGAACAAGAGGAAAATATGGTGTGTTAAAACTCACTTCAACATGTTGAGTGCTTCTCGGTCTTTCGTCCAACTCCGATTTTGTTCGCTTTGGAGTAGAGACTTGAGCGGGTTCAAGTACACAGACTATAATTAAAGATGTATGTTGGCGCTTGGTACGTAGTGTTGGCGCTTGGTAGTAACGGTCCCCAGAGCTGGTGCTTTCCTTGCTCAACGAATAAGAATCGCAATACAGCGAGGAAATGCTGACAGCGTTAATGGTACACTGCCACAGGGACCAAACTTTGTAAATTTATTTTAATTGTCTTTTAGTAATTTTTGAATTATTTGTATAATTATTATATAGGTTAAAAGCGATTGTAAATACTGTAGGTATGTTTGATTGTTATGTTAACTAATAAACTTCCACGAAACATTAAATTTTTTTTTTTCGAGATGGCAAAAAAACCATTTAAGCATGGCTCAGGTCTGTAGGGCTGTGACTTAAGTTCCGATCTGTACATCGGGAACAACGTCTATGGTGTGAGAATATTGAGGTTTTTGCTACTGCGGCTTATAAATGAACTATCCGGTCATTTATTATATGGCCTAAAGTTAAGGAATATAAAAAAACACGTTCAACAATTACTTTTATATGCACTTGTCCCGCTCATAAACAAGACTATTATTAAATTAATAGAAACCACAGCGGTTTTCAAATGTTACATATCTTGATTTAGATTATATTATTCGGTTAAATAAATAATCAAAAATTTTTTTTTTCAAAACTTTTGCTATTCTTAAACTAGGTTAAGAAGCAATAGATTTAAATAAAAAGTTTTTGAAGAGATTTCACTGAAATTACATACATGATAATAACCAAAAATATACCTAGTCTCTTTCTGTCAGATATATGTTTACGCTAAGATGAAAAGAGACTGCTTTTGTTTCAAAAATGAGTTATATTTTCCAAATCTTTCGATAGGGTCGGATGTCAATGAAATTGGCAAAAGAACAGAACAAACTAGGTAACATTATACGATGAATAGTACGTGGATGTCTTCATCTGTTAAATTCTTACTGGTCCTTTACCTCAATTGAGTACAATGATTACTGTATTAAACAAATACCATATCGTACCATTTAGCAGCCGGAAATTATCGAAAAATATTATTGTACCTTCCGGGAAACCTTGCCAAAGATTTATCAGACTACCTACGCTGTTTCCAATATACGGAGCCTTGACGGAAGTAATTATTTTTAAAGCTTATATGCAACAAATTTTGGAGAAACCAGCAAATATTCCGATGTAAAAAAAATGGAAGTACGTAACTCGGTGTAAACCAGGGGTCAATGTTAGGTGCAACTTTTTTCATGATTCTTGGTAAATCTGTATAAAATATATAACCAGGTTTTCACTTACACATTGAAATTACTTTGACTTTCGAATCCGGTTTATATTTGCACAAATAGTCTGTCGAGATGACCCTAAACGTTTCTTGACATTGTTAAGGCCATCGTGAGTGAAGTATTTACTTTCTTGTAAATTTGATGGGGATTAAAACATTTATTACAATTCTAAATCAGCGTGTGATTATATTATTAAATTTGTTTTAGCAACCAGATTTATGGTCAGGTTTTCTTCTGACGTAGGCGTTCCTTCTACTCTATCCTGTTCCATTCCAGACTTCAGACCATCTGCCCATCTATCTACTTGAAGTCTCCTCTTTTGCCATCTCTTGGAAACGTTCTGTCCATTATAAGAAGCAAATCAGGGAACTCTGCTAATGCTGAAATTTAGTGGACCCGACAGACTTTGTCCTGATATTTCATGCAATTAAGATATTAAACAAAGTATGAAAGTTCCGACTGTAGACTGATTTGTGAATCTAAACCATCCAGGGCGCCACTCAAACGCATATAAAAAAGTATTCAAAACTAGTCCAGCACACGTCTAGTAGAATTATTTATATAAATACTGGTGACCCGGTAAACTTCGTATTACCTACATATATTTGGCGATACTTTCGATTCATATTGTTTAAAGAGGAAAGAGATCGGACCTGATGAAACACCATGAATAATTACAGACTATAAGTAGCCAAATCGGTCCAGAAATTCTCGACTTTAAGCGAGACAAACGAACAGAAATTAAATATATAGATAACATATTAAACAGTATGGTCTTGATCTTATCTTCAGGCAGTAAAAAAATATTTATCTTCATACCAAGTGTATAATCTGTCTTAGTGTGAAAGTATTCAAACTTTCACAATGTGGGCCATTAGGACTCGTTATTTAAATTACCAGCATGATCCGTTATTCGCATTAATCATAATTACCGTATCAAATATTAAAATGGTTTTTTACCAACATTACTGCAAATCTCGAATACAAGAGATAAATCAACAGTTTTATGAAAAGTAGTTGCGTTATATCTGCACTTTCAGATAATAAATCGTTTATAAATAAAAAGTCGAAAATATAAATCCGCACAATCAGCTATATAGGTCTGCAATTTCATAAAGGCATGTAATAAGAAAATTATCATATCGTAATAATAAGTTAAGTTATTTATAATTATTGTCAAACTTATGTTCTAAATACTCCCACGCCCTAAATAGTTAAAAGCCATGGCGTCATAATTTTTTGAATTTTTGGTGTATTTATTTTTTATCTGAAATTGTATGTCGACCAGAAATAAGTTGGCCATATAATACCGGTTTTGATAAAAGTAACTGTTTAAGGACAGACACTAAATTTACCTTTTCAAAAAGGTATGGTCCATTTTCGCAGATTTCGTTAATAAATCATGCGTCTGAAAGCACTTAATCTTACCCATTTAGTACGTAATCTCATTAAATATAAATCCTTGCTAGCCACTATAATGTTCAAGGAATTGATAAGCTTGTTATTTTAAATGAGAACACACATTTGAGGGTAGTTCTTTAAAACCACATATATTGTACAAAGTTCCTAGAGAACTTTCTCATAAATCGACTAGTGGCTAGAATAGGCTTTCGAAAAGTGCTAAATCTGCAACTACCCGCGAATCATCTAATTAAGCTGCTATTGTTTATTTACAATAATAACATTTTAAAACTGATTGTCGTTCAAAGTTGGTTAATAAAATAATCCTTCTAGAAAAGAGCGTAGCAATTCTTAAAAGGCCGGCAACGCACTCGCGAGCCCTCTGGCATTGAGAGTGTCCATGGGTGGCGTTATCACTTGACATCAGGTGAGCCTCCTGCCACATTCCCCACTGTTCTATAAAAAAAATCTAGAACTGTATCTTTAATCTTTCGTTCCTGACCATAACCTACAAACTAACCATCGCAGTAAAACTCAACCTTGTGTATTGGTTTGTGTTATTTAAAAATTAGCTGAGAGAATTGCAAATACTTGAATATCTAATAGTCTCTTTAATGTTACGTAAAAGGTGTTTATACAATTACCTTAGCAACTGTAATTTATTATGAAAATTGTTGTTTCCCCATTCGTTTCTCTAGTAACGTAATATGTTTAAAATAGATATTATATGCAACGTGTAGTAATTTCTGATTAACAGTATATTGTAAATTATTGTTAATATTACTGATAAACGTTGTTTAAACAATGGTTTGGATAAGATTGGTAGACGTAACTAAGTAATATTTGTTTATTTTGTAATCCTGCAGTTACAAAGTCAATTCAAAAATCATTTATTCATATAGGTAACATAATGTACACTTATAAAAGTCAAAAAAAAGAAATATACATTAAATGCTTCTAATTTTACATTTACTGCCAGTTCTCAAATCAAGGGTGTAGAACGGAAGAGAAGAACTGGCAATAAACTCTCCGCCACTCTTTTTAATCGCCAAGTTTTTTCTTTTACACAACATTTGTAAGGAGCTGCAACCATACAAACATTATATATAATAAGAAACCATTACACTGAAATCATAGTCATAGATGGCATACAAAATATTTACTTACAAAAAGTTTTAAACATTGTCAAAAGGAAAAAAGACAATACATTATTTTCAATTAAGTAATAATTAATTTGACTGTTGTTGTGTGATGTATGAGGGGTATGCTAATAATAGAGGTGAATTTGAGATAATACTCTTATTAACACATTGAATGCTTACACAGAGTTATAGCCGAAAACCAACACATTTTATGGCGAATTTTGATTAAGTAAATATGAATGTTTGAAAATAAACACGAATATATATTATTATATTTATAAAAAAAAAACATTTTTCCGATCCGAGTGCTAGTGCGAGAGTACAGTACATGTGCCGAGAACTCGGATCCGAGAGCTAGGAATGGTTTAAAAAATTAACGGGACACTCGCTCGGATCCGAGAAAAGAGCACTTAATGTGTTAACCATATTCCGCCTAGGCATATTTTATTCCATAGCCTATTTAAGAACAGTAAGTATTTTTGCATTAAATATAGCCAAGAATGATATGACTTTGACTCAGGAGCATACTCACAATCGCCAATTCACCCTGATTTGTAATCTGCTGCATCCCTTGCTCCTCTCTCTCTTTAATTCTAGAGACTTGTGCCAAATTTTATTCCGACTCGTTAATTTTGGCATCTTTCACAATTTTAGAAAGATGAACACGCAATTAAATTTTAAATTAATTTAATAATGATTTAGTGTCAGTTTTTACGCAGATACAGTATTTGTGAAAGGCTGTTGTGCAATAAGTTTCACCATTAATGGTGTCTGCCGGTCGCAATACGTGGTAATTACGTGTATTGTTGAATTAAATAATATTTTTTTTAATTAGCGTTTTGCGAATGTATTATGAATTCAACTTTTTATTATATTCGCTCGTGTATTCAATTGTTTGGTTTTGCTTTGCTTTTGGGGCCGATGGCTGGCCATGCGTCATACTCGTGAACGGGTGCTACTTATGGTGATTAGTCGTACTTAAATTCGTGTATGCGATGATATTAGTTGTTTATACTACGTATTTGCGTGTTGTTCTCACGAGTATGTAAGTGCGTGCTCCTATTTCACCATGCCTCCTGCTGACAGAGGACAAATCTTGGTTTTTAATTTATTTTATTATTCTTTATTACTCAAGATGTCACATGGAACATGGTGTAATGGTTGCAGCTCCTTACAAACATTGTGTAAAAAAAACTTGGCGATTAAAAAGAGTGGCGGAGAGTTTATTGCCAGTTCTTCTCTTCCATTCTACGCCCTTGATTTGAGAACTGGCAGTAAATGTAAAATTAGATTCATTTATTGTATATTTCTCTCTTTTTTTGACGTTCATAAGCGTACATTATGTTACCTATATGAATAAATTATTTTTGACTTTGACTCTGTATTTTTATTAGTGAATCTTTTTGTGTTTTATTTTTTTTATATGTCCCAAGACATAATTTTTAAAGAGAAACACCCACGCTTATTCTTACGAATACTGCTGACGGACTGTCTAGCTCCTGTCCAGTCTCGAATAATATATATGTACTAAGTTATTCTTAAGCAAATCACCATTGTAACCGGTCAAATTAAATACATATGCATTAACATATTAAAAAAAAAAAAGCTCCAGTGCGACCTCGCGTTTTGTCTAGATGTATCTGTTTTGTTTCCAAATAAATAAATAGTCTTGTTTTTAAAATTCCGGTATTAATTGGCCTTTAGAAGAAGTAGCTTTTAGTTTTTATCGAGTTTTTCTCGCTAAGGAAAGGGGCGTTGCATTTATTTACATCCAATGTTTACAATATTCCTAATTCTTTATCACGTGCATCATGAGCACATCCCACATACACACTTTGACGTACATACCCTCATTTTTACACTATCACACAATACAGTCTTTTACTTAGTTAGTCTGTAGGTAAATATTATGTATTCCATCTTTGGCAATATTTTTAGTGTAATTGTTTGGTTTTGCATATAATTTTTGTTACCTATATACAAATTAAATAATACATCTATAGTGTTGTGATCATGACGACGTGTGAAAACTTTGTGCAAATAATATTTCGATATCGCAAAGGACGACTGAATACATCAATTAGAGATATGAGTCTAAATATGACGAAAGTATAAACGAGTTGTTGAACTTTGTGTGTCAAGGTTGTATGTGTTTGCGGTATGCATACACCTTACAAAATTTAATATGCAGATTTTGGTAACACATATCAGGTAGTAGAGTAATTCGTAAGCAGTTTTGGCATAGTGATTGCTCGAACCCTGGATCTGTACTAAATCTGTAGTAAATAAAAAAATTAAGGGTAAAAAAAGGTTTATCTCGATTTTCGGCAAAACTAAAAGTCCTATGGAAAAAAGTCATATGGCAAAGTTGTAGATAATAAAAAAATCTAAAACCTTTATTTTTTTATTTACACTTTTTTCACATAACCTCAAAATTTATAAAAAAAAATAAAAAAATATATTTTACGGCTTCGCACGGATCATGATATTTTCCTTATTCGCTATCCTCGTCTGACAAGCGAAGTTATGCGTTAGCTCTCTCACTCTACCCTTAATATTTATCATCTTTAACAGCAGACAACCCTTATTTGCGGCCACATTTGTCTAGGCACCTATATACGAAAAAAAATAGCTTAAATTTGATATATAATTAATAAATGTACGTTATGACCGTATACATACAGGGTGTCCCAAAAGTCGACGTCAAGTCGAAATTTTCTCACAGGTTATGCCACACCAGTTATCAGAAAAATTAAAAAAAAAATTAAAATTTTTTGAAGTTATGGAAATTTTCTGTTTATTTCAGAAAATGTACAGCATGTGACAGTTTTTTCATTCCTGTTGTTACAAATATTTCATTTTTGCCAATTTTTTTTTCTCTTACGTTATCCCGAATAGTGCTTTATGTAACCTATGATCCTAAACCCTGTGCCGATCACTCCAACTTGTAGGAAAATATCATTTTATACCGTACCAAGTTTTCAAAATTAATTTTTCGCACTAGTTCAACTGATCGTCCTGAAAAAAAAATGTACTACTCCAGTTTGGCATGCAGCTTTAAAAGTTCGCGCATTTATCGAAATCATAACTGTTTCCACCTGGCTGCGAAGAAGTATGGCCATGTGATCAACTGCTCCCGTGATTTTATAAATCTTTATGTAAATTGTCATCATGTGTACAATATTTTATTTAAATAATAAGTGAACGAAATGTTTTCCCAATAGCTAGCGGCCAAATTTTGATAGGCAACTTGGTAGATATACATTCTACTTATAAATATGCATAAAAAATGGGTTTTTAGCAAATATCCGATGAGCTAAGTAATCTTGCAGCCAGATCTTAGGCCAATAGATATTGGAAGAACTCGGGAGCCGGTAAAGAACGACAGTCTTCTGTAATTTAGTTTATTACAACTATATATGACGAACGTCAAAATAATTTAATTAATAAATTAATGTTAAGTGACTGTGTTTAAAATCAGGCAGAAGGTCTAGGCCGTTCAAATCCAGTCTTGCCTATCCACGAAAACTATTTACATTACAAATGTACAACGGAAAATGTAGTAAAAATATCGGAATAATTGGCATGATTTTAAATGCCAATGCACGTACTGTAAGTAAACAAAAACTCTTGATAAATTTGCCGAATCACGGATTCATCTTAAAACAGCTGTAAAAGTTATTATATCTTTCTTTACGACTTGTATATACTACCCTAAGCTTTGGACACCTTAATACAAATTAGAAAATTGTGTCAGTTCCCAGTGAATTACATTAGATTTTTTAATGGGTTAGGTTTAACCGATTCAAATATTGGAACGGGGGCACACCTTGAGCCCACCAGTTTTGGTTCACGCCAGTTGGATATCGGAAGCCCATCGGAAACCCCGCGGGCGAGTGCGAGGACCCCTACCCCCTTCGCCACCTGGGGTCATGGGCATCACCGTCTATGGAAGTTAGGCAACTCCACAAGTTTCAAGAACAGTATGCCAAGAGCAATCCTCTTGATATTCACCAACACCAGATGACGCACATTCCCTCAAACAGCACTACTGTTTTACTTCACGCACCTGTTGTTCATCAAGTTTTTTCTATTCATAGAAGCCTACTGAGAAGTGTTCTACCGGTCCCATCCGCTTCCCTAAAGTGCTGGCTTGCACTCCAAGAGCCCGCCACGTCCAGGTTTGGACCTTGGGGAAAAATATATACATTTTTTTTATTTTTAAACTTAGTACCAAACTCGTTAATCAAAGGGATAGTCTACTACAAATTAGGAAATAAAAAAAATTATCTTAAATATTTCTGTAACAAATACCTTCGTAAAGATCTGTGATAATTAAAAGATATAAAAAATATAATAATAATTGTTAGACCTCCCGAAATCCGTTTCGTCCCCCTCCAAAGTAATATTTATAAAATAATAATTCGTAAATTCTTACATCAATAAATCAGTAGTGTTACCACATTTTTAGGTCCGGGCCTCAAATTTCTGTATCTGTTTCATTCGCCAATTAGGCAAGTAGGTGATCAGCCGTCGACTTATTGGGTTTTTGGTAACCAAAATTTTATAGTTTATATATACAATGTCGCAATAGCTAATACAGAAATCAGAAGCCCAGAACTAATAGATTATTGTGCCATTGGTGAACTATTTATCGATCAACAAACTTGGAATAAATATTGGAGTTTAAAGGAAATCTTTAAAAGTGGCCTGTCTATTACCATAAAAACAAAAATTATGAATTCTAACCTTCTTCCAAGTTTGACTTATGGTTGCCAGACCTGGAAATTCACTTCAAAAGTAAAAAATCTTATCACCACCTGTCAAAGAGGACTGGAACGCAGCATGCTTAAACTAAAGAAATCAGACAAAATACGACACACAATAATAAGATCAAAAACCAAAGCAACAGATGCACTGAAATACGCACAAAAACTTAAATGGAGATGGGCTGGTCATGTCGCGAGGCTTAAAGACCGAAGATGGACCACAGAAGTGACCTTTTGGAATGGACCTCAAGGTAAAAGAAATCGAGGAAGACCACATACTCGTTGGGATGACGAGATCAAAAAAGTAGCCAGCCCAAACTGGAAACAGACTGCACAGGACAGAGACAAATGGGCATCTTTGGAGGAGGCCTTCACCCAATAATGGGGTTCCTACAAATTATATTATTTAAGTATCTAAAATCTAACCAAGCTAGCTAATAATACAATAAAATAATGTAATAGTAAATATTATCTAGTAGTAAATATGATATATATAGTAGCAAATATTATATAAGTAGTATATTAATAACAGTAAATAAAATAGTTATAGGTAAATAATATAGAAAATGAATAAAAATAAGAAGGTATTAATTTTAATTAGTTAAGTAAGCGTTTGGAGATGGGTCAATGTAAAAAGTTATATTTGTAGGAAATAAAAGGCTTTTTTATTTTATTTATTTTATTTTATGTTAAATGAAATATTTAATTATTTAAAACACATTATGAAATAACGAACGAAATCGTTACCAATAACATATAAAACCGATAATTCCTTATCTAAATTATTTATAACTTACGTTACATGTGTATTTCATAACAGCTTGACATTGGATGTGGGTGAAAGGGGAAGTGTTGTTCCGGCCTTTTTGTGTTAAAAATCTATGTGTAATTTGCATTGTTGAGAACTAGATTGTGAGAACTAGTTGGCAAATTTATTTCTAAATCGAAGGTCATATTGGGGGACAAATGGACCGGTACATTGTAATTGGCAGGTTATTCTAGTACTTGTGTGTATGTTTAGGTTTAAAGACATTTATCCTCAAAATAGACATTAGTCACTTACATGAGAACACTTATATGCTAACGTTACAATTTGAAAAAAGAATTATATTATACCGCAGTAGGTACTCCCCCAACGCTCAATGTTTTTTTGTCGTAATTGGTTATATACTTAGGTAGAATTAAATTATGTTTCCATGGTAACGAAGTGTCAAACGTATGTTAACTATGGTAACAAATACGGTACTGTCCACAGTTTAAGGCAGGTTTTAATGTCGCTGTGCTCTGTAGGTAATCATTGTTGCGACATTAACGCCGAACACGTGCCCTCGCTCAAGGAGATAGAGCAGCATGTCTCGCATCATTAATTGTTCCGGGACAATAATAATGAACCAATTCCTTCAAGAAAAGAGCGCACCAATTCTTAAAAGGTCGGCAACGCACTCGCGAGCCCTCTGGCATTGAGTTTGTTGATTGGTATTACTTAACATCGGGTTAGCCTCCTGCCCGTTTGCCCCCTGTTCTATTAAAAAAACGCTGTTGTGTAGGTTTGATTAAGAAAACAAATTTTATATGTTTTAAGGTCTGTTTCACAATGTCCGGATAAGTTCCAAATAAGCTATTTATTACTTATTGGTAGGATAAACACTATTGTTGCGTTTCACGACTGTCCGGTAGCGCGACATTTCGTCGGAACTTTTATCTGCCGAATAATTTATGTGTTGCATAGCTATTTGGTACTTTAACCATACATTGTGAAACAGACCCTTAATGTTATATATACCTAACATGCTTTTGGGTTCGGATTTCCGAATCCGTTTTGTGATCCTTGTCTCTAGGCAAGTAGGTTACCAGGATGACCTATGACGTCATGAATGTGAGTCACTTTAGTACTGCTCATGAAGTTTAGCTAATTTATTTATGGCCTTAATATATATATGTCAGGGGATGTTGAGATTATAAATCGAATTGTTTTGGAAATAATTCAGTGGGCAGCTGGTGCGCGCAAAAACTGCCTTGAAAAACGCGCAGTTGTGAGTGTAACGATTGTTTTAATTACAATTATGTTGCCAAACTCATTTTCATCATTGACACACAATGACTGTTTGAGAAATAAGTGATTTAATACAGAGAATGCATTGTATGCAAATGGTTTCAACAATGCATGGCGACCATTGAACTCGAGGTCTCATTAAATATTTTTCATTTGTTTTAAAACTATGTTGTCCTCAACTTAAATAATAATTAATAACTGCAATATATTATCCTGTTTAGAACATTGAAGGCTTCTTAAAGAAAAACAAATTCGATTAATTCACTGTCTGTTTCAATATTTAATAGTTAAGACTTATTATTTTTTTATAGAACAAACCTGCTCATCTGATGTTAAGTGATACCGCCGCTCATGGGATGTCAGAGGGCTCGCGAATGCGTTGCCGTCCTTTTAAGAACTATGAATCCCAAAAATGAAATTCGGTACATTATTGATGGCGCCAAGTTCTGGTTAACGTTTTGAACCTTACCCTAAGATCTTACCCAATTGATATTAGGCCAAAACTTAAATGAAGTAAAATTTATTAGCATCTACTAGAACATTAATATTTAAAATCTAATCGGGGCAAACGGGCTCACCTGATGAAGTGATACGGCGCCCCACAGACACTCACGTCGCCAGCATGTACTGACGGGATTTGTCTTCGTAAAGAAATTTCTAATATAATTTCTTCTTTCTTCTCTAACTTATTTCAAATTTTTACAGTAACTTATAATATAAATAAAATAAGAAAACATAAAATCTCAACCTTCTTATAAAAAATGCAATAATATTAAGGGTGCGCAAGAGACGCGTAAATGGCGCTTCTCTGAGTAAATTTGTGCGCTTGCAATTGCGACATGTAAGTGAGAAAGTGTTAGGGTGCATCTGAATGAGTGAAATGTGTTACTACATATAAGATCTCGGAACCATCTTCAACACTGCGTAATGTGTGGTCATAATCCAGTTCTTTAAACGTATTTTAAGATTCTAGACGGTGCGTGGGAGGATATTAAGCATAAATATCATGCTTATTCTAATATATATAATATACTAGCAGATTCGGCCAAGCATTGCTGTGGCTAAGGTTTTTGTTATATTACATAGTAGTAAACTATTCAAGGGAAACGGTAGGAGAACATGTGAAAGATTACTTTGAACACAGCGCCATCTGTTAGAATTGTATCAAATAATAAACAAATATTTGCAATAAAATAATATTGCGGGTATAAATTGAGATGTAAGCTATCCTATCTCTGTTGGACCAGACTGCTCACGGTGTGTCAATTTAATTTAAAATCGGTTAAGTAGTTTAGGAGTCCATCGCGGACAAACATCGTGACAGGAGATTTATATATATTAAGATTATAGATATAGACTGCTTGTGTATTGCGTCTGGCAAGTTACTCCTATCAGACGGATAGGACTTACTTGCCAGACGCGACCGACTAGAATATATATATCTATGGCCTAAGTGTATGATGTGTAGGTATGAGTCCGTAAGAGACGGAAAGTAATTGGCTGAGATGATAAAGCTCTTCCGATTGGAAGTTGTGTTATTTTGTTGTATCTATGTGTATATATATATATATATATATACATTTTCAGTATACGTATCTAACATCTGGTCACAATTTTTCAGATCCATGCATTTACATCCTACGATTCGCATCTCAACTGCAATTCGAAGACAAACAGCACGAGGTGAGTATGACAGCACTTCGTCTTGTGCAGAGGATGAAGAGGGATTCAATACATTCCGGACGACGGCCTTCAGGTGTCTGCGGAGCTGGTAAAAATACCTTGAATATAAACGAAACATTAAAATAGAGATATTATTATTACATCAATTGTTGTTAACTAGCTTTACTCTGGGGTTTTAACAGCGTTTATTCATCAAAAAAACGACCGCCTGATGTTTTTTTTTATTCGAACTACTAGTTTTAGAGATTGCTTCAGCTTATACTACAGTATTTGACAGAAATAAAATTTATTACTAAAGTCGAAACGAAACACACAAAATAATATTAATCTAAAAAAAATAAAGAAAAGAAAGGAGTAAGGTTCACTTTATGTGTGTATTGTGTATGTGTTGTGGTAGGAACTGACCCTGGCTCAGCATAATGCTCTAGAGCAGATGTATTCCAAAGCGCTGGTCATTCTGACAGAGAAACAGTTAGTTTGCGGCTAAAACGCCAAAATTAATGTAATAATAATAATAATAGTAGAAAAAATTGTGTAAAATAGTATAAAAATAGTATTAAAAAATATTAATAGTGTAAGTGACGAAGTATTGTGAGATTTGTGTTTAAAGCTATATGGTAAATAAAATAATAATAATTGTAATATAACATATTGAAAACTAGCGATTTTATTTTGAGATCGAGATTTTTATTAGTTATTAATAATTTAAAAAAATTAATAGAAAATAAATAAATATTATTTATTCTGGCCTGTGATTTCGACTGCCCTATATTTTCTTATTTAAAAATTATTTCAGCACTCCTCATAGCAGCAAGACTACACAATTTCTCGCGAACGCCGTCTGATGTTGTGCGTATAGTAAGAGTGCATGAGAGTACACTACGCAAGCGGCTTCTTGAGTTTGGTGACACTCCATCCAGTGCGTTGACACTTGACGAATTCATGACAGTTGACCTTGAAGAGGAGCAGGACCCGCCAATTTTCAAAGAAGCTAGGAAACGGGATAAAGAACGACTGCAAAAGGTCAGTGGAAAGAAGAGAGAACGACAAATATTGTTGTATGCTATACAACAAAACAATTTCTAAAAAGAAATTCTTTGATGTCATTTTGATAGGACTTTACCTAATTTATAACTTCCTGTTTTGTGCTCCGCTTGAAAATGTAACTCAATATTTCAGTTAATGGAAGAAGAGGACGGGGAGAGAGAACTTTCAGAGCTCCAGAAGGAGATAGAAGAACAATTAGAGAAAGATAACGCGAAAAAGAAAAAGTTAGCAACGCCAAGCTCAGTCAGAAGTGGGGGTAAATACTTTGTATAGAAGTGAAACACTTTTCTTCTGCTGTTTCTTACAAGACGTAACTTAGAATTTTAAAATATATTAAATTTTTACATAATTAACACAAAATATTACGTTAAATTTTATGATTTATAATAATAACATTTTTTTATTTTATATAATATATATGTACTTTTCGTTAGATATAGTAACAATTCTGTCTTAGTTGAAATGTTGGTAAGTTTTTTGTGTTTTGTTTACTAAACATGGACATGGACCAAAGTTGAAATTTATAAGGATATGTGTGTTCTTTGTAATCAACACATTCAGGTAACCACCGGTGCTATGCCTAACACGATGCATCAAGTATACCAACCTTGTCCGAATGATTGCATTCCGTTATTTCGGGTGTTGGCAAACATATCTGATGCACTGCAGAACCTCGTCACGCCAAACTAAGGCCATCTTCTTCTCCACGGGACTC
The DNA here is from genome assembly GCA_028984075.1 of Pieris mannii. Lineage (NCBI taxonomy): Eukaryota > Metazoa > Arthropoda > Insecta > Lepidoptera > Pieridae > Pieris > Pieris mannii. The sequence goes on along the minus strand of CM054776.1, from coordinate 12,517,298 downwards.
TTTTTCTTTTATGAGTTCAAAACTCTGTTCCAATTGAATAAATATTTTGTTTTGTTTGTAACATAACAGGAATAAAAAACTACGGACGGTATTTTTCTGCTATCGGATTACTTTTAGATGACGATTCAAATTTATTTGTATAAATACAAATGTTAATGTTAATGTTAATGTTTTATATAAATACAAATTTTGGAAAGACGATAATAACTATTTAAACACTATTTTGTTGTGAAGTAAATGTTCTTTTAAAGGTCCAGAAGAATCTATCAACGAAGAAGATGAAGCGACTCGTTTCGCAGAAGAAAGGACTATCAGTCTTATTGGGGAGTTGGCGAAGACCGTCACAAAAGACACAGAAGAAAGCGTCGCAGAAGTGGAAGAAGAGAAAGAATTAGGTAAGTCCATATTCCAATGTATCTATGGTAAATTTCTTATCTGGCGCCATTGCACTAACCTTCAATGTGGCAATTTGACGCTGACAAGTTAGTTTTTAAACATCTTAACTAATAAGGGCGTCGCCAAAAATTTAACTATTTTTAAAGTGTCTAAAAAACACGTAAATTAAACACTGTATATGTGCTAATGACAATATAAATACATAAAAAACTGCGTTTACTGCACAAGAATTGCCATCTAAAGTTATCTGATATTTAATCTAACTACTAAACGTATACATCAACCAACATCATGTATTTTTTCTCGATCTCCCTTTCTCACTCGGACTCAATCGCTCCCTCCCTTTTCTTCGACAAAAACGCTGCACAACTTCGTGACGTTTCATCCGCAAAAATGTACTCATGCGCCTGAAGTTTCACTTAGAAAACCACACTAGTCATTTATTCAACAGATGTATGTACACTTTTCTGTACACAAAAACATCTAAGGCTGTTGGGTTTTAATTTATATTGACAGTCAGAACTATTGTCGGGTAAGAACTCCACAAATACACAGGAAAGTAATAATAGTAATAATCTTAATTAATTTTAAACGTAGCAGTAAAAATATTTCAAAGGCCTACAACGTTCTCGCAAGCCCTCTGGCATAGGGAGTGCCCATAGCCGGCGGTATCACTTAAGATCTACTAAGCCTCCTGCAGGTTTAACGCTGTTTTTTTTAAAGAATATTATTGTGGTCATTTCGTGTATATTAAAAATAAAAATTTTCTTCAAAGGTCCAGAAAAGGCAGTGATTGGTATAACCCACAGTAATGAGAAAACAGACACATTTTTGAAGCCAGAACCGAAGACACAGTTACCAAATAACCTGACGAATGCGGATGAACTGGTTCTTGGGGATGAAGATGAGGCGTATATTGATTCCCTCATCATGACGCCTGATGAAGCGAGATATAAGACAAAGATGTGGAAGTCTATAAATGCCGGTTATCTTCGGGACCAGAAGAGTAAGTATAATAATACAAATTATTCCATTATATTTATTTATACTACTTTTAAACATAATATTATATATCCAGATGATCGTTTTTAAGTAAGAGAGGTCAAGTTTCATCAATATGAGTTCAGTAGTTTTCGATATAGGTAGGCATTTGTGGAAGAGGTAAAATGATTCAAAATTGTATTGTCTTTTATTAACATAACTTTTACACATTTAAAGAAAAACACTTTTTTACGGATTATAGTTATGTATTATTGTATTTAAACTTATAATTATTTACACATAATTTTAAATTTAAACCGACGTTTCGCGTGCTTTACAGCGTGCGTGGTCACGGTGACTGAAGACAAAGGTGTTAAATGTCAAAAAGTATTACAGCTGTAGAAAATGTTGTGTTATCTGTATTTATTTCCCCGGAGTTGGTATCGACTAAAAGATGTAGGGTTTTTGCAGAAATTGCTCACGGTGTCCTCCATTTTCGCGGATTGTTTATTTTGAGATTTTAATTTGGATATTATTGGATCCCAGGTGTTTGATAATTTTAGGCCGTCCTCTCTATTGAAATTGGCGTGTTTTTTGATTTCAAATTTATTATATATATTTTTAAATAATTATAAGTTTAAATACAATAATACATAACTATAATCCGTAAAAAAGTGTTTTCTTTAAATGATTCAAAATTATTTATATTTGGTTCTGTAGGCTACAATAAGCTAAAAGTACGCCGAGAATTTGCGCTTGTGATGTACTTAATAAAGTTGTTACATGGCAAGGACATTTACGTGTTGATGGAGGCTTTGTTTGAAGGTTCCTACAATCTTGGTGCTCAGACCTACCTACCTGCCGCTGAGTTTCATTATGGGACTTCAAACAAACGCAGAATACAAAATACTATCCGTATCACCTCGACATCCGTCATTCCACAACTGAGCATCACCACTGTCCTTCTTTTCTTATGTCCTTCAAGAAAAGATCGTTCCAATTCTTTAAAGGCTGGCAACGCACGTGCGGGACTTCTGGAATTATGAGTGTCCAAGGGCGGGGCGGTATTACTTAATATCAGATGAGACTCCTACGCGATTGCCTTCTATTACTTTAAAAAAAATTTTTTTTTTATTATTGGTCTTGTTGGAGGTGGTTATTGCATGTACCTGATAATTGGCTGCCCTGATCACTATGGTTTGGAATCATTGGAATATTTGTATTGATTTTACTGGTACATCCGGCTTATATTTTGAACATGCAAATTTTACAGTAAAAGAAGAACTCCGCGCAAAAGAAAAAGAAGAAGGGAAAGATAGAAAGAAGAAAGTGCGTGGCGCGTACAGGAAGAAAGTGAATTGTAATGCCGCTACCGCTGGAGAGGCGATTGGGAAGATGTTGGCAGAGAAGAAGATGAGTTTGAAGATTAATTATGATATACTCAAAAGTTTGGATCAGCCTGGTGTCTCTATACCTGTGACTTCCAGTGAACCCGTCGTGGAAAGGTGATCAGAGTTCCAGTTATTTTAGTATTCTTTGGTTCTTAAGGTGGCCATGTTGGTTTTCTTACGATTTTATCCTCTGTACGAGCGTGTGTTAAATGGGCACAAAGAATGAAAAGTCAAACGGTGCACAGCTGTGAATCGAACCCGTGACATCAGGGTAATGAGGCTAATGTCACTTTGTGTCGCTGTTTAGAGTTGTATTTTAGTACCTACTCATAATATTTTTCATGATTCCATTTAGAGTTTTTAACTGCTCATGCGTTATTGACCATCTTTATATCTCTAGTCTTCTTTTACAATTATAACGTGTGTTTGTATAGATTATTGATAGTTTGAGTTCGAGTTAGAGTTCAAAGAAGTATTTAAATTGCGTCAATATAGTTTAAAATATTTCGGGCGAATTTTACTTTTTTGACTTTTACGTTTTTAATTTAATTGATTTATTTATTAACGTTTACGCTCCAAATTCAAATCACTTTAACCTAGATTAAAATCCTATCTTTGTACTTGTATATGTCGCAGTAAATCAGAGAATAAATTGAATCTCTAGGCAGTTAATTAAATATCGATATTCAATTAATTTACACGGAATCATTGAATGAATAAAATGCAGAGGTTTGGCTCGTTTTTGTATTTACAGATTTTTAAAGTTAAACGGCGCATGTCTAATGTTGCCAGTAATATAATTATTTTATTTCATGATCGAACTCTTTGGTCATTGAAAGTTTACTCATAATATTCACATTCCAAATTCAAAAAAATAGTATACTAATAAAAATAACGTATACTAAGCCTGTATCAAGATAATCATTCTTTCAAGTAGAATTCAACGTCGGAAACGTAATTTGCCGATTTAACAGGACTAATTTTGTTTGTCAACTTCGTTAGTTACGTAAAAATTATATTTAAATACGAAAATATTTTATGTGGGCACAAGAGGTCTATTATTTACAAGTGTAAACATACCCTAATGATTTAAAAACTGTTTTCCATAGTCCAAAGGACGAGCTGGTGGAGAGTAAGACACCAGGTCCACCCCCATCTAAGAAGAAAAAGAAGAAAGCAGCCCCACCTTCAGACACCGAATCGAACCCTCCCACTCCAGCACCGCAAACACCAGTTCCCAGCACGCCGGCGCAAAAGGATATCGGTCTGTTCTTTCATATAGAGATTCTATTATAAAGTTAATCACACTGTGAGATAAGTTTTTGTGATCTTGTCTATAATCGGTGAACTCGAAAATTTGTGAAATAATTTTATAAGTAGCCCTATTTTTAAATGATATAGTGGGCTTACGGGACGGTCATAATGAGCAGGAGTCCATTGTAGTGGGGTTGACCTTTGATCCCTGTTTGTATATTATGTATATCCATATCTTATCCTGCTCAATCCTGAGTTTTGTAATTCTTGTATTCCTTATTATTTAATATTAGCTTATTACTTTATTTTATAATATTTATGTGTTATTGGTTATGTGATTCTTGCACTTTACTCATCATATTTTTTTTTTTGTTTTTTTTCCTTACTAGGGTTACCTAGAAAAGTTCGCTTGTTAGTGATAAGGCCGCCCATTGTATCTCTTATGTTTTTATGTATTATGTTGTTTTTTATGTATAAATGTAACGTATGTATGTACCCATGTTAAAAAAAACTTGTCTTGTGTACTTATTGAACACGCATTAGAAGATAAAAAATTTTGCCGTAACAAGATAAAAATCTTTTCATCAATTTTATCTTTCGCCTTATTCCACGTTTGTAGAAAAATGACACTAGCACTAGAAAAAAAAAAATATTGACGATAGCTAACTTCAGGGTGTCGGTTATTTATGACTGTGTGCGCGCGCATTGTTAAAATTTCCTCTCATCATTTTTCCCTAACGCGCCAAAAGTAGTATAACTTGAAAAACTAAATCAATTCTCTAAATAAAGATAGCCTTATTTATATGTGAAATACATTGTATAATTTGTAGTAAATAAGATTATTATAATATTACAGAAGCTGATGATTACGAAGAAGAATTAGATACAACAGAAAATGATACAGAACTATCGTTAGCCAGCATGTTGCAGAACCAGCAAGAGGATGATTATTATGATTATGAAGAATATTAATGTATAATCTTCTATTGTACGTATATAGTTATCCTTTAAGTAGTTTGAGCAATGGACATAGCTTAAATTGTTAATGGCTACTAATGTTCATTAAGTAATCTAAACTCAGTTGGGTTTGGGTTACTGATACTCTAATTAGTTGAGTTCCTATATAATAGTCGCAGGCATCTTAGACGTTCAATTAACAGCCTAGCCGTTTACCGTTTGTCGATGACGTTTCATTACTTGTCTAGAACGTTGACTGTTTATTTAATTTAAGTCCACTTTCTGTCACTCTCTGTCTTTTCTGTCACTGTCAAACTCGAAACGAAACCATTCAAACTGTCAATATGGCGTCGGCAAACCAACACTTTAATGGCGTTTTCCAAAGTTTCACAGTATTGACAATAAAAATTTGAATTTGACTTAAGCAATTTAATTTTAAAAGAAATATTTTTTATGTAATATGTTAAATTTTTGTTTTTTCTGGCAAATAATGCCTCTATCGTACGCATGGCCTAAGCATTAGCCAGCATTTATTGAATGTTGTAACAAACGCTGCGGCTAAATATCTTTCAGACTTTTTAGGCTGAAAAAAGCTAACTTTTTAAGTTAGCTTTTTTAGTAAAAAGTTAGCTTTTACTATAAAAGGCTAGGCATTTTATTGAACTCCTAATTAAACTGTGTCATTATGATGTAAAAATGTAATACAGTTAACAGTAATGTAATCAAAACAATATACAGTCAAAATCTGTTATATCGACGTCGTAGGGACGACTCACATTTGGTCGTAAAAACCGATAACAGCTGATGACGTCGTTATTAAGAACTTAATACAACAGAATTCAGCCGGGACCTCTGACTTTGGTCAATATTACCGGTATTTTGTTCTGAACAATATCGTCGTTAACGGTTTTGACTTATTGTACTGTATATTATTTATCTTCAGCGACTGACATATACGGCTTCAATCAAATTAAGCGGGTACAAATGTAGTGTAACCGTCTAATGGAAAATTAATACAGTGAGATAAGTTTGTGGTTTTGTTTATAATTAAAGGTTTATTTGAATGTACCTTATTATATTATATTTATTTTAGTTCAATTACTTATAATTTTAAGTTGTTTTTTTTAAGGAAACCATTCGGTATTTGTTACAATGTGATGCTTTTAATCTATGTAGTGAAATAAATAAAGGACTTATTTAATACCTTACCGTATGTATTGTTAGAGATAATGTTACTCTGCGTGGAAAAATCATTTAGATTAAAATGTTATATACTCTGTGGCACGATGTATAGACATACGGCCAAACCCAATAAACTTAATCCAAATACTGATAAAAGTGAGCCAATAACCAATCGACGGATTGTGATAGCCATCTGTCGATACAAGCTATGCATGGTAGGTCGGATCGGCGTTTGTGGATATACCTTTGTATGAGAATGACAGTTCAACTGTGCCAATATCCTATCTTAAGATTTTAAGTTACACCTGTTTTTTAAAATAATTAAAAATCTTTTAGGTATATTTTAAACATATATATGTTTATTTTAATATTATTTGTACAGCTATATTAACTTTATTTGGTTTTTATTGATTATCAAATATGAGTGTAAAGAGCGAAGAGATTGCATTCTATCCGCCAAAAAAGGATTGTATTCATAAGGTATGGTTATTGGGATGCAGATGGGAGATTGATCGACTGTGACGGTCTGATCTCAGATTACTTTCAATCTGAGATTGTGAATTAATTATTGGGTTCTGGCGATAGAGAATAAATTTTCATTAACTAAAGCAATGCGTCTGTCACATTCCATTATCGTGATAACAAAAATAACAATATGGACGTCACACACATGTGTTTTGTTCATTGTATGTTGTAAATGATATTGAAAGTGTGAATTATACAACTTTGTATTTCCCGCTAAAACTGTCCCTCCGTATTTATTGAGCTGAAAATCATCAAATCTGTTCTCTATGTTTAAGATGCTTTTATACATAAATAAACGTTTTGAAATATGTTATTTATTTATCAATTCTAATATTATCGTAATGGTATTTTATTATTTTTTATAGAACAGGGGGCAAACGGCAAACGGGCAGGAGGCTCACATGGAAACATGCATTCAACTTTATTCAGTACCTATATACATACATATTATTTATTATCATTAAAAAAATACGTTTATTTTGGAACATAAGATCATCAAAGTATCACTTATTCCACGTCATTAAATTCGAAACTGTAGGCATCTCAAAGAATCTCGAAAAAAATCTCGAGAAAAATCGACAAAGAAGACAGGGGGCTACACCCCTGTCTTCTTTGTCGATGAGAGATGCCGAGAGAAAAAGCCGGCGTAAAAAACTCTCGGTATTCTTTTAAAACAGCAAATCATCAAACAATACTACAATCTTTAAAACAAATATAGCAAATTAATTAGAAGTAGCCTTTTAACACAGCTTTTCTTTGATACATTTCTTAATTTTATTAAAAGGCAGAAAAAAGAGCCTCTGGGATTTTATTATAGAAGAGTATCCCTTTGTATCCGTATCCAGCAATAGTGTTTATTACATTTATGCATGTAGAAACTATCCCTATCGTATTTGTAGAGTACACTGCATAGTCAAGTCTGGAGATCCTGGATAAGCTTGTGAATGGACAGGTTGGAGAGTCATGTATTGGTTATAAAATACGTCATACAATCCTTTTCCCAATATAAATACGAAGGCAACCAGCCCATTTGTTTTATTTATATGTGTCTTACATCAAGACCAAATTCTTGTATTATAACACAACAGAAGTATGACATTCTTGAACAAGGGTTAAAATACTTATGTATAGGTAATGAGGTGTAGGTAAATAATATTTTCAGTCTAAACTCTAAACGAACTTGTCGAAACATGAAGCCAGTGAGTCGAGTCGATAGTCTACAGTGCAGCGAACCTCTTCTCATCAGATATAATCGAGTTCGCATGTCACTAGGACGAAATTGAATTTTTGAACGTTTTGTTAGTTTTATAACGAAATATGAGTTTTAAGTGCCAAAAAGAGAACCGAAAAATTATATGTCTATGGAATAAAATTGCGTTATTATTAAAAATGAAAATACATAATTTTAGAAATTATAGTGATTTTCGGAATTTAATGATTAATTGTTCGAGAAATCGACATGGGTAAGTTTTTTGTTTTTTTTTACATTTAATATAACTTTAAAAAATTTAAATGCATATATTCTTTTGCTTCAATTAAAAAATTAAAGCCATTTTATTTTTTGTAATAAGGGGCAAGTTCGAATCTCAATCTCACCAAAATCGGTAAAGCTATTCTCTTCTCTTAAATTAAGTCTGGTCTGGTAATTGTTTAACCTAGCAACGTAATTGTTTTTTTATTATTGAAGAATTTTACTATGTCATTATGTAAGCGGTATTATAATATACTAGTTTAGAATTATTGTTAGTTGGTACGAACTTTTAATATAATCCTTACCAAGAAGTGCTAAATTCTTCGTAATATCGAAGTCTAAGCAGAAACTTAAACTGACAATTTTAAATTGCCATGTTCTATTGAAATTGTATTAACAACACAGAATAGGACGAGCATTTAGGAAATCGATATTATACTTGTTTCTAAAATATCTTTTTTTCCTATGTATTTATTAGTAACTAAGTAGCTTGTTAGTCTAAAGAAGCATTGAATATAATATATAAAATAAAACAAATGCATTTTGGCGTCATAAGTTTATTCTGTATACTCTGTGAAGTACAAATTATTACTCGATAGTCTGTGAGTTTCAGTAGAACGGACAGTAGAACTCAGGTCACAGACCATAGCAGACTATGAAGGTGTCTGTTGTTTGAACAAGGACTCAAACAATTTATTGGATTTGTGTTTGATATTTACTGCTCGAAGCAAATCGGTTTATTTCTCCTTTTGTTTATATCTCTTGACGCGATCAATTAATGTTTAAAATTAAAACAGAGTGCAAGAATAAAACTAACATTTGGAACAAATACATGTTTTGTAAAGTCGAGTGTGCAGATTCCAGGGTCAGTGTTTAATTAAAAAGTGGTGTATTTATCGCTTTTTAGCGATGTGTGATGTTATAAAATTGATTTGATGGTGTTTTTAAAAAATTCATGGTGTTTTCTAAGTTTTTAGTGTTGTTTGGAAAGTATATCGTGAATCATAGGTTCCACAACAGAGCAGACGGATTCTACCATGGTCGTAAAACGGTAAGTCCATAATTACAACGTGGTTTCTTACGGTAAATGCGTTTTTGTTATAAAATGCACATTTGCTCAGAAAGAAGGATTCAATTATGAAACAAAGACAAAACACAGTTATTTAAATTCTATACGTTCGATAATATGGTATGTTTACATCGCGTTGGTGCTTGTGCTTCATATACGTATAAGTATACGATGTCCAATGTTTGAACTTGTTTGTTTACGTTTTTGTACCAATATGTTGCTGGCTTAAGGTAACTGAAATGCTCAAATAAAATATTTACAATAACTATTTCATGAAACAACAAGAATTTATCTCAAAATCAAGTGTCCTTTAAAAAAGATGCTATAGAATAGTGTAGCTGTTTTCAATTGATCCATCTGCATTGTTCTATTACTTGAACTTTTATCTCAAAATTTATAAGAAAGGATAGATTTAGATAGATAACTAGGACAAAAAAACTTTAAAGGATAAATCTATTAAGATGTTTTAGCCTTATGTCTTTATAAATTTAGAATATAGTTAGGTGACTGTTGTATAATATGTAGTAAAATGAGTGAAGCCATAGCTGAACATAAATGAAATTACAAGTGACTGAATGCAGTATTTTATATACAATAGTTATTAAATTAACTCCAAATCAGTTACATGTGCAAGTCAACAGTGACAATGAAATATTAACTATTAAATTATATAAATAATTTACTTGTGTATTAATTGTTTTCCCTTCTGATCGCAAATTGCTGATATGCTACTGCTCAGAATTATGTACTTATTTATATTGTTAGTAATTTAGTGAATTATTCATGAAAACATAAATTACACATGCTTGTAATTTCCTACATTTGTTATGACAATATGTTTAAATCAACAACCTAGCTATTACACATTGCTATTTCTTAACCTCAGATACAGAGTTGAGCTGTATGTACTGTGTACCAAAAGCATATAGATTTCAGATATGGTCAAACTTGTTTCAGATCCCGAATCTTAGATTTAAGGTGCATAGTCGACTTGTAACTTAGACAAATATAGTGTCAACAATGGGAAAGCCCGAGAGGTTTAGATGGAACATACAATTTTAATTGACAAGACAATTAATTTGCTTGTATATCTTACTGTTTGACCACCTATAAGAGTAGGTACTATATAGTATGTACTCTTTACCAAAAAGGTTTTATTGATATAATCAGTGTTGATTGACAAAGTTTTTTTGATTTGTAAGATGCTACAAATATTCCATTAAAAAGTATGCTTTATAAAAAAATATAAATTGACTCCTTGCTTTAGTCTTTATTTGCTTTATAATTCTGTGTGGAGCTTTTAGAAAAACTAGGAAAGGTATTATGATGCAATTAAGTTGTTTTATTAAGATGCTGTCTATAAAGTATTTACGAGTTAGGAATTAATTTTCTGAGATATAACATTTGGGTAGTTATATTGTGGGTTAAGGCTTTTGAATATTTGTAAATAATACTCAATCTGTATTCAAGACCTCAAAGACAAATGTCGCGCTCATTAAATTAACACTACATTCTATTTCTAACAAATAATATTTTTATTAACAAGCTTAGTTTGTATATACACATTTTTGTACCATTGACTTAGAAATATACCCATTTTTATTTTACCGCAGCTTGTCCCATTAAGATTTCCGTTCGCGCGGGTCCCACCTGCCTTTTCCTTTAGCGGACACCTGCGTAGCAGATGTTTAGTTGGCTTGAGTCCCTCATGCAATGTCTGAAAAACGTTATGATCGCGAATTTGTGAAGTTGCCGTAAAACATCGATATACGATACGTCTATGTACGTATATAATAGGCTATAAATGATAATAATAAAACAATAACTCTTTTGAGAATTATAATATTTTTAGCTTTTGTTCGGCTCAAAATCGCAGCCTTTATAAGAATCATTCAATTGATTAATATAAAACAATAAAACTTCTATGAATTGGTCATTTTTTATTACTCACTTGTTTGTTGTTTTAGTACTGGGATGTGGACTTGAAGAGGTAAAGTCTCATGTCCGAATAGGGTAAATATAGTCAATAATAAACTTTGGTCTTTAATTCTACTGCTCTGACAAATACGCCACTCATGAGATTAAGAAAAAGGTTTTATACTTCCATCAATGTTTGTATGTAACCTTTATGTTGTCCATTGAACTTAAACCCATATACATTAAACATTTACGTGTTATTCTTGAAACAAAAGCATTCCCATAAATATTTCAATATGCTATTAAACTCCCTTTTCGTGCTTGGCACGCGCCGGGATTATACTCGATTACATTGTGCCTCGTGCACACGTGATTTGTTCATTGTTATTTAACTAATAGAATGTATTTTTTATTGCGATGTAAACATTAATTAATAGTCCAGTCGGCAAAATAGTGTTGATATTGTTCCTGTTATTGTCAATATTAAAGAATTTACTTTGCATGTGATTGGTTAATAGAATTCTTGGATTTAAATTCTGTCATATTATGTATTCGTTCCCCAAGACATTAATCCCGAAATCCAGTGCGCACGAATCTTGTTCACGTTTTATGTATCATTTTGGAGTTCGTTGACCTGCCCTCGTTGCTCGGGTGGTACCGAATTAATAAACTACAAGTGAGCATAATTTTCAGATTTCCTTAGTCATATAGGATATACCGTTATCTTATACGTAAATTTAAACTCGATATGACTAGATTTTTACCCAACGGCAAGGATTTTTCTATTTTTTTTTATGCAAGGGGGTTTAAAATGAAGTGATTAGAATATAACAAAATTAACACCAAATCGATTTCTGTGTGTGTTTTTAATTCGCCCAAAAATATTTTAATACAATTCTATAATTTTAATTAATTTTACAACTCTTTCAAGATTTCGTTACTTACATTGTTAAGTTTTACAATTATTTTTGCGTCTGAGGCTCTCTGGCAGAATGACCAGCGCTGCGGAACACGTCCGCTCCACCGCATAATGCTAAAACTTTTCCTTTTTTCTTTCCATAACTTTTTGTTATTATGCTTTTATGATAGTTATTATTATTTTATGTTTCGTTAGTTACAAATGTTATGTCTATAAAAGAAAGATTTATGTATGTAACTTGATATCCATTAAGTTATTATATTGGATACGGGATTAAATATCTTATCTGTTGCTGGAAATTGCACTAGCAATAAAGCTGCCCGAATCTTTAGTGCTTTTATATGTCTATCTGTTGGCTACAATAATCACATAGGACTTGAGAGAGGCGCGAACGCCAAACGAATTTGTACGAAAATGGTCACATTACAAAGTATGAGCTACTGTCATTCCCATACAATTTGTATGTCCCCCGTAAAATATAAAATTTGATTTCCCTTCAGTTACAAAAAAGACTAGATTAAAATATGTGTATTTATTTAATGAAAGTGTGATTTTAATTTTACATCGGTGTGTAATTGTATAATTTGAATGAAACAAATGCCACTCCTTGAGCCATTCATTTCAGTTAAGGACAAGGTTTATATATTGCAATTAGTTGCGTGTAAAGGACGCGTCTTTGTTGCGGTAAATTAGGTACGAAATTCCAATAATTGCGTAGACTGATTTGAAACTTGAGAAATATACTGCTTTATTGACATAAAAGTTTTTTAATTTAATTTTTTATCAATTTTTATACCAATATTGATTGGTTTTTTAAAAGAGTTACTACGTGGATCTATTATCTCGCGATGAATGATGTAGTTAGTAATCTGGGTATTTTTCTTTGTTAGGAAAACACCGTTTGGTATAGTGACGTATGATAAAAACAATACAAGTATATACGTAACAAAGTAGGGTCTAGTTTAAATTCTGTTAAAAATTCAATATATATATTTTTTTAAAAAACAGTGTTGGCCTAACGGCTACAGCGTGCGACTCTTATCCCCGTGGACGTAGGTACGATTCCCGGCGGTGCGGTTTTACCAATAACTATAGCTGTTTTATCAGATACACATTTCAAAAAGGAAAGTTGCGATAAAAATTTTGTTTAATTGAAGCACAACCACTTTCGCTTATATCTTCTTTCGATTCGATAATTTGGCGCCTTCTGTGACATGCGTAGTCCATTATTTCATTAACGACATGCCAGTTTCCTCGCGATATTATACCATTATTCATCCATTTGTGGCTCGAACCATCCTTAACACAAACGACTAAAACAGCTGTTTTATGCAAGATAATATTATGTCAAATTAGTTATCAATCATAAGGCATTTTTCTACAATTTATATTTTTTAAACACTTATACGTTTGAAATCTGTTTAGCCTTCCGGCTGAAATTAGATTGTTTACGAAGCGTAAAATCAATTGACAATGTTTAAGGTCAGTTTGCGGTGAACTAATCTTAGGCCTCAGTCGTGAGGCAATGGAAGTAGAAAGTAGATAACTACCTTCAGATCGTGACAGAGAAAGTACGACACATTAAGTAATATTGTTATTAGTAAACGTAGCCTAGAGAATATAAATTATTCTTATATTATCGTTGTATTTCGGCTTAGTTTGAATTCCGTATAGGATATCAATATAAAATTTAGTGTGACCCTTTAGCGACCTTTGGTGTACGATAACAAATGTATAAATGATTTTTCATACATTTAACGCAAGGAGTGACAATCGTAATTATCTGTTTACGATGTATAAATGACTCGATAAATTCCATGTTTTCTTTTGTTTATTTGGATTAATTACAGTTGCAACGGTGGATCCAGGGGGGGTCATGGGGGTCATGACCCCCCTGGATAAGGACTTAGGTGGACCACTAATTGAACGTAATGATTTTATTTCAATATTTTGTCACCATCCAGATTTTATGTAACTAAATATCTTCAATATTTAATTAATATAATATAATAGCTTTGTATACTGACAAATGTATAAGTTCTTGCTTTGACCACGACTCTGTGACCCCCTCCTGGCGCCAAAGCTGGATCCGCCCTTGTACAGTTGAAGTTATTAACCAGTTGTATTATCAAAGTCATATCTTGTGTCCAAATGTAGAGACTGCGGCTTCGTTTGTGTGATATTTATTGTAATTACTTAAAAAAATATATATATCAATAAAAGAAAACACGACAATCCACTTAGGTCATAGCGATTGGCAGAGCCGGTTTTTTCGCAGTTGTAAATACCTGACGTCATATATGGGCGTGGCTTCCGTTCTTCCCGCATTCTACTTTTACGTACCGGATGCTAAGTAGCAGTTTAACACGTGCTTTGCTTGCCGAAGCCCGAAGTTACTACGAGCTGGGTGACGCGCTGAATCACCGACAATTGTAGGCGATTCTTGGAATTTAAACGTTCATTTTCCTTTGAAATTTGTCGACCTATTTCCATTTGGAATTTTGATAGTTTTTAATTTTATAAAAATATGTTTTGATTATTATTATTACATAAAAAAATAATCATTGTTATTGTATGCCACTATAATACGTTGATGTTGAGCGGTGTGGGCCTAGTGGCTTCAGCATGCGACTATACCTGAGGTCGTAACTTCGTTCCCCGGCCGAGCACTAATAGACTCTCTCTATGTGCATTTAATATTTGCTCGAACGGTGAAGGAAAACATCGTGAGAAAACCGACATGTCAAAGTCGACGACGTGTGTCAGGCACTGGAGGCTGATCACCTACTTGACTATTAGATTTAAAAATGATCATGAAACAGATTCAGAAATCTGAGGCCAAGACCTAAAGAGGTTGTAGCGCCACTGATTTATTTTATTTTGTCATTACAGGACTATAACGCAATCAACAGATTTAAGTCGTGATTTGTATTTGCTGTGCGCTATATTGAACAAGGTACAATATTGCTATGTGTTAACAATGTAGTATTGTACAATATTAAATAAATATAAGTGTTGATTAAAAATGTATTGTCTATTTTCGAAAACAGCCGTCTAACTCGTTCTAATTTTATCATATGAACTATATATACATACAACTTGGCTATGCAAAATATCTGGTCATTACATTGATATATTTTATATAAGAAGGTAAACATGCACAGGAGACTGTATTACATAATACTGACATAATAACAACATTTACATTAAAAAATATGTAATAAAATTTCGGCATGAGATATTTTTCATCTGTGTTCTAAATTTAAAGTACAAAGTAGTGGTATTTTAAATATAGAACATATTTTTGCGTAAATTAACAGATTACAGAAGAAGCATTTTTAATGTAGATATTATCTACAATTCGCCGTGTTTATTGGTATTTTAAATTTAGAATAAGCGTTAGGGTGAAATTCCGAAGATTCCGAGCAACCATACTTACGACCTATAACCGCATGTTTGTTTGTATTTTAACTAGATTATTTTATTCTGAGAAGTGCAAAATCAATTAGTCATTTGGTCAGTATTTAAGCATGTTGTTAGAGGAAATCCTGTGCGGGCGGGTTTTCTCTTTAAATTTGTACAGGAAGCTTTGCATGTCTGTTACTCGTGCCCGACGTTCATGGTACGCGAAACCATGGAATATATTTAACACAGATTACACAATTTATAACGCTGTAAATGCGACTGTTTGTTGTAAGGTTATGCGATTATCTAAACTAAGTAAGTCTTTTTAATGTGTATTACGGTTTAGGATGAGATTTAGATTCGAGGCTTATCTGTAAGTATAACTCGTATTTGTCGAATCTAATACGTTTTTGACGCATTGAAAGTGTCCATGGGCGGCATCACTAAACATCCTCCTGCCAGTTTGCCTCCTGTCTCTTTAAAAAAAAAATAACTTCTGCAGCCCCATATTTACTAATAGTGGTCATACAATTTTTAATCACCACATTTCGTGACAATAGGCAATTCGTTACATTAACACGTTCTTCCGTATGTGTCTAGTACAAGTCTAGAAGGTTTTTAGATTACTGAAAATTGTACCATAATCTAACACGCAAATCTAAATTGGAACCCGGCAGTTCCGCGGTTTCATAGGTATTGCGAATCGATTGAGATAAAGAAAGAAGTGTATAAAAACGTTTTCATTACAAGAACAAAAAAGCCTTGCCTTTGGCTGTCCAATGCTAAGCATTTTAAATTGTTTACTGAGCAGTGTAGGCCTAGTGGCTTCAGGCTTCCCTGAGGTCGTAGTTTGTATGATTAGATCACCAATGTTGTCTTTGTGCGCATTTAGCAAAGATCGAACGAATGATCTTTGAAGAAAAACATCGTCAGGAAATCTTGCCTTAGACAGGAAACGTCGATGGCGTGTCAGGTACAGAAGGCTGATCACCTACTTGCCTATTAGATTTGCAAATGATCATGTAACAGATACAGAAATCTGAGGCCCAGACCTAAAAAAGTTTGTATTTTTAACCCTGATGTATTTTTATTTTTTATGATTAATTTTATATATTAATGTCATCAATATGTAGCCCAAAGATTTCTTAAATTATACTATTATTTAACTGTCCCAAATAAATTTGTACTTATCTATGGCCAATGGACTGATAAGGATAAAACATTGTATAGTAATTTGAGGTTTTTAGTACCTTTTTTTAAGTAATGGTAGCGGCTAGAGTTAATAACATTAATAAATAAAAATCTTGCATTGATTACGTCAACCAGAATAAATTTTCGTTTATTGTTGGAAATGACAACGACAACTTAAGTATTTAAAAAATACAAGAAAATATCGAATTACAAATGTCAGACGTCAAGTGTATAGAATATAGTAATTATAAGCAAGAAAAAAACAAAAAAGCATCAAAAATAGTAAAGGCAAACGGCAAGGATAATTGAATTATGTTTCCAATGGGTCCGTGACCCGGACAAGTTGCAGCATGAAACTCAATCAATGATTCAGAATCGTAGCGTCTAAGCAAATGGCATAAACATATTGAATTATTGGTGCCAGTGACTTAATTTTACCGTTCAGGGTTGCCTCAATATTTTGAATCTATCTAAATCTTTATCTACATAGTTTAAAACAGCTGCTTCCTATTGGATACTTATATATTTATTATACAATTTCTTGGTGATGATTAGATGTTAAATATATCAAATTTTATTCAGATATAATGGTTTGAAATAAGATATTATATGTAACATTGATTGACGTTCTAGAATTATTTGAGTATTAAAGTAGTTTTCACGGAATCTAATCATGATATTATTTTACACTATACACTAAAAATAAATATAAACATATAGTTCGTGTTATTGACTTCTTGTCTTGTGCCAATAAAGCACATTACGATATATTTTTTTCAGACCTACTAAATCAAATTTATGTCCCTAGGCATCAAACCCAGGTGTTAATCAGACACCTAACGTATTTTTATTTTATATCTAATATGTGTTCTAAATAACAGACGTCCAGAATACAAATCTGGACGTCTGATACGTATCATCTCGTTCATCGTTCCACTACTGAGCGTTTTTTAAGGCAGTTTCTACCGCGCACCGCCACGATGTAGAACCAGCTGCCCACTGAAGTATTTCCAAACCCATTCGTTTTAGTGTGCTTCAAGAAAAGAGCGTACCAATTCTTGAAAAACCGGCAACGCACTTGAGAGCCTTCTGGCGTTGTTAGTATCTATGGGCGGCGGTATCAGTTTAGATTATGTGAGCAACCTGCCTGTTTGCCTCTTACAGCATACAAAGAAGCATATGATGAAATCATTGTTCTATAATAAAGATATGATATCTTTTGTTAACATAGACGGCTATCATTTTCTAGTATTTCCGCATTGGTGTTTAATCCAAATAGAACAATAATAGGGCTCCTATAAAATCAATAAAACGGATTATTATTTCTTAAGGCGGAAGTTGACCCAAAGCTCAGACACAACAAAAGTTTTGCTTGACTAAACATGTTTTTGCATGCAGCGCATTGCCTTCCTGTCTAAATTCCAAATTATTTATGTTTTCAAGGCCATGTGAGTGTACCGTGAATCCTTATATTAAAACAAAATTTAACTCGAGACTACTCGCATCGCTGTTAATAACTTTATACAAAACATGTTTAATTTATTTAGATTATCACGCCTTTTTCCTAAAGCGGGAGAGGCCCTCATATCTCCACTTGCCGTACCTCTCGTTTACAACCAATATTTGCATTTGGTCCATGTTTGTGAGAAAAGGACATCCTTATGTATATCCTTCTTGCTAACCGCTCCTCATTTATTCGTCCTACATGGCTAAACTCTCAAAAATTACACCTAATTATTCAATACGAACATTCATAATAATTAATAACTTCCAAACTTTTATTATAATTTGTAATAACTAGTTACCTCCATCACTGATAAGTTGTATACCTTATGTCTCTACCGCCACTGACTATATAATACAGAGGTTTTGTGTTTAATTTCCAAAGAAACTACTTGGAGAAAAGGCATTGAAGGATCGCCTATGAAAAAATTCAACTTGATTGAATCGCATAAATATTGCTAAGTTTCTCGTAGTAAATTAAGTTGCCAGTTTGCTATATTTATAGCATAAGCTAGTCTCGTCAGTAGTAAAAACATCGTTATGCCTGACTGGCTTAGTACGCCGATATTATGGTTTTTATCTTGGTAAATGGTTGAATAACCGCAAAAGTAATTATGGTTGAGATTTGGGGGAGGCAAGCGGTCTTTGAACTGGATTGGAGGCAACTTGAGGCCGTTATCACACGGAATAATTTTGTCCTTACGAACATTCAATACTGACATTTGAATTCTAAGAAATGCTTGTTTTAATTAATTGTTCCTTTTTTTAAATAAATTAGGTAGTTAGTAGTAAGAATAAATGTCGAGGAAGATATTCTTTGCCCTTGATTCGAAAACTGTCTGTAAATGTCTATTTAGTGGCATTTATTAATTGTTTTGCTGTCTTAACTGTATAATAGTTACCTTATTGCTATAGAAGCGATTGAGATTCATTTCACAAGGTTTGACAGCAAATAACTAAGCATTGACCTTAGTCAAACCAGGCAATCGTTAAAGTACATACAATTCCTGTTAATTCTATGATAATATTTGATGATTTTCATTAAGTTAAAATTTAATAGAAGAGCAATGTGGCCTTGTGGCTTCAGCATGCGACTCTTTCTTGAGAACGTAGGCTCGAGTCCGTCTGTGCACCAATGGGCTTTCTTTCTGTGTGCGCATTTAACATTCGCTTGAACGCTGAAGGAAAACATCGTGAGGACACCGGTTTGCCTTAGACCCAAAAAGTCAGGAGGCTGATCACTTACTTGCCTATTAGATTGACAAATGAAACAGATACAGATATCTGAGGCCTGGACCTATGAAGGTCGTACGGCCACTGATTAATCTATTGAAATTGAATAGTAGCTAAGCCACTAACAATAAAAAGCTAAAAAAAACTATGAATAAAAAAGACGAATTGTTAATTTATTAATTAAACCCTTTTGCCAAAGAGGCGTATTTATGCCATCTACTTAGTGAAGTAGATAAGTGCTGTGTTTAGTGCTTGAGTGACCTAGTTTTGCTTTGTGGAAGTAAGGGCCGATAGCCTATCTTTACGATCGATAAAACACTTGTTAATGACAAAGGAGGCAGGAAACTATGTTTGATGTTATGGTATGGCAATGTTTAACAAAATTTGAATTTGGAATGTAGGTAGTAAAAAAATATTGTAACTACCCACAAAAATTCGTGATGCTCCTCACCCAATCAATCGCGTGATTTATATGTGTAACATAAGTATTAATATTATCTTACGAAGACGAGAATTGAACATTTATAATTAAAAAAATTAGTTCCTTAAACTAAATTGTTGTAAATGTTTTATTTAATTTTAATTTGTCTTTTTATAACGTTTGGTATCTATGTAATACAAAAATAACATACTAACATTAGACAATGAGTCTAATGAACGTATACGTATCTCTTGAACATTTTTCATTAAATTTCGTTTCAATTCACTGTATGCACTTGGAACCGGTTGCCATGACGATCATAATTTACACGACTTGTTTTGACCCACAACGCTGAACCAGTTTCTAATCTTACACTTGACCTCGGGATATCAGAACCTTGGAACGGAAGTGGAGCGGTTTCAAAGTACTTTTAGCTTTTAAGGAAGAATTACGTTCTCGGGAAAACTTGCCAAATTTATCTGGTGTTGTTGTTATTTGTTTACAGCCTCACGCGGTTGTCCATTGATCTTTGAAATTGTACCTTATTCATCTAAAGAACGGTGCAATGATGACAGATTTCAACAAGTATAGGGACGTAAAAGATATTTTAGTACAGTTCATTTAAATGCGATAAAGGCGATTTTCTAAATTGTTAGTATTAAATAAAAATATCACACTTCATAATGGTTTAATGTAAACATTTAAAAACCCATCATTTCTATGTCATACTCATTTTATGTATTTTTATGTACCTATAGAGTTTGTTTATATACCCAGTGGCTAGTATAGATTTATATATATTCACAGAGTCACTCAAATATCATTAAACTCAATCGTAAAAAACATCGCTGCAAGTTTTGTGAAATTTATTAATGAATTAAAATAAATTTGATTGACTCTGCAAATAGTCGCTAGGGTATGTTTTCTCCCAGCAGACCAATAGTTAAAGTAGATTCTCCTGTTTCAGTTCTGCAGAGAGTACGGAGTCACCAATATTAGAGGAGGCCGGTGAGAGTGGTTCAGAACAGAAGCCAAAGCCTCCTATCAAATATGGGGAACTCGTCATACTCGGGTAAGAAACCATTACTCATATCGTCATCTGTATGTCTGATTATTTTTAAAGAAGGTGCTCAGATTTCTTTGTTTTTCTTGAATTTCGCGTTCGGAATCGAACCCAGAAGAACCCTGGATAATGAAACGAAGATAGAGATTTAAAGTTTAACATTTTAATACATGTATAACATTTTATATAGACGTATGAATAGGGACTCTTGGTGTTCTATATATACTTATCGTATTGTACCTATACATATCGTACATATACATATAAACCTCGAGAATCTTTCTAATAACTCTTTATAAAGTATTATTTTTGCCATAGTTATTACCTTCTTTCGTGTGTTGGCAACAGTGCTATGTCATTAAAAAAAAAGGAAAAACTTACACTAAGTTTCCCTGTGTCGTGGGTAGCTGATCTCTTCTATATTTTGACGTACATATACGGTACGTAAAGTAATTAAGCCGAAACTATGAAATTATAAATCGACGATGTAATAAATGTATTTTTATCCATAAACTAAATCATAACATTGATATTAGTTTACGTATTGATATGTTTGGAGATCTAATAAATTTTTCAGAGATTAGGATAACGTAAAATTGGATACTTTTACGGTCTTATCGATAGAGATTTTCATTGTTAATCAATCAAGATAGCACGGCGCGTGCGCAAGGTTATGCCTGATTTGCACGAGTGCTCGGCCTGACTGCAGTCTGTACTGTTTACAGTCGAATAACGCTTTGTTGTCTAGTGCTATAAAGTGGAGCAATTGGCTGTTGGTTGTATCAGTAATCCACGATGACAAATAGTTTCTGTGTCTGATGTAGAAAATCAGAAGAATTGCCGCTAAGCGCTAAGCGTTTTTACCGCGCCTCAAAACTATGTGAAACCAGCTGCCCATAGAAATTGTTCGACTAACATTCCTTTATGAAAAGACCATGCCAATTCTGAAAAAGCTATCCACTCGCGAGCCCTCTGGCGTTGAGTGCCCAGGTAGAGCAGCGTTTCCTAACGCCCACGCCCCACAGGGGGGAAATTTGATTGTTAAGGGGAGTAATAAAAATCTTCGAGCTATATTGAGAAGCTAACAAAATCAAATTAAAAAACATTTGTGCAGCAAGCATCAAATGCAAGAATCTCACTAATTTAAAATAATTTGGTATCTGAATTTCAAATTTTCACTATTTTTTTTAGTTTTACTCACTGTGTTTCGTTAACAATTTTCTAGTGATTTTTTCCTACGTTGATTAAAGTTTCGTAAGTGAAAGATATTTTTTAATATTAAAAATTGTAAATTTTACATAAGAATTTTAGAAATAAAAGGGGCATGGGAAAAAGATTGAGAAACAATGACTTGACATCAGGTAAACCTTGCTTTTTTTGTATCTTGTCCTAAAAAAAATATAAGGAAATCGATCTTTAGATATTCGGTCTGTTTATGCGCACGCTACGTAAGGTAAACTTAACTGATGCGTAGATGTATCGTGACGTCGTCGTACTGCGCAGATTTCTTCGGTTCATTGAAAATTTGTCCTCCTAAAACCCCGGATCTAACTGATATAACACTTGTTTGTCTATATCGATATTAGGACATTTATCATGTGTTTGTATTATAAATTACGACGTCTTAAAATGTAAATCGCTACATTTTTTTTATTGTGTCATCATAGGATTACTATCTATAGAGCTAACATTATATATAACAAATAAAACAATAGCAAATGTTAATGTTATGAAATGAAATGCATAACATTTACGAAAATAAATTCGTAAATGATTAAATATAAGATTTACATTTCAAAATTTAGTTTCTATATTTACATATAGAAACTAAATTTTGAATTGTGTTAGATTCATGGTTAAATATGACATTAGACATATTTAACCATGAATCTAACACAATTGAATAACGAGAAATATGTACGGGTTGAAACAATAGTACTTAAGTTGAGCAATAGTACTGCCTTAACATAGCCAGTAAGTACTTCTTTCAGGCAGGTTCTTCTGAGGCCGAATCGACTCCCTTGATATCAGATAGTGTCCTGCATATCGGACTCGAAGTAGCGACTAGAGATTATCAGACAGTAGGCAATTTTATCGTGTAGAGATTTTTAAAGCAAAGCAAAATATTATAAATGTTTATTTCCTATAAATAATGTTTGTTTTTTATCGGTTGGGTTTTTCTATTTACGTCACGTACATTCTGAGTTGATGAAATGAAAGATAAGGTATTATATATATTTAATTTAGTTAATTATATATTTGTGGAAATGTATTTATAAATATCACTTTACTGTACTTAGTAAAAATTGAATAATATCTGTTATTAAACATTGAACTGTATTATTTTTTAATAGGTCAGTACTGAGGAACGATCCTTATTTAATTCTAACATAGTCGTGTGAGTAAAAGCAATATAATGTACTTTCAGCATATATGTAAGTTTATATAAAAGAACACGTTTGACTTTTCCATAAATACCAGCGCTCGTGTATATATAGTCTGTGCATTTGCTGTCAAAAACTGACGTTATCGTAATGACACGTGTATAATTGACAATTGTCAAATGTAACGAAGGCTATACAAAAACTTAAACCTAATGTCGTATATTTAAATTGAGTATGTCTGGTAGCTCTGGGATCTTGCTGTATCACTTTGAATGTTACATTGATAAGGGTTCAATAAAGGTGAAGATCAAAATGTCAGACGCATATACATTCCATCACGATTATTAAGTAAGTACGGGTATGTAAGATTGTTGTAAATAGTGTCTACTGCCTCGTTTCATCACCGTACGAGCCGTATTACCGTAATGGAAGCCATGATCTTCTTTCCAAGACTTTTTCTTTTGCAAACTCTGCAATCAACTCCCGATGTGGGTCTTCCAGCATACTCCCCCTTGAAGGCTTTTAGGCGCCCCGTAAGCCCGATTGCCTCTCACCCTATAAAATATGGTGTGGTGATTTCACAACCAATTTCGAAGGCTTTATTTATGCACTTAAAGCCTTCACAACTATTGTTTAGAGTTGTTTCACAACGATGATTCGTGTATTAGTCTAATATCTATTCAGAGATGTAAAAAAACCAGTAGACTTATTAAAAAGGCAGTTATATATGTGCGAGTATTAGTAGAGGAATCACTTAAACCGATACGATTAGGTGTTTAATTTATAAATAATTTAATTTATTGCATTTGAAGTTGCTTAACTTTTCCCCGTGGATCTTTTGGAGTTTCTTGTCGTTCTGGGTTTTCATTTTAGGCAAAATTTAGTTTTCAAACTTCGTTAATACGACGCTATTGTCGTCAGAGAGCAATAAATCTACATGATAGTTTTAAACGGACAAACATATATTAACAGGTAGGTGAACATGGCTCGAAGTTGAAAAAATATATGTATTTCTTAGCCTAAATCACTCGAAACATGTAAAAAGTACAAAAATTAATTAGTAAATAAATTTAAATAGATAAATACTAAATTTACATTTACTACCACTAGGCAAGCCAAGGACTGGGCAGGCGCAAGAGCGGGCAAGAAGAACTGGCCAGAAACTCTGGCACTCCTTTTAAATGCCCATTTTTTATTCTTACAAATCTTTTGTACTGGAACAAATATATTTAAAGGACAAAGATCATTTAGATAATCGTCAAATTTATAAAAAAGTTTAACGAGAGTTTTGAGTTTATTAAGCTATCTCTAATTTCACTTGGGATTTTGTTGTTAAAACATTTTTATCTCCTGGAGCCTGGTTGGTCGTTCGGTTATCTTCGTAGTATTTATTTTATTAGTATATTAGTAGTATATACTGGTGCAAGTCACCATTTGTTTTAATACTGCTTATATTTCGCGAATTCTGTCATTAATCAAAATTCTTTGCGTAATTTATTTTCGAGAAAACCGTTGACGGTCTCAAAGACTAGTTGACTTTTTTCAACAAATCCTGCCATTAAATAAGATTTAAAAAAAAAAACAACATGCTAGTTCTTATATTTCCAGTTGTATTCCTGCAGCACATCTTTGACGCGAGAAGTGTGTACTGTCTTGCATTTTTAAGTAGTGTATTATGATATTGATTATTACTCACGAAACGCAGACCAAAAAAAAAATATAATCAAAAAGGCAAACAATTATGAATAAACGGTGAAAGGCATATTTTGAGTTTGTAATGTGTGTGCGTTGTAGTTATAAATGGCCCTGAGTCGGCTTTGTGCTGTGGAACAGAGATATTCTATAGCACTGACCACTCTGCCAGAGACCACAACAGCTAGTTTATGAAGGCCATGACAGATGGTTTACATTGAAAAGCCGAGCCATACATTGTGTTATCAGAACTACTCAGCTACAAACCCATCTACTGCACTTTTATTTTGATCGCATCCCTCCATCCGACACGATTGGTGTATCATCAGAGCGGACGTAGCTCTGTAAGCGGTATGTACTTATTTACAAGGGGCACGACAAACAACCAATTTTAATATTTCTGCCCCAATTGCAATATGAACCCGGTACTAGATTCTGCAGTTGGACACGACAAGTAGTCTATCCCTCAATGTCTGTGTAACGTTATGAAATACTAACACAATTATACAAAACTATATTTAACATGTTGAGTAATTGCGTGGTCCACCGTGCCTTCGTGGTTTATACCATGCTTTCTAATGAACTAAGTTTACTTGAACATTGGGAACTGTGACTGATGCCTGGGCCTTCTTTGTTTAGATCGGATGTTAAATATTTTTACTTGACCATATCAAATAAAACGGAGAATTTATTAGTTGACAAGACCGAAGGCTAAACTATAAAAACTAACAATTCAAAAGTTCTTATAGGTGAATCAAACATTTATTCATATAAGTAACATAACGTAAACTTATAAACGTCAAAAATTAATGCATATTAAATGCTTCTAATTTTACATATACAGCCAAATCAAGGGCGTAGGAAAACTCTCCGCCACTCTTTTTAATCGCGAGTTTTTTGTTTTACGCAAGGTTTGTAAGGACTTGCAACCATTACACTATGTTCCGATGACATCTTAAGTAATTAATAATAAAAATTAAAAACAATGATTTGTTCTTTATCAGCATCTGGGTGAAATAGGAGCACGCACTTACATTCTAGTGGAAGAGTATTAGTTAATTAAGTAGTGATTGTCTATTAATAAACAAAGCATGAGGAAAAAATTAGGATATTGTTGCTAAAGTATGTGTAACAGGCAACAATATAATATTTACTTCTGACACAAAATTTATTAATAAATATATAATAGGTATAGTTTAGCTATAGGAAACAATATTTTAAACGCGGTTTATTATATGTGCATAATACTGAAGTATTTCATGGTATCGCATCATAGTAAGTATATACATAAGTTATGTTGGTGTTTAAACCGTTGTTAAACATATGACAGTGACATATATATTATATATAAAATTTTCGTGTCACGGGTTTTGTAATTAAGCTCCTCCGAAATGGTTCGACCGATTTTCGTGAAATTTTGAGTGCAAATCGGTCAGGTTTGCGAATCGGTACGTCTATTTTTCCAATTTTTTTTAGACAACAATTTTTGTTTTTATTTTTTTATGATGCAGCATAAAAAAAAAACCGTTAATTTTTACCCCTCTTCGATCAGCCCCTATTGTTTATTTGTTAATTATAAACGTGAACTCTGAGATTTATGTAGAGAAAAAAACATTCAATTCCGGAAACACGAACAGTTTCTGGGGTAGCATAGCAAAATGTTCCCTGTTTGTATGTACTAAGTAAAATTAAGGACAAACGAAGTTGGCGGGGGCAGCCAGTTTATAAAATATTAATAAATTACAGTGCGACGTACTTTTCTTGGCCGGCTTTTGAAATTAGTATCGTCGCCATTTTGGTGCGTACAATAAATACGTTGACTATCTACATCCAACTAAAATGCATTTATTTTTGCATTATTAATAGCAATTTTTTAACTATCGAACGGTTCTGATTGCTAGCTATCTTAAAAGATATTATATTAATAGTATAGGTTACAAAACCTATCATATCAGTTGTTCCTAGGTTTTGTGTCACATTTATTTAAGTCTACAACTGCATTTTTAGATATTAGTATACATTGATTATTAAGACATTTAAATTATTCCCTTTGAAATTGTTAATTTTTTAGTTAATTAACAGCGACTCTTACCGACCAAGCAATGTATGTGGCACTGTAATTAAAAAGTGTCGATAGTGAATATGTATTTGGATTCTGCCCTTTGTATATTTTTCATTTGTAATCTTGCGTAACTATATGTTACGCTCTTCCAATATATGTTTATTGGATCTCCGCCATTAAGTTGTGGAATAGGCTGTCCGACTCCATACGATTGGCTTCCTCTCGATCATCTTTTAAAACTCTTCTGCGTAAACATTTCTTAACCTTATCCTATCCTCATCAAAAGACTTGTGACCTTTTCTTTTGTATTGCATCGCTATTCGCTATTCATGTGTTTTTGTTTTGTATTTCATTAGATTAAGGTTCTATATTTTTTTTAATATAACATTTGGTTCTGCACTTCTTGCACTCATCATTTTTCTTTTTTTAGTTTTTCTCTTACTAGGGTTGCCTGAAAGCGATCGCTTTTAGCGATCAATCCGCCCGTTCCATCCCTTGTAATTTTTATGTATTGTGTTATTTGTGTTTCTTTTATTTTTATTGCAACGGGGTATTCATAAATAGTCGTTCCACAACGGAACGTTATTTGGTTTTTGCCGTGTTATTGAAGTGTTTCCGAACCGATTGGACATAGGTTCCTTCCTGCAAGCGTTAGAAACCCTCTCAAGACTATGGTGCCCGTAGCTCTCGTGATATATTAAAAACCATGGTTATGCCTAGCAGAAATAAATACGTCTGGTTAGGTCGGCCTTGATTATTTAGCTAGAACTTAAGTATGTTTTTTATCTATATATTCATAAATATAATTAGGCTCTTCAATCATGTTCTTTACACTTGCGATGGTACACTATTTTACCATCATAACATCTAAGCATCAAATTGTTACAATATATATTAAGTAATGTTTTCATACTGTATTATCGTGATGGCAACACAATGTGCAAATATTAGCGTGCTTACCAGACTTTAAACCTATTCTTAATCGGAACTCTAGCGAATGCTGTTGTTAAGATTGTACTTCATGAATACAATGAAAATATATAAGCTAGCATGTTGATTTTACTTTAAATGTAATATTTAAATATAAGGCTATGCCAGGAGTTGTTAAGATATACAATTGTCTTAGGGTCCTTCAAGAACGGAGCGTAGCAATTCTTAATTTCTGATTGCCTGGAAGAAATCGCTTGTAAGCGATAAGGCTGCCCATTGCCTTATATCTTTTGTAACCTGTTTTTTTTATTTTTGTTATGTGTATGTTTTTGTATAAGGTAATATAGGATAAATAAATAAAAGGCCGACAGCGCGCTGGCGAGCCTTCTGGCAGTGTGAGTGTGCATTAGCGGCGTCACTTATCACATGAGGTATTAGGTCAAGGTATTATTTGTCTGAACACAGAGAGTGACAGTTTCCCACTTGGTAGATCGTTAATTCGCCAACAGAATACTCATTATCTAATTTTATTCGCAGACTAATTAAGACGGATATATAGTAGTTAGAGAAACTCAGATACAGTCTCAGTCAAAAGAAATTTAATGTCCGAATACTTAACTCTGGGGAAGCATTTAGCTGCTTAATAATAATTTATTGCAAGAGTATGGTACAAAAATGAAGGTGGTACAATCGTCACATATTCTGCCACACAATGGCGCGCAAATTTGTCCCCAAATGAATTTTACATTTTACGTTATGAGTTATATGAATTGGCCAATTCTTATAATAGCGTAGATTATTAAATTTACATCAACAACAGTGCCTTACGCAAAAAATAATTTATTGAATAATTCATTTTTTTAAAAAGTAATACACCAAGTCGATTTTTAAATTCTAGTCGGAAGATCTTTACCTTATAATATATATATCGTAAAAACTTATAGACAAACAAAAGGTGGGTTTAAATGGGTTATTAGTAGAAAAACTTGTCTGTTATGTCACGAGTTATGAGTTACACAATAGCACAAAGGCTGCACTTGTTCGGATTCCCATGCCGCATCCAGTCGACATTGTCCAATTTCTTGCCATTACTGTGATTCCTATATAAGAATAAAAAACAGTGTGAATGGAAGCGTTTATTGTCTTTGCCCTCGTTGGCTGCGGGCTGCTGTGGTGGACTAAGCGTCAGCGGGTATATTCATGTTTAATTTAAATTTTTATCTTCATTTATGCACACGCGCGTCGCATGTAATAAAGATCTAAAGAAACAATACAGACCAAAAACAGTTAAGAAAGAGTCCAAGTATTACTAACACAGCCCCCCCCCCCCCTCATGTAACACTTGATAGTAAAATGTTCGTGATCACCCAGTGACTATTTATAAGTAAAAGTTACAATTATGTGACAAAATTATATTAACAATAACGCGTAATTCAATCCCCGTCCGGTATCGTAACGATTTAGGGGGGAACCCTCCCCCGAATTCGTAACTCGATACTTGGACGCTCCCAAAAACAAAACCATAATGACTTTAACTTAATAATTACTTGATTTAATAAACGCAGATTCGTTCAAAATTATGTCTTCTATGCTACCTTGCCTAGTTCTGGAAGCATTTGCTGCCTCACAGAGAGCCTATAGTCTGGACGATAATTTGTGATTGGTCTACATTCTCAGGCTTATTATCATTATAAAAAGACTAACAAAATTAAAGAATTCAAAGAATGCCTATCCACTACTGGACTTTATCACAAAGCTTATCCGCTATCGCTTTTTACTTAAACGTACCCATTGTTGTGACAATTGAGTACAAACTTACGGGACACGTCATGACATGACTCGGGCGAATGCAAGAACATCCGGAGATTTTATTGTTGTATAGAAATGTTTAACGGCCCATCAAAGTGTATGATAATTTCTCTCCATAATTGGTTTTCCTTGGACATTATAACGGTGATGCCATCGTGATGGGACTGCGCAGCTTTTAAGACGGAAGTCCTTCTCGTTTATGTATGTGTCGCACACACACATTTTGTGTTATTTTATAGTTCGTGTTTGGAACTCGAGTACTGTGGAATATGAACGTATGTTATATGTGTGTCGACTGAATAGTAAATTAAATCAAATCAAATCAAAAATCATTTAACATGAACGTCAAAAAAAAAAGAAATATACATTAAATGATTCTAATTTTACATTAACTGCAAGTTCTCAAATTAAGGGCGTAGAACGGAAGAGAAGAACTGGCAATAAACTCTCCGCCACTCTTTTTAATTGCCAAGTTTTTTTACACAATGTTTGTTAGGAGCTGCATACATACAGGAGATGTTACATCGATGTTAGCTAGTTTTTGATATTGGTCTAGAGATTTACCTCATTCCATGAAGCCAGCCCAATTGCCCACAAGCTAATTGTGGAAACGCCACCGTGTGGGTCTTCCTGGGAGATTTCCCTCAAAGCCCCTTAACGCAACCACTAAATTTCAGTCTCGTATATTCATTTGTCGTCCTTGTTTCTTGAAAGAGATGAGTGTTTTGTGCTCACGTGTTTGATAAAGCATAATTCCATATGACGTAGATAAAAAAAATCGGTAAAGGATAAAACATAGAGAAAAGAAGTGGAGGAAGTTGCGTCAATGAGGTTACATATTAGTTAATAAAGAAATTAAAATGTATACGTGGAATTGATGAAACGATTTGATTGAAAAAACCTTTTTCTTCAGTTGCCTTCACAATCATCCCTGAGGTTGTAGGTTCGATCCTCGGCTGTGCACCAATGGGCTTTCTGTCTATGTGTGCATTTAACGCTCAAACGGTAAAGTAATTATCGTGAGAAATCTGGCTTGCCTTAAACCCAAAATGTCGACGGCCTGTGTCAAGCACAGGAGGCTGATCGCAGGCCTGTTAGTTTGAGCATGAACAGATACAGAAATCTGAGGCCTAGATCTAAATATGTATATTTAAAAATGAAAACGTAATTCATACTACTCTTTACGTTAGGTTAAATTGTATAATAGACAGGTTCGTCTTGCATTTTCCCGTCTGTCGTCGACGCTATAATTAACACGTAGGCTATTTTAATTAAGTAAATGGGGCATTTAAAGCTTTTGTTCCGTGTCTGTTGCAACGGAGCGTCATCGTGTGGCGTGATGATTTTACGTCATTTATAAATACATTTTATAAGTCATTAATTTATTGGAAATTCTATAGAGTATTGCGATGTTAATATTGTTTCTAAGACTTGGAAGAGTACAGTTCTATGCACTAAATATGAAAAATCTAAGACTCTGACGAGTCTTCGGAGTCCTGCAAAAGGGTTATCGCCAAAAATAGATTGTCTTTGTAGGGTTTGGTTATGAGGATGCAGTTAGGAGATCGATCGACTGTCACGGTCTGATTTTGAAAGCAATCTGAGATTGTGAATTAATTATTGGGTTCTTGCGGTAATCACCAAATAAGAAAATCAAAGATAACTCCCTTCCCCCTATAGTGCTAACGTACGCTTACGAGTATATAACACTATTAAATATTTCCAGATACAACGGCTTCCTACCTGCGGGCGAACGCGGGCGACGCAGAAGCAAATTCGTACTATACAGAAGGCCGCAGCCAAATGGTGTGCGAAGGTCAAAGCACTATGTGGTGAAGACGCCACACAGCAGTAAAGCAATTCTTGACGCGAGCCAGCACTCCATATCATACACTTTGAGCCGCAGTCATGCGGTCATTGTGGAATACACAGAGGACCTGGAAACGGATATGTTTCAGGTGAGTTTAGTTTATAAAGAATTATTTAAAAATTATATTGATGAATATTTCTATTCAGCCTTTAAGAGTGTCGTATCAGGCACGCCATCAGGGAGATCTGTCACCGAGATGCTAGGCAGCAGGGGAGTGTCAAATGACTTTATGCCTTTTATGTAAGGCTTGGCGTCAATCGCCGGGCCCGGGCGACAACTACTTCGAAAATATCTTTATTATATTGGCGAGTTGGAGACCGCTGGCCGGCGGAACCGCAGTACCTCTTGTGCTCTTTATCTTAGTGACATATTTGACATTTTTTATGTCATAGCCCGTCCCGGGATACCCTCATACCATTCTCAAACTCAAGATCACACCTGGCTCTTTCCAAAGTCGGTCAGTCAATAAGTAAATGAACCGCGGTTTACTCGGGGTTATGGGGTTGGTCTTAGATAACATCCTTTCATTTATATATAAGTTTTAATACGACGTGTATGCTTACAACAAAATATGAGATCATAAATTTTTACACATACAAGCTAGCCAGGAAAATTAAACAACCACAGTAATAACTACAAAAAATAATAACTAAAAATAAATGGAAACCTTATCCTTATTAAGAGATATAAACGAAGATGGAAGATTTTTGTAAAATTTAAGAATTTCATAAATTCGTAATCAAGTTGTAAGAGCGAGATATCCTATTCACTGGAACATTGAAAGTACCATTTTTCATTGATCATTTTTATTTCAACGACAAGTAGGTGATGTTTTTCTCTGTTAATCGATTTTGGATTGGGACGGGGCGTGCGAGTGTTAGATGCATATACAGAAGTTGTGGCACAGCCGGGGACCGAACCTACGAGCCAAGGGATGAGCCACTAGGGAAATCCTATTTTTTTTATTTAATATATGATGACATATCATGTTAATAACTTTCGGAATAAAAATACTGAAAAATAGTTTGGACATACTGGTTTGATATTTTGAAATCTCTTAAAAGATAAAAGGAAAGCGCCAATACTGACCCTACATCATATACGACACCTTGTGGGGCGGTTGATAATCACATATATGTGGGAAAATGGGATTTAGGGGAGATATCAAGCCGCTATTGGTATATAGCACGATACATAATCCGGAGTTTTTATTTGACAATTTAATCATATAAAAACTTTCTGAAGACTATACTTAGTGTCCTTCAAGAAACACACTCGTGCGGCCTCTGGTTCTTATGGACTTAAGATCAGATGAGCCTCCCCGTTTGCACACTGTTTTATAAAAAACTTTTCTGTAAATAACTTCGCCAACGGTGAGAGTGTCTAGCCTCGTGGATACAACCTGAAATCAATATGGGCGTCTTTGAACCAAATTTTTATAGACAATATGACCAAACAAAGTAATATTTGACTTATGATATTATTTATTTATTGCGTAAGTAAATGTAATCGAAGTAATGGATGTTAATTTGAATATTAAAGTACAAGATATAAGTACATATTCATTTTTGTGTATTTCTAAATTAATCAATTTTGATTTGTGTCTGGTTCAGACCCACTACGACGGTTATTTCATTACGATTGTAATATGTCAATGATCCCACCCTCGTTTATCTATGTTTGTGTCATAAAGTATGACTATATGCGTTGCGATCACAAACAATAGGCACCCCATTTGGATCCCCAGAGATATAGGAACACTTTAATTTCGGCAGTCACTATAGTAACTGTAATATAGAGGTTTACGTACGTCATAACTGATTTTAGAAACCGTACCTCTGACGTTGAATACTAAAGTAAATTAATATTGAGATTTTGAGTGAAAGATTTGTAACAAATTAATGAGTGTTATTTATATTTAGCGTACCACTAATCCATGAGGTCGTAGGTTCGATCCTCGGTTGTTTACTAATGGACTTTATTTATAGAAATAAAGTCCATAACATAGTAACATAGGTTTGAATTCAAGCGGTGAAGGAAAACATCGTGAGGAAACCGGATTGTCTTAGACTCAAATGTTGGCGTGTGTCAGGCACAGGAGGCCGATCAACTGCTTGCTGCAGATTGATAATGAAAGAGATACATTGATATTTGTTTTATTTTTTAGTACAAATAACGAGGATATTTTAGAAGCCCTTTAGAAAATTGTTTAACGTAAGCTTCGTTCAAAGATATGAAATTTAAAATGCCGATCATTATAATCTATCGAAGATTATTCTAAAAACAATGCGTTGAAAAATCAATGACGTTTACTCACTCAAGATAGTTAAAGCTTACATGTATAGTTGCGCAATGCTATACATTATCCCCATTACTGATACAAAGTAACTAAGTATTGTGGCCATCAATAATAATATATGTTATAATTGTCTCAGGCATTCAGATTATCATTAGCGTTTTCAAAATAATAGTTTTTAATTTAAACACGCTAAACTATATACATCCACTACCTTGTCTGTCAATAGGTACCGAGATCGTTTAAATATTTGTTAAATTCTGATGCTGCATGAAAAATGACTTCGGGAAACTGGTAACCATGATACGGTATTAGCTGCTTATCATACATATGTACAATTATAGTTTGGGGAAGTTCAGTCGAAGTAAATAGGGTATTTAAGGTTGTAAAAAAATCAAAGAAAATCACTGAAGAATGAGAGTTTGTGTAATCTCTGTATGTTTTAAAAATGTCTGTATTCGTTAACAAAAAAATATTTTTTAAGTCAAAAGGAATGAACTACTGTAGAAGTAGATATATGGAGAAATTGTCTATACCAGAAAGTAATCTGGAATTCTATACTACGCCTTTTGTATGGCCATCAAGGTATATTATAATTTACTAAAAACATTTAAAGATCTGCCTAATCAGTTTTTTAAAATCGGCTTAATGTTGTAGGTACTCCTTTAGGAAGAAGTCAATCAATCTAGTAATGATCATTTGCTTTTTTTTTAACATAATAATTAATATTAATTTGTAATTGTAAGTTCTATTCTACATTTTAATACACATTTGCACGCCAGAAGATGCGAACTTTAGGTAGTATTACCGTAACATTTTTGTACGACATTTCAAATAAAATATTATTAAAAATATTCAAAGATTAGTAGTCTATCGGTGGCATGTTGCAATAAGCTTGTGTTAGTATATTGTACAATGTTTATTTTATTACATGTGGTATAGCGGTATCGCGTGTGGGTTAGTGCCCCCTAGTGAGAACAATGCGTTGGTCCTGAGACAACGACCGTATCTCATCATCTTAAGTAAATACGTGATAACGCAGGCGCCGAAGCTGCAATTGGCTTACGAAATAAGTTAACTTGAACTTAGAAATGGCTAAGCGACTCAGTACTTGCGTTTATCAATATAAGACTTGAATTTTTTTCATGTTCGTATTTTTATAGATTCTGTCAAATACATCGACCCTTTTGAGCACTCCTCTACTGCTTTATTTAAAAATAATTTGAAACAACTGTTAATGTCCTAACTCTTACATGTATATGTGTCGTTGTCATGTTTTGTTTTGTTATGCTTTGCTCAGTATCATATCTTTATTAGTGAAACCTATTGTGGATACATCCAATGTGTTTATTTTATGTTTTAGTTTTAACTTTGTTTTTATTGTATAGATGTATCTGTTTTGTTTCCAAATAAATAAATATTATAGTTTTTTATATACAGAATACAGTATTTAGAATTTTCTTTTACATAGCATATATGCAGTGTACTTTTAACGCTGGCAGTATTGCGATACTTCTTTAAGCGAAGAAAGCACCAGCTCTGGGGTTATGGGTACTATGTACCAGGTGCTTAAAAACTTAAATCTTAAATTAGCAACTGTGCACTTGAACCCCATGTTTCAAGAGTCCCTACTCCAAATGGAACAGCATTATGAGAACAGACTTACATTTAATAAGAGAATATTCTCCTCCCTCAATGGACGGCCAACTCACCCACTAAAATATGTGCTCATGGGCAGCGATAACTGTTCTTCATGGGCGTTTCGTAGGATTGTTTACGCTATACTATAAAAAGCAGTCGATATGGCATTTATATTTACATATTAGAGTTTCACTTTTTACAAATATTTTCTCAAGTTATTAAACGTCGTATCTTTAGTTTTTGTGATTATTTTACTTTTTTATAAATAAGACTTGTAAACGTGGATTATGATACAAAAACATAGAAATATTTTTGATGTCAGCGTCTATGCCATATATGTGTTGTCAAAGTTCCTTGAAGTGTTCGCAAGTTGTGTTCAATTGCGAGCAATTCCTATGGGACGAAGTTCGTTGGCTCGGTCGACGCACCGATCCACATCCTGTTCATTCGACGCATTGTTGTCACAAACTCGAACGCAAATGAAACTTAATAGTTCTCATTACAACCAGTTTTCTGAAAAAGATCCTCGGAACAATGTCCTTTGTCAACGCTGTCTGTAAAAACCCCGTATCAGCGCCTTTTGTGATAAGAAATGACCGATTTTGCAATTCCCACGACAAGATTGATAACTTACTAAGATAACTCAGATAGTATTATCTGTGATGTGCTAAAATGAATAAATAAATTACTTTCGTATATCCTACAAATATTCCGGCACTTTTGTAACCGTTGTCCTTTCAGGCGAACGCTATTTGGCCAAATAAATGAAATGGGAGTCACCATGCCTCCTGCTGATAGAGGACAAATCTTTGTTTTTAATTAATTTTTTATTTATTACTTAAGTCACGTGGAATATGGTGTAATGGTTGCAGCTCTTTACAAACGATGAGTAAAACAAAAAACTTAGCGATTAAAAAGAATGGCGGAGAGTTTATTGCCAGTTCTTCTCTTCCGTTCTGCGCCTTGGAATTGAGAACTGGCAGTAAATGTAAAATTAGAAGCATTTGTAATTGTTTGTATGTATATTTCTTTTTTGACGTTCATAAGTGTACATGATGTAACCTATATGCTTGAATGATTTTTAACTTTGACTTTTACTCACTGATATTCAGATGGATAGCTCTCCTCACACTTTGAAATCTCTATCTCTTCGTGTATGTTGTTTGCCCATAAGTGCTTGTCACATTAAATATTGTATTGCATTTTTCTTCTACCAATGTATCAGTGTGCCGAGCGAGGTCAGAACTTCATATGAGTAAGAATTTGTTTTCATTCAAATTTTAACGCAATTATAAGAACCCTTTGCGCAATCTCCTATTTTTTTAATAAATTGTCTCTCGAGAAAGGCTGATGTCTTTCTTCCCATTACGATTGAGCCTACCTTAAGACTGGTTAGTAGTTTAAAATATTTAATATTCAGTCCAATAACGCATTTAAAAGTCTCTATTAAGGAAAAGACACTCTGTTCTTGTGTTCTATTTTTCACACACTGTTTAGCACTGTATATTAACGTCTACTAACACTAATTCACTAGTTCAAATGGTTTTTTCCTTTTTAATCTTCTCACTAGTTGTCTAGAAGTTAAATAGCTTCTACATGCACTTGCTGGTGGAGCGTTTGTTCGTGGGCTCCAGCAGGCTGATTATTGTGGTGACGTCACTGCAAATTTACCTAATCATTGGCCTATGACTTAATATTTGAATGTGGCTCTTACTGGTACAGACCCACAGCTGGCAACCATAAGTCCATACAGTCATCTCTCACGGTTAAGATCTTTGCTATAGAAGATGGATTGTCCTTTTATGTTTAAAGAAGTTGCGCAAACTATTTTAACATGTTTGATTTATTTGACCTGTATAACCTTATTTGATATCATGTCACGGTATGTATAAGCATTACTTAGTTTAAAATTGATCGAAACATTAATACGTTCGTGATTATAAGCGAATTCAGACCTGTGAAAGCAAAATACTGTCAATACGGAAATGGGATTAATGATAAATGGATGTAACGTGTGACGTCACGATTCTGTCGGAGGGGGTGATGTGACGTCATTTGAGGGGGGGCGCAACGAGACGGCCAAGGACGTCTCCGTGCCGACAGCCCCGCAACATCGCAAAATCGATATCTATAAAACTAGTACTATTATACTATATAATTGTCTAGTATGGTCAAATAATTTTTGATTTTTAACAGCCAAATTTCCCCCTTGTGGGGTGTGCCCCACGTTGGGAAACACTGGTCTAAAACATGTGTTTTATTGTAAAGCCTTCGCTGAAAAGTCATACCCAATGCAGTTGTGGTTTTAATGAATGAATACCCACGAATTTTGTTTACAAAAGAAATTATTAATGTTTATATTTCCGTCGTATAGCACTTTGTAGATTTGCTATGTGTTGATAATAAAATATGGTATAACCTTTTTATTGAGAGCGGTAAAGTCCGATAGCAGTTTTTATGTTCGTTTCACCAGTAATCAAAGAGTTTATGTGAGGAAAGAATCATATTTATGGTATTTTTATTGTATAAGCAAAATCATAATTTAGTTTTATGAAATTAAGATTAAACGATGTATATGAGTGTAAGCAGTGTCAGTGGATGAATACCCCGACGTGTCACCAAAGGATTCTGCCTCCACTGATCTGATCCTGCCATTTGGCAGCGCTCAAGACAAGATTGTGACTCCACATAAAACTAAGTCAAGTCACAACCTTGTCTTGAGCGCTGGCAAATATGTCTAATTACAAGTTGGAAAAATAGTTTGACAGTTCTTGAAACTAGATTTATGTTAAATTGACGTTCGACGATATTTAATTCGATCGAGATACGAATGGGTAATTATTTAAAAAGTAAATTTTAAAAATAAGATTATTAAGCTATTTTTTCGTGTCCTACTGCTAACATAAATTATTTACGAAAAAAAACAACTATACCAAACATATAGCCAACGATTGAATACATAATGTATACAAAAAGGTGCAAATTATTTAGCAAAGAAAAAATAAATAAAGATTAATAAAACTGTGCTGTATGATGTCGAAGTGGGGGTATTAACGTGGGATAAGTGATTTAGCATATTTCGCGATAGCTTAAATAAATTATTAATTAGACACTAATAATTATTATGCAACAGACGCAGATATGTGTCTGTGTAATGATTGATTAATTGACTATATAATTCTTCAAGCTGAAATTCAGTGCAGACAAATTAACATGATTGAAATTCAAACCAAAGCACGTAACTTTTTTGTATTTATCCTGGATTTCTAAAGATTGAGGTTCCATAATGTTTCACTTTACATATATTCCTAGTTTATTCACCTGTAAAATTAGTCCACAGACCGCAACCGTTGTAAATTAATTTTACGTCTATATAAACCCCGTATTTGTAGAATCATTTGATATAGATTGATTAATATTGGTAAAAGCATGAGAAAAATTGTTCGATGATATTCGAGTTCTGGCTGACGTCCAGACGTGCGAAAGTGTATTACGAAAATGTGTTTATGAGCCAACAACTCCAATGTCAATGCTAGTGACGATTTTAATTATATCTGATTAGTTTTAATTAGTGGTAATGTTTTACTACAATAATAATACACACCCACGTATACACTTTCACGTACATACCCTCACATTCACACCATCACACAGACAGCCAAATCAGGTATTTCGTATTTATATATTTTTTTCCTTTCGTAAATGTTTGAACCTTTTTGTGTATATAATGTATTCCATCTTTGGCTAAATGTTATTTTAAACTTGTTTAGCTATGGGATTGCGAAATAATTAAATAGAGATGCAGTCGACGGTTAGACAGTTAGGTCTGAGTTCGCTCGATGCAACATGCAAGCAGACTATACCTACAATAAAAAAAAAACAAAACGTTTGCAGGACTGGCTTCTAAACCGAGCTTACGCTGAGATGGAGATGAAACTAACACCTAATGTTACAAGTTGTAAACGCTAATCAACCCCTCGCGACTGAATTGGAATTAAGCAGGCCGTAAGCAAGGTATACAAACTGAAAATGAAAGCAAAGCCACGTGTTGAAAGAAAACGTAAAAGCGGTGGTATATTGTAAGAATTTGTCGAAAGAAACTGATGAAAACAACTAGACTAACGCCCAAACCCAATAACCTATCCCAATCCATTTTCGACCAGCTAAGATAGACATTTTAATCCAAATATGTATTGATAAAAGTGCCAATAACCAATCGACGGATTGTAATAGCCATCTGTCGATACAAACTATCCATGGTAGGTCGGATCGGTGTATGTGGATAGATTATTGTATGAAAATGACTGTTCCCAGTTGACTGTGACAATATCTTATGATTTTAACTTACACCAACACTTTTTTCTCATTTCTCACAACTTTTTTCTAAACATTGACATGTGTTTTTTAATATTATTTGTACGTTTTTATTTACTTTATTTGGTTTATATTGATTACGAAAAATGAGTGTAAAGAGTGAAGAGATTGCAATCTATCCGTAGCCAAAAATGGATTGTCTTCGCAGGGTTTTGTTATTTGGATGCACATAGGAGATAGATCGACTGTCACGGTCTGATCACAGATTATAGACAGACATATTTCAATCCGAGATTGATACATTATTGGATTCGGGCGTAAGTGTGTAAAAACATAACATATACTCATTTCATATGTAAGTTTTGTTTATTATTATTACTTAATACTTTTGAAAAGATGTGAAACGAAATGGTGTATCTACGCGATCCACCGTCTAATGCGGAGTTGCCGACTGCCGATGACTATTACTGACGCACAGGTTTTATGAATGAAACAAAACTATAGTGTTTTGTATTGCGTCCTTGAAAAAACCAGTTGGCCTGTATATCTCGCTTGCTTACAGATGCTTACTATTTTGAATCTATTCACACACAGGACTAGTACGAGTTTGTTATAGTGTCTTACTGGTGTAGGTATAGAAGTATTTTATTGATTACTAGACTGCGATTTTGATTGTCTATTAGTGAAAATGATACCGATAACAAGCTTTATTCATTCCATTTGATTAAAAGTTTCACTTGAGTCCTCCAAACTCACACCGTCTTTGACATTGATGTTAGAATTACATTTTTTTTTATATTTTACTCTACTCCCCTGCCATCGTGTCCAGGGACTTCATATATCTCACAATTTTTTTTTTCAACAAACAAAAAAATACATTTCACTGCTACTATTTGTGAAATAGTGTATTGGAAGTGTTACGCGTTCAGTATCAGTTATGGCTAATTACATTTATTACTGATTGGTAGGACAAACACTAGTATTGCTTTTCACCACTATCAGGTAGCGCGAAATTTATTCAGAACTTTTATCTTCCGAATAATTTATGTGTTGAATTTGGTATTATATCCATACATTGTGAAACTGACCCTAAGCGTGCAGATCCAATTCGTCAATTAGTGCTGATTTCTAAGTAAATGGGTAGATCAAAATTTATTTACCATGGACGGTAGTTTGA
Organism: Pieris mannii; assembly: GCA_028984075.1. Classification (NCBI taxonomy): domain Eukaryota; kingdom Metazoa; phylum Arthropoda; class Insecta; order Lepidoptera; family Pieridae; genus Pieris; species Pieris mannii. The sequence continues at coordinate 12,476,245 of CM054776.1, read as the reverse complement.
GGTTTTATTCGAAATCAACATATTATATTTATGCATGTTGTATCCATATATTTTAAAGCAGAAATGACATTCATGAACGTTTAGCAAGAGAATTAAGGCTAGACGCGACAGTTCATCGGACCTCGGTACTCTGTCTAGACGAAATTACTATTACTGCTCCCTCTTATTTTGATCCTCGAAGTTTGATTAGGTTAAAATGTTACGTGCTTAGTTAAGACATGTGTAATGGAATTACTGATAAACGTTAGTGTGATTTGTAAAAACATTAAAATGTTTATAATAATTAGTTTGCTTTCTGTTTATTATTTTTTAGACAGCCTGTCGCACCACACATCGATTTTTGTGTATGAGATATGCCGGTTTCCTCACGATGTTTGTTACCGTAGAATCAAGTGCATTTATAAATTCCATTACGGCATGGTGATTCGAACGTATGACCTCTTTGATGAGAGTCGCATAAGCCATGGTGGCACGAGAGGTATTTTCATGTATAAACGTTGTATAATTATTAGGATTTAAAAATATTTAATATATTAACATATAGTTGGAATGGGATATTTAAGTGTGATTATCTATTAACAATAGGGTTCATGATTAAAAGACATCTTATCAACAAAATAGAAAAACTTAATATAGAAAAAGAAGACGATTGGTCCATAATCCAGGCGTATTACCAGCGGAATCTAGCAAAAAGAAAGACATAACAAAAATCAAGAAATTTTACAATGACCTTAGAGGAGGCCTTTGTCGGACGACAAGTTGTTACCGAACTACAGTTTGCCGATAATGAATAGATATCAAAATTGTTAGTATATTAGTTAAACTCTAGTTAATAGTCAAAATGTGTTTTTTTAGATAGTATATTTATTTTAGGCACACGAAACTACTCTGTGTAAACTTGTTACAACAATAATGGCTTTATTATTATTATCTATTAACAAAGCGTGTGAAATTTCGTAAGTTAAATGTGATCAGTTAATTCAAGTTAGTTAATTTCATACCAAATTCATGTTTCATGTAGATGTGAGTTATTTGTATTATGGAGTTTGATATCCAGTTGTCAGTGTAAATTTTCTAAGCTTTCCTTTTTATGAAATTTATTTATGTATAATCTTACAGCTACACATATCTGTATTATAAAAGAAAACATTTGAACGATATACAAGGTCATTGATAAACGAAATATATTCTTTTTTTTGCCTTCTTTTTTTTTGACGTTCATAAGTGTACATTATGTTACCTATATGAATAAATATTTTTTGATTTGATTGATTTATATAAAACATACAATATAATACTCGTACATTAAAATTAAAGAAAAAACTAAATTATTACAAATGCCAAATAAAGTCTAAAACCTCCCATCTCTTATACTACACATTAGCTTAAACCCAAAACATTGGAGAATAACGGAAATAATCCGTGTAGAAGTCATATGGAAAAATTGTGAATGTATTGCTTCTCTTTTTGAAAATTAATATCATTTATCTCCGTCACTCTTGAATCGTAACTCCAATGAGAAACTAATCGCTCTGTGGCTAGTGAGTGTTTAACTCGTATAATACAGTTGACGTCAGATATTTTTTCAAGTATAAGAATCCCTACAAAGGCATGTAATACAGATCATAACTCTCATAATATGCAGTTGACCTCTCTCTTAACTCAATTTACAATACTCAATAGCTCGACTGATAAGGGGTTCGTTTACGTCTAATTGACTGCGTATTTAGTTCTTAATTCTTTATACTGATAAGAATTGTTATTAATTTTCTTGTTATTGTCTGATTATTTTAATAAAGTATTTTCCGATAAATAATTTGAGCTGTTTTGATGTGGATTATATTGCGTAAAACATATATTACTTATGAGTTGCATTGAATAGTTATTAATTAATCTTAATAAATGAAAATACTATAATTACATGAAAGCTATAAATTAATATAACAAAACATAAGAATTAACCTTAAAATATAATCACTAAAATATATTATTAAAAGGAGTCCTTTTAGGCAAGATTCCCAAGATTTTCCTCCTTTCAATAACTAAACTGTCTGACTGATGTCGACTAACCTTTTTGCTATAAAGTCATAAATTAATTACTGTATTTAAAAATGAATTGCTATACATGTGGCTCACTAAAACTCCAGAATGGCTGGACCGATTTGGGTAATAATGTTCTGTAAATATTTGTGGAAGTTCAGGGAAGGATAACACGGAGGGAAACATAAATTACAAGTAAAGAAAATAATAAAAACAATCCAATAAAAACTGTTCTTAGCTGAGAAATATTTGATATATTTTGTCTTATCACTTGGTTGCCATGTATTTATCTTTCATTGTCATATTATGCCTTCAAAAATTTGAGTTTTATAGTTGTAATATGCTTTTTCAAAAAGTCTAAGTTCTGACACAAATATGTGGGTGATACGAAGTTCAACGGGTCAATAAATATAAATAGTAATGAATATTTATTAATATGTCAAGTATCATCATATAAATTCTGTCGCGTCACATTTTCAAGTTTTATTTACTTTAATCCTACAGCAAATTGCCGCTACTATTTCTTCAGTCGGCTTGTCTCTTGCCTCGAATTTTGGCCATTACAAGCTGCAAGTCGCAATGATGACGCAAAACCTGTCCGAGAATCTATGTGAATTTTCGTATTTTAACTTTCGTGTCGACCCGATTCTTTGAAGGAACCATTCGTTCATCACACTTCGGATCCAGCTGATGCGAGGCACCTTCTTGTGCCTTCTCCAATAGTCCAAGCCTCAGAGCTACTGGCCATGTAACAGAGAAAGACCCTCAGTTACTTTTTGTTTATGTCATTCCCAGAATGGCAAACTACTAGATTTGGGTTGATTTTGCTTATCGCAGGACACGTTTGACAATTGACATCCATCAGTAAGACATGGTAGAATACATATTTAGCGTACCTTGCCATGGGAATTTCCATGTGTTCTATATTCTTGTATCTATTTCATTATGTATTTATTATATTAAAGTATTCCTACAGCTACTCATTAAACAATATTCAAATAATTATTTTATACACAAAAGCCAAACGGAATACACATTCAAATATAAAACATAAAGCACAGTTTTACAAAGCGACATTAACTGTGCCACGGTACCCGCAAACGTGCCACGGTACCCGCAAACTCTGTATGTTAAAGATTACATCCACATCAAATGCTTAATATAACCTTCATTCACTGGCTGATTTTTGGGTTAAAAGCCTACCTCCTAACATGGCATGGTTTTTTTTCAATAGTGGAAGAATTATTGAAATATGGTTAAGAATCTTCGTTATCGTTCATCCTGGCATATGGTTCATGTTGGCATATCGCTGTTGCTTCGCACTGCTGGATATTTTGAGTTTATTATAAATATTTATAAAATACGTATAGGCAGGGCATCAATGATTAAATTAAAATTAAGAGAACATTCTAGTCGCTTATTTCATCTCGTGGCAACTATATTGGAAAAACGTTCATGCGTACATCTTAATTAATATTTAATCTCTTATAAAATACATATGATATTAGATGCATTTTTACCGCAATTCTTATAATGAACGCATTTCAAATGATTCTATAGAACGAGGTCATACGTGCTATGAATATTTTATGCTGCTTTTTGTACGCGAATTACTTTGCATTATATCATAGGCGAAGTGACTTGAACCAAAATAAACCCTTTGGGGTGTCAAAGCCGTCCAATGTAATAATACAATATATGGGTTACCTTCGATTGTACCAATCTTGCACAATTATAATCATGACATTCAACGAATGATTGTAAATAAGAAACCTCTATTATTGAGAGTTGCAACGTCGATTCTTTTTCATTAAATTCCCTCTAATGGGACTTTTTGAGCCTGATTAAATAACATTTGAATTCTAATTGAATTACCTTTATAAATGAGACAAATTAATCAGGTATAAAAAATGTGTTAAATTCAGTATAATGTGTAAGATTTGGAAAGCCTTTTACGTAAACAAATACTCGTAACCGGGTTCCTAGCTCTTTCATTACAAACTTTATAGTTAATTGTATTAAAAAATATAATTTTGTTATATAATAATTTTGTATATTTTAATAGTGCGTGATTGAGGCATGTGAGTGAGTGAGTGAGTGAAATGTTTAACTACAAATAGGTGTCAGAAGCCTCTCCAACACTGCGTCAGGTGTGTCCTTTGATCTTATTTTTAGATTGTAGACGGTGAGCGCATAAATGTTATGCAGCCTATTTAATATTATGGATATAGTCTGCCTGCATATTGTGTCTGGCGAAGTCAGTCCTTACGGTCTGACAGATGAAAACATCCCCATATATTTTATACAGGACGTTGCCTACTGAAATCTGTCCCCAACACTATCGAAAAATTGGTCGCAGAGTGAATTCACAGTAGCGATATTGTGTATATTATGTGTACATTATTATATTTTATTTAATGTTTCTCGACGTTATCGTATTGGCATAGTCTGTAAGGAAAATGTATGTATTTGTGTAATAAATCAATAATATAACTTCATAGGAACAGCCTGCTATCATACGGGAGCACTGTGTGTATTTAAAATGACAATTCGGACATACAGTTTCCTAACGGATATAGGTTTTGTCTATGTGTTATTAGATGCTTTTTGTTTTAACTGGGTTTTGTAGTAGACTGGGATTTTTCGATTTTATAAAGGCTATATCGTGTTTCTGTGATAATGTCCTTTTCGATTGTGATTTAACAGAGCACGCATCATGCATATAGAAGTATCGGGGCTTCGTGACTTAATGCACATATATGCAATCTAGTTGTCCTAAGTTTGATCCCTGAAGATGACAATTTAAGCACAAGGTTGATCGATTATTTGCAATTTTTAATGACAAATTTGACTTTATTTGGTAAGTGGTGTCTGGGTAAAAAAATTCAAAGAAAAAATAAATTTGTGTAAATGACTCATGTAAAAAAACACAAAGAGAATTCAAAGAATAGGCCTCGTCTTCCCTTTCAAACTGCGGTTTTTAATGCTGTATTTTAAAAATCCTTGAATTACGTCAACCTCTATATTATGTGATATTATACAGTCTTTGTTTGTGAAACAATGGCGAGAATCAGGATAGACCTCCATTCAAGGCAAGGTGACGATAAAATTACGCTAAACTTTTTAAAACATCCTTTCGTTTATATTGTTTATGAAAACCTTGAAATTTATTTATTTATTTACAAAAAATACATACAATATCGGGTCGTTCAAGTATTACGTAAGCACAATAGGGGTTGGGGGTTGTCTTTGATTTTCATATTTGGTGATAACGTCAACGGAAATTATTTACTTATTTACATATATTACCCACACATTGTCTATGCTTGAAAACGAAAACGAAATGCGTTTTCAAAGATTCTTCAAAAAATTTATACGTTTATGTAATATTTTTCTTTTCTAGCAGTGGTTGCCTGGAAGAGATCGCTCGAAAGCGATAAGGCCGGCCTTTGCCCCTCTTTTCATTGAATTATGTTCAATTTTTATATTGTAATGCAACGTAGTGTTTAATAAAATATAAAAAATGTCTGAAGGTTATTTGTCGTTGTACAAAGGAGTTTTTTTTTTAATATGATTAAGGTAGAAAAAATATACTTATATTATTACAAAAAATAACAATTGTTATATTATGTTCATGTAGTAATTACGTTGTTTTATCGAATTAGTCAAATGTATATAATATTTGTAAAACTCGGTAAATATATTATAAATGTAGTATCATCGTAATACTGTCTGTCTGAAATCCTGTCCATTTCTAATTATCTGCGGGTGGGAATCCCAGAACGTCCGGTCATTTCGACGAAAGAGCTGAGTTAAATTCGTTGAGGCTTAGTCATTACTCATTACTTTGTTATAATACCTTCCTATTATTTAAAAAAAAAGAGTGGCGGAGAGTTAAATGAAAAGGAGGGCAACTGGCGGCCTTATCGCTTCGAGCGATCTCTTCCAGACAACCACTACATTGACATTGTGGAAATACAAGTAATAAAAAATAACGTGGATCGTTTTTAATAATAATTTACGTTTAAATTCAAAAATGTGTTTAAGCCTGGGGGCTTATAGGACTTCAAAACGGAATCTTAGATTATATGCTAATGCATAAATTTGTTTATAATTCAGTTGAAGCAATGTAAAAATGTATTCCTATATTTATTACGCCCTAGTACCCAGAAAGCTAATCACGTCCCAGTGTTTTGTAATATTAATTTGTTTCCTGTCGCTCCATGTTAGCTGACATAGTACTCGTAGATAAGATAGTATTGTTTAGTTTTATTTTCCTATGTGAAAGTAGAAGATAAATATATACACACATGTATACGTATTACTTTCACTAATATATTATCTGTAATTACCTTAAGATGAAGAACTACAAAACTTCTCAAAAAAAATCATTAAATAATTCATAACTCCATTTGTTTTAATTATATTATTAAGCTTTAAAAATGCTTAATAGAAAAAGACAATTTGATACTCAAATCACGACTTCAGTAAAAATTCTTGTTCAAAAGAATATTGTTTTAATTTAACACTGGAGTTGACCCAATTTGGATCCCGTTTATGTGACTCGTTTCACGTCTGTTACGCCAGCCCTTTCAATTTCCCATCTTTTCATTGTATTTTATACATTCTCGGCATATTGACGTTGTCAGCATTGAGGGTAGAACTATGGCTTTCTACCCTCATATTTATGTCACGTGTGAGATGGGACATTAAAGGATGGATTACTAAAGTGAGGATTTGGAAATGGTTATTGAATAGTCAATACATTGTGCGATCCTCGGGACAAAACTGACAGGTTCATTCTTCGAAGTCAGATACGCTGCAAAAAAGGAAATCTTATTAAGGAAGGACTTATCGTATCAAAACATTTTTGGTGGTTTTGATAATATACTTGGGTATTTTAAATAAAAAAATAAATACTATATCTTGATTGAAAGTTTGATTATCGGCACAGCATACTGGGTTTGGTGTCGGGTTCGATTTCCGGTCCGGCAGATGTTAAATAACTTGGTGATTGGGTCACTGTCCTTTGTCAGCTTACCGACTCCGTAATACTGTTACATGGTGATATTTAAGTTTCTATGGCACTTGTGATAATGTAAAAAGGACGCTTGCAGGTAGTAGACTAAAGAATACTCTGGTCGGACGTACGCCTGGATTTATTATTGTATTGCACCCTGAGGGTATAATTGAATTGTGCGGGCACATCCAATCCTTTTTAAGCTAAGTGTCTATGTCTTTCCCTCTCACATATGACCATAATATTACGACATTTGTAATTGTTGAATGGACTTAAACATAAATAAGGAAATAAAATTCTCTGTGCGTTTTATGTCGCCGATTTATAGCTAGATTAGCGTTTGTCTACAATTGTATTTGAAGCAATTTAATCACCTCTATGTACGACGTAATTCCGAATGCAAACAGTTTAATTAACGCCTAGTTTACAGAGATTTTCCAATGTACATTGACCTCAGATTTATTATCGTTAGAATAGCAGTGCACCCGCACCAAGTATCTATGCTAACTGGACACAATAGATATACAGAGTCAGAAATTTTTGAAATGCTCATAATAATTGTTGGTTCGATGGAGTTTTTGCGAAAGTTTTGTATCAGGTAGAAAGTATACGTTTCGTGGATATACGTGCATCTGTTTGTTGCTTTTGTCGGTTTGAGTGATGTCTGGCGCCATTCCTTTTCTCGTGAATACTTAAAAGCTATTGATAACTTTCGGATATTTGGAGGCGCAGGTATATAAGATACAAGTGCTTCAAACTTAAAACCTTATTAGGTTGCTGTATTCGTGATTTTGTCAATTTTTGTTTTTTTTTTAATTCGAGGTGGAAATGCATTTGCGCATCCTAAAAAGTTGCAGGGGTATGTGGGACTCGACCGACACCATTGAACAATACCCACTAAAACCACCTCGAGAAGTTTATTCAAAGCCGCGTTACAGACGCTCCGGGGTCGGTGTCTCATTCTTCCGAGAACTCAACGGCATGTTACACTCAAAAACCTTCGGTGCAGTATACACTACATAGGTGGTAGGAGATGGTCATATCTTCTCTTATTTCCTCCCCGTGTTCTACCTCTAGGATTCCTCCTAAAGCACTCCCTCTCTCGTTCTGCTGACTCCTTCTGTAGCATTAGCCTGTGCCTCACGCACGCCGTCGACTGGGTATGAGACAAGGTTTACGCACGATGTTTCCCTTTATCTTTCGAGCGACTGTTAAATGCGCACACAGAAAGTACATTGGTGATCAAACAACCGGGGATCGAACCTTCGACCTTCGAGAGATGACAGTCGCACGCACGCCACTAGGCCAACACTGCTTTTACCTACTGAATTATTCGTAAAAGGAAAATTTAAATCACATATTTTTTACTTGGTCTGATTTATTATTCATACTATTAGTATCTATTGCTTCAGAGAATTAGTAAGATGACATGATTTTCATCACGTGGAATCGATTTATTATAACGGGCCTTCCGCAAAAAAGTAGGCGAACCGCTAACTTCGTTTGGTTAGTGAAAAATTCAATGTGATTTACTTATAATGTTTCTATTGTTTGGACTAGATAAACATGGCTTTGTTCACAGCCAAAACGATTGAACAAAAGTGGATATTAATGCTGTTATTATTACAGTATACGTATTAAGAAAAAATATTTGTGGTATCTATTTTCAAAAACGGTATTAAACTAATAAATTTAAAGTTAATTCAAAAGTTAATATAGCATGTTTATATTGGAATTATGGAAATTGTATTTAAAACATCTTCACATATTATATGCGATTATTACTGCCACAATGATATTAGGGCTCTATAAATGTAAAATAATAGTTAAAATATGTGTTTATTTACACTATAATGCATTACAATGTACGGGAGGATTCCCAGCTTTTCAATAAAAAACTTTATAGTTTAATTAATTCCATAACAAAGTTAATATGTTTTTGCAACAATGAAGCCGTCTCAATCCCACGTTTGTATTAAAAAAAGTGCGTGCGTACAAAGTACACATGTCAGAAGTGAAACTTCTTTGTAAATTGAATTCAAATATATACTAAATTACTAAGGCCCCAATAGATGTTTTTTTATGATCACTAAATGTGTTTATCTATATTCACACTGTGAACGTGCTGATAATCTGCGTTTACTACACAAGACGTTATACGACAGAATTTCCATCAACAGGGTGTATTTTTCTCTGTCTCCCTTTCTTATTCTCTCTCTCAATCTGTCTTAATCGCTCTGTTACCTTTCTTCGACAAAAACGCTGTACATCTTCGTGACGTTCCGTATCAAATTTAGCCCTCATGCGACTAAAGAAGTATTCGGGAAAGTATATGGATTGCTTTTGAAACGGATTCTTTTATCTTCACGCACGGCGGTTTGTTTTGGTTATCACGCCGTTAAACATTCGTTTTGCTCACGCAAATTAAAAGGTTAAAATCAGACAGAATCAAGCTATCAATCAATTCGTGCTTATGAACCAGAAAACGTGGCTTAACAATCCTAGCAACGCTCAGTTGGTATTCTAGCACAAGCCATTGGGTTGGCGTGGACTGAGGTCAAGCGTTGTAACGATGACCATGGAATGTCTCTAGAACTATTGTCCAAAACGACCATAGGACCAGAGCCAGATAGTTTATTGTAATAACGTTCTTTTGCCTTTGTATACAAATCACAGCAACTAAGGCGTTTAAAGACGATATTTTTATTGAACAGGGGGCAATCGGGCAGGAGGCTCATCTGATGTTAAGTGATACCGCCGCCCATGGATACTCTCAATGCCAGAGGGCTCGCGAGTGCGTTGCTTAAAAGGCCTTTAAAAATTGGTACGCTCTTTTCTTGAAGGACCTTAAGTCGAATTGGCTTGCGAACCAAGCCAGGTCCGAGTCTTCGCAGGATACTCTTGTGGAAATAACCTTTATCCAGCTGAGCTACTCTCGCCAATACAGCACGAGCCTCGAGCAAGAGAAATCTTATTAAAAAATATTCTACCAGTCTTGTTCTGACGTTTACACTTGAAAGTGTATATTCACCAATTAGCTACGCCTCTTGAGATTTAGAGAGACATTAATGCAAAGTGCATTAAACTCAGTTAAATTTAAGATGATTTTTCTAGGTAAGGATAAATAGATTTTCTCTTCAGAGACGTAAAAAACGTGTGAAGAGAATTGAATGGAAAGAAGGTTTGTTTATCTAAATTTGACAAGTCGTTTCCGCTGGAAATTTTAAATTCAGAACGAACAAAACAGCCTCATGTTTTTGATTTACCTGAATGTTTACCTGGAAATTGGGTGGTGTGATTTTAATACGACAACTGATTTCTTGAAATATATTTGTGTAAACTTACCTTTATGAAGTAAATCAGTATGGGATAGAGGAAATATTTTTTTTTTGTATGGGTAGAAATGTTTCATTAAAAAAATATGTTTGAAATACAATGATATGGATTTTTAGTTTATCTTTATTATCAAAGTAGAAGTCGCACTGTAATAGACAATGTGTTTTGTTATTAGTTTAAACAATTCAATCAAGTTGAAATGTAGAACAGGAAGTTATTAAATTTCATGTTATGGCGAAATAAAAATACCGTTGAAGGTACTTTATAATAGTAGCTAAATGAATACTGTGCTAGTGAAATTATACATGAAATAGATGGGTGATTCTAGAATCATATAGTACCAAACTTGTAAGTCGCAACAGGGTTACTAAACAATTATAATTATTGGTAAAAGAGCCGATTACAATACCTAAGACATCTTACGGTAATACTCAATTTCGACGATTTCAATAAGGCGGTGATGGCAATTGGAATTACACGATATTGATTTTGTGTTGCAGGGTACGCAAACAGCTGTTCATAACAGTCGTAAATGGCCATTCTGTTCTATAAAAATCATATTAAAATAAACGCAAAATACTGATAGTAAAAGATCTCTAACGGAGCAACTTGGGAGCGCTGCCGATAAACTAATGTTAGTTATTTCGACTATGATTGTAATTGTTCCCACGAGAATGTAAGTGCGTGCTCCTATTTCACCACGCCTCCTGCTGATAGAGGACAAATCTTAGTTTTTAATTTTATTATTAATATTATTATTTATTACTTAAGATGTCCTATGTAACATGAACATCATATGGTGTAATGGTTGTAGCTCCTTGCAAATGTTATGTAAAAGAAAAAACTTGGCGATTAAAAAGAGTGGCTGATGGCCAGTTCTTCTTTTCCGTTCTACGCCTTTGATTTGAGAACTGGGAGTCAATCGAAAATTAGAAGCATTACATACATATTTATTTTTTGACGTTAATAATTGTACTTACATTGTGTTACCTATGTGAATAAATGATTTTGAATTTGAATTTTTAAACCCGGCAAAAGCAACGTAAGTGGAAATTCACATAGGATTAGAATCACATCCCCAAGCAGAAGCTTGATTGGAACCCGCATGGGGAGCGGAAGCGTGGTCATCCCAAGTAAACCTGGTCGTACAGTTGCGGATGAGGCCAAGAGAGAGACTTACGAACGCGATGGTGACTCATTGTGGACGCCCTCCGCCCCATTGACGGCAAGGCATAAGACAAAGAGTTATGGGACATTAAGTCAAAATGCTGATCGAACTGAATCGTTGTGTTCTCGTGTCAGATCTCGGTTTATCCAGACATTAAATAGGCATATACGTCGTCACGCAACATGCACACGCGAATCTTGGCGCATATAAAAATAATTACGATTTTTCTATTGACCTTGAGACGTTCTTGTGTGGGTTATGTTAAATAATATATTTCTTATATACTTATTTACTAATGTCGTATAAAACAAGTCGTGGGTCGTGAGTTGTCACAAAGAAAAGTATGAAGTTTGGAATTTGTAGGTTTGGGAGCTTGCAAGTATTACGTCTTGTAAACCGTTACGATGCTGTTTATGTGCGCATTTAACACTTGCCAGTTGCTAGTACGAAGGAAAACGTCAACCGTGTTCGCGCTAAATCAATGTCAGTCCAAGAAGGATGACAATTATCGATTTTGACGACACTCGAACCGGAGATGGTAGGTGGCGTTCCGAAATGATGGCGCAGATATAGTTAAAATACTTAATAATATTGCGCACTTAACCGCAAACCGTATCGCATATACTTTTATTCATCAATTTTAAGGATACAGGGCTTGGACTCTCTCTAAGTCCTGGATCCTTGATGGTAAGTGCTAGTCTTAGTCTGATGGATTATTGGAATTCTTTTATTTGTTATACTGACACGCGGCAGCGAACCAGCGCATATTATTTTACCGAGGGAAGGGAGCATCCTGGATATGTTTTCGGATACCCATGTCCACACAGACCCTAAAAGTCGAAAGTGTGTGTTTGGTATACATTGATTTAAACATTTCTGTTACTGATCACGGAACAAATACAGAATTTTTAGGCCCAGACGTAGCGCAATTGGTATGCGTCAAACTTGCATACCAAAATGTATCTTTGTCGCGATCGAAGTACTCACAATAAATCAAATGCTCTTAAACTTTTTCAATGCGTCGAACGTCACCTCGACCGATATTGTAAAGGCTTCTTCGATACGATATATAATGTAAACCGTTTAATGGAGTTAACGCCGATGGTGGTGGACGATTTTTTCCTAATTTTTATTTTTGTTTGTTTAATGAATTACAAAGTCAACCATAATGGCGTAATATAGGTCAGTCAATAACCTGTACTTTCAGTACTGTTGCAATATTTTCAAACTACTTATTTATGTGTAACTTATAAAACAACGTATATGTATAATTATTCACGAAAATATGACATCACTAGAATTATATTAGAACAGTAGTAGGTTAGCAAATTTTTTGATTTTAAACATTTAAGCTTTTACTTATAACGATTTTAGTTTAACATGGGTTTTAAAAGTTAACATTCAAAGTCGCGGGAACGAATAGTATGGCTTAATTAAAATTACCAACGAATTACCTGTCGGACCCCGTACATCATACTTCAACAGAAAATTTTAACTGGCCACTTGGAACGCGGTGCTGCGCGTCGCTGAACGCAGGAATCTCTTGTTAATCCAGTTTTAATTTTGCTTTTCTATACAAATGATTAAAGGGCATATACGACAAAATGACAAGAAAGTAACACTGACTGAAAATGACTTCTTTTTAGATTACAAAAGAAGTCTCCAACCTGCGTCACACCGTCACAAAAACCCGACACCCTAAAATTAGCTATAGTCAACATTTTAGTTGTTTCTATTGTTAGTGCCATTTTTCTACAAACTTAGTATAAGGCGAAAGAAATTTTTTTTTAAAGATCGTTATCTTGTTACGCCAAAGTACCTATAACAGATTCAATTATAATAATAGTCTAAAAATATTATATATGTATTTGGGTCCTTTTTATAAATAGTATCGCAAAGAAAAAAAAATGAAGCGGGAAAATGAAATGAATCATGTTTTCGAAAAACAAATGCACGAGTAAAAGTGCTCCAAGTCCCTTAATTAGTTTTATTATTATTATTAAGCCTTTATTGCTGAAACCTATTATAAAACATAAATAAAAATTAATCTAATACATACATCAAATGATCCGTTTTAGGCAATCGGCGTGTCCTGTGACACATAGGCCTCTTCCAGTTGCTTCCATTTTCTTCTGATGTTAACCCTTCTTGTCCGATTTGTGCCTTCTGTTCTCTTTATACCTGCCTATATCTTGCTCTGTCTTCCTCTATTCCTCTTTCCATCGCGTGGTTGCATTCTGTAATTATTTTTATCCAATTCAACCTATCTCTCATATGCTCGGTCCAGCGCCATTTCAATTCCCTTATTTTCTTTATCATGTCCTCTACTTTGGTGGTTGTTCTTATCTCTTCTGCTCTTTTTCGATGTCTCAGTGTTACATGCTTCTTTCCATTCCTTAACTAGTAAATTCCATTGCGCAACCGCGTTGATCGTACTCTCAGTATGGAAGACTGTAACTGACCCTAGATAACTTTATACGTCACTGACTGTCGGGTAGCGAACTTATAAAAGGCGCTATAATCTAATCCGTCTTCTATTTTAGGATCACAAGTATAATCTGTGCATTGTTTTTGGTTCTTGAAGGTTAAATATGAGTTTGTGTGACATTGATAATGAATAGTATTATTATTTTTAATATGTTTTTGCCACATCTGCACATCAGACAGACGTCATATTTTTGATAATTTTCTTCATATAAGAATGACTCCATGATGAAATTATACTGTCTGAAAAATCGGAATTAGTTATATTTTTTTTTAAATTTTAGTAATGACTCGGTCCGATCCGATACCGCATGGGTAAATCCACCTCATGAATCATGCTGTTGAAAATCTGTGCAGTAGTTTTAATAAAAATGTGTAGTGACATGGAATTGAAAAAACTTTAAACTTGGGTTGAAACATTTAATGATTAATTTATGGTCGCACCAAGAAAGCCACATTTTAGAAAGGAAAGTAACTAGTTTTACAAATTAACACCAACGTGTGGACACGATAATAGGTGCGGACGGTACAGACATAATGCTTGTAATTAATACGTTTTCAAAGATCTGATACAAAAGGAAAATAAAGATTAAATCAAAATAACCTAACAAAGTGATAACAGAATCCTGTAATCAGCTGGAAGATCCGGAAAATAATAAGGTGATTGCACATTATAACCTAGGAAATGTGTTCGCTTTTTGAAATTAAACTATTTATTTTGCTTTTGTTATCGCAATTATCAAATGCCTGCTTAATTGTAAGGTTTCAAATGTTAATTCTTTTGTTCATATATTATACATGTTCATGTTTTATTGTACGTAATAAAAAACCGGAATAGATAAGAGACCTTAACTATCTGTTACGCTTGGTGGTGACCATGTCTTGTACTCTTGAAGGTAATCTCCTGGTAGATAATATGGTGTTACGAAATTTACTACTAAATCAATTTTCTTTGTATTTAAAAATATTTAGTGTATACTCCGTTGCTATTACATAATTATACTTATAAAAAAAAACAAAAAGTAAGTAGGTTACATATGATACTAGGCAATGGGCGGCCTTATTTCAGCTGACAAACGATTTCTTCCAGGCAATTATGTAATTTTTTGTAAAATTTCCATTTATTTCGTCGGCTCTTAAGTACTCACTTGGGTAGTAGTTATATTAATTAGAATTGTAACGACCACTTCGCGAAAACGAAGCATTAATATTAGAAAGAACAGTATTACTGGAATGATCTCTTTCTCCTTTTGTTTTGTTGCTTTTAATTGGTTTTAATATCTAGACACAACCTCGTCTTGACTTATGTCTGAAATATCTGTGGCGTATAAAAAATTTGAGTTGTCTTTGATTTGCATTTAAGTAAAATATTATTAGGAATATTTTCGCATTCATCGGAATATTGCAAATACCAATATGAAGGCGTAATATTTCAGTCGAATCGAATTAATCATGATGCTACAGTCTCTCGCTGAAAAGCACTCAAAACATGGAGTTACGTAATTAATGAAATAAATTCGCGATGGACAGTGTAAATATTAAACTCTCTGGTAAACTCCTCGCTCGACACAGATATTGCTTTTGTTATTATAAGGGTTATATAGACTTTCGGCCTTGAGCACATACAGTCGGAACTTGGCAATAAAAAACATCCGAGAAAAATGGTTCGAGTGGAATATAAACATATTTCTTCAAGCGAACGAAAGCTTCGTCCAGAAAAGTTGTTTGCATAAGCTTTCGACTTTTTGCAAAACAGTTGGTAATGTCTGCCTAAAGAAATGCGAATTCGTGTAATTATTCCATATTTAATGCAAGCACTTTTCTTTGAGAATTGCAAAGAATAAAATGAAATGGGTTATGAAATTATTTTCGCGTCTGGTAATTAATGCTCTTTGAATCTACAGAGTGCAGTGAGTTATTTTTAACTTGACGTCATTACTGATTTATCTCTGTCGATTTATTATACTGGCTAGAAACTCACCTTTTTTATAGAACAGGGGGCAAACGTGCAGGAGGCTCATCTGATATTAAGTGATACCGCCGCCCATGGACACTCAATGCCAGAGGGCTCGTGAGTGCGTTGCCGCCTTTTAAGAATTGGTACACTCTTTTCTTGAAGGACCCTAAGTTGAATTGGTTCGGAAATACTTCAGTGGGCAGCTGGTTCCACAAAGTCGTGGTATACAGCAAAACTGCCTTGAAAAACGCGCAGTTGTAACCTTGTTAAGTGAATTGGGCCCAAAATGCCTGTTATCTCAACTGCGAGGGAGACTTTTTTGCAAAGACTGTTAGATCTTACACTAGACGGTACGTGGGGCACACACCCCACAGGGGGGAGGGGGGATATCGAAACCAGTTGGATATAACATAACGCGGAGACTTGAGACTGAAGACCAAATAACCTAAGCTAAACGCAATATAAAATCTTTATGCTGCAAGCATAAAAAAAAATCTTAATATTATTTAGGATTTAGTTTTTCATTGTTTTGAAAACTTACTTATTATTTCGTTTACAAATTTAGGATATTTAGTAGTTCAGTAATTATATATAACTTAAATTCCTTATGTGAACATTACATTTTTAATATCTAACTAATGCATGTGAAATGGTGGGAAATAAATAATAAATAGGGGGGGAAATTATGGGGCGCTGAACAAAAATGGTTGGGAAACACTAGAAATTTTCATATTTATAGTAACTTACCTACATTAAAACACTTAAAAGTATCTCATAGGCTTCGGAACTTTGTATGTAATGGAGATGGAGTTTCGGACGGACGGAACTTCAATATCCCTTACAGTGTAGGTGTAAAAGGCTCGTTTCCCCGGGAAACTATTAGAGCGGTGCATTCGCTCACCGGAAACTTGTGACGCAATGTAACCTTCACACTCGTCGGCCATCTGAGCCAATTGCTTACTTTATCAAATTATTTGTGGACGACCTTGAATATTGCATCTTGAATATTTGATAGAAATGTTCATCGATGCATGACGAAATGTGTTAAAATTATTTGAAATTAATTGAGTTAGGAACCTCGACTGACAGTTGACAGTTCGCAAGTCGATGAATGTCAATGTCAAGTCTAATATGGATGATAACAAAATAACAATTTTGTCATGTGTAATTGTGCCTTTCACTATAGTCTATACATTCATAACTTGCGTATCACTATTTTACTTGATAATGATAATAAAACCTTTTTTCATGACAAATAGGTTTTGACAAAATTCATGTTCACTGTATATAGATAACAATTAGTCAGTGGTGCACGGTACATGTTTAAAACAGTTTAAAAAATAAAGTAGGCTTAGGAAATATAATAGGATAAATACTATTGTTGCGTTTCACGACTGTTAGATAAATCTTTCGTCATGAAAACCGAAGTTTCTTATTCGGAACTTTTATCTGCCTAAAAATTTGTGTTGCATAGCTATTTGGTACTTTATACATTGTGAAACAGACCCTTAGTGTAACAATTAATCAAACAGGTCTTATAAGACATATTAGGCTTATGTGTGAGTGTATTTTAGAAAGTAGCTAAGAGTTATAAGCGTGCGATGTCTCTGTTAGTTTTTGGCACCTGAGTCAAGCCAGGATATGAAGCTAGGCCTCTGTAGATTCGAAATCAAATTTTTGAAACTTAATATTAAAAATTATTTTTTTGTATATTGTTGTTTTTTCCATTGTTGCATATAATATGAGACATTGTAAACACATTAGTCACAACCGTTCTGGGAATACGGAAGTCACGTGTCGGGAAATTGAGAAAACATACTAAGGGGAGCGTCTCCTACATTATGGATAATATTTGATTCTCATTATCTAAAGTTCTTCCCATACGAACATTGTAACCTGGCATTCCGAGAGTCCATGCGTGATGTATATTAATATACTTTACCAAAGATAAACTAGATTCAATGTACAATATATTTTAGAACTAGCTATTTTTTTTCATGCGTCTCTTAAATATATACGTTTTTTTAAACCTTTAAAGTTAATTTTTTTTTTCAGATTGGCCGGTCGTCAGAGTCCCCGATCGACTTTGTCGTCATGGACACGGTAGCTGGCGATAAGACGGGTGATACAAAAGTATTGCAGAGTACCATATCACGCTTCGCTTGTCGCATCATAGCAGACCGCGATGATGTTAACAATTGTCGTATTTTTGCCGCCGGTTTCGACTCGTCAAGAAATATCTTCCTTGGGGTATGTATTAATGATGATATTTTATAATATAATAATAACGGAACGTGAAATTTGGTTTAACTAAAGCCTTGTTTAAGAAAATGTATGAGAGTTGAGGGTAGCGTCACAGAGGGGAGCGTCGGTAATTTCTCTGTTACTTCGGTTTCCAGTGTTAGCTACGAACGCGGTTTTTTATAGAACAGAGGAAAACGGACAGGTGAGTCTTCTGCCCGTTTTCCCAAAAAAAACCCAAGTGTTTTTAATTGATGTTCATGACTCTCAATACCAGTGTGCTCGCGAGTGCGTTGCCGGCCTTTAAATACTGTTAACATATACGACCTGAAGCCGTACCAGCGATATTGTTACGTTGCCTAATAATGGCGTTTAGTCCCTTGGATTAAGGTTGATTTTAAAATACAAAATATATCATGGTAAAGGATCACTTAATCCCATTACAAGACTAATTCCCTTGAAATTGAGATATCCAACTGGGCCGAAACAGGAAGTGGTTTGAAGTATCATTGCAAACCGCAATTGTGGTTAGGGTTGGTTCCCTCGTGGTTTGGGTAGATTGAAACGATAGGAATACTGCAACTTAATGGGCTATGACGGACAGTTTTATTGGATACCACATGAACGACCTGTGCACTTTACATAAAAGAGCAAATGGCTCATTTGACAGCTACCTTTTGGAGAAACTTGAAATCAAGGTACCGACGCGTTCTGTGCGCATCCCGGAACTATTTATGATACCTACAACTAACAACAACGTATCCCAGAATGGTCTGCTCGTTAGAATATTAATATTATAATTCTGTGTTCTGAAGTTGATATTTTTCACAATAGTATTCGTATATATAAAAAGATAATTCACGGTGAAAACATGCAACCTTAATTACTTATTTTAATTAATTAATACATATATATATATATATATTTTTTTTTATTGTGTATGATGTGTGGTTGATATTTAAAATTCAAAAGTCTCCAAAAATTGCATGTCGTAATATCTGAACGCTCCCTTAGCGTTGAGGTTGTTCGTTGCTTGACATAAAATCAAATATATTATAAGGTTATATTAAAAACAAATAAAATACATCACGTATAAATTACTTTTTAATTAAATACAAATCGATTGAACAATTATAATTTTATCTGTCAATATTGATGTTGCTATTTAATATTTTCATTCATGTGATAACAAACAGTCCTTATTTTAAATACAAATCTGGTTACATTACTAATATTTTGTACGATATTTTTTTAAGATTTCTGTGTTGCTATATAATTTCAGGAGAAAGCAACAAAATGGTCGGAGAATCACGAAATAGATGGTTTGACGACGAATGGCGTGCTTATAATGCACCCCAGGGGAGATTTCTGTGGGGGCAGCGCCACCTGTGGCCCGTGGCGTGAAACTTCAGTCGGCGGAGCTGTCTTTTCGCTTAGGGAGAGCCGATCTGCTCAGCAAAAGGTATAATAAAGCCTTAATGTAATAAGAAATCAGCTTCTCTACAATATTTTGAGGTCTGGGCCTCAGATTTCCGTATCTGTTTCATGATCATTTGTCAATCGAATAGGCATTCAGCATCCTGTGCCTGACTAACAACGTCGACTTTCCAAGCCAGTTTCCTTACCGTCCGAGTGAATGTTAAATGCTCACATAGACAGAAAGTCCATTGCTGCACAGACGGGTATCGAAGTCACAACCACAGGGATGAGAGTCGCCCGCTACTTATTTGAAATAATTTAATTTAATTTTTATTTTATTTTTTTTATTTAAGTATTCCTACAGCTATTAACTAAACAATTACATTACACACAAAAGCCAAAACGGAATACACATATAAACAGAAACATAAAGCACAGTTGTAAGATTGATTGATTGGTAGATTAAAATATATATTCAATATGAAGGAACAAACAAAGCCATTATTAGTAAAAGATACCTGAGTTTTTTAAATATTTTTTTAAGAATTTTTTAGTCACATTAAATATATCGATTTGCTGCATGTATATGGTACAAAACTGTTATGGTGGTACAGTCTAAAGTTCACATATTCTGACACACATAATGACTTGCAAATTTGTCTTAAAAGGTAGAATAGAAATTACTTAACTTACATTATTAAAATATATTACTCCGTTGCAATGTAATATTAATTATTTTGGTATAATTGGCCTTTCATCGCGTATACTCAATCAAATTAATCAAATCAAATAATGTTTAATTAATATTGTAACTAACACAAGATTCAAGATTGTCTGCTTACATAAATCAATTAAGATCGAACTTGTGTGTGTGTCTGTGACGACACAGAACCTATATATGTATGTGTAATTAAATTAATACAAATAAAACAACTGAGACGGTACTTCTAAATGTCCTCGAAACATACATTTTTTTATGACCAACTGTGCGCCGTTTGGCTATAGCGTCCAAATAGTTGAATTTTTATACCATTGCTCAGAGTATTAATCATATTAATGAAATGCTTCAGGGACTACCGTGTCAGGAGGAAACAAATGTACTGCGGGATGGTACTATGATTGACTTATGCGGTGCAACGCTATTGTGGAGAAGCGCTGAAGGACTGAAGAACTCACCGGTGAGAGCATTTATTATCACTTCATTGTTTAGTATGTTCCAGGTCTTCGATTTCTTTACCACTATTTAGATTCTTCAAGTGTAGCCCTAAGTTTGGAGTAGTGGGCGATTGAACATATATGTATAAGACAATGTCCCGTGTGACAAGAACCTGCGTCTTCGTGATAATGAGTGTTTACTTGTGTTTACCTGAACGGGAAATGAATACCGAACGGATTTTTATATAGTTCCCTTATTAGATATACAAAGGTTTAGGTGTAAATTCTATATTGTTTTGATATAAACGGACGGAAGTAATGTTGTAGTGGAAAAATAGTAAAATGTATTACTATTATTTCTAATAATTTCCAATATATTATTTCAGACAAAACGCGATCTAGAGGCACTTGTGGATGAACTAAATGCGGGTAGGCCACAATGTCCCGTGGGTCTGAATACACTGGTGATACCGAGGAAGCTGTCTACTGCTCATCAAGACCTGAACCAGCCCTATGTATACCTCAATTGTGGACATGTTCAAGGTGAATACTCAGAGATATGGACCCGGCATATTAACCATCTATGGAAATAAAAATAACAGAGACGAAAATAAATAAATAATTAAAAATAAATAATGTGCAATAAAATAGTTTTAGGCATCTTTCTGGAATTTGATTGAAATGTTATGTATAAATTTGTTAAAATAAATAGGTTTTTCATCATTAACTAATTACGTAAGTTGTATATACATATGTAAGTTATTTAATATCTACAATGACAACTTAGCCACAAAATATAATTAAAAAAAAATTAATTCAATTCATCATTGCGAATTGGTAGCTAATTAAGTATTTTTTGTTTGTGTTTAAAATATATATAGAAGAAAAGATATTTAGTATTTTTTTGCCTCTAGCCTTTAGATTTTTTCTCTTTTTCTTGACGCTGGTGAAAGCACATGGCGTACGGGTTCCACTTCTGACAAATATCACCCACTAACCAAAATAATGTGTCAATCAAATTCTATTTTTTTTTATCTTCCTTAGGTGAGCACTCCTGGGGTGCGGAAGGTAGCGAGACGGGCGTGCGTCGTTGCCCTATGTGTCTAACAGCTGGATCCGTAGTGCGTGTTTGTATGGGAATCGAACCCGCCTTTTACGTTGACTCCGGTCCGCCCACCTATGCGTTCAACCCCTGCGGACACATGGCTTCGGAAAGGACAGTCAAGTGAGTTCTTTTATCTATACATATGTCGCAGTAAAGTATTTAAAATACAGAGTTAATTGAATCTCTAGACAGTTAATTAAATATCGATATTCAATCAAGTCTCTAAAGTTCCGTTAGACAAGTCAGTGAACGAAACGTTTAACGGGTTTCCTAAACATTCCCTACCGTCATGCACATTCCCGATGTTCATTCACGAAAATCGGATGAACCTTTTCGGAGAAGTTTAAGCAAGCTTGAGCAAGGGCGGATCCATCTTTGGCACCAGGAACGTAGTCGTGAACTTATACGTTTGTCATCATACAAAGTTATTAGATTATATTAAATAAATTAAATATAGAAATAAAATCTAGATGGTGACAAAATATTGAAACAAAATCATTATGTTCAATTAGTGGTCCACCTAACTCCTGGAATCAGTTCAAGATTCTGGATCCGCCGTTGGACACGAGAATATTATATATTCGATAAATAATAATAACCTTTATTGCCGTAAAATACTTATACTTATATATAATGGGGCTTCTAAACGGGCCATGTTTTGCTGCAATTGATGGCTGCACTATTGGTAAGTAATTGCCTGGCCATCACAAAAATGTTTTAATGCAGCTGATGGCCGAGCAATCTATGGCCGGGCCATGTGTTGCAATATGACAGCAATTGTATGGCCCATGATGCAGACTCCTAAACGGGCTACACATACCGGCAACAATGGCTGACAAAATGACACTTGTCGCAGCAGCTTATATTGTTTTAAAAAACAAACAGAAAAAGAAGAGATTGTGGATTCGACCTTACATAAATAGGCGTGAAACTGTAGACAATTTCAGTCTAGAAATAAGCCTTGATAATAAATTATTCAAGAATTATTATTATTATTTTTACGTAGTTGTCAAAATGCAGCTGATCGCAAAACACAGAATAGAGCAAAATATCGCGTAGAAAAGGATACACTATGCCATAACAAAGAGAGTGACTGAAACAACAATAAAACTGGCTGTGAAACATTGCAGTTGAATTCGATAGCCTAGCGATCGTCCGGCAACCCATCGGGGCAATACCGGCCATAAGTGGCTATACAAAACATGTTTGGCTATATGGCCGGGACATTACTGCAATATTGCATAGTGTAGCTGCTATTGTTTGCAATGTTGCCGGGCAACTGTATTGCAGCCATCATTGCAGCAAAACATGGCCCGTTTAGAAGCTCCATAACTAGTATATAAAATGTGAAATACCTACTACTAACTAATCGGCAAGACTTCTGTTTTACAGCTTGTCCTTGTACAAAGTCCTGTAAGAAATTCCACTCCTCTCCGTCTCTTTTTGTAGCCGCATATAGCCAACTGCTGTAGTTACCTCATCTGCCTATCTTTTTTTTGTCTTCCTTATCTCCTTGTGTGAAAGAAAGCAACTCCGATGCTTTTTTGTCCATTTATCTTTGTCTTCTCTCATAATGTGTCCAGCCTTTTACTAGAATTTATCGTTCTATATTCTTAAATACATTGAATTTCAGATATTGGGCGACAGTGGACATTCCGCACGGAACGAACGGATTTCACGCGATTTGTCCATTTTGCGCAGCACCGTTACAGGGCACGCCCGGTTATGTGAGACTCATCTTTCAGGACAATCTTGACTGAATATCCGAACGAATGGTAACATTTTTTTAATTGTTTTTTTTATTTACACATAGTTTAGAAATCTTTAATAAACACTTCAACAACATGGCTACTGAGAATTCTCGCAATCCATGAAATCTCCTAATTACATAAACCGAGCGATACTATTATTGTGTGTCCCGGATTGACGGCTAAATATTTATTTTATTTAATGATTTGAAATATATATATTGAAATCTAAATTAATATTGTCTATGTTTTAATTCATTGTATGTACTGTGTTTTATATTCAAGGTGGTACGCTTGCAAAGAAAATATTCCCAAATAGCTTTAAAATGACCCTAGATTTGAAACGCTTATTTTTTAACTTAAAACAACTATTTTAAATAAGATATTTCCTTACAGGTTTGCTAGTATTAGGTAACCGAAGACAAGGAACACGAAATTTTAATGCATTAGTTATGACTACCCTCCGTTTCATGAGGGTACTTTCATGACTCACCAAAACATATGGAATCTCATTTTATTCCCATAAAGGATGCTTTTGGTTACGTAGAAAAATATAGTACAAACATTACTTGCCTTGTATTAATATGTTTTCCGATGGTTTTAAGCAATAGTATTAATACTAAAGGCATCTGATAAATTATAATTTGGAAATAATATATCATCAGCAATAACTAATTGTAGTTGATCGAGTGATTAATAAAAAAATACTTGGTGTTCTGGTGGCGGTAGATTCAATAATAAAAGTTAAAATTAGAGTGGCAACTTTTTGAGTAAGAAACTGTATCAAGACTAAGGTATAGCGCGAACTATGATTATGACCGTGTGTTACTATATTTTTCACGTACGGGGTCTATAACCAGTCTTGTTTCTGAATCTCTGGGCTCTAAGTTAGACTCCCGTATGGCTAAAACGTTTGTGATGTTGACATACGGTAGTCAAAGTTAGGCTTCTTGTGTTGCTACATTTAAATTTGTTGCAAAACTTTAAAAAATACCAATGTCAAGTGCAACACTGAACTTTGACAATTGACTTGAGTCAATTATTCCTTTTGAACCACACGCCATCTGACATTTAAATTACTGTAATCAAAAACAGCTTACATAACGTAATAAAAATAGCTCCTTAAAACTTATTGGACCCTTGAATGCTACTCAAGGGTCCTCCACATAGAAGAGCTATAATCTGAACAGATAAAGGCATGATCACCGACTTAGAGATTTTTAGTAAAAAACTTTTTCAGTAAATTAAAGTCTTAGTCATAACTGAAATGCCAGCACTGTTTTTGATTATTGAAGATTTATTTCTTGGAATATATTTTGAATACCTCCATTAAAGTTTCTGCATCAAGTCTCATATAATATCAAATTGTTTCATATAAATTCAAGTGTTCGTGTATTTAAATGTAAGATAAGCTTTGTAAATCGCTCTCGAAATGAATTATAACAATTTCTGCAGATTATTTTGCTATAGGCGAATAAATATGTGTAAATATAAGTTTAATTTATGTTTTTGTGTGGCTTAATATAAGACGTATTAGTGGACCGAGCTGAATATAAATTTCAATACACAGCTGTAATTATCACTTTATAATTAGATGTCTGAAAAACCAGTACAATTTAATATGGATAAATCGTTTACATAGATAAAAATGACATATTGAAAGTTCAGACGCCATCTTAGTTTATACAAAGATGGCGCCGTAACCATGGTGACATATTTGCTCACTCATTTTTGAAGGTATTAAACTTGAAAACCACTAATAAATTGTGAGTGAATGTGCGATTTTAGTTTATGTTTTGCACCATTTTTACTTTTTTTCAAGCACAGATTTTAAAAATGTCGAATGAATGTTTATGGGAGACCCAAATTTATTTTCGTGTATGGATCTCATCTCCCAAGTTGAAACAGCGATATATTCATATAGTTAATGAAATTGTAAAAATTAAATAAGTTAGTTGTAGATTAGCTTACATTTGAAAATTAGTTTTTGTACAATTTAAACTAGTTTAGACGTTTTGATTTCAGATGTTGGGTATATTGTATATCGGGCTTTATTTCGTGTTTCAAGTCTGCTATTATAGGTATCATTACTAGAGCAAACAGTGAGACAATATTTTAAGTAGATCAGAGCTTTAACAGTGTTGCTACTACATCTTATAAATGTGGCAACACTTTAGACTCCGTTCTTAATATAACAATAATATGTTAAAGCAAAAGTGATAACATTATAGCTTAGTATTTTGGCCTTTCTCGCAGTTAGATTCTTCATAAAATCTACCTTCAATTTAGTGTTCATTTAGATTTTAATGATTTTTGTTTTACGCTTGTGTTTTGTAATGGATGTTTGTTTAGCACTACACATGGTTACGTCAAACACACGAACTAGGTTAAAAATGCTGTTTTTATGCAGAATAATATTTGCAACTAGTAACATATTCATAAACACTACAATCAGCATTTTTAGTTTTAGTTCGATGAACTAATGATTCAATGTATTGACGGTGACACTAACATTAGTCGTAAATAAGAACTGAATGCTAGCCTTAATATTATTTATGATAAGTGCTAAGTCAATAAAACACTCTTTTGAGTTAGAAAATTTTCTTGTTGTTTATTTTACACCAACTTCAACTTATCACAGATTAATGAAATAAATATATATAGTTAAACTTAATTATTTCACAGTCCAAAAATCTACATTTAACATAAAATCATCTTAAAACCAAAACAAACTAGTGACTATATTATTTATATTTTCAAACTAATGTCACTACTCATTATCAGTAAGAGGCAAATGTGCACATTAGTAAAATGGTAGAACACCAAATTTACTTTGGAGTGTGGAGAAATTAAATAATAATTTATTAATGCAAATTTAATTTGGTGGTAACTAAAACTCTCACATATTGATCATAAGCTGTCGCAACAGCTAACCCTAGATGATCCCTATTCCAGTCTAGTGCATTTATTGGCTGAGAACTAATGACCATCCGTTGGAGTTGCTTTAATTTGCCAGGAACGCCTACAGCCACCCCTTGACCATCCACATGGAAACGCTGCTCTGGGTACTCGCTATAAAGTTTTTTATAATCTGTTCATTGCATGATATTTAAAAAATTCTACTTATATAAAATTGTGTTATAATAAGTAATAATAAATGATATTGCTAAAATAAAATTTTACTTTTTAAAGGCCAGTATTTAAATAAAATGAACTAGGAAAAGCAGAAACGAGTTTTGCCAAAATCTAAGATATTTTTTCACTTGAATACTTTCATAATTTGGAAGCCTTAGTACTAGAACTACACTTTACTAGAGTGCTTATATATACCATATTAAACTTACTATTTCCATAGAGATGCTTGTCCATTTCCAGCACAAGTTACAAAGATATCACGATTTTGTGGCAAATGTCGTGATACCCATACTGTACCACTCTTAGTTGAGTTATCAAGTACCTAAAATCATAATTTTAAAACAATATATAACTTTTTCTTAAGTTATAAAGAATGCCTTAAAAATAAATTCAGAGGAAAATAGTTTCCAGATTAATTTCTAGTTGTCTCAATTTTACAATTATTTTCAGCATATTACAATTTTCTAATTACGAACGAATTTAAAGTCAAGAAAAAAATTATTAGACACATAAATTATTTATTTTTACCTGTGCAAATCCTTTTGTAGGATTCTGAGTTCTTAAATCAAACACATGAAACTTGCCCTCTAGCGTAGTTGCAACCAATTTATTCATAGGTATGTCTTTTCTATCAAATTCCACAAAACAAACCTAAAATATAAGTAATATTACCTGTAAAATGGTCTAAGTGCGGAAAAGGAGTCTCTACATTCTACATTCATTCTACCTGTAAAATGTAATTGCTATAATTATTAGTTGAAACATTTATATACAAACCCCATTCCTCAAGTTGCATTCCCATCGTAAAGACATGGTTCGGAGGTCAAACATTTTAAGATCACCATTATCATAGCCAGCTACAACAATTCTTTCAGCATCATTAAAGGAGTTACCAAAAGCTACAGCCCAACAGTCTCTCTTTGTTTCTCCTTTCATTGGCTGCATGTTTGCAACTGGTTTTCCCCTTTGACGAGGATCCCAGACTTTTACTGTCCCTAATAGAAAATAGATTAGATAATTGAACTATACCAGCGTAAGTTTAAAAATAAGTAGGTACAGATATACCATCTCGACTTCCAGTGACTATTTCTGGTGCACCACAATTCATAGTATTGCCACCCATACCATCAATGGAATTAATAATATCTGAATGCTCTTTAGTAATATAAACTTGGCAAGTTTTTTCCAAGTCCCTGAAAATATTTAATTAGAAATATACATGGAATATGGCATGATATGTACATTAATAGAGGACCATGCTTTGAAATTCAAAAAAATTAATAATGTATCTACCATATTTCCAAAGTTCCTTTAAAATCGCCTGTAGCAAGTCTCCTCTCAATGTCACTACTAGCTCCAAATGTTCCACATTTGTATGAATTAGGACGCTCTATATCTTTGATCTTATTCACTTCACCGGAAGTTATTTCAAATATTTCTATAGTTCCGCTGCCATTGGGCAGACATCCGATTACAACAAATTTGGCTGAACAAGGAATCCACTTACAATCAAAAATTGAGTGATTAAGATTATGTTCTATATGCGTTATGATCTGAGGAGTATCTTGATGTTCCATTTTATATTCTTTAACCGTTCGTTATTAAGTTTTGTGAAATAATAAGGCTAAAACTCAACGTCCTTAATCCTTATGATAATCAAAATTTGACTGAAAATCGAAATAAACAACAACCAATAAGCACATTGTTGCTATGGAAACGAGAATTTGTGTACGAACTACGAAGTACAAACTAGATAGACTATGTACCGGTCCATACGTCAGGCCACTACACTATAATTTTCAGTATTTTATAACATCAGTATATTATTTAGAAGTTCGTAAAGATTTTATTATTTCAATTTTTCAAATCTTACCCTTACTCGTACTCAAAATTGGCATCTAGATTACGCTCTAAGCCTCTAAGCATAGCCTGTTATACTATTAATCTTAATACTAAGATGACAGCATTGAGCGTTTCTGTCTGCTAATGTTAAGTAACAATTGACATTGACAACCGACAACTATTTAATCTTCATTTATTTTGCAATTTGCTGAATGTATATTGGAGTAAATTGAATACATAATATTATCCAATTGAAATAATTATTTGATATTCAATAATTTTTTCGTTATTATATACAGGACCCGCACTGTAGAAGAAGTGGATGAATGCTGTTAAGCTTGTAATTATTGTTCATTGTACATTTTTACAATGAGTATGAAGAAATATAAACAAAGTGTAAGCATTATTTTAAAAGTATAATTTTCCAGGCGAAAGTAATAATATGTAATAATAAGCTAATGTAATTATAATTTCAGAAAGCAGATATTGCGAAACAATTTGACTTACCTGAGCGCCAGTCGAAGATTACCAGTTTATTAAATCAAGCTGGGCAAGCATATTGTATATGTCGTTCTTCGGACAGCTCGAGATTTATGATGTAAGTAAAAACCAACGATTTTTCGTGGATTTATCTATGTTGATTGTTGGTATGTACTTTTCTACATACAAAATAATTATTTAGGGAACTTTCATCATTTACCCATTGATTAATTTGTCATTTATGTGTGACTGTAAACAAGACATCAAGAGTAAAAACTAGAAAATATACACAAAACATTAATTAACTTTAACCTTATTTAGATTGAGGTATAATAGGTAATGTGAGATTAAATATGTTTGTTAGTTTTTTAAGGGAAAGTAAGTGTTGATTTTGTAATTTTTAGAGCATGTGATGCCTGTGAGGAATGGTATCATGGAGATTGCATTAATATATCTGAAAAAGAAGCCAAATACATTAAGAACTATTTCTGTGACCGGTGTCGAGAGGAGGATCCTAGCCTTAAAACTAAATTCAGACCACAGAAAAGAGAAAATGATGGAGATTCAGGTATATATGATAATGTGAAGAATATTTAAATAAATACTGAAATCTTGGAAGTGTTCTAGTTTATAGCTTATCTTTGGATATATCTTGGTCACATTAAAATAGTTGTCTGTAAACTTTATATGTCTTCTGATATTCTAAGATGATTATTTTTGGATTGTGTCAATATGATAATCAAAAAATGGCCATTCTAATCAATCCCAAAACTAAAACTTCTTTAAAAAAAATGAAGATTATGGGTCATTTACACCCCTTTACACTCCGCAGAAAAGATAATTGTTTAGTTGCATCCCATAATACAAATCTATCACGGTTTTGGTGGCTATAAAGCTTTGGAATTCCCTTCCTGTTTTTATTCATTCATATTTTTCACTATTGTATTCAAAACTCTCTCACTTCCTGTCATTAGTATTCCTTCCTGTTATTTAGTATAAATTATGCACTTTTGCACACAATGTTTATTAACTATTTTCTTTGATTAAGATTAGGTACTAGGTTAGATAAGGTTGCTTGAAATCGATACTGTTTTAGCAATAGTACCTGTTTTATACTACCAAGTTTTATATTATATTGTTAACATTTTTATTTCATTCTTGTTAAAATCTTTAAATTTTCTATCAAAATGTGTTTTAAATATGAATGCTTATAGGTCGAGATGAGGGCAGAAAGAAGAAAAAAGAAAAAGAGTATTCCGAAAATAAAACTTCCAGAAGACCAGCAAAGGATGGCTGTGGAGACTGTCCTGGATGCTTACAGCTAAATGATTGTGGGCAGTAAGTTTCAGACAAATCTGAATGCGTCATGTAATTGTAAAAAACATTATATTATGCTTTGTTAACAAAGCAGCAGATGCTTGTATCTGCTTGCCTGAGACATGAAAGTTGATTTTTTACCAAATTCTTGACTTACCAGCGCCAAAACAACTTTCCTAAAGTCATCATAAAAATAAATAAATTTCTGACATGTTCTCTAAATTTAACTTTGCAGTGCTTATTAAAGCCTTAAACACATATTTGCATCGGTTGTGGCTTGTCCATTACTAACTCAAAGAACATTTAATGTATTTACTTGTTATTATGTAGTCATGGGTCATTATTAAGTCATGAGGTTAAAGCTTTGCCTGGAAATTGTAATAATTATATTATACATCTTTAATAATGATTATTATTATTATTATAGAACAGGGGGCAAACGGGCAGGAGTTTCACCTGATGTTAAGTGATTCCGCCGCCCATGAACACGCTCAAGCCCTCTCGCGAGCCCTCTGGGCTAGAGAGTGCGTTGCCGGCCTTTTAAGAATTGGTATGCTCTTTTCTTGAAGGAACCAAGTCGAATTGGTTCGGAAATACTTCAGTGGGCAAACTATTACATATATTTACCAAATGGCTCTGTTAGTTCTAGTATATTTTTAGTTTATTTATAAAATTTTCAGTTGTGATGCATGTGAAGATATGTATAAATATGGCGGTAGCAACAAGCTAAAGCTCAAATGTCGAAAAAGGCAGTGTGTTAAGACAAAGAAAAGCTCCCGGGTGTCTAGGTAAATATTTTCTTTAAGTATGGACTTTTTTGATTTTATAGGTGCGGCAAGAACCATATAATAAAAGTTTCTAGGCTAGGCTTACTGCCTTCTTACAGGAAAAATAAATGTCTAAGTCTTAAACACAGCTTTTGTGTTTGGTAGGTAATTTTGTGTTATTGTTTGACACACTTTAAATATATGTAATATATTTAATTAAATAAGTTAAAAATATAAATGTAGTTAATTCTAATATACTTAATAATTAACAATAATTAAAATATAAAGGAGTCCCTTTAGGCAAGGTTCCGAAGACACTGGCAGCGTTCCCCCTTTGAATAGCTAGACTAATTCTTTGTCCGGTAGCTGCCAGATCTTCGTTCTCCTAATCTATTAATTATATTATTTTATTTAAATTCCTATAAATAAAACTATTCTAAAATTATGCAGCAGTAACCGTATAAAAAAGAAACACCATGAACGCGAAGTCTATGAGCCAGAGGAGTCAATTGCTCATCTCCATACATCTGAGCCTCGGCACTGCTATGGACCTCAATGTACGAGAGCTGCTCAATATGGTTCCAAGTATTGCTCACCGCAATGTGGTATGCGTTTGGCTACAGCAAGGATATATCAGGTATTTTTTCAATGACAAAATTATGAAGAATTTTAAATCCTCTGAATTTACAATTTCTGGTGTGGCAATTACACCATGATCTATCATGATCATGACACCTTGAAGCTATTATAATTTAGCTTGCTTTGGGAAACAAAGTCGTAAAAGCAAAACCAATTAGAAAAAAAAACTACGGTTATTCCATTACTACTAGGATGCTAAATACATTACGTATACAAATATATATTATATAATACTAGTGACCCGCCCCAGCTTCGCACGGGTGCAATGCTGACGAAAAGCAGGTT
Organism: Pieris mannii; assembly: GCA_028984075.1. Classification (NCBI taxonomy): domain Eukaryota; kingdom Metazoa; phylum Arthropoda; class Insecta; order Lepidoptera; family Pieridae; genus Pieris; species Pieris mannii. The sequence goes on along the minus strand of CM054776.1, from coordinate 12,444,107 downwards.
TTTATTATGTATTGTTTTTTCCGTCGCTGGAAAGCTCCGATAATATACGCGTTCGATCGCTGCTAAATAAGCTGTAATGGGCTGTATAGATCTATATTAAATGAACAATGTATTCAAGGTATTTAATTGGTTAAGGATTAATGCTGTATTGGTTAAAATCGCTTCGAAAATTAGCCATTATTTGTCGTAAAAAGTAAATGACAAAAAAAAGTTATTGTGGGTTATCCATAAGAGATAGACATATACCATCACGGACTTTTCTGTTACCTTTTCAATGTGTACAATACTTAGTACATTATTTTGATAAAACTCGTAGGGTTCAGCCTGCGTTTGCAATGTAAGCGGAAAAAATGTAATTATTTACGACATCACATTAGAAACCTCAAAAATAACAGTAACTTCTCCACTATTTAATGGATGTTATTACACATATAAACCTTCCTCTGGTATCACTCTATCTATTAAAAAAAACCGCATCAAAATCCGTTGCGTACTTTCAAAGATTTAATCATACAAAGGGACATAGGGACAGAGAAAGCGACTTTGTTTTATGCTATGTAGTGATATATGAATAAATATTTTCGACAATTTAGTGTATATAGTTTAAAAAATCCTAATGTACATTACAGTAATTTATCTAAAAAGACTGAAGAGCAAGGGTTTTAGGATTGTTTCACTGTTTAAACATAATTACGGACGACCCAGTAATCGCACATTACGACGGTAATTTTGACGAATGTCTAGAACGTAATAATTTAATAACACCCATTACTTAAAGCTTGCATTATCTTTTATATTTATTTGGTAGAATTACAATCTAAACTAAAATTATGTCTATGGTTGTTGCGATCTATTTCAGGGGAGGTAAAATAAGGTGAATTTTTTTATTAATATTATGCACTAAATCCGTGAAATTAAGACATCCTTATATTTTTTATAATTTATTGTTTGGCTAAATTCTGAAATAAATTACGGTAGATCAGAAATGAGAATTAAAAAAAATTAATAATAATTTAATCAATTAACATTTTGAAGGTGCTACCCCAACGTATACAAGAATGGTCTCTATCGAGCTGTGTCGCTGAACAGCACAATCGTAAAGCGCTTGAAGTGGTCCGTAGCGGGTTGGCTAAAGCGCAAGCAGCGCTTAGAGCGTTGGACAAGCAACATTCTGATTTGGATACTTTGCTAGAAAGGGCTAAACACGCTACTATACAGCATAGTGATGAAAAGGTAAGGTTAAGGTTGCATACATACGGCAGACACATGTTTGCTTGAAATGAAATTGTTTATTTTCCAAACCAACAAAAACCTATGACAGTTATCTTTCTTTAAATAAAATAAAAATACGTTTATTTATAGAACATAAGACAGGTATCACTTATTCCACGTCATTAAATTTGAACCTGTAGGCATCCCTACTCATCGGCAAAGAAGACAGGGTGTAGGCCGAGAGAAAATGCCGGCGTAAAAAACTCTCGGTACTCTTTTAAAAACGCAAATAAACAATACTTATTCTAAAACAAATTAAAAACTATATCTCTTGTATAATTGTTATATATAACTTATGTTGGCTGGAGGACTACGAATTAAATAAATATATTTAAAATGGATATAGGTTAATTTGAATGTTTTTGTAGGAACTAGACGATGAAACGTCAATGTACTGTGTGACCTGTGGTCACGAAATACATTCCCGGACAGCGGTCAAACATATGGAGAAGTGTTTCGTCAAGTATGAGGCGCAGGCGTCGTTCGGAAGTCGCCACCGAACCAGGATTGATGGACAGAGCATGTTCTGCGATTATTACAATGCTTCTAACGGGACTTACTGTAAGCGACTGCGGGTAAGTTAAGTTTAAGTAATTTTACTTTTAAGCAAGTAAAATTCTAGGCATTCCTTTATGTAATAGTCGAAAAAAAATGTTTTATATGAGGTCAAAGGTAGGAAAAAGCCCCAACTGATGATCATGTACCAGTAAATGATCACTCCACGAAGTGAGCACTGCCTTGCAGCTTGTTTTGTCCAGAACAAACTTTATGAGCCAAATACGCCAAATACTATCGTAACGGAAAGCTAAGAAAACACGTCTATAAATGTATGAAAATTCGGATATGACAAATGACAAGTGTTTTTTTTTCTTTTTCATGTGTACTTTTGTTGTTTAACTTGTTTTGTCTAAATAACTATGTTTTACTTGCGGTTACCTTATCTAATTTGATTTTTTTTATTACAATGGTTGTCTGGAATGGATCACTGGAAAGCGATAAGGCCGCCAGTAACCCTCCTTTTGAACTATTAATTGTACTATGTTTCTGTATACAGTGTTAATAAAAAAATATAAAAATTTTTGCCTTGTGGTTCTGACACGATTCATGCGATGAGTGAATTTATATTTAATATCAATTGAATTCCAGGTGATGTGTCCAGAACACTTCAAAGACCCCAAAGTGATCGATACAGATGTCTGTGGATGTCCCCTGGTTAAGAACGTGTTTGACCCCACAGGGGAGTTCTGTAGGGCTCCAAAGAAGTCCTGCCTCAGGCATTATCAGTGGGAGAAACTGCGTAGGGCCGAAATTGATATGGAGAGAGTCCGACAGTGGTTGAGGTTGGATGAACTGGTGGAACAGGAGAGGAGCATTCGACTGGCTATGGCCTCTAGGTAAGTTTAGCTTTCTTGTATTTTTTAATACATATAAGTGATATATAAGTAAACAATAAAATAAGTGAGGGAATTTGCATGATTTATTAATTTTGAATCAATTCCCATAGAGTTTAAAGGTTTTTTTTTAAATTGCAGCAGTTGCTATTGTATGTATTTTAACTTGACATTTCGGCATACGTATATAAATTTCTTAATAAAAGTATTAATGAATTTATAATTCAGATGTAATTATTATTATTATGTATTTAAACACACTAGCAGCTTAATAAGCTGATGCGCGCGTATTTTGAGATTTGGAGAAAATATCCAATCGATTTTTAAAAGAGTTCAATGATGGTGCACTGATTGCCCTTTCCGGAAGCCTATTCCAGTCGGCCCCTACCCGCTTTGGGAGAAAGTTCTTTAGGGAATTGGTGTTGTGTTGAGTGGTCTTAAGTTTTAAAGAACTACCACTCAAATATGTATTTTCACTTAAAATAAAGAGGTTCTCAATTCTTGGAACATTATAGGTGCCAATGAGGATTTTATAGGTTTCAATGAGATTTCCTCTTAATCGCCTACTTCCTAAATTGGTAAGGTCAAGTGCTTTCAGACGGTCATTATAAGATTTGTTCCTGATTGACCTGATCATTTTCGTGGCTTTTCTTTGGACCCTTGGCTTTTCTTTCAAGCATACTAATATCGTTTATGAAATAAGGATCCCAAATGCTGTAGGCATACTCTAATAATGGTCGAATGGAACATTTATATATTTTTAAAAAATTTCTTGGTGTAAGGCATTTTAATGATTTTCTTAATTGAAAAATTTAATAAAAAAATAGTAGTTTTGTACAATTTTGTAATGATAATATTATACAATATTTCAGAGCTGGTGTCTTAGGGCTAATGCTGCATTCGACATACAACCACGAGATGGTGGAACGTATCACAAAGGCCAATGAAAATGGAAAATTGAAAGAAAGCTCCTGACATCGGACAGTTAACGTGGAAATTTGAAATTGTGTTTGTCAAGTGAATAAAAACGTCAACTTTATAGAATGTGTTGTCATTTATAATAAATAATTGTTTCTATATACATTTATGTTTGTTTTATTTCCGGAATGTCAAATATAACCTAATCTATTATAACTAAAGCAGTGTTGGCCAGTGGCTTAGCTACCTTGGGTGGGACTTGGTGCGAAAGTTGGTGGCGTCACCCCATTGATAGTAAAACCAATACTTTTTATATGATAAGTGACATGGGAGTACATGACACGCGAGTATGGGACGGGGAAGCCCCGATGACAGCGTCAGGATCTTTTACGGAAATCTCCGAATTCTACATAGGGTTGAGCTAGTGCTAGTGGAGAAATCCCTGAAAATAAATTTTATGCTAGCGGATTTTTTGGGTGAAACCCGATGGGGACCTGATACCTGAGAAGTTGTAGTGCCACTGACCTTCTTAAATTATTAACTATTTATATCTTAAGTATGTATTTTTTTTGTACCGTGATTTAACTTTACCGAAACGTGTGTTTCCTATAACACACTAAACTCGTGGAAAAAAAATTGTCACCTAAGAAAATTTACGTTCTCAGGTGGATAAATGAAATTTAATTGTCTGACATCTGTTAACGTATGAGTCCTGTAAATTAATATCTACACCTGAAGTGAATTCTGGAGAAGATTTTTTCGTTTTTATATTAATTAGGTCCTTACATATGAAATTGGCGTTTTTCGTACTGGCCACTTCAATCACGATGTTCTCCTCTTTGGTAAGGAATTCCAAATTCAAATTTGTACAGCTATTTACTCATGTATTTGTGCTTCGATGACCGTCATTCATTTGTTTTTTTCTGTGTGCGTCACTCATTTTACAAAATGGAAAACTAAAATTATCGCATTATTTACGAGTACGAGTTCTGCCGTGGCACTAGTGCTGCGGAAAGGACTCGAAGGGTGAATTATGTGTATGGCGGTCATGTTGCAAAAGAAAACACAGTTCGTTTTTGGTTCCAACGTTTTCGTTCTGGAAATTTCGACCTGCAGAACAAGCCCCGTGGACGGCCTGAGACCCAAGTTGATAATGAAGTATTGAAGGCTATGGTGGAAGTGGATCCATCGCAAACCACGTCCGAGTTAGCTGCAGGCTGCGGTATTAGTGATAAAACTGTTTTAATTCACTTGAAGCAAATTGGGAAGATTAAAAAGCTTGAAAGATGGGTACCTCACGAATTGACTGAAGCAAACCGGCAAACGCGCGTCGACTGCTGCGTTACATTACTGAACCGGCACAATAATGAAGGTATTTTAAACCAAATCATAACCTGTGATGAAAAATGGATTCTTTACGATAATCGAAGCGCTAAGCGCAATGGTTGGATCCTGGCCAGCCAGCCAAATCCTGCGCCAAGCGAAAATTAACCCCAAAAAAGTTTGGTGGACTAGTGCCGGTATTGTTCATTGCAGTTTTCTCAAATCTGGCCAGACTATTACAGCTGATATCTATTGTCAGCAATTGTAAACCATGATGGAAAAACTAGCAGCGAAACAACCTAGGCTGGTCAATCGCTCCACGCCACTGCTACTTCACGACAACGCTAGACCACACACTGCACAACAGACGGCTACCAAATTAGAAGAGCTTCAATTGGAATGTCTAAGACATCCTCCGTACTCCCCGGACCTTGCTCCAACAGATTACCATTTTTTTCGAAATTTGGACAACTTCTTGCAAGGGAAAAAATTTCAACTCTGATGAGGCAGTCCAAATCGCCTTCACAGATTTTATTGATTCCCGTCCCACTGTTTTTTTTAGTAAAGGGATCAACCTATGAGATGGCAAAAGTGCCTAGAAAACAATGGTTCATATTTTGATTAATTAAATATATTATATTTAAAAATATTCGACTTTTTGTTCCTCCCATACAAAACGCCAATTTCATATGTAAGGAAAAAAACCTAATAACGAGTGGCCTCCTCTTGCCAAAATCAAAGCTTGAATCCTTCTGGATTTCCACGATGTTTCATAACGTTATGAGTGTATGAATACGTTCCCACTTTTCTGCTTACTCTTTTTTGCTCACTAATGTTTTATGGAGCAGGTTGCACTGATCTCTATCGTTACAACTCAATTGGATTGAGCTCAGACTTTCAAGTTGGTCAATCTAAACGATGGATCCCAACTCTTTACATGTGCGCTTCCACGTCGCTAGAACGGTTCGGGCGAGCTTGGCTTCCATAAAAACGAAATACAAAATAAGGTTGGCCCGAAAATATAATAGGCGTAGTGACTCCCATTGCTGAACCTGTAACCATGCAGAATATTGAAGACAAATACGCACGTTTAATCCCGTAAACTGTAACAAACAATATCTATTATAAGAATATCCGAACAACAATGGGGTGTGCAAGCGTAAGTTATCGCGTTAACTTTGGTTCAATCAAATTCGTATTATCATATGTTCTTTGAATTGATATTTTAGGGTGTCAAAGAATTACTGCAGTTGGCCATTTGGTTAACCTATTGCGATATATTCTGTATAAGATTCCTTGAAAACCTTTCCTGAATGAAATAGGATGAAGAGAAAACAGAATAGATATCGTTATAATGAATTCACACATTTAAATAGAGGATTATCAGTTTCTCGTCGACTACGTTTGTTTAAATAATGTAATAAATTCACATTTATGTCTGAATTTTATGATTTCTTATCATTATTAAAAACGATTTAATTTAACAATTACCTATTTGTACTAAATTTAACTCCGCACAAGCCTACGCTTGAAATGCCTAAGGGGCATTAGTCATTGCCAACGTTCTAGAATTTAATAGTACCCTACTAAGTACTAAAAACGTAGTATAGAAGCATTTAAAATTCGCTTGTCGTTTTAAAACAATTAGATAACAATACATTTCTTCTATTTATCATATCAAAACATATTTAGCCCCCTCGAGAGACACGTGCGGTTGCACCCCTCTGATATTTCTTCCCCAATTAATTGAAGCGCGTAATTCGGTTGACATGTTTTGCTAAATCTCATAATTTGATACAGATTATACGCTCTACTTTATATTAAAAGTCAAATGGGCTTAAATTTAAGTTCTTTAAAAGTATGCTAGTGAGTGCTTTTGTTGAAGCACGCGTAATATCGGAAATGAGCATATCCTATATTTAACATTAATGTTACTAAACAGTAACTTATACTATATGTTTTTCTAACTAGGTCACTCTAAAAAGTGTAACGATCCAAGACAATGTCAATTACTTAATATTAACTTGAAATTCAATAAAGTTGCCTAACACTGTACTGCTACGTATTTGCGTGTTGTTCTCACGAGTATGTAAGTGCGTGCTCCTATTACACCATGCCTCTTGCTGAGGACAAATCTTTGTTTTTAATTTATTTTATTATTCTTTATTACTCGATATGTCATATGGAACATGGTGTAATGGTTGCAGCTCCTTACAAACATTGTGTAAAAAAATGACAGTGGCGGAGAGTTTATTGCCAGTTCTTCTCTTCCGTTCTACGCCCTTGATTTGAGAACTGGCAGTAAATGTAAAATTAGAATCATTTAAAGTATAATATTTTGACGTTCATAAGTGTACATTATGTTACCTATATGAATAAATGATTTTTTGATTAATGATTGATTGATTGACTGTAAAAGACTAAATACTGTAAACTTACCTCATTTATAAATCTAATATGAGTTCAATTCCATTGTTATTACTTAATATTACCTACTTGGTTACTTACTGTTAGTAACTTGGTTAAGTATGTGAATCACAATCACGGGTATAATAGTTGTACTATATTTTATTAAATCTTAGTATTAGAATATTACTAACAAATAATAATATAACAAATAACAATAACAAACCTTAAAATATTTTAACTAAAATTATATTATTAAAAGGAGTCCCTTAAGGCAAGGTTCCGAAGACACTGGTAGCTTTCCCCCTTGAATAGCTAGACTAATTCTTTGTGTGAGGTAGCTGCCAGCTCTTCGGTCTCCTATGATGTCGACATTAGTCGAGGAAACAGCAAAAAGGTTACTTTTGCTGTTTCCTTAAAAATCCTTATAACACTAGGTCCGTGGGGACCAAGGGTGTCGACACCGACAAAATCCTATTCGGAGCTTAGGCCCAGCTATATATATATTTCATTTTAGGCAGCAGAGCTTAAGTTTTAAAAGAATGGAGGAACTAATAAGTGTTATTATATTAATGCAGTTATGACTACAAAAATACATCAAAAATTGTTCATAATATTTAAAGAAACTTGCCTGTATATACCGAGATATCCAACACGGCTGTGAGTGTTTGAATATTGCACCACGATGTATTTAAAAAAATCTTGCGCCATAGTAATCAAACTGTTCTTATTAAGGTGATTTAATTTTCTCGGCAAGGTGCCTTTATAGCGTGTGCGAGTATTTAGATAATTTTGTCTTTTGTTGACAAGTTTGACAAGAATTATAAATAACATATTGTTATTTTGATGAAATTAGGTCAATGTTCTTATTATGTGGCTAAATGAAAATATGACATCTGCAGATCTATTTCAAATGGCTAATAGTGCGGATTTTATAATTTATTATTAATGACATTACTCAATCACACACACATATCATCACTACATAGTATAAAACAAAGTCGCTTTCTCTGTCCCTATGTCCCTTTGTATGCTTAAATCTTTGAAACTAAGCAACGGATTTTGATGCGGGTTTTTTTAATAGATAGAGTGATTCAAGAGGAAGGTTTATATGTATAAATAACATCCATTAAATAGGTTTCTAATGTGATGTCGTAAATAATTACATTTTTTCCGCTTAACCGCTGAACCCTACGAGTTTTATCAAAATAATGTACTAAGTATTGTACACATTGAAAAGGTCTACAGAAAAGTCCCAGATAGTATATGTCTATCTCTTATGGATAACCCACAATAACTTTTTTTTGTCATTTACTTTTTACGACAAATAATGGCTAATTTTCGAAGCGACTTTAACCAATACAGCATTAATCCTTAACCAATTAAATACCTTGAATACATTGTTCATTTAATATAGATCTATACAGCCCATTATAGCTTATTTAGCAGCGATCGAACGCGTATATTATCGGAGCTTTCCAGCGACGGAAATAACAATACATAATAAAAACCTGCTTTTCGTAAGTTTCGTGCGAAGCTGGGGCGGGTCAATAGTTTAATACAAAATCAGTTACGAAAGAGGCCCAGATATTTTATAATTCGTACAAATAGTTCTAGATTGTAGATGGTATAAAATAAACGATTTTGATTTAATTTTAATAATAAACTGACTTACGCTAGAGACGCGCGTAAAACCGCGTATCACAACTATTATTAACAGAATAGGGTATAATCGCTAAACACCCTCCCGGATCGGATTTACTCCACTTGCGCTAATTTTGTGTCAAAAAGTGACAAATATCTCTAATAAGCTGAATCCGTGTCAAATCTGCCATCTGCTGACACCCCTAGTCACGCCTTTGATTTTGATGCGATTGAGCAATCAATATTATTTTTAAGTTACAACACAGCAACTACTATATACCTCTGTTCATGTATGGTTCGAATATGACTTTTTTGTTATACAGGACTGGTAATCTGGTAATAAAGACTGAAAATTGAAACAGAAATGTCTACCAGTACAGGGTATTTAACACATTGAATGCTTAAACAATGTATACAAAGTCATAGCCGGAAACCAAATTTGTATGGCTAATTTTGATTATGTAAATATGAATGTTTGAAAATGTGTATTGATGTATATTATTTAAAAAAAAAAACATTTTTTGGATCATGTCGAGCGCCGAATACTCGGATCAGAGAGCTAGGGATGGCAATGCATTACAAAATTAACGAGACTCTCGCACGGGTCCGAGTGGACGCAGGGCTACAATGGCTCGCTTAACTCGGATCCGTAAAAAGAGCACTTAATGTGTTGAAATTATTTTTATATTGTACGACATCGGCTTGATGGCTGGAAATCTTCCACGGTCCGTTTCACAAGGCATTTTCTTTTGCGAACTAGCGAACTGTGGAATCGACTACCGGTGGGGATCTTCCCTGAGAGATACGACCTCCAAAAATTCAAAGTTCGAGCGTACTCCTACCTTAAAGGCCCCCAACGCACCCACTAAGAATGGGTGTCTATGGGCTACGACGACTGTTTTTTTGGGCGACCCGCGGGTTCATTTGCCCCCCTATTATATATAAAAAAAGGACCCCAAATATCAGATGAGACTTTATTCGAATCCTATTTTTATTTTATTTAAATATTTAACCTCATGCCATTGTGCACATAGATATAATATCCCAACAGATGGTAATTAATATAAATAATATTACGTTACGTTACTACGTTTTCAAAGACACCAATAAAACTGAGAGTAATTTGATTGATTGAATGGCAGAGGAAAGATTGCATATTTCTTAAGGAAAACTTTAGAATGATTATTGATTACGTCGTTTGCCATGTGTAATTTTTATTTTACGTAGGTACGTATAGATATACTATTGAAGATATTATAAACGTTATATTATTATAATCAACGCATTACTATTTATTTATTGATTTTTACTAGATATAAACTATAAAAGATACATATTGTCTTGAAATGAAAGACAAGAAAGTGTCTCATCAGAATGTCCCGTATGTAATAACTATAAAAATATTTTCTAAACTAAAACAATTTTCTTGCATTTTTCTCACATGCAACAATATTAAATGTTAAAAATTTTAAACCGAACAGATACGTTTAATTACTTTGAATAATTTTTAGGTTTTTAACAGATATTAATGTGTTTGTTACAAACTTGATATGACGCTACTCCATACACTAGGGTGGGAATCTAAATAAATATAAAAAAAAAACATTATTTGTGACAAAAGGGTTGTGAGAAGATTCTTATATCGCTAGTCCCCACACTAGGAAAGCCCTGTGTTGTGGGTAACAAGAAGTTTCAAAAAGTTCAAAAAAAGTAAAATAACAGTATTAAAAAATAAATTTTAGTGTTAAAAATTAAGAATGAGTGGATAATTTAGAAAATATGTTCGTATCTACAATTTATTTTTTGTACTAACTGCAAATAATATTGATTTGGTAAGAAACGTTTCAAAATAAATTTAAAAGAAAATCACACCTTAAAATTATTCTACCTTGAAATTATGAGGAAAATCTCTAAGAGACATCAATACAAGCCACGCCCCTTGCACCGGCTGTGACCAATAAGGGCAAATCACCCCCTAACCACCCCATTTTCCACAAATCAGAGTCCCGAAACCTGGCGCTAGAATGCCGAGGGAATCGTTTACTCAACACAAAATCGACCAAATTTTCAACCAAATAGGTTTGAGATTCCCTTGCTCAATTACATTTAGAACAATATTTCTTTATGGCAAGTATTAATTTTGATTTAGTTTCTGACTGTGCTTTGTGCAAACTGGTTTAAGTCGACCTGTCCTGGCGTTGGTCAGACAGTTTTTGTTGGACAGTGTGAAAACCAGGTCTCAAAATTCATTTCCCGCTGATGTCCTACGGCAGTGAAACGCCGCACATTTGGAGTAGCTCGTCTGTAAGTCTCTTGTTCATCTTACTTAGGGGGTATCATAAGACCGCTGCAAAACAAATGAACGCTTATGTAAGCTGTTCTTTTTTTAAATCTTCTAGAAAGTATTTTTTTAGCTAATTTTATTAATTTAGATATCGCAATACTGGATTGCGACACGTTGAGAACTTACTTCTGATAACTGCTTAAAAACGTAATTATAACCGACTTTTACTAACGTTTTTAGATCCACAAACTTAACCTACATTCATAAGAAAATGTGGAAGTAAAATTGAATGTTAGTGCAATCGATGAAATAATATTCCATTCTCTCCATTGGATACATATTTATTTTGTGCCTAGGGTAGCGAGGTCTCCCCATACGGCCCTTTGTGGGACGCTCCACCTGCGCCTGTACCATATCCAGACATCCTGGCGTTTCCACCTGCCGATCTAGGTTTGTATATCCTTCTTGAGTATTTTCAAGCGTATATAAAGTATACTGGAGAATTAAAAAAAAAAATACAGCGCCTTGTTCATCGTGAAAGCTACAGCTTTCCGAGAAATGTCTAAGGTTCATCAATAACTTATTAAACAGTGCTATGTGTTGTTGTAGCGATGGAAAATACCCTTTGGCTGTGACAACATAATATAAGTATCTAAATACTAAAAGGGCACTTTTTCCCTTCTTATTTCCATATGAAATTTTACACCAGATATAAATAACTGTATAGCTTTTGAAAGAAGGAAGATACAAACTTGGTTTTTATGTATGCTTTTGAGAATGTACATGACAACATAATCCATAATAAAAAGTTGCATATTTTTCTGTTAATCCTGAAAAATATCATGGACATGTGCCCTTTTACCACTGAAATATTAATATTTAAATAAAATCAAACACAAAGTTAATCAAAAAAGTTATAATGCATTCGTAAACCACCTACAGTTATCACCTATTCGTTTTATACTTCTTATTATAGTTTTATTCTTATTATTCTATAGGCTAATTATAAATGCTGTTGTCAGTTGTCCTTCCTCGTTCCTACCTACAAAACTCGTAGTCGTGCCTTGTTTCACGTTCCTCAAATCAATACTAATTATGCTAAAAACTCAGTTTTGTATCGCGCTGCCCGGACATACAATGACCACTATTTAGGCCTTGACTTGTTTAGGTTATCGCGGAATGTGGTTAAAAAATGTATTAAGATTATACATAGCGCAAAATTATCTACATCATAAGCACGCCCCACATACACACCATCACGTACATACCCACACTTTTACACCATTACACAACACAACCAATTTAGGCTTAATTAATTAAATTTAATCACAGTTAGTTAATTGTATTAAATACTTTGTTTGTTTGTTCCCTTTTATAAATCTTTTTGTTATATAATGTATCATGTATTCCATCTTTGGCTATATTCTCAGTGTATTTGTATGTAATTATGTATAATTTATGTTAGCTGTAGGAGTACTAAATAAATAAATAAATAAATGCTATTCCAAAATGACAGGTTTTCTATACCTATATTATTAGATACTCTTTTAACATTTTCATTCAATGCGTTGTCTCGTAATTTGGCTTTCAGCGATTCACATTGAGAGCAGGCATCTACAACAGGTCTACCAAAAGACGCCCTGAAGTTTATTCTGAAATACTGCCCGTAATACTGATATTTTACGTTCATCTCAGGATATTTCTGTTTAAAGAGCCTATGCATTTCTCTAACTGACAGATCAGCTGATAAATAAAATCGAGTCTCTGTTGTGTAGTGTGATTCTTTAGTGGGGAACGAAGCAATGTGCTTCTATATTTTTTCACACACTTCAGCAGAGATTGCGTTTGCACAAGGATGCTTGCCACGTTTATCTTATGGAATTTCATTTTTCTCCAATAAATTGGCAATGCGGCAGATTCTTCTTGGGGTGAATTTGTAAATGCTTTCTTACATTAATTAATCCGCTTACGGTTTATGAATAGTTTTTGATTTTGGCTTTCTGTTTGTTGTCAAAGTGGACTCTCTACCTCTTTTCCATTCCACACCTTTTAGCTCCATCAGTCTCTGAAGATTCAGAAAGAAAACCACTTCAAAACCACAGACACAAGGCTGCGTTCAAAAATTAATTGTTAAAAGAGCTCATGTCCCTGGATAAGTGCCGTTTTAGTATTTAGTAAGAATAGACAAGTCGCTTACTGTAAAAGGCGAAGAAGTCCTGTTTTGACAGAAGACGGTGTAGATATGTGTTGACTAGTGATTAAAGCATTAAAAAAATTGGGTTAAATTGTGACCTGTGCCCTTTTACTATTTAGGCATTCATATTTCGATAAGAGAGCATCCTGATTATACAAAAGTTGCAGGTTTGTTATTTACAAAACTTAATTAAATCGTAGAGAAGAGGATTCAACGGTAATAGTCTGAAATACTCCGCTAATCTTGCTAACTCGATGGGACATACAAAACTACGTATTGGCACAATTTGAGTATCGTTAATCAATCAATGAAACACACATAAATTTGTCAGCACCATGCAAAGACGTACTCTTTGAGTGCAGTTGAAGGCACGATCTTTGACCTTTGATCTTATAACTATTTTATTTAATAAAACATTATTTTCTGACAGTATGGTCGGCAGCGGGATGTGGAAGGGGACCTCGGTCGACTTCAGGCGGCAAAAAGGTCCGCCGTCGGGTCGCATCCGTCGCACAGCGGCGCGCTGCAAATATTCGTGAACGTAGACGAATGTTCAATCTCAATGAAGCGTTTGACAAGCTAAGACGAAAGGTAAAATCATCTATCTTTAGAATAGAGAACAGAGAACAGAGCCAGATGAGGGAATTAAGAGGTCCAATTCTCTCATTTTGTTCTATTCTCTTTTTTATTTGAAAGTTAGAGTAAAATTTCATAATGATGGCTGGAATGGGTTCTTGGTCCGCTTCATTCTTATGAAGCGGACCGAGAACCCATTCCAGAAAGAAATTCTTCTTCATTATCTTCTGCAAAAAGCAGGCAACCCACTGACTAAAATGGGTGTCCATGAACATACTTACCCTTTTTGGGCATGTATGTTTGAAAAAAAATACAGGCTGCCAACTTACTAATTAAGCCTTCTGGAAATGTCAGAGTCCATAGGCGGTGGGATTACTTACCATGGACATTAGCTTCCTGCCCGATTGCCCCCCTGTTCCATTAAAATAAATATCTATCCGTATCCATGATTTTAGTGTCTCTGTTCAATATATCTCTAACGATATACTGTTTTAATCAGTACAATTGATTTTGTGTCAATATGACCTTTGTCTGACATTTTTTTGGGTTTAAGATGAGATAAACTTCACGATATTTTCCATCATCGAAGATCCGTGTTTGCGCAAATAGAAAGGAATTATGACAATTTACATATATCGTAAAACAAACATAAATGGATTTGTTGTCATAGGAAGATCTAGGCCTCCTTCAATCCAAAGGTTTAATACCAATCTCTATGCGAAAAAAATATAAACGTACGAATAATATATTTTTCTCTCTTATTGCGTTCGTTGCATAAAGATACTCCTAGGTACGTAGGTTTAACCTAAACAAATATCATAGATACACAGACTTTTAATTTATGGATATGTGGATATTTTCTATACCCAAAATAATAATTAAGAGTAATTTAATTATTTCATGTAATCCATCAAAATCCATTTATACAATAGAAGCGATAAGTGATCCTGCGATGATAATTTTAATTTTAGTGATAATAGTTTCGAGTGCTATACAGTAAATAATAGTCAAGAAGAGATCAAGATTTAGTTCCGATTACAACTCTTATACTTGTGTAAACCTAACTCTGGAAAAAGCGTAGCTGTAGACATAAATAATATAAGTAAAACAAGTGAAAATTTGCCCCCACATGGAGTACTGTTCTAACCTCTCCAGTACCAGCACCTTTCGCTTGACAGTATTCACAGAGCGATTCGAATCGTCGACTACCAATGTCGTTCGTTGCGTAGAGATGGTGATGGTGAGAGTGGGGTCTCTTTGCATCTTCTACCTCATTTACCGAATCGGAATAAAACTTGCAGCTGAGTTTCATAATTGCTTAGGTTATGTTAAGCAGAATACGAAACTGAGGGTTTTTTAAGGCAGTTCTTGCCGCGCACCACCACTTCCAGCTGCCCCACATTGAAGTATTTGCCAACCAACTCACGGTCCTTTAAGAATAGAGCATACCAATTCTTAAAAGGCCGCAACGAGAGAGCCTTCTGTGAGTGTCTATAGGCGGTATCACTTAACATCAGATGAGCCTCGTTTGTCTCCTGTTATGTAAAATAAATGAATAACCTTCGCACACACAATGTTCTTCAGTACCTAACTATTACAGGTACCAACTTTCGCGTACGAGAAACGTCTATCCCGCATCGAGACACTACGCCTAGCTATTACCTACATCAGCTTCATGTGTGAGCTACTTCATGGATCACCACAACCTCATCACACCACCCACCCCACATTACACTCGAGACAAATCTTCGAGAACGATGTACCGTGGTGCGCATAAATTAATACTTAATCATTGTTTATTTGATAATTATTACAGATGATTGTATAAAAATTGAGATTGCGTGACCATTTGAGATTCAGGACAATCCCCAATTGCGAAGAATTTTCGGGAAAGAAAAATTGTATTAAAAAATTATATCCTATATAGTGATAGATTCTAGTCATGTTAGATATTAAGATTATAGTAATTGTATAATGAATGTCTTCCATTATGATTAAATTATTTTAATATTAACTAAATATATTATAATGTATAATTATTTTTGTTTTATTTAAATGACATTCGATATTTCCTTTATTATTTTAAACTCTAGGCTCTTCGCATCCATTGCTGTAAAAGTTTAAAAAATGAAGTGAATTACAAAAGCTCCACACTATAACAGACCGCGCATGATTAAAGATGAAGTTGGCGCCTGATAGATAGAACCGGTGACCCCAGAGCTGGTGCTCAACGAATAAGTATCGCAATACAGCAAGGAAATGCTGACAGCGTTAAAGGTACAATGCCACAGACAAGACTTTTTAAATTTATTTTTTATTATTATTATTTGAATAATTGTAAATACATATTTATGTTTTGGAATTAAAGATTCAATTAAAAAAATGTATTGCAACATGTTGGACGGCTGACGTTGAATTAAGGCAAGTATCTTTTATACTTTAGTACTTTTTTTTTATTACGGGAAAGCACAGTTTCTATGGAGTAGTAGTTAAACGTTCCATATAGTAGGTAGGTCTCTTTAAAGGTAGTGTCATTAAAAAACATTTTAAGGCAAGACGAAGTTTGCGCGAATAACTTAATTAACGTTAAAAACCAAAGTAAGTAATTGAAAATTAAGGCAAAATGAAAAAATTGACAAAAAAATTTTACAATTCCCTAATAACATAATTCAAGACTATTTTAACATATCAAAGTATATATTTCCAATGATTCTCAATTTACTTTACAATCTATTGAAGGGATAACAATAGATACGTTAAACAACTGAATTTAAACGTTAAAGCCTGGTTATCCATATCACAGGTTCTTACCTAGTTTGAAAACCAGTCTCCCAATACCTTCTCAACTGTTATCTTCTTTATTGTTGTAAATGTTATATGGGAGAAAAATAAATAAATAATTATTATTAATAATAAAAAATACATATAAAAATCATAAAGGAAATATAAATGACAACTAACTGGTGAATGACCTCAACGCTATCAAAAAAAGGTTAAATTAAATTATTATATAAGGAAAAGACTGCAGAAGCCACAAATAGACCGGCTATTTGTGGCTTCTGCAATCTTTTCCTTCCGTCATTCTAGATTTTCCTATCAAAGCAGGATACCCGGTGGAAAAACCATCGTTAATTGTAATTTATAAATTAAACCATGTCATCAATTAAAAAAACCATAACATAAATGTACGCCTTCGTTTACCATGACAAAAATCTTTTCCAAGTTTATTAAAGAATTTGGTTAAAATGTTTAAATCTCTTTTGCAACGTTTTAACACGCTTCAAGAGACTGACCGCCAACCACCAGTAATGGAGAGGCACTCAACGAAGAAGCAAAGTTTACTGGATTTTTGATTATAACAAAACAATAAAACATGTGAAACGCGTCAACACAAAACATTATTCTTATTTATTAACAAACTTTATTCAGTTATTATTCGGGCCGTGTCATACAGGTCATACAGGTGTTATAGAGGTGAAAATCTTGGTTGCAAGATTTCGTGCGCTATTCCTCAATTTTGTCCAATATCCAGTCTATGTACTTTCTAACATCCGTATAGGTTCCTGAGCCAGTCCCACAATCAATGTTTCCAGACGACACAACACCATATTGAACATATCGGCCGGCTTCGAGGTGGTGAATCATAAGAGGCCCACCGGAGTCTGCATTGCAAGAATCTTTGCCGCGACCGTCAGCGCATATAGTGTTATTAATTCTGAAATCAAATTAAGAACTTGAGCCACCGTTTTGTGGTGTTGTGTGGCACAAGAGGTGGAGTGACGTATTCGGTGGCTCCAGTAAAAGAGACCCACGGTAAATGAGTCCACAAAATAAGATAATTGAATAAAATTGGTACGTTTTGCAGTTTTTAAAGACAAAGTAATAATAACTTTGTAAAATATTTGATTTATTGTTGTTTATCGCCCGAACCCAATAATTAATCTACAATCTCAGATTGAAAACAATCTGAGATCAGACCGTGCCAGTCGATCGATCTCCCATTTGCATCCCAATAACCAAACCCTACGAAGACAATCCATTTTTCTGAGACGGATAGTATGCAATCTCTTCGCTCTTTACACTCATATTTGATTATCAATATAACCCAAATACAAAAAAAAACCGTACAAATAATATTAAATTATACATGTCTATGTTTTAAACATATCAAGTAGTATTTAATTATTTTAAAATGGTGTAAGTTATATTCTAAGATAGGATATTGGCGCAGTGGAACTGTCATTTTCATACCAAGGTCTATCCACATACACCGATCCGACCGACGATGCATAGATTGTATCGACAGAATATTTGGATTAAGATCTCAGATGTTCAAAAATGGATTGAAATAGGTTATTGGGTTTGGGCGTAGATTTAAAAGGTTACCAACCTCCAGAATACTACTACTCAGGGTCAGATTTGACTTCGAAATCAAAAAATATTTCGCCAAGTAAACAACTTTGATTATGATATATTTTGTTAGATACGGTACTAACAAACATGGTTTCACAATAAATTATTGATTTGATCAACTGAATTTGAGCCTCCAGACTTCTTGATTTGGCCACTACTTTTACAGGTTGAATTTTTTGTAAATAAATTCTAATTTTGTCTTTAAATGATTAATATGGCCGATGGCCGATGGCTGGCCATGCGTTATACTCGTGAACGGGTGCTACTTGTGGTGACTGGTCGTACTTGAATTCGTGTTTGCGGTGATATTAGTTGTTTATACTACGTATTTGCTTATTGTAAATGCTCAAGAGTATGTAAGTGCATGCTCCTATTTCACCATGCCTCCTGCTGATAGAGGACAAATCTTTGTTTTTAATTTATTTTATTATTCTTTATTACTCAAGATGTCATATGGATCATGGTGTAATGGTTGCAGCTCCTTACAAACATTGTGTAAAAAAAATTTGTGATTAAAATGAGTGGCGGGGAGTTTATTGCCAGTTCTTCTCTTCCGTTCCACGCCCTTGATTTGAGAACTGGCAGTAAATGTAAAATTAGAACCATTTAATATATATTTCATTTTTTTTTGACGTTCATAAGTGTACATTATGTTACCTATATGAATAAATCATTTTTGATTTGATTTGAATAAAACAAACTATCTTCAGGTTCTTGGGGTGACGTAAATAGATTAATAAAACTTACCCATGGCATAGAGTGTCATTAAGTATGCCAATTTTTGCTTTAAGTAATACAGTTGATTGCGATCCTGTCTCAATATTTCCCCAACCCGCGACTTCTCCTTCTTCACCCACTAAATTACTCTCGCGACGATCTTTATTCAGAGGAAGACATATTGGAGCAACGTCGTCTGAAAATAAAACAAATATTAAGATTATGTATTAATATTTATTCCGTTATTCAACTCCTTGAATGTAGCTATCGGACGTCAAGGCAAAATCCAGCCGTATCACCTCGACGTCCGTCGTTCCACAACTGAGCGTTTTCTTAAGCAAGCCGTATGTGAAACCAGCTGCCCACTGAAGCATTTTCCAACCAATTCGACTTAGGGTGTTCGTAATAGAATCAATTTTATTTTAATAAAATTTAATGAGGGTGATCCCAAAAATATTTTAACTCGGCTGATCCGCGCATTATTAATGAGTCGTTGAGCTTTTGTTGGGTAAAGTTAGATGCAGTTTTATATATAGTGTTTTTGTGAATTTCTTGCCAATAGTTACGTCCTCCATTAAGACTGAGTGTTTTTGTGCGTGAACTATTATTATAAGGCAAGGTACAGCATCAGTCTAACCTCTTTTTGTTCCCAAACTAATAATTTCTCCACATCCTTACGGCTGACGTCATTTTGTGCCTTTCGTCCTAATAAGGAGCACTACATTGAGGTATGTACTCAGGACTTAGTATAAGATTATGCATCGACGGCCACCGAACCGATCTTTGTGATACATAGGGCCTTTTAAGATTAGATTAATTAAAAGGACGGCAACCCACTTGCGAGCCTTCTGGCAATGTGAGTGTCCATGGGCGGTATCTCTTAACATCAGATGAGCTTCCTGCCCATTTGCCTCCTATTACATAAAATAAAGTTTTAGTCTCTCTAATTAGGTGAGGAGCGTTTGATATATGTTTTTCCTGAATCCACCACGATGTATGCAAAAAATTACAACGCCTATTAAGCCATCTAATCACCTTCCTAGAAGTTATAGACTCTGCCGTATAATTATTTCAAGGAGAAGGTGATTAATTTAAAGGCGAGGTTTGACACCAATTCTAAATAACTTAACTTATTATTAAGACATTTTGTTAATGTTATTATTATATAATTTTATATGACCTTTGCAGATTTATATATGGCTGATTTTTATAATTAATCTATCTAATCGTACCACTATCTCAGCAATTAAACGATTCGTTTTCATTTTATTTCAAATCAATATCGATTTTCGTTTGCTGACATACCTTGATTAAAATCGATTTCTCCTTTTACACGTATCAACGCTATATCAAACGATGGCATTTTTGGGTTTCCGTTTGATAAATAACTCTCATGGGGAATTTTTTTTTCTATGGATAGATCCTGAAAAAAATCATAAAAATACCTAAAGTACATACTCTAAGAGCACGTGAATTTTTAGACCCACATACAAACACACAGATGGTAATAAAATAAAAGAAATAAATCAGTGGCCCTACAACCTCACATACATACATCCATATCTGTTTTATGATCATTTGCCATTCTAATAGGTGCTCAGCAGTCTGAGGCAAGCCGGTTTCCTCACGACGTTTCTTCACTGTTCGAGCGAATATTAAATGCGCACATAGCAAGAGGTTCTATTGGTGCACAGCCGGGTTTTGAACCTACGATGAGAGTCTCATGCTGAAGCCACTACCCCAGCGCTGTTCATCACTTCATATTTTTTTTTAAATAATAAAACTTATTACAGATACCGGCAAACATCTTGAACAAATGTCCTTGCTTGGTGAGTGACGTGTCGATCGCCTGATTCGTAAACCTTCGATACGGTGCAAACTTTCCCCCACTCCCTTGTTTAATACTCAAGAATTTTGCCGGTATCTCTACTAAAGGTTTGTGTTAACCACAGTCGCTTTAGTCCAAGAGCCGTTTTAAATGTGATTAAAATATTTGTTTGTGACTTTATAATTGGATGTCCGCAAAAACAGTCAGTTAATTGACAATTAACGCATTCCTCGAATATTGATTCACATTTTATATCCCATTTTCGATTGTTACCTGATAGTGGTCTTCACAAATACTCCCGTCTAAAGAGCAGTCTTCGTTGTTAATATTATATTCTCCAACCCTCACATGACCTAATTTCATGTCGGCCACACAGTGGGCCGCTGTTAAGATGTACTTTGAATTAATAATGGTCCCACCACAGATAAACTCCTCCTTATCACTGGCATCTAAAGAAAGAAAGAAAAAAAACTTTATTAGACACAATATACAGGAATATTTAGATAAAGTAAAGTGCACAAGGATTCCCTGTGTTGTGGGCAGCCAGTCTCTTTCTTTTCACGTAAACAGTATTTTACTTAATAATTTCTACAACATATTTATATGTAAATTATTTATATACATTTATATGTAAATTATTTTTGTAAAATAAGTATATTTTATGTATCAACTTAACAAGATTGAGATTTCTAGTAAATGTATGTAATTTTATTTTTGAAATGTTAGTGATACTTTTGTTTTTTATCAAGTGGTTAAAGATGAAAGGGCCTCGGAAGGAGAAAAAGCTTTGGGCGAAGAAAGTGCGATTTTTGGAAGGCCGGCAACGCACTCGCAAGCCCTCTGGCATTGAGAATGTCCATCGGCGGCAGAATCACTTAACATCAGGTTAACATCTGTTCTATTCAAAAAATATATATATATAACTGTAAGAAAATGTTCAATACAGTTACATTATTGAAATACGATTAAAATGTATTGCATCGAATATTACACATTATATTTAACGCCGACCACACCCCATCATACAAACACAACGTATAAGCTACTCAAAAAACGCACTTTCTTGCCCACCGCAGCCGATGAAAGAAAATCTTTAACCGCTTTCTTAGAAACAAAATTTTCATGATCGATCACACCTTTATACATTCGCTAACATTTTCTTAACCTGTCTGCTGATGACACCGAAAGTATTCTTCTACAGCAGTAGTTTAATTATTAAATGGTAGAATTTATTACGTCAAGTACCTATAATCATTAATGTGTCAAAGAGCCTTGCTGCCCACTACACGGGGCACTTTCTCTTGGAACATTCATTTGTATGTGTGCATATATGTCTGCGTTTGACTTAAAAGACCGGCTCTACATGCAGTAGACATTCATTAAGAAATATATAAACATAGTAAAATATTAAGCTTTCTTATATTGTGAAATGTTCTGTATATACCTATAATAGCAGATATAAGCGCCATCCAAGGAAATTCGTTAATTTCGGCTACGGATCCGCCGTAGATTCGATCCTTGACGTAGGAGGTAATTCCACAATTGATCGGTAGTAACTTGGTACTCTCGTTTATGTGAAGTAATGAAGTATCAACGTCCGTTACAAAATTTATTCTGCTATCTATAACTGGTGGTGATGTGAAATCATTACAGCACACCTGTGACAAAGCGTTTCGTTTAAAAATTACGTATGAGTCTCGTCAGCCACAACACAGGAATGTCCTTGTGTGGGGTGCAAAGTCAAAAATAATATTCATATGCACACTTATGAACGTCAAAAAAAGAAATATACTGCCACTCCTCAAGTCAAGGCCGTCTGAAAATTTTATAACTAGCCAGTTACAAACATTGCTGATGAGCACATTTTGCAGAGAGCTCTTGGCCTTGATTTAAGTTGGCGCCCGGTATATAGCATTGGCATTAATACACTGCCACAGTTACCTAACTTTTTAAATTTAATTGTCTATTTATTTTTTTAAATAATTATAATTACTATGTAAACATACCTTTGGATTATTGCCGTCCAAACCGCAAATACCTTGAAGCAATTGAAAAAGAGACTCTGGTGTCTTGAAATAACTTGTAATACTAATTGTCTCTGGACATGCCGAGTGAATAACACAGTCGTCACATTGTCCTGAAAATATAGAAATACAATGTAATATATTACAGAGATTAGTCAATTCTTTTTACTTTTTGATAATCGTTATTTAAAATAGCGTTCGATTTTTAAACCACCTGGCATTATGACTTTAAATTCACGTACGATGTAACGCGCAGAAAATTTTTAAAACACATAGAAACAAATAATTCAATTAACTCACTAACACACAACTCAACAAACTTTAAGGATAATCAAATAAAATGAAATAAATTTGATATTGCTATTGATTTGACTAGTCAAAAGTAAAAATAAAATTTATTAATGAAAATCAGGAATTTACTTACGCCAGGAATCTACTATATAAATTTGGAACACTAAAATCACTATTTTTAATAACATTTTAATAATTCGTGCTATGACCACACGAGTTATTTTCAATATGCATTGACTATAAATGCGTAATTATTCCCCACCAAAATTATATTTCATTACAAGTGCGGAAACCCCGTCATTGCAAAGAGTTCCGACAAATGTCTATCCAAACCGAGGCGCAGACGAAAGTGAGGGTTGACGGTCGGAACAAGTAGCGATGACTGTTCCGCACGTATACTGAACAACTATTTTTAATACAGTTGCGAAAAAATTAAGCAATTTAATAAAACTATTTGCTTTTTTTCTTCACTCCACGCAATAAATTCGTCTGTATGTAGCAACTTTTTATTTATCCGCTAAAATGTGCTCCGAAGCCTTTGTGTCAATTATACTCAGTTCAGATGGTGTGCATTCAAATAGATACCGAAAGAACTTAAAGATCTACCGACAAGAGTCTTTAAAAAGCGACTTAGTGCATTACTTTCAGAAAAACCGTACAACTCAATAAACGATTATTTGTGTGAGACATGGTAATTTATACAAATTTAATAATGTATGATAATTGACTTAATTGATATGAATCTGACTAATAATGTACAATCTAAACTAAGATAAATTTGCGCGCCACTGTGTGTGGCAGAATATGCGAACGACTGACAATTGTACCACCTTGACATTTTGTACCATATTCGTGCAATTAATAAATTATTATTATTATTAAAAACAAAAATAGTCGAAATTACTCATTTTGTGCAACAAACAATTCTACTCACAAGAACATTTTTGGAAAATCACGCCAACCGTAAAAGAATATAAGCAGAGATTTTTTTTTCTATTCTTCACCCTTCTGGGTAGGCAAAAGGAACTATGCCCATACAGCCTTCGGTAGAATTATTTTATCGATATGAAATGAAATTTAATGAAATTAAACCAAACCTAACTCATTAAATCCAATCATTAAATCTGATATTGAAACAAATTAGTAGCTTCTTTTAAGAAATATATGCATGAATCATAAAAACTTATTATAATTTTTTTTTGTAAAAATTTGTGGCTATTTTTTTCTTTTTAATATACATTGTTTTCACAGCTGGGAAAGAAAAAGCACGAGAGTGTCTCATCCCGTACGCTATGCGTCCCTGCAATACCCCACTTTTTGAGCAACTGTATTAAAAAATATAATCCTGACATCTCTTGTACAAGCATAAAGGGTGGGGCGGCGGCAGAGTAGGCAGAACATAATAACTGTCAAATATAAGTCTTTCCTCCAACTTCGATTTAGTTTCCTTTGGAGTAGAGACTCGTGGGCCGAGGGGTTCAAGGTCACAGGCGGTAATTCAACACCAGCACCAGCTAACTTGAATAAGTTATATTAGCAATACAGCGAGGAAATGCAGCCACAGGGATACCACTGTTTAAATTTGTTTCTATTTTCTATTTATTAATTTTTACTTAGAAATAATTATATATTTTGATTATTATTCTAGTATGTAGATTAAGATTATTGTTAATACTACACAATTGATTTTTAAAAACAAAATCATTTTAATAGTATTATAATGATATGTTCTTGAATATACGCGAAAATACAAATGCGGACACAGACACAGATAAAAGGTTGGGAGGTGGTAATTCTACAGATGTTTTTATCTATTTTTATATTGAATTGTAGTTGCGCCATAAATAAATATGTACTTGCACAAAAGTCAAAGACACAAATTCAGAAATGTATCGGTTACAATTTAACAATTATTTTTTCATTGCAATAAACTTTTTTGAAAAATTACTCGGCGGAAATTTTCAGCAACTGCAGGGAATGTTTGCCGAGTCCTTTTAGTAACCTAGACGTGTAAATTATCTGCTAGTATTATTATCATACAATATGTGTATTACTGTAAAGAATCCCCTAATTGTGTGTATTGCGGACTACACGATTTTTAGTTAGCGATGCGTTCATTAGTTCTCAAGTCATGTACACATATATATGCTTTAACATATTTTTATATGTATCAGATTGTCCTCGTGTTAATATGAGTGATGTTTGAGAGAAAAATAAAATATTACGAACATTTTAGGGTATGTAACAATGATATGTTAAAATTAATAATAAACAACTCATATTGATAAATTATAATTATTCTCTATATGAAACCCAATGTATCAAGAAATTACTCTCGTATATGGTCTAAAATCCAATTGATATATTTTCTAACATCGACGTAAATCGCTCCAGATGACGATCCACATTTCTTAGGTCCAAATGATACGATACCATATTGTATGTAACGATTGACATTATTAAAGAAGTCTGTCATCATCAGAGGACCGCCAGAATCCCCGACGCAGGAGTCTTTGTTCTTTTTCCCGGCGCAAAGGATGTTCTTACCGAAACACTTCAGTTTTACAGGAACCTTAACTTTTTGAAGAACTGCAGATGGCTCATTATATTCGGTGTTTCCCCAACCGTTGACTACACCAGCTCTGTGTGCAAGCTCTCTGTTTCGTAGTTCAGGGGGCAGCAAATAGGTTCTATTCCACCTGAAAAATATACAAACATCAAACTTCGGCTGAATAATAACGATTGTGAAAATATCAATTTAAGAAATTAAGCGATTTTCTTTACTTTAGTTTTCAGTAGATGTAGCTTTTCATATAATCAAATTTTCAGCGAAAAATAATACAATATTTAATGACTGTTTTGAATTTTCTTAATATTTTTTTTTTTAATGTAAAAGCAAATATTAAAGTTTGGTCCCTGTGGCAGTGTACCTTCAAGATAGTTATAAATACTGTATATATGGTTGATATGCTTAAATTTAAAGTACATACCTACAAACGTGACGTGAATAAGTAAAATATGCAAAATAATAAACGATTATCAGTGCTTTAAATTGTACTTATATTTAGTTTTAATTCAGATACATATGAGGAAAAATTGCATATTTTCCTTAATTTAAAACAATTAATGTCGAACATAAATCATGATTCACGTCTCGTTTGTAGGTTTGTACTTTTAGTATAGTTATGTTGTCTATTTAATACTCACTCTTTTGGAAATCAATCACACCGTCTAGACGAAGTAACGCAATATCATTCTTTAAAGGCCATGCATTGAATTGTTCATGAATTATAACCTTTGCAACCTGCAGCTATAGAAAAAGCATGAAGCATGAGTGAAGACAAAATAATATTTATTATAACATGGAAAAGATGGTGGTGATTGTACTTTAACAGTATATTCAGTGAAACTTTGTTTGATGTCGATTTTAGAGTAGGCCCAGTCTGCCATTTGATATGATGAGTAGGTCTGGCCTAATCAGTAAGACACTAAGATGGGTTAAATAATGTATAAAGTAAACAATAATCGTGGAATCGCATTTACCGATGAAATAGCCGTGTTATGTCGTTTTAAATTATTTATTAAAATTGTAAATATATCTTTAATTCAAATAAACATAAAAATGTTTACTAGACCAAAGAATATATAAGCAATAAATAATGTTTTGAAT
The DNA here is from genome assembly GCA_028984075.1 of Pieris mannii. Classification (NCBI taxonomy): domain Eukaryota; kingdom Metazoa; phylum Arthropoda; class Insecta; order Lepidoptera; family Pieridae; genus Pieris; species Pieris mannii. The sequence goes on along the minus strand of CM054776.1, from coordinate 12,417,156 downwards.
GACACTAACGAGACCAGAACTGACTAAATGCAAGAATTCTTATTATTTTCTGTATTGTATATAATAATAAATTTAAATTATATTATTTTTATTAAATTATTATTATATTTAAATTAAATTATTTAAATTATATTGAGTAGGGAAACTCGTTATAAAGTTTTGCTGTAATGTTATATTATTAAATAAGGACATTTGTTTTCTTTTGTGATAAATTGATAGTAGATATTGATTTTAACCCAGTGAGCAGTTCCGCGATTTAACAATATCCTATATATCTCTTCTCTCTACGTATATCTGAGGTTTTAAGTGAATTTGTCTACGCCGTAGCTAACTTATATTTTTATCGTCTACGTATTGCTACGCCAGCAGATCTACGCGATTATAAACCGCCGCCTATGAGCAGTAGAAAGTGTTTTGTTTTATTATCAATTCCATATTTGAAATCACTGCACCCTTGTCCGTTTTGGAAAAAAAATGATGTGAAGGAGGTACTAGGACTCTACAGCTTGGCACGTTCTCACACTGTCTCATTGTTTGCTACGGAGCTATTCTCAAATATTAATATAAACTTTCAGAATTCTAATAACAACCTCAACATATGAACTGCAATGAACAATGTTTCCCGGAAGATAATCGCAATCGCGTTCCAAAAGCAAATTGTATTCCCCAACTCCAACGTAATCAATTTCCTTTAAGACGCAATGCCCCGCTGTTAGAATGTATTTGGAGTTTATGACAGTACCAGCGCAAATAAGTTTGGGATCTGAAATACATACAATGGAAACAGGTTAAATAGGTGCTAGGCAAGGAACTAATTGGTGTGATTAAAGTGTAAATTACTTATGATCTGTGCCAAGGCTGACAATTTCCATAGGTGAATTCATATAAAAAATTGTGTTTATTAAAAGCTTTTTGGCTCAGCCCAGTATAATTTTATGTGGAAGATATATTTGTATTATTTATTCATGCACAAGTATAGTAAATTCGGGTGGACGTCACTGAAGGTAACTAGGATGTACGATAAGAAGAAAAAAATGACAAATGTAAAAAATGAAAACTGTATTTTTTTGTAATGATTGGAAAATAAATAATTTATATTATATTTTTTATACACAGATGTTGGTGGCCTTATTTGAGAGATTTATTTATTACAGAAAAGTGGAATACGCAAACTTGGTTCACAAGGTACAATAAACGAAAAAGACAAAGACGACTTAGAAGGTGGATATTAAAGAACTACATGCAGGCAGCGAGTGCAAATCAAATCAAAAATATCTTTATTCATTTAGGTTAATATGTACACTTATGAACATCAAAAAAAATAAATTGATTGTAAATTTACATTTACTACCAGTTGGCAAGTCAAGGGCGTAGCGGGCAAGAAGAACTGGTAAGAAACTTTCCGCCACTCTTTTCAATCACCAAGTTTTTAATACCAATTTTTTGAACTGGAGCAAATCAATCCCACGGGGTTAGGATCATTTAAGTATTCGTCACATTTATAAAAAGCTTGATTGATTAATTTACTTTTAACGAGGGCTTTGAATTTATTTAGTGATAATTCTCTAATTTCGCTTGGGACTTGGTTGTAAAAACGAATACAATTTCCATATAAGGAATGGTTTATCTTCTGGAGCCTGGTTATGTGCAATGCAGATAGGAATGGTGGGATTTAGGCTTTACATGTTTTAGATACCTAAAAGAAGATTGAAATAGAAACGTGTTTAAATGTAAAAGTATCACAATTTAAAGGTTATTATTATTATTTTAATCAGGCTCAAACAAATGTTTAACTGTCTTAAATGATTTCAGAAAATGATCTGAAAACGCTAAAATAATATATATAATAAAAACTTATAATTAAATAAATAAATAAATAAATATATTTTTATACGAAAATGATGTGTGTTATAATGAAATTCTACAACTGACAGGACAAATTAGGCAGTATGTGTGCCGATGTGTGGGGATGCCAAATGAATAAAAAATGATATTATAGATCACCTTTATATCTGATAACTGCCATCCAAGGAAACTCGTCCAGGGCGGCTTTTCTGCCGCCGATTATTCTGTTACCAGAAATACTACCACATTCTTTAGGTAGCAAGGTTTCTTTACTTTTCTCAAGAGGTGGAAAGTCTGAACAGCACACCTGGAACAATATTTTATAGAGTAGATTATTAGATTACAAATAAAATATAATTATTTTAAAGATAAATTATTCGTTTGCTACAATATACAGGTAATAATAATATTTTCTGAAATAATAAACGTTTCTGAATACGCCTTCGTGAACCTGAATTTCATTAACATCATAACAATCGATTAAATATAATTTAGTCAAGATTTCCAGAACTATTGCGTCGTATACAGGCTGAGTCACGCAGATATTAGATGCGTATGTGCAGCATTACCTCAAGTTAGGACAAGTTTACCTTAAAAATAGCTTCGCCATTGGACTGCCATTGTACGCCACAATACGCTTTTTGAAATAGTTTCTTTGTTTCATTGTCCCTTTGGTATAGTGAGAGATTGAAGGCCGCCTTGCATTGGGAAATATACTTACAACTATTACAGGCCCCTAAAATTGTATACTATTAATTAATAAAATAAAATAAATCAGTGGCGCTACAACCTCTTCAGGTCCAAGCCTCAGATTTGTGAATCTGTTTCATTTTTAAGTCTAATAGGCAAGTTGGTGATCAGCCTCCAGTGCCTGACACACATCGTTGACTTTTTGGGTCTAAGACATGTCGGTTTCCTCGCGATGTTTTCTTTCACCGTTCGAGCAAATGTTAAATGCGCACATAGAAAGGAAGCCTATTGGTGCACAGCTCGGGATGAAACCTACGACCTCAGGTATGAGAGTCGCACGCTGAAGCCACTAGGCCAACACTGCTCTACTATTAATTAATACTCGCTTTCTAAAAGTCAATCTGCTGTTTCTAGCGAATCATATAACAAATAATAATGCGCTTATTAATATATTATAATAAAATACCCAAAAAACAATGTTTATTAAATAAAATATCTAATATTTTTAATTCTTACTCTGAGTTGAGCATATTTGCAGCACCATGGTAATCAAAAGTAAACTTTTAATCATTTTGAGGTTTAAGGTGTATTCCCCGCTTCGTAAAGTAACAAACTAAATTTTAAATCAAGTAAAATGTATGTAATAAACTTTATTATTTGGTATAATAATAATTATGACATGATTCACGCGGTTAAGTATTGGTATGGAAAAACCTAAACCGCGCGCACGAATCTTACTAAAGTTGAAGAGTGGACTAAAGTTTTTATAATGAACTAGCCAAGTTAACTAAGTTAAAATAATAGAAGAGAAGTCATGGAAAAGGTAGGAACATAATATAAATACAGAACTTCACGTGAGAGTATTGTTTAGGTTTTGTTTATTGTGTAAAATTGTGTTTTTTTTATAGATCAGGGGGCAAACGGGCAGGAGGCTCACCTGATGTTAAGTGATACCGCCGCCCATGGACACTCTCAATGCCAGAGGGCTCGCGAGTGCGTTGCCGGCCTTTTAAGAATTGGTGTGATTTGTGTATTGTATTTTCGTAAGAAAGAAGTTATATTATTTTTATTCTTATTTATTGAGAATTGAATTTTATTTCCTTGACAAAATTTTTGTTTTTTATTTTTTTAAACCCTTAATTTTCACCCGACTACAATTAATCCCTATTTTTTTATAGTTAAGGACTTTGAGGTTTATCACTAGGGTAGCGTAGCAAAATGTTCTATGTTGGTTTGTACTGAAAAGACAGACTAGGCATTAAGGTGAAACGAAGTTCACGGGGGCAGCTAGTCTCCTTAAAAAATTACTATATGGACGGCCTCATGTTGTTCACTCTGTAAAAATCATCATTAAAAAAAATTGCAACAAAATTTCCTAAATTAATTTTCTCCAATACATATTAATAATATTAAACTTACGTGTTTTGTATTAAGGCTGTAATAAATATTATCAGGCAAAGTTCTGCGGCCTCCCAAAAGAATAGAGGCCCAACACACATCCACACTATTTCGATAATAGCCTCTCAGCTGAATCGTTTCTTTGGTGTAAAGGCGGTGTTAAAAGTGGTTGGTAGTCTGAGCAGCATACCTAGGAATATGTTAGAAATTGTTACGTTAAAAATATATTGTGTTACGATATATTTACCGAGTCCTCAATTAAGAGCAATCTTGCCCCAGTGGTTGAAGCGTACGACTCTCTGTATCCGACATTAGACCAAGAAAAGCACATGCGTGTGTAATGAATTTAAGATTACTTATTATTATTTTACAAATTTATTATTTAAAACACGTTTATTTTTGCAATAATATTTATATCAATTTACAAGCTACTTTATTTGATATTTTGTACTTTATTCACGATGTAACGAATTTATGATAATATGTTATTATTTTACAATTTTATTATGTTTATAATTAATATTTATAATTTATAGTATAGATTATTTGATGGTTGTATTTGTTTAATACGTTTTACTCGATGTGAGTAAGTTGATTGATTCGATACCGACAGTTACGAACAGAATGACGAGTCGTCTTGATACGATCTAAAATAAGTGAGGGTATTCGGACCGATTCGCTTGACCAAGACGGACGTTAAATTGTAAGCTGTGTGGTTGTTTAAGGATAAGAAGTGTTGGAAATATATTTAATTATTATTGTAACAAAGCAGGCGTTTTATATTATACACCGAGAATCGAATAATAAGAATTCATCACACGTGTGTGCAGAAGGTAGATAATATTAGAATGTGTCATAGACAAATAGCCTTGTAACAAAATATAGAGAGAATCCTTTGTGGTTAAAACTTGAATTTAATTAATTAATTTTTTCTATACAGGAGATAATTTTTGGTTTAATTTAAATAAAAATTATTTATAATTAATTGTAAACAGGTCATGCACACCAAAATAGGATAAAATATTACAAACAATTGCTCTCCCTAATTAACCACACATTATCATTATTCATTTGATTACATTTTCTAAAAGTAAATGAGGAAACTAACCAGGTTTAGTTTACTCTTCAGGAAAATTAGGGCTGTGACTCACACAGTGCTATAACGAGATACTGTTCATTATAAAGTTATTTTTTTATTTTCTATATATATACAGGATTGTAACTTCACTTACGCCTGGTTTCTATATTTAAAAAGCAGTCGTTCTATAAGCAAAATACAAAAAATGTTTTTTTTTTAATTAATCGTAACTGACCCTGCCCATGGACACTCACTCTGACATTCGACTTCTGACATTTCCGTAGCTGGCCGTTTTAAGTAGTGGTTTCTATGCCAAGTAATCTGCATTCTGTATGTTATTGTACCGGGAGTAGAAATTAATGAATACATGATGGCATATATCATGAAATTTACTTTTCTTAGGGCGCATTTTTTTTTATATAATAGGGGGCAAACGAGCCTGCGGGACGCCCAAAAAGACAGTCGTCACAGCCCATAGACACCCATTCTCAGTGGGTGCGTTGCCGGCCTTTAAGGTAGGAGTACGCTCGAACTTTGAATTTTTGGAGGTCGTATCTCTCAGGGAAGATCCCCACCGGTAGTCAATTCCACAGTTCGTATTACGCCGTCGTCAGTTTCCAAACCACAAAAGGCATTCAAGAAAAGCTTCCTTGTATCATAATCCTGGCTAAAGCGAGCTTGGTCCATGGCTGCAATGCATGTGGTAAATAGTTGACAATCATTGCAGTTTCCTGGAAATCAAATTTGTTTGTTTGGTCTACTGGGTGTTGTGGTAGGTACTGGCTTTTGTTTAAGTCTGTGATGCGATATATAGTGTGATGTTTAGTTTGCTATTAGAATATGATAATTCTGTATTAAGTATATTTAATTTATCAACCCAAAAATATTTTTTTTTAGTAACAGGAATGAAATTCGAAATAGACGGGTAGAAATTGGCTATGCCAAAAATTAATGTGGAGTTGTATAGAAAAAACACCTTTTGTATGGGAGTCTTATTAAAAATATTTTTTTATATTTATATCTTTACCAAATAGAAAGATCTTCCTACTAGACTTTTTAATTGACTTAATGTACTGCTTTTAGAAAAAAAATGTACTAATAATGAATATTTGCGTGTATTAATTTTAAACACAATAATCTATTGTAATGTGATAAAAAATATAAGGATTTAGTATACTCATAAGTAATTGTAACTTCTTAATTACCTTTTAAAACAAATTCGCAAACTTGTGAGGCAAATAATGCTAACATTAATTTTACTAACATTACTTCTATTGTAACATATTCTTGCAAATAAATGTATATTATTAAAAGCAGTAACGGGATTATATGTAAAAGTATAATTTGTGTATAAATTTCAAAAACCCACATTTAAAAACATTTCAAAACTATTTAGAAATATTTGTAACACAGGAAAGCAAACCATATATACTGTAAATAATTAAATACGTTTTCCTCACCAAAAATAGTTTAAACCAATTGGAATCATAATGAAGTAACTGCCTTCTTTAACATGTTTCACTTACTCTTTGTTAAAATTTCATTAATCTATAGCACTAGTAAACTTAAGAATAGTGTTTTTATGAACATTTTTACATGCGTACCAGGCGGATCCTAAGAAACAACTAAGAACACGACTACAATGATTCTCAGTAAGAAGTACCATTCCGTTTCCCTAGTCGGTCATAAGTCCGTGGCATTTGTGCTTTAACCAGTACTCCGGTACTGGAGCCAGCGAAGGGCCTGTAGCAACTTCTATTCCCAAGTTTTGGATATTAAATAAAACGAAACCGTTACAAATATTATTTTTATTTATTATAGACAAATTTAGAGATAGACTTATTTAAGCAAATTATGATCATTAGATCAATCAATATATTAATATTCAACAAAGTGAGATTAAGACGTTCTTATAAATAAATAATGTGAAGTGGCATAGATGCTAATCTAAACATATCGATAATAATTAAACAGAACATTACATTATCATGAAATGTAATGATTTTGTATGACTTAGGGAGCGCTTCTCGGGTGTGTTTGGAACCAATTATTTCCTATATTTGAACATATATTTGTTATCATTCCATTTATTAAATGGTTCGGGAAGTCCAAATGAATTATTATGTTTGCTTGATTTTATGTATCTCTTTCGTATCCCCTAGGGGACTTAGGTCTCTTCTGCTACCTAACAAGTACTATATGCCTTTTATAATATATGCTCTCTATTGACTCTGAGAATAAAAATCCTTTTATTGAATTATTTAAAAGTTTACAAAAAAATATGAATTCGATAAAATTTTTGTTCACATACAATAAGTAAAGACCTTACTTTCGAATGTGGCTATGAGTATAGTATCAATGCTTTTAAATTAAAAAAAATTAAAGTGTTAAAATACAATATTTTCCTAATTCACTGCTTTAAGAGATTGCACGTAACATATTTTTTGGTTTGATTTTTAACACAAAATTCACAGCCTCGATCCAGTAGTAGGACTGACATGTAAAAGTTGATAGGGGGAAGATGGACGAGTGAAATACATTTTCTGCAACTTCGCTCTTTTTACTCATACACAGTGTGAGCTGAGGGTGCAGACGTCGATTACTGGTTCGGGGACGCACTATCGGTTTACTGCACAATATGGAACTTTGCTACTTCGCCTGCACAAAACAAGTGAGAGGGGAAAGTCATTGGCAGATTTAAAAAAAAGCAGTCAAATCATTAAACAAAATGGGTACCCAAATGCCTTCAATTTACTCAGCCTACTGATAAATCAGACATTTATTATAGATTCAAAAGGAACCCTTCTTTTATTATTTAAAAATTACTGTTATTACAGACTACATTTTATTAATTGTTTACTTGTTTTATTTACTTTACAATTAGGACTACGTTGCAGTTAGCTCTAAGTCAATGAAGCCTGCTAATAAGCTGAATGCTAAAAATGCATTTTTAGCATTCAGCTTATTCATTTAGAAAAATATTGAATACAATTATTACACCGTAAAGCTTAAGATCATTAAGGAGTCTGAATTCCGAAGTTTTAAAATCTGGATTTTATACTAACACTGTATTGAAATTATACTTTATTTTTATTTTATTTATTTAAGTATTCCTACAGCTAATCACTAAACAATATCCAAACAATTACATTACACACAAAAGCCAAAACGGAATACACATAACATAAACATAAAGCACAGTTTTACAAAGCACAGTTGTAAGATTGATTGATTGGTAGATTAAAATTTATATCTAATATGAAGGAACAAACAAAGCCATTATTAGTAAAAGATACCTGAGTTTTTTAAATATTTTTTTAAGAATTTTTTAGTCACATTAAATATATCGATTTGCTGGTAATTTATGTTGTAATCTGTAGGTATGCGATACATAACCGAGTTTCGTAAATAGTTGGTTTTAGAACGAGGAATTTCGAATAATTGGATTTGCCTTGTATTGGGTGATGAAGGGGTCTTAAAAAGTAAAAGCGATAACAAGTCTGGGCAGTCAATTAAACCATTGCAAATAGAGTGTAAAAATATAAGGTCACATTGTTTACGTCTACATTCAAGGGATTCAATACCAAAGTACTTGCAGGAATCCAAGTAGCTACTAAACTTTTGGAAATCCTTAAAACTTTGATCATATAATGTATTTTTTATGGAAAACAAACATAAGTACAGATCATGCTTTCAAACGTCTTTATTAGTATAATTTTAAGGTACTTACTTTAGATAATACATCGTTGGAAATACAATATCTTCTTACACGACTGCTCTACTGAGAGCCATGAAACAGTTACCGTTTTACATCAGAACAAGCACTATTACTATTCTATTTATTGCAATGAATACGAACATTTTTTTCTATACATTATTACATCTAATTTAATTATTCTTTAATATTATCTAATATCCAATCGACGTATTCTCTGACATCTGTGTAAACGCCTGGAAACGACGATCCACATTGCATTGGACCGTGCGACACGATCCCATACTGGACGTAACTATTAACGCCGTTGTAGTTAGCTTTCATCATTAGAGGTCCTCCGGAGTCACCATTACAAGAGTCTTTTTTGAGTTCTCCTGCGCAGAATTGTTTCTTAACGGCATCCCGGTGATTTCTGTTGTAGTAGCCTTTACATTCAGCGTCACTTTTCACAGGAACTTCGACTCTCAACAATATTGCAGATTCTCTACCAGTTTCAGTGTAACCCCATCCAGCTACTGTGCCGTTTTTTTGATCTAGACGTTTGCTGCGTAGTTCAGACGTTAGTGGTAGGCAGATTGGTTCCACGTTTGCTGTAATATTAGGAAAAGGATTAATTGTAAAATACACATACTCTCACTCTTTTTTGTATGATATTTTGTAATTCAATCAGTACATGTTTTTTTTAACTGAAGAAAGGTTAGGTTTACGTAATGGTCTTTTTGTGAGCTAAAATATTTATTGCAATATTTGTACCAAATTATTATTTAATAATACTTACTGTAGTTAAGGAAGATCTCGCCATCTACTCGCAGCAACGCGATGTCATTCGCGGTTGGTGATCTTTGATAATTTTCATGTGGAATTATGTCTGTGACATACATATCCTAAAAATGCATATTAGTATTAAGGGACAGTTTATCACGAACAACAACAATGCATGATGCATAACAAACAAACAAATTTAAGTTTAATGAAATGGTGCGTTTATGCAGAACTGACTTTAATAACTGACACTGGGTTTTGAGCGTTATACTCAAAAGCCTAAATGTTAGCATGAAATTTCAATAAAATATAGCAAGTGACAAACAATTGAATTCATTGTCAGTATTTTCGTTATGAAAAATGGGTTTTACCTGTATATGATCTTCGCAGATAACTTTGTCTGGTTCATATTCGCAATCCCTGTCCGAATTAATATCAAACTCTCCTATTCTGACACCTCCGATTTTCTTATCAACGACACAATGAGCCGCTGTCAGAATATATTTGGAGTTAATGATTGTTCCACCACATTGAAATTGGGGACCTTCGCCTGAAAAATCATCAAAAATAAGTGCCTTAGGCCTCGATGATTGGGTTGTTACTATGTTTGCGTAATCGTCCTAAATATGACATAGACAATTGATTTGTTTTCTTTTTGATTGATGACATTTCAATGTTACGTGGACAAATAAACATTAATAAAGTAACCTTAGTTGATGAAATAATGTACTTTTTATACACAGTATAAATACAGATCCAATGCTACTAAGTAGCTACGAATGGGGTAACATATAAATAAAAAATGTAGTATACTTTGAATTGTTATGAATGCAAGCAAGCATTAAGCATTAATGATTAAGCAATAAGTGGTTGCGTGGAAGAGATCGCTCAAAAACGATAAGACTGCCAGTTGGATTCTTTTTTATTTAGTAATGTCAATTGTATTATGTTTTTGTACATGCCACGAATGAATAAGTAATAATTGCTGAAAAATTATTGAATTTTCTTTATTCATTATCATCTCGAATCATGTATGTAAAATAATAATAATTTAAAGAAAATCTATATTTTTTGTTGCATTCTTTGTCAGTGAAATTAATAATTAATTTTTTTTGTTGGAAAGAACAGCGATTTTTATTTATAATCACATTAAATTCCTCATGTTGCTTAGCAAAATTCTTTCAACACGTCCATAAAGTTACACTTACGTGTTCTATAAGAGATCAGTACCATCCATGGAAATTCGTATAGTTTAGCTTTTCTGCCTCCAAAAATTCGATTTCCCAAAATGCTGCCACATCTATCCGGCAGCAAGGTTTCTTTATTCATTCCTGCCCATCTATTTTCTATATTTTTGATCGGAGGAGTTGGGGTTGGTCTAGTATCTAAGCTGGGAAAGTCTGAGCAGCATACCTATAAGAATTATATTTTCTAGTTATCAGTTCGAATTAATTACAGATTTGATTAATCCTTATTCTATTTTAATACAGGAACTAAGCATTCTGCCTCTCTTGACTATGTATACTATATCAGGAGAGTATATATTGTCAACGAGACTGTACACAAGCGATAACAAAGAACAAAGAAGTCGATACGAGAAAAGAAAGAGTTTTGACATAGTGGTACCCTCGTTGGCGCTGAACTCTTTACTCAGTATCTTCTTATTCTTATCGTAAAATCCTAGAAATTAAGCTGCTGAAGCCTAAAGTTGTAGCTCTATCCTCAGATGCAGTAAGAGAAAATCCCCCAACTCCCATTTGTAAAATTTTTGACATACGGGGCTCAATGTACCATACCCTTCACGATTTTATGTTTTCGTTTTTCATTACTATGCTTAAGAAAGGAAATTGAAAACTGAAATCTATCAATCATAGAACCTCCTAATAAACAATTTCTCCCTAAAAATATCTGTTCTCTAATCTAAGTCATGCTTGAAGCACAATAGGAACAATACTTTTTTGATTATAAAGATGAATATGGTGTTATTAGTTGTTTTTACTACGTATTTGCGTGTTGTTCTCACGAGTATGTAAGTGCGTGCTCCTATTTCACCATGCCTCCGGCTGATAGAGGACAAATCTTTGTTTTTAATTTATTTTATTATTCTTTATTACTCAATATGTCATATGGAACATGGTGTAATGGTTGCAGCTCCTTACAAACATTGTGTAAAAAAAACTTGGCGATTAAAAAGAGTGGCGGAGAGTTTATTGCCAGTTCTTCTTCCGTTCTACGCCCTTGATTTGAGAACTGGCAGTAAATGTAAAATTAGAATCATTTAAAGTATATTATCATAAGTGTACAATATGTTACCTACATGAATAAATGATGTTTGATTTGAATAAATTAAAAGCTTCTGATTACCTTAATTACGGATTCTCCGTCATCAATTTCTGATCCACACAGGGCTTTCTGAAAAAGCTTTTTTGTTTCATCGTTTTGCCTCAACCGAGCATGATCAACTGCTGCCTTACATGAGTAGTAAATTTGACAATCATTGCAATTTCCTAGAACAAATGGTTTAATTAATTCGTTTAAGATTTTTTTATTATAAAGTCCACTTTCCTCGATGTAGCTTTTAGTTTCTGAGATGTAATTTAAGCAGACACTTGGAAGACTAAGAATATCATGCTTCTCAGCGTAATACTGAGCCAGGGCCAATAACAACCACAGCACACACGCATTACACACTTAAAACATACCATGTTCTTAAAAAAAATCATTATATTTTTTAATAAGCTATTGCATAGATTTTATCGGCATTTAGCACGGCGACGGAGTCAAGAAATTCCGTGACGTTATATAGGTGCGGACAATACGCGTTAGAGCGGGACAGAACGCAAACTCTGTCTGTCGGTCTGGCGTGATCGGTGATGTACCGTAGGTGCGATAGAGTGGGACAGAACGCATACTGCGTATTCACATCTCTCTGACGAGATCGGTGACGTAGCGTTATCGCAGCCGCTGCATCCGGTACTAGTTAGAGTGAGACAAACTACATAGGTAGGCATTTTAGTATGGTAGAGTGATAGAGTAGTAGATTGAATTAGTAAGAAAGAAAAAAACTGCATAAATAAGTAATTGTAATTGCTTAAGTTGATAAAAAATGCTATTTCAATCGCTTTCCCAAGCAGTCCCTGAGAGCCACACGTTTTTTCCCATTGATTATTGTTATTTTGTGTGCTTCTGTGTGTGTGTATTTGTTAGTAATAAATGTTATGTATACCTATGTCTATGAAAAATCAAATTCCAATTTGATTTGTCGGCTATCAAAGGGTTGCACGGTTTCCATGCCGTTAGGTGAACAACGCACTAAGACATGCAAATTTAATGTAAAAGTTTTGGGAAAACAATATAAGTAGAGATTCTTTGTATCCCCAAAGACTTATGGGAGGTTATTTGAACAATAAACGCAATGCGTCTGCTTAGACGTCGTCGACACAATTCGTCGAGTTATGTAAAAAATGAATCAGTTAATTTAGTTTTATTTAAATTATTGTTATATTGATAATACAATAAAATTATTTTGGCGCAGTTTATGATGCGTGGTTTAGAGTATGTATTCTCTCTCTCTCTTTTATGGCTTGGTACTTGAAAACAAATAATAACTATAGTTATATAATTTAGGTTTAAAGACTTGATTTCTCAAAAAAAAAACAAAAATGTCACTTGCATGAGTACAAAACTTTAGTTTAACATTCTATTGTAGTCGTTGTTACAATAATCACATGCAATAAACTTAAAAGCAAAAGTAACCAAAGAAATATGAACCAAAAGTGATTATAAGAAATTTATTTTATTTATTTATTTATTTCAAACATACACATTATCTTTACAGCCTATGCCAATACGACAATGTGGAGAAACATTTAATAAAAATATAATAATGTACATAAAAATTAGACACATAATTTACACAATATCGCTACTGTGAATTCACTCTGCGAACATATAAATATGTCGATAGTATCGGAGACAGCATTTAGTAAGCGCAACGTCCTGGATAACGGGGATCTGTGCAACAGACTAGTTCTTGCCTTTGGTATCGCAAATAACCTTCGATGTCGCCGTCGCACATATCCCATAGGTACTAAGAAGCCCAGTTCCTGGAGTACACTCGGGTTACACACTATCCCCCTCAAGACTTTCAGTACGTAGTAGGCCAAATGTAAGTCCCGTCTGGTTTCCAATTTGTTGTCCCCCACCATCCCTAATACAAATAATGTTGGGTACATTAAAGGATAGTAAGGATAGACGCCATACAGTCTGTTATAGAGGTGACGTGCAAATTTATTCTGTATGCGCTCCAACATAAGACAGTATTTAGCTTCATGCGGAGCCCAAACAGACGAGTTACACTCCAACATACTTCTGACCAGAGCGTTGTACAAGCTTGAGATGGCTTTAATATTACTGAACGTTGTTGCCCTTCGAAGCACGAATCCCATCCTTATGAATTTATATGTAATTTTGTGTAGCATATTCATTTAGCTTCGATTTGTTTGAATTGAAAGAAGTAATATTTTTTTTAATATTTGTTGGTAGTTTATTATATAGCTGTAGCACGTTGGTTTAAACATTATTTTGTTGTAGTCCGTTCGTATTCTAGGTAATGCAAGATAACTGGTTCAAGTTTATATTCTTTAGTTATACACCATTTGTAGCAAAAGTACTATTCTATTCGCGAGATGGCGCAGATATAATTTGTATAGACAATATTTATATAAACAGATTTTCGATCGTTTTATATAAATATTGTTACAGTAAATCAAGCTCGTTTATTGGATTTACCATATTATTTATTTTCCAACCTAGACGACCTTTTACATCGAAGTCATATGGCAGGGGTCAGACGGTCAATAGCTATCATTTAGATCTCGTCTTAAGAATATTTATCGATGTGTAAACGCGGCAGAAATAAACACATAAAATATAAACATTGTGATGCATATCTGTTAATATTCATGACTGTGTGTTTGTGTGTTGATTTGGATGAGCGCTCAGAGTGTTTGGATCACTGTCTATACAAATTAACCTACGTTAAGTATTTTTGTGTTTATACTTATTAAAAAATTAAACTATGTAACCGATTACGAAAATTTATTGTTTTAATGAACTTACCTTAATATAGCATTAACGTAAGTTCAAGTTTAGAGTCGTGTAGACTCAGGAATGTTGGACTAATGCTTAAGGGTGCAATAAACTCTGAGGTTGTACTTGATGATGTACTGATTTTGTGCATAAATCCTTGGCAATATAAAAATGACGGACAATTCAGACGGACTTTCTTACTATTTACTGTCAGTAAATGTAAATTTAGAAGCATTGTTTACTTACATTTATAGGTTACTTATAATTAAATGAGTTTTCGCGTTTGACCTGATGAGTTCAAGTTCGTGTGATATGAGGCAAAAGCGTTGAACTGTTATAAATAACACGTGATTAATTATTTGTGTCTGCGATAGGGGCCAACAAATTATTGGACTGACTTTGTTCAAAATAAAACAATGACTTACAATATTATGTAGTGCTTATATGTTACCTAATAATCAAAGAGATATAATATTAAGGTTCAAGAACGCTATCAAATTAATTGAGGTTTAAGAAAATTAACTTAACGAGGATGTTTTAAAAACAGGATTTTTTTGTTACGATCGTTCAATTAAGAAAAAAAAAATATCTAAAATGTTTATGAAGATTTGTTAATTTACAAGTTTTTTAATCAACACCGCAGATGGAGCTGTTTGAAATAAAAGTACAATTGCGTAGTGTAGTTAGGTTTCGGTTGAAATTTGGATCAAGATATACACACACACCATTCAATAACGATACTAATATGCATATAGCTTGATTAAATGTACAGGAAAATGATACTTTAAATCTGCCGAAACAGAAACACGTTTATAAAACTTTTCAAGGGCATTTGTGGTACCAGTTTTTAAGGTGAATAACACAAGTTGTTTGAGTATACCGATGCAAGTTCCTTGATTTAGATACTCGTTCATTTTATATTTCTCATTATAGTAATTTCTAACTGTATATAACTAAACCGATGTGGTTAAGCTGTTTGAATTTTTTTGTAAACCCCTTTTTAGCAACACGATTTAAGCTTTTTTCATTTTAAAAATATCAAATTGAACGGGTTAAGTAACACAATTAACTAATTAGTTTTTTTTTTGTAAATCCATAACCTAACACAATTAATTATCTTTCTTATACATTAGATTTAACTCAAATAGAGCTAGGCAATATATTACCTGTCCGTAATATTAGTGATAACAATTTTAACTGATAACTGTTTTGCGCGTATCATTCAAAGAGCTTTGTCTGCTGTTTTATAGATCAATAAGAAATATTCAAAAAGTTTTATTACTTACGTTCACTATATACTAGATTACACGAATGTAGCACTAATAAACAAAAAAATATTTTTTGAAACATCTTAAAGGTGTGGTCTTTATGAAACACTACCACATACTAACTTTATGCGATCGACTTAAGATGTGATCTTTAATATAACGTCATTTATGTGCATATTTGTGTCTATTTTCCTCAAGATTTGTAATCAATAAAATGTACAATATTTATAACGAATCATTTCATTACTTAACGCATATACTTATGCATTTTTCCTGATTTTTATACGTTTACTGCGCTAGCAAAGACGTAATTTTTAAATAATTGTAGTTGCTGTTATAGTATCACCTTTTGACCCGAATGAATAAAGGGAATACTTTTCCCTTTATTCTTTTGAAGTTATATTATTAAATAAAAACGTTGACCATAATCGTGATTTTTATTGATCTAATCTT
This sequence comes from Pieris mannii, assembly GCA_028984075.1. Taxonomy (NCBI): domain Eukaryota; kingdom Metazoa; phylum Arthropoda; class Insecta; order Lepidoptera; family Pieridae; genus Pieris; species Pieris mannii. The sequence continues at coordinate 12,400,856 of CM054776.1, read as the reverse complement.
TAAATTATAAAATAAAATAACAATACGCTTTTTTTGGAACATAAGATCATCTAGATATAACTTATTGCACGTCATTAAATTCGAACCTGTAGGCATCCCTACTCATCGGCAAAGAAGACAGAGGGTGTAGGCCGATAATAGTCAGTCACATGTTACATAGACTGAGTTAGAAGATTTTGTTTCACATATGCTTAATCTAGTTTAATTATTCCAGTCCACTTATAACATTTTCTAACCAATGAACTGCCTTGTTTAATGATTGCCTTTGTCTAGAAATCATGAGGTATCAGATATGAATAAAAACACAAATGTTATATATCTAGAGATTTTATAATAAGACCTGTGACGGTATTTGATTTCAATCGTAGATCCAAGTTAGAAAATAGATTTAACACCACATTATCTGACTCAGTAGTAAAATTGTCATAAGCTGTATATTCATCGTCCGATTTCGGGATAGTTCATTGGGACTTGGCCATGATGTCTCTGAACAAAGGGTTCACAAATATTTGCATTATATACTTTCTTCACTATTTTTTGTGTAATATTCAAGGCTTAATATCTAAGTTTCAGTTAGTTAAATAGTGAAAGTTTCAGAATATCATTAAATTAAATGTGAAATTTATTTTTTGATTCTTTATTAAAAAACAAGGCTTATGTATTAAAATTTTTCCTAATATATTTACCTACTGGCAGGTATGGTTAAGTTGTCCTGTATATATTGTTTTTAAGTATGCATCAAGCCATTAAATAAACAGTCTAATTAATCATTTTATTATTAATGCAATAATTAAAACAATATTATTAGAAATATACATGTACTATAATTTAAAATAAAAATGTTAATGCAATTTATGATGTCCAACTATGTTCAAAAAAAATTGTGGACTTGGCTTTATATCTCTTCTTAACAATTATTATGTAAAGCTGATATAATAGACTGGGTCATATGACTGGACATCTTGAACTCTTCCTTGTTCTTGACAACCTCGCTGATGGCTCTAATACAATATCTGTTTAAAATGAAAGAAAAGGGACATGTGATGTCGCTTCTGTATTTACACAATCATTAAATTCTGTAAAAACACATAAAGCAAATGGAGCACAATTTTAAAAGCACGAAAATATCATATTTTTTGTATTAAATATGATTTACCTCGTCTGGCCACTATTAATTTATCGGTTGCTGGAACTTTGCAAATCTCATTTTATTATTTTATTATTACGTATTTATTTCGTTATTACAACATTACAGGTGTGATGGGATTTTTATTGATGATTTCTTTGGGGGATAAATCCCAACAAAGTTTTAAACGAAGTATAGTACTACCATATTTGGAAGATGGACACAGATCACACAAGCTATTGCAATTTCCTGAAAATTTTTGACGTGCCTATTGTTGTTCGAAATTTGATGACTGTGTGTTGAGCACTATTATATAAATAGAATTTATATAATTGAAGAAAATTACATTAAAAAAAATACGTCATTATACGTCATTTCCTAGATTTGTGTCATCCGGTTGGCATGGAAACAATCTGCATGTAATTCCTTTAAAATATGCTTGGCGATGGAATCTATGGAAGTAGACAAAAGTCAGCTTGTCCATGGGCAATGTTATTCAATATTTGGTAATTACGTCATCCCTAGCACAGAAACGGTACATATAAATTCAGGAAATATGCATGTGGTTATTAACTTAAGTTGTGTGTTATAAATACCGTACTGATTGCAAAGCTTGAGGAAAACAAATATACATATATATGCGTCATTATAATAAAAGATTTTATATTATGTCATATGTGGGTCGAATAAAGTTAGTCTATGTAAGTGTTTCACAAAGACCACACCTTCAAGATGTTTGTAAATATATTTTTAGGTTTATTAGTGCTACGTTCGTGTAATCTTGTATATAGTGAACGTACGTAATTCCTTTTAAATATTAAAAATTGCAAATAAATAGGAAATAAAGCTCTTTGCATCGCACACGCAATAGAATGACAAATTATAATAGTAATTTATTACAAATTGTCTAGCTCTATCTAATTTCAATCTTAATTTCAAGAAAAAGGCAGTTTGCTTTAATAATAGACAAATAGTTTAATTATATTGGGTACATAATTAACTCGTGGTGTAACTTTATATTATTGTTGAAATTAAAATAAATCGTGTTGCTAAAAGAAATATTAAAGAAATTCAAAAAGGTAGCTAAGTAAATCACGATTGTTTTATTGCATTCATATGTACGAATTTGAATTTATTTAGATTGTCTTTCATAATTTAATTATCTAAATTCAACTTTCTTTCATCGGTATTCACAAGACAACTTTGGGTTATTTGACTTAAAAGTAGTTCTCCTATTTCTCTTAATATATTAAACGCAACATTTTACAATTGAAACAAAAAAACAATCTTGTTTCGAAAACAACCATAAAGTGAATTTTCTTAAAAATCAGCTAATTAGATACGTTTTTTTTAACTTTAGTATCTCTTTGATTATTAGTAGCAGCTCTGCACTACATAACATTGTAAATCGTATGTTCGCTCATACCGTATACACATAATAATTAATAAGAATAATTGCGTGTTGTTTATAACGGTTCAACGGTTCTGCGTCATATAAACTTGAACTCACATCTAGATCAAAATATAATTAAATCATAAGTAACTCAATACATAATTTTAATCGTCTATAAACATTGCTTCTAAATGTACATTTACTGCCAGTTCTCAAATAGTAAGTACGTAGAACGGCTAAGAAGAAGAGTCTGTCACTTTTAAATTGCCAAGCATTTATGCAGACAATCAATGCATCATAACTAAAGCAATAAAAAAAAATAAAATACGTTTATTTTGGAACAGAAGATCATCTAGGTATCACTTATTCCACGTCAATCAATTCGAACCTGTAGGTATCCATATTCATCGGCAAAGAAGACAGAGGGTGTAGGCCGAGAGAAAAAGCCGGCGTAAAAAACTCTCGGTACTCTTTTAAAAAAGCAAATCATCAAACAATATTCAAAACAAATATATCAAATTAATTAGAAGTAGCCTGCTCAGCACTAGTCCCAGGCCCTTTTATCAACTAGATAATCGCTAACTTTATAGTAAGCGTTTTTACACAGCTTTTCTTTAATACATTTCTTAAATGTATTAAAAGGCAGAGATAAAAGAGCCTCTGGGATTTTATTAAAGAAGAGTATCCCTTTTCCCAAAAAAGATGTACTAACTTTACATAGTCTAGTACGGGGAAATTGTAGCCTGCAAGCTCAGCAATAGCTTGATGAGAATATGTTGATAATATAGCCGCGTAAAAGAATTACAACTGACATTCATGCTGGAGGTAAATGTTAGGGTGTTTCAGTGACAGTTCATTCCAATCCACCGATGAACTAATTCTAACTCACTCATCGCTCACAGTACATACTTCTAAGCACATTATGATTAACAAGTAATCCATAATACATAATATACAAGAATTAGAATAAAGCGATTAAATAATTAATAATTCGGTGATAGATAGTGTTAACTATACTTTTAACAGATGAACACCGAACTGGAAAGTTTGAATATATCGTACACTAACTTTTGAGAAAGCCGTAGGTTAGCTACAGTAGTTAGTCTAATTCCGGTTGAAATATTTAAAAAAAAATTAGCTAATTCCAAGTTTACACAGAATTTCATAACATATATTTGGAGAACCTCGCAAAATGGTAGTAAATGTTCATTATTCAATTGTTATTCAAAATACTAAAGTGTAATTATCCGCAATTACATTACAGTACGTTCATGTGTAGTACGTTTTTTACAGGACGACTATGTATTATCATGTTGTTCCCACGAGAATGGAAAAGGACGTGCTCCTATTTCACGAGCCTATTACTTATAATTTATTTTCAGACTACTGCTGTTAGAGGACAAATATTTATTTTGATTAATTTGTATTTATTAATTTATTATAAATATGGTGCAGCACCTTACAAACATTGTGTAAAACGAAAAACTTGGCGATTAAAAAAGTGGCGGAGAGTTTATTGCCAGTTCTTCTCTTCCGTTCTACGGCCTTGATTTAAGAACTGGTAAATTTAAAATTAGAAGCATTTAATATGGATTTATTTATTTACTTACATAAGTGCACGTTGTGTTAACTAAATTAATAGTTCATGTTTATGCATGAATGTGTACTCCTCTAGGAATAATTTAATAAAAGAAGAATAAATAAAATGATTTTGAATTGAACTGGCATGGAAACCGTCTAACAATTTACTGACTTAAACCAAAATAAGGGAAGTTAATGTTTAAGTATGACATTTTTTGGCTGTTAAGTGTTAAATAACATATGATCCAGAAACTAAATGCTATATAGAGAAGATAAAGTATATTATAAATGTTAATCTAATTAATAAAGCTATTTTTTGTAGGATATTGCAGCGATTGTCAAATTTACTACACATGTAAAGCAGCAGTTGATCATACTCAGTTCAAGCCAGGCGACGAAACAAATAAGCTATTTGAGAAAGCTGCGTGTGGAACAGAAACGGAAGATGAAGACTCCGAGTATAAGGTGATAAACAGCTTTTAATTTATAAAATTCGCAGAATATTAATTTACACAATATTTTCAACGAATGATCGAAGGAATAGCCACGGTGTTTCAAGTGGTGGTAAAATTTGTTTCAAATCATTTTATTCAGGATCCCAGGTTATAGGGTTGAAATCAGAGTAACTTAATTCGGTACTAGAACGACTAAATTTTTTTCATATGATGATTCTCATAGGTATGCTGTTCAGACATACCCAGCTTAAATACAAGTCCACAAACAACTCCTCCGACCGAAAATATAGAAAGTAGATTGGCAGGAATAAAATATTGTTAACACAGAATGCTTAAACAATGGATACAAAGTAATGACCGGAAAATTTTATGGCAAATTTTGATAAAGTAAATATGATTTTTTCAAAATATGCATGAATGTATATTATTATTTTTGTAAATAAAAAATCGGATCCGAATGGTAAGTACAGTACATTGGATGCCGAATAATCGGATCCGAGAGCTGCTGCTCTGCTGCTGCATTGCTGGGATGGCAATGGTTTAAAAAAAATGAACGGGATCCTCGCACAGTTCAACTAAAAAACCTAATCTAAAAACGAATCTCATTGACAAACAAAGCAATAAAGAAAGGTCAATTTGCGAAATGTCACTTTTCTTTTAACAATATAAAGATATACAAAAAAATCATAGGTTACATTGACACCCTTGACATCTAATGATGAAAGCTAACTACAATGGTGTAACTATTAAAGTTACGTCCAGTATGGCATCGTGTCGCACGGTCCAATACAATGTGGATCGTTGTTCCCAGGCATTTATACGGATTTCAGAGAATACGTCGATTGGATATTAGATAATATTAAAGAATAATTAAATTAGCGGAAATGGAATCAATATTCGTAATAATTGCAATAAATAACTAAGTAATAGTGCTTGTTGTGAAGTCAAACGGGAACTGTTTCATAGCTCTTAGTAGAGCGTTTATGCAGCAAGGTCATCAGGAAAAAATATAACCATAAGTATTTAAAATACATATTTTAAATAATAAATAAAATAAAAGAAAAATCAAACAAAAATATTAATTAAAGATTATTAGAAAATATGGTTGTTTACTTGCTGGCATAAATGGGCGCCTTACTCCATGGGGTGTTAGGACTAGAGAATAGGGAAAGTACGAGTTGTATCAAGTTAAAACGGCAACGTTGTTTTATATGTATGAATGTTTCATGTAAATGTAGTGTTTAATAAGCAAGCAATATTTTAATAAAAAAATTGGTTGCCTGTAAAGTCGGTATACGGGCGAAAGTTTTACGTGACAACGACTTTGAGTGGTAAAATAATTGTAATGTGAATATTCATTCGTATAGTAGGAAGAAGGATAAAATAATAGTAACAATTTAAAACATTATGTCTGTCTCTCTCGCTCTTAGGCGGGCTAACCATGCCCGAGTGGAAGGGACGCGTGCCTCTCACTCGCTCTCATTGTGAGCGCATAACGTGAGCGGAGCGTAACGCAGTTTCTTGAAGTGTCACCCGGCAAACCAATTTATAAGACGTTGTCACGTCAAAAATCAGAAAAATAAACGCCTTATTAAAAAAAGGATTTTTTCCCTCCTTTTCCAAACCTCATAGATGTGCTCTAGCTAGTCTGATAGTAGAAGCGGTTTCGAAAATTAATTCCCTCGGGGATTAAACTATCATAATTGAGTTTGATTAAACAATATTGATACAAGACAGAGTTTCTGGACAAAAGCCAGAGTAATCTGATAAAATCATATAATTAATAATATAAGATTTCCCAAAACATCTGATGAAGTTCAACATTTACAAATGTATTTTAATTGTTAAACTGAATTGATTTGTTTATGATATACTAAATCAATAGTTTTCAATTATGGTATATTTTCGATTTTACGTATTGTTCGTGATATGACCGACTACGAAATTAGAATCGTACTTCTGATACAGGAAATCGTCAGAGTCGAGTTCTTGATCAGAACTAGAACGCATGTAAAGTGTTGATCAAAAAACTATTTTTTTGTGCTACACATAAATCATGTTCTAACAAAGAGTAAGTAGCTAAATTATATTTTAAGAAATAAACATTTATTCCAGAAGGTCGTAATTTCCTAATTATTCCATTAATTTAAACGTATTTTTTTACGGAAAAGTGTATTTAATACATTTATCCAGTAAACATGATTTTTTAAGAATATTAATGTAAATAGTTTTGAAATATCTTTTATCTGTTTGTGGTTAACTAATTAATGCTTTTGAAATATCCACACACACATCCTACTTTGACATAAGCCATTACTACGTTTATTATATTACTGTTATGATATTACTAATACTTATCATATTCAAAGGCCAAAAATAGATCTGCATGTAATTTTTCTTAATTTCAAGATGGTCGGCATCGGAATGACTGTGTTTCAATTTGAAATAATATTTGTGTCATAAAAGACAAATTTTTTTTATAAATGCATTTTAATCTATTTATAGTTCCCAAATTAGTGCCAGTAAAAATAATAGGTGTCATTAAAAGAAATAAATCTTTTATATATTGTTAACATTGTTATTGTCTAACTAAAACATTTTTTAGGTCTTCTGTATCTTTTGTTCTGTATACAAATAAATATTTATAGTATAGAAGTCGCATTTTATTGTACAAGTGAAAGCTTTGACTTCAGATAACCGAAGGAGCTTTAAAAAATCGCCGCATTATTTTTTAAATCTATTGAATGCGCGCACGTATTTATGATTCTTACCCTGGTAATTTCCCAATATTCAAACAATAATCCTCAAATAGCTCTAAAATAAAATAATCAATTAAAAATTTAATAAGTACAATTATTATTACAAATTACAACTGCACATACAAGGGATTCGTAAAACTTGCGCAAATCTTTGATTTTTCTTACTATCAAAATGATATTTTAGAAAAGCTTGAAAAAATCGCCACCGGATCTTACTGATGTGATAATTATGTTTAATAATGTAATAAATTTATGGAATAAATATATAAAAAATCGGCTGTCTGTAAAACCGGTTAACTTTTTTTTTGAACAAAGTTATTAGAAAATACTGATGGAATGGTTGCATTTTTTCAAAAGAGAAGATTTTTCATTTTTAATTTTATTTGTTTGAAAATTTTTTTTTATGGATATAGAGAAGGAGGTAAATGGAAATCACAATTAAATTGATCCATTTATTTGTAAAATATAAATATAATAATAATTAATAAAAGACAGATGTCGAACGCTGCCGAACGCGGAGGCCGATTGTGCCTCTTTCTCGCTAGTTCCGCGCTCTTGCTTGCACTTCAAGCTTTAAATGGAACGCCTCAGAGCAAGATAACGCCGCATTAGTCATTATTCAAATTGTAAATGAATCCCCGACGTTCAAAGCATCGTTTACGTCACATTTATTTACAAAGTTATTTTATATTCAAAAATAAAATAAATATAAATTGTTTTAATATACATCTCACAAAATTTTTGGCGGATCTACATAAGGGCTTTTTGGGCTGCAGCTCAGGGCCCCGTGGACACAAAGGCACCCTATTGTTTTCTGTGAGGACTAGTAGGCCTTTTTAGGTAATATTTTAAATTTAAAAATATATCTGAATAAAAAAAATCCAATCATAATCTTGGAATCCGTGACAGTTCAATCCATCCATGTCCGATGCGCGTCTATCGAACGGAACGGGAAATTCTGTCCCCGTCCCTTGTTTTCGATCAGTGTATTTTTTCACGTGTGCGTCTATTACTGGGGAGTATAAGTATAAATAAAATTCATATAATTGTAGAAAATTAAATTTAAAAAAACACATCGTTATACGTCATTTCCTAGATTTTGGTCATCCGGTTGGCATGGAAACAATCTGCATGTAATTGATTAAAATATGCTTGGCGACGGAATCGTCTTGTCCATTGGCAATGTTAGTTAATATCAGGTAATTACGTCATGCCTATCACAGAAACGGCAGATATAAAATTCAGGAAATATGCATGTGGTATTAAATTAAATTGTATGTTATAAATACCGGTACCAATTGCAAAGCTCGAGGAAAATATACATAAATATGTATATATTTATATGTGTCATTATAAAAAAAGATTTTATATTATGTGGGTCGAATAAAGTTAGTCTATGTAAGTGTTTCACAAAGACCACACCTTTAAGATGTTTGTAAATATATTTTTAGGTTTATTAGTGCTACGTTCGTGTAATCTTGTATATAGTGAACGTACGTAATTCCTTTTAAGTTTCAATACAATAACATTATAATTGTATTTTATTACAAATTGTCTAGCTCTATCTAATTTAAATCTTAATTTCAAGAAAAAAGCGTTACCTTATGCCGTAAATAGACAAATAGTTTAATGATATGTATTAGGTAAATACGTAGCTCGTGGTGTAACTTTATATTATTGTTGAAATGAAAATAAATGGCGTTACTAAAATAGGTAACTAAGTTAACCACGGTTTCTTTTTTATAGAACAAGGGGCAAACGGGCAGGAGGCTTACCTGATGTTAAGTGATACCGCCGCCCATGGACACTCTCGATGCTAGAAGGCTCGCAAGTGCGTTGCCGGACTTTTAAGAATTGGTACGCTCTTTTCTTGAAGGATCCTAAGTCGAAATGATTCGGAAATACTTCCGTGGGCAGCTGGTTCCACAAATTGTGGTTTTGTTATTGCATTCATATATAATTAAATTATGAAAGACAATCTAAATTCAAATGTCTTTGATTTTATTATATTAAACAGGGAAGTGTTAAATTACATATGAGTCAGAAACTAAATCCTATAAGAGAAGATAAAATATATTATAAATGTTAATATGATTAATAAAACTATTTTTTGTAGGATATTGCAGCGATTGTCAAATTTACTACACATGTAAAGCAGCAGTTGATCATACTCAGTTCAAGCCAGGCGACGAAACAAATAAACTATTTGAGAAAGCTGCGTGTGGAACAGAAACGGAAGATGAAGACTCCGAGTATAAGGTAATCAACAGCTTTTTAATTTATAAAATTCGCAGAATAATAATTGCACAAGATTTTCAACGATTTTCAACGAAGGAATAGCCACGGTGTTTCAAGTGGTGGTAAAATTTGTTTCAAATCGTGATGGAAAATCAAAAGTAATATTATTTTATTCAGGATCCCAATATGTGGTATAGGGTTGAAATCAGAGTAACTTAATTCGGTACTAGAACGACTAAATTTTTTTCATATCCTGATTCTCATAGGTATGTTGCTCAGACTTTCCCAGCTTAAATACAAGTCCACAATCAACTCCTCCGGGAAGAAAATTGGAAAGTAGATATGCAGAATCGAATGAAGAAAACTTCGATTCGATTTCGATGGAAGAACGATTTCCCAACATGCTTCCGGATAAATGCGGCAGCATTTTGGGAAATCAAATTTTTGGCGGCAGCAAAGCTAAACTATACGAATTTCCATGGATGGTACTGATCGCTTATGAAACAAGTAAGTGTAATTTAACAGACATTTTGAAAGAATATTGTTAACACATCGAATGCTTAAACAATGGATACAAAGTAATAACCGGAAAATAAAACTTTTTATGACAAATTTTGATTAAGCTAATGTGATTTTTTCAAAATACGTATATGAATGTATATTATTATATTTATAAATAAAAAATCGGATCCGAGTGGTAAGCATACAGCACAATGGATGCCGAATAATTGGATCCGAGAGCTAGGGATGGCAATGGTTTAAAAAAAAACGAACAGGAACCTAATCTAAAAACGAATCTCATTGACAAACAAAGCAATAAACACACTATTTATTTGGCCATGTTACATTGAAATGACATCTACGTGACCACCCCTTCGATTGAAACCAAATTAATTATCTAGGAAAGGAACTTATTTTTGATGAATTTTCAGGCGAAGGTCCCCAGTTTCAATGTGGTGGAACTATCATTAACTCCAAATATATTCTGACAGCGGCTCATTGTGTCGTTGATAAAAAAATCGCATTTGTCAGAATAGGCGAGTTTGATATTAATTTGGAAATGGATTGCGATTATGAACAAGACAGACTTATGTGCGAAGATCATATACAGGTTAAACCCATTTTTCATAACGAAAATACTGACAATGAATTCAATTGTTTGCCACATGCTATATTTTATTCAAATTTCATGCTAACATTTAGGCTTTACGTCATTGGAAATGAATAAGAATCTATAGTTCGGCTCGTGGATGAGTTAAACGCTCAAAACCCAGTGTCAGTTATTAAAGTCAATTCTGGATAAACCCACCATTCCATTAAAGTTAAATTTGTTTGTTTGTTATGCATCATGCATTGTTGTTGTTTGTGATAAACTGTCCCTTAATACAAATATGCATTTTTAGGATTTGTATGTCACCGAAATAATTCCACATGAAAATTATGAAAGATTATCAAACGCGAATGACATCGCGTTGCTGCGAGTAGATGGCGAGATCTTCTTTAACTACCGTAAGTATTATTAAATAATAATTACAAATATTGCAATAGATATTTTAGCTCACAAAAAGACGATTAGATAAACTTAATGTACCAAATAAATGTTAGCATAGAATATATATTAGCGGTCACATAAAAAACAAAAACACACTAATGCGTCTTCCTTCAATGAATAAATACATGTACTGATTGAATAATAAAATTTCATACGGAAATCACTAGGACTTTGTGTATTTTACAATTGAGCCTTTTCATAATTTTACAGCAAACGTGGAACCAATCTGCCTACCACTGTCATTTGAACTACGTAGCAAACGTCTAGATCATGAATACGGCACAGTAGCTGGTTGGGGCTACACTGAAACTGGTAGAGAATCTGGAGTATTGTTGAGAGTCGAAGTTCCTGTGAAAACTGACGCTGAATGTAAAGGTTACTACAACAGAAATACCCGGGAGATCATTAATAAACAATTCTGCGCAGGAGATTCCAAAAAGGACTCTTGTAACGGTGACTCCGGAGGACCTCTAATGATGAAAGCTAACTACTACGGTGTTAATAGTTACGTCCAGTATGGCATCGTGTCGAAGGGCCCAGTACAATGTGGATCGTCGTTCCCAGGCATTTACACGGATGTCAGAGAATACGTCGATTGGATATTAGATAATATTAAAGAATAATTAAATTAGCGGAAATGGAATGAAATTTATTTATTAAATAGCTAAGTAATAGTGCTTGTTCTGATGTCAAACTGGAACTTTTTCATAGCTCTTAGTAGAGCAGTCGTCTAAGAAAATATTGTATTTTTAACAGTGTATTCTGATTAAGACGTTTGAAAGCATGATCTATACTTATGTTTGTTTTCCATAAATAATAATTAAAAATATAATTTCGTTATAAAAATATAATTGCAATACACACTATTTCGCAATAAATACGAAGAGAAATACAATTTTTTTACCGTGTTACGTGTAAATTTTGTATTTAATATTTCCCTTAAAAGCAAACGCCCTTTTGAAGACTAAAATTTACTTCATTGATTTTTGTCTAATAAACTATCACGTATATTGGAAACTATAAATTTTTGCCAATTTTGACCGATATATAATTTTTACTCGATAATATTATCCTTTGGATTTACACTGGGCGTTACATTTAATGACATCATTTTATGCAGCAAGGTCATCAGGAAATAATATTACCATATAAGTATATAAACACATTTTAAATAATAAATAATAAAAAAAAAAACAAATAAATATATTAATTAAAGATTATTAGAAAATATGGTTGTTTACTTGCTGGCATAAATGGGCGCCTTACTCCATGGGGTGTTAGGACTACACGGATGTTTCGGTAGTTATCTGCACAGAGTAGTAGGGTGTGAAGAGGCACCAACCTGCCACCACTGTGTCGGAGACAGCCCGGATGACGCCCTGCATACGCTGAGGGACTGCCCAACATGGGATGTGGAAAGGGGACCGTTGCTGGATGCACTCCAGGGCGAGGACGCAACACTTCCAAATGTATTGAAGGTTTTAGTGAGCGCGAGAAATGACGGCCCGTGGAAAATATTTTATAATTTCTGCGAGGCGGTCATGAAAATAAAAGAAGAGGCGGAAAGGACCAGGGAGCTTTGTCCCGATGCCCATCCGCGACGGCGAAGAAAACCGCAGGCCCGTCGCGTAAACGCGCGACGCGCTCACCAAATTCTCGCCGCCTAAAAAGTGCCTAAGCGGGGAGCAGGGGTCCATACGTTTAAAAGAAGGGATGATGACCCATCCCTGCAAGTACTGGACCCGATCTCCCCTAGCTATTTGTAAATGCGTATGGCCCGGTCTGTGAAAGATGCTTGCTGTGTCAAGCATCCTCACAAACCAACAATGGGCGGGAAGAGGCGGACGCAACCGCCGCATCGCGTGTCGGGAAGCGGATAAGGCTCTGCTGTTACCGCATCCCGCATAAGGCGATTGTTGGTGGCACCTTGGGGTTTTAGTGGGTATGCACAATGGCGAGTCCCACATAATCCTTCTGCACCAAGCAGTCGCGCCGCGGAAGGGTATGCGCAATGCATTTCCCCAAGTAAAAAAAAAAAAAAATGGGGTGTTAGGACTAGAGAATAGGGAAAGTACGAGTTGTATCAAGTAAAAAGGGCAACGTTGTTTTAATGTTTAAGGAACTTTATTTCTCATTACAAAAAAATATATTTTTTTTACATAAGAAACTTAATATTAATATGTATATATACGAGCGAGATACACGTTGCCATTAGCCGTCTTAATTTTAGTCAACTGTGTTCATTCTAACATGCATCTTTACTGCCTTGCGAATTTTAGATGGTTATTGATTAAATAATAATTGTACACCCTCATATCTAATAGATTTCTTCAAATAATTTGTACGCGGCTTCGGCAAGATAAGCAAACTCGCTCGACGAGTATTGCGTGTAGTGTATTTGATTTTTTAAATGATCAACAACTATGGAGAGAGTTGTTTATTTTTTTTTAAATTAATACGCAGGTGCTATAAACATATATCGTTTAATCGTCATAATTTTGGTTTCTTGGTAGATTTTATTAGTATGTGTTATAAAATTGTAGCTAAATAATGATTTTTTAAAATTATTTTGTAAGTTAGAAATTTTGGTTTTGCATGCTGCCCATATTTAAATTTCATTTGTTTTATATGTATGAATGTTTCATGTAATAAGCAAGCAATTTTTAAAAAAAAGTCAGAAAAATAAACTCCCTATTTAAAAAAAAATATTTTTTTCCTCCTTTTCCAAAGCTCATAAAACTGCTCTACCTAGTCTGATAGTTGAAGCGGTTTCGAAAAAAAATTCCCTCGGGGATTAAAATATCATAATTAAGTTTGATAAAAATATTAATGCATTCACGATAAAAGAAAGACTAATCTGATAAAATCATATAATTAATAATATAAGATTTCCCAAAACATTTGATAAAGTTCAACATTTACAAATGTATTTTAATTGTTAAACTGAATTGATTTGTTTATGATATACTAAATCAATAGTTTTCAATTATGCTATATTTTCGATTTTACTCATTGTTCGTGATATGACCAACTACGAAATTAGAATCGTACTTCTGATACAGGAAATCGTCAGAGTCGAGTTCTTAATCAGAACTAGAACGCATATAAAGTTTCAAAAAACTAATTTTTAGTGCTACTCATTCCTTTAAGGTTTCAGTTGTTAGGCTATGGAATTCACTTCTCGTCACTATTCGCTTAGCTCCTTCTCTATCTTCCTTTAAATTTCTGCTGTATAAACATTACCTGTCCACGTCATATCCCTAACTTGCGTACTAACTACTAACTGACGTGAGACTGATCTCTAATTAGATTATCATGATTCATGTGCACTTTTTACTTTTTGTTTTTTTTTATGTATCCTATATCAGTTTAGGTTTTTTTTTGTTTCTGTTAAGTATGTTTTTTCCTTCTTATTGTATTTGTAATATGTATTTTTGCACTTCTTGCCTACCTTATGTAATTAAATCCATTTTTTTTCTTTTACTCACAGTGGTTGTCTGGAAGAAATCGCTCGAAAGCGATACGGCCGCCAGTTGCTTTTCATTAAATTATATTTAATATTTTTTATGTAACGCAACGAAGTGTTAATAAATAAATAAATAAATCAGGTTCTAACAAAGAGTAAGTACCTAAACTATATTTTAAGAAATAAACATTTATTCCAGAAGGTCGTAATTTCCTAATTATTCCATTAATTTAAACGTATTTTTTTAAGGAAAAGTGTATTTAATACATTTATCCAGTAAACATGATTTTTTAAGAATATTTGTAAATAGTTTTGAAATATCTTTTATCTGTATGTGGTTTACTAATTAGTGCTTTTGAAATATCCACACAGACATCCTGCTTTGACATAACCCATTACTACGTTTATTATATTACTACTTAAAAGATTACGGAGAGTTTTTTACGCCGGCCTTTTCTCTCGGCCCACTGTCTTCTTTGCCGATGAGTAGGGATGCCTACAGGTTCAAATTTAATGACGTGGAATAAGTGATACCTGTCTATATTATGTTCCATACTAAAAGTATTTTGTTTTTATTTTTATTTGAAGTATTAGTTGTGTGGAAAACACAACAAACTGTTTCATAGAAATGATAACTGAAGGGAGATAGTATTAACTAATTTCATTTTTAAACAATTTTAGTTTTAACTAAATAATAGTTAAAGATCAGCGCATCTTTAAGCCGCTGTGTTACCGGCTTGCAACATACTCTGAAATTACTGTACTTTCTTCTAAGGACAGCATGGAGCAAACACATTAAACTTGTGATTCGCTGATAATGTTATCAAATCCCAAAAAAATGTAATGAATTGTAACAAAATAATAATGTAAAGTATGGTTTCTAGCTAGCTAGAAGTAAGCCATGAGAGAGTACAATATATCATTTATGTGAAACTAATATGCGTTATAATTCGATACCTACTAAATATATTCTATGTTTAAAATCGAATTTCTGAACTTACACACTTACGTATGTGTTCTCATGTTGTAGTTAGGATAATCATTAATCGTTATAAACAGATGTGATACAGTTCGTAAATAAAAATAACTAAGATGGGTTATAATTATTTTTATTTTGCTTTACATATTAGTAATGACCTACATTTTTCTAAAAAAATTTTTTGTGTGTAACAGTTAGCAAGTTAGCAACACTATTTATTTTCAATCCCTTTTTATGATTAATAATTTTCTTTTCTTCATAATACCTTTATTGTAACTATATTGATGTCGTTTATTTTAGACCAATTCTTTGTTTTGGAACTAATATACATCTAATCTGTAATATTATCGAGTATCCAATTCACAAATTTCGATACATCAGTGTAAAAGCCTGGTTTTTTAGAACCGCATTTTCTAGGTCCAAAAGAAACGACTCCATATTGGACATAGCGGCTCACGTCTTTATAGATGGCTTTAATCATAAATGGACCACCTGAGTCTCCACTGCACGAGTCCTTCCCCAATTTTCCCGCGCAAAACTGTTTCTTCATATCTCTCTTAAAATACAAATCTTGGTTTGGCATATTTCTATAGTACCACTTGCAATGTTTGTTTGATTTTACAGGAATATCGACTTTCATCAATTTTGTGGCCTCTGTGCCAAGGGAAATGTCCGTCACGCCCCAGCCAGCCACTGTTCCAGTCTTATGGTCCAAAACCTTATTTTGAAGTTCAGGTGTTATTGGTAGACAAATTGGTTCAACGTTAGCTGGAAAAAGACAAATCTTGGTTATTTATGATAACGAAGTAAAAACTGTGATAGGATTTCCATTATTCATAACTTTTAGCAAAACATGCGTGAAATATGGAGGTAATAAAAAAGTTATTTCAACTTACGATGATTAAAGTCGATCTCGCCTTCCACTCTCAGCAAAGCTATGTCGTTTTCCGGTGGCTCCAGGCGATACTCGCTATGGGGTATTGCCAATTCTACATACATGGCCTGAAGGAGAACAAGTAGTATAATTATCAGCTCTCGCTTTTTATTAGTGCCATGTTTAATCTGTATAGATTTTTTACGTGTAATTGTTATTTTAAAATTTCACAAACTGTTACATCCAATCACGATATGACGTGGCATTTTTGTATGCAATCCCGATGAAATGAAGGCTATGGTTCGAGTCACCATCGCTATTGCTAATAGGAATATTCGAGCTGAGAAAACTATAACTCAATCTAATGTTAATCTTTTATGGATTACACAGAAATAGTGTAAACACTTAAAGAGAGTTGAGTTGAAATGAATAATCTTCAATCACCTGATAATGTTTCTCACAGACAGGAGGTACGCCAGGTGGATAATCGCAGTCTTCATCGCTACTGACATCGAAGTCTCCAATTTTCACTCCTGCAATATCTTTGTTGACAACGCAGTGAGCAGCAGTCAAGATGTATTTTGAATTAATAATTGACCCTGCACATTCACGATGCGGACCAAACCCTGAAAAAAGAACCTTTTTTATCTGCGATTGCTTAATATAGCGCCCGTACGGGTGAAGTTAAACTAGGTCGACGTTAAACTATTGTTACGACGTTAAACATACAGTAACAGGTTCGCAAAAGAAGCAGATGAGTTATTTTAGATAAGGAAGAACAAATATATTATATTGACAAAAAGTGCTTCATTCAGTTTAAGTTATAAAATTTAACATTTAATAAGTATAGATAACTTTAAATAATCTCCTATTAATATTCTCTCCTCCATGGAACTAAAAGTCTGCTCTATGAACGAAATTATACACTAACTTGTATTATAAAAAATAATCGCCATCCATGGGAATTCGTAGAGTTTAGCGTATTTGCCTCCAACGATACGATTTCCTAAAATACTTCCACACGTTTCTGGTAGAAGGTGATCTTTGCTTATTCCGCTCCTGATCTCTAACGAAGGCATCTTAAGCGGTGAAAAAATGGAACAGCATACCTAGAAGAATATTACCAATATACAGATATGCTCCACGACTTGTCAAGAGGCGAACACCATTAATAATCGAAACCTAGCAAAACAAACATTTATTTATTTATTTTTTTCCCAATAAACACAAACACAATCTTGCGTCTTAGAAAAAAATACCTACGTATGTGCCATAGCACCTACTTCACATTAACACTGTACGACGTATTCGAACGTTGTATGCGCTTCCATTTTCCTTTTCAAAATGGGATTTTGAGGCCGAGCTTACACTGTCATGTTTAGGTCTAAAGGCTTGCGATTTCCTCATGATGTTTTCCTTCACCAATCGAGTGAGTGTTAAATTATAACATTAAATTAACATTTATAAATAGCTAGATCAAGTGCATGCTATCCGTACCTTATATTTCATTTGCCCATTTTCAGTTGCCATGCCGCAAAAAGCTTTGGAAAACAATTGCTTTGTTTCATTGTCTTGCTTTAAGGTCGCGTGATCAAATGCCGCCTTGCATTTGGTATATTCCATACAATCCTTACATATACCTGGAATTTTCAATCTTGTTAACCCATATGATGATGTATATACATGACGAGGTACAGAAGTATTGCGGGTCTTTTTATGACTTTTTTTAGGAATCTTCTCAAGAATATGTAAACTGTGTTGTACCATGAATGTCGTAAATAATAGGGATGTTAGGGATTTTTCCGATGTAGCCGGGGCGTATCTCGCGAGACGCAAAACACGAATCACTACGATTATATTTTGTGTATATTTTAAGTAAAAAAGGAAGAGATAGAAAAAGTAGCTTAATTGTTTTTAGACTTGTCAAGATAAATAGCTTTTTTGTGTGTGTGTCTATACAGCATACATAAATGTAATTGAAACGATCAAAATGTTAGGGATTTTGATAAAATTTGAAAAAGATAAAAGATAAGTATAAGGCATTGAAATTTTTTTCAAATTTTATATTTCGGCTGGTCAATCTTACTAACAATCGTGATTATATAAATAAATAACAACCAATATAATTAAGTTGGTTTTAATTATAATCGATTAAAAACTATCCTTATCCAGATGAGATTCGCTTTTAGAAAATAGTTTATTTCAAAGCTTGTGTTTGCAAAGATAACTTTACAACACATTTAATTTTAACACATTTGATATTGGCGGTTTCCTCTCAATAATCATTTCGATTATTGTATTGTTTATATATTTGAACTTAGCTTATCACGACTCTAAATTATTAACTTCGATGTAATTGTGCATAAATAAATAAAAATACAATTTTATAGTTTTGATTCTAATTATTGTCAAATTAAAATATTTTTAATTGCCTGTTTCATATTGTTATTTACCTTTTATTTTTCCATTTATTCAAGCTATAAATCTGAAATAGCTATTTTTTATTTCCTTTTCATTAATTTTTTTAAATTATTATTAATTATGTATATTCAATACAATTTAAGCATACTTATCGGGCTTATTATATAACGTGAGCAAAACTCTATTTTTGGTAACACTCTCACAAATATGTAAATTGTGTTGTATTAATATGTCTCATACTATCAATTAATTACATTCAAAGATGGCTAGGCAAATCGAATCGTTTTTATTAAATAAGTTTCATTAGTATTAGAATTTAAGTATCATACATACCATCACCCAAAACAGCACATATGTGTACCACTAACAGACTAAATATTAACTTTTTAATCATATTTAAAATTCTCTGTTGTAGTCTAGTCGACAGATTTTAGCAGACTGGCAATCTGAACCGTTCAACTCCGTTAAATATTTGCGAAATTAAATACGTCACATACTATTTGGGTTTTCATAAGATTTTCATTACGTATTGTTATCGTTACTTTAATAACGGAATAGTTGTATCTTTGGTCATATTAATAAATAATTATATGTCTCTTTCATTTTTAAATATTATATTATTTTTCTAGCAGCCCGCTATAAAACATTTTACTATGACAGGAATTGATCCTTAACGGCATCCCAGTTATTTCTGTTGTAGCAGCCTTCACATTCAGTGTCAGTTTTCACTGGAACTTACTGTGTCGCTTTTATGATCTAGCCGTTTGCTACGTAGTTCAGACGATAGTGGTAGACAGATTGGTTCTACGTTTGCGTTATATTATGAATAGGATAGTCCTTGTGCTCTCCATGATATATTGTTATTAAATCATTAAATGTGTTTATTTTGATATAATAATAATAATAATAGCCTTTATTCAGATACATTTTACATTATATATTTTATATACATTTAAACAAATTTCCATTTTAATCCAATTCTGGTGCATCTGTGTGCCCTTTTGTGGCAAAGGCCTCCTCCAAATCCCGCCATTCCTCTCTGCACTGTGCCACTCTCTGCCATGTACCACCTGCCGTTTCTTTAATGTGGTCAATCCACATTCTCAGATGTCTCCCTCTTTTGCGTTTGCTGTACCTTGGGCACCAGTTAAGCAGTTTTTTGCTCCACTTTTCTGTACCTCTTGCGATGTGTCCCACCCATTTCCACTTTAGCTTCTTGATTGTTGTTGTAACATCTGTTACCTTAGTTATTTTCCTTAATGATGTATTCCTTATTTTGTCTCTTCTTGTTTTCCCTATCATACATCGTTCCATCGCTCTTTGACACACCTGTAGCTTTGTATACTGCGCTTTAGTAGGCGCCCAAGTTTGTGATCCATATGTTAGTACAGGTGGTATACAAGTATTGAAGACCTTTCTTTTAATTACCATGCTTGTTTTCTTATTTTTCATGACTTCTTTAAGCGCCCAAAAGCTCTTCCATGCTTTTGCTATTCTCGTGTCGATTTCTTTTGTTGTTGAATCGGTCATAGATATTGTCTGCCCGAGGTACAAGTACTCATCTACGTATTCTATAATATTGTTATGGAATTCGTCATTACTTTGGTTTTCTCGGTATTCATTTTAAGACCGACAAACCTACTTTCTGTGTCAAGGTCTGTGACCATCTTCTCCAGTTCATCGCGTGTTGAGGCAAATAGAATTAGGTCGTCTGCAAACCTTAAGTGGTTCAATCTTTCGCCGTTTATTATTAGTCCGTACTTATCCCAACTTAGGTTTTGAAAATTTCCTCCAGAACAGCCGAAAACAGTTTAGGTGACAGAGGCTCTCCCTGTCGCACTCCCCGTTCAATATTTATAATCCCTCCTAATTTATCCATTTTTATTCTAGTTTTTCCATTTTTATATATATTCCTGATTATTTTTATATATTTATTGCTTATCCCCTGACTTTGCAAGGCTTGCCATATTTTTTCAAGTTCCAGAGAGTCAAATTGATTAGATTAGGTAGATTGGGAGATTATATTCTTTGCTTTTTTCTAAGATTTGCCTTACTACGAAGATATGGTCTATTGTCAAATATCCTCTCCGGATACCTGCCTGCTCTATAGGTTGGTTGTCATCTAAGATTTTAGCGAAGACTTTGTAGGTATTCGTTATAGAGCTTATGGGCCTGTAGTTGTTGATGTCACTCTTATCTCCTTTTTTGTGTATAAGTGTTATCGTCGAGTTTGCCCATTGTTCCAGTATTGATTCCGTTCTAACTATCTCATTAAAGAGAACGGTGAAAGTAGGTACCAATATTTACTTTAGACTTATCAAAAGCTCGTTGGTGACGTAATCTGGACCCGGTGATTTGTCCTTCTTCAGAGTCTCGATAGCCCTTTCTACCTCCCTTGGCAATATATCAGGTACCTCTTCTCCATCTTCTAGCGTCGTTTCTTTATTGCTTGTTTGGGTAGAGTATAGTTGTTTGTAGAAATCTGTCGCCGTTGAGACAATATCCGGGCGTTTGGTTATTTTATATCCTCTTTTGTTCTTTATATTTGGGATCCAGTTAATATTAGTTTTTAGTTCTTTGACAGCTTTCTTGTTGCCACCAGTTATGTTTATGTATCGTTCAAGTGTGTCTAATCTTAGTTTTTGTATGTCGTGCCTAAGGGGCCGTTCATAAAATACGTCACAAGTAAATCAGCTTTTTTTGACCCCCTCCCCCCCCATTGTCACGCTGTGTCACACTTTTTGTGACCCCCCCTAGAAATATTTCGTCACAAAAACTAAGACCCCCCCCCCCTGCTGAGTATGATAAATTCTAAATTATAGTAGACAAATTCTGAAAATTAAAAACATTTATTTAGTTATTATAATAAAATTTAAATAAATTAATAAATATCTTTCATAACGAACATATAATTAATAAATAATATTTCTATTATTCAGAAGTCCAAGGATTTTCTAAATGGGCCGAAATATCTACAATCGGTATTGCACCATCTTCTTCTTCTTCATCTTCAAAACTACCGTCCACTTCATCGTCATCTGACCATTCTGCATCTTCCGTACCATCGTTTTCATTCGAGCTGCGATACGAGTTGGTTGTACGCGCCGAACTACTTCACCCTTTCTTTTTTGTTTTGGATTTTTTATCCGGATAACACTTTTTATAAGTGTTAAATAATTTTTGATAGAGTTCACCTCTTATCGATGTCATTGTTTTCTTATATGTTTCTCAACTATTAAAATCAGAAGTGACAAATTGCGGCAATAATAAAGAGTATAAAGTAATTAACTGAAGAGTATTAAATTGAGAAGATGAAAAAAGCGTCTGTATTAGTTCACTGCTAAATGACGAATGAAGGGATAAAATAACAATAAATACATGAGAAATAGTATTTTCATTTGTTACTGAATCGAGAGCGCAGGGTACGTGGAAACGTTACTCTCTCAAGTATTGGAAAAACAAAGAAACCCGTTGTGACGGATCGCAACGCCGCTAGAGTCGCGCCACAGAGCTAGCGCTCATGTCATGTAATAAACGGCGAACGTCACGCTGCCCTATACCCCCCCTCCCCCTTGTCACATCTTGTCACACTCAGCCAGACCCCCCCCCCCCTTGTATGCGAACGTATTTTATAAACGGCCCCTAAGTGATAATTTAATTTGTTTACTAAGCTTCGTTATTTCTACTCTAATCGATTTCGTTTTATTCTCCAATTTAATTAATTCCTGCCTTTGCTTAAGGAGTAAGAACGTCTCGTCTGATACCGAACGCCACTTGTTTCTATTTGGAGGCATTCTGTTTGAACTGTAAGTTATGGCTTCTAGAACATGGTTGTACTTTTCTTGTACTGATAATTCTTCCAAGTTTAGTTGGATTAAATGTTCTTTTATTTCGCTGATATTACCGATAAGGTGTTTTGATTCTCTTGTCCTAGCTTTAAAAGTCGCTGAACATGTTAGCCCTATTTATAAGAATAAAATCGATTTCATTTTTATAGAGTCCGTTTGGTGAAATCCATGTCCATCTATTTGACGGTCTTTTTTTGTACATACTATTTAGAACCTTAAATTATTTTCGTATGCTAATTTTTTTTTTATATAATAGGCAAACGGGCAGGAGGCTTACCTGATGTTAAGTGATACCGCCGCCCATGGACACTCTCGATGCTAGAGGGCTCGCGAGTGCGTTACCGGCCTTTTAAGAATTTGTACGCTCTTTTCTTGAAGGACTCTAAGTCGAATTGGTTCGGAAATACTTCAGTGGGCAGCTGGTTCCACAAAGTGGTGGTGCGCGGCAGAAACTGCCTTGAAAATCGCGCAGTTGTGGAACGGCGGACGTCGAGGTGATACGGGTGGAATTTCGTATTCTGCCTCGACGTCCGATGATGAAACTCAGCTGCAGGTATTAATCCGAACAACTCCTCTGAACACTCTCCATGGTAAATGCGGTAGAAGATGCAGTGTGACCCCACATCTCTACGCAACGCCAAAGGATCAAGCCGCTCGGAGAGAGGTTGGTCGTCGACGATTCGAACCGCTCTTCGCTGAACACGGTCAAGTGAAAGGAGTTGGTACTGGGGAGCCCCCGCCCAGAGGTGAGAACAGTACTCCATGTGGGGCCGAATTTGCGCTTTATATAATTGCAAGCGGTGGCCCGGAGTGAAGTACCGTCTCGCCTTGTTAAGCACACCAAGCTTTTTGGAGGCTAATTTAGCCTTTCCCTCCAAGTGACCGCGAAACTGAACGTCGTTCGATATGTCAACGCCAAGTATTCCAATGCTGGCTGCGGCTTTAAGAAGAGTGTTTTGGAAAAAAGGAGTAGCGACAAAGGGTGTTTTTTTAGCGGAAAACGCTTCTTGGGGTTAAATTGGACTAGGTTTAGTCTGCCCCAGTTGGAGACTCCACGTAGTAGAGTTTCTACTTCAGACACAAGTTTGTTCCGGTACTCATCGACATCTGCCCGAGAAATACCTGCCCGGCCAATGTAAAGAGTATCCCCAGTGCTGTCATCCGCAAAGCAATGAATGTTGCTAAGTTGCAACATATCATTGATATACAGAAGAAACAGGGTCGGGGATAAAACACAGCCTTGTGGAACCCCAGCGTTCACGGGTTCAAGGTCGAACATGCTCCGATTGGCCAGAAAGCTGGAGATCCAATCGCATAATTTCTCGGGAAGCCCATAAGCTGGAAACTTCGAGAGCAGTGCTCTGTGCCACACCCGATCGAAGGCTTTCGCTATGTCCAAACTAACCGCTAGAGCCTCCCCCTTGGACTCAATTGCCTCCGCCCATTTATGCGTTAGGTATACAAGAAGGTCACCAGCCGAACGACCACGACGAAAGCCGTACTGAGAGTCACTTATCAGTTGGTGGCCCTCCAGATACCTCAAGAGCTGGCCATTAATAATGGATTCCATTATTTTGGAGAACAAGGAGGCAATCGCAATTGGGCGATTGTTGGACGGACCAGAGCGACCGCCTTTTTTAGGGATCGATACATCCGGTCTTCCAGCACTCCGGGACAGTGCCAAGCGAGTACAGGTACCGGAAAAGGCGCGTTCAGACCGGAGCCAACTCACGAGCACAAGTACGCAGCACAATTGGAGGAATACCATCCGGCCCGCTCGACTTATGTATGTCCAAGGAAGATAATGCTTTGCGGACAGCACGTTGCCGGAATGTAACTTCCGGCATCGAAGAATCACACCATGAAATGATCGGTGGTGATCTCCCTCGGTCATCCAAAGTCGAGCTGGATGCGAAGCGACAGCCTAAAAGGTCGGCCTTCTCCTTCGCAGTGTGGGCCAACGAGTCATCCTCCCTGTGCAATGGTGGTATGGAGGGCTGACAAAAATTCCCTTGGACAGCTTTGGCGAGAGACCAGAAGGGAACTCCCTTTGGTGTTTTGGCCCAACTGGGCCAATCTCTCGCCAAATCTGGCAATGTGCTCTGACTTTGCCTTAGTGATTTCCCGTTTGAAGGACCTGGAGGCTGAGTTATATGCTTTTTTGAGTTCGCTGGTATTAGCAGCACTTACACACAATTCTATAAGTTTAGTTCCATTCCTGTTTCTTTTCCCTGTACAGTAAGGGCCTAGTATAATTTCTTCTCCTTTTCTTCTCTTACCTAGTTGAGCATTATAATCTCCCATAACAATGAGATTTTTATGTGTATAATTTAATATAGCTCTTCTAAGATCTGCGTAGAAGGAATCCACATCGGCGTTACTGGCCTGTTCCGTAGGGCAGTAAATCTATAGACCATTTTACGTTCGATTGTGACATTGTAATGTTCAGAATAGCAATTCGTTCTGATATTCCCAAGCACTCCTCGATAATCTTTTTAAGTTCTTTTTTTATAAAAAATCCGACGCCATATTTGCCTGATGTTTCGCCTTTAAAATAAATACAAAATTTCGATGGTCTTCTTTTTCTTCTCCTAGCCTCCGAACTTTGCTAAGGCCTATAATGGACCAGTGAATTTTTTCAATTGCTATTATTAGCTCAGTAAGGCTTTCTTCCTTTCTTAGAGTGAGGTTATTAATTGTTGCAATACACAGGTGCTGATTGTCTTTATTTTGATATGACTGCTACTAAAGATTATATTCTGACATTTCTATGGTTCCCATAAAATAAAAAATAAAAAAATTGAATTTTGCACGCATAAACCACAACATGACAAGTAGCCCGTGGCAAACTTATATGCAATAAAATTGTAAGTTTTACGTTAGGAATACTTGTGTATGGCTTGGCTTTTATCTGAATATGATCTTCACAGATACCTTTTTCCGGTTCATATTCACAATCCCTGTCCGAATTTATGTCATACTCTCACTCAATAAACAGCTGTGTGAATAGATTTGTATTTAATGATAGTTCCACCACATTGAAATTCCCTTCGCCTGAAAAAAACATCAAAAATTTGTCTTAGTCCTTGATACTTAAGAACGATTTATACAATCCGAGAAATATCAATTTCCTTAACAATTGTTTTTTAAAACGTCTCTAAAATTACACCTACATGTTTTATAACAGATCAGGACCATTCATCGATAAGCAACTCTTAATATGTAAAAAGAGTATGTAGAGAGAGAAACCTACGTTCACTTTATACTAAATTACAAGTATGTGACACTAATAATCTTAATGAAATATTTTTAAACTTTTTAAAGGTGCCGTCTTTATAAAACACTAACATATACTAACTGTTACTTGACTCGACCCACAAAAGGTATAATCTTTTAAGGGCCTTATGACCTAGCGGTCTTTTTTTAGCAATAATATGCACATGTACTGGGATCATATTGGTCAAAGAAAGTACGAGGGTTTTCAGAACCAAATGCGAGTCTCTGGCACATTCAACTACATGACGAGGATGTACAGCACCTAACAACTGGCTCGCAAATTAT
Source organism: Pieris mannii (assembly GCA_028984075.1). Taxonomy (NCBI): domain Eukaryota; kingdom Metazoa; phylum Arthropoda; class Insecta; order Lepidoptera; family Pieridae; genus Pieris; species Pieris mannii. The sequence goes on along the minus strand of CM054776.1, from coordinate 12,374,603 downwards.
TCCTTTAAGCCAGCTGAGCATTTCAGAGCTTCTGCCAGAGCTTCTGTGTCGCTGTAAATAGCGTGGCATCCCAGGAGAATCCGTGCAAGAACGTCTTGTCGCTGGAATAGTTAAGACCACCACAATCCCAGCAGTGAGACCTGGATTTCAAATAAGATGTGTAGAAAGAAGCGGTTAAAGGTTTTTTTTTATAGAACAGGGGGCAAACTTGCAGGACGCTCACCTGATGTTAAGTGATGCCGCCGTCCATGGACACTCTCGATGCCAGAGAGCTCGCGAGTGCGTTGCCGGCCTTTTAGGAATGTATACGCTCTTTTCTATAAGGACCCTTAGTCGAATTGGTTCGGAAATACTACAAAAGGTTGTAATACAATTCTATTTATAGGATTTCTTCTATTTATATTTCAATACTTCTATTATTTTTATGTAACATGTACTGGCTTGGATAGTGTATGGTTATCTCGGGAACTTTGAAGTATTATTTATGTTTATACAGTAATAGATAACTAAAATAAAAAATAAATATATGTTGATTTCTGAGGTCGTACGTTCAATTCTGGCTGTGCACCAAAGGATTTGTCTTCGTGCGTTCGTAATACTATCCTTATATAGTAAATCTTCATGAAACATTGTCATGTCTTAGGTTAGAACAATAATATGAACCAGATACAAGATACATGAAGTTCCTTATCGCGCGTTGTGATACGGGGCTAGACGGGAGAAAATTCTCTCGAAAAGTTATAACGACACTTTTGCTATAGTTGTAATTCACCGGTTCTCGTCCAATCAGCGAAGTTAAGCAAGTCGGACGAGGACAGTACTTGGATGGGTGATCGCTCGGGAATACCGCGTTATGTTGGCTTTTTTTTTCTTTTTGTAGGATAATAAATGGAAATTATTTTTGGAATCAATTAACTAAATAAGTCTTATTTTAGTTTCGAGAGATCATACGGACACCAGAATATTTGCGTAGTCCCAAGTTTCCTTGCAAAATACAGTTACATCATTAACTACCTTTAACAAATATTCATTATAATAAATAAAAAATTTATGTTTCAGGAAAATGACATGAAATTCTGCAAATTCACTTGTACAAGAAGATGAACCAGGTGAGACTGAATTAAAAGATCTGAACCACGAAATATTCTTATTAATTGTGCCACTTCATTTATATTTAGTTTATTTTACTATTTAACCCCTGCGTAGCACAACGACATCATCCTTCTTCCTCTTTTAAATTCTTGGTGTCTTCTTTAATAGACACTGAAATAATATTGGAGTTGAGAAAATCTATCGTACTGTTATGATACCAATTAAACTATTACATAATCGAAAGGAACTTTGTTCCATCCGGGTGTGCCTTGACACCTCTCAAGTTTTTAATACTATTTAAATGTAAAATGATATAGGAATTTCTAAAAATATTATAATATACATTGCTTTTTGCGATAGTGAGATTTTATTTTTCATCCTTAAATTATGAGTTCCTACATTTATTAATATTTAAGGTAAAATTACATTTAAATTAATTATTATTAGGTAAATGTTTATAGTTTTCCTTAAATATTAATGAGGTATCATTATTCATAGTAATATTACTAATTATGGGCCACTTTCGGTTATCAGATAACCTTTTTTGGACTTCAAAAATCAAATGAGATTATAGTTATATAGAGACAATAGTATGTGACGTATTTTATATCGCAATTTTGTTGGGTTCTCGTAAGTGTATACGTTATCTATTGGAAAACTTATTTAATTAAATAAAATGTATAGATAGTTTCGTTATGCAAAATACTTCATTCCTATCGAACAGCTTTGAGTTTGAATATTGGGAAACCCCAATGTTAACAATATGGACCATGTACTTAAACTAGAGGAAATATCTAAGTAATAAATCAAAGTTCTTACAATTATTTCACAAAAAAGACAACTGTTGGAATTGTTTTTTTATTTATAATATACATTAACGTTAGAAATTAAAGTTTAAATCAGTAAATGTGATAAAGTGTGGCCTTTTATTAACATAACTTTTACACATTTAAAGAAAACACTTTTTCAACGGATTGAAGCTATGTGTTATAAATTTATAATAATTTTAACATTTTCCAACGATTCGTGTGCTTCACAACGTGCGTGGTCACGGTGATATCTTCAATCCGTTGAAAAAGTGTTTTCTTTAAATGTGGTAAAGATGAAATATTTTCAGAATACACAAAACAATAATCGAAATAATTAATTAAAGAGGAAGCTCGCAGTTTTATTTCAAAAGTAATAAAACTGATTTCCTTATAATGTTTTTATTGATTACAACCAATTTTGATTGTATTTATTTCTGTAACCACACTTGTTAGTTGACCGCGAGCCCAAAAATACATAATGATTCAAATTGTAAACGGATCCCCGACGTTCAAAGCGTCGTTTTAGTCACAATTATTTACAAATTTATTTTATATCTAAAAATAAAATAAATATAAATTGTATTAATATACATCTCACAATTCTACATATACGCGTAATTACGAGGATATGTAAAATTGTTCGCGGATCAACATAAGGGCTTTTTGGTCTGCAGCCCAGGGCTCCGTAGATACAAAGGGCCCCTAGTCCCCAGCGTAAACAATATTTAAAATATTACCTATATTTTAAATTTAAAAATATCTGAATTACAAAGAAAACTAATATCATACTCAACCCATATGCGATTTCGCCCCTTGTTTTCGGTCAGTCTATTTTTTCACGTCTGCGTCTATTACTGGGGACTTACCCGTTATAGTATAGAGCCCTACAAATTTATGATCCGCCCAGGATCGTTAACATAGATTGATTGTTCCAGGTATTTGTAATGATTGTATTGACTATACCAAATGCAAGGCGGCATTTGATCAAAAGACCTTGGAAGACCTTGAACTATTCTTTAATATTATCGAGTATCCAATTTACAAATTTCGATACATCAGTGTAAAATCCTGGTCTATCAGAACCGCAGGCGCCAGGTCCAAAAGAAACGACTCCATATTGGACGTACCGGTTCACGTCTTTATAGATGTCTTTAATCATAAATGGACCACCTGAGTCTCCATCGCACGAGTCCTTCCCTAATTCTCCTGCACAAAACTGATTCTTCATAGCTCTTTTTAAATAAAAATGTTGATTTGGCGAATTTAAATAGTACATCTTGCAATCTGAGTTGGATTTTACTGGAATATCGACTTTCATCAGTTGTGTAGCCTCTCTGCGCGTTTCGGTCAGGCCCCATCCAGCCACTGTTCCAGTCTTATGGTCCAAAACCTTATTTTGAAGTTCAGGTGTTATTGGTAGACAAATTGGTTCAACGTTAGCTGGATGGAAGACAAATCTTGGTTATTTTTGATAACGAAGAAAAGATGCTATAGTATTTCCCTTATTCTTTTTGCACAACTTGGGTAAAATGTGGAGGTAATAAAAAAGTTATTTCAACTTACGATAACTAAAGTCGATCTCGCCTTCCACTCTCAGCAAAGCAATGTCGTTTTCCGGTGGCTCCCGGCGATACTCGCTATGGGGTATTGCCATTTCTACATACATGTCCTGAAGGAGAACAAGTAGTATAATTATCAGCTCTCGCTTTTTATTAGTAACCTACGATTGGCGGATTGTGACTCATGTATATCAAAACATAATACAATCATGTGCTATTTTTAATCTTTATAGATTTTTTACGTGTAATTGTTATTTTAAAATTTCACAAACTGTTACATCCAATAACGATTTGTGATGCCACAATATGGCGTGGCACTTTTGTATGCAATCCCGATGAAATGAAGGCTATGGTTCGAGTCACCCTGGCTATCGCTAATGCGAATATTCGAGCTGAGAAGACAATATATAACTAAATCTAATGTTAATATTTTATGGATTACACAGAAGTAGTGTAAACACTTAAAGTTAAAATGATTAATCTTCAATCACCTGAATATGTTTCTCACAGACATCAAATACGCCAGGTTGATAATCGCAGTCTTCATCACTACTGACATCGAAGTCTCCAATTTTCACTCCTGCAATATCTTTGTTGACAACGCAGTGAGCAGCAGTCAAGATGTATTTTGAATTAATAATTGACCCTGAACATTCACGTTGCGAACCAAACCCTGAAAAAAGTACCTTTTTTATCTGCGATTGCTTAATATAGCGCCCGTACGGATGAAGTTAAACTAGGTCGCCGTTAAACTCTTGTAGATACAGTATCAGGTTCGCAAAAGAAGCAGATGAGTTATTTTAGATAAGGAAGAAAAAGTATATTATATTGACAAAAAGTGCTTCATTCAGTTTTAGATATAAAATCTAAAAGGGAAACATTTAATAATTATAAATAACTCTAAATAATCTACTACTATATTGTAAAATAATCTCCCATTAACATTCTTTCCTGGATGGTACTAAAAGTGAACTCTATGAACGAAATTATACACTAACTTTTTTTATAAAAGATAATCGCCATCCATGGGAATTCGTAGAGTTTAGCGTGTTTTCCTCCAAAGACACGATTTCCTAAAATACTTCCACACGTTTCTGGTAGAAGGTGATCTTTGCTTATTCCGCTACTGCTGTCTAACGAAGGCATCTCAAGCGGTGGAAAAATGGAACAGCAAACCTAAAAGAACAACCAATATACAGATATGCTCCATGAATTGTCAGGAGGCGAACACCATTACTAATATTCAAAAACCTTGCAAAACAAACAACATTTCCCAATCAATAATAAACACAAGCACAAAATATTGGGTCGATTGAAAAAAACCCGTACGTACGTACTTGCGATAGCACCTACTTTACACATCGGAATTGACACAAAACGACGTATTCGAACATTGTATGCGCTTCCATTTTCCTTTCCAAAATGGGATTATGACGCTGAGCTGCCACTGTCATGTTTAGGTCTAAAGGCTTGCGGTTTCCTCATGATGTTTTCCTTCACCAATCAAGTGAGTGTTAAATTATCATCAAATTTAAATAACATTTATAAATAGCAAGATCAAGTGCATGCTATCCGTACCTTATGTATCATTTGCCCATTTTCAGTTGCCATGCCGCAATAAGCTTTGGAAAACAATTGCAGTGTTTCTTTGTCTTGCTTTAAGGTCGCGTGATCAAATGCCGCCTTGCATTTGGTATATTCCGTACAATCCTTACATAAACCTGAAATTTTTTAATCTTGTTAATCCATATAAGGATAAACATACATGACGAGGTACAGATGTATCACGGGTCTTTTTGTGACCTCTTTTCGGAATCAACTTCTCACAAATATGTAAACTGTGTTGTATTATTATGTCTTATACTATAATATTATTTCATGGTAATTATATTTATTCTAGTAATAAAATATATCAATTAATTACATTCAAAGGTGGCTAGGCAAATTCAATCCAGTTTTTTACAACCGAAACTATTTGTTTTTATTAAATAAGTTTCGTTAGTATTAGAATTTAAGTATCATACATACCATCACCCAAAACAGCACATATGTATAGCACTAAGATACTAAATATTAACTTTTTAATCATATTTAAAATTCTCTGTTGTAGTCTAGTCGAGAGATTTTAGCAGACTGGCAATCTGAACCGTTCAACGCCGTGAAATATTTGCGAAATTAAATACGTCACATAGTATTTGGGTTTTCATAAATTACTTTTTTGTTGATAAAAATGTGCGCATGTTCTATTTTTGAAAAATTGAACTACTTTTAAAATTCTATATTATCTTTCTAATTCATCGCTTATCTTTATAAGTAGTTCTTATTTTCAAAAATAGAACTAAATGTTAAAAACTATTATACTATAAGTCATACCATTGTATTTTCATATATCCGAGCAAAACAATCAATTGTTTTATTAACACGAAGGCATAATTAAAAAATGTGTTTATTTTAGCAAATTTAATTAGAAGTTCAACAATTTATTACAATAATATAACTTTAATTTCTTTTACAAGGTCCTAAGGTCGAGGCAAATTAGTTAATAATATTTCACAAGACTAAGCCACTGATTAGGTTAAAAATGTTAAAATATCAGAATTCTGTTTGATGTGGCGTGGTCTTGTAGTGCAGTCTCTAAAGAACACCCGTTATACAATTCTCTTTCATCCTTACAATTTGTCAACTATCAGATAAAAAATGTAGTATATTTAACAAATTGTCCAAGTTTTGTGGTCTTTATGTCAGCCGCACCAGAAGTACCGTGGAGTTAGACGATAATCAGGAGAAGAGCGACTTTTGATATTTCGATGTCCTTATCAAGAATGACAATAGAATAAGTGCAGCAACAAAACTTTTCAATAGCACAGAAAACGGTATTTTTTTATTAAAATAAGGTGCTTAAAGTATCTTGTCGTGCTTAGAATATTAAATAAGAACTCTTCCCTTCCTCTAAAGAGAATAAGATAACTGCTTCATTAAAAATAATAGTTGTTTGGTTGGTTGATAAAGGATAGAAATAGGACTAGTTTTTAAAAGGCGTTCGACAGATTTTTGTGCCTATGAGTATTCAGGTTGAAGGCATGCCAGTTTCCTGCTCGTTTTTCCTTCACCGCATAACCGATAAAGCGCATATTTTACTATTTATAATTAATAAATATCATACAATGCGTCCGCGTCATTCCCGTGTCACTTGTAAAGCATAAAATTAATTTAAACAAATAATAAATTTAAAATCTGTGAACGTTATTTATCAATGTTATAACAGAAGAGAGTCATGTTTACGTATCTAAAAACGTGAACACATATGTTTAAGATTTCGACAATTTCCTTGATTTATACAAAATTTGATGACCGTGGCTGAAGGCTCAAAGAATACATGTTTAAAAATTATACAAGAATTTTTGAAGTCTGTTCGCGTGATAGACAGCTTGTACATTATATTTTTTTTAATGCGCTCCAATCCTTGGAAATAATGAAAGAATGTTAATCATCAAATATTTAGGAATCGGTCCGGTAGTTTGTTTGTTACAAACATAAAAATGTGTCCTCTTTATGACTCAAAGTCAAACTCGAAATAACTTTTTTCATAAACCAAGGCCTGTGGTAATTTGTCAGTCCTGTGATCAGTGATCATTTGGCATGGAAACAATCTGCGTGTAACTCCTTAAAATGTGCTCGGCAACGGAATCGTCAGAAGTCGATCAATCACCTGATGATGAGCCACCTGCCCATTCGCACCCTTTTCTATAAAAATCGCATCTCATTACATTGTTTGTGGAATGTGACAGGCCTGCTCTAATGGCCAGTTTTCCTTTGTTTACTAGTTACACAAATTAATTTTCATATTATTACGAAATGGATTTATCCAATACAAACAGTGAGCTGCGGCTGATTAAGTACAACATTTGTTTCTATTATTTTATGTCACTTTTCTACTATTGTAAAAGAACAATCTAGATTTAGCGCTAAGTAACTCTCGTTTACCAAAAATATAGAACAATGACTATCAGCACCTCTATCAAGACCTCTCTCAAGTCCTATCTCACCCAGTGTGTGGCTACTTTAGCTAATTTTTGGAATACTAATAGCGGATCGTTAGAAGAGTTTTGCTGACACAGTCTATAAACAACGTTTGTCGATCAGTGTTCAGTTCAACAATCTATGGAGGACTACCACCCTGTGTCATTCCCACTCAGATATTTATGGTTATAGTGTTAAGGTTAGATTGGTAATAATTTAGAAAAAAATACGAGCATAAAAATCGATGATATGAAAGTTTTATATTACGTTGTTTTTTATTATTGATTTTCCTCAGTTGAATTGTTTTAACTGAAGAAAATCAATCCCAAGCATTAGGATCATTTATATAATCGTCACGTTAATAAAAAAACTTTATCGATTAATTTACGTTTACGAAAATTTGAATTTATTCAATTAAAATTCTAATTTCGCTTGGGAGTTTGTTCTAAAATCGATTACAATTTCCATATAAGGAGTGTTTTATCTAATATAGCTGCTTCTATACTAATCTGTAATAGATTATAATAGTGTAGTAATAATCTGTGCCCTATAAAGCGAGTACAGATGATTATCGCAGTGTATCAACACTTGTAACAACATCCCGGATATTATTTTTTACCCGATGGACCGGAATGGATAAGACCCATGTGGTTCCACCTACCGTTGAAGGCAGGAATTGAAAATATTTATATCTGTTTATATCTTTAATCAAACCTAAACCCAGGTAGCAGGCAAGCTTCTGAAACAACTACTCGATAGTTGATCAAATGGGCGTTGTTAAGATAGTTGAAAAGTGCAAAGAATTTAACATCTAATTTTACTGTTGCTTTGTAAACTACTGCAAGGCATTGGCTTCACTGGACCACTCAAACATTTGGAAATAAGTTACCGCAGATTAAGAAAAACAATAGTTATAATGTGTTGTATTCTGATATAAATAAATAAATAAATGTTTTGTATTCTGAAGTAAATAGTTAAATGTTTTGTATTCTGAAGGCTATAAATAACTAAATATCTTTAATCGCATTAGATGATACGAAGTTTCACCAAGATTGAAATGTGCGAATTTCGTAATTTTTTAATTACGCAATCAATGATTACACTATTAATTACTTCATTGATGGCACAAGACATTCGTAGTAGATCGCTTATGCGTGTGAGCAGATATTCCCGTCTTTGATTAACTCACTTTAAATGTGGCCTTATCACTGAGTGATATATCAGATAACCTTGATTAGAAACTTGCCCTTAAAAGGCCGGCTACGCACTCGCGAGCCCTCTAGCATCGAGAGTGCCCATGGGCGGCGGTATCACTTACCATCAGGTGAGCCTCCTGCCCGTTTGCCCCCTTTTCTATAAAAAAAAAAAACTTGAAGGGAAATTTATGGTAAAGTAAAAATAAGCAAACATAAAGTTTTTAAATTTCTTTATTAGATAATAACGCAAGCTTATTACATTTTACATATATATATTTATGAAACTCGTTTCGACTGCTCAGCCAATTGTCAATAATTAATGTATTATATTGTTGCCATGTTAACATGTTGCTTTACTTACGTGTAAATAATCTAATACATTATAACACGTATTACTGGTGAGATACACTGTTTGCATACGATGGCCAAGTCAATGTATTTGTTTAAAAGATATAAGATTTGTTGATCAGTATTCTCTCAGGTTTTTGAAAAAAGTAATATTTTTGATGGTATTTATATTAACAGACTCTTACATTAAAAAAATCCGGGACCTTTATTCGACAATCGTTGTAAACAAAATGGTGTTTATTAAAGATTTACATTACGAATGTTTAATTTGTAATAGAACTGATGACCACCTAAGCTGAAATATTGTCCAGTATCCAATTTATATATTTTGTTACATCAGTGTAAAATTCGGGTTGATCAGAACCGCATCTCAGAGGTCCATGAGAAACGACTCCATATTGGACATAGCGGGTCACATCTTTAAGGATTTCTATAATCATAAAAGGACAACCACAATCTCCAATGCACTAGTCCTTTCCGAATTCTCCTCCACAAAACTGATTCTTCATCGTTTCATTCCGTCTTGTGTTAGTCCTATTCCCAAAATCCTTTTTGCAGTCTGCGTAGGATATTACAGGAAGGTCGACTTTCATCAGTTTTGTCGCCTCTGTGCCCGTTCTCGTCATTCCCCAGCCAGCAACTGTACCAGTCTTGAAGTCCAAAACCTTATTTTGAAGTTCAGGTGTTATTGGAAGACAAATTGGTTCAACGTTCGCTGAAAAAAGACAAACTTCATATAGGTGAAGAAGGAAGCAATGTTATTTTCCTTATCGATGACTTTTACCAGAACGTGTATAAAATATTTTTTTTGTTAAACAAAAAGTTGTTCAATACGAACGATGATTAAGGTCGATCTCTCCCTCCTCTCTCAGCAACGCAATGTCATTTATCGGTGGCATCGGGCGAAACTCGCTATAGGGTATCGCCAATTCTACGCGCATGTCCTGTAATACGTATAGCGAAAATAGCATTTGTCAGTAAAGAATTAAGGGTGAGTCTATCCTGTACCTGAAAAAATAATTTAAAGACGTTCAAGAGTCACTCCCTAAAATAAGGCGCTTTATTATTTGGATGACTTAATATAGCATCCGTAGTGATGAACGGTCATATCATTTGTTAATGCGTTACACTGATGATTTTAATATAATTATTTTTATAAATATGTCGCAGCCAACTTAATTAACCGTTCATTAACAGCCTAGTTTCACTAAACTACTAAGCGGCATGGAAGATGTTCAGCTACTTGATGAAACAGCTAGGCAAATAACTTGGATTGATGACGTATTATTACTTGCCTAGCCTGTTGACAGTAATTTAAATTCAATTCAACTTTCTGCCACTCTCAAACTCGGAACGAATCTCTTCAATATGTCAATATGGCGTCGGCTAAGAACAACTTTCCAAAGTTTCATGAAATACAACAAGTACAAGGGAATGGAAGAGTGTAGTGTCAATATTAATGTGAATTTGACTCAAGCAATTTGATTTTAAAAGAAATATTACTTAGCCCTACACGTGGTGAATACTCTGAAAAACAATATAAAGTACTATAAAGGTTCTAGTAATGTTTTTAGTAGCAGTAAAACGACAAAACTTAAAAGGCATGCCTCGTACAAAGATCGCTGCGCAAATAGAATTGAGTATTTTACAAAATTTACTATTTTTTTAAACCACATTTATGAGTATTAGAATTTAAGTATCATACGTACCATCCAAAACGGCACATATGTGTAGCACTAACAGACTAAAGATATCTTTTTAATCATATTTACAATTCAGTTGTGGTCTATACGAAAAATTTTAGCAGACTGGAATCTGAATCGTTCAACGCCGTTAAATATTTGCGATAATTTTTAAGTTGATAGATAAAAAACGTGAGCGATTTCATAATAAAAGCATTTGGTTATTTGAAAAACTACTGTACCATACCATTACCATACATAGTCATACCATTGATTTTTTTCATGTATAAGAAAAAATGTTTTATTAACAAACAAAGCAGAAATTTGGTAAAGAAAAAAATAGTAAAAATGGTTTGTTTTCTGTTTCATATTTGTCAACATAAAATAAAATACATCCTAAAACCACATTCAAAATAAGATTCACTAATTTTTTAGACATTTCGAGGGATGTAACAATATTGAAAAAAAAAAAACAAAAAGCAGTTCAACAATTTATTATAATAAATAAAATATTTAATTCTTTTACAAGGTTCCATGGCTGAGTCATTTAGGACTAATAATATTTCACCTGATTATGTTAAAAATGTTGAAAGATCAGATATTGGTCTTGACTTGCAAAATCAATGACGTACACCGTTTACAATATATACTTTACTTTGTTTACTTTCCCATCCCTACAATCTGTCAAATATAAGATGAAATATTTCACAAATTTTGTGATCTTTGTAGCATCGAAGCACTGGAGCATTCAATTCTACAAAGACAGCAACTCTCTACTATTATTAATAGAAGCTTTAAAAAGGAATTAAAAGTTGGAACACACGGGGTGATTATTCAGAGATATGCGTTGTTTTAAGTACATTAAAAATGTACGAGAACGTAAGCACCTAGTCTTGACTCAGTATCTTGGCCACAGAAGAGGTTGGTAGAAGAGCTGCCATCAAAACGCCATGTTATACTAGGCAGCTACGTTTGCCTTCAATTCTGTGATAAAGTCCGATACATCATACAATTCACGGTAGTTTTTCGTACAGATTGTAATGTGACGGTAGCATATTCAAGCTTCTCTCACTGCTCTTTGTATCAAACTACCGAAATGTCATAAATTTGTATTCAACTGTAATTTAATACTACGATGCGTTCGACAAAGTAGATTTTGAGTCAAATATTTTTATGTTATTCTTAGTTAATTATTCAGATCGTATTTTCTTACTAAGGATTTAATACTTTGCTAATCGTACGGTAGAACTGAGAAAATAGGGACAAAACAGTAAAACAGCTGCCGACTGAAGTATTTCCGAACCAATTCGACTTAAGGTCCTTCAAGAAAAGAGCGTACCAATTCTTAAAAGGCCGGCAACGCACTCGCGAGCCCTCTGGCATTGAGAGTGTCCATGGGCGGCGGTATCACTTCACATCAGGTGAGCCTCCTGCCCGTTTGCCCCCTGTTCTATAAAAAAAAATAGAGGATGGGTTGCCACAAAACGTTTTCAGTCAACAATATACAAATATATACAGTAAAATAATAATATGTACTCTTATTAAAAAATATGTAATCATTTTGATAGATTACGAATGTATATACAATTTAACGGTGACATATCAACACTTGGAAAATATTTTTACACTTTGTCACTTCATTCCTTGTAAACTCTTTCATGTTTTTTTCACTAAACAGCACTTTCCCTGTGAAGAGTTAAGGTGACATCGGGTGGTGGAGGCTCCCAATCCCAATTCAGTCGTGCCTTAGATCGTCGGTCTACGGGGGGGCCCGACTCGTTGGAACCGTCCGAGTAACCACTACTGCAGGATCGGAGACTTCGCGAGGCTTGGATTTTATGTTCTGAAAATAAGATATATATATGAATATAGAATAGGAATATTTAATCTTTAGGAAATTTCTTAAAATTTATATATACAATATACATATATATTTGTACATTATGTATGTCCCGCACCACAAGAGTCGAGTGTATTGGGAAATTTATATATTATTATTATTTAATATACTCATAGTGGTTTTTTCCTTTACTCACAGTGGTTGTCTGGAAGAAATCGCTCTAAAGCGATAAGGCCGCCAGTTGCTTGTCATTAAATTATGTTTAATATTTTCCTTTTATGTAATGCAACGAAGTGTTAATAAATAAATTAATTAATTTAAAAAAGTCTCTGAGATGGTCTTAAAATTAAGTAAAAGATATTGTTATATGTAATTTATGTTGACTACGACTATTACTTTTAATAGGCTTATTTTTTTAGATTTCAAATTTAATTAAAATATAGAGTAAGTGACTTATACCTATTTTAGAATGGATTGTATTGATTGTTTCTAGAAACTTCTATGGGATTTTAAAGTTATTTTTATTTTAATACACTATTGTATCGATGGCTAACCATAAACATACATAACACAGTGTAGCGTATAATAATACGATTATAAACTAAAAAAAATTCTCAACTAAAACAAAATCTGAATTGTTTATCTATTTTTGTTTGGTCTCTATTATTATAAAGCACAATACGTCAAATCCTAACATAATCATTAACATAAATCGTAATTAATATGGACCAAAACAGAGGCATATAAAATACTCAAATACAATACACATGAAACATATACAAAAAAGCTCAAAGAAAGCTCTTTCGAAAACCTTCTAACCAATCTTTTCAGATCAGATCTCAGATCTGAGGTGTACCTAATCTGTGCCGCTATTTAACAAAGAATTGATCAATTCTTAAACCAGTGACACTGGCTAAATCCTTACCTACCTCCTATAGTATCCAAGTAATCTCTTGCGACATCATCCAGCTGCAGGACCTGTATAACAGGGACTGGCTTACGTCTGGATCTTTGAATCAGCCGCACCAGAAGTACCGTGGAGGTTATGAATACGATAACCAGGAGAAGAGCACCTATTGATATTCCCACGTCCTTATCTAGAATGACAATAGAATAAGTGCAGCAAGAAAACTTTTCTGTAGCATAGAATACGGTATTATTCTTTATTCTAATGAAACCTTTTATAGCGTGCTTAAAGTTTCTGATCATATAACGAACATATTGATTCTATTATATTATATACGAACTCTTTCCTTTCTTTAATGAGAATAAGATAACTGCTTTATTAAAAAAAAAAATAGTGCCGCTACAACGCTTGGTCATCTAAAATTTCTGTATCTATTTCACGATTAGTTTTAAAAGGCATACCAACAGCCTTTCGTGCCTCACATGCCTATGGAGATCAAGGTTTACGGCATGCCAGTTTCCTGCTTGATTTTCCTACACCGCAGGTTAAATGCCTAGTCATAGTTATATTCGAAAACAAATTTTAATTAATAAATATGTTTACAATATTTCAAAATCTGTCAAAGCTATTTATCTATCTTATATATAAAATTCTCGTGTCACAATGTTAGTTACCATACTCCTCCGAAACGGCTTGACCGATTTTTATCAAATTTTATATTCAGTAGATCTAAGAATCGGCTACTATCTATTTTGCATTAAGCAATATGGAGTGTCCACCTCAAGAATTTTTTTTATATATTTTTGACGAAATTTTTTGTTTCTATTTTTTTATGATACAACATATAAAAATACATACAACCCTTAATTTCCACAATTGAACCCTATTTTTTATTTGATACTTAAGAAGTTTGAGGTTTCTCACTAGGGTAGCAAAATGTGTCATGTTGGCCAGACTAGGCATTAAGGAGAAACGAAGTTCGCGGGGACAGCTAGTATATAAATGAATCTTTATTTCCCATGGTCACGGCATCACACGTAAACGGCTGGACCGATTTCACTATTTTTTTTGTTGTTGTGTTTTTTATTGTCAGGAGAAGATTCTAAAAACGAGGATTAATAATAAGTTTTTGTCTGTCATTTTGAACGAAATCCTAAAGTGTAATATTATATTATGATGTTTGTATTTGATAGTGTATTCTATCTATTAATAATTAGGGTAAAATATGTATTTGTTTTGTATGGGAATACTCGGATTATGAGGAAACATTCTGATTGAGTCAATCGAGCGTTGATTTTACTTTGGTTAATGTTTGAGATTCTTTCTACTACTGTTAAGAATCATAATGTTATGTGTTCCATTTATTTTGTTATTATTTAATCATTTTATAACTGACAATCATTAACACATCAGAGCCGAGCAAGAGATGCCTGGAGTGGGTGGTCGAGGCGCCATCTTGACTTTGGACAGTTCGTTTAGAGAACGCAGGCTTGTTTTGATTGAGTACCTACTCAGTTTTGCATCGTGGTGATGAGACGAGTAAAATGCATTTTGCACGTAGACCCACTACGTGCAAAATGCATTTTTTAAAAAAAATTTTTAAATACATTCTTTTTTAAATAAAGTAATGTAATATTATTAAAATGTAAACCTACATATTTATTAAAGTCTCAACAAAAAATAAAATAAAAATCGAAATAGCCACCTACACAGAGGCCTTTAATCTGTTTGGCCACGAAATAGTTAAAAAAAGAAAAGTTTTTATGTAACAGTATTTTTGGCCATGTTAGTTATTTATAAGAGCAAAAGCACCGAATGCCATAAAGATATATCACTTACATTTCCACCACGGTGTTTCTGCGGCGTCTAGTAAATTTTCAGTTGGCCTCAAAAGGAGAGCTCTAGAGCATCCATATCTGTTGCATGCTGATGCTGCAGCTTCGTCGCCCATTTTCAGGGTTCCGAGAGGACCTCTCACCAGCCACGGGACTCCATTGCCTTGCGCCAGCGCTTGGCTTACTCCAAATCCCATAGAACCACGCTTCTCCAAGTACATTGAGGCGTTGGATGTGGATATTCTCCAGACTGATACTTCATAGTAGGTTGCGTTTTCCACTGAAAATGAGAATGTTATTCTATAAGTCAATAAAAAATATTATGTAATAAACATTATATTTAATTGGTATATGTTACTTTATTTAGGTTCCTAATTACATATTTATTCTAAATTTGAAAAAAAAAAAGATTTTGTTGCATTAATCAGTATCTACCTGGTACACATCTCATTTGAAACTCCTCATACTCATAGGCCAGGTCACACTGCTGAGGTTGTGGTGGTCTTAGCTGTTCCAGCGAAAATACCTTCTTACACGGCTTCTCCTGGGATGCCACGCCATTACCAGCTTCACAACTGGCATCCAGAAGCCCTGAAAGGCTTCCCGTAAGCTGGCTTAACGGAAGAATGGGCGAGCCAGTTGTAAGGTGCTGTACATCTTCGCCAGATGTTTGAATGTGCCAGAAAAACGTATCTGGTTCTGGTAAACCTCGTACGCTGCATTTCAGAGTTTCTTTGACCAATATGATCCCACTATTTGTGCATTCGGGAGGATCTGTAAATTCATAATTAGTCTGTCTGTTAAAATTTTGATACAATTATTATGTCTTACGGTCAGGATTAACGTAGTATAAAACAAATTTCTTTACGCTGTCCATAGACCTTAATGGTTGAGTTTCGAAGTTTGTATAATAGTTAAGAAGACAGAAGATCTAGGGGATCTAGAGGGAGATCTAGGGGTTTTCGTAAAATAAAAGCAACTTCTGTATAACACTTACAATAAACAATAATGCTAATCGCTTCAGATCTGGTTTCACCGACGCCATTCGCGGCTGCACAAGAGTATTGTCCCGCATGCTTTCTCTCAGTCTCAACTATTGTCAGACTCTGGGCTTTGGTTTGGCTTCCCCATATGCTATTTGGTTTTATTTCTATATTCTGAAAAAATAGTAATATATAATGGAAACAGGTAGTTATTATTTTCTTTCTTTTAGGCTAAAAATAACATTGAGTGTCCGTCTTACTATCCTTTTCCTTCCATTGGAAAAGATTTGCTTGTTGCGCTGTTGACTGTGCGCGATTACATCAAACGCATTACTAGGAATATAAAAAACAATTCTAAAGGTTTTAAGCATTTTGTATTTTGTGTTGTACAATAAATTACCAAGACTCCAAAGTTTTCTTCCGATAAAAAAACTGCGCTTCAATTAGTACGAATATCATAACGAAGTTATTCAGACCACTAACGGTAAAACTTCTCGGTATTCCGGCCAGTTAGTTGTAGGCTGGTGGACGATTCTATCTTTGGGTTGGAAGAACAGCACCTTCCTTCTGCCAGACTTTTATTCAGTCATTCGTATTGTGGAAATTATATAAATATACTAAATAATACAAAGCTCTGCCTTTAACTTCAGACAAGGGAATATCATTCAGCAATGTTCGTATTTCCTTTTCCGTAGTTCAAATCCTCAAATGCATGGACCGTCAATATTTCTTAGGTTCAGAAGTAGGCGAAAATACTTACATTAAAATACCATGTATAATTGTCAACCGGTGGGTTCGCCTTCGTCTCGCATGTCAAATGCAAAGTGTCCAGTTCTGAAACCTCATTCAGTCTTCCATCTCCATCTTTTATTACTTCCACTAATGGACTATCTGTAAAAGTTTAAATTTACATGTTGATTTAGTATTCTCATAAACGATGTATTTTTATTTTATTAGTGCTTGGTACATTAGATATTGTATTTTATTTTTCTTATGCACTAATGTAAGATTGTGCCGTAAAAGTTGGATGCCAATTAAGGAATTTTCTTTTAATTGCCATTTTTCGGCGACTAAGTTAAAAGATCAAATAAGAGATCAGATAAGAGAGTTAGATACTAGCGACATCTTTTGAAAAAAACACTTACAGGTAACATTTAACACAACCACATCAGCTTTGGAATTTCTATCGGGCGCCATTGCACTGTTAGTTGCGATGCAAGCAAGCGTTGCGCCGTGGTCGCCGACAGATGGTGTTAATTCTAAATACGACACAGCCGTACGGGATGAGTTAATGACGCTCTGAAAAACATTATTTCCTTCTTATTGGAATTTATACACAGATTTTTGTACTTATTATGTAGATATATTTTCTACTTACTCAAAAAACTAAATCATGTATTAACTAGAATTAATTTTTCCCTACAATATACAATATTAAAAAAAATAACCTATTGATAAACAGTTGACAGTTATACAAAACAATTTAAATGCGCATTAAAGAAATCATACATTTGTTTTAAAATTGCGGCAATGTTATAAATCTCTGTAAAAAATGTCCAATATAAAAATCATAACTATAATCGGATCAGGTAGGTTTCCTGGGTCATCGGATGCTTTTAATAATAGAAGATTTTTGTGTTACTTTACTTCACTCGCGCATAGATACAATAGAATATGAGCGAAATAATAAAATTTTAATTGCTATTTAACGAATGAATGCAATTTAACAGTCAAAGAGAGTGCCTACGTCTGGCTATGCTCTCGGGGTGTAACTTCTATGATTTAGTTAATTGCGAATGACTGCACAGTAACAGAGAGTGGTTGCGGCCGGCTTTACCCTTGGGGCATAACTCCGATTATTGAGGAAATCGTCACGCTTGTCAACGACCAAAATGTACAAGCCTTTGGCACATACATCAGGAATCATCACGCTTATAAAACTAAGAATAACTGAGTGAACAAAATTTACAGTCTTGGGGCGTACAATATGTATCTTATATCTTTAAACGAGCAATTCTTGTATATGTATATATATAATTGGAATCTCGGAATATGCTCCAATGATTTCCAATGAAATTTAGTATAAGGGGGGTTTCGGGGGCCATAAATCGATCTAGCTAGGAATCATTTCTAGAAAATGTAATATTATTCGTGTTTTAATAACTTAGACATAGAATTGCTCGTTTTAAGATGTCCGTCAAATAAAAACTTAAATATGAATATAATTATGTTTATTTGATAATTATATTCATATTTCATCATTTTATTACTATGTAATTCGTACTGAAATATAATTTTAAAAAACACAATTTATAAAAATAAATAACACCGAGCAAAGCTCGGGCATCCAGGTACTATTATATTATAATCAATGTAGCATATATACAAAAATGTATTACCCTGGCTGAAAAAGGTATTCGCCAAGGTATTCCACGCGTCAAACTACGATTCAACTACAGCCAAAACTCTACAACCTGTGCAAATTCGGGCAGATTGCCAGTACAACATAAGTTTATTTTCGTTCAATGCATTCCCAATCCTTTTAAAGAATTTCTGTCATTAAGGATTTAGGAATCGGTCCAGCAGTTTCTTTGATACAAACTTACAAGTCTATCCTCTGTATAAAACGAGTTTAGTGATTATTAAAATAAAATAGCCGACCTGATTACTGTGTTGTGACAAGTGTCGATGGTCCAGCCACCAAATAATATCCGGAGATGGGTAGGACCCGTGTGCTATACACCTTGCGACCGCGGTTTTGCCGGCCTGCAAAGCATCACCATTGGTTCCACGAACCCAGTGTATTGACACGTTGAAGGCAGGTACTGAAAATATTTACAACTGTTTATATTTATTGCCATCAGATAATAAGTTAAGTTTTACCAAGATGTTGTGTGATTTTACATAATTTTTGAAGTGAACCTTCTTAAGGCGCATAAATGTAATTTTTTTACGGATGATACGCAATAAGAATAATATAAGCGTCACGTAACTGTGCAGCGTTTTTTTCAAAGAAAAGGGAGATAACGATCGAGAGAGAGTGCGAAAGGGCTAACGTAGAATGAAGCAAACAGCCACGGAGCGAGAGTAAGTAATAGGCAAGTGAGAAAGATCGAGAGAGAGAGTGAGATAGATAGAACGTCACACAGTGCCATGGAGCGAGAGGTGTGAGGACTATAGTGAGAAAGAATAAGAGAGAACGAGAAAAAATACACGCTATTGGTGGATGTATTTGTTTAGTAGTTACATATTAGAACTTTAGATGGCAATTCTGTCGCATAACGTCCTTTGCAGTAAACGCAGATTTTTTTAATATATGATATCATTAGCACGTTTACAGTGTATAAGAAATGTGAATATAGATTTACAAATACATGGAGGAATCATATAATCATATAATACTAGTATATGATCTATTGGGGCTTTTAACTTAGTAAAAATTAATAAACAAAGATTTTCACTTCTGACATGTGTAAGTACTTTATAATCAATACATTATTGTGTATTGATATGAATACACAATAATGTATTGATTACACTTAATTGTTGATTGCAAAATTAATTACTGCATTGCTTAATTACTTCATTAACGACATAAGACATTCGTAATAGATCGCTTATGCCAGTAAGCAGTTATCCCCATCTTCAATTAACTTAATTTACAAGTGGCCTTATCACTAAGTGATATATCAGGTAACCTCGATTGTAAACTTGAAGAGAATTTTGTGCTAAAGTTGAGAGAAATAAACATACAATAAAGTTTTTAATTTTTTAATTGGATAATAACGCAAATTTGTCACATTATTTGTATCTAACTCTACTAGTAGCAAGAGAGTGGCACGTACTGAATGATATTTGATATTGTCATTTATTAATATATGACATGGCTGCCATATAAACGTCATTTCCGTATTAACATTGTGCCATACTAATGTCATTACCGTATTAACGTCATTGCAGTATCAACATGTTGCCATATTAAAGTCATTGCCGTATTAACATGTTGCCATATTAAAGTCATTGCCGTATTAACATGTTGCCATATTAAAGTCACTGCCGTATCAACATGTTGCCATGTTAACCTATTGTCACAATGTTGAACCAGCTGCCGACTGAAGTATTTCCGAACCAATTCGACTTAGGGTCCTTCAAGAAAACAGCGTACCAATTCTTAAAAGGCCGGCAACGCACTCGCGAGCCCTCTGGCATTGAGAGTGTCCATGGGCGGCGGTATCCCTTAATATCAGGTGAGCCTCCTGCCCGTTTGCCCCCTATTCTATAAAAAAAAATGTTGCTATTTGGAGTATGCTGCTGGATTTTTTGTAATCATTTTTATTTAAAGAAAATTAATAATATTATTATTTCTATACTATAATAATCTGGTTGCGATACAACTTATGGATTTCTGAAAAATACGTAGGTAATTAAAAAAATACTTACAATATAATTCAATCTTAAGACCAGATATCACAGGTTGTGTTAGATGCGTGTTGCTGGCCCTGCAAGAGAGAGACCGGGCGTTGTCCCGAGTGAGAGGCAGATAGAGTTCGTTCTCCCTCACCCCAGGTATGTCGCTGACACCATCTGATGCGTCCACTAGATCCTCGCCGGAATACCAACTTATTCGAGGTGGAGGTCTACCTGAAGATTTAAAGATAAAAATTCATAACTTAATACAGTATTTCTTTATGAATAAACATTTAATGACGATGTTCATCATTAAAACGCTCAGTCTGAAAAGAAAGAACAGCTCAACGTTCTGGTTTCAGCAATATATTCTTTTGTAATATAAAAATGTATTAGTACACACAGACATACAGATATAACTACGTAGGCAATCAAAGATGTTAGAAATTATGGAATTTGTAAACATTTTCTAAGAAACGAGGATTTGAAATGTAATTCTTAATTTACATAATTACTGATAAACTGCAGTCGAACTTAGAGAAATCAGTCTATAAATACACGTATTTTTATACGCTGAATCTTTTTGTATGAAAACAATTTCTAATCTAATTTATATAAGGTAACTGAGTCATTTCAATATTATGTTTACGTAATTTACTTTTTTATGACTTGCGGATTTTATAACACAAGCACCAAACGGAAGGAGATACAATCTGCCTTTGATCGATAGTATTCCGCTGACTTACAAAACATTATAATACCCTTTAAAATGTTATGGTTCATTCAGAACAAAAATTCGTTTAAACGCCCAAAAAGCTAAGTCTTCGATTCATATTCGCGCTTAAACTTTTGCCCAATGCCGATGCTCTTTCATAATTGATTTGATTGATTGATGTTTACAATCTGTTCTATCAAAGCGCTAAATCGCGCAAATGATGCACCTTTTATTTATTAATTATGTATGTCGACACGAATCCGTATATACCTAAGTATATTATACGGAAGTAATATTTATATATTCCGAATCTTACCCTAAGCAAACTGTATGCATTTGCGCTATGACGTTTAAAATCGTTATCTTATTCTAGACCTACCGATGAATCAGAAATAATTAGAATACAAGAAAACATTTTAACTTTCTATGAATCACGAAAAACCTTACCTCCTATAACGAGACAACTTAACACCAAAGTGTCACCTTCGTGATATGGGCCAATTTTATTCTCAACTTTGTTCCCTAATTCGTCCAGAAAAAATGGTTGACTTGGTAACACTGAAAAAAGAATGACATTTAAGCACAATATAAACCCGAAATAAATTTCTATTGTTCGGTAATATTGTAAAACATTTTCACATTTTTACTTCACGGCCCGGAGAGCACACAAACTTTCTAAAGATGACTTGTGAAACAAAATGTTTCAATTATTTTTTAATATCGTATTTACAATATTCAAAATTAAATAAAATAAATTTAATAAGTTTGGTCGCTATCCATGTCAGCGCTGCATTGCTGTATTGCATGCCTTGCTGTATTGCAATACATTCTAGAGTTTTCGGTACCATCAACCTGGCACCGGATAGAATCTTTAATTATCTATCCCTCGTCTCTACTCCAAAGGAAACAAAGGGTGGTAAGATGAGGCTAAAGTGTCCACACAGTAGCTTCCCATAACAAAGTCCGTCCCATCTGGCCGCTTGCCAGAAACATTGACGGAGACAAGCGGCGTATTATGTCAT
Organism: Pieris mannii; assembly: GCA_028984075.1. Taxonomy (NCBI): domain Eukaryota; kingdom Metazoa; phylum Arthropoda; class Insecta; order Lepidoptera; family Pieridae; genus Pieris; species Pieris mannii. The sequence continues at coordinate 12,352,188 of CM054776.1, read as the reverse complement.
AGAGCGCAGCGTGGCAAGAAAAATGACCTGGACTCTTTTGGCATTGGAAGCCACAGGGACAGTTATGGGAAGTAAGCGAAAGGTGATGGTGAATGGGAAATGGTTCAGGGTCTAAAAGGGTGAGCAGTCTTGGCCTAGTGGCTTCAGCGTGCGACTCTCATACCTGAGGTCGTAGGTTCGATCCCGGGCTGTGCACCAATGGACTTTCTTTCTATGTGCACATTTAACATTTGCTCGAACGGTGAAGGAAAACATCGTGAAGAAACTGACATGTCTTAGACCCAAAAAGTCGACGACGTGTGTCAGGCACTGGAGGCTGATCAGCTACTTGCCTATTAGATTTAAAAATGATCATGAAACAGATTAAGAAATCTGAGGCCAGGACCTAAAGAGGTTGTAGCGCAACTGATTTATTTATTTTTTAAAAGAGTGCCAGTTATTGGCAAAGGATTTCCTGTGTCTGTGTCTTATAATGTTTGAGATTCAGATATAATTGACGCTTAGAAGGTACAAGCCTCGGTCGCATGGTAAGCACGGGTTTCTTGCATCTGTTAAATCCGCGATCTCGTTTACCATACTGCTAGATTTGTGAGCCGATGAGGGAAACACTGGAAGAGCTAAACGAATATTTGTAATATTATAATTTCGATTCCGATTTTGGCTATGACATGAATGTGGAAAACGAATGGTTATAAATTCTTCGTTTCAATCATCACACTGGGTGGGATGAGCAACGGAAATTGATTTGAGACAGCTGTTTATTAAACTAAACTTATTTGTTTTGTGTGGTTTTACGATTTATGAATTTGGATTCAAAATATTAATTATTTTCATCTCATATTTATTATTAATAGTATTTTCTTGTAATCTATTGCTGGTAATACTCATAGTAACGTCCATCGGATGGTGCACGACATAACTCCAGAACTCCAAGACACTTAACTCACAACCTGGTGGCAAGAGAAAACCCAGTAGACCGAGGCTGCGTTGGTGGGATGGATTTGTCTAAGACATCAATACAATAGGGATACACTAGATAGATACACTAGATTGCGATGGGAATATAATTGAGGGAGCTAAGTCAGTGATGATACTGATTAAACATTGTATAAGTTGGAACTCATGTGGCCATTCACCAACCAGATGGACCGATCAAGTGGAACTGTACTAACAGGCGCTGGACAGAAACAAGTGGAAACAGATATTTCGCTCCGATTAAAGACAGAGTTGGAACCACCTTAATAAGACCTCACTCGGTTTTAGAAGTCAAAATATTCAGACGATACAATTTCGTATTCTAGTATAAATATGTATAATATACACGAGAATATTAAAATTAATGTTTGTTTTATGCGAATATAATAACGCGGTACGTTTATGCCATAATCAAAAACCTATTACAAATACCTTCATGCATTAAGCCTTGTACCTATGTAATTGAGTCATTTAAATAATTATTAACTATGGAATTTACTGAAAACTATTAACAATAAATGATATCTCAGTCCGATAGCAGCAGACATAGGATCTTCTTTAACTACTTTTCTTTATTGAACAGAACGAAAATGGGCTCACCTGATGTCAAATAATGTACATGGGCCAATTACCAGAAGGATCGCAAGTGCGTTACCGGTCTTTTAAAAAAGAAAAAAGAACATCTGTTCTTGAAAGTCAAATTTATTAAAATATCGTGCGAATAAGTCGTGGGCATGTCGTTCCACATAGTGGTGGTACGCAACAAATACTACCATAAAAACGCTCAGTTATGGAACGACGGACGTCAAGGTGATACGGGTGGAATTTCGTATTCTGCCTTGAGGTATTAATCCGCGCATACAAATAGTTATTAACTCTGAACACTCTCCATCGTAAATGCAGTTGAAGATGCAGAGATTCAACATCTCTACGGAGCGCCAAGGGATCAAGCCGATCGGAACGCGACTGGCCGTCGACGATTCGAATCGCTCTTCGTTGTATACGGCCAACCGAAAGGAGCTGGTATTAGGGAGTTCCTGGGGCAGAATTTGCACTTGATAGAGAGAGTATAATCGCTCTTCGTACTAAACTAAAACTTTAGGCCATTATTATTTGTAATCAAAGCAACGAATACCAAAGTGGATATAGTTTCCATAAAATCGCCGAGTAATGTTTATCGATCTAGTGTGATTAAAACAGATTATTACGAGTCATTTTAACCTATTATCATAGAACGTGTAAAGTGTATAATTAAACTTAGATATGTAAGGCATGTTTTGTACAACTGAATACATAATATATACCTTACGTTTTTTAAATATTTTATAAATCAATCATGAGAATGTGAAATGAAAGTTAAAAATAGGACATTTGTTTGATTGTGATTGGTCCAATTTAGGCCGTGTCGATGTTCTGTTATTGGACGAGAGAAGACGTATCTTTCGTTTGACTCCTCGTATTTAAAATAAGTCAGTGCATTTAAACTTAGTTCTGTATCGCACTGCCTGGACATACAATGACCAATGTTTAAGTATTGACGTATTTTAGCTATCACGGAATTTGCTTAAAATAAGTATCAAGAATATCCATAGGGCAAAATCTGCATCTTGAGCACACCTCACCAGTTTTACACTATCACACAACAGAGTCAAATTCGGTATTACTTAGTTTAATTGTATTGAATAATTTTAATCTTTTTCCTTCTGTAATATTTTACCTTTTTGTTTATATTATGTATTCCATCTTGACTATTTGTTTAGTATAATTGTTTTTATTAAATATAATATATGTCAGCTGTTAGTACGATATAAATAACAATTAATTATCTTTATTAACAAATTTTCTAATATTAAAATAATTTCGCGCGAAATTTGTATGCGTAATATAGCGAAGTTTTAGCATAAAGATTGAAGATACACATTTTATCGCATTTTGTTGGTAATTAATGTGTCGAGAGGTATAAGAGTCACTTAATTATTCATATTAACCTGGATTTTATGCAGTGTTTTTGAATATTTCAATTTATGTTTTAAATGTATGTTAACTCAGGCATGCACAGATAATGCAATAATAATATGCTTGTATTCCTATGCAGAGTAGGCTTAGTGATTTCAACGTGCGACTCCCATATTTAGGGTCGTAGGTTCGTTCCCCGGCTGTGCACCAAAGGACATTCTATGTGCACATTTAACACTTGCTCCTCGCCCGAAACCTTCTCACATAGTTGTCTATTATATTAATCACGGTTATTCATAAATCTGAGGCTTGTGAAGTGGTTGCCTGGAAGAAATCGCTCGAAAGCGATAAGGCCGCCAGTTGCCCTCCTTTTCATTTAATTATGTTAAATTTTTATATTGTATTGTAACGAAGTGTTAATAAATAAATAAAATGTTGTCTGTGTCATCGGTGTTGCTATTAAGCTATTCCTAATGAACCGTTAATAATTCAGAGTTAAAACAACGTTAATCTTTTTAAGATTCAGGACACACACAACTTTCGTTCTACCCTCGCAATTTAAAACAATTGTTAATTGTAGGAAGCAGTTTGGTCTTGACCCATTTGGAATATAATTGGCAAGGTGTTCCCTCGGGGTTCACAGCCCGCTGAATTTTGTAGAAGCTCTATTTAGTATGAAGTACTAAGCGGGAATTTTTATTTACGTAATGCATGGTGTAGATGTAGTTTCAATGTGATATATCAGTAGACATGTAACATGTAGAGTTCTTAGAACAGATATTTTTATCTATATACTGAGAAGAAGCCGACATTATTGCATTGCCCACAACAGAACCATCATGGGTTCATCATCCCGGTTTCAGAGCGCTCAAATTTAAAATGCTATATTAGATCGATATTGATTACGTGACTCATCAAAAAATATTATTATATATATATATATAGATTCAATTGGAAGGCATATACGGCTTACGCCTACAAATCAATACGACTCAATTCAAAACAACACTATAGTACTTGAAGGGGGAAGACTCTTGATTTTGTTGAAGTAGTAATTTTTAAATTAGTTTTATTTGTAGTTTCAAATGTTAAATTTCAGTTTACTTTAGTTTTTTTATGTATCATTGTCTATTAATGTACTTGCTTGTTTTCTGATTCATATACACATATTGTTTATCTATATAATCTATTTTGGATTTATGTATTGTCTTAGTGTTTTGTCTTATAATATGTATAAGTATAAGTTGAAAGATTGCTTATAATTAAATATATTCTTTTTATAATTAAACTAGAGTTAAACTGGTCAAAGTAGCCTCTTGTAATCATAATTTTAGATAAAAACAAAAAGGCATAATCATGCTGTGTTCACGGCCGTTACCCATACAAGTATAGTCCGCGCTCGTTGCTTCGGTGATCGGACGGTGTATTCAACGTGGTCTGGACTTGGAGCCTAAAATCTGAAGCAGTGCGTTCGAATCAGGCGTCAATATCTTTCCATGAACGTAACAGTTATACGGGGAAGGATAACATCTTGATTAGTTTAGATAGTGGCAACACGTCTTAAGCCGAAAGTGGAAGGGTTTAGAATATTAGACCCGATTGCTGGACAAAAATCAGCCCAAGACGAGGTGTTGTAGCGTTGATTTCTATACTAATAGCTATATTCTTTAATAACACGAGTCTATAAATTTTATGCCTTGTGTACTTGAGAAGTTCCTCAATCTCCGGTGCAACTTAAACGTGCTGAAATTACAAACGCGAGAATAATTTCTATTACCGAGGTGTTTAAGAAGTTTGAATTCCATATAAGCGGTGGAATTAAGAGACGGAAACTATAAGAATTTGTGCAATGATGTTTCTATGGTTAGATATTTTATAAAGGGAGTCCATGATAGAAGAGATATCAGACTAATTTCTGTGTCTTATTGTACCTTTCCTGCAATTTGTAGTAAATAAAGAAATATATATACAAAATACATATACGAAACAAGATATTAAAATTAAATGTTATTTTTATATTTATATGGAGGTAAAAGTGCCCTCTAAGGAATTCCAGGATTAAATTTTTTTGGTATCATCATCAGGTAGCTATTCACTCCGCTCTCGTCACAATTGCGTCTGGCACAAGCCTGTTGTCTCGATCTTAGGCCTCGTGCCAACTGCTATTCCACCAGTATTTGTGCCTATTGTATTTTGATTTTATCTTGACTATATAACTCAAGTATAACATGTTGGAAAGACAAAGGCTGCGTTGGCCAAATAACCACACTCGGCGTGGTTTGATGGCAGTATCTCGGCCGCGTACGAACTTACCCAGAGAAGCATCATTTACGCGTGTCTTGAAAACACTAAATATTATTGCGTGTGAGACAGATGTATTTAGTTGCACACTGGCTGAATTCACAAGAATTGCATTATTTATAATTAGTTATAAAATAGTTTAGGTTTTAAGTTTTTACTTGTTATGTATTCACTATGTTATTAGTTTAGTTTTCTAGATATAATATAATATAATATAATATAATATAATATAATATAATATAATATAATATAATATAATATAATATAATATAATATAATATAATATAATATAATATAATATAATATAATATAATATAATATAATATAATATAATATAATATAATATAATATAATATAATATAATATAATATAATATAATATACTATAATATACACGGGTAAATTTCGAAACTTCAAAAACAAACTTTTACACGATAAGATTTTAGCTTTAACAATAAATCTAGAGCAATCAAGTTGGTATGTAAACGAAACTATTAAAAGGGAAAATGAGGTTAATATGAAACAAGTTCCAAGGCGCCAGATAATAATGCCACTTTACTCTATTTTATAGCAGTAAGGTGATATTTACATTAATTCTGATGACTAGCTTAAACGAAAACAGTTGAGTTTTGACGCTTAATATATGAAGCATTTGTCTCGAAAGGTTTCTCTTCCCTTTACTATGCTGTAGAAAGATGAACAGCTGGAACATTCCATCTTATATTTTTTTTTGTATTAAACTTAAATGTACCCGATCTCTCGCCATACTGGGCTGTTTGTGCACGAAAACCTTTCACGTGTATCAAATCTACGTATGTAATACTCGAGCCTCGACATTTCCAAACGCGTCTTTTCACATAATAAACGATACGAATGGATTTTTTAGATCACATTAAAACACTCACACACACATTAAACATTCCCACACACACCTTTAGCAATAAATTATTCGTAAAATTGTCTTTTTATACGGTGCTCCCATGAAATATGAAGCTAAATATTGACGGAAAGGTAGAGACGGATAACGAAGAGGTCGACAACGCAATAGATGGGAGGACAAACTCAATTTAACAGCAGGCTACAACTGGAGTGGAGTCGCAAAGGAGAGAGAGCAGTGGAAAGGGTTAGAGGAAGCGTTTGTCAAGAGGCACACCAGACTCTGAGATATACTGTAGTGAAAATATATTAGAAACCACAGATCACAGAGTGTGGGAATATACAGGCTATATTATTATAGTGATTATAAATTGTATGTCTAGCTTTTGATGTTTTAGTAATACTTTGTTTATATGGTGCAATCAGTTCTGGCTATATTTTTTAATTTGATCATTGTAAATATGTTTCAAAAGCTTGTGGATTGTCAATAACGTTTTTGTATAACACCAATGTAACAGAGCCATATATATACCAGACCAATTTAGTATTTACAAAAAATACCTTCGTTTATACAATAACGATTAGACTAACCAATAACAGTTAAATTAACGCCAACATTTCTGGTAGGCGCTAGTAAGAAATCCACACGGCAATGATAGAGTGCCTGGTCATCCCCCCTCAAGTCAGTTATCATGAGGCTAGTGGGCTGCTGTTGTATATCCGCCTGCAGCCTGTTGCTGGTGTTGAAGGAGATACTCGACCATTTAGTGCCGGTACGGGCGTCATAGCTGAAAAGGTAGAATGTATGATGAATCTTTAAGAAGTGATGAGGAGTATGATGTTAGGCTCCAAACAAATATTGCTATTAGAAAGAGTGATTGAGGGTTCAGTTCTTCTCCATTGATGTGTAGATGGTTCTTATCTGTCCGCAAATGTATAATTAATCTTAATATATATAAATCTCCTGTCACTGTGTTCTCCTGTGATGTTCGTCCGCGATGGACTCCTAAACTACTTAACCGATTTGTTGTTTGTTGTGATGAATTGAATTGGCACACCGTGAGCAGTCTGGTCCAACTTAAGAGATGGGATAGCTTAGATCTTTAATTATAGTCACAATTTTATTTTATTGCAAATTATTTGTTTATTATTTGATACAATTCTAACAGATGGCGCTGTGTTAAAAGTACCAACGTTTCACGTAAGCTATCTATCTTTCACATCAGTGCACCTACAGTTTCCCTTGAATAGCTTAATACTATGTAATATAAGAAAAACCTTAGCCACAGCAACGTTTGGCCGAGTCTGCTAGTATGTTATAAATTTTATAATATATATAAGCGTTTTTAGAGGCGATCGAAGCGATTAAAACACTGGCCGACAGTTCATCTAGGCTCACCTGTAAATTGGAGCATTGTCCTTATACCAGACAAGGAGCATTAATTCATCATCAGACGTATCTGGAGTTGAGTCACAATACAACGTGGTGTTCCCCCCTTCCAAAGCATCCTGCCTTGACACTGGCCCTGTGAAATATATGACTAAATAACGTAAAAAAAAGGTATGGACAGTATTCGCCATTTTGCAAGCCATTAAATTGACTGACTTTGCTGAGTACTTTCTCATTAGTCTACGAATTAAAAGCTGGTTAAAATCATACGATTGTTTTTACAAAAACTCAGTGGTGGTACAATCTTTGGTTTTGGCCTCAGATGTCAGACTCAGACTCTATCTTGCGATAAAACTGCCTGATGCACCATCGACGTTTTTGTGTCTCAGATATAGTTTTCCAAGACTTTGCATTCATGTTACTTAATATATAAATAAGTATAAAAAAATAAAATAAATATCTAAGGTCAGGAGGGCTTCATAATCAACAAAGTGTGAGAGATATTTTCTTTCTTTGCATTAAACACTTTAATATAACTTATTTGACATAAGTGTGTCATAATTGAACAAGTTTTCATCAAACAAGAAGCGGAATGTCTAACTGTGGTTAATAATGTCATACAGTTCTGCATTTCTCTACAACGTAACGACTTTGAAGTTCCTTTGCACTTTATACTTTAATCAACTTATGGTATTGTCATCTTGTTCGTATAACTTTGGTGGAATAGTTTTAGATTATCCTTCACTATAGAGACATTATTAAATATACTATGCAAGTATGCTGCCTACATAGTGATTATCTATTGTTAAATTTCATAAGATATAGAAGGATTTGATATATATTATTCCCAAGGACACAATTGTAAGCTAAAAAAATATCATCACAATGTCACAGTGCTCATATATACGTCAAAGTCAAAGTCAGTAGACCTGTGGTAAATTTGATTTGCCAATATTACTTTGTCTACAAAATAACGACTATTTTATAATCTATAGTGACAATAATCTAATAGTTATTATTAGTAAAAGTAAGATATTGTGTCGGAGCAAAGGCGTTAGAGAGAAACTAAGTTTAGCTCAATTGAGCGGTCTAACTGATACACAAAATTTATATTATATTTAATGCAGGTTCTATTTTTCTTATCTACAGGTCGTGCTTTCTTGTTACTACCTCTCTTCCCCATTCAGTGTCTTTCTTACCCTTTTTTCCCAGCTTTTGTCTTTTCTTTTGTCTCATCCCACTTTGTCATATTTCGTTTCAAATTAATAATAAAAATAATATAACATATTATGAGTTAGGAGAAGTTTTAATGATCATCTTTTATAGCTAAGAGTGAAACAGATATTTATTTTGGTAGTAAATTTCAAAACATTAATCATACTACTGTACGGAAGTTGTACATCTCTAAATGCCGTGAAATTCTCACCATCAGCTCCAGGCACGAAGGCAGCTATCGCAGTCAATGTGGCGATGAAGATTATAAGCGCCGAAGAGACGCGCATTCTACGGTCCATCCATTCCTCTGCACTATTCTCTCATGAGGGGAACTGACTGTCCATTTCTTTTATTGAGGATCTAAAACAAGATTATTCTGTTAATTGAATGTTGACTGTATGAGACTTTTGATAGTGGGAGGCAAGTCAAAAAAACCAATGATAACAAAATCGGGGGATACAATTTGATGCTGCAGATTCATATCTATCATCCCCATCCTAAATTCAATTACACAATTGAATAGCTAAAGAATCAAAGAATTCATTTCGCCAAGTAAGGACTGCGACGCATCGCGCGTGGGGCAGGGGGAAGCGCCGCCATTTTGAGATGATTTTGCTGCGTATCGAGATTTCCACTTAGTATAACTTTTGACTTGAAAGAGCTACGAGGTTCGTTTAAGTTTCAAAAGCTATCGATTGTGTGTGATTGACCTTCGTGCAAAATAGTGACAGTGAATGTTATACGTTAAAATAATAAAATAATCATATAAAAAATATACAATGTCGGCCTATACGCGTCAAAAAGCCAAATCAAAATACAAAGATCGTATACGGTTGGAAAGGGCTTCGCAAGAAGAATCTAATAATAATATATTTTATATAGAAAACATTAATTGTTACGTAAAAGCGTATTCACGTACAACATACGGCCGTGTCCACGACACAGCCACACCCCATTTTTTTAAGTAAGAGGAAAAGGACTATTGTCCCTGCTTAGAATGCAGATTTTCTGATTCTCTATTTCTGACTGACTATCGTGGTCTCGAGAAATTTGCTCGACTGATATAAAAATGAAGAAAGAGGCATTTTAAAACACAAAATACTGCCAATAACAGAAAAGTAAATAAGTGTCTTTTAGTGGAGCACTTTTTTCGAGATGACGTATAAAAACGAATGGAGCACGACGTACGGACTCGAGCCATAATGCAAGTTCGGCTCTTCATCAAAAGCAAACAGCGTATATGGCGAGAGAACGTTGAGATATTTGCAACCGCGGCTAGTAAATAGTCTACCCAAGCAGATATGAAATAGCCTAACGCTAACCAACATAAACTCTAAATTAAAACCTACTTCTATATGCATTTGTTGCGCTCCTAAACAAGACTCTAACTATGAAGAACTATGGTTCCATTAATACATACCACAGCGGTGTTCTTATGTAACATACTACTATACATATGTGCACTATACATGAAATAGCAAATGGCTCATTTGACAGCTACCTTTTAGAGAAACTAGAAATCAAGGTACCGACGCGTTCTGTGCGCATCCAGGAATTATTTATGATACCTGTAACTAATAACAATGTGTCCCAGAATGCTCCGCTCGTTAGAATGTGCAAATATTATAATGCTGTGTGTACTGAAGTTGATATTTTTCACAATAATATTTGTAAATTTAAAAAATTAGTTCATGGTGAATACTTGCAACCTTAAATACTAATTTGAATTAATTAATGTATATATATATATGTGTGTTCTTTTCTTCTTTTTTGTCATTCAATTTAATATGTGTATGTTGTTTGGTTGATATTTAGTGTAAAATGCTGTGTACAGATATAATTGGATATCAGATTTTCAAATGTTGTTTAGTGTATAATAACTGTATGTATGTAATCAATCTGTTTTCTGTTTTTGTACCTAAATGTAAAAATAATAATTTATTTATTATAAATAAATACTGTATAATATATCATATAATTTTATAAAATAAAGAATAAAAAAGAAATAACAAACAGAACTACACACTTTTTATGTAACAGGAGGCTCATCTGATGTTAAACGATAACGCCCATAATTCCCGAAGGCTCGCAAGTGCGTTGCCGGCCTTTTTATGAAATGGTACACTCTTTTGTTGAAGGACCCATAGGGCCTGTTTCACAATGTCCGGATAAGTTCCAAATAAGCTTTTTTTTACTTATTGGTAGGATAAACAGTATTTTTGCGTTTCACGACTGTCAGATAGTGCTATACGTCATGAAATGCAAAGTATCTTATTTGGAACTTTTATCTTTCGAATAATTTATGTGTTTCATAGCTATTTGGTACTTTATCCATACATTGTGAAACAGGCCCTTAGTGAATTAGAAATAAGGTAGTAACGTATATTTGTGTGATCTTAGCGAATACACGAATATGCACCAGTCAAGAAGAATTCGTGTACCATACAGAATAAAAAGTCGATGCATTCGGGCTGTCGAAAACCAATGCTAATAAAACCTTCGGGTTTAACAACGAAGACACGAAACGGAATTAATAAATAATAAGAAGTATAACACTGTCTGTAAACTTTACAATTACTATTTATATTACTTTATTTCCAATTACGACTATCGAGCGTTTCTTAGGTTTTCTATACAAAACTCTATTTCGACTTAGGAAATACTATTCTTAGGGAAGAAAAGGCGAAATAGACAAATAAAGAACACAGCTTTAAGAAAAGCAACTGAAAATGGTCAAGGCACATGGCAAGTAGAACAGAAAGTTGAACAAATAAGTACTAGACTGGTGCCCAAGATAGGAAAGGAAATAGAGGAAGACAATTTAAAAGGTAGACCAAATTAAAGATGAAGCAGCTGGTACATGGCAGAGAGTGGCTCAGTGCAGAGAGGAATGGCGGGATTTGGAGGAATCCCTTGGCAAAAAAGGACACAGATACGTACAACATTGAAATAGAAAAGTATTTAATGTATCTGAATTAAAAGACTATTAGTATTATTCTTAATGACTATGCACGTTTCGGTCGTTATATGATATTCTTATGTTACGCCTATGGCATTACTATTTGTAAATGTTAATCAGATAACATTAAACATATTTACAATACATGGTTTGGTATGGCATGTTTTTAACTTCGATCTTATCGCAAGAGAATCGTGAGTTACCTAAATTTTAATTTTAAGAACTACAAAGGTGTCTCAAGTTCTGTAACTATGTTTGTACGTAAACGTCATATGTAATACAAGGTGTTTCAACAGAATGCTTATATTTAGTTGATCGATTGAAACAATGTTTATTTATTGTTAAAGTAAACATTTTTGAAAATAATACCTTCCAAATGATCACGTTCTTGATACTTATTTATCGATCAATATAATTACTTATGACGGCGTGGCAGGATGGCTGCCAATTCGTGACAGATATTTTCTTTTAATTGCACCAGAAAATTCGGCTTATTGGCGTAAACTTTAGATTTAAGATAACCCCATAAGAAAAATCCATAGGGGTTAAGTCAGGACTGCATGGAGGCCAATTTATGTCAGCTCTCCTGGAGGTCAATTTGCCTGAGAAAATTTCACGTACGCGTGGCAGAGACGTATTGGACGTGCGTGACTTTGCTCCGTTCTGCTGGAACCAGTTTTGAAGTTCAGAACTTTAATGGCGGTAAGAAAAGAAGTCATCTAACATTTTCTCATAACGTAAGCTACATAAAAGTAATCTTTCGTTTAAGACACCAGTTATTACATATTTTCAATTATTTAACAATTAAAATATCCTAAAAGAATTATGATGTGTTTACTTTTGGATATAAAATTTAATTAATCCTGTAAAACCTACTTAACTTTACAGTATCTGACATCCGGAAATGACACAAATGAATTTTAAATTAATTTCAAATCTGCCAGTTTAATTAGACAGTACCTCGACGAATGAATGTAAATCACTCGAAACGTAAATATTTAAATAAATTCGTGTTAACATTGTTATGTTCTTAAAATTATATTATTGTAAGCCAAAATTGTGTTTGTGGAAGTAGTTGCCTGGAAGAAATCGCTCGAAAGCTATAAGGCCTAATATAGCCCTCCTTTCCATTTAATTATGTTCAAATGTTACGAAGTGTCAGTAAATAAATAAATAAATAAAGGAACATTACATACAATTTGTCATAGAAAATATTTCACTAGCACCGTTTTCCTTATAGCAATGATTCATAGCTTCTTAGTAACTATCATAATTGCATATATAGCGAGAGGCACTTCTCAAGGCGCGTTATTTGATATCATTGTGGTTTTCAATTATAAATATAATATCAATCGTCATTATGGCGTATGTTTCTAAAGAAGTATAAAGTTTTTATACTATAATTACAATTATTATAATGCCGCTATATAAGCCTCGAATTTTTGCGTATAAAAAATAAATTGATGTTTAACTTTGGTGTATAACACAAAACACCTTGAGAGTCCGATGGAGGATATATTTTGAGACGAAATTATCTACTTGACTGTGACAAAAACTATTGTACCAAGACATTTTGCTGACTCCGGTTTTCTTAGTTTTATAAACGTGGCGATTATCTAAATCGTTGGAGTTACGACGTGAGTATAGCCAGACGCAGGCACTCTCTTCAACATTGTAAGCATAGCATTTATTATTTCGTTGTACGTAAGTGAAAATAATATCCTTGTGATTTAAAGCATCTAGTTGAGACAGGAGCACAACCCTTGAAATAGACACATATTTATACAATACACTTTTTATGGAAGCGAATTTAAAAGTTTTAATACTTGGTAGCAGTTAATTTAATACTCGCTAATTAGTGATAGTTCTTAGAGGTTTTTTCTCTCTAGTTGAGTCATTATTAGAGCCCTGATTAAGTAAAACATCTAAAACCTTCATACTTGGACAGTATTTTTAAGTTACAAAGGTTTTTTTGGAGACAGAGACATTATTAATAAGTAAGTAAAACCATATAATTATTATTAATGACAAAAGATTGTCTAGACACTGTGGAATAATACTAATACATAAATAAGATCGACATTCACTTCTAAAGAAATACTTTTTCGACTCCGCCCTGAGAAGTAATAACGAATATTTATCCCTTAAGATTTTGCTTTGGTTATTAATAAAGTCTTGAATTAGAGCATGAGAATTAGCTTTATAACACTACACTATAATTATTAATACCTTTAAAAAACGAATCTTTTGTAATACATTTGTTTTTATCATTTTAAAACAGACTGCGTCGTTTTAAAAACAAACTCGACCCCCCCCCCCCAAGATACTAAGATACGATGAAGAAGAAGAAGAAACGATGATCTAGATACTATGGAATGACCTTACAGTTCGATATTTGCTTCTCAATGAATACTTTTTCGACTCTGCCCTGAGAATCAGTGATCGACATTCAACGCATACAGGACCAATAAGCAACCTAAAACTTTGGATTGACCATAAAAATAATGTATTTGTAATTGTTTACCCTAAAATTTGCAAGAGTGCCCTTTGAATGTATTTTTGTAACAACAGGGGTGGGATTGTTTGGCTCCATAAATTCAAGAGATGATATATTATATACATATATGTTGAGACACATTGGTATGAGACGTTTTTTTCCTGTGTAATCATTCAGGTACCAAGGTAAAATCTCTTCGCGATTTTTTGGTGATTAGTACTAAATTGATTGGTACACTTAGTTAATTAATACTGTTTAAGCAATAACAATAAAATTAAACCAATTAGACCAGGGTTGATAATTTTAAAACCAAAAAAAATAGTAGTAGGATGAAACCCATTAGAAAAGGAGGGGAATATTATAAAAATGAAAGGAAAAATAAATTACGGGCAATCTAAGGTCAGGATGGGGGTGGGGGTGAGGGAGGAAGGGTAAAAACGATTTTTCTCGATTTCCGGCAAAACTAAAGGTCCTATCGAAAAAAGTCAAGTGGCAAAGTTGTAGGTAATAAAAAGATCTAAAACTTTTGTATTCACACTTTTTTCACATAAATTTTTCTCGTTGAGATTAGCCAGAACCACAAGACCAACAGTCATAGTTATTTTACCCAAACCATAGTTATTTTTAACAGTCGTTAATCACCCCAATAATGTAATATCAAACTACAAACATCAAGATAACGTCACAAGCTTTATTACAAAAACAGTTCGGAATTCTTACAACACATTCAAAATACACAAGCGGCAATTAACTTTTTGAAGCCGGAGCACGGACACGTTTAAACAAATCTATCGTACTAATGTTTTGTATAGAAAACATTAATAGTGCTCGGTGGATGTAATTGTAATTAAAGAGAACAATTGAACGTTCTAATAGAAAACTGTGAAAATATACACAATCTATGCACTTTGAAGCTGTCAAAATCTGAAATTATCGAATTGCCGAAGTTATCCTAGGTACAAAAACCTATAAATTTTGAGAGGCTTTAAGTACAAGGAATGTATTGTTTCCTTTAAAACGTATGTTTTTGGATCTCTATAGCTGCCACATTGATCTGCGTAAGTTCCTTTTAAGCTTGCTTTGAGACCCACTCTGGTGTAAGACGAGTAACAAAAACTTTTCACTTATGGAAAGCTGTTTGTATTTTTATTTATTTATTTTTTATGTAAAATGAGGTTTACCTCATGTTAAGAGATACCAGGGCCCAAGGGCACTCACGTTGTCACTTCTGTAGGTGGCCACATGGTGGTAACACAAACTGCCTTAAAAACGCCGAGTTGTGTGTCAAAACGACTGATCTTCGAAAATTCTGATGGTGGGTGTGACTTTAAGGAGGGTTTTGAAAAGGGTGTTTGAACTTAGCAGAAAACGCGCAAAATTGTGTCCTTACATTGGACTCCACGTAGCTCCAGTAACTGCCCAAGAAATACCTGCACGGCCAGTGTATAGTATCCAAATGAATGTTGCTAAATTGCAACATATCATAGATATTCAGAAGGAACAGGGTCGGGGTACAGCCTTGTAGGACCCCAGCATTTATAGTTTTAAGGATGGAATATGCTCCGTCTGCGTCTGCGTCAGCTTTGGCGCCAGGAGGGGGTCACATAGTCGTGTTCAAGTCAAGAACTTGTAGGTTTGCCATCATACAAAGTTATTATATTATATTAAATTAATTAAATATTGAAGGTATGTAGTAACATAAAATCTGAATGGAAATAAAATATTGAAATAAAATCATTATGTTCAATTAGTGGTCCACCTAAGTCCTGGAATTAGCAACAACCAAGGGTCATGACCCCCATGACGCCCCACCCTGGACCCGCCGTTAGTTATTTGAACCTTTTTCTAAATATTATATATGCCATTTTTGGCTATATTTTTAGTGTATTTGTTTGTTTTATATACAATTGTTAGCTATGTGATTACGAAATAAATAAACAACGGCGATACTTTTGAAATTGAACACGGATTGCTGACAATGTAATCTAAAAGACTAAACTGGTCGTTCAGTTTGATTAAGATGCAACAGCACCTCTAGTTAACTAACGCGATTAAATACAAGATACGCCCGTTTGTCCAATCATTATGACATATAAGTCGCATGTCAACGCGTATTACGCTCAAGACGCTGTTGATAAATTGCAACCGCACGGAGCGAAGAATCGTTTTGCCTATCGTTATAATATATTCTTACCCTCCATGAATACTTTAGGGTATAATTCTGTATCACCCCTTAATTTAAGTACTTCTTGTACTTATGTATCGATTTCGTAAATTCATGCATTTCATGTCTAATTAGTTAAAACAAAATTAAGAGAGTGTCAACTCGACAATCACCTGTCGAGCTTCCGAGCTATAAGTTAATTTAAATGCTTATCAATTATAACCGTTAACGATTAATAACTCTGACTACAACCGCAGCGGTCTAATTAACCACTGATGTAACTTGCCTATAAAAAACTACATCATGTTTTATGCTTGTTTTTTAATTTTAATTGTATTTTGTAATTCTTTGTAGCATTTATATTTAACTTAACTGTCATTTTAGATAAAATAGTTTGTTAATTATACTGTTGATTTAGTACTAAGTATTATGTGGTAAACTTTATAAATAAATATATATTTAAAAATTTTACCACATTACCTTCTCCAAAGGCCATGTATTATTTATTTATAGAGAATAGCATGTTAGCTAAATAGTCAGCGAATAAAAGGCTTTTATTATTATTAATACATGGCCTCTTGTTATCGCCGCCGGTTGTGAGATTTGTTCAAAAAACAAAATTCTTATAGTATATACTTTATAAATACAATGGGGATGATTTAAGATAACAAGTAGACAATGACATGTGAATTCACATGCAAAAAAGTGAAAATTAGTCCCCGAAAATAAGACTTGGCCTAAAAAGACCAGGCCATAAAATATTAAAAAAGACATCGCCTTTGTATAATTAGTAAAATCTCTATACTGTTAGACATAAACTTGTAAAACTTGATAGATTCATGTGAACACTAGCTAACATAAAGTGCCTTCATAAATGTTTAATATTTGAAATTGGAATTCACAGACACGCCTTAATTAGTGTTTATATAAAAACACTATTAGTAAGACATTCATTTACCGGCGAATCAATAAGGGTTGTTAAAATCGTTAGTAAAATGCAGAAACATATCTGACTTATCAATGAATGGATAACTAACCAAACAAAGGATTACTCACAGATAAAAAGACAAAAATAAAGATTTAACAGATAATGAATTTTAGCTCCACATCTCAAGTCGCAATCGTATTAAAAGGAAATATGCTGCATTTATAAGAAAAGCTCTTGAAACTAAGCTTTTAATTCAGAAGAGCACCTTAAATAGTTTAACTCCCACGTTAAGTTTTCTACAAACACACTTTTACGTTTACGTACTTTGCATTTCAAAAATTCACAAAACGCACAAAAAATATCAATTCAAATATTTAAAAAAAAAAAAGAAAAGCAAAATATGTATGTCTATGAAATTCACGATAAAAAATTACAAAACTAAATCAGTGACGCAACAACGTCTTTAGGTTTGGGCCTCAGATCAGTAGGTGATCAGCCTCCAGTGGCTGACACACGCCGACGACTTTTTGGGTCTAAGCCGGTTTCCTCACGATGTTTTCCTTCAGCGTTCGAGCTAAAGTTAAATGCGCACATATAAAGAAAGTCTATTGGTTCCAGCCGGGGTTCGAACCTACGACCGAGCGATCAGGCCAACCCTGCTCTATGATATTCAAGTATATCTTTTTTATTTATTAGAAGGAAGGTTTTTATGGAGAGGAATCGGAAAGTATAAATTTTAGTTTGCATAGTACTAAGGGTACAAAAGCGAACAGTCTCTATGGATGAGGACAGCTGTTTCATATGTTGGTATATACTAAAGGTAGGGTAATAGTAAAAAAAACATACAAAGCTGAAACGAATTCACAAGGGCAGATTGTGATTAATAAAATATCCATTAACGATACAACTAAGCTAGCGAGAAAGTGAAATCAAACGAGGCCATAGGCCATATAAAGAATTATGTTATTATAAAATAATAAATAATTTTTAATACGAAAATATTTCATTCATAGCATATACATATATGTATTATTTATTTAATTTAATTTATCTTTAATTAATATTAAACAGTTCCCGGGTGATGGTTATCCCGCAATTCTACAAGCATCTATTTAAAGATACACTCGTTAATCAATAAGATTCACCGTATTGAGACTTCTGTATTCATCGCTTTGTGCGCTGTTTAATATGGCGGTGTAAAATGACACACAAACCACTAAATTACGATTTTATTATATAGTTCCTTGTAAATATTAAAATTTTACTTTTGTTCATCACTCGATCTCCAATCGCGCAGACACGTCCACTCAGGAGAGACCAATAGTGGTTTCAACTTGCTACTAGCAAAAGAGAATATCGTGACGCTAACAATGGAAAACTCCAGCCATTAAAGTGGTACAGGCAGGTAATTGTTTTTAATAAAAATATTCTCATTTGAGAATATAAATGATTGGGGAAATTCGGTACATGTGAGTAAAGTTTTTATTACTCAGAAAAAATGTATAAGGGGGCGTTGGACCTCTTACAAGCTGTTGAACAATTTTTCACGAACTTGGTATTCTGACAGTACCAAGTTTGTATATTTTTGAAGTAGTTATGACTGCAAAGAAGCATCCAAAATTATTTATAACATATAAAGAAACTTGCTTGTATATAGCGAGGGATCCAACTGCGGCTGCACGGCTGCGGGTGCCTGCATGTTGTACCATGCTGTATTCCAAAAATTGTAACGCCATGGCTATAAGAATATTTAATAACCTTCCTAGAAGTTATAGATCGCTGCCATGTAATGTTTTCAAGATGAGGGTGATTAGGTTTTTATAGGTAAGTTGCTTTTATAGCGTGGGCGAGTATCTAGATCATAAGTTTGACATCGATTCTAATTAACTTAACTTTCCCAATATTACAACGTTATGATAATGCTTCTATTATGTGACATAATACAATTAATGACATTTGCATGCCGATTTATGTATGGTGGATTATGCGGATTTTTATAATAAATGTATCTAATTGTACCACTATCTTAGCAAATAAACGATTTCATTTAAAATTATGTTTTAACAGACAATAGAATAGGTTCAAACTAAACATCAGTTCGAAAGGTATTAAAATGATTACATTAATTAAACTAACCCACGTATAAATCGATTCCATTAATTATCCCAATTCCACAAGTTCATATTCAATTAAGATAAACCAATTTCACTAGTACAAACTATCTGTTATTGTTTGAGAGATAAATTTTATTACTTCAGAGTTTAGGCTGTTTGGTTGAGCCTTAGAATTGTTGAATTGAATCTTTATAATTTCGTGTCTTTGTAAAATGTGAAATATTAGTTTTTTTACTAATTATTTATTTCTTATTTTATACAAACTGCCTGAGTCATGCGTATAAAGTATAAATAATTAGTATGCTATTTATTAATATACTATTATTTATCTTTATTGCTGTTTCTTTGTTATTGCAAAGATTTTTAAAGTTAGTTATTAAAAGTATTCAAATATTTCTGTGTAAATTTTTTCTATCATTTGCTTCCAAAAAAATGTGTGCTTAAAATATCACTTGCAATACTCTTGTGTTGAAATTTTTAATATAATAGTGTTCATGTCTAGAAGATGGCGTTGCGTGGGTACAGAACTGTCATAAAATATCCCAAATATGCATACGTTTTAAAAACAAAACGTAGAAAGCTTATAGCATCATATAATTGTGCGTATAAAAATTATTATACCTCTTTTATATACGTATTATCGACGCATCTTAATATACCTATGTATGTTGTTTAGTTTGTTAACTGTGTTTTATGTTTGTGTGGATGTGGCCGTTCTTGACTTTTGCTAAGAAATACTCATATGCAAATAAATAAATAACTTGCTACAGTATAGGCCGATTCACGAGCTACGTTTTGGAAAATTATTATTAGTTTAGAATGTATCATAACTGACTTTATTTTTTTATTTCAACAACCGTACTTATCCTGCATCGAACTTGGGTATCGTAATATTGCATAGACAACAAATTTACTTATTTCTCTATGCTAACAGTTAATACTAATACAATAGAAAACTTAATATAAAAATTGACCAATAAACATAATTTGATCAAAATACGAAAACATAAGAATAAACCTAAACCTTTTTATAATTAATTATAAATTCGCATGAATTCATCCGCTAAATATATCTGTCTCACATGCAATAATATTTAGGATGCAAAAGACACGTGTAAATGGCGCTTCTCTGAGTAATTTTGTACCTACGAGCTCGAGGCACTGCAAGCAATTGCGACCGCTTAATACGCCTAGTGTTATTTGACTCAAGCAGCCCCAGTTTCTCCATCAGTTGCACATTATATATCGCACTTATAGTAAGGTCCCTCCGTTCCATCACTGCGAAAATTTGTTGTACTAACATAACCAAGACAAACAAAGCTGAATTACTACATAAAAATGGGTACCTTTCATTCCTTGTAAGGAATGAAAAGTCCCATTAGAAGTATGTATACTTCTATTACATTAAGCATTTTACACAAAACTGTATTAATGTTTGATATGTTTTGTTAGAATTCATTATTAATTTAAAGCCGTTGGTTACATTTAAAATCAATCAGTGGCATCTTTTTCACATCTAGGCCATAGATGACTGTACCTGTTTCATGATCATTTGTTAATCTAATAGGCAAGTAGGTGATCAGCTTCCTCAGGAAGTTTTCCTTTAAGATTCGAGCGAATGTTAAATGCGCACCAAGAGACTTTATATTGGTGCATAGCCGTTCTATGTGCACATAACCGGGGATGGAACTTCAGGAATGAGAGTCGCACGCAGACGCCACTAGGCCAACACTGGTCATTTTGTGTAAAACTCCCTTAAAACGCCAACTGAACTTTTAAAAACTTCACACTTAAGTCATAAAAGCTCACGTCACAAGCCGAAATGACGTTAATAAAACACCTGATCCCTGAATTAGTCAAAAATTTTATCACCATTCAAAATATTTATGTTAATGAAATATTATTATCTCTTAACAACATATAACCAAAAAGTATTGATGTTTGGTTACTTGACTATTAAAACGCGATATACATGTCGCAGCCAACTTGCTTAATTAGCCGTTCAATGAACTGCCTAGCCGTTTAACTAAACCGCACTCTCTCCACTCTCTGCCACTCTCAAACTCGAAACGAATCTTCAAACTGCTAATATGGTGTCGACAAACCACAACCTTGATGGTGTTTTCCAAAGTTTCATTAAAACAACAAGT
Source organism: Pieris mannii (assembly GCA_028984075.1). Taxonomy (NCBI): domain Eukaryota; kingdom Metazoa; phylum Arthropoda; class Insecta; order Lepidoptera; family Pieridae; genus Pieris; species Pieris mannii. The sequence continues at coordinate 12,330,664 of CM054776.1, read as the reverse complement.
ACAATAGAAGAGTGTGGTAACAATAATAAGGTAAATTTGATTCAAGCTATTTTATTTTAAAAGATTTTTGTGTCAAATATTATATTTAATCTTTTTTATTTCTATCAAATAATTACTCTATCGTACAAATGGCCTAAGCATTAGCCACCCAGTTTATTAAATGATCTTAAAAACGCTACGGCTGGATATCTTTCAGGCCGCTAGTTAAACGGCACTGTTTAGTTAAGATCCTAGGCTGTTAATTGAATGGCGAATGAAACAAGTTGGCTGCGACATACACAAGGAGTGTTAGTTCAGTGGCTTCAACGAAAAATCACCTGCATCATGAACATAACCCCACATACAACCTTCACGTACTTACTCTCACCATCACACAAAATAGCCAAATAAAGTGATACCTTAGTAAAATGCTATACATTGCCCGCATTTGTGATGGCAGATGGGTCAAGAAGACCGTTACTTGAAATGGCCCAGTACGAAGAATAAAGAGAGGACGCCCACCAGGAACTTGGGAAGATGAAGGCAGAATTGAAAAATTGCCACAAGGAATAAAAAACAAGTGGAAGAATTTGCCTTTACTCCGTCGGAGTTCGAGTACAAGTGAAAAACATATCTCAATCAAAATAAAAAAAAATTATCACTTTTATTTTATTAGCTAATTAAATTTGATGTAAGGATAATGAATAATGAAACGGAAAACGCATTATTGCTGGTAGATATTGTGAAAATACGTTCCAAACAATTATCACCGCAGGCGAAAACCTGAACCAATTTTGCTGTGTGTTCGAAGCGCACAGTACTAACTATTTTTCCTGTGTGTTCGAATCGCACAGTACAGCGTCAATAAGGTCCCATTCTCCGCTTACTCTCGCTGCTTAATAGTTTTCTCGATTCTTTGTGAAGCATATGAGGGAAATATATTGTGATTTGAAAATATACTTAGAAAAGATTAATGGATAGCAAAAGGTGTTCCAAAACATCGGATAATATTTTTAGTTAAAAAAAACTTGGCAAGGTTTACTATGAATTCTGCTATTTAGTAACCTCGTTACAGGTATCAATTGCGATTCAATGTTTCAGAGTATGGCCGCAGTTCTCTAGCCTTTTCTGAATAAGCGTATAAGCGTATAATGGTCATTAGCCTGTACATCATTAGGTCGGCAAGGCTAAGTGTAATCTTCGTTATAAACTCATTCGCGTCAACCCTAATTTGTGCTGTAAAAACTTGCTTTACGAGTGTATAATGATAGTGTTTCTGTCTGAAACGCCTTGGAGTCTAGGCTATCGTCTCAGTCGCTTTATATCTTTTTCATGCAGTTTTAAACAATTTTTAAACGTATAGCTCGATATTAAGACAAAAACGGTTTGGGGACCAGATATTTGTAACTGTTTCGTGATTCATTTGTTTTCGGTGTTTCACAGCGTTTTCGGTGTTATATGCAGATTTTCTTTACCGTACTAGCGAGCGTTAAATGTACTTATAGACAGAAAGTTCATTATACTGCCGAGAATCGAGCCTACAACCTCAGAGAGGAGAGTCGCACGCTGAAACCACTGGGGCAACACAGCATACACATAATCTTAATTTTTTTTAATACATAAGTCTTGACTAACGTCCAAACCCAATAACCTATCTGAATCCATTTTTTAAATCTAAGATAGACATCTTATAAAGATCTTAATCCAAATATTGATAAAAGAGTGCCAATGAGCAATCGACGGATTGTAATAGCCATCTGTCAATCCAAGCTATTTATGGTAGGTCGGATCGGTGTATGTGGATAGACCTTTGTATGAAAATGACATTTCAACTGTGTCAACGGTGTCTGATATTAAAGCAAAACATTAACAATATTGAATAATTGTGAAAATGATAACATTTTAGTATAAAATTAAACAAAATTTATGTTCGATAAAATAATTTAAATGTGTTATTGAAATCAAATGAGTTTATAAATGCAAATTATATATTTTTGTGTTGCAACTGGTATTCGTTAATGATAAACACGGGGTCACGTGCTAGGTCATACAATTTTGATAATTATATTTATATACGCGAATCCTTCTAAGTACATATATTTATGTCGTAGAACAACAAAGTCTTGGTTTTGCTATGTGTATATCTGTCTTTAGCTAAAAAAAGTAAAAGTGCCTAAAGCCTTAAGTCAAATCCACGTTTCAATGTTTCCGTTTCCGACGAAACGAAAGTCTGATATCTGTGGTTTAAGCGAAGTCGGATACAGTATATTTGGTATTTTTAACTGCATGAATAAGAAAGCTATTTTTGCGTCGAATTATTTATGTATATTCTCTACTCGACTCGAAGGTTTGAATTTATAATTGTGTAACTTTGAGTATTTTATTTAATGTATAAATGTTTTTTTAAATAATTATGTTGTTAACCTATGTGGACATTTTGAGTGCTTTTCAGAAGTTGTGAGATAATTATTCGGTATTGCCATTTATTTCCACTAAGCTAGTATTTACAATATTCCGTTTGCAATGAAGTTGCGTCCGCCTATACATTTGTACCTCATTAATTTTGTTGAACAAAAATCTACTAAGTGAGTAGCGGAGCGAGATCGTGAATCTTCAATTGTAAATAGATATCAAAGGAATTTAATTAAAAACCTTGAACGATTTAAAGATTAATTTTTCTTAATACATTTTTCAAAAATTCTATTTTAGATTAAAAATGAATCTTATCCATAATTATTGTCGAAATAAATGTTCGTATTTTACAGAAAAATCTCAGAACAATTTCATTTTTTTATAAAACGGTCAATCAGGCAGAAGGCTTACCTGATGTTAATTGATACATCGCCCATGGACGCTCTCAATGCCAGAGGCCTCGCGATTGTGATGCCTTTTAAGAATTGGTACGCTCTTTTCTTGAAGAACCCTAAATCAAATTGGTTCGGAACTACTTCAGTGGGCAGCTGGTTCTACATAATGGTGGTTCGAGGCAAAAATGCCTTAAATATATATAAACGAACGGACGTCGAGGTGATACGAGTAGAATATCGTATTCTGACTCCACATCCGATGATGAAACTCAGCTGCAGCAGGTATTAATCCGAAAAACTTGTCTAAACAATTTCCGTGACAAATGCGGTGGAAGATGCAGAGACATCCAATCTCTAAGCTTAGAGATCAGGCCGCTCGGAAAAGGATTGATCGTCGACGATTCAATACTAAAATATCACTAGTAGGTACTGTATAATGTTATTGCTGATAAATATTAAAGGAGCGTCCGTCGCAGCTGATTCTATTGAAACTCAGATCAAGACTGATGAATGGACTAGCTACAATAGCGGAGATTAGGTTACATGTTTGTATAATGACACCAAAAACCTTATGTATTATAACTTCTTTTGGTATTTTTATTGACTAGCTGCGTCTTTATAGTTTCAGCAACAACATTTTTTTGAAGTTGTCATATTTCATGTGATTGTGAAGTATATAATTACGTATATTTTAGAATATGCCTGTACTACATTACGTTTTTAGTCAATCTCAGAATAAGCGGCTGCTTCGAAGGATATTTGCACAGCGATTATCTTTATATTGAAATATAACGGAGAGTCTTTGTGAATGCGAACATAAAATTAGAAATATTGTTTCTAAGCATCATCCGAGAGAACTTTACGTTTTATGATGCCGACTCTGCCTTTCACATGCCATTAATATTTTCAGTTTTTGCCTATTAAATCGCTTTAAGCTTTGTGCCGCTACGAAGTGACATATTCGTGCGATTATAAAAGAATATCAACAAAGACTGCTTCTTTTGAATGGATTTTTTTCTTAATTTTTTTTTCAGTCACATACAATTTGTGTCCAACTTTGTGTGTGAATGCACGTTTTAAGGAATTAATAAACAAATATTCTAAAAAAATGAAATCGGTTCTAAAAATTGCCTTCTTCTCTGCTACAATTACACTAATTTGTTTTTCCGTCTACTGTTGTTTACTCTATCATATGACCCTGTAATAATAATATTGGAACAGAGTTTCCGATCTGTCCGATCTCTGGATCATAGCGATTAAAAAGCCTAATGTTTATTGGAAGGTATAATTGTATTTTCTACTTAATAACTGGCACTTGTAATTGAGCGTTAAATATTATTTACTGACGTTCATGAATAAATTATATTTAATTTTAATGAGATCAAAGGCTGTGTTTGAAGCTTTAAATTGCTGCTTCAAACACAGCAACTTACCGCTTATTTGCGGCACCAGAGTGCAATTGACATTCGGTTGTATCCGGAATGATGCAACTTGATATGGTAATTTGCTTCTCTAATGGCTCTCTGAGTAATCGATATGGCGTTTAAATTTAACCCCAATATTTGCGAAGCTTCCCGCTGTAACTATTTGAAAAACAACTAACTAGCAACTTTGTCAACGTTGCCTGGAATGCTAATATATTTTAACAGAGTAGGGTTTAAAGTGCATTTACGGACATATATCTTTTCGTTTAGCCCTTAATTTCGCTGAGAATCCCTTCATCGTATGTATAGAAAAAAAGATCATTAGTGCACAGCCGGTGATAGAACCTACGACTTCAGGCATTCCCCCGAAGCCACTACGCCACCACTGCTCTATCTAAATAACAGTTTATTAGGGATAAATAATACCTGTAACTATATTTTATAATAATTATAAAGCCCTGTGACTGATTTTGTCTTTACTTAGAACAAGGACCAAACTGGCTTAAATTTAATACTTAATTGAAAGTGGTCATTTTTCCTTGAACTTGATTCAACATAGCTATTTGTGCTTACATACGTAAATGTTCACTCCAACTTTTGGCTGACGCAAAAATGTATACCCGTTTATTTTCATTTTGCATATTGTTTGGAGCTTCGACATACTTTTTTACATACTGCTGAATACAGTATTTTATCCGTATGTAATGCTTTTATAAAACAAAGGGACGAATGGAATCACAGGGTAACAAAACAACTTTTATGTAAAATACTTAAATATAGGCTTTCATATACTTAATTTACCCCTGTAAATGAAGCTAATGGGCACCTAATAGAATTTAGTAAAAAGCGGAATTTTCGTTCCATTATCTTTAAATTACTTATGATATAGATGGCAACGTATCACACAGGTGGGACTGTGGCCAATCCCCAGTCCAGTGGCCAGACCATAGACTATGGTAGATGCCTTCCTCTATAGAACGAGCTATATTCTTCGTTTGTCTACACTATTCTATAAAACCTTAAAGATAAACAATGTTTTTAACTCGTCTAGCATCTCTATAATAATTACATCAATAAATAAATAATAAATTATATTTCCATTTAACATTACTATTGATAGCGAGTATTAACATACCTATATGACACTGAAATTAGATTTTCAAATCCTACATTTACGCAAATGCTTCTTCATTTGTGTCGTTGTTGTGTGTGTGTTGTGTGATTAAATCAAAATTATCCTTTCATATTTTTTTACTCTACGACTCTTTCGCCTGGTTCCTGTAGTCAAGTTTAAGCTATTTATAAAAACAATCTTTCAAATTTATTATTTTAAGTACAGCGTTTCTTCTTCTCTTTCTGTGAAATTGTATTTAAGCTGTGATGAAAACAGATAATTGCTTTAGTAAAATTGTACAATTGGATTGATGTATTCTTTGTGAATACTAAATGACAAGTCTTCCAACATTTAATACAGACATTTTAAGATTGTACCGAACTTCATCTAAGAACTGTATTTTGTTACAGGAGTGTCTGACGCCCAATAATTAATTCACAATCTCAGATTGAAATAATCTATTAAAATATACCTGCCTATGTTTAAAACATATGCAATAGCTTTTTAATTATTTAAAAAAACTTGTGTAAAAATCTTAAGATAGGATATTGTCACAGATGAAGTGTCATTTTCATACTTGATAGCTTGTATCGACAGATGGCTATTACAATCCGTCAATGGTTTATTGACACACTTTTAACATTATTTGGATTAAGATGTATATATCAAAATGGATTGAGATAGGTTATTGGGTTTAGGCGTTAAACGACCTGTTCGATAAATACTTTTTGCTATTTATATTTGGAATATGCCTCCACACACTGTGCATATATAATGTTATGTGTTACGTCATATGAGGCTTTAATTTACAATGAGATCCCAGCTGACCACAGTTGCTACACAACACCGGAAACGAGTTTAATTAAATGAAACTTTATTAAAATCGCGTAAGCAGTAAATATTATATAATAATATTAGTTTGTCGAATCACGGCTTCACCTTAAAACATCCCCAATTTGTTTTTTTCTTTACGACTTGTATATACCCCAAGTAATATTAAGAAGTTTGTTTTGGACACCTTAACATTTATATTAGATGCACGTTGTAAAAGAGGTGAGGTTTTTTTTATTTTTCTTGAGCTGTCGTAAAGTGGAGACAAATTTTACCAAGAATAAATATTTGTATTAATTGCTGTGTGAAATACGAAACAGTGTCAAGCATATATTGATTATGATAAAAATATCTGTTATTTTTTTTTGGTTCCATGACTTTACAAATACGCTCGTCAAACGAGTTTTTATAACAGGTTGATATTAAGCAGATTCTATGCTTTTATTAGAATTGATATAAGTTTGTGAATTATTGATTTTTAGCGGTAATTGTCTTTAGTTAACACGAGCTGAGTTATCTTAATCGCTAATTTATTACACTACATGAATAACAGCTGGCGTGCGCGATGGCTGAGGGTCAGGCTACGTTAAGAAAATCGGAATTTTAGATTTATCCTAAATATATAATTTAGGTAATAAATTGAACATTTTCTCTATTAGTATTTTTACGTCTTTAACTTACGTAGTTAATAATATTACTAAGGCTAGCCAGTTCTCTAGCCTCCCCCAACTAACTGACTTTCTCTAAAATTATGGAGCCAGGGAGAAAATTTTTCAAGATAAATAAAGATGGACTGATGAATCCACCGTGCAAAATTGTGAATTGGTGTAGTTGGTAACTACCTTTAGTACATCTTTGTTATCCCCAGAATTGGTTCCATAGTTAGCCAATCGATTTCGTCATGATGACGTGAATTTTTAAAGTTCTTTGTTCCATGTAGATGTTGCACACATTCTTTAGGGTATCTATTAAATTAGGGCAGGATCTTGCAAGTGATTCGTCATGATTTTTGATTTGTCATGATTAATTCCAATCCTATTGCTTGTCTAACAGAACCCAATGAAACTATATTCAATGGGTTTTAAATAAAATTCTATAAAATTAAACTCTCATCCCCGAGGTCGTAGGTTCGATCCCCTGCTGTGCACCTATGGAGTTTCATTATATGTGCCCATTTAACATTCGCTGTGAAGGAAACCGGTGACGCCGACTGATAGCCTACTTGCCTATTAAAAATGGTATTTGATGAAACAAATACAATTATATATATATAATACATATTATCCAGTAACATCCAGTACTAATTTATCTTTTTTCCCAACCACAGTAGCTTCATGATGGGCCCCCAAAGATTTGGTCGATTCCCAATTGCGTCAGGGGATTACAAAGAACGCTTACGTACTTCAATATGAGAAGAATTTCATCCAGTATTGGCTGTTTATTCAACAGATTTTTTTCTCTATGTAAGGAAAGTGGTCTATGATAAGTATATAAGACATATACATATACAAAGATAGACGTAACATTTATTAAAAACAAAAACCCACGCATATAAACACATAAAATAACAATAATCAAAGAAAAAAATACAGAAGTACATAATTCATAATTTGTATATGTGTGTAGATCGAATAGAATTTTCCGTATGGGTCTTCTAAACGGGCCATGTTTTGCTGGAATTGATGGCTGCACTATTGGCAAGTAATTGCCCGGCCATCACAAAAAATTTTTAATGCAGCTGATGGCCGAGCAATCTATGGCCGGGCCATGTGTTGCAATAGGACACCAATTGTATGGCCCATGATGCAGACTCCTAAACGGGCTACACATACCGACAACAATGGCTGACGAAATCACACTTGTCGCAGCAGCTTATAATATTGTTTTAAAAAACAAACAGAAAAAGAAGAGATTGTGGATTCGACCTTACTTAAATAGGCGTGAAACTGTAGACAATTTGAGTCTAGAAATAAGCCTTGATAATAAATTATTCAAGAATTATTATTATTATTTTTACGTAGTTGTCAAAATGCAGCTGATCGCAAAACACAGAATAGAGCTACATATCGCATAGAAAAGGATACACTGTGCCATAACAAAGAGAGTGACTGAAACAACAATAAAACTGGCTGTGCAATATTGCAGTTGAATTCGATAGCCTAGCGATCGTCCGGCAACCCATTGGGGCAATACCGGCCAAAAGTGGCTATACAAAATATGTTTGGCTAAATGGCCGGGACATTACTGCAATATTGCATAGTGTGGCTGCTATTGTTTGCAATGTTGCCGGGCAACTGTATTGCAGCCATCATTGCAGCAAAACATGGCCCGTTTAGAAGCCCCAGTACACAATGAACTCTTGCTCGGAAAATATTTCGACGTCAGTTTTTGAAGCCTATTATATTATAGACATGTTCAATTAGACACCAAAGACTTTATTAATTAGGCTAGACGTCGCCATGCCGTCTAATCTATTTAAAACGTAAACATTGCATACATTTTTACTTTAAATCTTTTCTCTCACATATAATTTGTCTAATTAAGACGCATTTATAACAATTTTTCTCACACAGCACCTGCGCCGGCCTACTTAAGGAGTGCTCGCCTTTGTTTATTTTCCCAGAGCAACATAATAGTTCTCTAGAAAGAATGAAAGTGCTTTACAAAGCCGTCTGCATCACAAAATGTATTGTTTTAGATCAAACATGACTCTGGTTTTATGATTACCCGTATCTTTTAAGGGCTAATGAAATGTAAACAAATAAAAACCCATATGAACGTCTTAAGTAATTAACATAAGCGTGTAATGTTTCACTTCAGATCATAGATATCTTTCTATTACCTTTTGGAAAATTACACTATAATGTTTTAGGGGTAAAAAGTTTGTTGCAGGGTTCTAAAGTCAACAGCGATGTAGTTCCTCCCCAGCTTCATTAAACAGGGTGAATTGGCCGATGTGAATGGCCCTTGCTGAGCCAACGTCCATTCGACATCATTCATGGCCGCAGAAGACCGTGAGCTTTAACGGCTGATCGCTTGGCTGGATGCGGACAAGTCTAAGCTGTTACCGTGTCCTGCCTCGGGCGATTGTTGGTGGTGCCGTGGGGTTTTAGTGGGTGCACGGTGGCGAGTCCCACTTAACCCTTCACCACCATGCAACCGTGCCGCGGGAGGGTATGCGTAACGCATTTCCCCTGGAAAAAAAAATTGCGATATCGTTGTTCATTAATAAGGCTTTTACCACGCAGAAGTTTTCACCAGTAAAGTGGGGTCACCCTGCATCTTCTACAACTGAGTTTTATCATGGAATGTGGAGGCAGAATACGAAATTCCATCCGTATTACATCAACTTCCGTCGTTCCACAACTGAGCGTTTCTTTAGGCTGCTTTTGCTACGCACCACCTCTATGTGGAAGAACTGAAGTATTTCCGATCCATTTCAACTTAATATCTTTGAAAGAAAAACAGCGTACCAATAATTAAAAGGTGAGCCACCTGCCCGTTGGCCCCCTGATAAGCCCCTGCTAAGGATTTTTTTGTATATAAAAATGTACAAAAAAATCCTTAGCATACATGATAATAATATAAATATTTTCAAAGGAATTTAATAACAGAGTAGCTGTCCTGTTTTTTTTATGGAACAGGGGGCAAAAGGGGCCGGAGGCTCACCTGTTGTTAAGTGATACCGCCGCACATGAACACTCGAGCCAGGGGGCTCGCGAATGCGTTGCCGGCCTTTTTTTGTTTGTTAAATCTATGATTTTGCCCGCTTACATAGAATATATCAGATCATTCATCAGATTTTCGCGAATGTTCTTTATCGCACTACGCTCGCAAAGTAGAAGTGAAAAATGAAATCGATTTTAATTAGCCACTCCAACACTGGATTTCCGTTGAATTCACCAACCTTCTAAGTTTAATACCTGGATCTGAATGAAACCCAGTTTAGATTATACAGGGTAAAACTGAGAACCAAATTAATGGAAAAGTTTCAAACCCTCTTTGGTTTGGAACTTTGAATTTTATTTACTCATACAGCGAGACTCTGTGCTGACCCTGGGAAGACCCTGCTTTACCTATCGGGACTTCTAATTGACAATAAACACGAATTTAATTCGGGAGTGTATCCTTATAAGTTTTCTACGACATAAATATATATGTTTTTTAGATAAAAAATTTATTTAAAGTAGGAAAAGTAAAGTGAGATGAAAATCTGTTAAATTATTTCATTTTTTATTTTGATTCAATAAAAGAACATTTAGGTATAATAAAATAAAGCAGGGAATGCTGTGTCGTGGGCAGCTAGTCTCTTCCGTTCAACATATTAAATGTTCTTGACAATCTACAACTACTAAAGAAAAGAAAAGACAAGAAAGATGAAAAGGCCAATAAGATTTTTTTAAATTTACAAATACTATTACAACTGCCACATGCCACATAGCTGGATGTAACCATATATTTTTTTACTAATATCTTACTTACACTAGGTAAGGTTCAATACATTTCATATCGTTATTTCATATATGAGCCAATCTCAGTGATGGGCCACTATCAATCAACCAACCACTAACAGAGGGCTTGAAGCCACTCCAACTGCGTTATTAACTATTTCCTTCATTACATAGCAATCTTGTAAGGATCACTGGTTTTATGGGTCACAATTCGTTGGTGAAAATGTGAGTTGCGGAACGATGTCACCAATCTAAATATCGATAAATGTGATATTGGAACAGAAATATCTGATATGTTATATTTTCAAATTGTACAGGGATACAAGTGGCATCCTAGTCATTAAGATTGGCAGTCGTTAGGTCACGTGTTCCAACCCCAACTATTTTATATCAATGCGTATTTGCACAATTATCAGTTGCAAGGAATTTGTGGATAACGATTTCCTCCCAACCAATCCCAGACCAACGGCTGTCAGGCACAGGCTGACTTGAGTGTAAAGAAAAAATATCAAATAAATGCAGAAATTCGGCAAAAATAAAGTATTTCGCCACTCAAAAATATTACGTCCTTTTGTATGGGAGGTAAGTAGATTTTTTAAATAAAATATATTTAATTAATAATTGTATGTACCACTGCTATCTATGCACTTTTGCACTTTTAGGTCATTACTAAAACTCTTTCGGACGGGAATGAATAAAATTCGTATTCGACTGCACCTTGCTTCGTGCAACGTAAAAATATCTTGATATCCAAAATTTTTTTTATAATCTGTAGGAGAATCTGAAAAAATACAATTATTGTTCTAAAATCTATAACGTAGCAGACATTATTGACCCAAATATGCAAGTATATATGAAAGTCTTCGAGAATTGGAAATATTTGTATATTCGAATTCTCATGACGGTAGAAACTATGAATTATTTATATTTGCGATATATCTTTGTCAAGCCCGTCTGTCCCTCAATACGTCTTGAACGTGCCCAATGTTACATACATTTATATGTTGTTTACTCAACATATATATATTTAAAATAGTCTAAACATTCCTCTTACCGAAGCACTTTTAAATTTTAAGAGAGCCTTAAAAGTACTTAAATATTTTAACACTTATAAACCGGAATCAGTGAGATGGGTTCAAACAAATGTCAAACTTAAACAACCTTGGACGATTATTATAACCTATTAACAGACAAGATTTATTTACAGCATAAAAATAATGTCAAACCATAATTCTAGCTGCTCACGATCTTTTTAGTATTTGCAAATAAAATTTTAAAATCGCAATAATCTAATAATAGTATTTTATTTTGTAAGCAAAACATGGCCCAAGTCCCATCCAAAAAATGTATAAGTTAGACGCCCACGATACGATTTTATAGGTAGGAATTTATATATTAAAAGGTCATTGAAATATTTTTAAAAATCTATTTAATAGTTAAGAAATTTAATGTGTTATATTAGTAAGGGGTGCCTGGCTCCGCTGTCCCCAGGATTATCGTCAAAGTTTGATCATATGATATCCTGTATCCTGACTTGTGTATGTCTGTAAATGGCAGTAAAGGTGAAGATGAAATTATGACCATGCGTCATACTTTTGAACGTGTGCTTCTTGTGGTGACTGGTCGTACTTGAATTCGTGTAACATAGTATTTGAGCGTTGTTCCCACGAGAATGTAAGTGCGTGCTCCTAATTCACCATGCCCATGCAATCTTTGTTTTTATTTTATTTTATTAGTATTTATTACTTATGATGTCATGTGGAACAAGGGTAATGGTTGCAGCTCCTTACAAACGCTGTTTAAAACAAAAGAAAATTTGACGATTAAAAAGAGTGGCGGAGAGTTTATTGCCAGTTCTTCACTTCCCTTCAACGCCCTTGAATTGAGAACTGACAGTAAATATAAAATTAGAATAATTTAATGTATATTTCTTTTGTTTGACGTTCATAAGTGTTTTAGACATTATATACTATGAAAAATTGTATTACTTAAACATAAATTTAAACTTACAAATACCTTAACAAACAAACGCAATGCAATTAATCACATCCCATTCTTATCATCCGGAACTATCATAGGCTGTCGTGATTATACTCAATAAACAGCTTGCATAGCGTTAAAAGTTTTTCCACGTTATCATTGCTTACAATCGGATTTCACCTCTATAGAACTTCAGTTCTATATAATCAAATCAAATCAAAATTATCTTTATTCATATAGGTAAACACGTACACTTATGAACGTCAAGAAAAACAAATTATATTAATTGTAAATTTACATTTACAACCAATATATAATGAATCAAATACAAATAGAATTGTTTATTTTGTTCGTTTGAAGTATAATAGCTAAGCCGATGGCACTGGGGGTCGAACCGAATAATAATAGTAAAAAAATCTCATCCTTGCGTTGCTATTCAGAACGCATTTAGAGTTAAGAATTTAACGCGGATATCTTATAACATAATTGAATAACTCAGAAAAATCTTTGTAATTTTGGTGTTGCTAATTAATTGCGGAGTACGACTCACTAATGTGCATCGCGAATTCAGCAAGGCAATTATGTCAAAGTGTTAATTCGACATGATATATTATAAATGGATCACAATAATTTCCGTTCCACAACTGAGTGATTTTCAAGGCAGTTTTTGCCGCGTACCACCATTTTGTGGAACCAGCTGCCCACTAAAGTATTTCCGAACAAATTCGACTTAGCGTTTTTCAAGAAAAGAGCGCACCAATTCTTAAATAGCTGGCAGCGCACTCACGAGCCCTCTAGCATTGAGAGTGTCCATGGTATCACTTAATATCAGGTTAGCATCTGCCCGTTTGCCTTCTGTTCTAAATAAAAAAAACATATGCAAACAGCCTCGGTAGCTTAGTGGTTAACATCCAACAAAAGGGTAAACACGGTGGTTTACCCTGGTACAAGTGATTGTATTTTTATCTTAAACTTCAATTCACGAAAAATATGGAAAAGGATAGTTTCACGTAATAATATTCTTTAAATAATTATATATAAATACATAATAATATAAGCCTTTATTGAGACAGAATTTTGCATTTTACATTACAATTTCAATCTTATACTAGTCTCTAGTGAGTCGGTGACACTGACAACCCATCTGTTTGCCCAACTTTGGCAAAAGCCAAAAATTGACGATTTTTTTTCGACTGCAACTCTGTTCTGAGCTTTTCTTTTCCATATTCTCCCAGTAACGGTTTTATTTCCTCCTTTCTTCCAAACTGTCTACATCTATTATTTCTGGGGTACCAATGTATGATCTATTTCTTCCACTTTTCTTACGTCTTATACGACCCGCCCAATTCCATTTCAATCTTCGTATCCTCGTTTTGACTTTTGATATACAAACCGTCCAATCCTGTCCTTACCTTTCTAAACTGTCAAATAAATCCTCAGTAATTTAAAATTCTTCAAAGATATGAAAGGGCACAAATTGTGCGTAACGGGGCCAAAGCTCGTTAATACCGTTTGTTTAGCCTTGATTTGAACTTTTAGGAAAGCTCTCTACCTATTTTGTAAAAATAAAACTTATTGGGACAAACAGGGCATTCCCTAGTGAGATGATTTATTGACAGCCTTGGGTACGTCTTACATGATTTGTGGTTCTATTACAATGCTCCATAGTATAATAAGGCTAGAATAAAACCTGTTTTATCATGATAATAAACTTTTTCTATGATTTATTACGAGCGAGTCGTCCACGCGTTTTGATGTGTAACTTTTGATTTTGTTTTGCAGGGACAAGCAATCAAGAAATAATATTAATACTGTAATAAGTAGATTTTTTGAACAAATTACAGAATTTAACTTTTAGTAACGAGATTTGTATGAAGAGAACTGGATGAATGTTACTCAAGACAATGAGGAATGAAAAAAAAACCATACAAGAACTAGACCACTAAAAATAAATAAATCTAACTTCTTTTTTTTTACTTACACTAACATAACTATTGTTTTTATATATGCAATAGATGGCAAACGATCGCGTTGCCGGCCTTTAAGGGAGGAGTACGCTCGAATTTTGAATAGTTGGAGGTCATATCTCTCAGGGAAGAACTCCACCGGTAGTCGATTCCACAGTTTGCTTTTTTTTATAGAACAGGGGGCAAACGGGCAGGAGGCTCACCTGATGTTAAGTGATACCGCCGCCCATGGACACTCTCGATGCTAGAGGGCTCGCGAGTGCGTTGCCGGCCTTTTAAGATTTTGACGTTCATAAGTGTACATTATGTTACCTATATAAATAAATGATTTTTGATATGATTTGTACGCTCTTTTCTTGAAGGACCCTAAGTCGAATTGGTTCGGAGATACTTCAGTGGGCAGCTGGTTCCACAAGGTGCGCGGCAAAAACTGCCTTGAAAAACGCGCTGTTGTGGAACGGCGGACGTCGAGGTGATACGGGTGGAATTTCGTATTCTGCCTCGACGTCCGATGATGAAAGAAAATTGCTAGTTCGCAAAAGAAAATGCCTCGTGAACCGGACTTTGGGAGATTTCCAGCCATGTTGTTGGTGAAATTGTGAATTCATACGGCAAAATACTAATATTAAGGAATGTAAAGTAATTAGTTAGTTGTATGTGTTAATAAAGCTTTAAAATAATAATAATTGTAACGAGATTTTTGTCACCTTTTATAATTGAGGAAAAAGCGATATGACATTATTAGAATTTTTATACGATAAAATAAATTAGTACTAAAAAAACGATAACCGATACGAAAATTGGTTAAAAAAAATTGTTTCGTGTAAATATCAAGTACGTAAAATAAAGTGTGCTAGTTCTGTGTATATAAACGCGCAGTACGAATAGCCTATATCAAAGGCTCCTAGATCATTTCATAGAAAACAAAGACGAAACAATTCGAGAACATGCTAGGCGCAGGCGAATTTTCCGATTCGCAAAGCAAAAAGACTTGCCTGATTGATTCATCAGTCGCCTGAGCTGGGAGATTAAATTTGGACAGTAATTGTGCCTGATCCTACGTGAAAAATTCCACGGATTTCAGAACAGGTATAGATACGTTTTCTATCACGCGCATTTCTATCTAGTAAGATTTTCGTAATTATTTCACGCGATATTATGGAGTTTAGAATTTTCATTCACAGAATAATTTTTAAATATATTGTACATTATAAAGCTGGTATCTGAGCGAATGAGAGTGTTGGCCTAGTGGCTTTAGCGTCCGACTATTTACCCTCAGTTTGTAGTTCCGATCCCCGGCACCATTGGAGTTTCTATCATATGCGCATTTTTCATTCGCTCGAACGTTGTTGGAAAACATCGCGAGTCGAAGGCGTGTGTCAGGCACAGGGGGCTGATAACCTACTTGCCTATTAAATTGACAAATGAGCACTAAGCATACAGAAATATGAGGGCCAGACCTAAAAGATTGTAGCGGGGTTTAACCCTGTAGGAAAATATCGTGAGTCGAAGGCGTGTGTCAGGCACAGGGGGCTGATAACCTACTTGTCTATTAAATTGACAAATGAGCACTAAGCATACAGAAATATGAGGCATAGACCTCAAAGGTTGCAGCGGGTTTTATGCCTTTCAAATTATAATATAAATAATATTATACAATAGAAATAACAGTGACGTGAAGTAAACGTACAATGTTTACACTAAAAACTAAAATATATTTCTTGGTAGTTATTGTTATGATGCATTATTAAAAGTTGTTATAAAGAACATCGAACCACACACACAATGTAACAAACATTCGTTTCAAGACGAAACTGACACACTGACAAACTAATTGTATAATTTATTGTAACTTCTATAAGCCTTCGACACAGATAGTCTATCATAATGCTTTTATTTGTTGTAGAAAATGGAATGTGATAATTATGTAACAAAATATTCTAGAACAAATAACAATAGATGATATGGTGGAACGTAATGTAACCTTCGAGACACGTCTAATGGACTGCGGAGAGCACTTTGAGCTGACACAGACATATTTATTGAACTTTAGCACGAAACAACGTATAGTGCTTGAGTAATTTTGCTGATAAAAGGTTTTTATTTCTTGACTAGAATTTGTCATATCAAGTGTAATTACTTAATTAAATTATGACCACCCTCTATATGATTGGGGATATCGAGCCTACAGGCACCTAAAATTGTGTGCTCTTTCTATCATCAATGGGAGGTGCTTCTTTCTTATCTTCCAGGGCGAATACCAACCGGGAGTCGATTCCACAGTTCACTAGTTCGCAAAAGAAAATGTCTTTTGAATCGTACAGCCGAAAACTTCCAACCATCAATGTAGTACTGATGAAATTTTAAAGTAATACGTTTAAATTTATAAGTGTAAAAGGTGTATAGAAACTCGCATCGCCGCTGTATCCGCACGCATTGTTTCTGATTGCGTCGAGGTGAGGACCGCAGTCTTAACCGACTGACACCTCTTTCTCTCTCACTGCTTGTCAGTGTTCACTAAATAAATAGTTGAGAAGATATTTCTTAAGTAAGTTGTAAAATGATCTACCCACATTAATTGGTAAAATTATTGATATCTGATATGATATTACTGTATCTCGTGTTTTACTTCTGATGTCTGGGCCTATTCCGACATACATTTATTACTTTATCATTAAATGTTTATCGCAAAAATCACTCACAATATTCAAAGGAAATAAACTCCTCTAGTACAGAAGTGAGATTGTCAATTTTACACTTTACTTTGAATTTAAAATTGTGAAGCTTACAGCATATGCAGCTGTATTGTCGAAGCCAAAGCAAACTTTATTCAAATAATCTTTTTACAAAACAGTTTTGAAGCGTCGAATTTAGGAAATAGTTTTGACCGAAAAGAGGACTCTCTGTAGTAGGTATTCTTTTGAAACATTTAAGCGTTTCTCAGTATATAAAAGAAACACATATAATTTTTTTCAAATGGGTTTTAGTAAGTCATAGTAATGTCTTACACACATTTCCGAAGCGAACTTTGGTCATGGATGCCGATACGGCGTCAAAAGGATGTCCATGATTGGGTAATCAGAAACGCAATACATGATGTCATTCCATTTAACCAATCAAAATCCAGCGATACACTGTATGGATTTGTTTGTCTCGCTGTCGAGGATTGCCGATTGGATAAATATTAAGATTTTGAAATATTTGTGCAAGATCAGGAATGGAAACATAAATACTAACAACGACAGTGACTTTTCCAATAAAACTATTCCTAGCTGGAAAATATTTGATGTATTTTTAGAAAAAAAAACATATCGCGTAGTTGTCATTTATTTATAGATGCCTTCACAAATTTGTGTTTCATCGCTGTAGTATAAGATCAGGTCTTATAAATCTATTTTATAAATGTTCTATTACGGTTTGACACAAATATATGTGTGTGATATTAAATTCAAAAGGTCATCTAACACCTAATAAAAACTCTTTTTACAAACAATTATTAGTATAGATTGTTTAAAAATAGGGCTAGTGCATCCACTTTACGCATATTTAGGGCGGCCGGGCGTATAACAATTTGTCAAGCAATTAATAATTGTATTCGTAGAAATCCATTGGTGCACTGCAGCTAAAGCTCGGCTAAAACATTTGAGTCAATATTTTATAAATAAATAATAAATATCTTAACATATTTCTCTAAAACAGGTTCCAAATAGTTCGGTGACTTTAAGTATACATTAACTCTAAAATAAATTGTTACAATTTAAATGAAAATGAAATCGTTAACTATTAATAAAGACATTTTTTTATGTTACAGGAGGCAAACGGGCAGGAGGTTATACCGCTGCCCATGGACACTTGCGCTGCCAGAAGGCTCGCGGGATTTAAATAATTGGTCCGCTCTTTGTTCGAAGGATTCAAAATCGAATTGGTTCGGAAATACTTCAGTGGGTAGCTGGTTCCACGTAGTGCGGGGCAAGCACTGCCTTTGTGGAACGCTCAGTTGTGGAACGGCGGACGTCGAGGATAGTACCTTGTATTCCCTTGACGTCCGATTATCAAAAAAAAAAAAAATTTTTTGGATTAGGATATAATTTTTTAATGTTTTAGCCAAATTTTTGTAATAAAAAATAACATCGGTAGGAAAACTAAATTTAGTAGTTTTATAAAAAAAATATAATTATTATGCCTCAGGACATTTATACTTATTATAGTGTGTAAAAGTAACTAATATAATTCATAACAATACAATAGCTAATATTCTTAAATGTTTACTAGAAAATTAGTATGCATGACAAATCAAAGCTAATATTTGTGATTTTGTACATAGTTCGTTGACCTTCTAAATTTCGATTTGAAGCCACAGAAGTGGATAATGAATACATAGACAAGAAGTACTTAATTGCGGTTAATAAGAAGCATAATATAAATAATAATTTTAGGAAGGTTCTCAAATACCACTTATTCTCATTTTCTTTTAATTGAAGTACTATTTCGTGTCCTTAACAAATTTTGTTTACGTTGAGAAAAGAGGCAGATGATTACTTTTTATTTTAATAAACTTGAATTTGGAATTCAAATATTGAATCGGAAATAAACACTCCAATTTTATTTGTTCCTAATTTAAATTTTGGAGACAAAGCTGATTGGTGAGAAGCTAAAACGGAAAACAAAATCGTCCGTTTGATTGTGAATGGGCGTCATTTTCATGCATGATGTATCGGGAATAGACTTTAGGCTTACTATTTGAAAGAGTAGAGTACACACTTCATGGCTGCCCACACATTTAGACTTAAAATTGTTAAAAATCTCGGACACCAATATAAATACCTACTATAGTTTGTTTTTTTTTGCTGAGACAGGTAAGGAGCAAGCACAGTTTAATAATAACCTAGACGTAATGACAACATCCGAGCATACGACTCGACTTTTTAAAGCTCTGCAAAGTTTTTCACCGAAACTTTGTTAGCTAGTGATCAGTGTGTCGAGAACTATATCAATTATTCATGTTTTCAGAAAATCCCATCTTTTAAATCGAGAATGGAAACTTATACTTTTTCTAGCGTAGCTAGCAATTTTTATCCTTTATATAATCTATATTATGAGATTTTAATGAAATATCTAGAGTGGCATTTAGTGTATTAAAGTAGGTGACGTTTTTTCAAATTCAGAACAGTGCCTCTATAAGATAAATATTGAGTTTTTGTACCACGTGACCCAGTGGGACATCACCGATTCGAACATTTAAAAGAACTTAATCGAATTTCAACGTTAGATGACGTCCTAAATAAACGCTTACAAATAATATTGACCATGGGATTTCTATTTGCAATCGCTTAATGTTTAAAATATTGATATGAATATTTATTTTGAAATTTAAATAATATTTTACGAAAGCACTTATAATCACTTATGTAACATAATTCGTTGCCCACTTGTTTCAGAAAACAATTACTTAACCCAATGGAATTTTCCTTGTAAAATTAGAAGCATCCACTGTTAATTTTTTTTTTGACGTTCATAAGTGTACATTGTGTTACCTACACGAACAAATGATTTTTGCCTTTTTTTGACATCTTGCTCATAACGCGAAAGAAATCATCTTAAAAATACAGAATATAGTCTAAGACTTAAACAATGATCATTTTAATACAAAGAATAAAGTCAATCTGACTTTAAGCATTCTTATCCGTATTGACATCTGTCAAACACTGTTTATCAAATCTTAGAAAATCTGACGCAATCTAAAAACCCCGCCGTTGGGCAAAATTTGATGAGCCTTTGATGATCTCATTAGGCAATGACTGGTGTCTACTTCGGATTCCACTTGACAAGACATATTAGGTGGGTGGATGATCAATTCTATGATTATAGCTAAAAATATTTTGTTGAAGTTGAACTTTATTTGAGGTCAACTAACTGAGATATATAGAATACAAAATCTTGTAAGTAATTTGTACTTATGTTATCTAATGATATTAAAAATTCGTTCCAACTTCCAAAAATAGAATAATGTGTACTAACTAAAGATAGTAGGCGTTAGAATATTCGATAACGTCTACTTAACTAACAAAAGATAATTCTGAATATATAATAAAAGTTGTAAGCATATTAAAACTCGTATACAATACTTACGTAAAAGTATTTTATCATAAGCTATGAATTAACTTTATCGCAATAATTATTTAATTAAACATTTTTTTGTTTTTCTATTTAAAGTATCTCATTAAAAAGCCGATATTTTATTCATGTGAAATAAAAAAATCTTCATCATATGAAATGCGTTTTGAATGGAGAGAACAAAAATAGATTTTCTTGCAAGATCATATTTGATTATTTAAAATATGTACCGTTAATTTTAAGGTACAAAAAATAGATTTTCTTGAAAGATCATATTTAATTATTTAAAATCATTGCAATTTATGCATTTTGGCCATGTTAGAGGTCTTTAATTTTATACTAAAAAACCATTCGGACGAAAATAAAATCTGGAAAGTCAGTTTCGATTGCCCTATCAGAGTTGGACCTAGAAGAAGTTATCTAAATTTCGAAAAAATGGTACTGTTTTGGAGTAAGGTAAGGTCCGAGCAGTACGATGAATGTCTTATACGTTCCATTTGAAGGTCCTCTAATTTGGTAGCAGTATGTAGTGCAGTGTGTGGTCTACCATTGCCGTGAGTGGCCTAGAGAAAAAATAAATTTGGAATTCCTATCCAAAGAGGAGATTCTTCGGATTTCGACAAGACTCCAATTTCATACGTAAGGACGCAATATAATTACTATTTAATCAATTTGAATTAAACGTTTGAAATATAATTCTAGGCGCCTAGCCTGGATAAAATAAATCTTGAGAAATTAATTAATTATAAATAGACTTTCAATTTATTAAGTGTCATCATAAGCGTTTAATTGAAATTTAGAAGTTTTATTTATCAGACAAGTTTGAACGTCTTAAGACTAAAATCACACAGCATCTAATTAAAAATGAATAGTTTTTATTAGATTTACAACAATTCGCTTATAGTTTAAATAGTAAATGCAGTGTTGACTTATCAGTCAACTCTTTTTATCAAAATAGTTTTAAAATGCAACAACTATTTTATTTTTATATAGTATAGCTATGCAGTATAACAATATCTCATTCAAGAAAAGAGCGTACCACAGGCCGGCAACGCAGTTGCGAGCCCTCTGGCATTGAGAGTGTCCATGGGCTGCGGTATCACTTTACATCAGGTGAGCCTCCTGCCTGTTTGCCCCCTGTTCTATGAAAAAAAAATGAGCAGCTTATGTCTGAAAGTCGTGGTCAACAACAAAACATCTAAAGCAGACAATCTGTTTCCACCGATTTCTGCCCAACACCTCTCTCATGACATTGGACAATGAGTTGGTGAACGGCCACGTGATGTTTTGCCTTCTGTGTGTTTCGCCTCTGCGCATTGTATGGCCGAAATAAGATACGGTTCACTGTATGCAAACGGTAGACAAGCGAGTCAACCATAATTTAAATTATCAAGATAATACTGATTGTCAACAAAATTTGACCAGAAACCATTGATACAAAAAATTGTATATCAATGCCAGAAACTAATGATTCAGTTGGAATTGCCTGTATTACATATGAAAATTACTTGACTACCAATTAACTATAAGCAGTCAATTAAAAAACTCGCTTTAAATAGTTATATTAAGAACGTCAACTCAATGAAAATCTACGATCCAGTCCAATTTAACAAAGGTCCGTGAGCAGTCAGCGAATTCTATTAAGCGAATGATTAATGGTGGCTAAGTGTTCAAAACTGTGATCGGATTTCCCCGATTCAGTTTTTGTATATGGACGCACAATAGCTGTCAAATAGAATGCCTTTGTAAAGGCTTACCTTAATATCTTAATATATATAAATCTCCTGTCACGATGTTTGTCCGCGATGGACTCCTAAACTACTTAACCGATTTTAAATTAAATATGCACACCGTGAGCAGTCTGGTCCAACTTAAGAAATTATATATAAATTTTATATAGTCGCCATTTTATTGTATTGCAAATTATTTGTTTATTATTTGATACAATTCTAACAGATGGCGCTGTGTTAAAAATACCAATGTTTCACATAAGCTATTCCTTCCAAATAAGTTCTCCTACCGTTTCCCTTGAATAGTTTACTACTACTATGTAATATAACAAAACCTTAGCCACAACAACGCTTGGTCGAGTCTGCTAGTATTATTATATATAGCTGAGTTTCATCATCGGACGTCAAGGCAGAATACAAAGTACCGTATCACCTTAACGTCCGTTGTTCCAACTGAACGTTTCTTGAGGCAATTTTTGCCACGCACTATGTGGAACTAGATGCGAACTGAAGTATTTCTGAACCAATTCGATCTAGGGTCCGTCCAGAAAAGAGCTTACCATGGGCAAACGATACAGACTATAGTCTACGATCGTGCGCTTAAACTAATGCAATGAATTTACAGATTGTAAGCACAAATATTGCTTGTCTTGCGTCAGGGAAAAAGGTATAAACTACGGCGCATTGACAAACTTGGCTAAAAATCGGTTGCAGCGCTATATAATTATCATCCACCGCCGCCATCACTACGGAGCGTTTTTTAAGGCTGCCGCGTACCACATGAGCAAAATCTGTCCACTGAATTATTTTCGAACCAATTCTACTTAAAAGGCCGGCAACGCACTCGCGAGTCCCATAGCGTTGAAAGTGTTCATGGGCGGCGTTATCACTTAAGCCTTAAGCCTGTCGTTATATAAGAAAAAATATGATTACAGATATCAAGAAATATTAAAAATATTTCAATTTTCTCAATACCAAACAATTTAGATAAGCAGATCTTGTCTTTGTTCACTAATTATATTAAATGAAATATTTATAGCTAATAAATTGTCTCCATCGCTCTCTCAACGCGTAAATTAGTTATTGCGAGGAACTTTTTCATTCAATTTTATATAATGATTTGAATCGGCAATTTTATACCAATCAAGTAACGATTTTAATACCGTTAGGCTACAAGTTTTTGTATCATGCAAAAAGTAATTTTTTAGAGGTCATTGAAAGAGAGAAAGAAACGAATTCCTTGGACACGTTTCGCGAAATTAGCGTTGTTTTACTTCGCCGTATGACCGACGATGGTAATGATTTAGGCACTTCAAAAAATCCATTTCGGTATAATTTGCTTTTTTTTGTTAGAGAACACCTACATTAGGCACGTAATCAGGCAGATTTGTGGCCGAAAGAAAGAAATATACATATAATTAATCATTATTTACAAAACACACACACATTATATCGTCAAGAACCTCTTAAGGAGTCTTTTTCAAATAGCTCCATCGCTCTATCTTGTGCATTTCACCCAAACAGACCCGGCCAAGCGTTGCTTTGGCTAAGGTTTTTGTTATATTACATTGTAGTAAACTATTTAATGGAAACGGTAGGAGAACTTGTGTTTAAGGTAGATAGCTTATGTGAAACGTTGGTACTTTTAACACACCGCCATCTATTAGAATTGTATGAAATAATAAACAAATATTTGCAATAAAATAATATTGCGGGTATGAATTGAAATGTATGTATCCTATATAATATATATGTATCCTATCTTTTAACTTAGATCAAACTGAGCACGGTGTGCAGATTTGATTGATATCGGTTCGGTAGTTTAGGAGTCCATTGCGGTCAAACAACGTGACACGTGATTTATATATATTAAGAAGATAATCATCAGCACTGACAGGCTAACCTAGCATACGATCTGTACCAACGAATAATTCCTCTAAGTACCTCTAATGCATACAAAATACATAATTTAAATCTCAACTTTGATAGCTTAAAAGGATGTTCCCAATTCAATTTGCTTACATTTCGAGTTTGTATTTCACATTATATTTTGATAAGCAATTTTGTTGAGTAAACTCGGGAGAGTCAATATTATTTATTTGGATTGTATCTTTATGAATTATTGCTTCAGAAATCATAACCTAGATATGATTTTTATATCATAGTATCTTTAATGTCTTTGGGTATCGTATAATAATAGCCCTTGAGTTGGATTGGGTATCTAACAAAAACCTAGCGAATCTGAGATTTTTTAGTCTGTTCTGTCATGACATTAATTAAACTTGCGATCAATAAAACATGACGACAAAATATAGGATGTATAATAATAATAGTGATAATAATATAGCCTTTATGTTCCGAAAGTCTGATCACTACAGTATATCTTAGAGTTCGGTTTGCCTCTTGGCAGTGGCCTTCTCTTACTTTTTCCACTATTATCTATCCTTTGCGACTCTTTTCCAGTTGTGGCCTGCTGTTAATTAGAGTTCATCCTCCCATCTTTTGCGTTTTCTGCCTCTTCTTCGTGTTCAGTCAATATTTTGTTCCATTTTTCATGAAGAATCCATGGCATATGACCTGTGAAACTCCATTTTATTTGGTCAATCATAGTTAGAATGTCACACCTGTTCTAGCTCTTATGTGTGTGTGTCTTTATATAGAAGGTACAAAAATTATAAAATGTCTTTCAAATGATTATCATCTATTTATCGCCCTGTGGCGCCTTCGGCCTGATGACTTAAAGTGCATTCCCGTATTACTTATGTAATCATATTAAGAATTCCCAGCGAATTCTTGAGTCATGTTTCGTATATCTCGTTCTATCTCAATTTATTCCGGTTTCTCAATTTGGTGGCATTGTATATTTGACTATACCTTGATTAGGGTATTAACATTGATGGATGGGATAAAGAGCTTATTAAGACGTATAGCGGGCGAACGAGGCGTGACGTAAACTAGTGTAATATTTACGAGTATTACTATAGTGCTATGACTCCCCAGTGGGTTGGTTCTGTTACTACTACTTTTATTTGAGTACGGGAAGTCCTATTCAAATATATATGTCAAATAACTATAGTATCTTTTGATCTTACATGGCGTTTTCATATAGACTCCAAAATCGCTTGCAATAGTACGGCCTAGTGCACCGCTGGAATATATATGAGAACAAAGGATATATATCCATGTATTGGAAGAGTGGTGATCTAACGATTGATATGTTACCCAAGCAGCTCTTCACGTACTTAACTCACGTATTAAAAAAGTTATACGCAAATAAGACCTGACCATATCCATACTTCTATTATAAATATATATATATATTTATTTCTTCCCTTAACCATTTAATCTCCATCCATAATACTTTTAATTCATATTAGTACAAGTGCTGATAGAGAACCAAAAAGTGAAGTATAATATGTTTTTGCGATTCATTCAAGAGAAACAAAAATCGTATGAATTCAATCGGTCTCTATTTGGGGATTACCATTAAAAGATCAACTGGACAATCCTTAACCTAGCGAGTTAAGGCTTTTTAGGGAATTATCAAAAAGGTTAGTCGACATCACAGGAGAACGAAGAGCTGGCAGCTACCTCGCACAAAGAATTACTCTAGCTATTCAAAGGGGGAACGCTGCCAGTATCTTCGGACTAAAGGGACTACTTTTAATAATATTTTTTAATAATTAAATTTTAAGGTTAGTTATAAGGTATATTTTTATGTATTATGTTATTTGTATTGAAAGTTATTTATTTAATTATTAAGTGCTTATAAATATGTAAATATTAAATATCTTCTTATTATATCTACGGTTACTCGTAATATTAAAACTGGACAAAAAAAGCAGACTTCAGCCACACGTCAACTTCCTAGCTTCGGGCTGCGTGATTCGGCTAAAATGACGAGACTTGCCGCAATTTGATAGTTTGCGACGTACGGAGGGAAAACAAATTATGGGATATGCTTGTCCCGATTGCCTCAAAATAATATCATAACATAAAATCTAATAAAAGCCAAGAGCTTAATTGTAGATGGGTAAAAAAAATCAGTCAATTAAGATGACTACACTAAAGTTCGTTCTATCTGTTCTTATTTCATGAATTTTTAAAATATTATTAAAAGCTTTTTCTGCTTAAATCAAAGAAACAAAGCTCACACTCCGCAGGTGTATGCTGCAATCACTTTATTTGCTTTGCAATCACAAAAAGTTCTTTGTCTGCGGCGTAAAGTGATACTATTAATTAATTATAAAGGTATATTTTCGCATCACTAAAAAGAGTTATGTTTAAATTTTCACATGGGCATTTCAGTCCGTAAAAACTGTCTAATTAAATCATAACCAGTACACATTACTAACATTATATGTTGTACAATAAGAACATTTCTGCGTGTGATTCATTGAAAATTTAATTCAAGCTTAATTTTAAGCCCAGGAAATCAAATGTATAAGACCTTTAATTGTTATTTGCGCCAAAGAAACAAACATTCTTTTATGTATTAAAATCTGCATTTTAAAAATTGATAATTTTAATAAATTACTTTGCTTTCGCTTTTGTATACTTTACTAAATATTTTACTTTATATGCCTCAGCAGTATAAGCAGAGATAGTAGGTATTGTTCCTAAAGCTTCTCTTCCTCAAGGTTTGTACACCTCAGTAGAAGAATATCTATAACCGTAAACCCTCTCGTAAACTTTCATTACTCAGGGAGATTATAGGCTTGTAGGATATTTCGTTAAGGCTGCATCGAAAGGCAATAACTAAAATTGTAAACAGGGTTTTTCCGGCCATCATTCCGCCGAAACGCAAGACATATTAATAATTGAAATATTTGTCCTATCTTCCTTGGGAAAAACGTTGTCTGAATAAGAATAAAATATTATCGGATCAATTAAATAAATTAATTCACGTAATGGTATGTTAGGTTAATATTTTTTATCTGTCATGAGTGTGTCAAAAATCAATAGCTACCTTAATCTGTGAATCAATCGATACGTTTTATATTAGTTCAGGTTTCTAATAGATATTATTAAAAAAACTACAAAAAACTTGTAATAAAAATTACAGAAATATTGTGAGTGGGTTTTTTCCTTTTTTATTCATTCGTTACCTATCTATATTAACCTTTAGCCTTAAACCACCTCAAGTGATGCATATGAAAGGTCAAACCCAATCAAGACAGATCGAAGTAAATATTTTCCTTCTCGTTACAGTTATATAGCAGATACATAGGAATTGAATTTAAACAATATATCTTGCTTACGAAATCAACCAAAATACACACACACACAAACAATGTGTGGTTTTGTCTACGTATGTCTTCTGTTATATTTATTATGTTTTCTTGTGTATTTGGTCACCCACATCGGTAGAGTCGCACAAAATAATTACACAATTTATAAGTTGTCACTCAATAAAATTGTTACACGCGTGAGAATATTGTGTACAATAAAATTAAAGGAAAACATTACAGTGTCATGACATGACATTGTAATATGGGTAATCATGGGTAGTAATGGTAATACAGGTACGATGCCGTTAACTTGACTCAAAAAACACATTTATAGAATTAAACATGTTTATTTACTAATGTAAAAAAATCAATGGCATTATTGTTGTTATTTAGATTTTGATGTTTTTACTTACATTTCAGGTCTGGGACTCAGATTTCTGTATCCGTTTCATGATCATTTTTCAATCTAAAATACAAGTAGGTGGTAGGTCTACATATTGCGTCTTAGGCAAAAACTGATTATCAGTTTTTTAATCTAATTAGATTAAATAACATATATATGTATTTTTTGTTAATATTTTGACGCGTAAACGGAATGTAAACAATCATGTCACAGTTGAAGCCAATGAGCTCTTTAGTTTTTGTTAGCGTCGCAGCCTCACTAACCCATAATTTTAAGTTAGTTATAAGCTCATATTTTAAACCATTGAAGTCAGTTGTCAAAGAGTTTCAACCTAAACTGACATATATTGAGATATATTTAGACTAGCATCTGTACCACATCTACCTTTTAAGCAGCCAGTTTTTTTTTTAATATTCTTAATCATCTCACTTTGCTGAATATAGATCATGTTTCGCTTAAATATTTCTAAATGAAAGTGTTATCTCTATATTTGACGATATTACATGCAAAAATATTTAGTCGTTTTATTTAATACCTTAAACTTGAGAAAGGTCTAGATAGAATATGCTACAGGCCCCGTGGTGGCGTAATCCAGCACTGACATCCACGATCTCTATTAAACGTACACTACAGTCACCATTTCATTTATGTAAAGTTTATTTAAATGTCTCGTTTCAAGTGCAACTACCGTTTAGCTTTTAATTTTAAATACAGCTTTGTCTAAACTATATTAGGACATTAAAAAATTCACTGCCTTAGTTTATTTTTATGAAATCTATTGAAAAAGATCTTGGTTAATGATTTAAATAGCCTTTAATTCCTAGGCCATTCGAATTTGGAGTGTCGAAAGAGATCGACCACGAACATTGTATGGAAATACTGGCAGTCAAGAAATAAACCGCACAAATGAAAAAGTTATCTCCCTAAAATGGTGATTTGTTTAGCAAGCTATCCACTACGTTTTTTATCTGTTGTCCTAAGTATAAAATAAAATTGTTTCTGAAAGGCTTTAAAGACCGGAAATGCATGCGTGAGCCCTCAGGTATTGTAAAGGGTGCAATAAGGGCTGCAACTCTCAAGTATTTTTAAAATACGTGAGATGGTCATCGTAAATATGGAGTTTCTCGGAATTAATGCTTTTGTTTAATGAGTAGGGTCAGGTTCCGTCACTGAGATTTCAGTGTCGATCTACACAAGCATTCATATATATTTTATATATATTTATACCTGTTTTTGCATATACCAATAAACTTCCATACCATCCAACTAAAACATCACAAAATCATTTGATTTACCAGAACAAGAAAATTCAAATGTTTGATTTTTGAAATTAAACACTTATTTCAAGACTAAATATTATCAGTTCCATAGCTTAGCAAACGACACTTATTACTGAGGCCCAGCTTTATTTTGAGGACCCCACAACATTCAAAAATTAATTTTAGCGCCAATATAAACAATGTCTAATCAACATAGATTCCAAATTCAAATGTTGTATCATTGTTTCTTTTCACATTTATGGTTAACTAATTATTACTGGCCAGTATCACAGCTATGTATAACAATACAAGAACAAGCTTCATTCTGCGTTATGAGCTTTGCAATTATTACTATTCACGCTTAGAGGCTCATGAGTCGTCTACTAAGTAGCGTCTAGAAGTAAAAAGAGATTTTTGTAATAGCTTATGACTTTCAAAAGACAGACAATCTTTAGAATTGTACATAATACGGACGTGTATAATTAAAATGTTTCATGAGTGTAAATTGTAAATTTTAATTAAAGTACTTGGTATTATTAAATAGTGCTTAGCTTCTTTTGTATTAAAAATCATCATTTATGTATCCAGTCAAAATCAACAAATTGAATCGCGTATATTTAAAAGCTTATTAAATAATTATTATAAAATATTTGACCAATTTGTTACACGACTAAGCCACTGAGCTGAAAGTTTATATGCAGCGAGATTAAATTTCTGCATGAATATATAATAATTTCCATCTTCCTTCATTTTTATTAAAAATACGTTTGGCATATTTGTATATAAAAGCTCTATTAAAAGCAAGCTTTTAATGTAATCTGATGGCGAAACAGAGTGATAATGCTTGGTGAGTGCTTTTCCTCAACAGGTTGAAAATACTATATAAAACTTATTTTCGAATGATATGTCAATTAGTGACAAAAAAAATTATAACGCTTATATTTGAGTCGTTTATTATGTTACATAGCCCCCCCCCTAGTTTGTTAGGTACGGTAAAACACACTTTTTTAACATGTAATTGACGATTTAAAAGTGATTTATAAGAGTAAAAAATTAAAAAATTATTACGGCTGGCCAAAGTCATTAGAACTTTAGCCATGTTTTTACATCTCAAAATTTATAGTAAGAAACAAAAGTGACGAAATATTTTTTGTTATACTTATTTTTTGAAGTGAAGCTTCTTTACGCACGCTTGACTTGGGGAGTAAGTTGGCGAACGTGTTACGTAAGCGTTACGAAAAATGTGATCGGGCAAGGCGAACGGAAGTTGAGTGGAGGATATAGGCAAGAGACAGCAGTGCGCGCACATTTTATTACTCTCTTCCTCTTATTAATGAACCAACTACAAGATATGAAACAACAATCGATGCAGTTTTTTCTAGATATCTGTCTCATTTTAATTCGTAAATATATTTATCTTATTTCTCATACCATAAGCCTATTGTCTCGGTTTTACAATCAACCATAGATAGTAATTACTGATGTATCCAATAATGAAAATAATTAATAAAAATAAAAGATCTATGCAAAAATATTAATTTACCAATGAAAACATGAAATAAATTTAAATATTTGTAGAAAATTAATATATGTATATGTACATACATGTAAATATTGTACTGAACACAGTTCACAACTATTTTGGTATAAATAATAATTTATACCAAATTATTAAATATTAAAGTAATTAATACTGAAGCACATGAAAAGTCAACTAAACATAAATTATTCCTGCTTAGTTAACTGGCTAATTACATGTAATCTGACACAGTATCAAAATAGGGGAGCTACACACCGGTATACAATTATCGTAATGGCGTACCAGAATAACTACTGTATATTTAACAAGATTTGAGAAAGTAGGCCATCGACGGAAA
This sequence comes from Pieris mannii, assembly GCA_028984075.1. Taxonomy (NCBI): domain Eukaryota; kingdom Metazoa; phylum Arthropoda; class Insecta; order Lepidoptera; family Pieridae; genus Pieris; species Pieris mannii. The sequence continues at coordinate 12,299,497 of CM054776.1, read as the reverse complement.
AATATATTTCTCTTTTCGTTCACTATCTCGTTCTTCTACAGAAAGAGACAGTGGCAGGAGAAGATGAGGAGAAAAGAGATCCCCTCTAGTATATAACGGAGTATTTGAGTGTAATAGTTATACTGTTATCCTCGGTAAGATGCAAAAGCAATCCTTCTCCTCCTCCTCCTTGAGTTTCTCAAAAGTCGCTTTGGCAGAATTACCCGAGAGGGTTTGTAGGTACGCATAGCCCCTTCGGGATAGAAAATGGGCAACTACATGCAAAAAGTTGCAGTTAAGAATGTTTAAAAAATATACCTACTATCAATTTCTAAGGTAACATAAAGCCATTCATGCTATACAGATAATATAAAAAAGCAATGTTTGTGTGCGACGTTTCTGCTTTTTACGACACACGCAACCTGGCGTAGACTACTTTAATATATACAACCTGCGAAATAAGCTTAGAATTAGGATCAGTTTTGCGTGAAGATTTTTATGACCGTCTCCAGAAATTGTTTAATTAAAACTCACATTGCAATGTCTCTATCGGTTTAATCAAGGCAGTTTTTGCCGCGCACCACCACTTTGTGGAACCAGCTGCCAACTGAAGTATTTTCGAACCAATTCAACTAAGGGTTCTTCAAGAAAAAAGCGTCCAAATTCTTAAAAGGCCGGCAACACACTCTCGACCCTTCTGGCATTGGGAGTGTCCATGGGTGGCGGTACCACTTAACATCAGGTGAGCCTCCTCCTCGTATGACTGAACGTCGTGGTTATCAACGAAACATATGTAGCGCTATCTGTTTCCACTGGTTTCTGTCCAGGGTCCCTATAGTGTACAGTTTTGAGGACGATAAGTCTTCCACTTGATCGGTCCATCTGGTTCAGGTTGGTAACCACGTGATCTTTTGACTTCTGTGCTACCATCAGTTTCGCCATGTCATCACCTCTGCGCAGTATTGCTATGTAAGATACTGCTAATGATTCTAAGATAGAAGGCAAAAGGATCATCTTGTCTGTCTGAAACACCTGTTGTTAACGGGTAATTAAATTTAGGACCCATAAATACGGAAGCGAACCTACCAAAATAAAACTTTTTGTTATCCTTAATACTATGTAAACGGATAGAATCCTAACCGACTATCTATTTCAGAAGTGTTTATTGAATTAACCAATAAAACAGATGACCTATATTTGCCCCAAATAACTTAAAACAAGCTAATGTTTCGTAAAGCTAAACAGTTAATTCGTTTGTTTGTTTAGTTGAATGCTCCCGAACCGTTGAAGGCAACACATTTGTTAGAATTACCATGATCATAAGGTCGCATTACAATTTTACAAGTCTAAGGGCCTGTTTCACAATGTATGGATAAAGTGCCAAATAGCTATGCAACACATAAATAATTCGAAAGATAAAAGTTCCGAATAAGATACTTGGCATTTCATGACAAATAGCGCTATCTGACAGTCGTGAAACGCAAAAATACTATTTATCCTACAAATAAGTAATGAATAGCGTATTTGGAACTTATCCGGACATTGTGAAACAGGCCCTAAGGCTATTTAAACAGTTCTTTTGTTAGTGTTTGTACTCTCCTGCGTTCTGCGCCTATTTTTATTTAAATGTAAACTAGAAATCGAAATGGCAGCATTGAACAAACCGTTCAGCGGATATATCAATGAAAAGTATAGGCTACTGTTGCTCAGTCATTTCCCAAGTTATAAATAACTCATCAGCAATTGCTCGTTTAAATAAACATGAATACTCTCATTCTATCTATGAAACAATGTAATTAATAATCCGTGTACTATCTAAAATAATAAAAGGTTAATTAAAATCGTACATCCATGTAGGATATAATATTTGTCGGCCATGGAGGGCTAGTAACAATTATTGTGAAACCATGATTTTTATCAAAGTCAAATAATTTATTTCAATTAGACACGTTAGGCACTTTTTAAAGTCAAAATAACAAGATGAAATATTTTTAAAAGACTTTAGTTGCCCCTATTAAAAAGTAGTTTTATGTGAAGAGTGGGCAAGAAACTCCATCCTCTTTTTTTTAATATTAAAAAAAAACAATATTTTGTATACATATTGATAATTCTATGTAAAGACCATGAACATAGTACTAACACAAAGCACTATACTAAAATAAAATAGACGCTTAGTGTTATAAAAACAATGCAGCAGATATTATTATTATATATTTTATTATTTTGTAGATACGTGGTGCTCACATATTCACTAATATTGCAATTATAGATTTTACATACATACATTATTACTTATAAAAAAATAGCTTACAGTCAATCAGTGTGTAAGTTACGACAAAGTTCTAATTTTGGAAAAAAAAATAAAAGCGAAACAAACCTGAGCAATTAAATTAAATCAAAAAAATGAAGACTTGGTTCACACATACTTTAAATGTATTCAGGCATGAGGTAGACATTGTTTTTACATTCAGGAGCTTTTATAGCAAGATGATTTGCAGCTATGAGATGTTTAAAAAGTAAACAGCCGACATGGTATGATGATTTTTAGATAAACGAAAAATAACAAAGATTCTAGGATTGAAAATCGCCTATGTGAGTCGATTACCATACCACTCGAAATGTCAAAAAAAAAATGTTTTATTGTTATTATTTTACACGAATTAACTTAATATGCAGGAGTTTACCTATTGCAAATGTTTAAAACACCAAAGCTATTAACGTTTCTGACGACACTTTGTTTGCGAGCCCCTTCCGGATGTTTAAATACCTAATTATCAGCTTGCTTTTTAATTACCTCAAAATTTCAAGAGTTCTTATGCTAATCTAAGAAAGATATGGTGTAATATGGTATTATGTACTTGTATCCACCCTTAAACAAATGAAAAATTTCAAAGTACGATAGGTGTAATTCGTTTTTGACGTACGGGACTAAGTCTTGACTACATCTTACCTTTAGAGGTATGTAAGATTCCGATGAATTGAGAAAATATAACATAAGCGGCGATTTTATGCGTTGAACCCGGATGTCGCGGAATCGATTCTAAGATGTAAAGTAACGCAAAAAATGTGTTTGAATCATCCACAAATATTGTTAATTGGCCAAGCACTAATCTTGACGCAAACTTTTGTCGTTTAATAAAAAATAATCATTATTTTAAAATGTCCTTTTCTACTGTTAAATCTTGCACTAATGTATATAATAATTGATGTAGCTGAAGATGATATACCTATCAGAGGACGGTTGTATAATCCGAGGTTAAATTGTGGGCCTAACTAGAAAATAGGGACGGGATATCTTACACATCCAAAAGTAAGAAACCCCGTGTGTTATTTAGGTAAACAACTTGCAAAATAAACACAAATAAATCATGAAACCCGCCAAGAAACATAACAATTTAGTCGAAACATAGAAACGCATAATTTTGAATATTTAAACTAATGTATAATAAATACTTGCACATTAACATTCTTCGGATATATCTCAATAATAAACAAGTTTTTTGGAACACAAAATCCTTCATAAACAGCCTTAGTTTTATTAATAACTATAGTTTTTCAAAATATATTTGTTCTTATTTAAATATTGTATAATATTTTAGAACTAGTTTCACTACTTTATACTAGATCGCACTCTTGGGGATTAAAATGTATAATATATATATATATTTTTAGAACATCATTCATTATTGTTTAATCTTATCTAACACGTCAAATCAAAGCAACACGCAAAATAATCTTTTTTAAACTCACCAATGGGCATAAAACATCCACAACAAATCACATAAACTAAACAATAATTTTTAAAACACAACACGTAATACACAATTTCAAAGTTACGCACAAAAATGAGCTTTAAGCTCAACACGTCCGACCGCTACGGAGTGAATTTTGTACTGTCTTGCGAGACTCGACACTCGAGTATTCACTATGAGGCTATACGGCCTTTTTTATTCAGAAATAGGTTTGTTTGACTCTGTATAAAGAGTTCCAACGTTCATTCCGCATAAATAAATATAGATGGAAGCATCTGTCGATGAAAGGGTAATTTTGGCACTGGGAGCATAACACACAAAGGATTTTTTCATGTCCGATTCAAAAATCGTCTTTTATTATTTACAAATAAAATATTATTTTTGTACACAGGGACCAAACTATTTAAATTTGTTTTGATTGTATGTTAAGTGCTATGCAGGTTATGTATATGGTCAGCTATGTAGGTTAAGTGTGTGTAGTGTTTTTTTATGTGTTTTGAGATGAATATAATTAAATTCAGCGATCACCGATTGTTTGCTACTGTCAACTACAGAACAATCGGTGGAAACACGGAAATTTTATCCTTTTATTACGATCAGAATGTGTGGAGAGAACTCAGAACTATGTGAAGCGCGTATCATTTGTAATCTTGATACATAGCTAATATGCTCCATTTTTTGGCAAGAATCATATCGTATCGGTATCGCACCTCAGTTTTACAGGTGTTAATATATAATCTTACATAGGTACATGTTATATATACACAGGATTAGTATTAGTATTATGTACTTTGAATACTTATGTACAATTGAAATACAGTAAACACAAAACGCTTAATTTGATAATGCTCAATCTATGAATCCATAAAAAAATTAGTTTGTAAAGATTTCTTATATGAGTATTAGTTGTGTAAATATAAGTCATAATTAAAGTTAGTTTTTTTATTGGTCTTGTATTGCCCCCTTTAGGGCCATTGTAGGACTTCCTTCATATTTTCCTCTCTTTATTGTATTCTTTCATTTTTCTCAACGCATCATTCATCAGATCTGATTGTCTTGGTTTAATGATATTAACTTGAAGGGCATAATTAGAAAATCGTGTGTATACTAATACAAGCGGTAGGAGTTATACTTCTTTGGAGTAACAAATTAAAAATCTTGTCTAAAATTTCATTCTAAATTTGTTTTAATTTAAAACATTGAATGTTTTTTTATACCGCATTATCTAGTTAAATAAAGTTTATTTAAATATCACAAGAAAACTTAAATGTTGACTATACCTAACTTCAGGGTGTCAGTTCTTTGTGACGGTGTGCGAGCATCGTAAAAATTTACTCTCATCATTTTTCCCTAATGTGCTAAAGAAGTAAAACTTCAAAAACCACAATGTACCTTTTATTAGATTAGAAAGACTTGAATACTTATAAAATTGATATAATCCACATCTTAGTAAATATTTATAGCACTCCGTACGCAATGAGAAAAGCAATTGTTTGGATTTTTTTATAACTTCATATATCGAAATATAGAAACTTCCCGGCTACTACAAGTATACCTATTAGCCTGGTCCAAGACGGACTCGACTGGAACCGGATGGAGGAGGCCTATGTCTGTCGACAGACCAAAATCTGACAATACAACCACAAGATGGTTCGTAAATGTTACATTGTATTTTACCTACTCTTAAAATGTATATTTTGAGGGTCCATATAAACGAAACTTCAACTAATTACTTTTTCGAGGCTATTGTTATAGGCTGTATTTCGAATTATTACTCTTTAGTTTAGACGTTTAAACACGAATTTATTACTTTTCATAACTCGACGGCCGAGTACTTACTTCGTTGTTAGCGAGAGACTTTAAATACATTTTAGAATTTAAACAATTATGGGATAATTTGTTCCCTTTTCTAAATCTTTTTCTAGTAAATGTATCATGTATTCCATCTTTGGTTATATTTTCAGTGTATTTGTTTGTAATTATATATAATTTATGTTAGCTGTAGGATTACTAAATAAATAAATAACAATTTAGTATCATTACGTTACTTTATCAGATCAGAATCTGTGCTTAATCGGTTCCTTGTTCCTTATAAGTAGTTTTAATTACAATTTAATTAAAAGATAACAGTCTCGAATTCCTTCTCTTGCATTTCAAATACTTAACAAGCATTGATTGTCGTTTTCTCACTATTTAATGTGAACGATTAAGCGTAACCCAGAGAGACTTGAAAGAAGAATTAAGTATAAAGAAAAAAATAATTGACAAAATAAGTAACGAGAATTTAAGAGATTTGGCGTTACATACAAAACAAATCAACTAAAATAGAAATGGGCTGGACATACCAAAAGAGAAGAAGATAGATGGAGCCAAATTGTTACACTATGGCAATCAAGAGGTAATAAAAGGAAACAGAGGTAGGCAATTTAAAACATGGGCCGATAAAAATGGCTGGAAAAACTACGAGAAGGCTTGTACACAATAAGAAAATGCCGGACAAAGCCTATACCCGTAGGTATATATTTTGTATGACTATAAATAAATAAATTTGCAAACCGTGAATTGTAAAATGTGATACAATTATAATAAAAATTAATATAACAGGAATGTTAATTATTGCTATCAATAGCTCTAATTAAAATATTTAATGCAAGGTAGTATTAAAATTTTAATTCGGGTATATGACAATTGACAATCTTTTAAATAATGACGCGATTGAAGTACTGCAGATGAATAAACGTATCGACGTAATCGTTAACGGAAAGCTACGAAGTTGTGTTAAGGTTTTAGATAAAAAGTGTGAAGTTAAGGGCGTGACTAAAAAGTTAATTGCACTTGACCGTAAAGTTTCCAATTATTTTAATGAAAATAATTAACCGAAACGTTTTTTCGTCGCCCGATGTTACAACTATGATCTTTAAATTGATTCCTGTGAAATTTTTGAAGGAACTAAACATAACATATTAGTTCAATAGAGCAGTTTTGGCCTAGTGGCTTCAGCGTGCTACTCTCATAACTGAGGTCGTAGGTTCGATCCCCGGCTGTGTACCAATGGAGTTTCTTTCTATGCGCGTATTTAACATTTGCTCGAACGGTGAGGAAACCGACATGTCTTAGACCCAAAAAGTCGACGACGTGTGTCAGGCACTGGAGGCTGATCACCTAGTTGCCTATTAGATTTAAAAATGATCATGAAACAGATTCAGAAATCTGACGCTAAGACCTAAAGAAATTGTACCGCCACTGATTTATTTATTTTAAACATAACATTTAACATACTTCTTTTAAAAAAATGAAGTTGCTAGCAGGTAGGTCGGTAGGTCTTTCTATGTGCGCATTTAATATTCGCTCGAACGGTGAACGAAAACGTGAGGAAACTGGCTTGCTTTAGACCTAAAAAGTTAACGGCGTGTGTCAGGCACAGGAGGCTGATCACCTACTTATCTATTAGATTGACAAATGAAGCAGATACAGGAATCTGGGGCCCAGACCTAAAAAGAGTGTAGCGACACAAAGACAGGAGCAGCGGAAAGGGCTAAGTGTACAATTATCCAGAGCCCTCTCCATTCATAGTGAAGTATATTTTAGTAGTTTTTATGGCAGACAATTGCCGATGCCCAGGTCAATCTAGGTGTTGGTTTCTCATTCCTCTGCTTCTTATTGGTGATTTCTAATGTATTTCTTAATATTTTTTCTTAACACTACAGAGGAAGACACTCTGTTCTATTTGTTCCATGTACCACTGTTTCGCACTTACCACGGACGTGCACTACCACTTATTAAATAAAAGGAAAGTATTTTCTTTATCCTTTTTCTCACTTAGATATTAAAGTGATGGTGGAGCCATCTTTCGTGAGCTCCAGCTAAATAAAACGCGAATTTATGGAATGATTTAATTATGTACTCTTCTAAAACTCTACACTTGTTTGCTGTTCCCAACATTTTCAAAGCATCGGGATCCCTTGATCATTTATTTGAAATTGCAGTGGTTTCTACGTTTAGTTCCTTTGAAATTCATCGAACTAAAATCGAGATGGGTAAGATTCTCGCAACTATCTGTCAGTTCACTTAAGATATAACAGGCAGATATATAGGAAATGATAGAACTGGATCGTAAATGGTAGAGACTATTTTCTTACAATAGCATATTATCCTGCATGTCCTATGCAATTGCAATTCATAATTGGGTATATATAAATAGTATACAGTGGTAGTCATTGTAAAGATTGCTAGACTAACTAGTACCTGCAGTAGTAGTAATATTTATTTATTATTTATTAACGCTTCGTTGCATTACATAAAAGAAAAAATTGAACATAATTTAATTAAAAGCAACTGGCGGCCTTATCGCTTTCGAGCGATTTCTTCCAGGCAACCACTGTGAGTAAAGGGAAAAAATGTATAAAATTACATAAGGTAGGCAAGAAGTGAAAAACTACATTATACAAATGCAATAAGAAGGAAAAACATACTAAACAGACAAAGGAGAAACATAAAAATCAAAAAGTAAAAAGTACACATGAAACATGATAATTTGATCAAGATCAGTCTCACGTCAGTTAGTAGTTAGTACGCAAGTTAGGGATATGACGTGGTCAGGTAATGTTTGTTGTAATATAAATAATAATCAGTAGAAAGATTCGGATTAGTACATACACAATTTACAATATTCTTAACCTACATAGTAATTGAAAATTAAAACAAACCAAAAATATTGGTCCCTGTGGCAGTATCTTTAACGCTGGCAACATTTCCTCGCTGTTAACTTATTCATTGAGCAAAGAAAACACCAGCTGAGATGTAATAATTCTACCAGGTGCCAACTTAAATATTTAATGGGTTCCTGTGCACTGGAACCCACGAGTCTACTCCAGAAGGGACGAAATCAAAGTTGAAAAATACAGAATAAATAATGTCATTTCTTTGTTCCTTTCATCACATTTCGTTTTTAACTTAGATTAAGACCTTAAGAAGTTTCTTTTTCCTTCCTACTAGTCTAGAAACTTTATTACCTAGTGCTCGCCTTACCTTTAGTAAAATTCCATATCTATTTTTAGTAATAAAGACTGTTTATATTTGAAGCTTGCACATGTATAAAATTAATTTATGCTGTTTGAGGTGTGCCCTAGTTTCTTAGTTTTCGTAACGTCAACTTTGTTCAAAACCAAATATTTGGTTAGTATCTTTAATATATGAATTGCGTTTATCAAAGGTATAAAATAATATATACATTAAATGTTTTTATTAACTGCAGACCCACAAGACTTGAGACGCTTGTATCTCTTTCTCGTATTATTTTTTAGCCTAATCTAATATTTATATTGTAAAATCTAATATTTCTGTGCCTTAACAGGATTTTTTTACCAGGTTTAGAATTCAAGACAACCGAGTTATATTTAAAATGACCATGTATTCGTTGACCCAAAACGGGACATTGATTTAATTTAGGTCAAATAATAAGTCAATGAAAAAAATAACACTTTTTTTAGAAAAAGTTAGTTGGCCTTAATGTTACGAATCACAAAAAAAAAATCATTTATTCATGCTGGTAACTTATGTTAAAGTACACTTATGAACGTCAAAATAAATACATTTAATGTTTCTAAATGCTTCTAATTTTACATTTACTGCCAGTTCTCAAATCAAGGGCGTCGACGGAAGAGAAGAACTGGCAATAAACTCTCCGCCTCTCTTTTTCGCCAAAAAATATACCCAAAATGTTAAGTTTGTTTATCTGAATAACAAATTTGTTTGAAGACATCAGTCGCGCGGTTTCTTAAAACGGGACAATTTTGCGTCCCACAGTTCATTTCGTTGACACCGGGAGTCAGTCATTGGAAAAAGGGACAGTCCCATTCAAAACGGGATTTCTGGTCACGTTAGTTATAATATTCCATAAGGATTAAAGATTATTTATTATTAATTTCTAAACCATCACTCCAAATTACGAATGGATATAAATTATAGAAGGCTTAGACAAGTTTTTCAAATATATCAATGACAACTAAAGTAACTCCCAGTAAAAAGTTTTTTTTGTCAAATCTTGAACATTGGGTTAGTTGAGAACATAAAATGCTTTTTGATTTGTCACTAGAAAGGAAAACATTAATTTTATAACGTAATTTTGAACTCTAAAATTACAAACTGATCCTGATTTTTTTAAATTATTCTAAAAAACCTAACCACGTATATCAATTATTGTAAATACAAGATATAAAAAATAGTCATATAATGAGCGCTAGTTACCTTGTGAACTGGATCCAGGAAATAGCGCATTTTTGTATACGAGACCTCTCGTTCGCTTATATCAACAACCTTCGTAAAATATTACGTAAAAGTTCAAACAAATGACACTCAATGACACGCACAATTTTCCCCGAAAATTCTTAATATCCTAAAATTTACGCCACCCCAGTCAATTGAGGCCAAAAAGCCACGAAATAAGACAGTAACAAATAAGGGATAACAATACATTACCAACGTCACGCTGTTTCGTTAAGGATGCGCAGGGAGCGTCCCATTTATGGCCTCATTAATTTACGGGAACGGTAGTTTGTCGCTCATCTCATTGTCACCCCAATTAGGGGTGGCAACTCGCACTGAATGATTGATATGAGCAAAGAATGTAGGACAGTAATTATCACTACCCTATTTTACGTATACGTCAATAAAGTTTTCGAGCTGAAGTCCTTGAGTACAGCTATTTTATTATGCTTCTTTTACCACAGTGACATGCATGTTAGGATTAAACAAGGGCGCTTACGAATGGGTTAATATCGACTCGGCACTTTTAACGTCTCAAAAACAAAATTTTCAGCTTTGATTCAAATCATCAGCAACTTCTTTAAAACCTGTGTTTTGCTCAAACATAAACTATTCTATACTAAGTGTCTGTTTCACAAGTTCCAAATAAGCCATTTATTACTTATTTGTAGGATAAAAACTATTTTTGCGTTTCACGACTGTCAGATAGCGCTATTCGTCATGAAATGCCAAGTATGTTATTCGGAACTTTTATCTTTCAAATTATTATAATGATTTATTTATCCATACATTGTGAAACAGGCCCTTAGTGTGATTTATTACTTTAAGTACCTGTAATTATAAGTATGTCAAATGATCAGCAGCCAACACAGAGAATCCTTCTGTGGGGGCTAGTGCGCATTCTCATTGTTCTTTTCTTTTCTATTATGTGTAAATTGTTTTCCTTTCTTCTTTTCTTTTCTTTAAAAGGCAAGTCGATCTTTATAATTAACGATTATAGTGTACGTTTGTCATGCCTTCGTCAACCATGGCCATGGACTGCGAGGAAATTTAATTTATATTCCCAAGTAATGTCTCGTTGTAGTAAAGAAACAGACAATGTAGACGCTGATATAAGTTATTATATAGAGCATGTTATATTCTTCTTCTTCTTTTATTGCCTTTCCATTACTGTAGGTTGGCCGTCAGTCTCTCAATATCAGAATTGCTGCGTCAGAAATTCTGATATATTCTTTCGCAGTCCCAAAACCTTTCCGCAACGTTGTGAAGCCATTCTTCCTCGTACGCAGGTACGCAACTTTCCCTTGTTTAATGTATAAACAGCTCAACTAATTAGTAATTAGGATTTTATCAGGCATATTCAATTAATTTTGTAATGTTTTTAATTTTTGCTTTATTTTATCTTAATTGAATTATTTTTATGTGTGTATAAGCTTCATTAAATCAGAATGTTGTATGCGCCTATAATTGGGGTAGCACTAGGCTTGTGTTTGTGTTAGATGCATGTATCAGTGTCTACTTTGTTGGTGCAACAAATAAATAAATAAATTATATGCGTAGAATTAAAACAATTTTACAATTTTTATCAGTACAAAGAAATCCTGAATTATAAATAACCAAACAGATCCTTACATTAAAGCTAAAACCCTATATATTTCTTTAGGAGCGACGATGACAAAGCAGACACGCAGTCGTGAACCTTCTCCAACGTGAAACAATCCCCAAATATAACGCTTAACCCATTATGTACTCTTTTCTCGGATCCGAGTGGAGCGGGGCCGACCACTCGCATCCGTGCGGGCGTTCCGTTAATTTTTTAAACCATTACTATCCCTAGCTCTCGGATCCTAGTTTTCGGCACCCAATGTGCTCTGTTCCGACCACTCGTATGCGATAAATGATTTTTTTAATAAAAAAAATTAATAAATCAAAATTCGCCATAAAAAGTTTTGTTTTCCGGCTATTACATTGTATCCATTGTTTAAGCATTCAATGTGTTAAGAACTTTGACAATAAAATTAATTGTTATACACACCGCCATGGAATAGTTTTGATTTTGCACGTTAAAAATAACCTATCAAAACTATTGAATTGGATTTAAAGGCGGCCGAAAATAACTTTTTAAAAGTTTCAACTGTAACACCAAATCAAGCCGATTTCATGCAGACGTTTTCATATATAGAGGATTTTTTATTTCGAAGTCTGTATTAATTTACTAGGTTTCATGTGTCGAAAGGCAGGAGGCTGCGTTTTGGATAAATATTAAAGGAATGCGTATTATTATAGGAGTTCACGGAGGAATCATATAATAAAAAGACGTGCTGTACAACTTGGCTAATGGACAAATTAAATAAACATTCTAAGAATTGTGTTCTAATAAAAAATTTTTTTTACAAGTTTATTAATCGGAAATTGAAACCATCCAGTGAGCTCAAAGGTGTTAACAATCCAATTACACACAACATTAAAATCATTTAATATGTGTGGTGTAGTGAACGATTTCGCGCCATTTATAACTAGAATATTCAATTATTCATAATATGCATTTATTTCCGTTCAGTTACTGTCAGTTTATATTAGTTCTCTGTTCACATAATTGCATGGGCGAGGTTTTATCATTTCAATTTTGGCTTGATTTGTTTTGTTGTATCCTATTCAAAATAATGAAATTTTTTGCGCCATACTCATCAAAAGTATGCTTCTTTTACCGGGTATCGATCTGTTTAATAATGAAAGTAGCTTACACTGGGGCCATACTACAGGCTCAGTGGGCAAGTCTTTATTGAATCAAATCAAAAATCATTTATTCATATAGGTAACATAATGTACACTTATGTACGTCAAAATATACTTTAAATGATTCTAATTTTACATTTACTGCCAGTTCTCAAATCAAGGGCGTAGAACGGAAGAGAAGAACTGGCATTAAACATTCCATTGAAGCACTACTGATTCAGAATTATGACCTTTCAGTTGTCAGAGGACATAGTCGTGAAAGTAACAATGATTTAGTTAAATTTCAGTCTTAAATTATCTACATCATAAATTGGTTACATTATCGCTGATAAGCGATGTTTTTAACCATTATTATTACATAAAATTACAATAACGCAATACTGAGTAATTTGTATGATTTATTATATTTAAAAAAAAATAAGATATTTTGCCTGAAACATGTCGTATATTTTTGGGTTTAAAACGTGCAAGTCTTCACAATGATTCCTTTACCGTAAGACCAGTTCATTTGAAAATTTCTATTTGTTTAATAGAAACATCGATTAATGGACATGGTAGCGAATTGACTTAATATATACTATGTGAATAAGAAACAAATATTAAACATACAAAAAACAGCAAAGGATTGTGGTTTCAATTGTTTTTGAGTTTTCAGTATTAAATGAAATTCGTAAATTAATCAGTGAACGTGAAACAGCTCCTGATTAGTCGATTGTTTTAAGTTGTTTTTTGACCACTGACCTGATTTCAGTTCATTAGTTTGTCACGGCCTTAAACTATTTGAGAAGGGTGCTGCCTAATACGCTATTGTCAGTACCGGATATCGAAATGTTGATTTAAAGGGTACGTTTGATACACTTCAGTCCAAATATATATTGATTTGCCATCGGTAAATACGATAAACACAATAGCCAGCGTTAATGTAATGTAATGAGAATCTTGAGAAAGCAATGTTTTATCAATAAAAAAAATTTTTTTAAAAAAAATGCTAAGCACTTTCAGGTAAACGCACGAACGCGCATCGTTTCAATAGAAAACGTGGTCACATAAACTTCATGAACATCGATATAAAAACATAATTGGCTAAGCTATCGTACGTAACTGTAAGGAGTATCGAATAGTTAACTTCATGAAGTAACAATACTGTAGCATAAGAATAGCATTCGTAAAAAAATATTCAAATTTTGAAATGTATTAATAAATATTTGACAAAGCAAGTTAGTATGAAGTTGACTGTTATGTTGTTTCAACTTATTGCTATAGTGAAAATGTTATATTCAGCAAAGAGTGTACTGTTTGTTCAAAGGCAGTACACTCTTTGCTAGGGAAAAGGATTCCCTAGCCTTTGTCGTTTTAAAAAAGTATTTATCTAAGAGCCGCATTCCGCACAACTTTATTGATAAAATTGTTATATAGCATAGAAATGCTTACTTGCAATTTAAATATTACAATATTATATGTAATTTTTTATTTGTTTTTCATAATTGTTATATAATTTATTTTATACCATGCGTATCACCTTGATCGTTCGACAACTGAGCGTTTCTTGGCAATTCTGCCGCGCCCACTGAATTATTTCCGAATCAATTCCACTTAGGGTCCTCCAAGAAGAGCGTACCTATATGCTGCTGTATTATTCTTTCTGGCAATGGACAGTAATGGGCGGCGGTATCACATAACATCACTGAGCCACCTATACCATAAAAAAAATCAACCTGTAAATGACAATCGTCTCGATAGTTGTCAATCAATTGTCAACTTTCGCGCTATATTCGCTGTCAACTTGAAAATGGATTCACTAGCTTCACTTCCTTCCGCGTTTAGAACAATTTATTCTGCAACGGATTTTTAAAGATCATTACAATGTAAAGTACGACCTCAATTGGAATACTGCTTACATCTCTGGGCTGGTGCTCTCAAATACCAGCTTCTTCCTTTCGACCAAATTCAATGAAGAGCTTGTCGAATTGTCAATCTCCAATGTTCGGCTTGATCTCTCTAAGCAGAGACATTGTGTCTCTGCGTTTCCTATAAAGTGTACGATAGTGTTGTGAAGAATTGTTCAGTGACACCACGGCTGGAAGTCTTCCACATTCCGTTTTACAAGGCATTTTCTTTTGCGAAGTAGCGAACTGTGGAATCGACTCCCGGTGGGGGTCTGAGAGATATGACCTCCAACTATTCAAAATTCGAGTGTTGAGGGAGGAGCCCTCAAAGGCCGGAAACGCACTAACTAAAAATTGGTGTCTTTGGGCTGCGATGACTGCCCTTTTTGGGCGTCCCGTATGTTCGTATGCCTCTATTCTGTAAAAAAAATGCAAATTCACAAAGTAAATCTTATATTAAATCAAAAACATTAACAATGTTTGAAACAACTTAAACAATAAAATTTGCAATATGATTAAAATTCTATTTAATTTCATTTATAAGATAACCTGTGGTATTTTTTATTTTCTAGGTTTATGCGTAAGGAATAATCAAGCTAAACTTCCAAATGCATTTGGAAATGAAATCAAAATTAGGCATCATTAGTTAGAATGAAATGCAATTAATTGTTTCGCTGTAATGAAGCTGGTTCGCTGATTAATGATATAGTAAACATATCCTGCTAATGAGACTGACCGCTCTCACAAATTCAATAAAACAAGTGGAAAACTGAATTATATTGTTTTACACGCTATAAAGTTAAATGTCACAGAATACATTACGTATATATCGTAGTTCTGAAATCCTCCTATTGCTTTAATTGTGCTCTTTGTGTATAAAATCATAATGAATTTTACCTTTATCAGGAATCCATTGAAGAAATACGTGCAAAATCAGTACGCTAGATTCGTTCAGATTCTCGCTACACACCTTCACGAAACGTGAGGGTAAAACTGCAGGATATGCATTGGTAACCTTTTTTTTTTAAGTATTTTATCTTCCCTATCGATGATAATAATAATAAATCGTTTATTCGCAAATAAAGTGGTATATTCAGATCGATTAATTATACGAAACAGACATTTAAAATAGGCATGCAAATGTCACATTATTTATCATGTCTTACTTATCTCTCCTTCTAAAACATACAAAGATTTTGATATAGACAGTTTTATCTATTTAGACGCTACTTTTTAATATTATTCTATTCTTATTAATGAGAACAGGTAAGTTTTTCTATTGTCAAAACTTTTAATGCTTTACCACGCTATAACTAATATAAAAATAGTGTCTAGATATCAAAAAGTGTCTAAGTCAAAATCTTTATATGTTTTTGAAGGAGAAACGATAATTATTTAACTAAGCTTATATTAATCGTCAAAATATTGATTTCTAAGTATATTTGCAAAATTGCCTCGTTTTGTAAAAACCACCAATTGTTTCCGACACATAAAATGTTTAAAAAATCCTTCCATTCACTCAAATTTGCAAGTTATAAGTAAAATTAAGTAACGTTTCTCATAAATGCGAAAAGTAAAGACCTTTCTTTCCATACATCATTTTAATAGAGCATTTACAGTTAGGGGTTTGGGGTAATGGGGTAATTAGCGTAAGAACTTACCGTTTTTCTTGAAACTTCTTTTAGGGGCTGCAATTAATTGCAAAAAGGATTTGGTGAATTAAATGAAAAGTGTTTTTAAAAGTTTCTTTGAATTATATATTGTATTTAATAATACTAACTTAATGGATAATAAACCTTCCTACCCAGTCTTTGCTATTTTACCAGTATTGCAAAGATTGGGAACTATATAGTGACAGAATCAGAATTAATGATACAAATCAGGAGCGATTTACAGAATAATCCGTTTTACATTTATTATATAAAATACATAGAATTATTAACACAATTTGATGAAAGGATTATTGCGTGGTAGTATTAAAATTTTTCTATATTCTTTTCTGTTTTCGAAGCTGTTCAGGGCGTTTCAACCCTGCATAATATCTTTGGTTTGGATAAAAGCAGAAGCGTAAATCTTCAGAGAAAAGGAGGAATTGTATAAACACGATACATTTATTTTCATTCAACAATAATATATACTGATTGGTTTTAATATTGGTCGCAATAAGATGCGTTCAGAAGAAGGGATGGTGACCGATATCTGCAAGTACTGGACTCGATCTTCTCTAGCTATTTGTAGAAGCTAATGGCCCGGTCTGTGAAGGATACTTGCTGTGATAAGTATCTTCACAAACCAAAAACGGGCTTGGAGAGGCGGACGCAACCGCCTCATCGTGTATCGGCATGCGGACAAGGCTCCGCTGTTACCGCATCTCCCATAAGGCGATTGCTGGTGGCGCCTTGTGGTTTTAGTGGGAATGCACAATAGCGAGTCCCACATAACCCTCAAAAAAAAGAAGCCACCTTAGGGAGGGACTCAACAAAAAATTAACCTACATGATGATGTATGTAGGATGTTACAACTTTTTTATGTTACAGGCGGCTCACCGGATATTAAGTGATGACGCCACCCATGGACACGCTGCCAGATTGCTCGCCAGCGACAGCCTTTTAAGAATTAGTACAGTTTCTTGAAGGAAGCTAAGTCGAATTGGTCTGGAAATACTTCAGTGGCCAGCTGGTTCCATATAGTGGTTGCCCGCGGTGAAAATAGCCTTAAGTAACGCACCGTTGTGAAACGACGGTCGTCGAGGTAATACGGATGGTATTTAGTATACTCTGAACACTCTTTTCTTTGATGGTATCATATTTGTGTAGAAGGACAAACAGGCGACGGTTTACGGGTACTAAAACTGAATTCACTAGAGATATGAAAAAATATTATAAATTCTTGATAAGTGCTCTACGAAGCTGGTAATAAATATAAGTAGTCTATTTATATAAATGACCTACTTTTTATTCATTTTAAACGCAGTGTTAGATATATGTAGCATTTTCATTAAGTTTTTATTTTTAAATGTGGTAATTTGTGATTAAAACGTGCTATTGTTTCAGAATATTAAAAGCTTGTTTCTTTCATAATAAATTTTGTTCTCAAACAATGAATTAGTTTGTTCGTAGTATGGACACAAATTAAACGCTTATTAAAGGCCTGTTACACCTCGACTAAAAAAATTTAATTGTCACTATATTTTTTAAAAACTTAACCATGAATCTAAACATTATTATTTTATTACATTGTTTGCTTAACGAGGTTAATTTTTATGGATTTTATATGGATAATGAGATAGTTTGACATTCAGATAAAAACTTGCAAATCCCATACAAATTTCGCGGGCCATATTGGATTACGAATCTACAGAGCTCATACTACGTATGATTTCGCTGATCACCAGATCGGCGTTCTGAGGCTATCACGCGCCGTCGACTTTTTTAATCTCGCGACGTTTTCCTTCACCGCATGAGCGAGTGTGTATTGGGTACTTAGAAAGTGCATTGATGCACAGGATATGAACATACGACCTAAAGGATGAGTGTCACACGCTAAAGCCACGAGACATTATCTTTGGTTCTACCCTAAGTAAAAGACGTAAAAGGGAGTCATTTTTATACTCTTAAGATTTTCTGAAACTCCATTTAGGGATTTTCCGTTGTTTATGACTCGCTGTACCTATAATTCATGTGTACCGGGCTTATAAAAGCGACGACCTTTGGGTCCATCTTATTGTGTTTCGTTACCCAAAATCTAGAGTTATTATGGTAAAGTAGCAAGCCACGATCGCAAAACGCGATTGTAAAGGTTGTATCACAATCATAAGCGCTAAAAAAATTTTGTATAAGAAAAAGATCGTTATACCTAAAATATCATTTAAATAAACACAATAAAAAACAAAATAAATCTGCATATAATAAATACTCATCTATTTAAAAAAATGTATACATAAATCCCATCAGTTTAATAATACAGCCTGGAATGTAATTAAAACAAATACATGAGACATGTGATTTAATTCAGGAATAGAAGCAATTAATATCGATAACAAAACATATGAATCACCGCATGAAATGTGCAAATATTTAATGACTATTTTACCTCACTGCCCACTTAAAATAAAACAAATTATTTGCCAGAAGCCAAAATCCCTCTTAACCATAAAAGCATTTTTCTTTCCATAAATAATAACACGGATATATTAAAAATTATTTCATCGTTGAAAAATACAAATCTACAGGAGACGATAATTTTGATATCAAAACAATTAAATCATGCGTATCATACCTACTTGATCCACTGACATACATAATTAATTTATCGATAGTAGAAGGGATCTTTCCTGAAAAACTAAAAATATCAATTATCAAACCATTACATAAAAAAGGAGCAAAAACACAAATGACTAATTATAGGCCAATAACTTTAATTCCCATTTTCTCTAACATTTTCGAAATTTCGTATAATAAAATAGAGAATTTCTTTTTATCATACGATATTCTAAAAAAAATAACAATTTGGTTTCAGAAAAAATTGTTCTACCAGCCTTGCGTACTTTACCCTACTCAAACAAATTACTGAATGCTTAAATGATAAAATGTATTGGTTGCATCTTTCTAGATATGACAAAGGCTTTTGACTTTGTATGTCATGAAAGACTTTAAAAAAAATTAGATTGCTACGGAATAAGAGGAAATGCTTATAACTGGATGAAAAGTTACCTTGAAAATAGAATGCAATATGTCGAAATAACAAAGATTTATAAACTAAAACAAAAAACCTATAGATCCAACTATGTATAAGAAAAATGAGTACGGAAAACATCAGGGCAGTATTTTGGCCCCACTACTTTTTCTAACATACATAAATGACCTCCCAGATGCTATACACCAGTACTGTATACTATTTCCTGATGACACTACACTTATAACTAAACTGTAAACCATGCTACGGTATTAGCTGCTTATCATGCATATATTGCATCTTTAATTAGATATGGAATTATTATAATTTGGGGAAATTCAGTCGAAGTGAATAGGGTATTTAAGGCCCAAAAGAAAAGTACCACCTTAACATTTTTTTACCATACTCTTGCAATAACTAAATTATTATTATTTAAAAATCATATATTCGTGTGGAACAGTCCATTACACAAATAACAAATGTGATAAAGTGAAATCTTAAGCCAATAAGTATCTTGGCCCGGATTTCGTATTCACAATAGTGGGCTTAGATTGTGTATAGAAAGTACATTTAATAACTGATCAATTGTATTTAAATGTACTTTAAACCGTAGAAGAAATATATGTAGAAGGTTTATTTATAAAATTTACTATATTACTATATATAGCGGGTTATATTGTGTATATATTATATACATATATATATATATATATAGTAAACATAAGCATAGCAAAAGCTTGGAAGAGATGTTTGGAAGTCGTAAAAAAAAGAAAACGAACATTGTTATTATTTAGATAACACAATGAAAATAAATATAGGAAATTCAAAGGGCACATGGTGACAGAAACAGTAAAGTTTAAATAATATAAAGGGTTCATGGAGAAGATTAAAGAAACAGCAGGTGGTACATGGCAGGCAATGATCATAAGCTGTAATAATTATTAAAGCTTGAATTATTAAAGCTAAAAATGTGTATTACAATTGTAACACACATATAATATTAACCCTGACTTTGTTGAATTCAACAATATCCTGCTTGGGTTTAGACAACTGTGTATGGCATGTGCCAGAGACGCTATTTGCCAGCCAATTTCAAAAAAAAATATTTTAAATTTTCAGCTCCGTTTTTCTATGATTATCAATGTGTGTCTGGAGTGGGCAATTACTGCATCCAGCATACGACATGATTTCACGACACAGACCTCCAACCTCCAGTAATAAAGTGTGATACGATTATCTATCTCTTTTCATCAAAGCTTGAACGCAATTTAAAAGAAAGAGAAGTGTTAGAGTGCAGACTGATTTATTTACAAGCTAGTCTTCTTAATAACATTAGGGATTGCTTCGCGGAAAAACGTGATAAGCCTGCTGATTTCCAATTTTTGTATAGTGAAACAAAGGATTCCTTGTATTATCCGTACTTCTAACGTACAATGGCGTATCTATAATGGATGTTGATATCGAATTTAGCACTCATTAAGTACCACCTACGCAGTTTAGAGACACCTTTAATGGTGTTTGCTAATAGCCATTAATGTTTGATGTCGACATGTGGTTATAGAAATCATCAATCCATCAAATGTAATATTATATTTATCTTATATATACAATTCTCGTGTCACTTGTGAGGAGTATGGTACCTTACTCCTCCGAAACGGCTTGACCGATTTTTGTCAAATTTTATGTGCATATTCAGTAGATCTGAGAATCGGCTACTATCTTACCTATCTATCTTTTTCATACTTACCCTTATTTTTTAATATTCGTTTTAGTAATGTTATCATTATTAATCCTGCTAGATAACTGTTCAAACACTTGGTAAGTAATACCTGCCAATTGAGCCTAACATTTAATTGAAACTCATTACATGGTAACATTAGTATCAAGACAGTTTATGCCTGCTATAATTAGTGCTACCAGTGCTAGATTTTTTAAATGTTCCGTGCTTTTTCTGGATCAACTCATTTGCCAGACTATACCGGTGTCACTTCCCAGTAAACAGCACGGAGTAGGGATGAGCTGGTCTCCTGTTTCTTTCACATAATAAGCCTTCTCTCACCCACTCCACAGTTTTCGGCCATTATTATTGTTTATGCATCAAGGAACGTTTACAATTATTATCATTTTACTTACTTAGTATAACTCTCATATTAACTGTTTTCTCAATTAAGTTTATTATTAATTTGCTGGACTAAATTATTTATTAAAGTTTAACCTTCCATGGATAGCTTGTATCGACAGATGGCTATTACAATCCGTCGATTGGTTATTGGCTCACGTTAATCAATATTTGGAATAAGAGGTCCATCTCAAATGGTCATGAATGGATTGAGATAGGTAATGAGTTTGGGCGCTATAATATTCGATAGTGTGGCACACGAATGGTGAACGACTTTTTTGAGTTACGAACGTACTTCGTTAGCGTTACAAAATCTTTTCTTTTCATACAATTATTAACAAACACAATGGATTCCTGGTATTTGGAAACTCGACCCTTAATTACAGAGTAAAGAGCCCGGAAAATAAAGAAACATCGCTTGTTAACCGAGCAGTATTGACGTTCAGTTACTAATTTGTTGACAGACGACCGTGCGACGCTATATAAACTGTGTATCTTCGTTTCTTTGTTTTTGATAGATTTATTACCTGTTATGCAGCTGGTTGACTCAATGCATATGTAAGTCACATCCGTACTCAGAGTCGTCTATTAAATTATCTCTAATGGTAGATATAGACCCGTTTGGCAAAAACGCAACGGATGTTAAAGGCTGAAATTTTAGGAAGATGTTTAAATATGTATTATTATATATGTATTGGTATGGTATAAGTATAATCTTGTTAACGCCTAGACAATTATTGTAATTTCCGGCACATTACTGGTTCATTGAAATTTATATCGCTGAGGTACTTTAATTATGTAGGCCTAAGTGGACATCTAAAATATATTTATTAAAGTTGACCACATCACATATTTCTACAGTATATGTTACAAGCTATATATTCTTAAATGCATGACAATAAACATACATGTTACAAAATTTAGATGTTTCTAGTATCAGAAGGTGGATTGGGCATCAGATAGGCAGTTAACAATGTATTTTTTAAATTTCATCACCCCATTACAGCAAATATAAAGATTTGATTTAGTAGTGTTTATTTTGTTATAATCGCGAAGAATTTGTCGGATTTCAGCGACCGAAGGAAATAATTCCGTAACGAAAATAAAACTAACACACGATGACGTAAAATAGGAGCGGCCAATACGCGTTAGAGTGAGATAGAACGCAAACTGTGTATTCACATCTCGCTGACGGGATCAGTGACGTAGCGTAAGCACGGTCGGTGCAGCCGGTACGCGTTAGAGTGAGACATACGTAACATATACGCTTGTTAGTCGGAGTCTGGTAGAGTGGTAGATGATCTGGTAGACTAGAGATTTAATTAATATCAAAGAAAAAAAATAGTGCATAAAATAAAAAAATTGCATAAGTTAAAAATGCTATGCAATAGCTTTACCGCGGCAGTCACCTGATGGTAAATAATAGCGCCGCCCGTGGACACTCGCACTGCCAGAAGGCTCGCAAGCGCTGCCGACCTATTAAGATTTGGTTCGGAAAAACTTCAGTGGGCAGCTGGTTCCACATAGTGGTGGTACGCGGCAGAAATGGTCTTAAAAAACGCTCAGTTGTGGAACGACGGACATCAAGGTGTTACGAATGGTATATTGTATTATGCCTTGACGTCCGGTATTGAAGCTGCAGGTAAGGTGGTACCTTAACTAGTTTGGTTTTTGGAGACGGACAAAAAATTCTGCTGGTTTTAATAAATTAAATTGAGCAGTCTTAACTTGGTAGGACAAATCACATGTTTCTCCCGCACCGCCATGTTTGCTTTTTCGACCAATTTAGCCGCGAAACGCGTTCCGTCATAACATGTCACGTTTGTTTTTGCTTCGTCTTCGATTGATTATAGTCTGTCGAAAAATTATGAGTTAAATTGAATGCAGTATGTCGATCACTATATTTTGACAATTTACAATATACGAAATGGATTATAATGTAAAAAAAATCTTATTCAGGTGTTTATAGTTTACGCATGTGACTCTCATATCTGAGGTTAAGGTGAGGCACCTTTTAACTTTCTTTCTATGTGCTCATTTAACATTCGCTTGAAGGGTGGAGGCAAACACCTTGAGGAAGCTGGCTTGCTTTAGATCCAAAAGTCGACGACGTGTGTCAGGCACGGAAGGCTACTCACCAGTCTATTGACAAATGATCATGAAAAAGTTTCAGAAATCTGAGACCCGAACATAAATTGGCCACTTTATCTAGTTGATAAAAGGGCCTGGGACTAGTGCTGGGCAGGCTACTTCTAATTAATTTGTTATATTTGTTTTAAATATTGTAGAATTTTTTGATGATTTGCTTTTTTTTAAAGAGTACCGAGAGTTTTTTACGCCGGCTTTTTCTCTCGGCCAACACCCTCTATCTTCTTTGCCGATGATTAGGGATGCCAACTGGTTCGAATTTAATGACGTGGAATAAGTGAAACCATGATGATCTTATGTTCCAAATAAACGTATTTCATTTCATTTCACTGATTTATTATTTATTAATTTATAGTTTTAAACTATCGTCTCTACAGCGGCTGGTGGGACGAGTTTGTTTTAAAAGGGGTTCGCAGTCTAAAAAAATAATTTATTTATTTATTTAATAAATACAAATTACATATAGGTACAAAAAAATCGTTCAAAATAGGGTGCTGTGTGTATATTATTTTAATTTTACGGTGACGGCGTCGCAAGACTGTTTTGTTTAACTTCGGGACGCCACCGAAAAAGCGATGATTTAGACTTGTATAATACAATTTGAATTATCTTAATATCCCCGTTTTTGTATCGACTATCCAAATATAAAAAGCTTATTTATTCGTAATAATAAAGCGACCAGATTAAAACTGCCAGGCCAGATGTTACAGTGTATATTTAATTAACAAAAATTGTAAATTTGGACGCTTAGGCATTAATTAGCATATTTTTATATGAGAGTAAAGGGCTTTAGCTTTGATTTTGTTTGGCCTGCAAAATTAAACAGTTAAAAATTTGCTGAATATTTTTGTTGACCAACTAAACAAGGTGTTACATATAAACATTAAACTACTGTTTATGGACATGTACTGGGCAGATTGACAAATCATCTCACATTATTAAAATAACGTTAAATATGGAAATTTAAAAATCATTTTTAACCTTTAAAATTATAAATAACAACTAATTTATTGTTGGAAGACTAACACGCCCCTTCCAACGAACCAACCATTCGTGACACGTATTGGGAGAACTTTTTTACTTTACAAGAGGCTCATCTGATGTTAATTGTTCGCCCATGGACAGTCTCAATACCAGAGAGCTCGCAAGTGCGTTGCCGGCCTTCTAAGAATTGGTACGTTCTTTTCTTGAAGGACCCTAAGGAGCGGTTAATGTATTACGAAAACACTATAGGGTTAAGAAGGGGGTTCTTTGCTTTTCTTATTTGGTGATTACGTCAAGAGTAACAGAGTAAATACATTGTTTTACAAATATTACCCACACATTGTCGTCTATTCTTGAAAACGCAATACATAGTCGATAGTTGGACAGATCAGAGTGATCGCCTTTTTAAGAGATCGGATGTATTGAAGCGGTCTTCCAGCACTTGGAAATCTATATTTAGAAGAGAAGATACTAACTTCAAGCAAGATTTTATAAGAGAAATTTGTTAGTGGAAGAGATGAGATACTTCGTGCATCTCTGCAAATTTATAAGCTCCAACTACAAGTTGCAACTTACTTTTAAACTTAACCAGACCGTGCGTAAATATTTTAACTAAACAACTTCAGATCAAAGCAAATAGTTACATACATGTTCAAGAATTAAAAATAAATTTCATATGCACTGAAATGTCAATATAATATTTCATGACCACCTCAGTCTACAAGTGTTTTAATACACACAGACTTACTTTAATTACATTATTTGAAATTATATTTTTTATACGAGTATAACAAGGAAGGTCCGGACGCTTACCGGATGTTAAGTGATATTCACGTTACTAGTGGACTCGAAAGTGCGCTGCCGACCTTGTAAGAATCAGTAGGCTCTTTTCTAGAAGGACCCAAAGGCTTTTTATAAACCCGCTCTACGCCCTTGAATTGCGAACTAGAAAATGTAAATTTAAAATCAACATGTTAAAAAAAATAATTAAATTAAATACGTTTATTTTGGAACATAAGATCATCTAGGTATCACTTATTCCACGTCAATCAATGTGTTGACGTTCATTAATGTACCTATATTAATAAAGTTATTCAGATTTTGAGTTGGAGTCTGAGATCTGAAAACCGTATCTGAACCCTCTCTTTGATAAATGCTGTATATATATTCTACCCATAGGATGAAGCCGCTTGTCAGACCCGCTCTACGCCCTTGACTTGCGAATTGGTTGTAAATGTAAATTTACAGTTAATTTAATTTGTTTTTTTTTGACGTTCATAAGTGTACATGTTTACCTATATGAATAAAGATATTTTTGAGTTTGAGTTTGAGACTGATTGTCGATGATTTAAGTCGCTTTTCTTTTAATACCGTCAAGTGGAAGGAGCTGTTAACTTGTGACTTGGAGCTTGTAACTTCTGCCCTGAGGTTAGAACAGGACTCCATGTCCCCCATTTGCGCATTATAAAGTTGCAATGATATGATACCTGATATAAGAGTTTAATAAACAACACCAAACGCATGTTTTGAAGCAGTAATAAATAAAAACATACGTTTCGTCTTAAATTCTAACCCACCAAAGTAAAACCCGGGTCCAATAATTACATTATAATAATTGTATGTAAACAAAAGATAAGTCAGCAGGAGACGAACACGACCGAATCCACAGGCGGTCGTAGTATCCAGTAATTGGATTATGAAGCGATAAATTAATCAATTTCGAACTCGATAAATTATATTTATCAATTTGTTTATCGTTATTTATGAGGATTATGGTAATGAGGAATAGTAGCTGACTATTCTTAAAGCAAAATATGTATGCGTTACAATCTATACTAATATTATAAGAAGAAAGATTTGTTTGTATGTTTGTAACGAATTGGCTAAAAAAGTACTGGACTGATTTTTAAAATTCTTTCATCATTTGAATGCTACATTACCACTGATATAATAATAATAAAAGCCTTTATTTACATATCAGGTACATAAAAGTATGAATTACTAAAGAAATTAACAATAAAAAAAATACTAATAATTTACCGGCAAGCCGGTTGATTTCATTATACAGCATGTTCTTAGACATATGCCTCCTCTAAGGACTTCCACTCTTCACTGTTTCGAGCTTTAGGCATCCGATGAGCTATGACTGATATAGGCTATTTTAATTGCGAGTAAAATAAGTATTCGTACTAAAATCACAATAATGTTACCCAAGGTGTAAAAATTCCTATAAAATATCTTTAATTGTATGCTCTACGACAACTATTGTTGATAGAATAAAAAAATGTTTCACAATATTAAGAACATATACTACCTACGATTTTTTTTTTAAATTAATGTCCACCCACGCGAAGCCGGGACGGGTCGCTTGTGTCTGTTCCATAACAAACTTTCACGCACTTTTAAGCACTTTAATTTTTTTCAACTCTTATAAAACTAAAAAATGCCATTGCTGTAATAATTTCTTACAAATGTTTGCCGTTCTTCGCGTTTCCTACTGTATATAACACTTAGGGCCTTTTCACAATGTATGGATAAAGTGCCAAATAGCTATGCAACACATAAATTATTCGAAAGATAAAAGTTCCAAATAGGATACTTCGCATTTCATGACGTATAGCGCTATCTTACAGTCGTGAAACGCAAAAATACTATTTACCCTACCAGTAAGTAATAAATAACTTATCCGGACATTGTGAGACAGGCCCTTAATATTTCGGATATTCAAGACGGCAATACATCACCCAGCCTGTTTATAGGAAAATACTCCAAATGCATCGCAAACACCTTGGTGCAAGAGGAATTGGTGGATGTCTATCATTGCTATAAGCTTGCCGGATCAGGTGTCACACACACACACACATTAGAGTCTCCAATAGAAGATTTTCATGACAACCTGAATTCCCTCGATACAAATGTAAACACAACAAAGCAATGACAACAAAAATAGGTCCTCAATAGTCGATAATAGCTTTCAATGTGGGTCCGATCGGTGTATGTGGATGGATGAAAATGACAGTTAAACTGTGCCAATATCCCAGCTTAAGATTTTAACTAATTTAAATAATTAAAAATCTTTTAGGTATGTTTTAAACATATATATATGTATATTTTAATATTATTTGTACAGTTATATTTACTTTATTTGGTTTTTATTGATTATCAAATATGAGTTGTAAAGAGCGAAGAGATTGCATTCTATCCGTCGCCAAAAATAGATTGTCTTCGTAGGGTTTGGTTATTGGGATGCAGATAGGAGATCAATCGACTGTCACGGTCTAGAATGGTTTTCAATCTGAGATTGTGGATTAATAATCGGGTTCGGCCGTTAAAGTATCAAGGAAAGAGTCGCAAAATCGGAAGCAATACTGTTTGTGTTTTGAACATGTTGATTTTAATTAATGAATTATAAATCGACACAATCCACAACAAGACAACGTTAAACAAGTTCAATTAATTTAATCAACTGCAGTCCCAAACTAAAATTAGTGAAAGCAAGTTCGACTCGTGTTAATTGTATTACGAATGGAGTATTTTGTTTAATTAATAATATTATAGTAGTTTTATTTGTTTGTAACGAGTTTATAATTGAATGTTTTATCGTAAAATTGAAAATTATTGGCCTAGACTAAGAGAGATACATTTTTATTATGCTTTTGATGAATTTTGGTTGGTGGTATTTAACGATTTTTTTGCTAAAAATATCGATTAAACTGAAATAATCGATTAAACTAAAATTATCGATTAAACTAAAATTATCGATTAAACTTAATTATCGATTAAACTAAAATTATCGATTAAACTAAAATTATCGATTAAACTGCAACCTATCCTTCCTTCAAGCGCCTGCTTGGGGATATAATTGGAATCCCTTCTGAGTGCATGGCCTATTCATATCCACTTACATCGCTTGTTCTGCTGGCAAATCGGGATTTCTCGGCAGCCATCCCGACGTTGCTCGTTAAAGACCTCGGGCCAGTAGATGTCAAAAATAGGCGAAGACATTATTCATTCATTTTTTACGTTGGCAACCATTTGGTTGTACCTATATGACTTGAATATATTATGACTTTAATTATAGTATACGTTAATTAAAAACAATGTCACGAGAGAGATATATGTGAGGCTTATTCTACGCTAAATGTTGTTGTGTCCGATGTCTGTCTAAAATTTAATGTTTTTTTTTGTAGCATTTCATATGGGATATACTTATGAACTGAAGTTTCTCACGATCGTAATAAAAAACGTAGTAATTATCCAAAAAGTTTGCATTTTTTATGGGTAAGGTCATTATTACCTGTGCGGTGTACCTGAAGACCACAGATATCTTAATGTCAGGGGTGATTAGACTCATTTATATTGATATTTACTTTGATTGTTAACTCAATTAGAACGAAGACACTTATGCGTCCAAAGCAAGGGCACGTTAATAATTTTGATGTCTTGCAACATATGTCAAGGAAGCAAATTTGTTAATAAAACTTCATTGCCAGTTAACAAAAAATAGAGTACCTACCGTTTATTTCAATAATAATTTTTTTTATGCATTAGAAGGTAAACAGGCCGCACCTGATTTTAAGAGATGGACCCCCGCCCATGGACACATATTGCCAGAAGGCTTGCAAGCCTGCCTTTTAAGAATTGGTACGCTCTTTACTTTAAGGACTTTAAGTCGAACTGGGTTGGAAATACTTCAGTGGGCAGCTGGTTCCACATAGTGGTGGTGACCGGCAAAAACTGCCTGAAGGAACGCTCACTGGTGGAACGACGGACGTCGAGGATGGTACTTTGTATTCTGCCTTGACGTCCGATGATAAAACTCAGCTGCATGTATTAGCCCGAACAACTCCACTTAACACTGTCCACGTTATGTTTTACATAAATATTCTAAATATATCTTTGGCTTGCGCACGTACACAAACTTTTTCAACGTATATAACGTGAAGCTATTTCGTAAATTTTTTTTTTATAGAACAGGGGGGGCAAAAGGGCAGGAGGCTCACCTGATGTTAAGTGCCGCCCATGGACACTCTCAATGCCAGAGGGCTCGCGAGTGCGTTGCCGGCCTTTTGAGAATTTTCTTGAAGGACCCTAAGTCGAATTGGTTCGGAAATGCTTTAGTAAATTAGTTCTATTTGTTACTTTTTGTTTTACTTTTATATATTGTGTATGTGTGTTAAAATTGGTAATTGCTGTATATTTATCTAAAAAGTCTTCCTTTTTCTTGCCCTTTGAAGTACTTTTCACAACTGTAATATATAATTAATTAATATATTATTGTCATGTTGTATTTTCTTTTAAAGCAAGTCATTGTTAAAATGTTCTTTATGAGAAATAAAATCTTACACCCTTATTTATTTATTACATAGCATTCAAAGCACTCAAATGCTTCTCAGGTATCGAGTTATGATTGCCACATCTTGATTCTTGACAAATAACCAAACCTAAATATACATGTGAATTGTTGTCTTATTAGCGGCATCTATTTCCGTAAAGTTTTAACAATATTACGATGGTTTTTTCATGATTATTGTGAATATATAAATATCTTATCTTATAGTGAGAAACTTTTAGGCAATGGTAACGAAAAACTAACGTTTAAACTATGAAGTTGGGGTTTTTGATATAGTACATGTACTACATACATTTGTAAAATGTATAGTTGCAATATTTGTGAATATATGAGCACCATTTATCTACATAATAATATAGTTATCTGTTGCGTTTTTTTTATAACACTACTAGCAGACTCGGCCAAGCGTTGCTGTGGCTAAGGTTTTTAGTTATACTATTACATAGTAGTAAGCTATTCAAGGGAAACTGAAGGAGAACTTATGTGAAAGGTAGATAGCTTATGTGAAAGGTTGGTACTTTTAATGCAGCGCCATCTGTTAGAATTGTATCAAATAATTTGCAATAAAATAAAATTGCGACTATAATTGAAGATCTAAGCTATCCTATCTCTTAACTTGGACCAGACTGCTCATGGTGTGCCAATATAATTTAAAATCGGTTAAGTAGTGTAGGAGTCCATCGCGGACAAACATCGTGACAGGAGATTTATATATATTAAGATGTGCCTATTTTTTAGTACTAGGTCTTCACATATAATTGTCAAATCATTGTATACTAAATATTGTAACTATTTTAGAAGAGTAAGTATGGAGTTTCATACCCATTTGTCTCAATATAAACTCCCTTTTAAAATTTTAGAAGGGGCAACTAGAGCCATTGTTTTAAATAATTTTAATTAGATAATTTTGATTTTCATACTATAAACGATTTGACTTGAATTCTTATTATCGTTAAATATTGATGCAAAACAATTAATTAATTAAATATGTATAATAAAACAAAATCGAATAAACTTAGATAAGTAATAACTGTAAAAATATTCTCCATAAAAATAATTGAATTGTACGCGAGTAATATAGTACAATTACAGTCTTCAAAGTGGTGACACCATAATTATGGGTCGCGGGCGCAAGTCATCACATTATTTGTTTAATTGAACACTTTGAACATTACCTTAATTATTTTTATTAAAGTGTTTTGGTTTAATTAGGGCGAGAACAGGTTCAATTGTTTATTCTATATAATTTCTCAACACTACCAAAAAATGGTTTGTAATCTGTGTTGATCTTATGTGTGATCATACTCAAAGTCAGGCGTATGGCAAGATTTAGTTTCAAGATAAACGCTGAATAAGAGTAGCGTATGTCAAAAAGTTATTGGTTTTATAGCAGACATAGTTATACTGGCTGCAATTATATTAAATTGGTGCCACTGCTCGCCTCTGTTCACACCGCAACTTAAACCATTTTAATTCATCCATAGAACCTATATATTTTTAAGCCTCATTTATTCCTTGAAACATTCATACATGTTTATAAAAGATACACGTTTAATTATTTTACTAAAGATAGGCCTTCTTCAACTGGCTCAGCAAATTTCTCAGCCCTCTGGCATTGAGTGTCCATGGGCGGCGGTATCACTTAACATCAGGTGAGCCTCCTGCCCGTTTGCCCCCTGTTCTATAAAAAAAAGCCAATCGTGCAAGAGGATGACCTCTTTTTCATTTCCCTGGTGGAACTTTCCCCCACGTTTTCTCGTCTACCCATCTGCGATCATTGTTCAATGGGAAAATGCATACCTAAATTTTCCCCGTCGGCAAATTGTTATATTTTTGTTTGTTTTCGAGTTAATCAATAATTGACTACCGTAACATAAATGTATAATTTAGATTAAGCGAACCACGGCTTATAACAAACCATTTAAGCAACAAAAAAGGACACGGTGGCCTTTTAGCTAACAAAATCCTTTCCGTGGAACGAAGCATTGACTTCTGCATCATCAAGAACGATCATCGAACAGTGTCCAACGTCAAATTTTCACTGCTCTGGGTGTGAAACGTGTAAGGTTAGCAAAGAAATTTCGCACCGACTCCAAGTCTTCGTCAATGTCTTCGCCGTATTTTGGGCAACTACCGGTCCGAAAAGATCTCCCGAAAGAGAAACCCCGATTAACCAGCAGATCAAGCGACGCAAATGGAAATGGATAGTCCATAGACTCCGAAGGGATCCCAATAATTTCGCCAAACCCAAGCAGGCACTCGATTGGAACCCGCAAGGAAAGCGAAAGCGTGGCCGTCACAGGCAAACTGGTGAATACTCAATAACCTCTGCCCCATCTCTGGGTTTTAGGGTATCATGATAGGAGTCAAGTAAGAAAGTCTTTTTATTTAGTTTTTTTAAAAGTAGGTACTTTATTAGAAATACTTTTAGCGTACAAATTCTTAAAAGGCCGGCAACGTACTCGCGAGCCCTCTCTGGCATCGAGAGTATCCATGGGCGGCGGTATCACTTAACATCAGGTGAGCCTCCTGCCTGTTTGCCCCCAGTTCTATAAAAAAAGCTACCAAACATGATACTTTAAATTAAATCGATAAGATTACATGCTTGGCTCATTTAATATTGATAAAAATCGTTCCTAATGCGCATGATTGCTGGGAATGAACTGATTATGTGGGACAGATAATGAACTCATTATAGGTAAATTAAAATGCAAGAATTTTATGTAAACCAACTGATTACATTTTTAATCTGTTGGTTTAACGAGGCGTTTTAAAGCTCGTTTTTGGGAACACATTAGTTTTTATTGATACTTGGCATATTTGTTTTTGATTTGTTGGATCATAATACAGTATAAATATGTGAAGTTGGTATCATCAGAAAGTTTAAAAAAGCTTTCTCGAGATTTAAGTTTAAAGGTTGCTTTGTAAATCCCATCAGAAACAAAATCGTTTACCTTGATCCTAAGTAGAGAATTTGTATTTTTGGGTTCTGGTATAACGTATCGTAATTGCATTGTCAAGTTTTGTACTCCATTGGACATAGGCCTACTCCATCCCGTTCAAAAGTTTTTTGATCCTTTTGAGTCCTTGATAGTTCAAGCGCAGCGTGACTTTTCGACACTGGTTTTAATTTTCTTTATAATGTTATTATATTGTTCTTGGATATCCTTAGATTTTTATTGTATCGAAGGAAAATATGTATGTCCTCCTATTCAACATGTGTGTCCCGTGTTTTCTAACATTGGAGAGGCCCAGAATATCCCACTTTTTCTGCTGAAGAGCTCGTTCCAATTCCTCTTAACGTCCGTTGCCTACGTGCGCCCTTACGTTCATTGTACAATATGTGCGTTGAAAATGGCTGGTGGGTATATTTTTTTATGTTTACATTTATGTAATATAAGATTAAACCAATTAAAGTCGTTTTCTTAATACGAAAATTTTTATTAAGTCCAAAAGTACCACTAAGTTTACTACTACGTTAACGATCTCTTGATTACCGCTTCAATTAAATAGATAAAACGACTTGTCAAATGATTACACAGAATGATTGCGGTAAAAGTTTGACGTAACCGCGTCTTTTATCTGTGTGTACATCTGCATGTTATACTTGTTTCTTGCTAATTGTATTATTATATGATCTACCTTAAATGTCTTTTCCATTAAAAGAAGCTGCACATGACCGTATGTTGATAAACTCTAAATGTATTGAACGCATTTTTGTTTGGTTTTCATCAATGTTAAGGTGATTTGGTATGGTTTATGTTATATATAAACGAGATGTTGAGGAATAAATCTTGCTAAAATACACGTAGTCGAAGGGTTAAGCCGCGAATGAAATCTTTATACAATAGTTTTTTTTTCGAAACAACCTATGGATTTGCTTTACTTAAAGAATGGTCCACAGTTACCACCTTGAAAAAGTTCGTTGTTCGTAACAGAAATTTGTCATCTATCATCATCCTCTTCTCATAATTTTAAGTACTGATTCCCTACGCTCTGCATCCAGTGCTTTTCTTAATCAGGGCGCGGCCATAACCATTAAATAAATTTCTTCAAAAAAGTTAAGAAAATAAGTATTAAATCTATAAAAGCAATGTTCATATAATGCTAATCGTAATTGTTACATGTTGTCTGACGTATCAACAAAAGACTACGTGTTGACATTTGACAGTTGACAGTGCGCTGTCAATTCTCTATACACAATTTATGAATTATGAGCAAAAAATATTATTTTCGTTTACATTTGTATATTATGTCGACTATATGTATATATCGTGATTTAATTAAACAGAAGTCAATTGTACCCGAATATCGCACATGAATAAGCCATTAAGATATTTATACCATTGACAATAAGCGTTACAATCCCCTGTAGGTTTGTAAATACTGTGTGACCGAAGTTAACCAATATGACCTTTATTTTTATCATATAAGTGTTTCATTTTTACTGGCACCATAATGCAATCGAAGGTGAGTTAGAAGACGGCGTATTAAAAATACATTAGCATGGATTTGTTTGTTATGCTAAGCTAACATGATTTTGTTTATACAACATTTTTCAAACAAATTAAACAAATGGTATTAAAAAATTTGAATACAATTGTTTTTTTCTTTCTCATACCGCTAAAACAACGAAATTCTTTATAATTTTATAGACGACTATAAAGTTAATATACAAAAAAAAAGACCTAGCCCGCAAATAATGCAGATCTTAACAGAACATGGGGCGTTTGCTGAATACCTGCACAGATTTGGCTTGATATCAGATCCGTCATGTACGGTCGACCCACATACAAGTCAGACAGTGAGGCATCTTATAAATGGAGCCTCCACGTGCGATCTGGAGAAACAAATCGGTATAAAGGTAACTAATTAGCATTTAACCAAACATTAAAAAGCTTCAGAATTCAACTGAAAGATTTTTGCAGTCTGCAGACATGCGTCACTCACTGCAACAACGTTCCCGCACCACAGGAGGCACGGATTGGGAAATTTATATGAAAACAAACAGCAGTGACATATGGAAGTATCGTATCGATCTCTTCCAGGCTTCCAGGTAAAGTTACAATGCAATACAACATAATAAGAAATAGAAGATTTACCAAAGTCAAGATTGAGCAGGATAGAATATGGTTAAGAAATGTTTTTGTGAATGAAACTTGTTGAGTTTTAAAGTATTTTAGGGGCCAATCATATGGAATGGAGCAGTCTATTCCACAACTGAATGGCGGAGATCCTAAACGAATTGACTTATAAGGATGAGCTTTATGGTGAAATTTTCAAGAAGCATCTGTTAGGGCAACTTCACATTGAATTTGAATTCTGTTTTATAATAAGATGTTGTTTTGGGATTGAAAATAATTCTTAGAAGTTGAAGGAGATGGCACGATTTGAAGAGGTAGCCGAGTTACCAAATAAAATGTAGTCAAAAACTTACTAGTTGTTAATCCATAACTGTAATCAATTGTTTAGAAAAAAGTTAATGACCGAATGTAGATGTTTAAATATAACTCTTTGTTAACTCTTTGTTGTTTTCTATGAAGCTGGATCGCAACTGACTCTAATGTTTTAAAACATAAGCTTATAACTAACACAAAGTAGAAGGGCTAACAAAAATTAACTTGGCTCATCTGAGGGTTCACAAATAACACTTTTGGACATTATGGGAAACGAGAATAAAATACAATTTAAAATTGCTGTTTAAACTAAAGGGCTCAATATTGGCTTCAAGTGTACGAAGATTTACATTTGGTTTACGCAACATTTTTTTTTGGTTACATAACTCCCGGTATACTTGAAACTTTTTGCCACGCTGTGTAATTAAGGGGCCATAGGACTCATATCATTTTGTAGGTTCATCGACCTCACTCAAACCCGTTTCTAAACTGACCAATCAATATTACAATGATACCTTTAGTGGTATATCCAATAAACATATCACGTTAATGACAATAAATAAGGATTTAGGACCTTCATATATTTATGGAAAATATTTTCGTTTAATTTAAAATTTTACTTAATTAATATTTCGTATAAATATTTATTTTTACGAGCATTTATTACGAAATATGTATATAATATATATTTCGTAATAAATGCTATTTTAATATTATTATATATATATATATATATATATATATATATAATTATATATATATATATATAAAAAAGGGTTTAGCCGTTTGGGAAATTCTATTGATAGATGGACTTAGTTAGGTTATTATAAAATAAGTACAAATGGATCAGTGGCACTTCCTTTTTAGGTCTGGTCCTCAGACGAGTTTGTAATTCTAAGGCAAGCCGGTTTCCTCACGATGTTTTCCTTCACCGTTCGAGCGAATTTTAAAGAAAGCCCATTGGTGCACAGCCGGGTATCGAACCTACGACATCAGGGATAAGAGTTGTCAGTAAAGCTCCGGGCGGCTATCAGGCCAGTAATCAATTGCTGCTGATTCACACAATTCTTTTTATCTAACATTTTTGCTGTTTTCGGCAGTGAATATTGAAAACAATTTCGGTCGTCCACTTTGAAATTTCTTTTAATCTTAAACTATTATAATAGAGGTATGTTAAGATTACTGGCAATGTATCTACATTTACTACTTTAGTTTATGTTTTATTTGCTATGTTGGCAACACTGTCTATACGATTTGTCATTGTAAATCTTATTACTAAATCACTTCAAGGTATAGTATTAAATTTGTACGAAACTAAAGAAAAACAATTTTATAGTTATGTATTTAAACTTATAATTATTTAGACATAATTTTAAATTTAACCGACATCTTACATCTTTTAGTCGATACCAACTCCGGGGAAATAATTACAGATAATACAACATTTTCTACAGCTGTGATACTTTTTGACATTTAACACCTTTGTCTTGAGTCACCGTGACCACGCACGCTGTAAAGCACGCGAAACGTCGGTTAAATTTAAAATTATGTCTTAATAATTATAAGTTCAAATACAATAATACATAACTATAATCCGTAAAAGTGTTTTTCTTTAAATGTGTAAAAGTTATGTTAATAAAAGACAATACTTTGTACGAAACTATCAAAAGAATTGTAGGCTTCTAATGATTGAACTGTTTACAAGTAACTTAAAGACATGTGTAACTTTAACTTGTAGTTATTAAAAGCCATTCAAGAACTAATAATTAAGTAGAACTTAAAGACGACGGTCATAAAACATTCACGCCTTGACCCCAGGGGCCGAATTCAATAAACGATGGCCGCAAGTTAGTTTCACTGTTTACTAAAAAGTTTTTGCTGAACTTGAATGAAATGTTAAACGTTTGGAGCTTTTATGTGGAGCAATTTGTCTTCTCGCTCTGTGACGTAATTAATTTGTCGTAATTGTAAACTTGATCACATGAATCTTTTACCTAATGTTCAGAATAGTTTATTTATTTAGTAAACAGTTGGCGAGTATACAGAAATATAATAAAAAAATGAGAGGTAATGTCTTTGGTAGTAGGAAATATAAATCCTTAAGTTTTAGTTAGTTATTAATATTCTAGGTTTTTTTCTAGAGTAAGGTTACCAGTACAAACGCTTTTCCTGTTCGCAACGGAAAATTTAAGAACATAAGACTGTTCAGTCACGTTTAGGTATTTGTAAAGTGACTCGAACTTATTATGTGTATGCATACAAACACATATAGTAATTGGGAAAACGGCCTCTGTGCGTAGTGTACAAAATAAACATACAATTTTAAATTGGAAAAAATATGATAATCAAATGAGTTCTACGTGTGTAATACTCGCGTAGTAAAAAAATTGTTTACATAACAAAAGAAAATCGTTGAGAAGGCTTTAATTTCCATATCTTGAGATCTTAATGCATACGTCATTCCTATATATCAGTTATACCGTGTGAAAAATGTCTTTAGTACAGACCACACAGATCTTAATTACTCGTTAACATTAATGCTCGTTGTTGAAGATTAACTTTCATAACTAATATTGCTTCTCACAGTCGGAATACAGTACATTTATGTGATATTTTTTTACCTTAAAACCCTCTAGTTTGGCGCCAAATGGAAACATGTTGATTTTATTAATTTTTCTGACAATTTCTTATGCTTTTATCTTTAATTTTCCCCTTTAACCACAAACCTATTTTTAATTACCATATTACAACTGCAATATAAACAACGTTTTCTGGGTAATTATTAGAATTGTCAAATTAGCTAGATGCTCCAATCTCAACCCTGAACCTGTTCCATGGAATCCTGGCTGGATTTTTTGTATGTAATTAACTCTATGCACTCAGTAATAATCTATGTTGCTGGTATAGCTAGTATACAAGATCGACTTAGGGTCCTTCAAGAAAAGAGCGTACCAATTCTTAAAAGGCCGGCAACGCACTCGCGAGCCCTCTGGCATTGAGAGTGTCCATGGGCGGCGGTATCACTTAACATCAGGTGAGCCTCCTGCCCGTTTGTCCCCTGTTCTATAAAAAAAAATATCTAGGCTAGGAATTTGTGGTGGCCATTTTCAGTAAAAGTAATTGCGTTTTTTGTGAAAATTCTAAACACTTACAAAATAATTGTGCTCATACGGTGTACAAAAACGTCGCAACTGTACAAAGTCGTCGTCACTACGCTTAAACAAGAAATCAATGGCGTATGTAGGAAGATGATTAAGAAAGAATCCGAAGCGAAGTTTGGCATTGACATTTTTCGCAATAAACATTAAAAAACTATATAATTATTTGTCCTTGCCCCAATGTACACTTGATGAGGAAATAATAGTATATTTGACTCAATCGACATTACGACCAAATTGGTGGTTCACTTTTGAGACCTAAGCGATGAATTGATTAAGAAATACTATAAAAGGTAATACATCAAAATATACAAATGTTAACTCATAATTACAAAAAATAAACAGAAATGTCAATTATTTCTCTTATTCTTAAAGGGCGTGGTAAACAGCAAATAAATTATATTTTAATGAGTGTAAAGCTCACTTTAATTTCATGTAAAATATTTTCGGAAATTTCAACTTCATCAAAACAAATCGGGTTTTCGAGCCGATATTCTGTAACTCCAAATTGAGATAAGAAAAAAAAGAAATTGCATACAAAACCGCTGAGCTCGGCTAGGTTATTACGCTACGCAATAAACCTTTAAATTATAATTTCTTATTTTACTACAATTTAATTAATTTTGTCTCCACATTCCATACAAAAAGAGGACTGAAATTCCTGAGGGCTTTTGCGAACTGAGCTTTGTCCCTTTTTAGTAACGTATAAAGTTTATCCCACAAAACCTAAATTCTGCCACTAAATACATATATTCCCTTGAGAAGTTTGATATAATTTATTTAAACAAGGCGTTGAACAACTGTCATATAAATAAATTTGTTTACAAAATTTTAAATAATTTGGTAGATTTATCAAATGATTTAAGTCAATTTTCACTAAAAGATAATAAATACCTACTCTGTTACGTTCGGACAGTGAGAACCAACGTCGGTTGCAATGCTTCTCTAAACAGATCTCTATCTCCATTAAACGACGCTTTGAGTACAGGCAGATACATTTTATGACAGTCTCTACGTCTTCAGGCGTAAGACATTGTGGTTCCGTCACCAATACTAACTATTGCAAAGTAGAAATATATTACTTATAGTATAGTATTATGTTAAATATAGTATAATTTATTTTGTCTTTTATCATTGTACTATTATAGGCACGTAAGTCTAGCGCTGGCCGATACGTGGAGGGGATTGCTGCGCATGTGTACTGTGGTGCGGGGGACGGAATGCGACTGGAGAGCCAATCGACGCTCTTCATTCCGCTAGCCCCCCTCAGGTACCTTATTTTTTACTTCTGCGCAATAACGGTCAGCGCTAGAGTTTCGTGCCGTTACTTGTAATGTTTCCGCTTAAATGTTGTGCATGTGTCATTGATACCCTTGCATGTTGTTTATTCTCTGTGTTCTGTATCAATCAAGTAAAAGGAGCCCAATTAATTTTAAAAATTATATTATTTAGTGAGGACATCGGCATAGAGAACGTGTGTCAAAAATGGCTGATCAACTATAGAACAAATATTAATTAAACGACGAAGTCGGCAGCATCTTACGCCTGAAGACTTTTATAAAATGGATCTGCCTGTCTTCAAAGCGTCGTTTACTGCAGATGGAGAGAGAGAGAGGTCTGTTTGTTCGGTCACGAAAAAATGACTGTTTTTCTCTATTTATGAGAATTTTAGAACATTGGTAGATCTACCAAATTATTTAAAATTTTGTAAAATAAGATATTTATATGACAGATCTTCAACATCGTGGTGGAATAAATAAGATAAACTATTCAAGGAAATATATGAACTTAGTTTATTTTATTTATTTATAGTATTTTTTACTAAGGGGGCAAAACTCAGTTCGCAAAAGCCCTCAGGTAATTGAGTCCTCTTCTGTCTGGGCTATGTGGCCAGCAA
The DNA here is from genome assembly GCA_028984075.1 of Pieris mannii. Lineage (NCBI taxonomy): Eukaryota > Metazoa > Arthropoda > Insecta > Lepidoptera > Pieridae > Pieris > Pieris mannii. Next base: position 12,259,151 of record CM054776.1, on the reverse strand, counting down.
GTAAGAAGCGGACTGTCTGATTCCACTAGTTTCTGTCCAGCGTCTTTCTGACATGACAGTGTACAGTTTTAAGGATTCATCTTTTATTGGTCCATCTGGTTGGTGATTTTTTTCTCATACAGTAGTCTTTTGTTTATTTGCATATAATATTTTTTTTTTATATAATAGGGGGCAAACGGGCAGGAGGCTCACCTGATGTTAAGTGATACCGCCGCCCAAGGACACTCTCGATGCTAGAGGGCTCGCGAGTGCGTTGTCGGCCTTATAATCATTAATAGTGTGTTAATCAGTCTAATTGTATTGTCACGAATATGTAGATTGTATATTGAATACTAACTGACCCGGTGGACGTATTACCATATAAAAGATTGTTATTAATAAAGCTATTAAGAAATGTGGGTTGGCGTTGATAAAATCAAAAGTTCTAAGTATTAACCTTCAAAAACATCCAATAATAGAAATCAATCTTTGGATTGGGTCTACTATTACTTAGTATACCATTTGTAAGTAATAGTAGAAGAAGAAGAAGAATTTCGGAAGGAGTTTGACAACGACCATTTACGAAATTTTATGAATATAGAAATAAGGAACACCTTTTTTTATTTTATTTTTGCAAACAAGGGGTTAACTGAGTTCTTCTTTCCTTCGTCGTCTAAAAAATTGTGTACTGAATGGCCCTCACGAAACCCTCCCCCAGTAGTTCCGCATAACCTGACTTATCAAACATCAGTTCTGCACCACAACTTATTAGTGACAGGTTTGGAAACACTAAGAGACAAATGAAAAATTGGCACTCCGCCACTACGATTCGAGTTATAGTCCGTCAAGAAAAGTACCAATTTTTAAAAGGCCGGCAACGCACTTGCGAGCATTTTGGGAATGTAAATGTATCACTTGACATCAGCCCGTTTGCCTCCTGTCACATAAAAAAAAGTTTTTTTAAGAATAAATAAATTTTGTTTGTACGTGAAGGTCGAAGGAAGTATGTATGTATAATATAACTTTATGTATATTCTTCAATATACACGGCAACTCATTAGTAAGAAGCCTCCTTCGGAACTGCTTATTAATACTTATCAAGAATAGTATATATAAGTAGTTCCGTTCATAGTTACGCCAACTTCGAGGAAGAGCCTTCACCTCTGTGTAAATAGTATCGACCGTAGGGTGACTCCACACACGTCCGAGGTCAATAAATACTGTATAAACGACGATGTATTATGGATAAACATTAAATCCACTGTTTTGAACTATCAAACACTGAGACGACGTCGCTAGAAATTGTAATTAAATATTTAATTAACAAATTATAGACTTAAATATTTGTCTATTTAAACCTAAAAATAACAATTAAATATGCTTTATTAAATTTTTCTTAACCTACATATTAGTAACATTTTTTTTTAATTAATAAATTATTAATATACTGCACATACATAAGTCACACAAAAATAACTCAAATCTAAATAATATAGCACTATATTTCTAATTAGTTGGTATAATAAAATTTGTACCTAGCCACCTCTAAGCATACGCTATTAAACTTTATTACACTAAAATTCTATATAATCTTGATGCCTTGTTGTATGCACAAAAAATAGTACGACTTTAAACCAATGGTGAATCACCAATATAATACTCGAAACAGAACAAATCTTAGTTTACGACCAACCAGGCACGAGAAGATAAGAAAAGAAGAAAATCTCGTTGACATAAATAAATCAATAAAGTCTTTTATACATTAATTATTTAAATGATCCTGATTAATATGCTCCAGTTAAAACTATTTGTATGACTCCAAACGTGGCGATTAAAAAGAGGCGGAGAGTGTCTTGCCTATTCTTCTTGGGAACTGGTAGTAAGTGTAAATTTGGAATCAATGTAACATATTTACTGTTCATGTTCATTATATGTGTAGTTTTTTTACTACTCCCCTGCCATCGTGTCCAGGGACTAAATAAAGTTGTTTAGAGTTTGAGTTAAAGAATACCTACTCTCGCGTTATAAAACTCATTTATCTTTCTTTTTTTACCTTCTGACAATTGACAATTGACACTTTATAATTGTCACATGTGGAAGGCGCCATAATCACCAACAAATAGATTGGGACTTAAAGCGAGTATTAATAATAATTGTGGAACATAACTAAGAAATATTGTTATGGTTAAAGTAATGTATCTTAATTATAGTAAATGACTTTAGTCAGTTTACTATATACATCCTTATATAATCAAAGTCAAATCATTTATTCCAATTAGACCACCTAAAATGCCACTTTTGAACGATAAATAAAATACAAAGATGATTTACTAGTTTTCTCTTCTAGTTTCGTGTGGAATAGAATAAGCAAGAAACTCTCCATTTAAAGAAAACACTTTTTTAACGGATTGAAGCTATGTAATATTATAAACTTAAAATTATTTTTCATAATGTTAAATTTTACCCGACGTTTCGCGTGCTTTACAATATTTGTGTACATAAATAATTATATGTGGACACAATGTAATGTACCAGTACTGATGCTGCAAAGTGCGAATTCGGCCTCACCTGGAGTACTTTTTTCATCTGTGGGCGGGAACAACAACATCTTCCTGTTGTGTAGTCTGTGGTAGTGTCAGTGACACACAGAGTAATAATCGTTGATCTATATGTCATCTGTCATCCTGGGTCTTGCCCTCTCTTTTAACACGTGCTTGCACGACATTGTAAGAATGACTTAACATAATATTTAAACTAATAAACAACGTTGTGTTCCTAAATTAAGTGTTTAATTACTAATAAAACACTTCCACTTGACAATGTTCTACCAGTCACTTTCCGACCGGCTTGTCCTGCAGTTCAGTTTCCTCATCGGATGTCAAAGCAGGTATCACCTTGAAGACTCGCTGACTTTTAGTAAAAATATTAAGATTTTTATCATTTCAAGTAATTTATTGATGATACGAGACAATTGTTTTTAATAATTACCACAGATTATAATTTTGTTCCTATAACCTAATCCGTGAATTTCACAACCAATTAATTCATCATGCGACAAGCAAAAAACCAAAACTCTTGAAGTCTACTAAAAACAATTATTTTTGTGTTTGTGGTTATCTAAAAAAAATTAATGAAACATATGTAAAAACAAGATTATCTTATTCCACTTTCGTTTACAAACAAAAACTATTTTACAATTATTACTTATACAGAATACATTTCGTATGCAAATAAAGTTTCGGTCGCTACGAAACTACATAAGTTGAATTACTGAGAAAGGAGAACTAAAAGAAACTGCGACGACGATCAAGTATCTTACGAGCGCAAACAGAATATCTTTTAAATACATTTAAGACTCAGACTTAATATTGTCAGGATTAAATTCTCAATTGATACTGATAGTAGTCAAGCAGCTAGCAGCAATGAGTTGAGTTGGTCTTGAAGAGATATACGCCCTGAGTTGAATATTAATGTATTCGAATCCTGAAGGCCTATTTTAGGGATCGTGAAGGGCTGATCACAAATCATAGACAGACCACACTCTCGATGGGATGATGACATTAAAAAAATCGCGGGTCCCCAATGGATCCAAACAGTTCGGGATGATGAATGATGGCAAGCCTTGTAGAAGGCCTTTACCGAAGAGGATTCTTGATACATAATTAAACAATATACTTACTAAGACAGGACTATTAGATATAATTAAGATTAGGAATATTAGTATGAATAAATATACATGTATACCTAGTTATAATAAGGGCGGATATGTTTTGCCGGACCTTGCTATACCACAGCCGCTGCGTCAAGTCCAGCATCCGTGCTTGGTGTATGTTCTCCTCGAAAGTAGTTAGCTACCTCTTGAGCGTGGGATTTTTCTTCGGGTTTTTATATGTCCCCTTGGCCCTGCTGTCCCTGCGGTCATACTCGTTTTACTCAAATAACTGACTATGCCATAATAATAAAATTAAAGTTATTTAAACTTCGGCGATTAACCAAATAAATAATGACTCCAACTAACTGGGGTGCATATAATTTACTAGTAGTATTCAGTAGAAGTACTATAAAATTAAATTATCTGTGCTTAATTACACCACTGTTGGGACTTCTGAACTGTCATTTTCTAATGTGACAGCTGACAAGGTGGATTGTTTAGTAATTCACTAAAGTTAAAAATTTGTGCGTGTGTGTAAATTTATGTCTAGTTTTATTTAGATGACTAATAATGTTTTATTAGGTAAATAATATAATAAAAGCCCTTATTCACTAACCAAACATGTACATATATTTACATAATGTTAACCTAAGCGACATATATCTTAACTATATCTATTTATTTAGGTATTTATTCATTTTTTAAAGCAGACTTTTTACCAGCAGCTAGTTGTTCCTTCCGGTATAGCCCCGCCCCCCTTACTTTTCGTTTGCCTCTTTTACGTGCTGATCTTTTCCATCCTTCCGGATCTTCCCACCTCTTTATTTGGCAGCTTCTTTCCATCTCTCATCTATGGGATACCGTTCTATGACGAATTTCGTCCAATTAAATTTTTCTACCTCATGACCTATCCAAGTCCATTTCAGATTTTTTATTTTTGTTAGTATATCGTGTCTGTCACGTTTGCATGTTAAACGTACTCCGTTCCCTGTCCCGTTGACATATAGATATCGAATGTTTTCCAAAAAAAATTTGACAGAAAACGACAACTGAGTACTTAAGAAGATTTACTAATAACGCCCGATCCCATTAATGTATCCACAATCTCCGACCGTGAAAGTCGATCGATCTCCTATCTGCATCCCAATAACCAAACCCAACGAAGAGAATTTTGGCGACGGATAGAATGCTATCTCTTCGCTCTTTACACTCATATTTCATAATCGATATAAACCAAATAAAGTAAATAAAATTGTACAAATAATATCAAAATTTACATGTCTATGTTTAAAAAATATCAAATACGTTACACACCATCGATTGATGATTCACTCTTACCAATATTTGGATAAGGATGTCTATCTCAGGTCGAAAATGGATTGAGCTAAGTTATTGGGTTCGGGCGATAGTGAAAGTATACCAAGGGTCATGTGCTCTTCAGCCAAGCACTAGAAACTATAGCATTATTCGAGTGAAGCTTTATCATTTATTTCATAATGTCGCTGAGTGATAAAGTGCCTAGCTTAATCCAAGCTCCCTTTCGATTTTCAGGCAGACCCGTTAAGCCATTAAGCCGGTGGAAGTAAAATGGAAGCATTTGATTCGTACCTGTAAACCTCTCGCACGATGTGTGGATTATCTAACGATTTTAGGATTTCTATGAATACTTGCTACTTGATTTAGACAAAATTTATCTATCGACTGGTAGCAAGTATTTTAAATATGGATGACGGTTTGCTCAATTCCTTTATATTTAATAACAGACTGGAAAATAATTAATATATCTTAAAAAAGCTGAAGGCAGGCCCAAGTCAGCTCTGTCTCTAAAACATTCAGTTATTTCTTGTATACATAATCTTAAATGGAAAAGAAGTTGGTGTAGTGGAAACACAAACTGGACGTCGGACATATTTAAATAATTAAATATGTCCGTAATTATACACTATAACCTTTTTACCATTAAACCATTAAAATTGCACAAAAAACCAATAGATATATTGACGCTCCATAGATAGCCGATGAAAGAAACCTGTTCTTGGCAAGAATTCTCATTTGAATACATGTTGTCTGATTAGCAAAATTATTGTTATACAAAATTTATTATTGTTTCTTATATAAATAAGAACTGTAGGTTGCGAGTTTATTAAATTTGGAATAATATAGTCTAATGTTTTTTTTTCTTATGAGGTTATGCTATGCTTACCGTATTATGAAGAAAGCAATAAATATCGAAGAAAATTTCAAGGGACATGTCAAGGACATTGTGCAGTGGTACTTTGGCCTCATTGTGAAAATAATACTGTTTTTATAATACAAAATTGTAAATATTATGCCATACGTGTGTTCTGTTTACAACCCTTTAATTGTGTTTAAATTTAGCATTTGATGTTTCTTTATATTACTTAGAAGTTCATTGGTCAGTGATAGACACATTGTTTAAGGTAAGAATTTCCGGTTCCGAAGAAGACAAGATACCGTCACTAGGGTTAAACGAAATTACATTAAATTAAAAATAATACTTCAGCCATTATAACTCGATATACGTTTTGTTATAGCCCTACAGATTACTAAAACAATAAACAGCACATTCTAGAGCAATAAGAAGCAGCTGGCCACATTCTGGCGATATACACTTGTGATTATGGATTTAGTCGCGAGCTATTTATAACATTATTGCGGTGCTGCGCTTACTAAGGGATGGATTACATGTCTGAGAGTTAAAAGGGGCTTAGTATGAGATTAAATTCTAATATGTACGTAAAACACTAACACACGACTTTACGTACGTACGTTAGTACTTACCCGACTTATCTCAACCAAATATGCAAACTCCAAATGCGAATCCTCAAACACGTCGTATCGAGAAACGTGCTCGACTCATATAAAAATGAAGAAAGAGGTCTTTTTAAACACTGTAAAATACTGCCAATAACAGAAAAAGTTAAAAAAATGTCTTCTAGTCGAGCACTTTTTTCGAGATGATATAAAAAAACGTGTGGAGCATGACGTACAGACTCGAGCGGTAACTCAAGTTCGGCTCTGTACATCAAGAGCGTACAACGTATATTGGTTTAAAATCCCGCTGCAGGATTGGTGCGTTCATCGAGTTTTTGTTTAAAACCAAATTTTTATGTTCATTTATAATTAGGAGAATATATATTTACTAGGTCGCCTATCAAAATTTGGCCGCCATTATTTTTAATTAAATTATTTTGAATTGATTTTTGGTACAAAATTACGTTCATTTAATTTTTAAATAAAATAACGTCTACATCACGGTAATTAATATGAAGATTCTAAAAAATCACGGTTGCCGTTGTGCACATGGCCGCACCTCTTTGCAGCCAAGTGTAAACAGGTATGATTTTGATATATTTATACGTTTATAACGGTTATCTATTAATTATATGTCAAATTGAAGCTATTTTTTTTCTATTAATCTTCATATAAGGTTGCCTAATTAAATCTGGCCGCAAATAAGGGTTGCTGGCGGTTAAAGATGATAAATATTTGAGGTAGAGTGAAAGAGAGTTAGCGCGTAACGTCATTTGTCAGACAAGGCTAGCGGTAGCTTAACAGATAGCTTAACACTATCCAATATAAATTCTAAACTAAAAAACTACTTTTACATGCAGTTGTCGCGCTCCTAAACAAGACTGCTATGGTTACATTAATAAAAACCAAAGCGGTTTTTAATGAAATATATAATATTTTGTAAAAAAAAAAACATAAACATGAAAGACGAGAAGTATATAGCGATTAGTACGGTCCCAACTTCCACTGATACCCATCAGACCCACCCGGGTCTGTCATATTTAAAATATAACTGGTATATAAAAAAAATTAAAAAAAAACCTAAATCTAATAAACGTAAATCCTATGTCCTACACACATTTACGTTTATAAATATCCTATCTTGTTTACGGAAAATCAATAGAAGAAATGCCCATCTCCTTCCCCCTCCCAAAGTCGTGTATACTTTACACCGTAGGTATTTGAGAATAACAATCGTTTGACGCCCGGTAGAATGCGACAGCGACCCTGGAGCCTAACGTGGCTTTGAACTACTCGAAGTGCTTTTAGTGGGTACTGGTCACCCAGTCTCTGAATAGCAGAGAGTCTGTTGTAAGTTAAGTTCCTCATACACCTGCAACTTTTGATGACATGCGCATATGCATTTTATGTATATGTGAGAGAACAAATAAAGATAATTATTATTAATTACTATTATTTTAACCTTGGATATAAAAAACAGCCCATAGTGTCAAAAAAGCTTTTGAGCTTTAATATTCACGTGTTTCACAATTTGTTCGTGGGTTCTGTTGCTTTATATAACAAAAATGGCATCATGTAGGCCTCATTTTACATTGTTATTGTCCGATGTGTTGATACTTAGCTGTAATTCACGAACCCACTGCAAATAAGTATATGATTACTGACTCGTTTGTGTCTTCCCTGTAATTTTGCGAAATTGCCTGTTGTCTGATGATACCGCGGTGTGTATAATCTAATTTTATGGCTAAGTGGCTTTGTCAGTTTATGCTTTACCTTCGTGTAATTAGATTGATAAATGGACTTTAATATGGTCTTCGTAGACACCACAGCTGGTACATATTTAACTTAACGTATAAAGTCAATCTACCAAGGAAATGCCACATTGAGGGTACCAGAGGAATTAAACATTTTCCATGGTTTTATTTATTATTATTTTTATGCACATCTTAGGTTAAGATCGCATCATTCCATTTGTCCCTTCCTTCCTGAGAACGCGTTTAAGCTAAAACTCACCTAAATGCAGATGAAGCATTCTGATATGAACGAGATGGGTAAGGTCCGGATATCCATAATTGCTACCCTCACACTTTAAAATCGTTTAGTTTTTATAATTTGCCTATAAGTGCTTGTCATATTTAAAAAAATATTTTATTTTTGTTGTAACAATATATCAGTGTGCCGAGCGTTGGCAATCGTTTATAAATAAAAAATAAGATTCTACTATGAGTCGTGTAAATCATGATTTATAATCAAATATCCCCACTCAATTTTAAATTATAGATTTTATTTTTAAACTAAGATGACACAACAATTTTAAATACCTTCTACAACAAGAACGTGTGGCTCTTAAGCGCGGCAGTACACGACTGCCCCGCTTAAGAGCATATTGCATATAATTTTTTCTTTGAAATCTACCACTCTACCACTCTTCCAGACTCAGACTAACACTCATATATAGTCTGTTTCACTCTAACGCATAGCGGCTGCACCAGTCGCGCTTACGCTACGTCACCGATCTCGTCAGAGAGATGTGAATACGCAGTATGCGTTCTGTCCCACTCCAACGCACCTGCCTTACGTCATCGAACACTCCTGACCGATGTGAGACACAGTATACGTTCTGTCCCGCTCTAACGCGTATTGGCCGCACCTACAATACGTCATCGTGTGTTAGGTTTTTTTCGTTACGGAATTTCCTGATTCGGTTGCCGCGCTCAAGGCCCGCGCTTAAATCTATGCAATAGTTTAAAACTTAAGCAACTAGCGCCTAGACATTATTATTTTAAACATTTTGTTCAGTAAATGCAGGGCATTCCTAAGTAATAATGTAATTAGCTAATAAGTGTATCGCTGGCTCTTTTTGAGTTCGGGACTTGAATGTAGAAAGCAAAATGATAACAGAATAAATGACATCAACAACCATATTTTATAAACCTTGGGTAACATTATTATAGTTTTAGTAGGGATTCGTGCAATTTTAATAAGCTATATTAAGCAGTGATAATGTAGCATTCAAATGGTGGAAGAATTTCAAATCGATCCAGTACTTTTTGAGCCAATTCGTTACAAACATGCTTACTTACAAAGTTTCCTCTTTATAATAATTAGTATAGATTAATTAAATGTTTGTAGTAATCATAAACGCTAACATAATTCATTTAAATTCATAAAGGTCCAAAAACAAATGAAATTGATGGTAACTATAGTGGAAGGTCATTGTAGAGTAAGTATATTTGAATCATGTACGTATTTTTTTTTCCTTCACCCATCTGTAATCAACTTCTTTAACTAGATCTTGTGATATGATTTTGAGGCATTCAGGGAATGGAAATACAATGATTTGTTTCTCTCCGTAACTTGCAAACTATCAAACTGCGGCAAGTTTCGCCCTTCTCAGTCGCAACAAGTTCACCGTTTCCATGAGCCCCGAAGCAAGGGTGTTGACGTTTTGCTGAAACCTCCTTTTTTCCTCCTTTATTATTCGGTTTATCTTACAACTAATTTTCAAGTAGTCAAGAAAATAAGACTACTAGATCACAAGATTTTTTAGTTCCGTTTTGTATGAAATTCTCTATACCTAAATTGTATTTCTCCAATATATGAATTAAAGTACCGAATACGACCTCAAATGAACAAAGTTTTAGTACATTCAGTAAAACAGTTCTCATCTCTTTTTGTCAAACTGTGTATTTACTATTAAAAGACAAAATTATTTTGTTAAAGAAAGTTATTATAATACTTGTTAACGAAGCTTTTCATTACAGAAAACCAATAAACTTATCCACTAATGACCGAGAAATCAAATCCAGACCGCTTTCCCAATAATTTCAATATTGTCTGATGAGAAACCCATGTTCATTAATTAAAACATTCTAATTAATATTGAGTAAGGTAAAGTTGAAAATTCTTGTAGTGTAGGGGTTCCCTTTATACTCCTCACATCAAGTCAAGTCCATGACAATAGATGGATTTAATAAAATAGACATTTTAAATGTAAACTTATTTTTAACCATTGCTTCAATTATATAAAAATTTGCCTACTGTAAGCAGGTCAGTTATTAAAATACCTACCTACTGCCTACTAGATGTGTATTGAAAATGAAAATTTGTATTTCAAATGTGTTATACTCGTAAATAGAAGATGTAGCGTATCGTTGATACGCACTAAAAATGTACATACTGTATGGTGTAGTATTTTCTATACGATTTTGATGTATGTGGCAACATAAATACAGGACACTTAGAAAAGAAGAAAACAGACGTCACTCAGAACAGACTTTTAAGATGAGTGAGCATGTATTTTTTCTTTCAGCGTTTCTATAATAATATAAATTAATTACTGTTGTTTGTGAAGAAATATATCAATTTACAAAGATAAAAATGGGTTGTGGTTTATAAAAATATAGAACATCCCATAAAGACAATACAAAAAGACTTCGAGAAATGTACAAAATTCCGAAACGTTCCTAATTAAAAAAAAATGGAACCCAAAAACTTGCCGATAGATCGTAAAACGATATTTTTTCAAAGCCTTTGATATATGACCAATGCCCGGAGAAATGTTTGTAAACGGGTTCTAATAGTTGGTTGATTAACGATAAAATTGACGACGTGGTCATAAAGTGAGGTATAATATATTCTGTCAACATTTTACCAAATTATAACAACACTTAGACTTTCAAAGGATTAATATATATATTTGCTATTTGCTTATTCGAAACTCCGACGAGGTATGTAATTGCCGCGGTAATACGAACGAAATAGATCGATCAGAACTGCTCTGACTCTGAAGATATAGTGATGTTTCACTTTTCTTAATTTCCACAAAGCCTCTCTATCTATCTCATACAAGTTAGGAGAATCAATATTACATTCCCGTCATGAGAGAATTAACCCAAAATAATTTATGTATGTGGCTCGATTCGATTCTATTGTAAATATCGTCGAGCCTATCAGACCTGGGATTAAATTATTACAGGAGTCAAACATTGTTCGGTAAAAAGGAAATAAACAAATCATTATTTCTCTTCCAGCAAAATATAACCGCTTTCTTAAAAAGCGCTGTTTTGCTTGATTGTTAATGAATTAGTCAAAAATTTCTCAGCGTTATTCCACAGTGAGTTTCCGCTTGATTTATTCCCTAATAACCCGTCAGATTTGTTCAAATACACCCTTGTCATAGAAAAATGTGATGAAGCGTCTACCAAATATCCAATTCAGAAAGAAACTAGAACGGGGTCGCTAAATAAAAAGCCCGGTCAAGATCGTTACGTGTAAAGAGATCGCAATTCAAAAAATGGTTTCCATAAACAGATGTTTCTTTATATAAATAGTGCTTTAAGCTCGGTTTAAAGCCAAAAGCTCGGTCAAAGGAAAGACATTTTGTTCTAAATTCAAAGATATTAGAGATTTAATTATAATTGCAAGTAGCGTAGTTTTGAAAAATATTTATAGGGAATTAAGCTCAGTTGGCGGTTTTTGGACAGTAGTAAATAAATTAAATATAAAAAAATATATAAATATTTGTTTGAAGCTAGGATGTCAAGTGGCTGTAATCGTTTAAAACATGATATTTTTTTTCGATAAAAGCTTTCCAACGCCCGGCACTCATCGTGGAAATAACTACTCTTTTAATGTGACAAGTACTTATAGGCCAACATACACGAAGAGATCTTACAAATATTAAACAAGCAATTATTTAAGTTCTAATTTATACGTACATACACGTACGTACGTGTACGTTTTTCTCGTTAAAGCCTTAGACATATGTATAATACTGTTACACTGAGATATAGTTCATTATTGTTGTTTTTGGGCATGTTACAAATATTAATGCGTTAAAATATGCCAGAAACGGGAACGCTAACAAGGGTTATATTCGTATAAATTAATTATAAAGGTCAGATCATATCAAGTTGACATAAATATTTTATTACACCTAAATCCTATCAGTTAAGTAGCTATTAATATACGCCTAAAGATACATACAAACCCGATAAAAATATAACTTGAAGAATCGTAATAAATAGTGTCTTAGTTTAGGTTATTGTAACTAGGCATTCTCTCAAACGGTGAAGGAAAACATCATGAGGAAACCCGATTGCCTTAGACCCAAATAGTCGGCGTGTGTCAGGCACAGGAGGCTGATCACCTATTAGATTGACAGATGATCATGAAACAAGACAGAAATCTGAGGCCTACACCGTTTTTAACGTCACAGAATGCAAAAGAAAGAAATCTGAAGAAAGGCATCTGATATTAAGTGATACCGCCCATGGACACTCATGTTGCCAGGAGGCTCGCAAGTATGTTGCCGGCCTTTTAAGAAATGGTACGCTCTTTTTATAAAGGACCTAAAAACTGATGTTGTTTTAACTTACTAAACAATCATACATTATTTATTGTATATTCTAAGCAACTAAAGTAGGATACATTAAAAGGCAAGTGCAAGAAACTACGACAAAGCGATACACTTTTGTTAAATTAGAAAATGTTTAAAGTGACTGGATTTTTCGTTTAAAACATACAGTTAAGATTTGTAATGTAAAGTTACTTGCATATTTAAAAGTTTGTATTTTATTTTATAAATAGGAAAACATTATGTAGCAATCACGAAAATCCACGTACGTGATCGCTCGAGTTCCTTTAATCATTATTTTGAATGGAATCGTGAATTTTTCATCCGCGTGAAATGAACTGGTGATTGCAATCTGAGCTTCCAATCATCTCCAAATATGGTGAGAATCATTTTCGTAGTTTCAATGTATTATGTATCATTTTCCACATAAGCCCAGCTTTATTTTAGTTTATTTTTTACAGTTCTTAACCACGTTAAGTCTTATATTAAAGTTATTGCTTATTATTTGTTGTTTTGTTATTTTTCTTTACCTACTTTCTTTGGGATTATTGCTTAAATTTTCTAATTTTACATTCATACAGCAAAGTGTTATAATAAACCGTTCATAAGAAATTAAACTCATATGAGTTACGTCGCTGTTACAAACTGTTAACTGATAAAATTCAAGGCAAATATTTTTCGTTATGTTCTGCTAAATAGGAAATCATTTAAAATTGCTTTTCGAAATTCGAATCAGCTTGTTCCTTGGCAACAGCTAAAATAAAGCAGGAAAACGACAAGTCTGGAATCTATAAATGTTTGAGACCGGAACCACACTCGAGTTGAGCCACTACATTGTTGATTTGCAACACTCAAACCATAGTTCTGGGATGTTCAGTGGGTAAAGTGTAAAGTTTTCTAGCTATTTATTCGAAATACTATATTACGTGTAATAATAAATCGAAACGCTAATTAGGATTACAGACTTGAAAGACAGAGAGAATACGTATTGTTAAAATTATTTAGTAACATTAAAAGTCCAATAGATTAGTTAGGTAGTAAGTTAGATAAAGTTTAGATATCTTTAAAGTAAAGATATCTTTTTTGAATGTGTGCGAGGTTGAATATGTCTAGTGTGTGTGTAGTAGTGGGAAAAAAGTGTGTGCTATGAAATGTAGGAGGAACAGCGATACGTGGGTATTTCTTAGAGACCGCACCATTTGACACGTTTGAGATTTCTCATTTTTTTTAAATTTGTTTATGTAAATATTAGAATATTGAGTCCGCATACAAACTCGCCTGACGTAAATATGCCGACAATGAATTATATCTTATTTCGGCCATACAATGTGCAGATGTGATGAAATCTTGGAGAAACTCATCGTTGTTGGTAGCACAGAAGGAAAGATCACGTGAACGTTCAAAGATGCATCGTCATCAAATCACTGTAATAGGCGCCGGACAGAAATTGGTGGAAACAGATAGTCCGCTCCAGATGTGTCTTTGCTGACCACAACCACGACTATAACCAGGAAATTAACGAAACACCGTACTAACTATATCAAATTTAATAACAAAACGTCAATATTGCTAACACTATTGGAAGATGATCTTGAAAAGAGAAAGTTTTTTACTTAAAATCATTTGTCCCCATTCAGCGTTTAAAACCAGCCTAATCTCTTCTGAGCAGCTCTTTTTGCATCCTCAATGAAGTTCCGTTGCCAGATCTGATTCGGGCGGCCTCGTATCCTTTTGCCACTTGAGTTCAGAAATCTCTAGTCATTATTTTAAATAGTAACTGCACAACTCATGCATTAACCTTTTAACAAGAAACAAATAGTACTTAAAAAAATTATTTTATTTTATTTTTGAGTTACTGATTAGACAAAACTGTGGAATGTGTTAAAGCCGCCTAGTCATTGAGAACGCTTCATAGATTTCCAACTAATTTAATCATTTATTTTGCTCACGATTCCGTATTGTTGTATACATGTTTGATTCTCGGCGAAACAATAAATTTCAGCCCCACTTCTCCGTAAAACTAATGTCTAAGACTGTCTCATTATTCCTATATGCCTATGTGAACGTGTTAAACTAAAAACTACCAATCAAAAGATTTAGAATAAGAATTTATGTAAATTGAATAGAATTTATAACTAGTGGTTGTCTGGAAGAAATCGCTAGAAAGCGACAAGGCCGCCAGTAGCTTTTCATTAAATTATGTTTAATTTTTTTTCCTTTTATTTAATGCAACGAAGTGTTACTTAATAAATAAATAGAGTTGTAGAAGTTTTTAATAATCTTTCAGAAATAATCGACATCAGTTCTGTTACTTGATTGGTATTGACACTCTCAAAAAGACCGTGGTCATCTGAAAATGACAGTTCGTGTCGAGAAATTTTCATACAAATTTACTTTTTGAATTTCTACATACACTACTGTTAAGGCATCTTCACTAAGAACCCTGAGCCTAACCCCGTTAAATACAGCTCTGTCGATGTCCGTAACACTGATGTAACTTGATATAACGCGGTACGAAAATATTGCAATCGTTATCGCAAAAGTGGAAGCAGTCACTAATGAACTTTATTAGATGTTCTAAATATATTTTTTTTTTTGTTTTTTTTTATAGAACAGAGGGCAAACGGGCAGGAGGCTCGCCTGATGTTAAGTGAAATCGAGCCCTCTGGCGTTGAGAGTGTCCATGGGCACTCAGAGGGCTCGCGAGTGCGTTGTTATACTTTGTGTTACTTAACATCAGGTGAGCCTCCTCTCCCTCTGCCTCTTGTAACATAAAAAAAAACAGCAAAACACTCATGAGTTTTAAGGCTTTATAAAAATGTATAAAATTTGACTATACAACAAACAGTAACTACCTTACCTTAAAAATAATGACTAAAATATATTATTAAAAGAAGTCCCTTTAGGCATAGTTCCAAATATAAACAAAACGCTAGAACTACTCAGACGTTGTGATATTACTATATTTAGTAATAGAAGCTTTACATCGTCCATTAGAAAACTTTCGTCCTCAAAGCTAATCCTTAGAGGGCTAAGCTTTAAAAGCTTCGGGTCGATACAAAGAACCAACATCCAATATGTATTATATTTGTAATAAAAGCTACAGAATTCGATATGTCAGTGTAGACAGAAGGTCATAATTCGGTACAATGTTTATCACCTTTGTGGTGTTTAGTTCTTATCTTTTAGGTCTTTGAGCGATTCCCGGCGAAACAATTATTTTTACAGGTTGATTAGAAATTAACTAACTACTAACTAACTTAACCATTTAGTAAGACAATATTTTGAACAACAAAATCTTGAACGAAAAATTTCCGTTTCCGTTCCGTTTAAATATCACGAGTACCAAACCCTTTTTCCTTTGTGAACTGAGGTACTTGACCTTCAAACTTTGTGATAGCTAATAAAATAAATAAGCAAGCCTTTAATAGTACTATTGGAAACCCGTTCAAAAATATGCATTAAAGTCTTGTCAATACGAAGTGTTGTAAAGGCATTATGTCCGAGATGCTTCAAACTCAATCAAGCGTCTCGAAAACGGAGCTTGACCAACCGCAGACGCATACACCGATAGTCCCCGTAGATATTGCATACAAGATTTTTTGTTTATTTAAGAAATTACCATGACCATCTATAGTTGAAACATCGTTCTACTTTTGTTTTTGCTCTTCATATCACCGAACTATACCACAAAGAACTAAACAAAATTTAAACTAAAATAAGTCCTGAGTACATACTTCGTTTCGATGTATTTACCAAGAAGAAAGGCACATAATTGTCATTCGTAGGGATATGAAGCGATTGTATTAAATCTAAATGATAAGAGAGCTTATATTGATAACCTAGTGATACCTTGCCTGACAATAGTTTACAAAAAAATCACAACAAAATTATAAATGGGGACGTAACTATTGACAAATATAATAAACAAAAAGGTATAAATAAAAAAATGCGTTTTACTTCCCAGACTAAACAGTTACTGTCAAAAAAGTGACGATCGGCCGAGTAAATATTTTGAATTACCCTGTATCTACTAACAATCACGTGAGACCGATCTTGAATTAGATTATCTTGATTCATGTGCACTTTTTACTTTTTGTTTTTTTTTTATGTATCCTATATCAGTTTAGTTTATTTTTATTTCTTTTTGTTTCTGTTAAGTATGTTTTTTCCTTCTTATTGTATTTGTAATATGTATTTTGCACTTCTTGCCCACCTTATGTAATTTACTCACAGTGGTTGTCTGGAAGAAATCGCTCTAAAGCGATAAGGCCGCCAGTTGCTTTTCATTCAAATTATGTTTAATATTTTTTTTCCTTTTATGTAATGCAACGAAGTGTTAATAAATAAATAAAATAAATAATCAATTACTATTTTGCGAACACTAATAGATACTGCGACAACAAAAGACGTGTCTTTTTACCGCTCACAACAATAGAACAGAAGCGAAATAATTAAATGTTAATAGCTGCGTATCGAATGTATTTAATGTTGAAGAGAGACGTAGGCCACGTCTAGCTATACTCTTGGGGCGTAACTCGAATGATTTAGAAAATCTCCACACTTTTAAAACTAAGAAAGCCTGGGTGCGCTAAATGTAGTTTTGGCTCGTACAAAATAACTTGGCTATAAGAATGAGCATCACGTTCATTGCCAGCTCCTTTCGTTCGTTCTACGCTTTGAATATTGTAAACTAGTGGACATTTACATATGTTCTTCAACATTGTGTAACATCTTTTTTTTCTATCAGCAATTTTTTTTGCAGCGCATGCGATGTAAGATGTTTTATAGGCATTTTTTATAACTTGTGTAACATTATTGCAGTTTTTGTAGGGATAATTATTTCTTTCTAGCAATTAAAATAGCCTATATCAATCGGTGATAATGTAGCATTCAAATGGTGAAAGAATTTTTAAAATCGGTCCAGTACTTTTTGTTACAAACATACACACAAATATTTCTTCTTTATATTATTAGTAAAATTTTTAATTTAAAAAAAAATTTAGAATTATCTAATTGTTTTTATTGACAATGAATTGTTCATAAGTGAAGCGTGATCTTTATGAATAAATGTTTTTTTTATTTGTGACGTTTCTGAACTGACTCTATTAAAAATGAATGGAAGCGAACCACGGAAAATCTTACAATTTTAGCACAATGAAAAGACACCTGGATATTGGAGCACAAAACAAGCTCTCATTATATATATTTGTTAATTTGCTTTCCTATTTTATATAAATAATTTTTCCTAATTTACAATGCAAATGCGACGTATCTTATGTTAATCCGTGATTAGCTCACTTCATTAGCGCTTTTAAATTTTATTCGTCTATCTCTTGACCTAAAATGTGTTGAGCTTGAGAATATACGAGTATGGGTGAGCTTAACACCTCTCAAAACACTCTCATACTGAATTGCTACTTAGGAATAAGATAACCAAACAAATTGTACAGAAGCATTCAAGTATACGTTACACAATGAAGTTGGTGTTTCAATGGAACAGTGTATTTTCTTTTTATGTGCACTTAACACGTATACCATTTATAATTGCACAGGTAAGTGGAGTAGTGCAGTCATATTTAGGCCTGCCAAATGTTATTTGGGTGCCTTGGATGCTATTGAGAGGTGGGCCGAATTATTGACGACAATTCACTCATTGAATCTCAAGTCTTAACCTTCGAAGTTCAGTTTCCTCCTTTCTCTTCTATAGATTTAACTCTGAAGAAAACTCCATGGAACTACATAATTTGATTCCGTCGTCCTCATTTAAACAACGCTCAAATAGAAGCTGGAGTGTCCCTATGTTATTGACATCTCCGTGTGGTGCATTGGAAATTCGTTTCTTGTAAAAACTGCAAAGGATAGGAGGAAGGGGCCAACTTTGATCTTCTCTAAACGGTTTTATTTCAGGCTTCGACGGCGGCGATGAGGCTTTTCCTGGACTGGCGTGTCCTCCAATGTCGAAGATGTGGCCTACATCTCAATTAAAATCAGGTGGGATTGTGGCCATTTGTGTCGAGTTGTATAAAAAAACTCGACTCGTACGACTGATAGCACGAATTTAAATAGCTAGATAGTTGTCATAAGCATCAGATAGTAAATTCAGTGGATAGAATATAAAACAGTACACGTACAACGCGACAATTTAAACCAGGTCAAAAGGAAAATTCTCTAAGAGTATTTTTATTTCATACAATTTATAATCCTCATCACCCACAAAGGAATATGATAAAACTAAGTGCCATACACTTGCGTGAAATTAAATTTTCACATAACATTTTAATTTTAAAAGTATATTTCTCGCATATGTCTAACATTTTTATACGAGTTTTAGGTATTTATTCTCTTCGTAAATTTGCATAAAAGTTTTAACGTATTATTTAAATATTAAAAATATGTTGCACTGATAACTTTACGGATCGGTGATCTGGGAATAGAACCCAGGTTGTTGCAGTGTGTAGTGTCTCTCTCCCTAAAATATGGCGAGGGGACCGATGGCTGGCCATGCGTCATACTCGTGAACGGGTGCTACTTGTGGTGACTGGTCGTACTTGAATTCGTGTATGCGGTGATATTAGTTGTTTATACTACGTATTTGCGTGTTGTTCTCACGAGTATGTAAGTGCGTGCTCCTACCATGCCTCCTGCTGATAGAGGACAAATCTTTGTTTTTAATTTATTTTATTATTCTTTATTACTCTGATGTCATATGGAACATGGTGTAATGGTTGCAGCTCCTTAAAACAATATGTAAAAACACTTGGCGTATAAAAAGAGTGGCGGAGAGTTTATTGCCAGTTCTTTTCTTCCGTCGTACGCCCTTGATTTGAGAACTGGCAGTAAATGTAAAATTATAATCATTTAACGAATTTTTTTTTTGACGTTCAGAAGTGTACATTATGTTACCTATATGAATAAATGATTTTTGTTGTTGTTGTTGTAAACGAATTCAGTTTAAACTCCCGCCGAAGAAATTCCCCGTATAATTTAAACATTACATCAAAATGCATTTAAAGAAAATAGGTAATTACAGAAATGAGTATTGAATTGAAAGGAAACTTTAACACTAATACAATATTTAAATACAATTTGTGGTTATTCTTTTCCAGAATTGGACAGACGTTCGAAAATCCCAACTTTCGGTCAGTCCAGCAGATACCTATATAAACGCCGCTTAAATGAACCCATATTACACTGGAAGATGAAAGACGGCGACTATCAGGTCATATGTACGTCACACCTCTAATAGTGTTTATTGATAATGTTTTAATTTATATATTACAAAATGATACAATAAGCGAATTAAGCTGGAACTTTAATGGCAGATTAATTAATAGAATACATTTATCATTTGTTACGCCGGCAACGCACTCGCGAGCCCTCTGGCATTGAGAGTGTCCATGGTCGGCGGTATCACTTAACTATAAAAATAAAAAAATACGGTTCACGGCCGATTATTTAACGTCTGGTGTAAGTTCATACTGGCCAACCAATACTAATTGACTACTAAACTTCAGCGTTAGTTGGGACTGAGTTTTATATGAATAGAGGAATAGAGAATAGAGTAAATATAAAATTACAGAAAAAACAATCAACCAAGATATGTAAGATATTTACATCCCATACGAAATACAAATATAAACATACTTCAAAGAGCAATTTAAGTTGCCATTCGGGAGTTTCTAGTAAATCATAGTTGTAATTTGTTGAACTCGAAATGCTATTTTGTATGAAATAGCTGATAAACGTTCGGAAATCGCTTTCGTGTATCCAAATGTGACCATAAAGTACGAGAAGAATGGATTGTCCCAGGGCGGTCACTATTCACCAACCGGTCGTCGCTCTACAGCGCTACTGCATAGTATCAACAAAGTCTACAGATACAGCAATTTATTTGGCAGAATATTAATAATATGCATCAATAACTGCACTATCTCATTGAAAAAAACTTAAGTGGAATTGGGCGGGTAACATCGTTCACATGAAGAATGGAAGATGGACAGGATAACAATCAATCAACAAGGTAGAATGAACCTCCAGGGAAAGGATAGACATGTCATCCTCTTCCACTGGAGCTTACGAGAACACGAAGGAGATGGAGCCAGGTTTAGGACGCCGTTATCTTAATGAAAAAATATATTATTATATAATATAAAATTCTATGTATGTGTATGTTTCGTATAGATGAATGTTACAGTGAATAAATTACATTTCTGGTTATGTATTTAGGTCAAAAAACTTTGTTGTTTCCATTTATAAAAATGTAAATAATGCGTACACCTTGAAGGTCAAAAGGTCACTACCTAATTAAGACATAACTTTGGTTTTATAACAGCTTTCACAACTACGTATATTAACTGACTTCTGAGACACATTCGCAAAAATTTCTTCCTAAAACTCGATGGAATTATTTAATTTCCTATATTTTGTTTCTTCACATAGGTCTCAACGATTCCGAGACTCTAATGATCAATATTGTATAGCCATAGTACGTTGGAATGCAATTTGTATACACTCGCTCATTACATTTTTCATGTTTCCTCTGCTGTATACTGTCAAGGCGTATTTATGGCACTACAAATCATTGTGCGTGTTCCCGAACAGAGACGTGTTCATATAAGCAATTATTCTTTTTGCGTGAGATTTATCACCCATTTAAAGTACGCATGTGCTAACTGTTTACAGAAGTACCCCTGCAGTTTTTCATTTAGAATTTCACATTGTTGATTTAAATATAGCGAAAGGGGTGCGTCCAAATATAATAAATAATGTTACAAATATAAATTAAAGCTGAAGTTGATGTAGGCCTCCATCATCCCATGCAACAGGAATGCATGGGACATGTGCACGAAATGGCTGACTAAAGAAACCCAGGGTCCTCACTGATCACACAATCTGGTGGCAAGAGTAAAAAAGGGTAGACGGGATGGAGTTGTCAAGGACCTTGAAACAATCGGAGAATAGATTGCTAAAGCAAAATCTACTTGATGAGGTTCACAATGCGCTCTTTAGCCATTGCTGATCATGAGCAAATAAAACACTCCAGAATAGGACATGAACGGTCCATTTATGTATGTGTAAAGTATCCTATACATACATATCTTAGTAGAATTGTTGAATAAACTTTCATATAGATATAGTAAGAAACTAACAAATAAAATTACTAAAAAAAAACAAATTAGATTACACGAAATTAACCACACAATTTCTATTAATTAAACAACGCTTCACTAGAGTTTTTTATAGCTTATAATACATTGTTTAGGCAGCAACGATATGTTTCGTGTATAAATAAAACTCAAGAAAACCTTAACAGCATGATTATGAACATATTTTTATCCTGCTAATCATAAATTAAGTGGTTTTAATCGTCTTATAACCTATAAACTTAACCTTGATGTTAATAATGTTTTAAAAGTCTAAGTGGAAAACCACTAACGTAATCAATCATTGTCCGTGTGATTTGTCAAATGTGTAACAAGATTTTATGAAATAACCACACTTACCACATTGAACGCTTAAACAATGGATACAAAATAAACCAAAAGCGTGAGTGTCCATGGGCAGCGGTGTCACTTAACATCAGGTGAGCCGTTTGCCTTCTGTAACATAAAAAAAAAACTTTTTAAAGAAAATGTGAATGTTTGAAATATCTAATGTTTTGATTATTTTTATAAAAAAATCAGATCAAATCAGAGGGTCGCTATACAGCATGTCGAGTGCTAAATATTCGTATCCGAGAGCTTGGGATGGCAATGCTTTAAAATATCAAATGGACGCACGGATCCTAGAAAAGGCACTTAACGTGTCAAGAATGTTTGTTATAATGCAGTGTTAAATAACAATTTAAAGACATTTGACGGGCCAGTAACGTATTTGCGAAACAATTGTGCGTGTTGTCTTTCACAGTCTCACAACAATCTGCGTTTTATCAGTCAATAGATATTTCGACTATTATCGGAATTATCCAGTATATTATAAAACTCATACTATTCCTATTTTCAAATATCACAGGACTGTTTAAGCTCAAAATGTATGCCACCATCAGTAGATTTAGGTTTGTTTAGGATCAGTAAACAAACCATTCTGTGATGTAAACACAACTTCCGAGATCCAAAAGTTCCGAGATCTCCATTACGAAATAAACTTTGATGTGAACAAAGCTTTAAGAGCCATTGAGAAATGGAATTGTTTCTTACAATTGTGATAATTACTTGCGTATCGGATGTTAATGGCCCGAGAAATATCGATTCGAGAGGTGTCAATATAAATGATGTAGGAGCGACGCTTTGATCTGCGCTTTGTTTGATGGGAAAGTTCTATAGTTCTGTAGCTACTGGACTGAAGTCAATTTATTATTCAACAAAGATAAGGGTCAATGCCTTGGTATTAATTAATAATATTATAATAATAATTAAGAATACCAACGCATTGTATTGTATTGAAAAAGAAGTTTACCTAATGTTTAACAATTTTCTACCTACCTACATAGTAATAATAAAACTAATTAGAATATAATTAAAAGAAAATTTAATCAAATTTAAAGTTTGATCCCTGTGACAGTGTACCTTTTACGCTGTATTGCTATACTTATTCGTTATATCACCGGTACCAGATGTACTGTCTGTGCACTTGAACCCCATGACCCAAAAGTTTTACTCCTAAGACTACTAAGACTCTTATATTTGAGCCGTTTATTATTTTCTGCCTGCTCTGCGGCTTCCCCAGCTTCTTTTGCTTGTTCGAGCGGGATAAGACGGCAAACGTGTACACAGAAGTAACATCTCGTACCAAAGCCCGGGTTGGGCCAATCTTCGAAATGGTCAATGACGATTGCTTTCTGTTTTTCCATGTTTGTATATCATGTCCACCATTATAAATATATATGTGTGCAGTATAGACAAAAATAATTTATGTCTTATAAATAAAGGGCTTACAAATGTTTTATACTTATATTAATGAGGCGGGACGTAACTAAGAAATGAAAAAGTATTAAAACATTTATTATAATTAATGAATATTTACCTTACATTTGACAAAAGACAAGTTTGATAAAAAAAAATCGTATCAACGTGAGATAAGTAGCTATAGAATTACATTCGACAAGACTCGAACCCACTTGAGAAACCCGAGCTCAGAGAGAAGAGTCGCTGTTCGCTTGGTCATTATTCTTTATTTTACTAATATTATAACGAGCTACTGTTCGATTGTATGTTTGTTTGCAAGCTCTTAATCGATTGAATAAACAATTATTTTACCATTTAAAATGCTAAATGAACATAGGCTGTACATTAATTTCTGAAAACTTAAAAAAAACTTCTGTAATATAACCGGTTGTCCTACCATAAAGGTGAAACGCTCTTCTCATGAAGGTTTCAAGTCGTAATGGATTTGAATTTCCTAGAATAGCAGCTGGTTTAGAAGTGGCGGTGGGTGGCAAGAAGTGCTTATACAGCGCTCTTTAAACATCAGACGTCAAGATAGAACGAGATGAATCCTGAAATCTGTTTTGACGATGACCAAACTTGATCCTAAAAAGTTCTTTAGGACATTCCCGCAAAAGATGCAGAGAGAGCCAAGAGAGAACAAGGTCGTCGTTTTTTGTTTATAAATTTAAAATTCTCTTTACCAAGAAAGGCTTTAGACTATCGTGTTACTACCGAATTGATTCGGAACTGCAAAGCACAGCTCTTATAAACTGATAAAGCCTGTAAATGAACCAAATCAAAACATATATTTATAATGTCAGAAACCAACGAATAACCACTGTTATCAGTATTTAAATGTATCAGAAGTTAGCCCCAAGCATATTAAAACCTCTACAATTTTTTTCAAATTATACATAATCTATTGTGAACAGGTTGTCGTTAAGGTAATTTTAAACGTTATTATAACAGTCCGTGATAGTTGAATGATTGACGAAGATTAGTGTTTTTTTTAGGGCTTACACATGTAATCTTTTTATATAGGTATAAAGTCGTTATTTGTCACAACAGCTATATACTCGTATAGGATAACATAATATTTTTGTGCCATACTCAACCCTTCTAAAAAATTTATGCACACATATATAACATACATTTTTTTTAATATTAAAAAAAATAATTGATCTCGTAAGAAACTGAAATGATACGCGTTAGGAAGAACTATGAAATTGTAACCGAAACACAGTAAATTTTGGAAACACAATGAAAAACTGAAAACCATTATCCAAATAATTTTAGGAATGGGGCTTCTAAACGGGCCATGTTTTGCTGCAATGATGGCTGCAATACAGTTGCCCGACAACATTGCAAACAATAGCAGCCACTCTATGCAATATTGCAGTAATGTACCGGTCATATAGCCCAACATGTTTTGTATAGCCACTTATGGCCGGTATTGCCCCTATGTGTTGCCGGACGATCGCTAGGCTATCGAATTCAACTGCAATATTACACAGCCAGTTTTATTGTTGTTTCAATCACTCTCTTTGTTATGGCACAGTGCATCCTTTTCTACGCGAAATGTTGCTCTATTCTGTGTTTTGCGATTTGACAACTACGTAAAAATAATAATAATTATTCTTGAAAAATTTATTATCAAGGCTTATTTCTAGACACAAATTGTCTACAGTTTCACGCCTATTTAAGTAAGGTCGAATCTACAATCTCTTCTTTTTCTATTTGTTTTTTAAAACAATAAAAGCTGTTGCGACAAGTGTGATTTCGTCAGCAATTGTTGCCGGTATGTGTAGCCCGTTTAGGAGTCTGCATCATCGGCCATACAATTGCTGTCATATTGCAACACATGGCCCGGCCATAGATTGCTCGGCCATCAGCTGCATAAAAACATTTTTGTGATGGCCGGGCAATTAGTTGCCAATAGTGCAGCCATCAATTGCAGCAAAACATGGCCCGTTTAGAAGCCCCATAAGGATAATTCTTTATTAATTATTAATATGTATCTTTCTTATATGTACATATAATTAATTAATTTGCGTTTAATGTAATAGAATTTATAACATGTTCTATAACATCTTGTACTAATGCAAAAACAATCTGTCATCGTATGTACAGCAGATAAGATATGAAAAAGTACCAAAATCTTCCAGAAATTATTGAATTTTTGACAATTGACAAAAGATGAATTTAAAAATCGAATCAGTATTGCCCTAATACAAACTATATGGTAGCATGTGAAGTGTGAACCAATGGTGGATTCCTGTTACCCCTTCTTGTCTAAAAATGCTGCGAGATGAAATGGAGTCAAATGTTACTGTGTTTGCCTAAACAACGGCATTTTAAATACTGTTAGGTACCTTTTACAACTACAATAAGTAACTTATAACAAGATATCCAATACGTAACTTGATTGTGTTTTTCCTGAATTACTTTTTTTCTACGTTCCAATGTTTAAAGAACTTTTGTACTAAATCATTAGAACTATGAAACATCAAACACATTGGTTTTTAATTAAATTGTATGACATATTTTATAAAGACTACGAAAACTAGAACTATCTTCAAATCATATATTTAAATATATATTTGTAAGAATTTGGAACAGAAATGTTATGGTAGTAATCTAAAGTTTATTCGGCTATATATAATGACGTGTAAATTCGTCTTAAA
This sequence comes from Pieris mannii, assembly GCA_028984075.1. Taxonomy (NCBI): domain Eukaryota; kingdom Metazoa; phylum Arthropoda; class Insecta; order Lepidoptera; family Pieridae; genus Pieris; species Pieris mannii. The sequence goes on along the minus strand of CM054776.1, from coordinate 12,232,775 downwards.
AGGTAAAATAGAAGTTATAATTACATTATGGATCATATCATTATAGTCAATTCTCATATGACATTATAACATTATTAAATATTATTACGATAGTGGTATTGTATTAATATTTTTTCTTGTTATAGATAATTCAGAAACCTTTACAGGATCTTATAAAGAGCACTTCACAAACAGCTTTTAGAAATTCATTTCTAGAATACTAAACTTAAAACTGATACGTCATCTTAAAGGTAACACTACAAAGCATATAAGTTTTTTGAGTTTTAATAAGAATTTCCTGCCGCAGGCAAAACCCATGTAGGTTATTTCTTTTGGTTAAAACTTTAATCAAAGCAGCGCCCGGGGCCTCTTCTATTGACTCAGCTCATTTCATTGATGTAATAGCGTTATTTTGTTGCTAAATAATCGTAAAAAATCTTATCAATGTTGCCCCAGGCTTTAATATAAAAATCAAATTTTTAGGATAAAACTTGAATTCTGCCTCGGCATTCCGAATTCGTAATTCCAACTGGGACAAACGAAGTCACTTCATTAAAAAATAAAAAATATGTTTATAATCGAACATGAGATAGACATTATGTGATAGAATTGCCATCTAATCATAATATTGTTCGAATAAACGAATACATCAAATAATAGCGTGTATTTTTTCTCGATCTCCCTTACTCTCTCTCAGTCTTTCTTACTTGCTTGCTCCCTATTCTCGCTCCATGGCTATTTGCTTCATGCTACGTTCGCTCTTTCTTCGACAAAAACACTGCAAATTTTCGTGACGCAAATATTATTATTATTGCGTTACATCCGTAAAACAGTTACCGTACCCTCATGCGCCTAGAGAAGATTCACTTAAAAAATGCTAAGATAAATTTGAAATTGTTAGAATAATTTTATACAAAACAACTTTTAACTTCGCTCAAAAATATCTGACATAACTCATAAATTACAGAGGAAAAAGCAGCTTTTAGTTGACGTAAACAATTCGACTTCGAGTTCACTGCCTATTTTAATTCACTTAATGTCATTATCATAAGACCGAATGCCCGCTATTTTTGGGCATAAGTTGAGTATTGAATTATAAAACATAAAAATAAATAAGCCTGTAGATGAACCAAATCAAAACATATATTTATAATAAATTAAAAATAAAAAATTTTGAGGTTATGTGAATAAAGTGCAAAAAAAAGTTTTAGATCTTTGTATTATCTACAACTTAGCCATTTGACTTTTTTCCATATGATTCTTAGTTTTGCCGTTAATCGAGATAAACCGTATTACCCTTAAAAACTCACCCCCTTCCCCTTCCCGATCTTAGATCGCCCGTAAATTATTTATCCTATTTTTATGATACTCTCCTTCTTTTCCAATGGTTTTCATCCTACTAGTATTTTTTTGGTTTCAAAATTTATCGACCCTGGTCTATTATAGTTCCAAATGGAAACAATCTTACTCGGGTGGCGCTGTTGTCGCGGTTTTGTTAATCAGAATGCCAAGTCGTAAAATCACTCCTTCCCGAGTGTTTTGAGAGCAGAATCTACTGTGTAAGTTTGAAAAGGCGAGTTACAGATTCACAAATGCAGGCAAATGGGTTGGAGAAGAAGTCTTACCTACTATTAAAAAATAAATAATACCGTCTTTAAACTGAATTTTACTTTTAACATTAAAACACCATTATTTACATATCAATATTAATCTGCATTAGAATTTGGTTTGAAACTATTAGGTACCTTACTTTGAAAGGTGTCTAGTCATGTGATGGAGGTTCGTTTTAGCAATTAAGTATTATTTATTATTCATTTTAGACATTATATATTATTTTTATATATTTTATAATACTGTATAAATGTTCATTAATTGGACCGTCAAATCTATAAATAAGCTAATAAATACTTAAATTTAAAAATTATATATTTATAAAATTATCAATTTTCTACCTCCCCATTGTTAAAAGATATTTGTGTGTCGTAAATATCTTAATACAGAATAAAGTCTTACGTTAAAATATATAGTATTAGTTTTTATTATTATGACCAATTCAAATAAGCTAGTTTAATGTTTATTAGTGATTATAACGACCAAATATACAGTATTTATAAATTTCTTATCCTAGATAATAATAACTAATATTAAGAATTTGTTGTATTATACTGTAATGGCCATATAAAAATAAATTTCGTTTCAATGTCGTAAATTAATAACATAGGTTACTTCGTCGTTATAAGAATAAAACTATAGAAGTTTGTATACAATTTATTACAAAGTAAATATCTATACATTATTAAAAAATCCGCAGAACGTGCAGCCGCATTCTACACGTGCAACCTAGAGAATATAAATAAATAAAATGTATGCAAAAAGTAGCTTGGAAAGTGCACCGTGCAAGGTGCTTTGTAACAAAATAAAGTAATTTCATAGATCCGATGATAACATTGAGTCCAGTAACTTTAATGCTTCTGCAATAAAGAGCGCACCAAGACGCTGAATTAATGATAGGGTTCTTTGGAATCACTTGATATATAAACAAAATATAACCCAACACATCCAAGATCTGGTACTTCAATAAGTCTACATAATTCCAGATAAAGGCAAAACATTTGTTTTATTATTCATTGTTTTTTTCGAGTTACATTTAAGAACAGAGGGCAAACGGGCTGAATCTGAACATCGGATGTTAAATGATATGCTGTTTCAATGCCAGAGGGACCGCGAGTGCGTTGCTGGCCTTTAAAAATTGATACGCTCTTCTCTTGAAGGACACTAAGTCCATTTGGTTCGAACATACTTTAGTGTACTCTTTTTTTGACATTCAAATGTTTAAAGAACTTTTGTAATAAATCGTTAGAACTATAAGACATCAAACGCATTGGTTTTATAAAGAATATAAAAACTAGAACCATCTTCAAATCATAATTCAAATTAATCTTCAAATTATTTGTAAGAATTTGGTACAAAAATGTTATGGTGCGTTGCTGGCCTTTTAAAAATTGGAACGCTCTTCTCTTGAAAGAGTGTCTATGTGCATTTGGTTCGAACATACTTTGGTGACTTTTCTTTTTTTGATGTTCATAAGTGTTACCTATATGCATTAATGATTTTTGACTTTGACTTTGAGTAGGCTGATTACACGCTATTCTGTTTTTGACCTTATTTTATCACTGTATTAACTTAAAACAGCGTTGTTGGCCTAGTGGCTCCAGCGTGCGACTCTCATACCTGAGGTCGTAGGTTTGATCCCCGGCTGTGCACCAATGGACTTTCTATGTGCGCATTTAACATTTGCTCTAACGGTGAAGGAAAACATCGTGAGGAAACCGACATAACCCAAAAAGTCGACAACGTGTGTCAGGCACTGGAGGCTGATCGCCTACTTGCCTATGAGATTTAAAAATTGATCATGAAATAGTTTCAAAAATCTGAGGCCAAGACCTAAAGAGGTTGTAGTGCCACTGATTATTATTATTATTATTAACTTAAAACATATTATTGCTCTTCGTATCAGAACATGCTAACCATCGTTATCAAATCCAAATATGTATACCATATATTTAGCAAGTCTTAAAACCCTTAAACCGTAAAAAAGCCGATTACACTTCTAAAATTGTAAACACCTGGTACAAACGTAATTTTATTCATGAGTTCGTAATTATTCTCAAACTTTGTGCGCCCAATTATTAACGGTTGCCTGATTTGCATTTCTGAACAAATATTTAATATCACTCGATTTTCTTAATCTTGGTAAACAATGATTACACTGCGTATATGTAAATACTGGATGTGTTGGAATTTTTATTTGAGCTTTGAGATTTCAAAGCAAACATGTTCGCTTTTGTGAAGACATTATTTAAGAAATCTACTTTAATTTATGCTTGGCCATCATTTCATAAAACTTGCCTTGAAAACAAATTCTCTGGAATCAAACCTATTGTTTAGTAGTTATGTCTAGACGACTCTTACTTCTAATAAATTAAACGCATTCATACGTAACAAGAGTTGATTCAAAATAAAAACGTATGTCTTATGATGTCAAAAGTAATATTAGAGTATTTTACTACATTAATTATTGTATTGTATTTAAACTTATAATTATTTAGACATAATTTTAAATTTAACCGACGTATCGCGTGCTTTACAGCGTGCGTGGTCACGGTGACCGGTGGTTAAAATTATGTCTAAATAATTATAAGTTTAAATAAAATAATACATAACTATAATCTGTAAAAAAGTGTTTTTCTTTAAATGTGTAAAAGTTATGTTAATAAAAGATAATACTACATTTATTATATCGTCACTGAGCAGTGTTGACCTACGCCCAAACCTTATAACCTATATCAATCCATTTTCACCATCTGAGATAGATATATTAATTCAAATATTGATTGAACAATCGACGGATTGTAATAGCCATCTATCGATTCAAGCTATTCATGGTAGGTAGGTCGGATATTGACAGTTCAACTGTGCCAATATCCTAGATTTAATCTTACACCAGTTATTTATTTTAAAAATCTGATATGTTTTAAACATAGACATGTATATTTTAATATTATTTGTACGGTTTTATTTACTTTATTTGGTTTATATTGATTATCAAATGTGAGTGTAAAGAGCGAAGAGATTCCTTTCTATCCGTCGCCAAAAATGGATTGTTTTCGTAGGATTTGGTTATAGGGATGCAGATAGGAGATCGATCGACTTTTACGGTCTGATTCAGATTGAGATTGTGGATCATGCGGTTCTATCTAAAATTGCACAGTAGAGGAGAAATTGTGAGGAAACCCGACAGGCGTCACAAGGCTAATCACCAAATCACGAACAGATATATAAATCTCAGGCCTAGTACCTTAAAGGTAGCAACTACTAGTTTTTATATAAACATTAATAATATATATTTCGCGGACAACGTGTCAGAGGTGATACTGAGGCTGGTAACGTCAGTAAGGGACCTAGACGTGCGAAAGGATGCCCAACTGAGTTTTAGAGATCATGTAGTGGACATTTGCAAGCATACACAAGAATGGGATTTGTGCTTCGAAAGGAAACAACCCTTAATATTAAAGCCATCACAAGCTTGTACAACGTTTTCGTTAGAAGTAGTTTACTGTTACTCGTATGTTCAGAATCCGCTTGAAGCTAAATATTGCCTTACCTGCCTGCCACTTACATAATAAAATTACACGATAACTGTATGGCGTCTATCCCTGCTGCCCAATATACCCAACATTATTTGTCTTAGGGATGGTGGGGTACAATAAATTGGAATGTAGACGGGATTTACAGTTGGCCTACTATGTACTGAAAGTATTGCATGTGGTAGTGTGCTTCAAGCACTATTGGTTTCTTTGAACCTATGGGATATATGCGACGGAGAAATTTAAAGTTTGTGATACCAAGAGACAGATCCAGTCTGGTGCACAGATGCCCGTTATCAATTACGTTGCGCCTATTAAATGCTGTGTTCACTATCGACATGTATAATATATATATAAAAAAACCTTTAATTTGGAACATAAGATCATCAAGGTATCATTTATTCCACGTCATAAAATTTGAACCTGTAGGCATCTCTACCTCATATATATATATATATATATATATATCCGTGGAGTGATATCACAATAGCGATATTGTCTACTAGTATATAATATTTACATAACTATATTTTATTTTTACTTTTTCTCGACATTATCGTACTAGCATAGCTTACGTCGTAAAAAACATATAAACTTCACAACAACAAACTAAATATCAATCTATTTGACAATGGAATCATATTGAAAATCTCTGCACAGAAAAATTATTGTAAATGCGGATCGACATACTTAAAAAGTATTTTCACAACTTTTAAAATCATATGAATCTTGAGAGAAAAATACTTTTATAATGAGCTTAACCCAATTTAAAGTTTGGGTATTTTTCTTTTTGATCTTTACAAAGATTCATTTGTTTACCAATTTCTTCTTTAAGCTCTTTATAAAGAGGTAGTTTTAAGCCGGGGATCTAATATAAAATGCCAATTAAATAATAATAGGGACGTTTCAATTTAAAACTTATAACGGAATCGCCGAAATATGTTCCCCAAAAGAGTTACAGCGGCTTTAATTCTGAGTTTATTAACAGTTCTTCTCGTCCGTTCTACGCCCTTGACTTCAGAACTGGCAGTAAATTCTTCAGTTTCAGTTAATTCATCAGTTTTATTGTGTTACCTAAATGATGATTTTAAATTTGATAATTTATTTCAATTACTAATAATTTCTTACGTATCACTTAACATCAGGTGAGCCTCCTGCCCGTTTGGCCCCTATTATATATAAAAAAAAAAACGTAAATATGAAAGTTTTGTTCACCACCGAAAAAAATGATCTACCTAGTTCTAACCCATGTTGGTGAATATTGTTTTTGGGCACGTAATCAGCCAGCGGCAGAAATTATTTCACTGGGTATTGAACTACCAATGTATGAACTATGAATGTATTAATTACTCAAATGCCTCTATTAGTGTTAGCTAAGTTGGCTTTAGCTTGCGAATGACATTTGGTCATTTGTTCAAAACCTGTGTTTTTTATTAACCTAGGAATATTTCCTCCTTCATCTTATGCCAAACACCGAGAATAGGTCACGTCTTAGACACCAAAATGGAAACAGACACGCTTGACCTACTTATTAAAAAATATTTAATTAGGTAAAATCAAAGAATGTAACTTCAAAAATAGAACGCTTTTTGTTAATCCGTTTTATTAATCATTTTGGCATACTTAATTTAACATTGAAGCACTCTTGGTATTAATCACTAAAGAGAGATTGTGGTAAACGAAGACTTACAGTTTATTAAAACGGATAAAATATCCATAAGATCTTATTTAAAGCTGTTTTTAATTCATTCATTCAAGTTAAATGTGATGTGATAATTATAAAGAAATAATTTCTCGGTAACAAGTTGACCATAATATACTGAAATAAAAAAAACAGTGGCGCTACAACCTCTTCAGGTCTTGGCTTTAGATTTCTGAATCTGTTTCATGATCATTTTTTTTAAACTTAAATTTACTCAAACCATAATATGGAAAAAATAATTGTATATTTACTTTCGACTTTTCGACAGGCAGCCCCATATGCAGAGGGTGTTTCATCGCAGCGGAATCAGTCATGCACCTAGCCCTGGAATGCGAGGCTGTGCGTAACCGACGTTCTGAAATCCTCGGCGCAGTGAGGTCGCTCCGTGAAGCCTGCGAAGTGCCCTAAAGACTTCCGTGTTTCTAGAAGGACCATGGCTGGCTTAGCCAGAACTTTATGCACAACGGACCTAGTGATAGCCTAAGCGCGGAAACTGAGTCCACCAATCTTTTTACTTTCGGCATAAACGAAAAGTTACAAATCAAATCATTTATTCATGTAGATAACAAAATGTTCACTTATGTCAAAAAGAAATATACATTGACTGCTTCTAACACTTACTGCTAGTTCAAGGGCGTAGAACGGTAGAGAAGAACTGGCAATAAACTAAATTTCTCAATTTATGACAGTTTAAATTATATTTAACAAATTCAATGTTCAGCTTCAGCTATGGTAATATAATTGTCACAAGAATAATTCAACTTAGCCAAAATTGCAGATTTATTTTTATTTTATCTTACGAGAAGCATTCTAAATTTCGAGGACTCTTCACGCAAATCTAATTTTCTTATTTCCCAGACAGCCTCTTTAGGCACCCTTTTTCCGTTTCTCCGTCGCATCATTAAAAACATTCTAAGATCTTTATTATGCCGTTTTTCTATTCTAGATTATCTATAGCTAACTACTAGACTAACTAACTACTAGACTAACATATTTTTCGCTTTACAATAATTGTAGTTTTTGATTTTCTGAACTCTAAATTCCAAACAATTTACGTATTTTTGTAGTTAACTTACGTCCAAACCAGATCGATATAAAATAAAAATACCTTCTTATAGCAAATGTGTGCATGAGATTGTCAAAAGTAATATTAGAATATTTTACTACATTATTTAAAGAAAAACACTTTTTTACAGATTATAGTTATGTATTATTGTATTTAAACTTATAATTATTTAGACATAATTTTAAATTTAACCGACGTTTCGCGTGCTTTACAGCGTGCGTGGTCACGGTGACCGGATCGATTCAAGCTATTCATGATAGGTCGGATATTGACAGTTCAAATGTGCCAATATCCTAGATTTAATCTTACACCAGTTTTTTATTTTTAAAATCTGATATGTTTTAAACATAGACATGTATATTTTAATATTATTTGTACGATTTTATTTACTTTATTTGGTTTATATTGATTATCAAATATAAGTATAAAGAGCGAAGTGATTCCTTTCTATCCGTCGCCTAAAATGGATTGTTTTCGTAGGATTTGGTTATAGGGATGCAGATAGGAGATCGATCGACTTTTACGGTCTGATTCAGATTGAAAACACTCTGAGATTGTGCATCATGCGGTTCTATCTAAAATTGCCCAGTAGAGGAGAAATTGTGAGGAAACCTGACAGGCGTCACAAGGCTAATCACCAAATCACGAACATATATATATAAATCTCAGCAACTACTAGTTTTTATATAAACATTAATAATATAATATTTTTCGCGGACAACGTGTCAGAGGTGATACTGAGGCTGGTAACGTCAGTAAGGGACCTAGACGTGCGAAAGGATGCCCAACTGAGTTTTAGAGATCATGTAGTGGACATTTGCAAGAAAGGATACACAAGAATGGGATTTGTGCTTCGAAAGGAAACAACCCTTACTAATATTAAAGCCATCACAAGCTTGTACTACGTTTTCGTTAGAAGTAGTTTACTGTTACTCGTATGTTCAGAATCCGCTTGAAGCTAAATATTGACTTACCTGCCTGCCACTTACAGAATAAAATTACACGATAACTGTATGGCGTCTATCCCTGCTGCCCAATATACCCAACATTATTTGTCTTAGGGATGGTGGGGTACAATAAATTGGAATGTAGACGGGATTTACAATTGGCCTGTTGGTGCACAGATGCCCGTTATCAATCACGTTGCGCCTATTAAATGCTGTGTTCACTATCAACATGTACAATATATATATAAAAAAACCTTTAATTTGGAACATAAGATCATCAAGGTATCATTTATTCCACGTCATTAAATTTGAACCTGTAGGCATCTCTACCTCATATATATATATCCGTGGAGTGATATCACAATAGCGATATTGTCTACTAGTATATAATATTTACATAACTATATTTTATTTTTACTTTTTCTCGACATTATCGTACTAGCATAGCTTACGTCGTAAAAAACATACCTACAAACTTCACAACAACAAACTAAATATCAATCTATTTGACAATGGAATCATATTGAAAAGCTGCACAGAAAAGTTATTGTAAATGCGGATCGACATACTTAAAAAGTATTTTCACAACTTTTGAAATCATATGAATCTTGAGAGAAAAATACTTTTATAATGAGATAACCCAATTTAAAGTTTTGGTATTTTTCTTTTTGATCTTTACAAAGATTCATTTGTTTACCAATTTCTTCTTTAAGCTCTTTATAAAGAGGTAGTTTTAAGCCGGGGATATAATATAAAATGCCAATTAAATAATAATAGGGACGTTTCAATTTAAAACTTATAACGGAATCGCCGAAATATGTTCCCCAAAAAAGTTACAGCGGCTTTAATTCTGAGTTTATTAACGGTTCTTCTCGTCCGTTCTACGCCCTTGACTTCAGAACTGGCAGTAAATTCTTCAGTTTCAGTTAATTCATCAGTTTTATTGTGTTACCTAAATGATGAATTTAAATTTGATAATTTATTTCAATTACTAATAATTTCTTACGTATCACTTAACATCAGGTGAGCCTCCTGCCCGTTTGGTCCCTATTATATATATAAAAAAAAACGTAAATATGAAAGTTTTGTTCACCACCGAAAAAAATTATCTACCTAGTTCTAACCCATGATGGTGAATATTGTTTTTGGGCACGTAATCAGCCAGCGGCAGAAATTATTTCACTGGGTATTGAACTACCAATGTATGAACTATGAATGTATTAATTACTCAAATGCCTCTATTAGTGTTAGCTAAGTTGGCTTTAGCTTGCGAATGACATTTGGTCATTTGTTCAAAACCTGTGTTTTTTATTAACCTAGGAATATTTCCTCCTTCATATTATGCCAAACACCGAGAATAGGTCACGTCTTAGACACCAAAATGGAAACAGACACGCTTGACCTACTTATTAAAAAATATTTAATTAGGTAAAATCAAAGAATGTAACTTCAAAAATAGAACGCTTTTTGTTAATCCGTTTTATTAATCATTTTGGCATACTTAATTTAACATTGAAGCACTCTTGGTATTAATCACTAAAGAGAGATTGTGGTAAACGAAGACTTACAGTTTATTAAAACGGATAAAGTATCCATAAGATCTTATTTAAAGCTGTTTTTAATTCATTCATTCAAGTTAAATGTGATGTGATAATTATAAAGAAATAATTTCTCGGTAACAAGTTGACCATAATATACTGAAATAAAAAAAACAGTGGCGCTACAACCTCTTCAGGTCTTGGCTTTAGATTTCTGAATCTGTTTCATGATCATTTTTTTTAAACTTAAATTTACTCAAACCATAATATGGAAAAAATAATTGTATATTTACTTTCGACTTTTCGACAGGCAGCCCCATATGCAGAGGGTGTTTCATCGCAGCGGAATCAGTCATGCACCTAGCCCTGGAATGCGAGGCTGTGCGTAACCGACGTTCTGAAATCCTCGGCGCAGTGAGGTCGCTCCGTGAAGCCTGCGAAGTGCCCTAAAGACTTCCGTGTTTCTAGAAGGACCATGGCTGGCTTAGCCAGAACTTTATGCACAACGGACCTAGTGATAGCCTAAGCGCGGAAACTGAGTCCACCAATCTTTTTACTTTCGGCATAAACGAAAAGTTACAAATCAAATCATTTATTCATGTAGATAACAAAATGTTCACTTATGTCAAAAAGAAATATACATTGACTGCTTCTAACACTTACTGCTAGTTCAAGGGCGTAGAACGGTAGAGAAGAACTGGCAATAAACTAAATTTCTCAATTTATGACAGTTTAAATTATATTTAACAAATTCAATGTTCAGCTTCAGCTATGGTAATATAATTGTCACAAGAATAATTCAACTTAGCCAAAATTGCAGATTTATTTTTATTTTATCTTACGAGAAGCATTCTAAATTTCGAGGACTCTTCACGCAAATCTAATTTTCTTATTTCCCAGACAGCCTCTTTAGGCACCCTTTTTCCGTTTCTCCGTCGCATCATTAAAAACATTCTAAGATCTTTATTATGCCGTTTTTCTATTCTAGATTATCTATAGCTAACTACTAGACTAACTAACTACTAGACTAACATATTTTTCGCTTTACAATAATTGTAGTTTTTGATTTTCTGAACTCTAAATTCCAAACAATTTACGTATTTTTGTAGTTAACTTACGTCCAAACCAGATCGATATAAAATAAAAATACCTTCTTATAGCAAATGTGTGCATGAGATTGTCAAAAGTAATATTAGAATATTTTACTACATTATTTAAAGAAAAACACTTTTTTACAGATTATAGTTATGTATTATTGTATTTAAACTTATAATTATTTAGACATAATTTTAAATTTAACCGACGTTTCGCGTGCTTTACAGCGTGCGTGGTCACGGTGACCGGATCGATTCAAGCTATTCATGATAGGTCGGATATTGACAGTTCAAATGTGCCAATATCCTAGATTTAATCTTACACCAGTTTTTTATTTTTAAAATCTGATATGTTTTAAACATAGACATGTATATTTTAATATTATTTGTACGATTTTATTTACTTTATTTGGTTTATATTGATTATCAAATATAAGTATAAAGAGCGAAGTGATTCCTTTCTATCCGTCGCCTAAAATGGATTGTTTTCGTAGGATTTGGTTATAGGGATGCAGATAGGAGATCGATCGACTTTTACGGTCTGATTCAGATTGAAAACACTCTGAGATTGTGCATCATGCGGTTCTATCTAAAATTGCCCAGTAGAGGAGAAATTGTGAGGAAACCTGACAGGCGTCACAAGGCTAATCACCAAATCACGAACATATATATATAAATCTCAGCAACTACTAGTTTTTATATAAACATTAATAATATAATATTTTTCGCGGACAACGTGTCAGAGGTGATACTGAGGCTGGTAACGTCAGTAAGGGACCTAGACGTGCGAAAAGATGCCCAACTGAGTTTTAGAGATCATGTAGTGGACATTTGCAAGAAAGGATACACAAGAATGGGATTTGTGCTTCGAAAGGAAACAACCCTTACTAATATTAAAGCCATCACAAGCTTGTACTACGTTTTCGTTAGAAGTAGTTTACTGTTACTCGTATGTTCAGAATCCGCTTGAAGCTAAATATTGACTTACCTGCCTGCCACTTACAGAATAAAATTACACGATAACTGTATGGCGTCTATCCCTGCTGCCCAATATACCCAACATTATTTGTCTTAGGGATGGTGGGGTACAATAAATTGGAATGTAGACGGGATTTACAATTGGCCTGTTGGTGCACAGATGCCCGTTATCAATCACGTTGCGCCTATTAAATGCTGTGTTCACTATCAACATGTACAATATATATATAAAAAAACCTTTAATTTGGAACATAAGATCATCAAGGTATCATTTATTCCACGTCATTAAATTTGAACCTGTAGGCATCTCTACCTCATATATATATATCCGTGGAGTGATATCACAATAGCGATATTGTCTACTAGTATATAATATTTACATAACTATATTTTATTTTTACTTTTTCTCGACATTATCGTACTAGCATAGCTTACGTCGTAAAAAACATACCTACAAACTTCACAACAACAAACTAAATATCAATCTATTTGACAATGGAATCATATTGAAAAGCTGCACAGAAAAGTTATTGTAAATGCGGATCGACATACTTAAAAAGTATTTTCACAACTTTTGAAATCATATGAATCTTGAGAGAAAAATACTTTTATAATGAGATAACCCAATTTAAAGTTTTGGTATTTTTCTTTTTGATCTTTACAAAGATTCATTTGTTTACCAATTTCTTCTTTAAGCTCTTTATAAAGAGGTAGTTTTAAGCCGGGGATATAATATAAAATGCCAATTAAATAATAATAGGGACGTTTCAATTTAAAACTTATAACGGAATCGCCGAAATATGTTCCCCAAAAAAGTTACAGCGGCTTTAATTCTGAGTTTATTAACGGTTCTTCTCGTCCGTTCTACGCCCTTGACTTCAGAACTGGCAGTAAATTCTTCAGTTTCAGTTAATTCATCAGTTTTATTGTGTTACCTAAATGATGAATTTAAATTTGATAATTTATTTCAATTACTAATAATTTCTTACGTATCACTTAACATCAGGTGAGCCTCCTGCCCGTTTGGTCCCTATTATATATATAAAAAAAAACGTAAATATGAAAGTTTTGTTCACCACCGAAAAAAATTATCTACCTAGTTCTAACCCATGATGGTGAATATTGTTTTTGGGCACGTAATCAGCCAGCGGCAGAAATTATTTCACTGGGTATTGAACTACCAATGTATGAACTATGAATGTATTAATTACTCAAATGCCTCTATTAGTGTTAGCTAAGTTGGCTTTAGCTTGCGAATGACATTTGGTCATTTGTTCAAAACCTGTGTTTTTTATTAACCTAGGAATATTTCCTCCTTCATATTATGCCAAACACCGAGAATAGGTCACGTCTTAGACACCAAAATGGAAACAGACACGCTTGACCTACTTATTAAAAAATATTTAATTAGGTAAAATCAAAGAATGTAACTTCAAAAATAGAACGCTTTTTGTTAATCCGTTTTATTAATCATTTTGGCATACTTAATTTAACATTGAAGCACTCTTGGTATTAATCACTAAAGAGAGATTGTGGTAAACGAAGACTTACAGTTTATTAAAACGGATAAAGTATCCATAAGATCTTATTTAAAGCTGTTTTTAATTCATTCATTCAAGTTAAATGTGATGTGATAATTATAAAGAAATAATTTCTCGGTAACAAGTTGACCATAATATACTGAAATAAAAAAAACAGTGGCGCTACAACCTCTTCAGGTCTTGGCTTTAGATTTCTGAATCTGTTTCATGATCATTTTTTTTAAACTTAAATTTACTCAAACCATAATATGGAAAAAATAATTGTATATTTACTTTCGACTTTTCGACAGGCAGCCCCATATGCAGAGGGTGTTTCATCGCAGCGGAATCAGTCATGCACCTAGCCCTGGAATGCGAGGCTGTGCGTAACCGACGTTCTGAAATCCTCGGCGCAGTGAGGTCGCTCCGTGAAGCCTGCGAAGTGCCCTAAAGACTTCCGTGTTTCTAGAAGGACCATGGCTGGCTTAGCCAGAACTTTATGCACAACGGACCTAGTGATAGCCTAAGCGCGGAAACTGAGTCCACCAATCTTTTTACTTTCGGCATAAACGAAAAGTTACAAATCAAATCATTTATTCATGTAGATAACAAAATGTTCACTTATGTCAAAAAGAAATATACATTGACTGCTTCTAACACTTACTGCTAGTTCAAGGGCGTAGAACGGTAGAGAAGAACTGGCAATAAACTAAATTTCTCAATTTATGACAGTTTAAATTATATTTAACAAATTCAATGTTCAGCTTCAGCTATGGTAATATAATTGTCACAAGAATAATTCAACTTAGCCAAAATTGCAGATTTATTTTTATTTTATCTTACGAGAAGCATTCTAAATTTCGAGGACTCTTCACGCAAATCTAATTTTCTTATTTCCCAGACAGCCTCTTTAGGCACCCTTTTTCCGTTTCTCCGTCGCATCATTAAAAACATTCTAAGATCTTTATTATGCCGTTTTTCTATTCTAGATTATCTATAGCTAACTACTAGACTAACTAACTACTAGACTAACATATTTTTCGCTTTACAATAATTGTAGTTTTTGATTTTCTGAACTCTAAATTCCAAACAATTTACGTATTTTTGTAGTTAACTTACGTCCAAACCAGATCGATATAAAATAAAAATACCTTCTTATAGCAAATGTGTGCATGAGATTGTCAAAAGTAATATTAGAATATTTTACTACATTATTTAAAGAAAAACACTTTTTTACAGATTATAGTTATGTATTATTGTATTTAAACTTATAATTATTTAGACATAATTTTAAATTTAACCGACGTTTCGCGTGCTTTACAGCGTGCGTGGTCACGGTGACCGGATCGATTCAAGCTATTCATGATAGGTCGGATATTGACAGTTCAAATGTGCCAATATCCTAGATTTAATCTTACACCAGTTTTTTATTTTTAAAATCTGATATGTTTTAAACATAGACATGTATATTTTAATATTATTTGTACGATTTTATTTACTTTATTTGGTTTATATTGATTATCAAATATAAGTATAAAGAGCGAAGTGATTCCTTTCTATCCGTCGCCTAAAATGGATTGTTTTCGTAGGATTTGGTTATAGGGATGCAGATAGGAGATCGATCGACTTTTACGGTCTGATTCAGATTGAAAACACTCTGAGATTGTGCATCATGCGGTTCTATCTAAAATTGCCCAGTAGAGGAGAAATTGTGAGGAAACCTGACAGGCGTCACAAGGCTAATCACCAAATCACGAACATATATATATAAATCTCAGCAACTACTAGTTTTTATATAAACATTAATAATATAATATTTTTCGCGGACAACGTGTCAGAGGTGATACTGAGGCTGGTAACGTCAGTAAGGGACCTAGACGTGCGAAAGGATGCCCAACTGAGTTTTAGAGATCATGTAGTGGACATTTGCAAGAAAGGATACACAAGAATGGGATTTGTGCTTCGAAAGGAAACAACCCTTACTAATATTAAAGCCATCACAAGCTTGTACTACGTTTTCGTTAGAAGTAGTTTACTGTTACTCGTATGTTCAGAATCCGCTTGAAGCTAAATATTGACTTACCTGCCTGCCACTTACAGAATAAAATTACACGATAACTGTATGGCGTCTATCCCTGCTGCCCAATATACCCAACATTATTTGTCTTAGGGATGGTGGGGTACAATAAATTGGAATGTAGACGGGATTTACAATTGGCCTGTTGGTGCACAGATGCCCGTTATCAATCACGTTGCGCCTATTAAATGCTGTGTTCACTATCAACATGTACAATATATATATAAAAAAACCTTTAATTTGGAACATAAGATCATCAAGGTATCATTTATTCCACGTCATTAAATTTGAACCTGTAGGCATCTCTACCTCATATATATATATCCGTGGAGTGATATCACAATAGCGATATTGTCTACTAGTATATAATATTTACATAACTATATTTTATTTTTACTTTTTCTCGACATTATCGTACTAGCATAGCTTACGTCGTAAAAAACATACCTACAAACTTCACAACAACAAACTAAATATCAATCTATTTGACAATGGAATCATATTGAAAAGCTGCACAGAAAAGTTATTGTAAATGCGGATCGACATACTTAAAAAGTATTTTCACAACTTTTGAAATCATATGAATCTTGAGAGAAAAATACTTTTATAATGAGATAACCCAATTTAAAGTTTTGGTATTTTTCTTTTTGATCTTTACAAAGATTCATTTGTTTACCAATTTCTTCTTTAAGCTCTTTATAAAGAGGTAGTTTTAAGCCGGGGATATAATATAAAATGCCAATTAAATAATAATAGGGACGTTTCAATTTAAAACTTATAACGGAATCGCCGAAATATGTTCCCCAAAAAAGTTACAGCGGCTTTAATTCTGAGTTTATTAACGGTTCTTCTCGTCCGTTCTACGCCCTTGACTTCAGAACTGGCAGTAAATTCTTCAGTTTCAGTTAATTCATCAGTTTTATTGTGTTACCTAAATGATGAATTTAAATTTGATAATTTATTTCAATTACTAATAATTTCTTACGTATCACTTAACATCAGGTGAGCCTCCTGCCCGTTTGGTCCCTATTATATATATAAAAAAAAACGTAAATATGAAAGTTTTGTTCACCACCGAAAAAAATTATCTACCTAGTTCTAACCCATGATGGTGAATATTGTTTTTGGGCACGTAATCAGCCAGCGGCAGAAATTATTTCACTGGGTATTGAACTACCAATGTATGAACTATGAATGTATTAATTACTCAAATGCCTCTATTAGTGTTAGCTAAGTTGGCTTTAGCTTGCGAATGACATTTGGTCATTTGTTCAAAACCTGTGTTTTTTATTAACCTAGGAATATTTCCTCCTTCATATTATGCCAAACACCGAGAATAGGTCACGTCTTAGACACCAAAATGGAAACAGACACGCTTGACCTACTTATTAAAAAATATTTAATTAGGTAAAATCAAAGAATGTAACTTCAAAAATAGAACGCTTTTTGTTAATCCGTTTTATTAATCATTTTGGCATACTTAATTTAACATTGAAGCACTCTTGGTATTAATCACTAAAGAGAGATTGTGGTAAACGAAGACTTACAGTTTATTAAAACGGATAAAGTATCCATAAGATCTTATTTAAAGCTGTTTTTAATTCATTCATTCAAGTTAAATGTGATGTGATAATTATAAAGAAATAATTTCTCGGTAACAAGTTGACCATAATATACTGAAATAAAAAAAACAGTGGCGCTACAACCTCTTCAGGTCTTGGCTTTAGATTTCTGAATCTGTTTCATGATCATTTTTTTTAAACTTAAATTTACTCAAACCATAATATGGAAAAAATAATTGTATATTTACTTTCGACTTTTCGACAGGCAGCCCCATATGCAGAGGGTGTTTCATCGCAGCGGAATCAGTCATGCACCTAGCCCTGGAATGCGAGGCTGTGCGTAACCGACGTTCTGAAATCCTCGGCGCAGTGAGGTCGCTCCGTGAAGCCTGCGAAGTGCCCTAAAGACTTCCGTGTTTCTAGAAGGACCATGGCTGGCTTAGCCAGAACTTTATGCACAACGGACCTAGTGATAGCCTAAGCGCGGAAACTGAGTCCACCAATCTTTTTACTTTCGGCATAAACGAAAAGTTACAAATCAAATCATTTATTCATGTAGATAACAAAATGTTCACTTATGTCAAAAAGAAATATACATTGACTGCTTCTAACACTTACTGCTAGTTCAAGGGCGTAGAACGGTAGAGAAGAACTGGCAATAAACTAAATTTCTCAATTTATGACAGTTTAAATTATATTTAACAAATTCAATGTTCAGCTTCAGCTATGGTAATATAATTGTCACAAGAATAATTCAACTTAGCCAAAATTGCAGATTTATTTTTATTTTATCTTACGAGAAGCATTCTAAATTTCGAGGACTCTTCACGCAAATCTAATTTTCTTATTTCCCAGACAGCCTCTTTAGGCACCCTTTTTCCGTTTCTCCGTCGCATCATTAAAAACATTCTAAGATCTTTATTATGCCGTTTTTCTATTCTAGATTATCTATAGCTAACTACTAGACTAACTAACTACTAGACTAACATATTTTTCGCTTTACAATAATTGTAGTTTTTGATTTTCTGAACTCTAAATTCCAAACAATTTACGTATTTTTGTAGTTAACTTACGTCCAAACCAGATCGATATAAAATAAAAATACCTTCTTATAGCAAATGTGTGCATGAGATTGTCAAAAGTAATATTAGAATATTTTACTACATTATTTAAAGAAAAACACTTTTTTACAGATTATAGTTATGTATTATTGTATTTAAACTTATAATTATTTAGACATAATTTTAAATTTAACCGACGTTTCGCGTGCTTTACAGCGTGCGTGGTCACGGTGACCGGATCGATTCAAGCTATTCATGATAGGTCGGATATTGACAGTTCAAATGTGCCAATATCCTAGATTTAATCTTACACCAGTTTTTTATTTTTAAAATCTGATATGTTTTAAACATAGACATGTATATTTTAATATTATTTGTACGATTTTATTTACTTTATTTGGTTTATATTGATTATCAAATATAAGTATAAAGAGCGAAGTGATTCCTTTCTATCCGTCGCCTAAAATGGATTGTTTTCGTAGGATTTGGTTATAGGGATGCAGATAGGAGATCGATCGACTTTTACGGTCTGATTCAGATTGAAAACACTCTGAGATTGTGCATCATGCGGTTCTATCTAAAATTGCCCAGTAGAGGAGAAATTGTGAGGAAACCTGACAGGCGTCACAAGGCTAATCACCAAATCACGAACATATATATATAAATCTCAGCAACTACTAGTTTTTATATAAACATTAATAATATAATATTTTTCGCGGACAACGTGTCAGAGGTGATACTGAGGCTGGTAACGTCAGTAAGGGACCTAGACGTGCGAAAGGATGCCCAACTGAGTTTTAGAGATCATGTAGTGGACATTTGCAAGAAAGGATACACAAGAATGGGATTTGTGCTTCGAAAGGAAACAACCCTTACTAATATTAAAGCCATCACAAGCTTGTACTACGTTTTCGTTAGAAGTAGTTTACTGTTACTCGTATGTTCAGAATCCGCTTGAAGCTAAATATTGACTTACCTGCCTGCCACTTACAGAATAAAATTACACGATAACTGTATGGCGTCTATCCCTGCTGCCCAATATACCCAACATTATTTGTCTTAGGGATGGTGGGGTACAATAAATTGGAATGTAGACGGGATTTACAATTGGCCTGTTGGTGCACAGATGCCCGTTATCAATCACGTTGCGCCTATTAAATGCTGTGTTCACTATCAACATGTACAATATATATATAAAAAAACCTTTAATTTGGAACATAAGATCATCAAGGTATCATTTATTCCACGTCATTAAATTTGAACCTGTAGGCATCTCTACCTCATATATATATATCCGTGGAGTGATATCACAATAGCGATATTGTCTACTAGTATATAATATTTACATAACTATATTTTATTTTTACTTTTTCTCGACATTATCGTACTAGCATAGCTTACGTCGTAAAAAACATACCTACAAACTTCACAACAACAAACTAAATATCAATCTATTTGACAATGGAATCATATTGAAAAGCTGCACAGAAAAGTTATTGTAAATGCGGATCGACATACTTAAAAAGTATTTTCACAACTTTTGAAATCATATGAATCTTGAGAGAAAAATACTTTTATAATGAGATAACCCAATTTAAAGTTTTGGTATTTTTCTTTTTGATCTTTACAAAGATTCATTTGTTTACCAATTTCTTCTTTAAGCTCTTTATAAAGAGGTAGTTTTAAGCCGGGGATATAATATAAAATGCCAATTAAATAATAATAGGGACGTTTCAATTTAAAACTTATAACGGAATCGCCGAAATATGTTCCCCAAAAAAGTTACAGCGGCTTTAATTCTGAGTTTATTAACGGTTCTTCTCGTCCGTTCTACGCCCTTGACTTCAGAACTGGCAGTAAATTCTTCAGTTTCAGTTAATTCATCAGTTTTATTGTGTTACCTAAATGATGAATTTAAATTTGATAATTTATTTCAATTACTAATAATTTCTTACGTATCACTTAACATCAGGTGAGCCTCCTGCCCGTTTGGTCCCTATTATATATATAAAAAAAAACGTAAATATGAAAGTTTTGTTCACCACCGAAAAAAATTATCTACCTAGTTCTAACCCATGATGGTGAATATTGTTTTTGGGCACGTAATCAGCCAGCGGCAGAAATTATTTCACTGGGTATTGAACTACCAATGTATGAACTATGAATGTATTAATTACTCAAATGCCTCTATTAGTGTTAGCTAAGTTGGCTTTAGCTTGCGAATGACATTTGGTCATTTGTTCAAAACCTGTGTTTTTTATTAACCTAGGAATATTTCCTCCTTCATATTATGCCAAACACCGAGAATAGGTCACGTCTTAGACACCAAAATGGAAACAGACACGCTTGACCTACTTATTAAAAAATATTTAATTAGGTAAAATCAAAGAATGTAACTTCAAAAATAGAACGCTTTTTGAATTAATCCGTTTTATTAATCATTTTGGTATACTTAATTTAACATTGAAGCACTCTTGGTATTAATCACTAAAGAGAGATTGTGGTAAACGAAGACTTACAGTTTATTAAAACGGATAAAGTATCCATAAGATCTTATTTAAAGCTGTTTTTAATTCATTAAGTTAAATGTGATGTGATAATTATAAAGAAATAATTTCTCGGAAACAAGTTGACCGTATTATACCAAAATAAAAAAAAACAGTGGCGCTACAACCTCTTTAGGTCTTGGCTTTAGATTTCTGAATCTGTTTCATGATCATTTTTTTTAAACTTAAATTTACTCAAACCATAATATGGAAATGGAAAAAATAATTGTATATTTACTTTCGACTTTTCGACAGGCAGCCCCATATGCAGAGGGTGTTTCATCGCAGCGGAATCAGTCACCCACCTAGCCCTGGAATGCAAGGCTGTGCGTAACCGACGTTCTGAAATCCTCGGCGCAGTGAGGTCGCTCCGTGAAGCCTGCGAAGTGCCCTAAAGACTTCCGTGTTTCTAGAAGGACCATGACTGCCTTAGCCTTTATGCACAACGGACCCAGTCATAGCCTAAGCGCGGAAACTGAGTCCACCAATCTTTTTACTTTCGGCATAAACGAAAAGTTACAAATCAAATCAAAAATCATTTATTCATGTAGGTAACACAATGTTCACTTATGTCAAAAAGAAATATATATTGACTGCTTCTTACACTTACTGCTAGTTCAAGGGCGTAGAACGGTAGAGAATAGAGAGGCAATAAACTAAATTTCTCAATTTATGACAGTTTAAATTATATTTAACAAATTCAATGTTATTAATGAATGCATATTTTTATACCAGCTATGGTAATACAATTGTCACAAGAATAATTCAACTTAGCCAAAATTGCAGATTTATTTTTATTTTATCTTACGAGAAGCATTCTAAATTTCGAGGACTCTTCACGCAAATCTAATTTTCTTATTTCCCAGACAGCCTCTTTAGGCACCCTTTTTCCGTTTCTCCGTCGCATCATTAAAAACATTCTAAGATCTTTATTATGCCGTTATTCTAGATTAACTATAGCTAACTACTAGACTAACTAACTACTAGACTAACATATTTTTCACTTTACAATAATTGTAGTTTTAGATTTTCTGAACTCTAAATTCCAAACAATTTACGTATTTTTGTAGTTAATTTACGTCCAAACCAGATCGATATAAAATAAAAATACATTCTTATAGCTGCAAAATGTGTGCATGAGATTTTAAAGCACTATACAAACGCTGTTTTCCAAAAACTTTCACGAAAAATACGATTCTCAGTTCCGCAAGGCTCGCCAAAATTCCAGTATTGATTTCACAGACGGTCAGTGACAAAAGGAAGATATAAGAAGATGAAAAGCAGGCCGGATTGAATGACGATGGAAACTACGCCAATGCGGAAGAAATAAACACAATAGTATATACATTTTTTTAAATATAAATCTGTATTTGTTCTAAAAATGCTAACATGGCCCATTATCCGATAGTCATCCAGATGCCGCAGACATTGTTTTAGTACAATTTAAAATGTTTTGTAAAAAATTAAAATAAATGAGAATGTTTTGATATAAAATTAAAAAATCGTCAATGTTTTTTTCTTCTCATATTGGAATAGTATTCCTTATTCAAAAATAATGTTTTAAAATCATCAAAAGCTGATAAATACACTCAGATTTCCTTTTACTATAGATTACTTGCAATGGTTATTTTCTGGCAGCGTCTGGCAGTAAAGATTAAACCTTTTCTGAACGAGGGAATATTTAGCTTATCAATGGATCTTCATATTTTGCGGACGATAATTGGTATGGCTTTAAAATTTCATCTTTAACATTTTAATACAGAGGTTTTTAAAATACTTGTAAGTTCAATAAACGTATTTATAGGTATCTTAGGTAGGTGGTTTTTATTTGTTTTTTATAATAATAAATTATTTCCGTTAATATATTACGTAACAGTATCTCAGCTTGATAACTGAAGGTAGTCAGATCTGTTTCAAGAATAATAATTTCCAGTGAGATGTACTGTGTAGCAATACTAATAATTATTTACTTAAATATTGAAGATTTTTTAAAATCTTACATCAAGGTGTTTTATTTTTAGATACAGTATTTACAATTTTCTAACGTATATAGTAATAATAAAAATAATTATAAGTAATTTAAAACAAAATTTAACCTAATTTAAACAGTGGTTTCGCGTTATTTATGTGTTAGGGAAGTTACATTGTATTTTATTTTATTTATTCCATATAATTTTTTTGGTTGCCTGGAAGAGATCGCTTGTTAGCGATAAGGCCGCCCGTTGCATCCCTTGTAATTTATATGTATTGTGTTATTTGTGTTTCTTTCTAGCAACGAAGTGTGAATAAATAAATAAATAATTTACTTAAAATACTATCAGCCAGTCCTTGATTACACTTTGTATACTGAAATTTGTAAGTGTTTGGTTTTCTTAGCCTGTAAGCATATATGTTTTTCTGTAACTTATTACAGTCACCAAATATCTATACATCTTCTGTGCATGTGTTTATCAAAATCCAATAAGACCGATTTTTATGATTGTTTTTGTGTTCATTTAGAAAAACTACATTTTTATTTGACGTGTGTACAGTCTGTGTATCGGGTCCGCTAATAACTAAATAATGGATCACTTAAATGATTCTAATTTCGATATCGCGAAGTTTTTTTTTTGAAATACAACTATGGTTTTCACAGTTTCTTTTGTTTATTAACATTGAAAGCTTGTGTTTACAGAACCTAAAATAATTATGGGCTGAATGTAAAATGTATAAGTAGAAGTGTTTTGATTTTCCATTACTGAGGGATATTATTAAATTTTAGGGCCGTTGTGTTGTTAGGTTAGCAAGGGTACGAAAGTGGAAGTGAGTTCGGAGGAACCAAACGTGTCGAATGCTAAGTACCCTTAGGTAGATGTTAGGAATTCTTCTGGATCGTTTTACCTTATTTTATCTTGTTTTATTTGCTAGTGTGACATGCTTTACGAGATGTTGAATGTCAAATGCAGTGTCAGCCAAAGTGTAATTATTTCGACGACCAGAGGATCATGCAGACACCGCGGTTATGCTGTAAATTTCAATCGTATAGAGCCTTGCTATGCCATTGGACACAGTGCAGGGCCGATAGCTTTTAGACGCAAACACGTTCAAACAACCAAGCCTAACCTAAAAAAACCTTTTTACATTGTTTACATTTAACTTTTTACAAGGATGCAACAGCATTCTTTTCTTAAAAAGATGCCTGTCAATATAATTAAAAATAATTTCTCGATGAAAGAACTCTGACGGGCGGCCGCTCATTATCACGATTTTATCGTAACGAGCTTCATGGATGGACATTTATACTCATTATATACAGGATGTGCCTTAATATCTCATATCCCAAAGTTGCATTTATGCATTCTACAATCTATGAAAATAGGACATTGAACTAGTTTAGGTTTAAAGTAGATAAGTATACAGTTTGGTTAAATTATAAAAATTAAGTTAAAATATGAATAATTTACGATACACTCTGTATAGTTTTAAAATTAACTGTATATTATTGCCAATATTTTCGTATTTTAATTTAACGCTCATAATTAACGAAAATTGATTTCACAGTGCGCGGATGTAATTAAGGTAATTCACGGAGAGTCTAATTGATTTAGTCCATATAACTAGCCAATCTCATCTGCCTTTTTAGGAATATTATCGATGACACAGATTTGTTTGCTCCAAACCCCATTAAGGGACACTGAATAGTGTAATTAAAAAACAAATCATCTTCTAAACAAGCTACGCCTCGCTAAATCCTAAGCATTATATGCGGACAATATTTTTCCATATTCAGATTTTAATTATATATAATATAATATCTACTAACTAATACTAACTACTGTACGTAATAATTTACAAGAGAATATATTTTAGACTCAGAGCTTACAAAATTTGCGTTCTATATGTCAAAAACAAATCCAATACGTTTTTGACATACTTAAAGCTTTTGACACACTCACACATCAAGGCAAAAAGTGTATCTTTTCCTTTTCAAATTGCCCACAATTACAAATATGCTAATTAGCATTTATCAGTAAAATTTTACCGATAAATGAATACGTCATCAATTTCATAAATTAATTTTCAAATCTACGTTTCGTTATCAAATTACTTAATAATATGCAATTTCCGATTAAAATCAAGACATTTAAATAAATGGACATAGAAAAATTGTGAGTTATGCGATAGCGGAAGACAAATATATGTAAATGATCACTTTCACTTTGGCCCTTCGACTGGAAATCGATAAATTTCACTAAACCTCGCTCATTAGTTTTAGATGCGTTTTTGATAACGGTAACGCGGCACTTTTAACAAATGGTCAAAATTGTTCTTGTCTTTTTGTGACTTAGAATTTATTTCTTCGGAACACCTGTTTGAAATAGATTTATCCCGCTTTCTATTAAATTCGTAACGTATTTTTTAATAATGATGATCAATATATTGTCAATTGTATTGTTCGGCATTAATTTAAAATGTACGTTTTTTGATAACCAACAATTTATAAGTATAGTATTGTTTTTATTAACATAACTTTTACACATTTAAAGAAAAACACTTTTTTACGGATTATAGTTATGTATTATTGTACTTAAACTTGTAATTATTTAGACATAATTTTAAATTTATTATTTATTATATTTATATTTATGTCTAAATAATTATAAGTTTAAATACAATAATGCATAACTATAATACGTAACAAAGTGTTTTTCTTTAAATTTATAAGTACTCTGTTTTATATCCCCAATTTAAAATTAAAATTTCGTTGTTGGATTGAAATCGTGCTTCATTTTTACAATTATTGATTGCAGGCTGCTCCCTGTGGTACACCCGCATTAATTCGGACGTAAAATATTATATCCTTTGTATATTTCCTTAATGAATTGATTATCCAACACACTAATAATTTTCATTCGAAACTCTAGTAAGTGCAGCATAAAAATTACAATCCTCTCCCGACGTTTCACAGACTTCACAAAAAACATTCTCAATTGATGGGTCAAAATAAATTATAGGATTTTTGGGGAGTTATTGTATTAAATTTAAATAAACGTTCTTTAGGTTATTATGTGTATTATGGAAAGTGTGGATTTAGATATTTTTTTTAGCAAATGTTCAGGGAGAAACTGTTTTTATGACAGATATTATGATGATACACTTTATTAGGTTAAAAAGATTCTAGATTGAAAAATAGTAACGAAGATACGAGACAACAATTTGCAGGAGGTCGTGTGTATTAAATACCATAATGACATGTAAACTCAATTTAAACGTTATACTACTGCACTTGTGTATATCACTGAACTTCCCTTAAGCGGCTGGACCGATTTGAAAGAGTTTATTGTACGCTTTAGGGTGGCTTCATGCTTTAGATTTACAAACCAGCCCGGCAGATGGCGCTGCAGTTGGTACTTGCATACCTTGTTTAATATCCGCTTGACATTCATTCATAAGCATGCGTTAAGTCGCATCTAAACTGAATAAATAAATTTTGATTTGATTTGATTTGAAATGTCATGCAGGACAACGTCGGTCCACTGGTATCAGTAGGTATATATATATATATAGTAAAATTTATCAGCCCTAGGGGTGTAAGATGTGCTAAGCTATTCTCTATCATCACTTTAAAGGGGCGCCAGTGCAACATCCCAAGCACTTTAAGAGAATATAAAAGTTTTTATTTTCCTTTTTCTTTAACTTAAGTGTAAATACTAACTATTTAAGTATTATAGAATTGTCTTCTCCAGTATTTTTATAAGTTAAGAAATTAGAAAGGTAATAAACAAAAAAAGCAATTAGATTGCCTAATTTGGTTAAAAATCCCTTAAATTCTATTTATGACCGGTTCCATGCCTTGTTGCATACATAACACGAAACCTTAATCACCACTAATTGTATACTCTACGTAGGGCAATGGAAACATGTGATTGAAATACAAACATGGATGTTTTAATGCCGATAACGTTCAAATGAATTTATGTTTTAATTAACATTTCGACTTTAATATTTGATATTTTAACAAATGTTCTTAATTGGGTTTTTTTCTAGGCTGTATCTTTTTATTTAATTAGCTGACTCGTCACACTTGGCTCTTAAGTCAATGTCGTATTACAGATTAGCAGACTAATCTATAATTCATTATCTTAAGTGATACAATGAATACAAAATAAATATTATCTACATTAATAAGATAATAACATAATAAATATAAAAAAAAATTGTATACGAGTATTTAAGAAGCTTGAAACATTTTCCTTAATCTTAATATATATATTTCTTCTGTGCGTGTGTATGTGACTGAACTCCTCTCAAACGACTGGACCAATTTTGACGAAATTTTTTGTGTGTGTTCAAGGGGATCTGGGAATGGTTTAGATTCACAATTTTTTCCGCTGGACAATGTTTTTTTAATTATTTTTTAATTTTATTAGTAGTTGTTGATTTTGGAATGTTTTACATTAGATGCGACAGACGGCGCTACCATCGCAGTGTCAAATTTTAAATAATATTCGAATTTTAATTTTAGTCTAGGTATCCCGACAGTTAGCGCTGCGATCAAATTAAAAAAAAAGTTTTGTTATCATTGTGTTATTGATCGTTATATATTGTCATAACATTTGAATAATAATTTTCATCAAAATGGTCCAGAATGTTAATTTAGCTTATTAAAAAAAGTTTGAAATTTTCAAATTAAAGACGTGTAGACAGGACAACGTCTGTCGGTTCCGCTAGTCTATATATATAAAAGAAAGTCGTGTTAGTTACACCACTTATAACTCAAGAACGGCAGAACAGATTTGGGTGAAAATTGGTATGGAGGTAGCTTAGAGCCAGGAGACGGACATAAGATACTTTTTATCCCGTTCGACAGCGTTCCCGTGTGACTTGACATGAAACGTCAGTCACTATAAAACATGGTATAATTAATCCCTATTTCCCTTGGTCACGGCATCACGCCTGAACGGCTGGACCGATTTCGCTAATTCGTTTTTTGTTCTGTTCGTTATTATCAGAAAGAATTAAGGAAATTTCGCGGAAAATTAGAAAATTTAAAATTACTTAACCACCATATAAAATTATTAAACTTTTTTAATGTAACCTTAAGACATTTGACATAGAATTGACTGAATACGTGCTGCAAATATAGTCAAAGAGGATGAAAAAAAAAAGACCTTTAAAACGGATTCTTCTGTCAATCTTATTTTATTGATTTAAAATAATTAATTTAAAGGATCTAAGAAACCTGATTTTCTTAGTTCACATGACGGTTGCTTTAGAGCCATCAGGCCTAATATTAAAAGTTCAGTTTAATATGGAATTTTGGTAAGTTTGGATAGATTTATGGAAAGACGTTAAAACGCTCAAATTAAATATAAACATGCGAGTCGAATTGCAGAACGACCATTCTGGAGAAGATTTTTCCATACAATTGCTCGATATTGATAATGGCAAAATACCTGTTGACTCATCGTCTGGATACATTACATTTCCTACCAATTTTTGTCACTTTACAGAAACTAAGACCGAACTCATCGAGAAGGTTTTACCAAACATTGCTCAAAATTACAGAGATCATGTATGGTTGAGCGAAAGAGTTATATTGGCTGCAAAAAACGTTCATGTCAACGAAATGAATTTTCAGATTCAAAATAAGATAGCTGGCGAATTAATGACATACAAATCGATTGATTCCGTTACTAAAGAGGATGATGTTGTCAACTATCCAACAGAGTTTTAAATTCGCTGGAGTTACCTGGATTACCATACCTATACACATACCTACCTCATAATCTGCAATTAAAAATCGGATCGGTAATCATTATGTTGCGGAATATAAACCAGCCACGTCTTTGTAATGGCACCCGACTTGCGGTGAAGAAATTAATGAACAACGTCATCGAAGCCACAATTTTGAAAGGAAAGTACAAAGGCGAAGACGTTTTGATTCCGCGGATTCCTTTGATTCCGAATGACATGCCATTCAACTTTAAACGTTTGCAATTTCCAGTGCGGCTAGCATTTGCAATGACAATAAATAAATCTCAAGGGCAGTCCCTAACTGTTTGCGGCATCAACCTTGAAAATGCATGTTATACACATATTGTTTGTGTTTGTACCAATTATATGTCGCCTGTTCCCGTGTCGTTATACCAACAATGTTTATATTAGCGCAAGATAAAAAAAAACTAAGAATGTTGTATACCATAAAGCATTAGAATAAAAACACTCTTTTTATGAATTATACCAATTCTACTTCAATATTCATAATCATAACTATCGGGTCAGCTAGATCAACCTGACAACTTTATATAACGAAACAATTAACTTAATACAATCAAAAATCTGCTCATTTATGGCGTCTAAGGCGGAACAAAGTTCGCCGGGTCAGCTAGTATAAAATATATATAAGTTGTCAAATATTTATCCTTTTTAATAACTGACATTTCTAAAATTTAAAATATGATTTATTTAAATT
Source organism: Pieris mannii (assembly GCA_028984075.1). NCBI lineage: Eukaryota > Metazoa > Arthropoda > Insecta > Lepidoptera > Pieridae > Pieris > Pieris mannii. The sequence goes on along the minus strand of CM054776.1, from coordinate 12,203,103 downwards.
CGTTTTTTTGGTTTGAGGGGTGAGTTTACCGTATAGACGGTAATAACATTAAATGCTTCACAGTTTGCGAGATTCGCCAGAACCTGGAGTAGTGCCATGAAAGGGGCATTAAAATCGAATTCTTGTGGGTGAAGGCGAACTTTGGCATACCGGAAAACGAGAGAGTGGGGATGCCATCTGAGAGAGAGGGACGCAAATAGGGTAGGGAATCTTCTGTGTAATTAAAGTCCCTTTTTTTCGGAAAGAGGGGACTTTGACATTCTCGTGCTGGCTAGAACTCATTCTTGACCACAGATCTGCCTGAACGCGTGCTTGATAGGACGCGGATACTAAGTGGAGTCCTATAACTAATTAAAAAAAAATATAATAAATAAATTATGTACAATTTCGCCCAAGAAAATTTTTCATTATTTTTGTAAATTCTTCAATACAACTTTGTTTTTTTTTATAAATTAAGACCATCTATACAAAGCGTCCTAGGCTATTGCTAACAGTGAGGCATATTTTTGTACAATAATTACTTTTTTAATGTGTGTATATTGAGAAAGTATTAAATAGTTGAGTATTTTTTGTAAGTCATAATGGTTTAAGACACTGTCAATGTATACCTGGTCGGCGAATATTCGTTGCAATCATCATATGAAAGAGAACCTGATCGGAATATGGCAAATCTAGGTGAGGGAAAACATTGTTAGGAAACCTCAATCCAATCTCAGATCTAAAAATCGATCCATATGTCAGAGAGAAGGCTGATCACCTATTTTTCCGAAATAATAATAATCAAAGAAACGGATGCTATAAAATTAAATGAATTGAACGAAAAGAAGCCAATAGATTTGTTGATCCTCTAGATTATTAATATTAATTACAGATTTTTGATGTTTGGCTGTACATTATAACTAAATTGATTTTGTTTTAGAGAAAGAGATTACTGCGACGGTAAAATTAAGCAAAAGAAAATTACGGGTTTCTATAGAGCTGGGATGAAACTTTTGGAAAGTAAAAAGCTGTCTCCAAGCTGATATCTGTCATTTACACTCGCGAAATCTCGAACTTTTACTTAACAACTCTCTTAAAGGATGGACATATTTTGTGGTGTGATTACAATTTTGTATACCTTAGGGTAAAAGATTTCCAATTAACAGAAGGAGCTTATTATGCAAAATAAAATCATGCGAACAAAATATAAAATTGTAATATCGAGGGGTATATGGTAAAAAAACAAAGATGAACGATTTCATTCAAATATAGTTTTACCATTGAATATAATTATTCCAATTTCGTACCGGACTCTCAACAACTAAAGAAGAGTTCTAACTTAGTTTGGTCATATCGCCCGTCGCGAACCAGATAACCTGGTTGTCGTGGGCTAGGTTGAAGGCAAAAGGCTGCGGAGCATCTACCAACGCACTGTGACCAAATCAAGACTCCTACGGTTCTCCCCATATCAATAGACCGAAAAAAGTGGAGAGATATCTGGCAAGGCCTTACGCGACCTTCTGTGATAAAGAATACGACTGAGAATAAGCAATTATTTGATTAAGGGCCTGTTTCACAATGTATGGATAAAGTGCCAAATAGCTATGCAACACATAAATTATTCGAAAGATAAAAGTTCCGAATAAGATACTTCGCATTTCATGACAAATAGTGCTATCTGACAGTCGTGAAACGCAAAAATACTGTTTATCCTACCAATAAGTAATAAATAGCTTATTTGGAACTTATCCGGACATAGTGAAACATACCCTTAATCTTGTAGAGTATCTTAGAGTTACAAATTCATAATCTGTGAAAATTAAATGCACAAACATTAAATTTTATTCAATACTATTGGTACAATCTTGATTTGGATGCATTGCATTACTATTGGATGACCTCTAATAGACCACGATGGCGGAACGGCGCATCACATCTGCCTTCAGCACTACTACCACTACTACATAGCGATCACGACTGCTCTGTAAAGAGTGTACCGGATATGGAGAAGAATCTTGATTTATTAATTATTGATTAAATAATAATAATAATAAGCCTTTATTCACCCCGTTCAAAAATTTGTTTAACTTGGAAGCGTTGTGTCTTAAACTGGAGATACAGAAGGAGACATTTCTTCACGCATTGCCAAGGCCCGAGCAACCTTCGCACAACTTCAGCCTGTAAGACATGCCGGGTCGAATCAAGCTTGAAATATTCTACCGTCAAATTTATGCTAATTTTTCGGTGTGAACGGTGGAAGGTCACTAAAGACACCTCGCACCGACTTCAAGTCTTTATTAACCGCTGTCTTCGCCGTATTCTGGGTATCTTCTGGTGCCAGATCTCTAACGAACAACTTTGGCAGCGCCGAACACTCCGTAGAGATTCTAATCCTATCCCCAAGCAGGCCCTTGATTGGAATCCGCAAGGAATCTTGGCCGTCTCATGCAAACCTGGCGTCGAACAGTTGCTGATGAGGCAAAAAGAGCTGGGAGAATTGACTACAGGATTACTATCTTAGGGCATTCAGTGAAGTTTATTCATCCACATCTTATTACATAAATTATACCAAAATAGAACTATAACATTATTGTACCACAAAGATCGATTCGGTGGCGGTCAATACACAATTCATACTAAAATAATAAGTTCTTAGTACATACTCGTTGTAATGTCTCCTTGCCAGGAAGAAAGGCACACGATATTGTCAGCCGTAAGGATTTGGTGAAATTCTATTAGTTTGGGAACAAAGAGAGGTTAGACTGATGCTGATTGATACCTCACAATAGTTCTTAAACACTCACTATAAAATTGACGTATACATAGTGGACGTAACTATTGACAAATGTAATTAACAAAAAGTATAAATAAAAATGCATCTATCGTAATCCGAGTAAATCTCAACAATGACTAATCAAAAAATGGGAGCATCGACGGAGTATAAATATTTGGGAGCCAGCTCACTCAACGGAATGATAAAGGTCCGTTGATTAGTTTTCATATCGGCCACAACTTCAAATAAAATGTTGGACAATTGTCTCTAATAGTTTAGTTTTTAACATCTCCCACAATAGTATAGACAGAAAATACTAATGTTAGATTCAGCGATAATCTATGAACAAGATTAAATATTGATGAATATTACATAATTAAAAAAATATAAAATTTAAATTATGTAATTCGAACAATTATATTACCATTCAATTACCTAGGTAGCCTTTTTTATATTTTCCAGATCACTGTTTACATAATTTTTGATTGCTTTTTTTGTTTTGTCTAAATATCTATATGTATTTTTTCACTTCTTGCTTACTATAATTTTTTTCTCACAGTGCTTGCCTGAAAGAGATTGCCCGAAAGCGTTAAGGCCACCAGTAGTCTTTCCTTTGTTACGTCAATTGTGTGAAATTTCTGCAACGATATGTTAATAAATAAATATGTATGGATTTTTACTGCTATCAATTAACTTACTTTTTCATACTACTATACAAGTTTTGATAAAATAGGTACATAGAAGTGCACATAAAAGTGAATTATTTCAATCTTCAATAACTTCGTTCCTAAACCTTCTTGGTTGTAAATAAATTTTATCCTCACTAATATTTTTGTACAATAACTGAATTCGTTTTTCATTGTTAGTGGGGGAGAATTTTTACGAGCCAGACGAACTCATCGCCCTTTAGATAAATTTTAAATGCTACGACGGATGAAATTTCTTTTTTATATCAGATAATTATATTTAATCTTGTTCATAGATTATCGCTGAATCTGACATTAATATATTCTGTCTATACTATGGGGGGAGATGTTAAAAACTAAACTATTAGAGACATTGGTCCAACATTTTATTTGAAGTTGTGGCCGATTTGAAAACTAATCAACGGACCTTTATCATTGTCCGTTGAGTGAGCTGGCAAAAGTTATTATTTGTTAGTAAATTTCTTGTTTTGTGTTTCGTCTGTAAAGTATATTACTTTTTGTTCACTTGTGTCAAATTAGGGTCACTTGTTAAGGCAGGAGTGTTCTACTGAGGAAATTCAGAACTCCCGTAGGTAATTCGGGAGCCATTGTCCGCGCTATGTCTCGCAATTTTTATGATTTTCACAGCACGTTAGCGGATAAGGCTCTGCTTATACCACATCCCGTCTAGGGCGATTGTTGTTAGCGCGTTGAGTTTTTAGAAGGTATGCTCAATAACGAGTCCCACATAATGTAACTCACCCGCAGTAAGCAGTCGCACTAAAGAAGGGAAGGGAAATGTCCCTAAATACAAAAACCAACAAGGGATGAAAAAATATTTTAAATTAGAAAGTTATAGTGAATTAGGTTAGGAATTTGTTTAAAGTTGAATGCAATCCAATTTAAGGTAATATAAATAAAAGCGAAGGATCGTTACGTATCTGGCCCACGTGGTGTGCCATGACCGCTTACACCTCCTTCAATTAATTATAATGGATGAAATCCAGGGTTAACGGCGTGTTGGTAGAAGGAAGAAATCATGGCCTGACACGCTCCAAGAGACTGAGACAACTTCCAGTTATGGACAGGCACTAATAGAAGAAGAAACAAAAGCGAATTAAATTTCAAATTAATTATAGTAATAAAGTTATAAACATAAGATCAAGAGATACAAAGACCTTAAATGATACATTAATTTCAAAACGGTTGTAATATTTTAGGACCGCCCAAATTGACTTGAGATCTGGAGATAAAGTAAAACTAATTTATTTAACTCATTGCCTGAGCTTAACCCGTGGACTTACTTCCAAGATTAACGACCGTGATGGAGTTAAATTAAATACACTTAATTTTTAATTTTAACACCTTAGATATCAAGTAATACTGTCGGTGGCATGTCTGTATTTAATATTGAAAACAAAGATAAAATATAAATTAAATAAAAGTGAAAAGTTAACGTTGATGTTTCACGTAATTTGACATATTGAGAGGTGTATATACCTATAACAATCGCATTCAGTCAGATACTGTCATGTCAAATATGACAGATAAGAGACGACATGCCATAGATAATTACCCTAAATAAAATCCAATCGTTAAAAAATCTAACTAGTTTATTTCATAAATCTGATTTTATTTTATTCCAACATCAAAACGATTAAAGCAAAAAGCAAGATATTGTAATAAAATAAACACAGCTGATCACAAATATCGCCATCTTTTTTACGACAAATTAACGTCAAAGATTTGTAAGTAATCAATTATTGATACACCGTTTAATGGGTCTGAAAAAGTTGAGAGGTGACGAAAGTGATATTTTAAACGACGTAATATTTTAAAATAAATATCCATCCACTTCCCACTGCATTCCAACATCAAATGGAATAAAAATAAAATATATCACCGATACACGTAAGCTGCAAGTACTTTTGCGCTAGTTTTATGATTTATGAGTTGTACGTGATACTATCAACTACATAAGTTTTATTGTAGAACACCTGTTTAGTTCTCAAGCTATTCTCGAATAGAGATTTAGTCGAAATACGGCTAAGATTGAGTTAAGGCTTAGTACTAAGTATAGCTTGGGCAATAACGTATTGAATTTGACAAAGGAGAGTTATACGCTAAGCATCAACTTTGAATATTGGAAAACGTAGTATACGCTACTACCTTTGAGCCATGTCCTTCCAAAAAAGAGTGTACCAATTATTAAAAAGCCGGTTGCACTCCGTGTCTTTTAACACCATATGAGCCTCCTGCTTGTTTGCCCCCTGTTCCATTAAAAATTTAGGCATTTATACCATCAGTGTTGCTATGGGGCAGATATATAGATAGCTTGAAGAAGTTCTCAGTTGGCATCGAATACACTGACACAGTTTACATATTAGATTGCTACTTGTCAATACATTGCAAGAAAAATTACCAATTCCGAAAATATAAGTAATAAAAGTTTATAAAATATGTTATATTGTTATTTTCAAAGCGGCAGCAGATTAATAAGAACACGTGAAATAGTTATCTGAAGGTTTATATGCGTTAATTTTATATTTAATTTCGTCTAAAATTCCGTAATGTAGTAATTTTAATAAAATCATTAAAATTATTATTTCTGAACTTTGCTGATGCTAAAGAGTGACTTGCGATACAGATACGGGCTGCTAATTAAAATAAATTCAAAAACAAAAGCACGTAACGGAAATTATAAAATATGATATACATCAACTTAATAAAACTTGTCAAACAGGTAATTATACGAAGCTTAATTGTAAAGCTCAGTAAAGAGTAACTTTATTGTTGAGCTTAACTTTAAAGCTTCTTAGAGATTTAAACGACTAAAGCAGGAAATTGTCTAATAATGTTAATAAATACAAACTGTTTAGTTCCTGGCTCTCGGGTTAATATATGTGAATAAATGTTCAATAACTTTTAATAATAAAGAATTGTTAAGAAAACTGCTATAAGTGTCATAAGCTACTGTAGTTACGCAAATTCATTTACCACCCACTCCGAGTAGTTTGATCCCGTGGCTTTGCATAGAGATGTGAGGTGAGGTCACTGCATCTTGTACCACGGAGATTGTTCAAAGCAGTTATTAGGATTAATGAAGCAGCAGCTGCTAGCATTATCAGACGATGTGGAGCAAAGTGCCCACCGATGTATGTCCGAACCAATTCGACATAGGGAACTTGCGAACTCTTGAGGAATCTATGGGCGGCAGCGTTACTCGTTCTTAACATTAGAAGATTAAAAAGTTATAAAAACTAATTAGTTATACTCATAAAAATACTTATATATAAAGATGTATATCTACTATACTAAAGTTTCCTTCATCGACCCAATTATATGATTTCTAATAAAAAAAAATTTAGTCCAAGTACATTAATCACTTTAGTTTAGTTTAGTTCTTTAGTCCATGCAACCTTAAATAACAGCATTCCAGGAAATTGTATTTTTTTTGACTTTATTACTTAATAAACTGATAACTGATAATCCAAATAGCCTTTATTAATTAAAAAAAATTATATTTATATTTCTATGTATTTTAGTATGTGAGTCGACTAAAACGTCACCATATTCTAGAGCTAGAAGACCGGCAGTAGCTCTAGGCAGAAGATGAGTAGATGCTTCCAATGGGAAGTCACTTCACCTGACAGCACTACAGAACAAATTCGCTCATAGCCTTAGGGCTGAATGCAAATTACCACAGAGAAAAAAAAAAGTATTTTTGTGGGAAATAAATGTTTCAGTATTAGAGTCACATAGATTTATTTACAAACAGATAGTATTCAAACGATACATGCTTCAGTTTAGAAGAAAGCCTTTTAGGAGACGCCCACAAAGCGATGATGAAAAGTTCTGGCCCTCAGATTCAGTTTCAGTTTGTGATCATTTGTGTTTCAATAGGCAAGTAGGTGATCTGCCTGACACACGCCGTTTCCTCACACGACACGTGCATCAGTGCACAAGCAGGAGTCGAGTTACGATTTTAGGGATGAATCACTCGCTGAGGACACTACCGCAATACTGCTTTTTCTAATATATAACATATAAATAGCCTTTGAATTCAGATACTTTTATACTTAACCACGTTTCTTTTTTTTATATATGTATAATAAAAAATAAGAAATATCTATCTGCTTTTATATATATAGATGAAGACTTTTCTTTTGAAGCTTTAGTGAATAGAAAGCAACGTTTACCGAAATTTTTGAATATATTATATATAAATACAAATCTTACTTTATTCTATTTAAGGTAGATTGAGCTAACTTGTATCCTGTGGGAAAAAGTACAATCACTATGAACTTATTGAACAGTTATCTCGGTCACGACTATGACGTAACAATGATGAATTCCATTATAGAAAGTGTGATCGCATTTCCGGTTGATAAATTGTGGTTAACTTTTTTGATCTTTACTGGTTTTCACGCCCGGCGTTTAACTATTTCTATAATTGAGACTGTGACGATGTTGCTTATGAAATTTATCATTTCCTTTATTTTATTCTATTTCATTTCATGTACTTAAAAAATTCGTATCTTTAGAGTTATTCCTAATGTTAAGCATTATTTTAATAGTAACTGACTACTACTAATACTAATTAGTAGTATCAAGCTTTGCAGCTTGGGACTTGCCGAACGCAGCCAATTGTGCCTCTTTGTCGCTCGTTCCGCGCTCTCGCTTGCACTTCAAGTATCAAATTGAACATAGGTAACGCCGCATGCGACATGTTTTTTCGTGCGTGCAGCCGGCTCCATCGAATTATAAGACGTTGTCACGTCAAAAATTAATAGAAATCCGTGGCGCTATAACCTTATTAGGTATTACCTCTAGGCCTCAGATTTCAGTATCATGACTATTTGTCTAGTATTTCATGATTATTTGTCAATCCAATATGCAAGTAGTACTAAATATAAAATTACATTATTAATCAATAAATATATCTGTATAAACTTAAAAATTTAAACAAGAATTATATGTTCTCCAAACGACTTTGTTTTACAGATATATTGATAATATTCTTCAGCGTTAGTCGCTACTTTTCCCTCGGTATGAATTTATTTGAAAATATCTTGCGAAATGCAGAATATTGCGGGTCTGTAACATTTGGCAAGACATGTCACTGGAACGTTTTAGACGTTCCAATTCACCATATTTGGCTCTATATTTAGGCACATGTTTCCTCAAAGAATATTTTGGTTCTTCTTTTTATAATAGTCCTTTATTTTGGGGGCTATAATTAAGTATGATAATTAATATAATAATAATAATATATTTATTTTATTTCTCACAAAAACATATACAATAATTGTCATTTTTCTTTGGAGCAACTGCTAGTGCTTAAGTGAGACTGATGCCTGTTAATGGTTGTGCACCTGTGTTACAGGTCATCAGGCCTCCACCACTTCGGATCGACAAAATGATTATATGTAAAGAATAGACAATTATATTAATTATAAGGAAACCACATGGTGTATGTGTATGTGTGTGTTTGTGTATGTGTGTGTCTGTGTATGTGTGTGTTCTGAATAATTGACGTAAAAATATTGCACAACTACACTCCAAATAATTATTAAATAAAATTTACATAAAATTTGTGTCAAACTTTATGTTCAACTATTTAGTTATGATAAGCATTTTCTCGGTAACCTCATAATTGTCTTGGCCTAGTGGCTTCAGCATGGGAATGTCATACCTGATGTCCAATTCCGGCTGTGCACCAACGCGCTTTCTGTCTATGTGCGCATTTAACATTTGCTCGAACATGAAGGAAAATATCTATAGGGAACCGACATATCTTAACCCAAAAAGTCGACGGTGTGTGTTATGAGGCAGTGACTAAAACTTGTTCTTTAAAGTAACAAAGCTTTATTAAAAATTATGTTTACAAAAACTAGCGTTCAAGTTGGAATATGGAATCGAAGTCAAAGGATCGGGACTTGATATTTAAAGGTTTGGGTAAGATACATACAGAAGTAGGAATACATTAAGGGAACAAACTAATTAATCATAACTTATCACTACGTAAACAAATGGTTAACTTATACAAGGTAAAGAAATAGTAATCCAATCAAATTAGTTAACTGCATTATGTCAGTCGATATTGAAGGACTTTAACTTTGTAATAGCAGTAACAATTAATATTTTTTCTTTAACGCCCAATCCCAATAACCTATCTCAATCCATTTTTGACCATCTGAGATAGACATCCTAATCCAATTATTGATAAAACTGTGCCATAGACCAATCGACGGATTGTAATAGCCATCTGTCGATACAAGCTGTCCACGGTGGGTCGGCTCGGTGTGGAGGAATGACATGTTTGAAAATGACAGTTCAATTGTGTCAATATCCTATCTAAGTTTTTAACTTACTTTAACACCAGTTTTTAAAATAATTAAAAAGCTGTTTGATATGTTTCAAACATAGACATGTATATTTTAATATTATTGGAGATGGACCGACTGTCACGGTCTGAGATTGTGGATAATTTATTGGGTTCGGACGTAAATTATTTAGTGTCTTGTTTAAGGTTTCAGTTCACTTTGCTTTTTTGTCTATTAATGTACTTTAATATTTTCGGTTACATATATTGTTTTTAGTCTTTTGTTTTTGTTTCAGATATTCTAAATAAAAACTTTTCGTATTGGACTTAAGAATACAAAATACAATCCATATCACCTCGACGTCCGTCATTCGACTACTAAGCATTTCTTAAGGCATTTCTTGCCGCGCACCATCACTATGTGAAACGACCGGCTCACTGAAGTATTTCCGAACCAACTCCACTTACTACCGTAAGTGGAGTTCTCTTTCAAGAAAAGCATCGATTTTTAAAAGTCCGGTAACGCACTCGCGAACCCTCTGGCATTGAGAGTGTCCAAGGGCAGCAGTATCACTTAACAGAAGGTGTGCGTCTGTCCGTCTTCCTCCCGTGCAATAAACAATAAAACAATAGTTATCGCAGACATAACTCATGTTAAACTTTTCTCGTTGACTATAGCAGTAAATTTCTCTTTGGCAACTCGCCAACAGTATTTAAAGACAATAAAACTGGACTTAAGTGTTTCTTAAACCTAATGTCTCTATTCTAAGTGATAAATTGTTCTTCGTGTTTTTTAGTCTATGAATGTGGAATTAGGAACAATTCACAAATATAACATTCTAAGAAAGTAAGAAGGAATGACACTGATTAAGAAAAAACTTTAAATACCTGCCAATAGTCTTTATCGTGGTGCTATATTAATTATTATCTATCTATGCGGAAATCCATATATGTTACATTATCTAGTTGTGGGCAGGCCTGGGACTAGTGCTGGGCAGGCTACTTCTAATTAATTTTCTATATTTGTTTTAAATATTGTAGAATTGTTTGATGATTTCCTTTTTTTTTAAAGAGTACCGAGAGTTTTTTACGCCGGCTTTTTCTCTCGGCTAACACCCTCTGTCTTCTTTGCCGATGAGTAGGGATGCCAACAGGCTCGAGATTAATGACGTGGAATAAGTGATACCATTATGATCCTATAATCTTTTATTTCGGACTAGTGTTAAGTAGTTATTATACGTCTGTTTATAAAACACAATCCTTACTTGAACGCTATCTTTTGCTGCACCAGATATTATGTCGTATTTATTTTACTTATTTTATGAATATCTTGCGATATTGAGGCATCTTCGTTAAGCACGTTCAAGCAATCGCTATTCGTAAACAAAAGAAAGTTCAAAACATGTGACGTCGACAGTCAAGTTAATTTCAGAATATAGCGACAGACAATAAAGCGACAAAATAACGTACACAGCTTCGCAGTTTTGACTAATTTAATGAGTACGGTTTATTATTTAATTGTCGTTATTGAGGGTGCTAATGCTATCTGCAGTTTAATGTTGTTGTAGCTAAACCAACCATCTTTTTTTTTAATTATTCGAGGTGGAAATGCATTTGCGCATCCCCTGCCCTAGAAAGTTGCAGGGGTATATGGGACTCGACCCACACCTAAATCTCTGCTATTCAGAGACTGACTATACAATACCCACTAAAAACACCTCGACAAATACCTACAAAGCCGCGTTACAGAGGCTCCGGGGTCGCTATCACATTCTACCGGGACCAAGCTAAACCAACCAAAATCGAGGAAGTTTACACGGAGTTTACACTTTATATGACAACACAAGTAAAAGTGAAACTGATAACCTAAGCGGTGGGTAAATAGGTACCTATACAGGCCCTCCTAACGCATCTTATAGGTGGGATTGTGACCAAACGTCTGATCAATTCTGTATAAAAAACTTTTTTGTAATCGATTATAAACTTTTTCTTCATCTGTGAGAATTTAATCTTCGTATAAAATACAATTTATGCCTGTTCCTGATCGCCCTACTTTTATTCAATTCAACTTAAAGGTAGGTACAAAGTCGTAATAGATTTAGAGTTGAAAAAAACTTAAGGCGAACGGTCTGAATACGGAATATAAAACGCAATAGCAACGGGCCTCGACTACAAAATAATTTAAAACTCTGCAATGGCTAGTCGCTTTCTTATTTAGTTTTCAACTGCCTTTTAAAGTTCTACTTTCAAACACAATTAATCCAACTATAAATACCACGACCTCTATGAATTCTGGTACCCTACTTCCGCTTGGATTTTTAGAGTAGGTACTGAAGGATCATGCATTAAAAAATTAAAACCAATTGAAGGTCTTGTTAAACAATAAACTCACTCTTTAACAAGCACACAGTTTCAAACTCCTGTTAATCACTATGATCCGAAACCGGCTTGACGTTGGTGTGTTACAACTTACAACCTATATATCCGCTTATACGCTTATTAAAAGAAAACTAAAATAAAATGTGAAACATACAGACACATACAGGTAGTACACACACAGTTGGAACCCACTAAAAGTGTATAGTGTACTTACGTACACGAGTTAGAAGATATATAGTTAGAACAAGATAAAAATCTCTTCGTAAATTTGACACGACACTAACAATAAAGATATTTAATACATTGAAAGCATTATCAAACTTTATTCAAGAATACAAAAAAGAACCATAAATGTTGACAATAGCTAACTTTAGGCTGTAGGCTTTTTGGAACGGTGTGCGCATCGTAAAAATTTCCTCTCATCATTTTTGCCTAACGCGCCAAAAGAAGTAGAACTTCAAAAAGTAAAAATATCAGTGGCGCTCTCTTCTGAGCCTCAAATTTCTGTATAAGTTTCATAATCATTAGCTTTAGTAGTCAGTATTTTATATCCGACTCTTCAATAACATTTAATATTGACCAATTATGAAAAGCTATATACCCCGAACAAAGTCTTACGAAGAAATATTCAATTCATTCAAGTTACTGAAATTGCCTTAGATCCCGCAAATTGCAAAGGCCTACATAATAGGTCGTTAAAGGACACGGGATATTTCGCCAGACGATTCTTTATAGTAGTTACTGTAAGGTGTGAGAAAATGGAATCTATTTACACCATACAACCATTTGTGTCGGAAGACCTATACAATAAACAGTCATTATTTTTATATAAGCTTAATAATTTAATTAGGCATTTTGAATTTAATATCGTATTTGCCATAATAACAATCGATTTATTTCGAACACACGGTATTTATATTGAAACCTAATACATAATTATTATTATTAAAAATTGATTGTTTGGTTCCCGTGGCAGTGTACCTATAATGCTGGCAGTATTTCCTCGCTGTACTGCGATATTTTATTCGTCGAGCGCTGAAACCATCACCTCTGGCGTAATCAGTACTATCTACCTACCAGGTGCTAACTTAAATCTTTACTTAGAGCCAGTGCACTTAAACCCCACAGGCCACAGCCCAAGAGAGAAAAAAATAGCTAAAAAAAAAATTGAAAAATAAAAAAACTTGATAACTCCAATGCTAGGGTATGTTAACTTATCGTAGATCAATTATATGCCGTGCAGCTTTGCAGAATAGAAGAGTAAGAAATGTTTCCGTATTTCTTATGGGACTCCAGGAAGAACTTAGAATTGTGAATCCCAAGTGAATAGATAGAGGAAAAATATACTTAAGTCTTCTAAAAGCTAACATAATTAAAAAGGAATTTAATACCTGTAGTTTAAATCTAAGATAATGTCGTGTATTGTGAATGTACGATGCGCAAAATGCTGTCCGCAGCATAATAGGGAAATTCCAGCGTAGTGCGAACACTGAAGTTATTTAAATGGTTACTTGCATTTCCAGAAAACGATTACTGCTCCTCATAAATTGAGGAATTAAACAAAGGCGCCGCGTTGCCGGGGTCTTCATTAGGTTCAGGCTTCGGAACGAATTAGTTGCAATGAAACCCTCTTACCGAAGGATTATCTGCTTTATACTTATGTGATACAGTTCATTTCACTGTGTCTTTTGATTCTTTTATCCTGATCAATTGATAAACGTATTACCCTACTTCAGTTATTATAAAAATATAAGACGTTTGAGTCAGGTATTTTAGTTTTGTGTATTGGGTTCAGAGCAGAGTGGCATAATGACTCCTGGTCGTGCATTCGAATCACGGCTGTGCACCTTTGGCATTATTATTTCCTACTTTAAAGGAAACTAAAAATCGATGACGTGTCCGATAAAGAAGGCAGATCATCTGCTTGGGGGGCGTTCAAGTATAAGGTAAGAAGATTTACTGTATTCCCCCCCCCCCCCTTCATTCCTCATGTCAGTAAAAGAAGGCAAACTTCTCAAATGTTTATGTATTTTAAACGTATTTTTTTTGTAGGAATCCTCGAAAATGTATTTCGTTTTGAAGCATAGAGATTATATGGGTAAATTATTACTGTTGACGTAATCAACAAATATGAACCCCTCCCCCCTATGATGCCTTGTCAATAAAATAAAAAAACAATTGAAGAAGCGGATGCAGTCTGAGGACAAGACGCATTTAGGGTTGCAGTGCCTGGATTATTATTATTATGTATTGAGTCATTTCAGAGTCAAACACGTTTCGAACATATTATGAATCATTCTAAACAACTGAACCCATAACCTACTATCGTTAGTAAAGTCTCTGCTTAGCCCGCCATTTTACTTTAAATTCGTTCATATATTCATTATTCGTTACTATCCAAACTTAGTGGGAAATCTCAACGTAGTATTAAACGGAGCTTCCCTCGAAAATAATTACATGTTTTTATTCTGTATCTATTCATTATTAATTAGTATAATTTATAACCGAAGAGCGATCTGTCTGATAGTAATTAATGGTTAATGATTTTAGCTAGTTTGGCCCACCAAATGCGATACTTAAATCGGTCTTATGTAGGTGTTTTAACGTATTGAAATAGTTTATATAAATAATCACTCCCCAATCAACGGCACATTATACTGGCACACTGACGCCACACTCTACGAAAGAACTATAAATCCTCCAGACTTCGCATTTAACATGAAATTTTAATTTAAAGCAGATTTGTGAATTATCTCTTACGGCCATATTTTTAGCAATAAGCAAGAGTTAGAAGGTTTTTTAAGCCACTCATGAGACTAGGACGGTGTAAATAAAATTAAAAAGTTAGCGAATTAATATAATTAATCTAGTATGTATCTCTGGATCGGTAACTCATGTATGAGTATCGTGTTCAGTTCTATAGTAAGATCTGGCTCGAATATTTTTCCTTTACTAATTTCGGTCCTGCGCTTCTTTTACGAGGGTTTTAAGAGCTAATTATTTATAAAAATGTACTTGTTTATTTTATTCTCCTTTTCTTGAATTCAAGTTAAATGGGAACCAATGCTATCTTCATCACACCTACTTCCAAAATTATGTTATGAGAACAAGATTTCTGTCTTTATACAACTTCTAATGAATGCCGGTAGATGTCTCTTAAACACATAAGTGATATGTAGCGATCTAATACCAGTGTAATTTTTTTTATTTATTTATTTTTTTAAGAAATAATAATATGGACTAGATAAATAATTTTTGGGTGCACAGTTTTAAATAAAGTCTCCATGTTTAAATTTTAATCTGGCAATCATTAATCATTATTGACTATTGACCAATGGACTTTGAATCCGGCTAATAAATAAATAAAAAAAAAATTGACTATTGACACCAGACTTATTTGACAAAATAATGTGACAATTAATTAAATGTCGTTTTGTACTGTGACATAAGACATCACATAACATTACGTCTAATTCTCTAGAGGTTTTATAAATCTATTTTTCTGTTGCTTTTACTGTGCAAGTTCACGACAACAAAGTGTAATTATTGTTTGTGTAGTGCATAATAAAATGACCTATATTGTGATTTGTGAACTTAATTTGTGATATAAAGCACAACTAATCAAAGTTGATCGTGAAGAGCGATATGTTACTCTCCTTGGCAGTGTTCTAAGAGTGTGTTCATATCGTCAAGTTGTTAAGGTCGGAATAGCAATGATTAAAGCAGAAATGGCTTCGAAACCAGCCACTCAGAAGAGACGGTAAGTTTCCAATAATCTTCTCGTACTTCATATAAACCTTATTATTGATGTAACTAAAGCAACCTCATTCATATTTTCATCTTTATTGTCCCTGTAAAAACTTTCTCTTTAGTCGGAACAGGGGTAATTTGTCTTATATTATCAAATATCTTATAAACTAGGTGTGCCTAAATCGATATGATATTGCTTTATTTTTATGCAATGTTGAATCAGAACTTATCTATTATTAAGTACAATAACTTCCTTTTACGAAATCACGCGTAGCATAATCATGATAAAAATGTCAATTGTCAGAGAAGTAAATTCAGGCATATTATAATTAATGTGCCTAAATTTACTTTAATAATTCAAATTTACTTCAGTAAATAATGCCATAATTTAATATATTATTTATTCATTACCTTATAAAACATGACATACTTAATATTTTAAGTTATATTATGAGTGTTCCATTATTATTATTGTTCCAACCTGCTTAAACAATTTAACATTGGTCAATTAATACTGTGTATAAATATGGATATCACTTGAATCATCATTTGATAAAACTTTTGTGATTTCTTACTGTAATGTCTAAGAGCAATAAGTAAGTAAATTTGTTAAAGCTTATTTTTATAATAATAAAGAATTGAAATTAATTAAAAAACATATTAAAAATATTACTTAGTTAGAGAGGCTACATTGATGTGGCACTAAATCATTAAGGAGACACGTATAAAGTAATATTAGATAATATTTTTATTTCTTTACAAATACATTAACATTTAAAGAAATTTTTACAAAGTATTTCCAATAATTTGGTAGTCACTGTGTGCTTTATTTGAGTCATATAACTTGTGTCACTCACCAACTACACATGGAAATAATCTTAAACAAGCAAAGTGCGTCAAGAAAGTAGTGATATATTTGATAAGTATGCCATTCAAAACGTATTGCCATATTTTTGGTTTTGAACATTCTCTATTTTTTTATTACATCCAAAATCCTTGTAACTGCTTTTCTTTATCCTTTTGTCCTCAATTAAATAATGTTTTATTATTGCATGTGTTATTTAATGTCTACCTTTTATAGTCACATAGAAACAATTTTAACCAGTAATGTAGGCTATGTAGGATATAGAAAATAGCATAAACTAAATTGTATTAGCTTTTATTTTGTAAGCTTGATAAAAGGTTAGTTATGAATATTGTGATAAATGTAACTATAATATTTGTTGTGTTTTGCTTTATTTTCTTCACATAGTGAATATACACATTGTTATAGATTATTTAATAGTAATTAGTGATATCTATTTTCATTTCATATTGCTGTTTGTATGAAATTAATTGTTATTGAAATTTAATTACTTAATGGAAAAATTTACCTTAACTTACTCCACTCTATCTTCCATTTAATCATACAATTTGTCAATTATATTATATATACATTTAAAGTGATGCATATCATTAATGCAAACGCAACTAACAAATAAAATGCAAAGAGTACAAAAATTTAAATAATAATGTAGTATTTGCTAGGTTATATACATACAGAGTTAACTGCTTTAGTTCTTCCGTCTTCAATACATTGATTATTCTTGTTAATATTCATTTATACTTTAACTAATTGTATAGGAACTCAATGTGAGCAGATTAGGATATCTTATAAATTGAATGTGTGTTAGGAGTTAAAGTGTAGTGGCACCACTGGATTCTCTATCTAACATTCCATTATATTTACTTATTATTATTTTATTTTACTTTTTACATTTAGTACCATCTTTTCTGTCCATCAATCCAGGCAAATCCTGTGAGTTAACTCAAATTCAACAGATTTTGATTTAAATTCTTCATTGATTAAAACCTACATAACTTAACATAACCTTGATAAAACGATTTAAAGAAATGACCCTATAATTAATATACTAGTATTGGCTTTTTACGCTTTTGGCGTAGGAAGGGTAATAAAAGTCAATAGTTTACGTAATAATACGTCTCCAAGCTAACAGAATGAGGTCAAAAGTTTTAAAGGGACATTAATAGCCACATACAGTGGAATTTTCCTGATTAACTAGTCTGATCCATTCGATGTTTATTCGATCGTGAACTCTTCGAACATAAACATAATTAACACACATATATATATATATATTAAAACGTTGAGTTTAGTTACACCACAGACATCTCGATAAATATTGTTTATAACAACATAAATTCATCAATATTTAAATGAAAGCAGGAATAATTCGAATTTATGGCGTGTTTTTCGAATACATATTCTGTCAAACTTGAGAAATTGACTGCGAATAAAAATTGTGTAACGCAATTTTACGATAACGTTTCCAGAAGTTACACGTGCGATAGTTCAACGGACTGACATCAATTTTTTCGTGACATCAACAATGTGTCTAATAGCTTGATTCGGCGATGTACAATTATAAAATTTATTCGCCTATTTTCATGCACGGCTCGTCCTTCCATAGACACATCTAAAACTGGGTGATTGGACTGTCAAAGAAGAGAATTGTAGGCTAATGTCATCAGATCTAACATACAGGCAAATCAATACAAAAAATACATTATTTTATTATTTCATACAGCTTTTAGTGAATTTTGGAGTCGAGGATATATTTTATTTTTGGTATTTACTGTAAACTCTCGAAATATTTCTATTAAATTAATTTAAATACGTTTCATATCTCCTGTTGCATTTACTATCTAGTAAATTCATAAACTTCGAGCTAAATTTAAATTGACTTTTTAGGATTTAAATTTAAATACTCTTTGTGTGTGTGTCTATACTCTTATATTATGGTTAAGAGCGCGGCTCACGATCCGGACAAAAATGAACTAAAACTGAACTCAGAACCTTTTTGTTATAGCTTTTGTTATATATATTATTGTAGACAGTCAAAAAGACACAGATACCGTACATAAAGCAGGTTACATACCAAGGTTTTGTATTACGCAATATCAGTCGCATTCTATGGACTTATAAATATTCAAATTTCATACGGCGATTGAAAGTTGTACTTTGAACGTTTGATTGAGTACACCAAAACGGAGGGAACCTATCTAGATTATTTACAATATTTTAAGATACAATATTATAAGATTCTGATTTAAATTAGGCTTTAAATTTGCAATAATAATGCATTGTCTTTGATTTAAATTCAGAAGTGTTAATGCGTTTAATTAAAAACGTATTGTGTACTGTCTTCCTTTCGGATTTAATAGGGTTTTAAGGCGTATGGTGGATTTATGTACCGGAAATACTTATATCAGTGGTTCATTTAATGATTAGCTAATAATTGGCTGGTGTACGCGCTCTAATGACCATGATTCTATATTTTGATGTAGTTATTTCAATAACTACATCAAAATATAGAATATAGATAGCGGTGATATCGCAATCCGAATCACGTGATACAAATACTCAACATTTCTATTGCTTTTGGAAGTAACAGTACTGTGAATTAGGCTAAAAGAAATTCCTTGTTCACCTGAAGTTACTTATAGTAAACGCCATTTTTATTACTTCTCTTTCTAACTCACCTTGGCGGTTTAAGTGTATTTTGACATCGTGACCAGAGGTCGCATCTACAACGTAGCATGCAATATAGACCGATCGTTGTAGTTAAGTCAATTTAAAGAAACAGAAGCCTTCAGGGATGGTGAAGATGATTTTGGTGATACACTTATTGGTGATCACCAAATTTTGTACTAAATTTGTTGTGCTATAAGCCAAAAGTACCAAAGAGTTTAGTACTTGCTCAATAAGAGCAAGTATTAGCTTTCATCTTAAGGGCGTGTGAAGGGCTGAGGTGTTTTTAGTGGGTGGGGTCTCGCTACCCCTCTGAATAGCACAGGGATTAGAGTGTAGACCTAGCCACACAGTCCCCGCGTCAAGCTTGACATCCTTGATGCGGGCCTGCGTAAGCGCATTTTCACCTCATTAAAAAATGTATTAAATGTAACAATGTTACAAGGGGTTTCTTTTTGAGCTTTCAGTTCGCTTATGTATATCTGTTGTATTGCAACCAATTAATGTTGAACGCCAGAGGGCATTTTCAGAGCTATTTGGTACTTAACGACTAACAAAAGATGCCGTATATCATCAGACAGTACTCTCGATACTCTATGCTCTTAAGAAGTTATTTACAAAGTTACGCCTAGGAAGAAAATAAATAAGAAAACAGTTACTTATAAGTATATATATACAAAGCTTAGTTTTCTTTGAAATACTTTAGTCAAAAACACATCTTCATCACAGCCGTTTTATTATTTAGTGTCAGTTGTATAAACCAAAAGTTTTTGAAAACTACCCGAGATCTCCATAACATCGAGATTTCACAAGATCTCGAATTAACGATTACGGCTCGAGATTGCATTTCCTAGAATTTACATTGTACGCGTATTCATGTCTAGATTAGTACTTTAAATATTTTATTACCAATTATTAGCATTTTAGTAGCAGATAATGCGTCATATTTATACAGTTGTTCAACAATTGTACTGTTGGTTTTTTTATTTATTTTTATATTTTGTAAATTTTCTTAATACTCTTATAAGCCGGGGACATAAATAATCTTTCGTATTTACAGTTATCTTATGAGACTTATCAAGGTTTTTGCTACTATACGTATATTAGCAAGTCAAGATAAGTACATCTGCCCTATCAGTCGGACGTTGATTATGTACTCCGATGGACTGTTTTATTGTTAATTCTGTGGTTACGCTTTCGAAAAAATGTTGGTGAATGGTGACCCTCTACCACAAGATTCAGTACCTGGTTGGCGTGGAGAGTGCTCAAATTTCCAATGGACGCCACCTGTGCAAAACATTTGCGATTATAACTCTTGTAATGTGATTGGTGATTATTCGAATCAGCGCTATCTAGCTGACTATTACGTTCGTGATCCCGGAATCCAATACTTTTGTCCAACCGTAAACAATGTTCAGCCCAGTGTCCCGGTAAATGTATGTTACCCACAAAAGCCTGCTCCACAGTTCATGCAAGCATTGCCTTGCCGACAGACTCAAGAATGGGATTACGATAGTATGTGCTACAATGTTGGCGGTGAACCCTGTCAGTTTACCAGTGTTGTTGATTTGGAGGATTTCATGTAAGTTTATCTATCTATTTCATCCTTAATACTGTTACCATTGGCAAATGCATCTTTAATTACAGATATTTTATTTTACTATAAGCATTGATTATTTGGATTCTTGTTTGTGCTATCGTTAAATAGCTTACCATGATTGTTTTTTTGTTTGATTGTAGTATTCAAATCTTCTTAGTATCCTTTTGAGTTAATTATTCTTAATAACTATACAATGTTATCTTGGTCCTACTTGGTCTCAATGACTTGACAGTTCTGGTGGTATTGCGATATTAATCACGTCAAATTGTGCTTCGACTTTCTCGAGTGCTTAGTGTAAGTTTCTTATATTTTAAATGGATTTTTTTCACGCGCGGACGCCATACTTATTTGTAGATATGTATACCGACAATCGAAATATGTGTGATAAATTGTATTTTATCAGTAAAATTACTTCATCGCTATATCCCACCTAATTTTATTTTATTTATCTGTTACAATGTTATCAACATTTTGCAGGTTATACTAGTACATGTATTTTTATTTGTGTTGAATTTGTGATTTCTACGATTTACATGCGAGGTGTAATTTTAACATAATTTAATAGTTCCTTAATAAACAAACTGTTTTAGAATTTAAATATGGAATCAATATATAGGGTTTTTCAACAAGAACTTTGTTTTCTAAAACAAAATAAAACAAAGAATTTAGAGGAAAATGAATAAAATTTCTATTGTATTACAAAGAGAAAAGTTTGGCAATTATGAATGAAAAATGATATCTGGCAAATGTCCACCACGACCACGCTGACAGATGTTGATTCTTTCATCAAAATTTTTAATCACTTTTTGGCAAAATGGAGGGTTTATTTCGTTAATGACATCACGGCTTTTGAGTTTTAAGGCTGCAATCGATTCGATTGGCTCCGTATAGACTCTGTCTTTAACATAGCCCCACAAAAAATAATCCAGTGGTGTTAAATCACACGATCTGGCTGGCCACTTAACAGCTGAATTTCGCGAAATTATGCGCTCGGGAAATTTGGTTTGCAATAAATTGATCGTTTCATTGGCTGTGTGACATGTGGCACCGTCCTGTTGAAACGACATTTCAGTGTTATCCATGTCATCAATAATAGGCCAAAATTTAGTGGTTAACAACTCGCGATACCGTGATCCATTGACTGTTTCCGCATTTCCAGCCTCATCTTCGAAAAAAAACGGCCCAATCACGCCTCCAGACCACATAGCGCACCACACAGTAACACGTTGAGTATGCAAAGCCTTCTCAATAATTGCTTTAGGATTTTCAGAAGCCCAAATGCGACAATTTTGCTTGTTGACGTACCCTGACAAATGAAAATGGGCTTCGTCTGAAAAAATGATTTTTTCAGAAAAACCAGCAGGTTGTTCCTGAATGAACTGAGCGAATCTGCGGCGATTTGAATGGTCGATCAGCTTTAATTCCTGCACCAGTTGAATCTTGTAAGGCTTCAAAGCCAAATCCTTTCGCAAAATTCGCCATGTTGTGCTTTTGGATAACCCCAATTATTGAGAACGTCGTGAAATTGACAAATTTTGATATTCTTCAACACTGTGGCTCACGGCGGCGATGTTTTCTGTTGAACGACCCGGTCGAACACGTGTTGGTGTTGGCACATTTTGTACCGAGCCTGTCGACTCATATTTCGCGACCAAATTCTTAACAGCGGTCTCAGAAGGACGATTATGCTGGCCGAAAATATCACGAATTTTACGAAATGTAACTTTAACAGAACCACCATTTTTATAGTGGATTTGAATTATTTTAATGCGATTTTCGAGCGAAATTGAATTCATTGTAATAATTGCCAAAGCACCTACTACGAATACCGCCAAAAACTAAATGTCAAAACTATCACGTTCTCGGTTGTTGGCTTGTTGGCAACAAGTAGGAACGGTTTAAAGTTATCGGCTTCTTGTGGGCCTAACTTTTCAGACGGGCTTATAAGATCACAATTATCTAGTACAGTGATATTTCCAAAATGTTTTTATCAATTGAATGTAGTATTTTTCCTTTTATTCTTTTTTGTCTAAAATCTAAATACTCCGGCTCTGTTTTGTTTTAAAATATTTGTAATGGATTTTGGGAAAATGCCAAAATTCATCAGCTGATACGACCGCGTGCAGATGATTTCACCTATCTTGTGATTTCACACTCCAGACATCGAGAGCTCATTTCAATTTGTTTTGTGAATAGAATTTGTTTGTATAATTAGATGGGATATGTTTATTAACTACCAGATAACCTCGCTACTAAACTTGAGGTACGTACATCGAGGTTTCTAGATTTTACGATAATTTTACAGTTTTACTAGCGATTCGTTAATGTATTGGTTTCTTGTTTGAGATACAATTGTAGACACCTAGCAAGTTTAGCACATCCTTTACGATAATTTGTTCAGGTATTTCGGCTAAGCAAGTTTAAGTTTTCGTTCAGGTTCACCTTGTTTAATTCACGTATTCTTTTCGAACAACCATTTTTTTGTTATTATTTATAATAATACAAACACTATCCTTACCTTACTAACGCCCAAACCCAATAACCTATCTCAATCCATTCTTGGCCATCTGAAATAGACCACTTAATCCAAATATTGATAAATGTGTGCCAATAACCAATAGACGGATTGTAATAGCCATCTGTCGATACAAGCTATCCATGGTATGTCGGATCGGTGTATGTGGAAAGACCTTTATATGAAAATGACAGGTCAAGTGTGCCAATATACTATCTTAAGATTTTAACTTACACCAGTTTTATAATAATTAAAAAGCTATTTGATATGTTTTAAACATAGACATGTATATTTTAATATTATTTGTACGGTTTTATTTACTTTTGTTGGTTTATATTGATTATCAAATGTGAGTGTAAAGAGCGAAGAGATTGCTTTCTATCCGTTGTCTTCGTAGGGTTTGGTTATTGGGTCTGATTTTGTTGATTAATTATTGGGTTTGGACGTAAGCCAATACGATAATGTCGAAAAAATAATAGTATTAAATACATAAAATACACAATATCAGTATTGTGAACTTAATGTGCGAACATATATTTTATATAGATAGTGTCGGAATGTACGTTAGCTTCTTTTGTAAGCCTTTACAAACATCGTTGACCTTGCCAACTTATTGCGCTTTCGTGGTAATGCCTGGCATCGATACTCTGCAGCTTCCAATAGCATCCCCAAGTTAAATCTTTTTAACTGCAACAATTTAGACGAACTGTCGTCTGTGAGTATTATTCACTTATTGTGCTCTTGTCAATTTAGGGTTGCCTATTAGGGCAGGAGTTTATAAATAAAAAATAATAAAAAGCAAGTACAGGTGATGTTTTTAAATAGGCTCGCGAGCCGCACTTCAGATTTAGTATTACTGTTTGCTTAATGCGTGCCATGAACACTCGATAAATTGCGGCGTCAGTCAACCAGTGTTCTGTATGATTAATTTACTATTAAACCTATTTACTGTTATTGTGAAGACTTAACGATTTTATAATGGACTCGCGAGCAATTATTAATGATTGAGGAAAATCAGTGGAACGAATTGGTTTTTATAATAGTGTGCTAGCTTAGTGGTTTCAGGGTTTTCTCATCCCTCAGGTTCGATCCCCGGCTGTGCACCTTTCTATGTGCGCATTTAACATTTTGTAAAAGGGATAAGGATAATATGGTGAGGAATATTTAGACCCAAAAAGTCGAAGGTGTCAGGCACAAGAGACAGGACCTAGTTGCGTATTGGATTGACAAATGATAATGAAATCTGAAGCGTAGATCTAAAAATCTTGTAACCACCACGGATTTATACATTATATTTGTGTTATAATTTTTACCTGCGTATTTGTTTGTAGATTTCCGATTTGAAAAATATGGAGTTCATAATAAGGTTCATCACTTAAGTTAAGCACTATTAGGGCGGTAAATTTTGTTATTTTGTGATTACTTCATCGGGTATTATTTACATTTTTCACATTGTTTGAAAACGAAATGTATATTCGAGGATTCCTGCAAAATATTAATACCTGCTATTATTTTTAAAAGCTTTGTTGACTTTTGATGAAGATGAAATCTGCTTACGTGAAAATAAGTTACGTTAAAAATAAGTTCATATAAGTGGAAACTATAGATATATATAATTTAATTTAGTTGCTGAAGGTTTTTTTATTTAATTAGTTAAAAAGGGTTTGCCAAAGGGCATTACAGTAAAAGCTTACATTCAGGAACACACAAAAATAACAATAAAAACTAATTTTACATCCAAGGGGCCGTTTGAATATTACGTACTTACGTACTCCGAAATACGTAATACCATAGCAGTATTAGGGCGAGGGGGGGGGGTCTTTAATCATCTTATTTGGTAATTACATCAACAGTAATTATTTACTTTTTTACACATAATATTACCCAAAATAATTTATCTATGCTTGAAAACGAAATGCATTTTTGAGAGCTTTGCTTACTTTTGACGACAAGGGGAAGGAAGGGAAGAAATTCAGTAAATCTGAATCCGATGTTGATAATCTTTCAACATCGGATGTCGAAGCAGAATACGAAATTCCATCCGCTCATCGTATCAGATCGACGTCCACCGTTGCACAGTTAAATGGCAGTTTTTGCCGAGCACCACCACTATGTCAAACCGGCTGCCCACTGCGAGCCCTTTGGCATTGAATGTGCGTGGGCGGCGGTATTACTTAACATCATGTGAACCTCCTGCCCCGTTGCCCCCCTTTTCTGTAAAAAGAGGGGAAATTGATTAATTTTGGGGGAAAACTTAAGTATTTTATTCATCTAAGCACAATTTTAAGCTACATAAGAGATAATTGAATGATTTAGCCGCTCTTATTCGGACTGGTTTTCTCCCAACTCACTCACTACCAACGGTTATTTCTTTCGTTTTCATCGACATTTCTAGATTCTATAAAGGTCTGTATGTGTATAGTATAAATAAATCTATGTGTGTGTGTGACCTACAATTAGAATGATTTTTTTTGCTATTATTGCATAATGTCACCGACATGAAACACAATGACCCCGAAAGAGGCACATAAATCACGTTTTTTTTAAATAAAGTTATATTTCCCTACTGGGTTTTATAATAACAAATTATGTGGATATCAAATGTGGGGTTTTAAATGGTGGGGAATATAACTTCAATGGCAAGACGTGAGAAGTAAAAACTTGATATGATGTAAGATCTGAGAACAACGGACGTTGTGCGCAGATCATACGTAACAGATCCTCAATTGGAAGACGGGAACGCGATTATTTCAGCAATCACGGCCAATTGTCGGGCTCACATGGTTATCGCACGTCATCACTGTTATCACGAAGACAAAAACTGCAAGTAATCGTTGTGGAATGAAAACATTCATAAACATTATGTAACATCGTAAAAAACTCACCTATCGGAATGAGTTGAGCAGTTTTGTTGGATATAGATGCATTTGTTTGAGGAGGCGTGTACATGTTGCATCTTTTACAGTTGCGTTTTTCATTTCTGAATGTCGTGTGAGTGACGCTGAACTCTTCGCGATGGCAAGACCTGACATGACATCGTTCCTTATACACTCTTCCTCATTACACAGATTTATAAACATATTATTGTATTTCTCTAAGATTCAGTTTAAGCTGGTGGTTTTGTCGTTCCATGGATTTCTCTTTTTCTATTATCTCTTTTATAATATTCGTTATATTTTAGTTACTGTACAACATTAGTTTGGTAATTCAAATTCAAAATAATTTATTCATATAGGAAGGACACTGAACATATGAACGTCAAAAACAGAAATGTATATGAAATGCTTGTAATTTTACATGTACTGCCAGTTCTCAAATGAAGGGGGTAGAAGAGAAGAACTGGATATAAACTCTCCGCCACTCTTTTAAATTAAGTTTTTGTTTCACACAAAGTTTGTAAGGAGCTGGTGCTGGTAGATTTTGAAAATAATTTTATGTTATTTTCTTAATTCAGTCTTTATTTTGCTGCTAGCCTAATGCTTTCTCCTTGCAAATATTACTAATAAAATAAATAGCTTCAGTCTGAATTTTATATCGTCTGAAACATTCGGGTGCCACTGCTGAATTAGTTGCCTGTATAGAAATCTCTTATCAGACAGTAATTAAAGCTCTTAAAATTTCATCTAGGATTCAACCTGGCATAGTGGGCATGCCCGAAGTTTGTAATAATATCCCGCGATATCTTCGGACAGCCGTCTAGCTTAGTAATAATTAATGTTAATTGAATATCAATTGTCTAATTTATCTTAACGATAAAGTCTAGAACGTAGACTTCATTGGCGTAATGCATTAAAATTGTCTAAATTTGACTTGCATAAAGTCGATTTCTAAAATATACTTAATTTTAAAATTAACATCTTAAGTACTGGAGAGAGTGTATTAGTCTATAATTATATATTACATATATATATATATTATACAAATTTTAAACTATTTATGAAAAATCTATATTAGGCTCATGATAGTGTCAGTATATGCTTTCGTGTGAAGTGTGAAAGAGCACTTCAGTAATAGAACTAAAAATACATAAGATTTTGTTTTGATTACTTTTCATTCAAATTTAGGATCTAGGTTCGTTGAGTATTTCGAACGTTTCCCAGTCTCGGCGCAATGCCATCAAATCAAATCAAAAATATCTTTATTCATGTAGGTAAACATGTACATGAACATATGAACGTCAAGAAAAACAAATTAAATTAACCGTAAATTTACATTTACAACCAGTTCGCAAGTCAAGTTCGTAGAGCGGGTAAGAAGAACTGGCAATAAACTTTCCGCCACTCTTTTCAATCGCCAAGTTTTTAATACAAATGTGTGGAGCAGCTCTGGTGGCTGGACTTCTTATCTTGTATTTTGTATGTTTTTATTATTTTAGTCTCAGGAAATAAATTAAGACATAAAATTTGTCCTTCACTTAAAATAATGCACCCTATAGCAATTAGACAGCCTGGTGTAGTCTGCGGATATCGTTCCATAGACTGAACAATAGGGGAACTCACATTGTCCAATCGAAAGCCTTATCTTCAGGCTTGTGTGTACGTCGTCTATTTTATAAATCGGATTATTAAATTAGACCTAATACCTACCATTATCAGATAAAAGCATAATTATTCTTGCCCGTAAAGCATTATATCTCTTAAGTGATTTATTCTCCAAATGCGCTACCGCTGATAATCATGCGGAGTTTATTTTGCCTCAAATAAAATTCTGTGAAACAAATCTGTATTATGTACGTCAACGAACGAAATTTGGGTAACAATCAATAAATTATCGCTGTAAAGAAATAATGTGTTTATTTACTATCAAATTCAATATAATGTGATTTGGGCTGCCAGCTTTTCCATAACTAACCCCCTATAACCAGTGAGTAAATGACAGTGTGTGTGTGCGTGTAAATGAATGAATGTAATGTGTAACTAACTACATGTTCGGTGTGTGTAAACACAAATATAAGGCAAAAAGCGGCGTTTTGTTTCAAGTCGCAATTTCTACAAAGTTTGATGTATCAATACAGCTGAAGTTTGTGTATGTTGTTTTATGAATAATATCAATTGGAAGTAATAAGAAATCTTGGTTATCTTGTATTGATTGTTTATATATATTTTTTAAGCAGTGAAACCAGTGAAACCAGTTCTTTGCAACTTTGGACTATGAACGTGAAAAACAACTTGTTTTGATTTCTAATATGGGATAATTCTTTGATGTAGTTAGAATATTCTTTAGTAAAATAAATTACTATAAGTATATTATTTATATATTTTTTTTTTGTAAGTAATATTTTTGTGTTTGTTTCAATAACTTTTTATTTTTAAACTGTTCCATATTAGTCCCGTTTAACGACAATTAAAGATTTAATTAATCTGAATATGTTTAAATGATGCACAACTCAATACTGTAATAGGCCACAAAATTACCAGACGGTGGATAATGCATTCTTACATTAGTCACATCTTTACTAAAACTAATTCGGTACATAGAATAAAATATTTACGAAACTTAGATTAAATTACTTATTTATCATTAAATAAATATCACACATATTATCTAACCCAATAAATATTAAAAAAAATATATACAAAAAATTTATATAAACTATAACTTAATAAGTTGCACAGATAGGCTTAGATTTAGATTTATACAAGTAACATAACTAAAATAATAAGTAACCAATAATAGAAATAAGTAAGAATGGCAGGCAAAAAACAGGCCAGATATTGGTCAACACTGACACTGGTTTATTTGATTTTTTTTCTGTCCCTTGATAAATACTCGATAAATAAAATCATTGTTAATAAGGACCTATTCGGTCGCCAAGCTCCAAAAAAATACATTGTTTCTATCCATTTTTGTCATTGTTTCGTAAAGTAGGGCAAGTGGGAAAAATATATGTTGGAGTTTACTCAACTCCAACATATATTTTCTCCATGTTTACGTATCCATTTTGAAAGATTGATAGTCGATTAAAATAAATTAGATCGATCGATCGAAAAAAATGCAAACATAGCCAATTTTTGACACTTAGAATTTATTTTATGTCGATAATAAATAAATTGTCGATAATAGTAAATTTATATAGAACATGATTTTTAAACAAGATATATTTATCGCAAGCCAAGTACTTAATCCATTTCAGGTAGAAAAATGATAAAATTAAATGTATAATATATATGTATATGTAACTAACTACAACGGGCCGGAGCATCTCGTGCTCCAGATCTTCATTGCGCACCTCAGTCCACTCCGAGACCTGACACACCAATTCGTGCGGCGATAGGGCCTTAATTAGTACCCTCGGTTATTAAATTTGTAGTTGAAGGAATAGTATCTTGCTTGCCAACATGTGATACTTTGAAGGATGGGATTTTCTACTGTCTATAATTTGAAGTATTTGTCATGAGATATGGGTAAAAAAGTCACGTTAATATTCGATGTCATCATTATAATGATAGACTGAAGCTCACTCAAAAAATGATTTTATTAATATCTGTACTGTTTCATGTTTAATAAATATATAAATAACAAACCACGAATTTATTCTTATTTACTTCCGTCTAGGGCTAACTTTTGGTAATATGAAACTTATCTCTCCCTTGAGTTTTAAATGATCGAAAGTCGACTGTGCGTATACAAAAGTGGCGAAACAATTACAACAACTGCTCCTGAGGAATATTATAAAGAAATGTTTGAAATCGAACAGACGATATTTCCTCATTGACCGTTTTGTTCATTTCTTTGAAAATGGAAAAAAAATAACCCAACTACCGTTCAGCCAATTAAAAACCTGCCGCTAACAAGTTTTTACGTCACGCTGCTCGCCGTAATTGGTGATGTTGAATATAATTACGGAAAGAGATTCAGATGTATTTTCCTCAATCTATCGCATTCGCACGCGTTATCATATGTTTATTCCCGAAACCGTTTGCGTTTATCCTTGGGACATTTTTGTTTTGACTTATATCACATACATAAACAAAGTTCATAGCAATAATACATAGAAGTATCTCCGAACCACCACTTCAAGAGTGTACCAATACGTATAGCATCCCATTTGTGAGCCTTCTGGAAGTATCACATAATGGCGGAGTATCGAGTGTCCATTATGGTATCAGTTAACGTCAGATGAGCCTCCTGTTCTATAAAAAAAAGTGCGTAGGCACAGTATACATGTCAGAAGTGAAATTTCTTTGTAAAATTATTATTATTACGGTAATAGCCCGCCCCAGATGATCGTGTACCAGTATAACATGATCACTCAATGTATTTGTATATCTACATTCACACTGCTTACACACTGTATACGTGTTAATGATAATATAAATAAATAAAAAATCTGCGTTTACTGCACAAGACGTTAGTTCCATCTAAAGTTCTATTTTATTTAATATGTAATTACTAAACGAATACACATAGTATTTTTTCTCGATTTCCCTTCCCTCAATCGCTCTCTCCCTTTTCTTCGACAAATAATGCTGCACATCTTCGTGACGTTCCGTGAAAATTGACAGAAATAAAGAAGGTGAAGCATCTGACATAAACAATATTTCTTTAAAAATGAAATTGCTTGAGTCAGCCTCAGTCAAATTCACATTATTATTGTCACTAGACTCTTCCATTGTACTTATTGTTTTTCATAAAACTTTGGAAAACCATCAAATGTTTGCCGACGCCATTGTAGCAACTTGAAGAGTTTCGTTCCAAGTTTGCACTCTTAAACTAGTAGAAAGTGGTCCTCAATTTAAATTAACAGTCAACAGGCTAGGAAAGTAATGAAACGTCATCGATCCAAGTCATCTGTCTAGCTGTTTGACCAACTGGCTGAATATCTTTCAAGTCGCTGTCTTAAACGATGCCGTTGAGTTGGCTAGGCTGTTGATTGAACGGCTAATTTAGCTACTTGACTGCGACATATATATTATAATCTAAACACGTCTTGTGGTCCTCGTGCGTCAATTGTAACATTACACCCTTTGCAAAGAATAAATTAAATTACGAAGGCAGACTATTAATCATATTCATTTATCAAAAGGCATTGTAACAGAACGGTCAGTAAATTTTATAAGCACAGTCGAATTTGTTATGTCGCTTCATGTAAAAAAAAAATTGCCATGGTAAGGGAGCGTTCAAGTATTACGTCACGCAATTTATGGAGATTCTTGACTCCGCCCCTGAACTTCATAGGCCCATGAAGTTATTAAAAAAAAGTTTCCAGTGCTTTTTAACAAGCACGGGCAATAACAGAGTTAATCAATAGCAGACTTTGAAACCATTTGAGACTTTGAATCAAGAAATTGCGTATTAACGAAAATAAATTTTACACACGGTGACGTAATATAGGTGCGACCAACACGCGTTAGAGTGGAACAGAACGCATACTGCGTATTCACATCTCTCTGACGAGATCTGTGACGTAGCGTAACCGCAGCTGATGCAGCCGGTACGTGTTAGAGTGAGACAGACTATATAGGCGTGTTAATCTGAGTCTGGTTGAGTGGTTGATTTAATTACATATATAAAAGAAAAAAAAAACTGCATAAATAAAAAAATAAATAATAATGGACACTCACATAGCCAGAAGGCACGCAAGTTTTTTTAAAATTGGTTTAAAAAAAAATCTTGAAGCAGCACAATGAGTGACGAGTTATGTGAACAATGCACAATTATGTTTTCTATAAACTTTAATGGTGTTAATTAGTTGTACCATTTAAAGTCATAGGTCTTCTTATGAGGTATATCTTTGCAGACTATGTTTTCCCTTCTCTTCGCCTAATAGTATCGGTACACAGTCCAACTATAATCCATTAAATAGATTCTTTTGTTGACGCACTTTGTTAATAACCATTTAGGCCAATGATAACATTATCGACTAATGAGAAGTTGATGGATCAGGTTTCTGTTGCACTGCTTAGTGTTAAATGACGTTTGGTAGAGGTGTCTCGTGTTTAGGATATTTCTGTAGACTATGGAACCGTAAATATTAGAATAATTTACCGATTCTTCGTTTGAATTTTAATTGTATTTGTGTTTCTGCAAAGTGTTTGTTGTGTTCCAAATTTAAAATGTGTATTCCGGGCGAGCCTGAGGAGGTTGATAAGGGGTTGTTGTATGGTGTCACTACAAGGTACATAGTTTTAGCTATTTTAAAAAAAGAACACTATTAAAAAAAAATGCTTTATTTCGTATACAGAATGTCCGGATAATAAGGTGGCGAATGTTTTGCTCATTTTGATCAAAAATTAAACTTAACTTTGTATAAAATTAAGTAAAATATTTATTTAAAAAAATGGTTAATTCTTTAAATATAAGTAAGAATTTTAAATTGAATTTTCAAGTACGTTAAACTATTTCCTCCGTTAGTTAGTTTTTTGTTATGCTTGAGTTAATATAGCTACTATAAAAACGTTATAAAATATAGTTTTATTTTAATGTTTTAATATGTCTTTATTACGGCATACTTTTTGCTTCACGGAGAGGCCTTTGATTTGGTATATTTGATTAGACGACAATATTATAAGATGTGACTAGCGTTTCGCCATATTATGAGTTTTTTCTTTACCTACCCTTTAGATACTAACTGTAATATGTAATATTATGCTTTGCCGATACTGTATTTTGGAAAGGAAAACTGATTTTAAGGTATTTCCATTCAATTTGTCCAAATTTTCACTTCAAATACTCCGATCGGTCCTCAGTAGCTCTCTTCGAGTTTTGCACTTGCCAACATATTTTTATTTGTATAATTGTAACACTTAATAAATGTAAGTGAATAAATACGTATTAATAATTCCTAGTTGGTCTTTTGGAAATTATTAAGTGAAAAAAGCGGGAATATTTCGCCGAAAGCGGGTTATAGTAAGGTTCGAATTACGTTTACGTGACAGTA
Source organism: Pieris mannii (assembly GCA_028984075.1). NCBI lineage: Eukaryota > Metazoa > Arthropoda > Insecta > Lepidoptera > Pieridae > Pieris > Pieris mannii. The sequence goes on along the minus strand of CM054776.1, from coordinate 12,169,684 downwards.
GATTGCAAAAATAGCCATAGATGTATATATGTATGAGTTAAATCGGATTTACCTTATCGGTAACTGTCTAGTCTTAATTTTAGTAAAAAAAAAACAAAATCAAAAACTAATCATTAGAAAAATAGTGCGTTTCAAACAATAGTTTGATGAATTAGTGTTACAAATTGCATCTTTTAATAAGATAATAGTTGTTTATGATAATTTATTCATGGTATTTCTGTGAAGATTCAACTTCTGTTAAAGTTACTTTTTACTTACTTACCTTTTTTCTTTAATATAGGTGATGATCTCTTCACGTGATAGCTTAATTTTAAAAGTATTAAATGTACATAATTTATTATTTTGTAACCAAAAATAGTATACTTAAAAACTATTAAGTTTTTTCAAGAAATTAAACTGATTTCAATATAAATTAATAATAAACAAATAAGTAGTAATATAACATTGAAATACTTAATCGAGTTTAAACCAATTTTTCCTTGACATCACATGATTTTATAGTTTATATCGTCTATACACTTAATGATGCAATTAGGTTAAATATACATACGGAACATTCTAGCAAACCTTATTTTCCATTAGGTTTTATGGACAAAGACGCTGCATTCTTTATTATAAATATAATTTTATTTAAAACCGAGCATAGTCTTTATAGGTAAAATCAAAATTAGTTTATTTAGTTTAGATAAGTCTTAGGACGTGCTTATGAATGTCAAACACGTTACAAAATTCGCGAAATCGCAAAACTACCAGGAGGCCTTGTTCTGGGAAGAACGGGTAAGAAACTCAGCAAGTTTTACCCTCCAAAATCCTACCTGTAAATATCTAACACAACCCTTAACACACGTTGTTACGATATAGTTAGTTGTCGGCTGACGGAGGCTCCGTCATGGTTTGGGTAGCAATCAATTCGTTAGTTTTCGTAGAAAATAGAACATTAATGCCCAAACCCAATAACCTATCTCAATCCATTTTAGACCATCTGAGATAGACTTAAATCGACGTAATATCGATTCGAGATAACCATAAAAATTAGAAAAATATTATTTATTTAAATTTAGTTCTATTAACTAATTTGGTATTTATTGCGGAAAGCGAAATCTCCGTGGGGTAGTCACCAAGATGTTTCATATGATAGTTGTTAGTTACTATAAATGTGCAATAAGCAGAAAAGTAAAGGAGAAAGGAGTATCGCGGTGGCAGCTAGTGCTGAATATTTTCTATCCCCGATGGAAGAATGGTGACCTGTTCACCTGACCTGTGACCAGACACAAAACTTCTACGTATATATGTATTATTGTCAACAGCCTCTTACAAAGATTGTGATTACCTACGGTTGAAAATTTTGAAGACTACAATATACATAAAAAAATGGCGCAGAGTTTATTGCCAGTTCTTCCGTTATACGCCCTTGATTTGGGAACTGGCAGTAAATGTAAAATTAGAAGCATTTAATGTACATTTTTTTGTCGTTCATAAGTGTACATATTTTGTTACCCACATATGAATAAATGATTTTTTAATTATTATTACAACAATATTATTGTACACATAATTTCAATGAAATCTTATTAAGATAAGTGGGTATTAGTTTTTGTTCAATATATCTATAAATATCAAGTTGTTACAATGTATTTGACATTATCGCACGGTATCAGAATTATCACACGAAAGTGAAAATCATAAATTATGTCTGCCCCTGCGGACTTTGTTGTATCTTAGTATTTTTTTGTTCAGTTATCCCTTCTTTTTTCATAGCTACATACTAACACGGACCATTAACACATTTCCCGAAATGAAAATAATTTTTTCCTTATATTTCTTTGCATAAGAACATTCTCAAACTTAAAAAAAAACTAGATTTGGTCCAGCCGTGTTCGCGATTTCCGTTACCCATATAAGGCGGTATACGTGTTCTAAATTCAATATATTATATTAAAAGTTGAAAAAAGATACTATCAATGGCCAGAGTTAATAATTCGTCAAGTCCATAATTCAATTAGTTTTGCGTACCTTTGCACAAGTTTCAAATGTGTTGTTATAAAATTAAACTTTTAATAAATTCGTGTTCCTAGTTTCAACGTGAATACACCTAAAACGCGATTTGCGATAACACGGTCCGAGTCTACTGCATATACATCATATTTGTGTTATTTGGATCTTTAAATATAAAACTAACAGCACCAAACAATTAAACGTAAGATATCTCTGGACTCAACGGTTACAATTTTTCTTTCAGGAATAATGAAAAGAGGAAGGAGAAATCTCGGGTGGCGGCGCGGTGTCGACGTACTAAAGAGATGCAGATATTCAACGAGCTGACTGCAGCACTACCTGCCAAGAAGGAGGAGGTGGAACAGCTTGATAAGGCATCAGTGATGCGACTGGCTATCTCCTACCTTCGCGTGCGTGATGTTGTGTCTATGCGTAAGTTTCTAGTTTTTTTTAAAATTAATGAACAAAGTATCTCATCGCCTCTGTTTTTGCCAGCATTTGTTTTAGGGAAGGAAAATAAAATTATACGTTCATGACACGAGGTTTGTTCTGTGAGTCATAATTAATAGGTAGGTTCTTATACGTAATATGCCTATCGTAAATCATTTATTATAATTATCAGCACCGACAGCAACATCGTACTAGTCGTATTAATTTAAAATTACATCCGCATCACTTTGATGGCTGGAAGTCTTCAACGTTCCACTATATGAGGTATTATCTTGTGAAAACTAGCGAACAGTGGAATCGACTTCTGGTGGTGGTCTTTCCTGGATGATGCGACCTCTAACTGATTAAAAAGGGGCATAAAAGGCCAGAAACGCAACCATTAAAATGGTTATCCATGCTGCAGGCTGCAATGACTGCACGTTTTAGGCGTCCCATCGTTTGACAAATTACATAAAAATAAATTTAAAAATAACTATATTATTTTATACAGATCAGCGTTTTTATTCTTTACAATGAAAAGTTTTAAATGAAAATTCATATTGTACTAAATCTTCGTGGATAGACAAAGGTAAATTCAAATAACGTGCAACATAAAAAAAGATAAAGTACATATTTGATAAAAATAATTTAATCTTTTTAAAACGTATGCTTTTAAATTTATCATTCAGAAACGTCTGTTAGGTCTAGATAGCATGTTTAAAAAATGATTTTAAAATAATCACATTCATCATTGGAGAACTTTATAATATTTAACTGCCGACTTTAGTTACTGTTAATATTAAAAAGGTAATTAACTTATTACGTCCAAATGTTGTATGAGCCTTTACAACGGGATTGATTACCCAGATGTTGATAGGTCCCGGTGGATTCTTGTCGTATCTTTAGAGGTTTACGCCCAAACCCAAACCTATCTCAATCCATTTTAGACCATCTGTTAATCCAAATGTTGAAAAAAAGTGTACCAATAACCAATCGACGGATTGTAATAACCATCTGTCGATACAAGCTATCTATGGTAGGTCAGATCAGTATCTGTGGATAGACCTTTGTTTGAAAATAACAGTTCAATTTTGCCAATAGGTATACTATCTTAAATTTTTAACTTACACCGGATTTTAAAATAATTAAAAAGCTATTTGATATGTTTTAAACATAGACATATATATTTTAATATTATTTGTACTGTTTTATTTACTTTTGTTGGTTTATATTGATTATCAAATTTAAGTGTAAAGAGCAAAGAGATTGCTTTCTGTTCGTCTAAGGTTAAGTCTAAGGTTTAGGATACAGATAGGAGATCGATCGACTGTCACGGTCTGACAATCCAAAATCTCAGATTATTTTCTATCTGAGCAATACAGCTGAAGACATGTTGCATGTTCTGACTGATTGTCCAATGTATGGATACGTGAGGTATAACACTGAAGCTATGGGAATAAAACTAAGAGAGACGTAAAAGAAATTGTTTAACTAGGTTAAGAGATAACTTTCTTATATTTGCTTTAATTGTTATAAGAAATAGGTAGTAGTGCTGAATCATTAGGGTTACCAATACCGTTTAAGTTGTACATATGCCTAAGTTACATACCACCGACGACAACATGGGAATTATTTAGAAAATATGTATGTAAAGAAATGGCCTTCTAAGATCTGGGCCTCAGATTTCTGAGTCTGTTTCACGATCATTGGTCTTATAGGCAAATAGGTGATCAGCCGACTTTTTGGTCTAAGGCAAGCCGGTTTTCTCACGATGTTTTCCTTTGTTAGAGCGAATGTTACATGCGCATACATATAAAGTCCATGCAAAGTGCATAGCCGCGGATAGAATCTACGACCTCAGGGATGAGAATCGCTGAACCCACTAGGCCAACACTGCTCGTGTATTTAGTATTTTGTATATAATAAAGATATTTATTTTTCTTTTCTTATTGAGTTTTTGTACCGCAACAACAATATACCGCGGTGCCTTCCAAAGATTAAAAAAATGTTTTTGACGCTCTTAGGGAAAACCAAAACCAATAAAGCCTTTACGATCGCTGCATAATAATTTGATTATTTAAATACTAACAATGACGAATTGTGGTCAAATACAATGCAAATATAGAAATGACGCGTGCCAAACATTCGCAGGAAACTGCGGTTTGCATCTATTAAAAAAAAATTGATTTGCAATTCTTATAAATTAAAATATTGTTCTTAGTTTGTTAATCAGTAGTTGCTTTACGATTACGGTTTTGTTATTTAAAAAATCGTGTTGCACTCGGGGACTTCCGCGGCTAAGCTATTGCATAGTTTTTGTCAACTTATGCAATCATATTTATTTATTTATTTTCATTTCTGCAGTTTTTTCTTTGATATTAATTCAATCTACCACTTTACCAGACTTAGAGTCTAGAGAAATGCATAAATAGTTTTTATCCTACCAATAAGTAATAAATATCTTATTTGGAACTTATCCAGACATTGTGAAACAGACCCTTAGACTAATTAGATTAGTTAAAGAGCTTTGTCACCATGTTTATAAACTAGGGTCTGAATGTACAGTTTCTTTACATATAATATTTTATGCTAATCATGTGGTGCAGGGTGTAGCAAGTAAGAAGAAAGCTCTTACTTTTCTTCTTACTTTTGTCTTAGAAAAAAGTTGGTAATAAGAGCGGAAAGTTTCTTGCCAGTTCTTCTCATACACCCTTGATTTTAAAAGCGGCAATTTGACATTCACAAACAAACGCTAGATCAATAAATAAATCTCTACGAATCACAACTAACCGGATGTTAACCGCACAGTATGACACATTTTCCTAGAACATTAGGTGTGGAAAACTGAAATAGAAAGAAAGAGAAGACGTTCAGTATCGGGGTTTGGGCCTTTGATACTGCATAGTTGTATTCTAATTCAGATGAATTATGTTATTCATTTTCGTATTAGCACAATCATTCCCCTTATTGAGTGGATCCCGGGATTCCCTCGAACAAAATATTATTTACCTTGTGGTTCACAAATCCCACTAACTTGCTGTTTAGTTCTAGGAAACAGTTACTTTTCATTTACAAAAATATATATAGTCCATAGTATTTTCGTACCGAATACCTACATAAGTAAGTTAAATATTCTTTGACTGAAATATAAAAAGTTAGTGAGGTTGCTAAAAAACTACCAAATAAATTTTGATACAAATTTCACCAAAAGATAGTGTGATTAACCCAAAAACATGTTTTCGTTTTGGAAGGCTAAGTAAACATCACATTAGATACCTAATATAATGTATTTGAGCTCATTATAATATTGAAAACGTAATTCTTAGCAATTCTCGTAAAAAATGTCTGTATGCATACAGCAAAATATTTTATGTAATTACTGTTATCTTTTGTTATCTATTTTTATTATACAAGGAAGCATCCTACTGTCTATATGCTTTGATTATCTGTTTCGTAGTAATTTGATCCTTCCTTCTGTGTCTGACACACGGCCGTGTTTCAATTTTTAGGCTACCTATCAGTTTCCTTGCGATATTTTCATTCACTTTTCGAGCGTGTTTTAAATCGTTTTGATAAATATACAATAAAGATACAAACCTTTCTGTTTTTATTGTAGAGTAAAGTTTAAATACACAGAGTCGGATTAAAACTTTATTTTTAGTCGAGTATCCAATAAATAATTTATTGTGAAACCAAGTACAGATTTTTTTACGATTAAAGAATATTTGGAAGTCACTTTTGTAGAGGAATCTGAGCTGTAGTCCCGGTTGCCCTGCCACACGAGCTTTCTTCTTTCTTAAAGGCCGGCAACGCCTATTAAAAACGGCCCTCCCTATTATATACAAAAATACAATTTTGGGGATATTTTGTAGTAAAAAATAGTTGTCTCCAATTTGTAATTTACATGCATTTTAATAGTAAACCTATCAATTACAGTACCGGCTGACACAGATGCGCCGACGCTGCAAAGCCCCAAAGGTCTGGAGGAGGTGCAATCTGAACTGTCCTATATGAAGGCCCTGGATGGGTTCGTTCTGGTGCTCTCTCAGCAGGGCGATATCGTGTACTGTAGCGAGAATATTGCAGAACACCTGGGAGTATCACAGGTAAGTTATACGGAAGAAAAAAGCGTTTGAGTAATTGATTTTGAGATAACTGGTGATCATGATGGTTGCAGGTCAAGGTGTGTGATAGTATAATTAATTCAAAATCATTTATTCATATAGGTAACACAATGTACACTTATGAATGTTAAAAATTAAATACATAATAAATGCTTCTAATTTTTCATTTACTGCCAGTTCTCAAATCAATGGGCGTAGAACGGAAGAAAAAAACTGGCAATCAACTCTTTTTAATCGCCAAGTTTTTTCTTTTACAAAACGTTTGTAAGGAGCTGCCACCATTACACCATGTTCCACATGACATCTTAAGTAATTAATAATAATAAAATATATTGAATACAAGGATTGTCCTCTATTAGCAGGAGGCTTGATGAAATAGGAGCACGCAAATACATAGTCGAAATAACTAACATAAGAATGTTAAACTTTCGTAGCTGTTTATCATTAGGTCCCTTGTATTTCTTATCAGTCACTAAAATCGTCGCCATCGTGCTGACAAGCTTTATCATAATAAGTCAATAGATTCCCTCCTAAAAGCTCTAATTTTAAACTTCGCAAATAAAATAAATATTGACGAAATTTCATGTCGTTTCGGAGAAAAATTTTAACGACCAAGTCTATAAAAACTAGGTTTAGGCCACACTTATTTTTAACCAGTCGTGTCTAGTTGCTATGGATTTCTCATTGTATTCTTTGATGCTATTTCTGTATTGACGCATTCATCTTATGAAACATATATGTATCTTAACTATTAATAAGTAGGTTTTAGTGCCAATTATTTCCCTGGAATAGAACCTGCTGTATTACCAGTCATAATTTTTTTCCCTCTACACTAGGTATAATCAATACAGTATATATTTGGCGGAAATCAAAGGCAAGAGAGATCTTTAGATTATAAGACTGAGTTCAATGACCTTGGTAAAAGCTTTTTGGTGATATTAAAATGGCATAAATATAGGATTCTCTTTGTAGCTTTAATATGTTACTGAAATCGGTTGGGCCCTTTACTGTTTATTCATAATTTTCCTCAATATCAATGTACCTTTCAATGTCAATGACCTTTAAGGAATAATTATTTATACAAATAATTTATGATGCTGTAAGCATAAACTTCACACATTACTAAGGAAATTAGTTACACTTAGTATCATAACGTGTAATTATATAATTTACTTAACTATAATTTTAGTATCGGTGATAATTATGTGGTATTTTTATTCAAATAACAAACTTTTTAGATTTGATATAACGTCCCAAATAATTAAGTATTTAACGTACCTACGACATGAGTTTCCCTAGAGGCAAAAACAATTATGATTGAAACATTTCTTTTTTCTATTTAAGCCAAATTATAATTTATTCATATTCATGATTTTCACATAATAACGCACTCATATACATCTCAACAAGTCGTATGTTGTATGTAGTATGTTGTTCGTATGGTATGGTGTAAGGAGTTTTAAAAATGGTATTTTTTTATATAACTGTGAATTATCAATAAACTGTTATTAAAACATCTAAATTTACCTTTACTGCCAGTTCCAAAAACAGGGCATATACTGTCAGTCTAAATCTTCAAGGGTTTTTAAAGCAGTCAATTGTAATTAAATAAAAAAATCATGAAAACCGAACGAAAGGAATATAATATATTTATTATAAATAGTAATTTAGTATAAATAGTATATAAAACTCCTTCCTATCTCAAAAATGATTTCAAATTTTTGGGTTCACATAACTATAGCTTACGCTCTTTCGAAAACTATTAGGCTATGGAATTCACTTCCCGTCACTATTCGCTTAGCTCCTTCTCTATCTTCCTTTAAATTTCTGCTGTATAAACATTACCTGTCCACGTCATATCCCTAACTTGCGTACTAACTACTAACTGACGTGAGACTGATCTCTAATTAGATTATCATGATTCATGTGCACTTTTTACTTTTTGTTTTTTTTTTCTGTATCCTATATCAGTTGAGTTTATTTTTATTTCTTTTTGTTTCTGTTAAGTATGTTTTTTCCTTCTTATTGTATTTGTTATATGTATTTTTGCACTTCTTGCCTACCTTATGTAATTTACTCACAGTGGTTGTCTGGAAGAAATCGCTCTAAAGCGATAAGGCCGCCAGTTGCTTTTCATTCAAATTATGTTTATTTTTTTTTTCCTTTTATGTAATGCCACGAAGTGTTACTAAATAAATAAATAAGTAATTTATTTTTTTTTGATAGGAAAATAATAAAGTTTGAACCGTCTCCCAGTTACGTTATGTTACGGCAACATAAAGTAACTGTAACGCCAGGGCCTAGCAGGTGTGTTGGCGACCAGTTGTTCAAAGAAATTAACTATTCCGTGTCCGTGTAACCTTGAATTTCAAGTAGTAGCGAACGTCAACCCATGAGATGAGAAGATGGCACTTTTTGAAAAAGGCAGCGGGTAAAGTCTCCAACTATCTCTCAGTCAATTTCCACCTGATAGTGAAAGCTTACGCTAGGTCGTCGCCAAAGGCTCTCTGAACTGGGCTGCACATAAAACCAAATTGCTTTAGCGACTAGCTAATCATTAATACAAAGATACAGTCTAAATCTGTTAGAACGACAAAGTCAACGTCATAATTTAATTCATGTAGGTAATCAAATGTACACTTACGAACATCAAAAAAGACATAATATAATGCTTCTAATTTTACATTTACTGCCAGTTCTTAAATCAAGGGCGGGAAGATATGAACTGGCAATACACTCTCCGCCACTCTTTATAATCGAAGTAAAACATAGAAGGAATCATCGTAGTAACAGCTGATCACGTTGTTATTAAGAACCTAATACAATAGAATTCAGCCGGGATCTTTTGATTTTGGTATCATCATGTAATCAATATAATTAGTATATTGACGACGTAAACAGTTCTTACTGCAATTACTAAAAATTACAAAAAACACGAAAATTACTTGAACGTGAAAACTTATTAGTTTGTTAATTAAACTATAATTGCTTGAATTATTCATTTGTTTTACAGATGGAAATAATGGGTCAAAGCGTCTTCGAATTCAGTCACCCCTGCGACCATGACGAGATACGAGAAGCGTTGCGTGCCTCCAAAGTGGGAAAGCGGGACATGCTGCTGCGACTCAAATGTACCATAACGGCAAAAGGGAGAAATGTGCATTTGAAATCAGCTTCGTATAAGGTAATTAGCCTCGATACTTGGACATCAAACAATGCTCAACTAGAAGCACGCTGGGTTAAGCCAAAGGACGGCAACGCACTCGCGAGCCCTCTGGCATTGATAGTGTCCATGGGCGGTGGTACCACTTAACATCAGGTGAGCCTCCTGCCCGTTTGCCCCCTATTCTATAAAAAAAATCATATGGTAAAATATGTATAGAAGTATTGTATACGGTTTGTAATATTTATTAACATTAGCGTGTAATAATCGATCAGTAAAAAAATGTATGTAAAAGAACCTAATAATTTTGTATAAAAGTAAAATTGTATGGCGTCAAAAAGATAAGTCAGTATCCCCATACAAATGGTTGGATCTCTGATATCCATTCAAAATAAACTGCTCCACCGGCGATCATTTTTCATAATAAATTTCGCATTCATCATAATTGAGAGTTGAGTTTCTATCCTTGACTATGATGTCATAAAGCGTTAAAAAGTTTTGTTTGGTCAATCAATAGAGCGGCGATTTCTAATTCTCAGTATTAAAGTATGTTGAATGTTTAATATATTTGTAAATTGTCAATAGGAATTAGGTGCTAAATGCGTTTTTTTTAAATATTTTATTTGTGTTTTTCGTTGAATGTTTTCGACATACTTACGCCCAAACCCAATTACCGCAATGCTTTGACCATCTGAGATAGACATCTTAATCCAAATATTGGTAAAGGTGTGCCAATAACCAATCGGCGGTTTGTAATAGCCATCTGTCGATACAAGCTATCCATGGTAGGTCGGATCGGTGTATGTAGTTTTAGCCTTTGTATAAAAATGACAGTTCAACTGTGCCAATATCCTATCTTAAGATTATAACTTACCAGTTTTTAAAATAATAAAAAAGCAATTTGTAATGTTTTAAACATAGATATGTATATTTTAATATTAATTGTACGGTTTCATTTACTTAATTTGGTTAATATTGATTATCAAATATAAGTGTAAAGAGCGAGAGATTTCTGTCTATCCATCGCCAAAAATGGATTGTCTTCGTAGGGTTTGATTATTGGGATGCAGATAGGAGATCGATCGACTGTCACGGTCTGATCTCAGATATTTTTTAATCTGAGATTGTAGATTCTTATTGGATTCGGGCGTTAAAGAAATAAATAGTCACCGACATGTCTTAGACCCAAAAAAGCCGACGACGTGTGTCAGGCACTGGAGGCTGATCATTTAGTTGCCTATTATATGTATTTAAAAATGATCATGAAACAGATTCAGAAATCTGAGGCCAGGACCTAAAGAGGTTGTAGCGCCACTGATTTTTTTAATTTTTTTATACAATAAATAAAAAAAAAAACAATTAAAATTATAAAATAATCGAAAATCGATTTTTGCGTCTTAAATTTAACTATAAACGATTTCATTCATATGAGTTGAGCTGTTTGATTACGCTGCAATGTCAACGGAGACAAAACCTACCTTAAAAAAATATTGCAAAATTTAGAATAATCATTTTAAATAAATCGTTTTTATGAAAAATAAATAGTAATTTTTTTTTATATTTTTACAGGTAATTCATCTAACTGGCCACATGCTGACAGAAGAGAAACCCGAAAATGAGATTGATAAAAAAGATGGCGTCAAGTTAAATAAAAATGGCGCTTTGGTGGCGGTGGGGCGGCCAATACCCCACCCGTCGAATATTGAAATACCACTTGATAGTAAGACGTTTCTTACTAAACATAATCTGGATATGAAGTTCACATATACGGATGAAGGGTAAGAATTACGGAAAAATATAATTAAAAATAAATAAATCAGTGGCGCTACAAACTTTTTAGGTCTTGGCCTCAGATTTCTGAATCTGTTTCATGATCATTTTTAAATCTAATAGGCAAGTAGGTGATCAGCCTCTCAGTGCCTGACACACGTCGTCGACTTTTTGGGTCTAAGACATGTCGGTTTCCTCACCGTTCGAGCAAATGTTAAATACGCGCATAGAAAGAAACTCCATTGGTACACAGCGGGGATCGAACCTACGACCGCAGGTATGAGAGTCGCACGCTGAAGCCACTAGGCCAACACGGCTCTTAATAAAAATTATACTAAAAATTGTATTATTATAAAACACATTTACGTACATCTATTTTTAAAAAATATACGCCACACGTAATGTGGATAAATTTAAAACTAATGTAAAAATGTAAGGTATTAATATCTAAAGTACTTTCACCCATGATTTTTTCGTAGTACGTCATGTCACTACTAGATGGCGTTAATAAAAATCAACGCTATTACCTGACCGAATTTAGGTAATGCTTGGTAGAGTGAAGTTTGACCTTCGCCATGTTCCATACATCGTGGTTGTATAATATCAACAAAATATCACCTTCAAACGTATTTTGTAGGTTAAATATGATTGTGTTTAACGCTCGTTCGCGATAAACTCACAAGCTGGTGGAAATTGTTAAAAGTGCAGTGATTTGTGATGTGATTCTTGGTTTGGGTGTGATATTGTGTTGTGTTTTGGTGTTTTGTGTTGGGGATTTAAAGAAATGGCGGGGTTTTTGAATTTTACCGAACCTGTAAGTTGAAACTAGGTTGTTTGATTGTTGAGTTTTTGTTTTAAGTTTAGTCGTTTAAAAAATAAGTATATATCAATAGGTCATTCAAGGTTAAACTAATAGATACCGGTAAACATAACCTTTATTAGGCATAATCGTAGGTCACATTGTTTGACCTTTCGTGTTATGGGAAACATTAAAATATAGGTCAGCTAATTATTCGATTTTTATAACTTATATATTTAAGTATTTAAGATTGTTATATTTGCTTTCATAAAGTTATTCATTCAAATATAAAGAAATTAAATAATTTAAAAATATTTCACAAATTAATGTGTTCATTAAAGTTGCCTAATTGAACATACATAATAATCATACATGACGTTAAATACGTCTATTAAAACCTAAATTTAAGAATCATTAAAGCTATTTCCGTTCTAATTTTAAGCTTAATTGTTCCAGATTAATGAATACGCTTGGTTTCGACGCTGGCGATTTAAACGGGCGTTCCCTATATGATTATCATCACGCAGCCGACAGTGCATCATTGGCTCATCAATTTAAATCATGTAAGTGCATAAAATCGCATTTAAATTGCAAAATTATTTTTAAATGTTATGCATAAATTGTGGAACAGCGCCACCTATCGCTGTTGCGTGGAACATACGATGTCGAGTTTAAATTACGACGCATTCCTTTCTTGTTTCCTTCATCCACTAATAGATAGCGCCAGTTGTGTAAATATCTCTCTCGTTTTGATCTTGGCTTTACTCTTGGTTGGCTTTGAGTGTAGTTAGAATTCTTCTAAGTTTACTTAAATAACGATTTAATTATTGTTCATTATTTAGAAAAGTGGTTAGGAATTGATTCATTGGAAATTTTAATATTAAAGTTTTTTTTAATTTCGAACATTTTAAACTAAAACCGACATTAAAGATTTTTTGTCAGAGATAATGGCATATGAAGGCATATATACGTAAAGACGTTAGCCGAACCGAAACCAGAATAATATAATATATATATATATATATATTAACTGTAATAACTAATAAAAAAAACAATTATACAATAACATTAAAGTGTTTAGATGCAATAACCATTAGAACCCGGATGAATTAAGTACGTTAAAATTAATTAGTATGAATAAATTGTAGAAATTATTTAAGTATCCATGAAATTTACGTACGTATTTATTTGTATGAAAATGCGAATTTGGTACCAGGGATCATTTAAGTAGTACAACGAATTTTGGGGGGGAGGAGGTTGGGGTAAAACGTTACGATGCGGGGCAGGGATTGAATTATGCGTTATTGTTAATATTATTTTCGACTTTCCGATACTTACACCACATAATCGAAATTTGTAGGTTCAATACGTCACTGGGTAACGAAGCGTTTTACTATTGGGTACAGAAAAATTTCACGGCTTGTTACATGGGGGGGGGGGGGGGGGCAAGAAACTCCAAAAATTGAGTGACGCATTTGCCCCCATTAAGACTCCTGTCCTATTTAACGACACTGCCATATCAAGTTGGCACATATATATGACTAGAATCTATTGAAATGTTGCCATATTTAATAATAACATAATAATAAGGCATGTATGATGTAAGCCAAATTATCTCTCACTCTTCAGTCGGTAGCTCATGTATGAGCGTCGTGGGCAGTGGGTCGTGGCACTTGATGGGTCTTGCTGGTGCGTTGGCTACGTGGTCTTTTGTCTTATGTGATACCAACCAGATTGTCCAAGTTCTCATCGCCTGGTTTGGCTGAAATATGAGATGATTCGTAGTACAGTAGTCTTCGGGGATGTGTCAAAGATTGATGTTGTGCGCTTTGCTATCACGATATTTTTAACATTTGCCTTCAGCACCACATCTTAAAGGTTTTAAAATATAATTAAAAGCTTATTATGTCGTATTTTGTTAATCTAAACTTTTCTCTATCATTTCTCCTTACTATGCCAAAATCGCTTGTAAACTGCACATTCCCTACCTATTTTGTTTACGTCCAAAGTGTTAAATAAATAATTATTTAATAAACAAAATAATTAATAAATATTTTATATTAAAAGGCCGGCAACGCACTCGCGAGCCCTCTGGCATTGAGAGTGTCTATGGGCGGCGGTATCACTTAACATCAGGTGAGCCTCCTGCCCGTTTGGCCCCTGTTCTATAAGAAATATATATATTTAAATTCGTGTTTAAGTTCGCATCTATTTAATTTATTTCTTTATAACAGTAGGTTAATATGTTATCTGTAATGTTTTTGATTTCTTATCTATACATAATATTTTGACATCATAACAACATATGTATAGCAATATTTAACGTTTACCAATTTAATTTAAAATAATGTTATTTTTATGTAACCACCACAAAATAACTAAGTTTAAAAACGGATGCCAAATTTATTTTTAAGGAGAAAAGGTAGTGATTTTTACAATAGACAACAGAATGTGTGTAATTATGTACATGCGTTAGAAGTTATACTTCTTAATCAAAAAGATTTTATTTAAATTAATTAATTATTATTAGTAAATACTATCACAGTCGTGTATGAAATTCATATAAAAACACCAAAATAATATTTATTTATTCACACTGTTTAATTTTACTGTTGCGAAACACGTAAATATAAAATACTAGAATATACAACTTGAACATAGTCATCGGTTTTCATGCCACCTAGACCTAACTTTACGATGTCGAATTCAGGTGTCGGTGTGAGCGCGCATCGTAAAAATGCACTCTCATCATTTTTCTCCATCGCGCCAAAAGAAGATAATTCCTGAAACTCCTATTCATAAAACTGAATTCTATCATTCCTCCTTTACTGTGCAAAGTATCCTGCTATGGAATTCCCAACCAATTGATATTAGACGAGCTGTCTTTAAATTTATTTAAAAAGCTTTTGGATCATTTTCTTTCTGCCTCGTAATAAGCTCTGCTTATATATATTAATTAAGTATTAAGTACTTAATATTTTTTATACATATTTTTATTTATTATTATTGCTTGCTTTAGAGTTTACTTTATTTTATATTAGTTATAGTAGCGTTTTATTTTGAGTTTTTTTGTTTTTTTTTTGCTGAATATTTTGCATTTATTGTACTCTCTTGGTGTTTATTTTTCTTTGTTTCACATTAGGGTTGCCTGGAAGAAATCGCTTGTAAGCGATAAGGCCGCCCGTTGCCTTGTAACTTTTGTTACCTGTTTTTTTATATTTGTTATGTGTATGTTTTTGAATAGGTAATAAATGTATAAATAAATAAATAAGAAGAATAACTTCAATTGTTGGTTATTTTTTTGATAATTGTAGTCTGTGAATTGATAAGTTTTAGATTAGTACTGGTGATCCTTGAAGCGCGTTAGTTCGTATGCGATCGACAATTTGCCAATTGAAGGTAATATGGCGTATTGCGCATTTGAATCTCTTTCACCCCACGCACTCACAATTGCCAAATACTGATTTCTTTTTAGGTTTGGTAATAGGAAAATGGTTCTTGTATATTGTACTACAGATATTATATTGTTATAGCGTACAATCGTGACGTATTATGTATTATATACATTTACATAATTTTTTACAGTGGTTGAGTTCACAATAGTTGCTTGTTATATTGTTAGTTATAAGATCTAGGTATATATGTACATAAATATTTTTTATGTCTGTATATGTAGGATTATCGGTGTAGGTATTATTTTGTCGTTCTGTCGCATTAGTAGTAATAATGATTTGGAAATCTTAAAAGGCCGGCAACGCACTCGCGAGCCCTCTGGCATTCAGTGTCTATGGGCGGTGGTATCACTTAACATCCAGTGAGCCTCCTGCCAGTTTACCCCCTGTTCTATAAAATAAAATATATTAAAACACTTGTCTCCCATAATAATTACAGTACCAAAATTAAGGGACCAGAGATAACCAATATTTTAAAATAACAAGCGTTAATATAACGAGCAGGGGGACTTAAGTAAATAAGATCAAAACTAGTGGTTTATAATTTAAACTAGCTACCCTCGCGAACTTCATTATTATGATTACTTAGACTACCTGCTTAGTGCATATCAGCATGTGTCATTTTGTGATTCTACCCCAAAAAATGCAGTTATCGATTTTGAAAACATTTGAGGTTGTTCTGTTAATTATTGCCTGTATACCTAAATTTCAGAGTTCACGTCAAAAGTTTTTAATTATCAAATAAAAATAGGTATCAAATATTTTTTAAGGAAACCGAAATTTCTTTAAATTATCGAGAGTCCACTGTATTACAATATATATTTATCTAGAAAGGTTAAGTCACAATAAGTGCATTATCTCGGCTGTCTCTCAACTATGAGGTCGTGAGTTTAATCCTCAGAGCACTATTTATTTTTTCTAATTCTTCTCATTTGCTAAAGCAATATAAAAAACCGCTGACCTATAATGCACGATTTACCTGTTTATCCAAAAAATAACGAGTGTAAGGTACACTTGTTAGAAGTTATAATCTACTAATTTGTCGTATAAAGGTTAAAAGCTCTTCAAAATGTTTATCTTTCGTCTTATTCTTATTACAAAAAACGACATAAACAATACATAAAACTAAAATGTTGACTCTATAGCTAACTTCAGCGTGTCGGTTTTTTGTGACGGTGTGCGCGCTTATCGAAAAATTACTCTCATCGTTTTCCCTAACGTGCCAAAAGTATAACTTCAAAAACTATCGGAAAACCCGTACAGTTGAAGACTGGATTATTGATAATACATAAAATTGTCACTCAACTACACGTTCATCTCTGTCTTGCGAGTTCTGATTGTACTGTGTTGAAAAGGGATGAATGCTCGTGAAAGAAAACGTACTTTTATATCTTAAAGTCCGTGTACCAACGGACCAGGGGGTCTAGTCAAGACGGCTTAACAGTAGTGTATGTAGAAAGTCGAAAACTAAATTTGTATGAAAATGACAGTACCAACTGTCGACACTAGCTGTCATTTTCATACAAATTTAGTTTTCGACTTTCTACATACACTACTGTTAAGCCGTCTTGACTAGACCCCCTGATGCATGTAGTAGTAAAGTAATAATTTAATTCCGTGCTGCCTGGCCCGAGACGAAAATAAATGCAGGCAATTTTACCAAAATAGACGGTTTCATAAGAAAGTTTGTGATTTTCGCAAGGAAGAATATAAATATGTTTGTACGTCATAAAGGGTAAACCTCTGTTGATGACGCACTTATGTTCGATGTAACGCTGTTTTTAGAAACCATTTCGAAATTGTAGGAAGTAATTATAACTTCAATTCCCAACAGAATCATTCAAGATACATTACATAATATTTTACAATGGCGACTTACGCTGGCCAATGGCTGGATACGTTTTTAATATTATGGCAATTAATAATAAGTCACTATGTTCCAGGTTTAAATCGGTTTTGTAAAACTTTTTCGAATTACTGGCTTGAAGTTCATGTCATTATTTTTCAGCATATTTGTTCAGTTTAGCCTGTCATTAAAATAACATAATCGCTTGTTCGACGCATACATCACAGAAGTACATATGCGTCGAGCTATCTTGTATTACTTAAAATACGCACGGACTACGGCAAAAAAAATGTTTACTTACGAAGGCGCACAGCTGTATTACAAACTACCCACAAATATAAATAAAATATTACTTCTTTCAATACATTCAAATCAAAACTAAGTGAAAATGTTAAACAAAATTACTTTGAATTTAATTTCTTTTAATTTTTATTTAACTAGTTACTTTTACTTTTAAATATATTGCCTGTACTGGTATCATTTTATTGTGATTATTTTGGGAACGACTAATAATCATTATTTTATGTTATTAGTATTATTCTCATATAAATGCCATTTGTCTTTTTTGAGAAATAGTCTTTAAACCTAACATATATCTAATGTTTTTTTCTTCACGATAAAAAAGGTGCATAGTTGGTATGACCTCAGAAGAGACTCTTTACAGGTACATTAATATTCAGAATAGCATTCACTGGCCTTGTCTTGGGATAAAATATGGGTTCGGGTCGCGTGGGTGAATTCGAGTCGTTTATCTGGGAGCCACTTGGGAATATTGACGATTTTATACGCTGATAGACTGATGCGATAAAAAGCGATTTGAAAATTAAATTAAAAACATTAAATGTAATTAGTGTTAGTAATCCCCATAACAGAAAAAAGTAAATACAGTCAAATTTGGTCGTAAAAACCGATGGTCGTACATCCGATGACGTTCTTATTAAGAACCTAATGCAATAGAATTCAGCCGGGACCCTTGACTTGGGCCAATATAACCAGTATGTTGTCTCAACGATGTCGTCGTAAATGGTTTTGACTGTAAATCACTTGGGGTCTATAGTCGAGCACTTTCTACATAAAAAATCGAGTTGACCATGGCGTACAGACTTGAGCGTTACCACAAGTTTGGCTCTGTACATCGAGAGCAAACAACGTATATGTCGAGAGAACGTTGAGGCATTTGCTACCGCGGCTAATAAATACCGAGTAGGTTATTAGATAGCCTAACGCAAATTGAAAAATTACTTTCAGCATTTGTCGCTTTTACAACTTTTTTTTTTTTTGAAAAAGGTATACTCTTCTCCAGAGGCTCTTTTATCATTAATGAAAAGCTGTGTAAAAAGGCTTACTATAGTTAACGATTATACAGTTGATAAAAAAGCTACTGCTAGACAGGCTTCTTCTAATTAATTTGCGATATTTGTTTAAAAATAAGTGTTGTTTGATGATTTGCGTTTTTAAAGTACCGTGAGTCTTACGGCCTCGTCTTCCTTGCCGATGAGTAGGGATGCCTACAGATTAAAA
Organism: Pieris mannii; assembly: GCA_028984075.1. Lineage (NCBI taxonomy): Eukaryota > Metazoa > Arthropoda > Insecta > Lepidoptera > Pieridae > Pieris > Pieris mannii. The sequence goes on along the minus strand of CM054776.1, from coordinate 12,150,585 downwards.
TTAAATGACGTTGAATAAATGATACCTGTTATTTATGTTCCATAATAAACATATATATTATCACCACATCTCAAAAGCTTCGAGGCTTTTTCTGTCTGTAATGGTCAAAGTCTCACAGCCGTTTAGCGTTATGGCTATAGCCATATATTATAGGTACATTATTTAGATTACATTATAGGTAATGCAGTGTCTAGCCTACATTTTAGTCCCCTTCTCGTGTGCCCTGCCCTACCTATCACTTTATAACTCACCATAATTTGATCGTAAAGTTGCATGTGAGGGTAGCGTGTTGACGTATTTCATTGTTTTTACTTCGGAATACACACGAACTATGTACCTATAATTTAAATTACTGTAATTTAGAACTCTAAACATACTGAAATATGAAAATAATTAATATTTATTTTATTGTAATTGTATCATTTGTTGCTACTGTTGGTGTTGATTTGATTATGCACTTGAATTTTTACGATACGATAGCTACTTACGTATGAAAAATTTGTTACAATTTCAGCCTTTATTTTATTAATAGCGGACATAACTTCGCCTTTCTGGGCTAAACCCCGTTGCGTCGTAAAAAACGAGATAATTTTTCTTGATATATTTAGCACAAAAACAAAAACCTTTTTAAAGAACATATTATAATTCAGTGGCGCTGGTTGTGCCTTAACGTGTATTGGCATCAGGTTGCGTCCGGTTTCTTCAATAATTTTATATTTTATTAACAAGCAAGTCACCTTCTGTGTCCGACAGTATTAGGATAGATGCGCATATCTGCACAGGTGCACAGATGAGGTTCAAACCTATGTCCTTAGAAATGGGAGACGCGTGCTGAAGGCACACGTTATACTGCAATTTCAAAGAACATTATGTAGGAATAGTAAAGCATGCCGCAAAATCGAATTCGCTAAATCGATTATTACGCCTTTGTTCAGGGATTTTTGTTTGGAAGAAGTATTTTTCTGATTGAGAACTGCATATCAAGTATAGTCAACAATTGCTACGAGACTTATATTTTCTAGAAATCGAATACAGCCTTTTGCTTTCGATAGGAAAATTGATGTATGCAGCTGGATTTTTGATGTAGAATTTTATACGAATTTACCAATATCCCCGACTGTTGTGGTGCGGTACCTCATTTTATACACATATTTTGTATGAACATATAAATATCCAGCCATTTCCTGATATATATATATATTACTATTTCTACTCTATATTCATAGCCGACTGGATGCCCAGCAGTTGTTGCAGTGAGTTAATTTTTATGTATTGTTTTATTTTTGTTTCTTTGCAACGAAGTGTAAATAAATAAATAAATAAATAAATAAATAAATGAGTGACGCATCTTACTCCAGAACAAAAGAACTCCTGCTTCTCAATATTTTGGGTGAATGCTCAGTAGTCACCTTCCGATTGCTCCAGATTGCACCTGGAGGCTCCAAATACAGGACGTTCTATAATAAGATGCATCAGTGTTTGACTTGTGGGTCGCACGTTCATGACGGATCTGACTTTAAGCCAAATCAAAGTCAAAATCAAAAATCATTTATTCATATAGGTAACACAATGTGCAATGAGAATGTCAAAAAAGAAATATACATTAAATGATTGTAATTTAAATTTACTGCCAGTTCTCAAATCAAGGGCGTAGAACGGAAGAAAATAACTGGCAATAAACTCTCCGCCACTCTAGTTAACTAAGTTTTTTTCTATACTGACATTAGAAGTAGTTAAAGACCGAGATGGCTTAGTGGTACACAGAAATCACGAGGCTTGTCAAAAAAGATTCGGGTTCGTTTATAAGAAAGTAAAAAGGCAATCGTAATAATATTTCTACCCTTCCTACCCTTTGCGACATGTCTCAAAGTTAGGGACTTTCCAAGTCTAATAATAATATTCTATATGAGAGGTTATTTTACTGCGACAAGCTAAAAGCGTGTAAAAATGCTGAAATGGCATTTATGTTTCATTGCGGCGTTCGCATTATTTCAGTTGGCCGTGGGCGGATAATGAACGGTCGCTGCAAAATTAAATTGTGTAACTTATAGAAACGTAATAGTAATGTAACATTTTTACGAATCATAATGCAGTTAACCCTTATTATTTTCGTAGAAAAACTAACAACCTAATCGTCTATTATAAAATTCATCACTATTAAACTGTCAATGAAAAAAAACATTTATTTGATGAACCCGCTTTACTCGCGTATACAATGATTTGTCATACAAAATTGTTGCTTTCTCTCTGTTAGGCTTTGTGGCAATATTAGTATATCTGTCTCCAAGGTTCCCAAATGTAATAAGTAATTATCAGTTTTGGAGTAGTGTTGGCTTCGTGAGATTCTCATCCATCAGGTTCGATCTCTGTGCACCACCAGACTTTCAGTCTATAGAAAACCGGCTTGGATTAGATCAAAAAAGTATTTTATGTTGTGTTTTATTTCTATGATTAACTAATTTCATTTTTAATTCATACAATTTGACTTGACGAAACGCGATACGGTGTCTATGGAAAACCGGCTTGCCTTAGACCAAAAAAGTCCATAGCTTTAGGCACATGATGCACCTACCTGCCTATTATATTGACAAATGATCAATAAATAAATCCCAGATCTATAAAGGTAGTGCCACTGATTTTTATTTGTTATTTTTAATTATCATTTTAGCTATTGCTAAGAAATACAATCACCAAATGGTTTCTTTACTCGTTTGTGCATTTTTCATGTATTAACTATTTCTGAACCACTTAGTTATTTAGACGAAGCTACGAAACGTCATCATCGCTTGAACTTGAAAAACTTTACGATCTTAATAAAGACATTTAATCTCATAAAAGACATTAGTCACTTACATGAGAACACTTATAATTATGCTAACGTTACAATTAGTAAGTTGAGGAAAAAAAAAAGAAACTTGGTAGAACTTGGATGAACTTTCATTTCCGTAGATTTGCATCACTCAATAGATGGTCTTTTAATCTTGATTTAAATATTGCTAGGCTACCTGCACTTTTTATATTTTGTGGGAGTCTATTATACCGCACTACTCCCCCAACGCTCAATGTTTTTTTACGGTATTGGTTCTATACTTAGGTATAATTAAATTCATATAAATGAATTCAGTTGAATGAATAGTTTTTATACTAGTTATCCTCGCAATTTTTTTAAGTAGCTGTCTATGTAAATGTCAAATAATCCCGTTTAACTAGTGATCTGAATTATGAGTATTTATTTATCAGCTATTTGAGTAAACTGCGGAGAAAATATTTAAAGAAAGAGTGTGTGTACTTTTGTACACGCGTTAGAAGTTATACTTCTTTGGCATATGGAAAAATATAACTAAAATGCAGTAGTGGTTAACGAAGAATATTAAAGTTATTAGTTTATACTATCACCGTCGTATATGAAATTGTTTAATTGTACTGTTACGAAACACGTGTTCTAAATATAAAAATACTAAAATATACAACTTGAACATAGTCATCGATTTCCTTGCCACCTAGACCGGTTTAATTACGATGTCGAATTTAGGTGTTGGTGTGCGCGTGCATCGTAAAAATTCACTCTCATCATTTTTCTCCATCGCGCCAAAAGATGTATAACTTCTATACAAAACGCGAAAACAGAAACGCAGAGTGTCCTTGTTCGATTGAATTCGATCGAATGATAAATTCCATTTCTCACTTGAATCTCGATCACGTAAAGCAAAATCTATTACACTCTACGACGATCCTAATTTAATTTCTATACTTGCGTTGAATTTCGAGCATTTTCACTTTCTCATATTGAAATAGTTCGCCTACACATTCTTCTAAGACATCGTAAATTTACTGCATTTTATGTGTAAGAATATTTGTCGCGACCTTTTCACTGTTTTGAAGGTAGACTAGTGCATTCCTCTGATTATCTTTTTTATTATCATTGGTTTTACTTTCCTTTTAATATGGCTTTATAGGTACTGCACCCAGTCTATTGCCTGAGTGCTTGTGCATAAGCGACTAAATCTGGATGTCATATCATTTAAGTGTAACTTAATACGAATTCTACAATTATAAACAAACAGTCCGATTCGATACGAGGAAGTCAAAATCAGCGAAAATGTTATCCGTTAATTATCTAATTTATTTTGAATTTAGAATTTTTATATTCATGACGCAAACGATATGTGTCTAAGTTGTGCCTATTTCTATGAATAACTCATTTCATTTTTTATTTAAAACAATTTAACCCGACGAAACGCGATACGGTGTCTTACATTATAAAAAAGGCTTAATTATGTGACTAACAATAGAACGAAACAAATTCGTCTTTCGTTCACACCTGTTTAATAGTATTATGACATTTAAATTAATTTTTATTTACTTTTTTAAAAATTATATTGGTAATGAGCTTATGAAAAATTACCTGACGTAATTGCTAGATTTTACTCGGACTTGGATATATTAGTCAAGTATATTTATTTAAAAAGGGTTTCACATTAGCCCTTTTAATATGAGTCAAATAGTGTTTTTTCAAGTTCCAACAAATTAATAAATTATTTACGAGTTCCTATTGTATTCCTAATGAGATGGTGTCACGGGCGAGGTGAAATTTCTGCTCACAGCTGGCAGAACGAGGTGATATAATGAATACCCTTCCTATTAAGTACCTTCATGATTATTTACAACACCACATGGATAAGATCTAACCAGTTTCACGCAATTCTAGGGGTAACTAAGTATTTGGAGTATTAATGCCCTTATGGCGGCAATATTAATAATTTATTTACACATAGCCTTTTCTATTTCGGATCCCTAAAATGTATGGATAAAATAAAATCTATAAATATTTTTCACATTAAATTAAGCTTATGTTAAAATACCTGGCGTAATTTCTACTAGATTTTCACTTTTAAATCACTACCTGTACAAAAGTCTATGACTTGTATCGTTAACAGCTCGTTTTTTTATTAAAGAAATGGGATTTTGGATAGTCAAGTATTTTTATTTATTTATTTTATAAGCGTTTCCTACGGGTGTTAAAAATCATACATCTAGGTGCACAAAAATAACAAAAACCTGATTTTACACGCTTTAACAGGCAAAGATGGCATGTTTTAGATTTTATAACGTTTTAGAACTCTTACAAACTAAAAATATGTCATTCTAGATAAATGTTATGGCAAACATTAGGAAAGGATTCATCTCTGAAACTTTGAGAAAGAGAGGGGAAATGATAAATTTCAGTGGAAATTTTATATGATAATTTACATGTACATATACGCAGAACCGCCCTAGGTTCTGCGGAAAGGAAAAGGCTTAGAATGAATCCTTAATTTTTGAGAACAGAAGAAGCCCGATGATAGGGCTTTTGAATTTTGGTAGTTTTTATAAATAACACACATGCTTGCTCCAAACCCTTTCACAACTAGGGTTGCCTGGAAGAGATCGCTTGTTAGCGATAAGGCCGCCGTTGCATCCCTTGAAATTTTTATGTTATGTTTATTTGTGTTTCTTTGCAACGAAGTGTTAATAAATAAATAAGATTTTAAAGGGCTTAATTCTTGTTCACAAAGCAATGTTGGAGATATAATTTGATATAGTCTATGGTTTATAACGACAGGCACCAATGGAGTCATTACGTACCGATGACGCAGTTGGTGTATTAATAATGTATGAATACATAATACTTTATAGTTCACATATTTGCAAAATAATTAAATTGACGTAATTCTTCAACGCTAATTTTACGTGATAGTTATCGATAGTTAATTTAATATAATATTGTTTTCCTGTCCTAATTTTTGAAAGTTTTTTATTCATACACATATAAAGATTACAGTAATACATGTTTGAAAAATGCTTATTATATAAAAATTATTATTACAAAAAGTTAAGCTCGTTTTATTAAACATTCATCTAACTCACAATATAATAAAGTAACAAATAGCTATGCAACACATACATTATTCGAATAAGATACTTCGCGTTTCATAACGAATAGCGCTATCTGACAGTCGTGAAACGCAACAGAATTGTGAAACAGACCCTAAGTATGTGAAAAACTCACTCTTAATCTAAACATAAACATGACAAGAATAATTTATAGTGTTTACATAAAAAGGTGAAAATAAAACTTTAAATTCTAACTTTAAGACATCAAAAGAAAGAAATTAAATGAGAATATCCCAGTGATTAAAGATTCCTCAGATGACAAAGATTCTATCCGATAACAGCTGCGTTTATTTAAAATAAATACAAAATCCATTCAATCCAATGTCGCGATAAAAATATTTCAGCATTCTGTTGATTTCAGCCTTGAACTTGACTTGTATATATTGGGTAATGGTCACACTAGGCCCGCGTGTTTTACTGCCGATAACGAGTATATTGTTATTGTATGTAATAGTTTAGCTTATGGAGTACTTATAAACAGTTTTAAAAGCTGATTATATTGTTTGTTGGTTTCTCTTGATTCTCGACTATGTGTATAGTGTGGTGTGGGTCTAGTAACTTTAACGTGCAACTCTCATCCTTGAGGTCGTAGGCCCGATCCCCGGAAGCGGCTGCACTAATATTGTTTCTATGTGCACATTATACATTCGCTCGAACACTGTAAAATATGGGCACCGGCTAATCTCCTGCCTAGTAACGCCCGAATCCAATAATTAATCCGCAATCTCCGTGAACCACAAAGACCGTGACAGTCAATCGATCTTCTATCTGCATCCCAATAACCACACCCAACGAAGACAATCCATTTTTGGCTACATATAGACGGCAATCTCTTCGCTCTTTACACTCAAATTTGATAACCAATATAAACCAAATAAAGTAAATAAAACCGTACAAAAAATATATATGTCTATGCTTAAAACATATCAAATATCGTTTTAATTATTTAAAAAACAGGTGTAAGAAAAAATCTTAAAATAGGATATTGACACGGTTGAATTGTCATTTTCATACAAAGTTCTAGCCACATACACCGATCCGACCTACCATGAATAGCTTGTATCGACAGATGGCTATTACAATCCGTCGATTGGTTGTTGGCACTTTTTTATATTTATATTTGGATTAAGATTTCTATCTAAAATGGATTTAGGTAGGTTATTGGGTTTGGGCGTAAATTGACAAATGACTATGAAACAGATACATGAATCTGAGGACCAGACCTAAATAGGCTGTGGCGCCACTGAATTGAGTTTTTTTAAAATATAAAATGGGAGGAGGATGAAAAAACTAAATGTGAACGGAATTATCGCACTAAGCTAGACACTTCAGTTTCGTTAATAGCTATGTATAATATTCTTGATAAGAATAAAGATATAAAAAAGAAAGGAATTTATGGATAATCTCATTGACAATTAATAAGCATTAATGTTGCGTCAAGGTCGGCTAGTCACGTGAATTGATCGTGCAAGATAAAACCCGGTTTTGGAACAGTGTTAATCATAATTCGTGATAGTTTAGTCTTAAATATTTTCAGTGACATATCTATTTTACTCAAATATAATTTATTAATAATTAATAATAATCTATTATTATTTTTTACTCATGTCATATGGAACATGGTGTAATGGTTGCAGCTTCTTACAAACATTGTGTAAAACAAAATTTGGCGATTAAAAAGAGTGGCGGAGAGTTTATTGCCAGTTCTTCTCTTCCGTTCTACGCCCTTGATTTGAGAACTGGCAGTAAATGTAAAATTAGAATCATTTTATATATTTTTTTTTTTTGACGTTCATAAGTGTACATTATGTTACCTATAGGGTAAAACCGGGATAGATGCCCCACTTTTCGAAACTGTTTAATTATTTGAATACCAAACAAATTTGCTTAGATTGACCCTGTAATATAGTTAGTTTAATCATTCATAAAGCTTTAGAAACTGTATTTATTTACCTAACCATTACTGGTTTTGCAAAAATGTAATTCTTGCGAAACACTTTTTTTGGGGATAGGTGCCTACCTATATGGATAGATGCCCCACTATGAAATCACTTAGGAGGATAGACGCCTGTGATGCGGGATAGATGCCTTTTTAAATAATCAACAAGAATACATAATAACAATGTAATATTTATTTATTATCTTCATGTGTAGGTAATGTAAAATGCTTAACCATAATTATATTTATGCATATGTTTAACAAAAAATACAAAAAAACTGTTTAAGCGATAACATATTAAAACTATCATATAGAATCATCTCAAACAAAACATTCCCGTTTTAACGTAATTTAATATTAAAAAAAATCAACATTCATATCTTCTTCAATCTTCTTCTATTCAATCTCTTACAAAATAATAATTAATAATTTCGTGTAACCTTAGTAATTATTTAAACATTTGAAAAAATCAAGATATTCTTATTACATATTATTTATATATTAACATTTTCTTATTATTAACATAGCTTCAGTCTTGTTTATCTTATATTCTATTTGTTTCTTTTTCTTGTCAGCAATATCCCTTTTTTCTTTTATTTTGTCTCTAGAATTGAGAATATCTGCCGATTGTTTAGCTCTCCTTACTAAAGTCAGAGGAATTTGTGGTATCGGTGATGCTTCGACTAAAAATTTAGAAGGTGTTTCTTTTTCTTCGTTATCTAGAATCACTTCTTCTCTGCTAAGACCTTTAGCCCTAGCGACAGATAAACCTTCTGCTTGCCTAATAGACAACTCTGGATTTCGCTCAATAAAACTTTTGAACCATTAATTCCTAGATATCTGGTTTTCATTATCAAATTGTGTTGAATCTGTAGCTTTTCGGCAAATTGGTATGCTAACGTACGTATAGATCGTCTATCTGGGGGAAATCCCGCGTCGCTAAGCTCCAAAATGTGCGCTACCAACCTTTTTTCGTGTTCAAAACCCAGGACAGGATGTTTTCCCAAAGTCAACTTAGTTTGGTTTTTAATAGCGTAACGCCTTCGCAATGTTCTGGATGGAATCCCAAATTGCCTGGATATTTCATTCATCCCCAATTCTTATTATTTAGATATTCTTTATCCAATTCATGAAAAGCTGACTGTAGCTGCTCTGTAGTCCAAGAAACTACTCGAGCTCGTACGCCCTCCTTGGGCGAGTAGTTTCTTGGACAACAGAGCAGCTACAGTCAGCTTTTTTTCTTTTGTATTTCCTTGGCATGGCTCACCTACAATAAGCAAAGTAAGTATAAATAAAACACTGTATCTACACTAATTTCATTACATTCGAATTGTGAAATTAAAGTTGGATACATTTTTTTTGTGTTTTCTAATATTCTACTATTAGGAAATACCAAAATATTCACGACTATGACTTTTAAATACTTTGATAAGGCTCTTGCAGTATAGAGGGATAGATGCCCCTAAAGTCAACTATCCCTTGTAAATTCGGGCCAACTATCCTTTTCACTAGGGATAGATGCCTCTCAATATTTTATAAATAAAATAAATGCAAACATCAGTGATTAACTCTTAAATGTGTTCTCAAAGAACCAATGTATTAAAACCATTCAAATAAAATGTAATCATTTAACTGTTTATAAAGATATGGAATAGTGAATACTTACGTTTGAAATTTTGAAGCGTTCGTCGCGTCCGCTGCGAATGTAATTCGACAAACAAGCGAGAAACATCACTCTAGCACAATAACTCGCGCATCACTAAGGTGGTGGGTGTATGTGGCGCATATGTAAACAACGAATTTGCTGTTTCGTTCTCTGGTAGTTGAGTTTTTAGAAACGTGGCATCTATCCCAGCGCGGCATCTATCCCGGTTTTACCCTATGAATAAATGAATTTTGACTTTGATTTTGAGTATAGAATTAAATCTAAGACAAATGTTATCCAAACTTCCTCAGCTATACAATTACGTTATACAATTACCGTGTTAATTTTTCTTTTATGTAATGGTATGGTATCGTAGTTTTTTGTATAGTAATATCTTTTGTAGAATTAATTCTATTTTGTAGAAATAATTTTGTAAGAAATTAATTTGATTTCCCGAGAAATTTATATAAGATTGAATAATGAGGTTTTCATCACTTACTATGAATGTTTTATTTCAGTTCCAGTTTCCATAAGTTTTTCTCGATATGATGATTTAAGCTAAGTATTATTGGTATGTTTGGTCACGACTGTAAAAATACTGTACATAGACTATGATTACTTCCAAAACATTAAAAAAATCGATGCCGAGACAGGCTTGTAATATTTTAAAGTTACTGATATTTAAAATTCGTATCGCTTTTCGTTTGCATACAATATTATACGAATATGTAAATTTACCGTTTAGAGAAGCAAAAATATAAACCATATCGGAGTAGTTGTTATTTCAGTACCTTCACATGTACAGAATTTCATACGACTTGGGGTGGTTGAACCCGATATAAAAGGTTCTTTAAAAGTGTAGTTTTGTATGCTCATTGTTACGCAGAAACATTTTCTATCATGTTAAATATTTATTATTGCAGATTTAGTTCATACTTTAAAACGATTTCACTTCTACTATGAGTCTATGACAAAAAGTTTATCAAAGACAACTATGTATTTGTTGGGTTGGGTTCAGGTCTTTTTAAATTACAAAAATATTTAATTGAGGAAACAGTTTTTTACCGGATGGAAAAAAACTGTTACTTTTATGAATTATAAACTTATAATTATTTGACATAATTAAAAAAAAATCCAACGTTTCGCGAGTGAAATATCTTTAATGTCAAAAAATACAAAATAAAAATGTCAAAAGATAATAATACATATATTTGAGAATTAATCTTATGCAATCAATCAAGATTGGTAGTTTTATTCTGAAATTCATAATTCACATTACAAAAGCACTATTCGTCTCTCTTCATTACAGCGTTAACTCAATTTGATAGAAAGGGATACTTTAATTGACTTTGTTACTGATTTGTTGAAGATGAATAAACGTTCCACATTATATTACACAAAATAATAGTACCTAACCAAGATTTTCTCACAACTGTATTTGAGCGGGCGTGGTCTGGCTATATTACGTGCCTAGTAAAACGGATGCAGTATTATCCCCATTCCTATAACAATAGGTTTATTTAAATCAGTTCTATGGTTGATTCTATGGGTCATTTGGTATCATAGTGACTCAAACAGGACGGTTTTCTGATACTTGTACTTGTACTTTTACAAGTATTATCATAACCATATCGTAGTATATAGTTATATGTAACTATACATTCTTATATATATATATATAGTCATAATGTATATCACAAATTCTTTATATTTTTTAATAATGCATCTAGTATTCTCTCTAGGGAATTAAAATATAGCATTGAAATTGGAATAACCTAGTTTTGAACTATTGCCTCTTTCGTTAAGAGTCATCGTTTACCTCAAGGTTTTTCCATAGATTCACTTATTGTAAAACTTAAGTTGAGTGTTTGAAAGGCAAGTGTTCTGAGAAATCTGTCAGAAACTATTTCATTCCAAAAGGAAGGCATTTGAAATGTCTCAGAGTTGGATTGTTATCTGGTTCGATCCGGATCAGTCCCCGGAAGCCTGCCATTACAATAGATTGTACTAGGTAGTTTTACTATAGCATATTTATCATTATTAATTAGATCTTTGTGGAGTTTGTCCTTGAAGTCTTCGTCATATACATGTTCATTATTAGTTTATGAATGTGCTAATTTCCTATCTTAGTCACTATTTGTCTCAATGTCTATTACTATCTGGTTTCATTTGAGGATTATTAGCGGTTTTACATCATGTCTATGTAATTCTATGCTTAGAATTTTATTACTCGTCTCTGTTGATTACAATCCATATTCCGGATTCTGATTGTAACAGTATCTTTTTTAAGACGTCGATATTCCTTTTTTGAGCAGTGTTGGCCTGAGGTCGATCCCCGGCTGTGCACCAGTGGACTTTCTTTCTATGTGCGCATTTAACACTTGCTCGAACGGTGAAGAAAAACATCGGAGGAAACCGACATTTATTTTAATTTCATTTCTTTTTAAAAGAATAACAAATACACTGACCGAACAAGATTGCCGTTTCGCCTGTCGTCGAGCAATTTTATTTACAATTAACGTAAAATACTGCGAAGCGGTTTTTAAGACCATTTAACCTACATCGGTTTTTATGTTCGTTCGTACATATTGCATTTCAAATAACTTTAATTTTGATGGATTATTTTTTATAGAACAGGGGCAAACGGGCAGGAGGCTCATTATTAATAATTTTTACGCCGGCTTTTTCCCTCGGCCAACACCCTCTGTCTTCTTTGCCGATGAGTAGGGATGCCAACAGGCTCGATTTTAATGACGTGGAATAAGTGAAACAATGATTATCTTATGTTCCAAAATAAACGTATTTTATTTTTATTTTAATGACAAAAACTAACAGTATATAAAAAAATATGATGAAAAATCATTCAAAATAAAAAAGTATACTTATCTTAACCAATTGGCTTAGTAATTGGCGGCATTTCAATGAACCACTCAAGTATATTTTTATCTGTTGTAATATTATCGCAATATTATGCATTATCACGAAGATGTACAGATAGCTCGATAGTATAGTTTTTTACGCCGGCTTTTTCTCTCGGCCAACACCTTCTTTCTGTCTTTGCCGATTAGTAGGGATGCCAACTGGCTCGAATTTAATGACGTGGAATAAGTGATACTCTTATGATCCTATGTTCCAAAATAAACGTATTTTATTTTTTTTTAATTTATTTTATAATTTCAACAGTATGTGTCGTTGTCTTGAAAAATAATGTGCAACATAAAATTTGTAATCACGGTCAATGTGTTTTTGTCGCAGCTTGGTATCTAGAATGTCTTCAATAACATCTAGTGAGTACTGATACATTTGGGATTATGCCAGTGAGCAACAGTGTAGATTTCTTTAATCGGGTTACTAACGCAGTTCGCTAATCAGATAATACTAAGCTTAGATTGTCAGCGCTTAAAAGTAGACTGTATTGTAATGAAACTACATCCTCGCTATGAGATGTTGAAGATTTTAAGTCACCCAGTATTCATTGTGATGAAGTCTGTGCTGCTTTTATCACCAATTATATTGTAGATAATTGTCAAAAGATTTGGCAAAGTCAAGTACAAAAAGTAGTAGTTAATAAAACAGTGGGCTAATAGACACATTAGAAATAAGGGCGCCTTGATTAAAAGGAAACCGATGTTCACTTAATTCGATTGCCTTTACTAGAACTATTTCTGCACAGACACGCAATGTTACATCTAGGATAGTGGAAAATTGTAACCTAATAACAGTCTACTAAGGCTCCTAGTAACGGCTTATTCTTATTATACAAGAGATATATGTAGTGATTATTCTCCAATAAATTGATGTAATTTTTATATGCGTCTATTGTATCGTTATAATCCTTGGAAATCCCTATGCAATCCTTTAAATCAAGCCGAACCGAATTGAGAGGTTTAATAACATTATTTATTGCTCGAAAACCAAATTAAATGCGGCGGTAGATGTTTTTGACGATTACTTTTATCATTAAAAGTTCACGTTTTCAGGTCAAGCTCTTTGATTAATAAGAGATAAATGTGACAGATCGTTTGAGACGAATTCAATCTATCTGAATATTTTTGATTGAAATATAATTTTTATAATTGTTTCAGTGTTCTCAAAGGGGCAATGCGAAACCGGGCAATACCGTTTCCTGGCGAAGACTGGTGGCTACGCCTGGGTCCAAACCCAGGCCACTGTCATCACAGACAAACAGCAGAAGCCCATCAGCGTCGTCTGCGTCAATTATGTAATCAGGTAGGTTTAGCTTTAAGAAAAAACGACGCAATTCATGTGTTAAGTGAATATTGTTGAAGACTTTTATAGAACGTAAGGTAAGTGAAATTTTTAATATATTTTTTTTTAATGTTATAATATGGTCTATCGATGAAATGGCTTTTCGTGTTACCTATAAACGGCGTTTTAATGAACGCTCCTTATCTGAATCACTCAATTTCAGTTACTTTTTTATGAGTTCTTTCATTAAGTTTATTACATAACTGCCAATCAACGGAAGGCGGAATGTAAAATATTACTTCGAAAAGGCCTCATAAAGTTTTCGTAGTCGGTTCAGCAGCTTCGCGTAATCAACACAAGTGTTTCTGGGACAATGCGAACAAAAATAAATCTTAATTAACGTAGTCTAATTAAGCTGGATTATTCAAAACCACACAGCGTTAACATCATTTCAGATTTATGTGAGAAGATAGAATCTGAACTATTTTTAAGAAATTTATTCTCACAAAATATTTTCTTGTTCTACAGTAATTGATATCCATTTAGGTCGGCGATCTCGTAAAAACGCAACTGTTAGGACCCGAAATAAAGCTGGGTGATAAGGGAGGGTAGTTCGTAATCCTTTGATCACAGCCTGTGGCGACTTATGTAACAATTTGCCCAAGAGAATCCCGAAATTCTAATTCAACAAAACCTACATGCGATTTATGATTTCCTTATATTGTATATAAGAGTTTGATATAACAATGGGTTTTAATTTTCTCTTCAATATACTCTCCTAATGCAGTCTGTGCTGAAGCTTTAATTTCTCCGCCATCTTTAAAGTTACTTAGGGCGACTCGTTCAAGTCAATTAAGTCTTGTTTCTAAAGAGAATCCACAGCGGCTTTATTAAAGCGATGCCCGGATTAGAGATGCTTTTACAAGATTTTTAGGTCGTCTTTAGGTGTCTTTGTCGTTTCATCATATTTTTATGATGCTATTACGTTGTTACGATGCTCCCTGATGCCTTCTAGTGACAAACAAGAATTTCGTTTGTATTTTTTTTTCTGTTATTTATATAGTTATAGTTCGGTAATTTGTTGATATTTTAGTCTACTACCCGTGGCTATATAATAAACATTTTGAACTACGGTCTTGTTAATTTATTCAGTGAAAGTTTTCAAACATCAGTTTGGTAGATTATCTAAAGAAATTTTCAGATTTTCGTTCATAAAATTCAATATTTGGACGTTGACTTTATTAAGAATTGTTGTGTGGGTTAATGTTTAGTAACAAAATTCTTTATCAGGCTCTAAAAGTACTTTTTGCGTCGTATCGCTTTTATGGGCCATAGTCAGCACTCGGAGACCACGTCTCGAGGTCACGAATAAATTTATATACTAGTGTGGCAGTTTTTATTTTCCTTCAAACTCGTAAAATCACATAACAATTATGGCACTTGACGGCAAATTACCTGTTTAGTATGATGATATTTTCGCCAACAAATTTATTCATTTTACCATCATCTACAATTGATGTATGAGAAAGATACATTACCGCATATCCTCAAGCTTTTAATCCCCTTTTTTAGTCTTCTTGTTGTTTTTATTTGGTCTGCGTCACGAGTAATCCGAATTATCCGATTGCAATATATTAATGATAAAAATAACCTCTAGTTATTAATATAATTTGAGTTACATTAATTTTATGCGTTTATAAAATATTATAAATAAAATGAATAGAGGTTATGTACTTTTAAGTACTTTATTGAGTATCGGATGGATTAAAGGCCAACACATACTTCCACTGGTCTCCCTTATTTACTATTTGTAAGTCTTTCTCCGCTATCAATATTTCATATATTATTAAAATCTGTGTTTATATATCTTATTCTCTATCTCTAATTGTAACTGCTAGCATACCTTTTTTAATAAATTTATTTCTAGTCTTATAACTATATAAGACTAGAAATAAATAAATATAAAACTGTTTGTACTTGCAAATAAAATACGTCATATTTAATTGCTAGAGTATCACTTATTACATGCTTCATTGGATGGCATTCATTGAATTTAATGTTTATAGTAGTGAGCCTTGAGATACGCCACGTATATTTGGCTCGTCTCTTAACTCTGTCAGTATTTCTGCCAAAGGTTCCGCGTTCTATCCGGTGTGTGTTGTTTTTGTTTTACAAACGTCATTACATATTCACTATCCTCATTTGGTTTTCCTGTTTGAATTTGCCTCCTGACCACATCGAATTCCACTCTAAATGTAGGCATGATCAGTACTTGACAGTTTATGCAACAGCCGATCTATTTACGATTGGTTGAGCGGAAAATTTATCTTATCTCGGTTGACTTTAGATAAAATTAAAAGCATTCAGATGCATGGTAGGTTATCTCGGGTGAATTGGTTGCTATGCATGTCCTTCCGGAGCGTGTAGTTCTTATGAAATTGTTTAAATATTTTTTGTTTTCACTTCCAACAAGTTACATAAGTTATAAGCCACCGGGCGGCACAAGATACACCAACAACAACATACACCTACAAAGTAAAGAACAAAAAGTGTAAATGATTAACAAAAAAAAAACAAAAATAACATGTACAGTAACTATAGCTGAAATAAAGTAATATTTAAATAAAAATAGAAACATAAATTAAAAAGCTAATCCAAGGATTAATGAGTAATAATTTTAAATGTTGTATATATAAAATAGCCAATTACGAGACAGAAGATAATTGATCAAAAAGAAGATTTTTAGGTAAGGAATTTCATAGCAGGATTCTTTGCACAGTAAAGGAGGAGTAATATAATTCGGTTTTATAAGTAGGGTATTCAAAAGAAGAATATAATTAGATGGTCAAGGGAACGCAAATCAAACGTACCGCCAAAGAGAAATATACAATTTTGCTTTGAGTAACTAGGATTTTAATGTCTACAATAAGAAATTAGCTGCCAAGTTTTGTGCAATCCATTAAATCTCGTATAGGCCCAGAAGACTTTTTAATTGGTTATCTATTATAAGAACTAAAAATAAAATATTCATTTACTTAATAAATTTATGTAATGTTGATTTTCCCTACTTTATCACCAATAATATCGGCATAAAATATTCGCTTAGCTAAAATCATACGTTGTATCTAAATTTTCAACACATTGAATTTTCATGAAGGTTTTAATAGGTTGCACCTGGGCGAAATCGTGTGTCGTTTGATGTTTATTTTTTACGTATGTAGGTCAATGTAAGTGCACGTGACGAATGCATTCGAAGGGCCGTATCGCTAACTATTATTAGAATTGTGTCTTGGTTGTTTTTAATATCGTGTATCAGTACAGTGATTAGTTCTATCGATGCCTGGTAAACGATTGTTTTTGCTTTTAGTTTTAGTGCGAAATACGAATTTACGAACATTAGAACAGATCTTTACTGAAAAACTTCTCTACTCCTTCATCTACATTATCGAAAAAAAAACCAGTCCTTTCTCTCAGCAGTGTTGGCCTAGTGACTACAGCATGTAATTCTCATCCCCGAGGTCATTGAGTCGATTCTCGACTGTAAACCAAATCACTTTCTCTATATGTGCGCATTTAACATTTCCTTGATCGGTGAAAGAAAACATCGTAAGGAAATCTTGCTTTAGACAAAAAACGTCGACGGCGTGTCAGCCACTGGAGGCTGAAAACCTACTTGCCACTGATATATTTGTTTAATGCATAAATCTATGATTAATGAAGTTTCTATTAGCGTAATTATACTCGCTTATACGGTGATGGCAGACATCAAGATAAAATCGGGCATGCCTTACACCCAAATTAACCGCGGGTGTCAAGCACAGAAGGCCGATCAACTACATGTTTATTAAAAAATAAATAGCATACAGATATTTTTTTATCTAAAGAATTAGGTTTAAACTACGTCGTATTTTGAATAACTTAAATCACTAAAAAAATACTTTAGATCAGTTGTGTGTAGTCAAAATCGAAACCTAAAAAAATTATTTAAACAAAAATAACTCAATCTGTAAACAAATATACCGTCTCATACAAATTTATTTATAAATTGTAGAAAACAGGCCACCGCACACTAAGCATAATCTGTATTCATTGCTCAAATGAATAAATTTCAAACCACTTTCATATCGATGACGATTTCATAAACAATGTTTTGATGAATATAGAAACACCCCCATCGTAATTAAATTATCATTTCTATTACATGTAGGAATACTTTAAAGTTACGTAATATAAGGAATAACTTCCTAATAAGTTTGATATTTCTTTCTTTACAAATAAGTGGGTTATCAGCCTTCTATAACATACTATATGTCTAAGCTATGCCGGTTTCCTCGCAATGTTTTCTTTATATGAGCGAAATGATATCATTTTAATTTTAATTTATGTCAAGTTAAGAAAAATAGTTTTGTTAAAACAAAGAAAGTAACAGAGCATATTTCATTTAAATTAGTACCTACTTAAGAATAAATACAGTGATTTCATGTAAATAATAGATGTATGAGTAAATTAATGTATGATGGCAATAGAGTGGTTTCATTAACACCTCACTTATTTTCAATCACGTAAAGTCGTCACAATGTTATGTCCATTTTAATCAAACAATTTGTTTTAAGAATTCAAAATTTGCTGTCACGTTTTCTGCCACCGATTTTGAAATGGCCCATACATATAGTAAGGTCCATTGGTGCACAGCCGGGGTTCGATCCTCGAAGAAAGTTGCTCAAGCCACTGAGGCTATTTATAAGTAACGAAATTATTAATATATTCTTAACTTTAAAAAAATCACTGGCACTACAATCTCTATAGGTCTTGGCCTCAGATTTCTGAATTCTGAATCTGTTTCATGATCTATTTTAAATCTAATAGCAGCCTCCAGTGCCTGACACACGTCGTCGACTTTTTGTGTCTAAGACATAACGGTTTCCTCACGATGTTTTCCCTCACCGTTCGAGCAAATATTAAATGCGCACATAGAAAGAAAGTCCATTGGTGCACAGCCGGGGATCGAACCTACGACCTCAGACATGAGAGTCGCACGCTGGAACCACTAGGCCAACACAGCTCATCCCTTATATCATAACTTAACGAGTACAAAATATGCCTGACGAATTAAATTTAATTTGTTTTTATACCTACGGTACATATTAATTCCTTGATGTTATATTCCCCAGTAATTTCTCACATATATACAATTTATATGTGAGAAATTGTTATTATATTGCGAAATAATTGGTTAAATAGATGTTTCTACATAGTATTTATATTAACTGTCGTGCAATAAGTATTATTAAATAATGTAATATCAACTTGTTACATTATCTTGTTATTTATCAATAATATTTTATCAGAAGATTGTATTATCATTACAACTTCCTACTTCATTTTACATTCGCTTTACATTTTTAAAGTTAACAAATAACTACTATTCTCAATTATTACGGACAATACTGGGCTGTATAAAATAAATCAGTGGCGCTACAACCTCTTTAGGTCTGGGCCTCAGATTTCTGAATCTGTTTCATGATCATTTTTAAATCTAGTAGGCAAGTAGGTGATCAGCCTCCCGTGCCTGACACACGTCGTCGACTTTTTGGGTCTAAGACATGTCGGTTTCCTCACGATGTTTTCCTTAACCGTTCGAGCAAATGTTAAATACGCTGGGCTGTATACACTTCTAAATATTGGTAAAAAGTATTACTGGTAAAATCGTATTGCAGGCCTCCATTTCAAAGCTTCTTCTCTGGCTTACTTTCAAAGTTCATACCTTATTATACGTATATATACTAATTGCGTCAAAAATGTGTTATAGGTATGGTAATTTACGTTCATTTAAATCTAATCAAAGTTTAATTTCACATCCATTCCACGGTACGTGGCTGACTCCTCACTGCCGAAACAACCTCTGCCACAGTACCATTACTTATTAATGATTTTCGTCATGGCATAAGCTGTCAATATAATTATTTGTCGCCTGTTTTCATATTTGATTAATTGAAACGAATCACTATTTATTTAGGACAATCAAACGGCCGAATAAAAATATTACTTCTTTGGTTCGTTGTGTGTTCAGCTTTTGGTCGTAACCGATTTTATGAGCCAATCTGAATAGGACTCAGTCAAATTAAAAAACAACATTGTTAGAGATTTCTCTTAATACCTTCAAATTTATTGGTATGGAAACTTGTATGAGGGTAGTTACGAAAAAAATTTGATTGTAAGCTAGGACTATTGGACATACATAAGCTTTTCGATGTAGGTTGATGTCTTTGGTTACTTTGTAAAAATTATCATGCAGTGTTGCCCTAGTAGTTACAGCGACCCTTAACCCTGAATTCCTGCGTTCCAATTACGATTTTGCACTAATGCCACATATGACAAATGTCATGGACATAATATGTTATGGTGGCTACACACGATCAGTTTTCACTGACAATTGAAACTGTTCAGTAAAAAGTGTCAGTTAAAACTGACGTCCCTTGTGTACGCACACGTTCATTTTTAACTGAAAACAAACATCGCTTTTTCATTTGCTTGTGTTGTGTTGTTGTGATTACAAGATGCCATCTGATGATGATGGCATATATATATTTCTATAAATTCAGCCAACCACTGTTTATGCGACATTTTTCACGGATGTATCACAGATAACTAATCACTTTTTAAATAATTGATAATAATCTTATAATAATTGATTATGATCTGATAATAATAACTGATAACTGATGCGATTGTCCTACACACGCAAAGTTTAAACTGAAAAGTTCTATCATTTCAGTTTAAAAATATGTGAAATCATATTTCAATCAGTTTTAACTGATAACAAGAAAACTGTCAGTTTTCAATCTACATACGCTCAGTTTTAACTGACAATTTTTACTGAACAGTTTCAACTGTCAGTTAAAACTAATCGTGTGTAGCCACCATTAGACCTTCTTGCCAAAAAAATAAAACTGATCAAATAAACGCATTGTGAATCCTCAAGATTATGGTTTCAAAACCATTATTTCTGTTAAAAAAATCTACCTACACAGAAACATTTATCATAATATCATTTATTTAAACATAACATACTACAACCTATTCAGATCTGGGCCTCAGATTTCTGTATCTGCTTCATGATCATATTTTGTCCGTCTAATACGCAAGTAGGTGATCGGCCTCCTGTGCCCGACACACGCCGTCGAGTTTTTGGGTCTAGGGCGAGGCGGTTTCCTCATGTTTTCCTTTGGTTCCAAGTCCATTGGTGCACAACAAAGTATCGAACCTACGACCTGAAGTATGAGAGTCATGCTAAAGCATCTAGGCCAACACTGGTCTTATATTAAAGATATACATATAATTAATTTATTTGCTATTATTGATAGTTACATAACTCAAAAAAATAAATAAAAAAAAACAAAGTAACAATCTATACATATAAAAATTAATCCCTATTTCCCTTGGTCACAGCATCACTCGAGAACGGCTGGAACAATTTCGCTAATTCTTTTTTTTGTTGTGTTTGTCACTAATCTATCAATTTTAAGTAATCTATCAATAGTAGAGTATAATAGTAATTCAAACTTTTTTGATGTAACCTTATGGCGGTTGACATAACTTTGACAGAATGCTTGCTACAAATATCATCAAATGTACCTATATGTGTAACATAAATTAAAATCGCTTAAAACAAATGATTTGATCGGAGTTTATGATATTGTTTATGATAGAGTAGTGTATTGATAAAATACATATTACATTTAGCATTTATTACATTATCACTATTAGTTTTTAAAGTTCAATTTACTATCGAGTTTTGGTTAGTTTGGATAGACTAAAATACACGTGACTAACATAGAACTTGCTTCGGGTCGTCTCCGCGGTCGTCGGTCGGGTCTGCTGTGTACAATAAATTCAAATTAAATAAATAACACACATATCTACTTAGGTATACTATTTTTTTTACACATTAAATAAAAATACCGACGAATGAAAGTGACAAGTGAACGGCAATTTTAATTCCAAAAAAATATACCGTTTATAATTAAAGCGATTTTTTTTAAATTATGTTGTTAAAAAATAGAGGATTTTAATGTTATTCAAATAATATTTTATTAAATCATCGATATTAGAATGTAATGACTTTCTAATATTGTATGAACTTCACAAATTACTACCATGAAAAATCGTAACACTTATTACTAATATTCATCATTATAAAGCACTCTTATTTTGAATCCAACGCTTCATAGAATAGCTAGAATGTGCAGTCAAGTGATATAAAAGCTAAATAAATAGTGTATTTTGAGTTGACATGTATTATCGTTCGGCGCTAAACGGTTGTAATACTCCCAAAGTTCAAGCTTTCCATACAAAATGTATTCCATTACGTAATACACAGTCAACAAGAAGGATGATAACACGTACAAAGTAAATTTGTAAACTGTAGACTACAGAATTGAAATAAACATATTGTTGAGGAGGAAATAATAAACAAAAATATTGTATTCTTTTTACGTACGTAACAGTAACGAACAGTTTGGCACTGTGCGTGCGACGCGGACGTGAGTCCGTTCGAGCCAATGTGAGCCAATAGTCTTTTCTTAATATGATGGCTCGTTTGAAGGAAAACATCATGTAACCGGCTTAGAACAAAAAAGTCGTCATTACGGTAGGGGGGGTTACTGATCCTTCTCTATTATGAGATGATCACAGCCTGAAAAATTAGGACTAAGACTTGGAGGATGTAGCGACGTGGGTTTATAGGTATTTATATGTGAGCATCATCTAGAAGTAACCGTTATATTCTTTTTATCGCAAACAGGCAGGAGCCTCACATGATGTTTACTGATACTACCGACCATAGACACACACATCTCCAGAGTAAGTGCATTGCTGGAATTTGAAAAATTCCAGCAATGCACAAATTGAATTTCTTGAAGGAAGTGGTAAAGTGGGCAGCTGGTTCCACGTAGTGGTGGGGATTGCATTCATTGTATTGATACTTTGGTGGGAATTATAATATAATTTTAAAGCATCTATTTTGAAGAACAGGTATTCGTAATTCTGTCGAGATTTTAATTTTGTACATAGTATTCAACTTGGCGGTCGTTGGTTTTGCCAGCGGGTGCAACCTCCGGCCTTCCCCCTCCCCCTTCCTCCCAGGTCGTTCACTCTAGTAGGTATTAGAACAGTGCAGTTTTCAAGTTGAACGGGGAGTGGGTGGATTCCGGTTATTGGCCCTGTTGCGGGTCTACTGAATTGAAAACTATTTAAAACTTACAATATCCAGGGGAAATGCTTAATATCGGAGGGATTGAGCAAAATATTATCAGAAATGCTACTAAAATTATGTAGGAATAAAAAATATCGTTAGTATATGCATTACATAATCATACACAATGCATTTTCTACAGTATATGTTAGAAACGATCTTTTTTAAAATACATGACAATTATAGTGAAGATTACAAAAAAAACATGTCTGTACTTATGTACAAACTTGCTTTAGAAGTTATACTCATTTGGCGTAACAAAGTAAAAATATTTTCAAAAAAATTCATATTTCGTGTTATAGGAAAAACGACACTAACACTAGAAAAAACTAAAATGTTGACTTTAGCTAACTTCAGGTTTCAGTTTTTTGTGACGGTGTGCGGGCGCATCGATAAAAATTACTTTCATAATTTTTCCAAATCCCGCCAAAAAAGTATAATTTAAAAAAAAACAATGCGGATTTAGTACCAGATAGGCGCTTAACAATGCTTTTTTTAACTACCCACTAACGCATACATCTAGCTCTGGATAACTAGTAAGTTTATCCTTACATATTCGCCAAGTGTTAACTATTTAATACATCATATCTTCATATTTGCAATGTAAATCTATAAACTAATTGGTTATAAAACATTGATTTGTATCAAACCAGAAATAATAATAATAACTACAATTTTAAATTAATAATAATAGTTACTATTCGTTGAGACACTAGTCTCTGTTTTAAGTAAATACTGTATTAGTAATTTTTACAATGCCTCCAGAAGCTGTAGAGAAGAGATATGACCTGTATAATTTATGATCAGATAGACGCATATACCCCTATAGACTTAGGTACATAAAAAGGTATTCATAAAATAGAACGAGAAAGTTATCGTCTGCCTCAAAATTTTTCTTTCGTTTGACCTAGAAAAGTTCTCGGTGTTTTGTATTCAAAGACGAGACGCTAGTGAGTATTATATAAAGCGAATCTGAAGAATTATTTATGCTGACAAAACATAATAGAAATAATATCGATTTCGGTTTTAACGCCAACACTTTTGGTATTGAATTACATTTATGGGAATTAAACACTTAAATTATTACTAAGCTTCTATCAAATGTCGTTATACTAAAAAGAAAATGTCGCTGCATTGAATGTTTCGTGTTGAAACTCCATGATTTGAAAAAAATATGATTTATAGCCGTTTAATAAATCTAGGTTTCTTGTTACTGCAGTATACTGCATGACTGGCTAGTTAACAATAGGCTTATTGTTTTCGTAATTATAATAAGTCGTGGATATATAATTTAATAGTACGCCTGAAAGACTGCATAAATTTGTTTCAAGTAGCCATCAAGTTAGTGGTGGCATTACTTGCCCTGCTATCTTTCATCTTATAATTTCGCATGGCAACCTAAGTTATAACATAACCTGCAAAAATATCTGAGCATTTTCAAAAACGTCAGAGTAAATTTACATGAATTTCTTTGTCTCTAAAAAGATGTGTATTATTGTGGTACTACCCTGGGGCATACCCCTTTTATGTGTATCATCTGTTTCACTGATTGTTTTTATAGACAAATATATATATACATAATGGTATGATTCGCACATGTTTGATACAATTGTGTATCTGCATTGTGAAATGAAGCTTAATATCGATTAATAAGCTTGTTATTTATTTTCAAAATTCCCTACGATGTAGGTTTTTATAAATGATTTACTTGGATACCGTTGTAATTCAAGTCCTGTCTGGGTCGGTTCCGGTTTCATGATCAATATTTTTCTGTCGTAAACGAGCTTTTCTCGGCCTGGTAATTCGTGAAGACAGTCACGTAAACAGTCGCACATACGTGCAAGATTGAATTCTATTGAAATATTCAACTTGTTTACGCTTGACCTTGACGCAAGGAGTTTAACAAGGCTTTTACACAAAAAATATTAATAATTATCGTTTTAAATTGCGTAATATTTAAATCTTACTTTTGCGTTATAACACTTAACTAGGAATGCTTATTTCGATGAAACAGACCACGAATGAAATTACTGTAAACTTTTAGTGAATATCAAACATCACTTTTGTAAATCATTTTTTTTTAATGTTCATCAAGGTTATTTTTTGTATCGGGGAAAATTAAAACCAGAAATAGCTCACGGATGTTTAAAATATCAGGACTCTAATATGACGTTATTTAAATACGCAAAACCTCATGACGTAAAATGCAGTGATGTAATATATGAACGTTGCAGGAGTCACGTAGTGAGCTCAGTAGGAGGATCAAAAACGGGGTGGGACAGGTCAATGACTGGACCAAGAATGCCGCCGCTCATTGTATAATGGTTTGCAATTACGTTCGGGCTTTATGCAACATTCAAAATATCTAGTTTTCACTACCTTAAAATTATTTCAAGTCAAGTCAAAATTCATTTATTCATATAGGTAACATAATGTACACTTATGAACGTCAAAAAAAAAAATTACATGGATCTAATTTTACATTTACTGCCAGTTCTCAAATCAAGGGCGTAGAACGGAAGAGAAGAACTGGCAATAAACTCTCCGCCACTCTTTTTAATCGCCAATTTTTTTTACATAATGTTTGTAAGGAGCTGCAACCATTACACCATGTTCCGTATGACATGTTTGTAGTAAATAATCATCTATTATTTGTATGTATAAAGAACGTCAGATATTAAAGGGATAACTTTACGACTGATTAACGCCCACTTCCCAATAACTTATCTCAATTTTTGACCATCTGATATAGATGTCTTAATCCAAATATTGATAAAAGTGTGCCAATAACCAATCGACGGATTGTAATAGCCATCGGTGGATACAAGTGGATCGACAGACCTTTGTATGAAAATGACAGTTCAACTGTGACAATATCCTATCTTAAGATTTTTATTTACACCAGTTTCTTAAATAATTAAAAAGCTATTTGATATGTTTCAGACATAGTATGTTTTAATATTATTTGTACGCTTTCATTTACTTTATTTGGTTAATATGTATTATCAAATATTAGTGTAATGAGCGAAAATATTGCATTCTATCCGTCGCAAAAATGGATTGTCTTCGTATTGCAGATAAGACTGTCACGGTCTGATCTCAGATAGTGGATTCATTATTGGGTTCAGTCAAAATGAACATAATTAGGTTAAAAACACGAAATAACTCATAAAGCACGTCAATTGAAAAACACTAGTACATAAACATATTTACAATTAATCGTTTTATAGGCGTGAAAATATTAAATAACCGTGGCGGATATGATGAGTGTAACTATGGCTGTTCTTGATAATACGTTTAGATCAGAAAAATACGTCTTTAATAACGTAATCACTAAATAGTATAAAACAAAGCCGCTTTCTCTGTCCTTATGTCCCTTTGTATGCTTAAATCTTTGAAACTACGCAACGGATTTTGATGCGGTTTTTTTTAATAGATAGAGTGAAAGGGAAAGGTTTATATGTATAATAACATCCATTAAATAGTGGAGAAGTACTGTTATTTTTGAGGTTTCTAATGTGATGTCGTAAATAATTACATTTTTTTCACTTACATTGCAAACGCAGGCTGAACCCTACGAGTTTTATCAAAATAATGTACTAAGTATTGTACACATTAAAAAGGTCTACAGAAAAGTCCGTGATGGTATATGTCGCGTATATTATCGGAGCTTTCCAGCGACGGAAATAACAATACATAATAAAAACCTGCTTTTCATTTTCAGCATTGCACCTGTGCGAAGCTGGGGCGGGTCACTAGTAGTAACTAATCTAAATTTAAGTTTCGTGTTCGTGTGTTTCGTCCTCTCGATACACCATGCATACCATTATTCCATTTGTCCCTCCATTCCGTAAAACACGTTTTGGTCAAAGCTCACCGTTGTCTAGATTAAGTATTCTGATAAACGAGTTAGGTCTGGATATCCATAGTTGCTCCCCTCACACTTTAAAAGCGTGCCTACCCTAGTATGGATAGCTTGTATCGACAGATGGCTATTACATCCGTCGATTGGTTATTGGCACACGTTAATCAATGTTTGGATGAGATGGATCAAAAATTTTGAATTATTGTATGTAAAGGGAGGATAAAACTTGCTGAGTTTCTTGCCCGTTCTTCTCAGAACAAGACCTCCTGGTAGTCTTGCGAACGGATGGCGTAGTTTTGCTCTTTCGCGAATTTTGTAAACGTTTTTGACATTCATAAGCATGCGTTAGGTCGCATCTAAACTGAATAAATAAATTTTGATTTGATTTGAATGGATTGAGATAGGTATTCGTTTTGAGCGTAAGTTTAACTGAAAGTGCCTGTAAAAAGAGTTGTATCATTATAGAAAAATAAAATGATGATAAGTTCATTAGTACAGTATTGTTCGCCTTGGCTACATCGTGCTAATCTCTTCTGAGGTCGTAAGGACGATCTCCGGTTGTGCACAAATGTAGGTTTCTATTTGCGCATTTTACATTCGCTCGAACGGGGAAGGAAAACATCGTGAGGAAACCGGGTTGTAATAGACCCGAAAAGTCGACGTGTGTCAGGCACAGGTGGCTAATCACCTACTTGCCTTTTAGATTAACAAAAATTTATGAAACAGATACAGAAATCAGACCTAACAAGGTTGTAGCGCCACTATTTATCCGTTATTTGACAAAAACATTTCAGGAAAATGGTATAAATTAATGGTAATTTACTGTAATTTGTACTGTAATGTGACAAGAATACAATAATTTTGCTATTCTTATAAAAACACTTTTAATTAATTTAACAATTCAATCGTAAGCGTAGTTTTTATAATAACAAAAATATCTGCGATACAGACATTTTTTAAAACTACCCACCCTTATACAATTATAAAAAAGAATTACGTGACCATTGCACCAAAGGGTAGGGATTATTACCAGGATTTCGCTTTATTTCATCAGCAAACGCGCATGCTTAGTCATCGGTCCATAGAATCATTTTGTAAGGCATTTCGGTGCTCAATGCACTATTGTAGTGTACAAGGAATATTGTGAAGACGTTTAGTTCAGTCAAAATTGTAAGTACTTTGTCTTGTTGTAATTATTGTACTCGCCATTCAGTACAATAATTGATACATACTGATACACTTGTCTTGATGTGTATTTTAACAACGTAGATTTAACGAACTATTATTATCTATACGTATAAAGTGAACAATTGTTAAATATTTCTATAAGTGTCTGGACTCCATCTAAAGTACACGGTCCATCAAATAAGGGTATTGAATTACGCCAAATTGTGAAGCGTCGCGGTTGGCTTCCAATATGTCTGATTGATTAAATTGTATTTCTACCGCTTTTGAGCGCTTTACTTGCGTCGCCTCTATTAAAAGCATTACTTAGGAATTATTCCTGTGTTGCTTCTGTCCAGAGTCAAAAGAAAACATACCATGGCAACAACCAGTAAAGTACGATTTTTATCACTTATTTAATATTTTGTTAAATATAATATTGATAAGGGTTATAGAAGCACACAAAAGGAACTAATTGAAATTCAACGGCTCCTTAATGAAAACAAGTGTAAAACATCAATAGTTGTAATCTTTATTAATAATACATTTGTGTTACCTTATTAAATTAAGTCTTTATTTAGGGTCGAGTCGCGCAAATTTTATACACAATATTTGAGGATACAGACTCAGAATTGTGTCCGTTTTATCACAAAGTTAATGCGTGTATTTTTTGCCTGTTGCTTGTGATGAAAAAGTGTTTTTGACATACTAAATAAATCTTAATAAAATTAAAATTTCGTTTTAACGCACTTACGAAAAATTCCAATATTGATTGACTGATGACGACACTATCGCAAGTATGTATTAGCTATTTATTTAAAACTGCTTAGTAGCTATGAGAATTATGATTTCACACCAGTCATGTATTGCTAACGTTTTTTGATTATTTTCCAATTCATATTCAATATTATAATTCTGTTTGAGGTATTTTCAGTTACTATCTTTGTTTGCGAATAAATTTAAGTTGAAAGATATTTAATAATTAATGAACATTACCAATGGTGTCTGATAGAAAACCAGTTTTGGTTATAGCGATAGTGCTATCATTACCCTATTATTATTGTCTCAATGGTTTATCTGCTTGATGGTTGTGAATCCTCGCATATAACTAACCCACTTGAGTGACAATCACTTGATGGGTTACTGATGTCGAGTCAACCTGTCCGTGATACCACCGGCGGAACGCGAACCCTGTTATCTCATAGCGTGGCTGGCGAATGAACGGAGCGGTAATCGTCGAATATTTATCAGCGCCTCGCCTCGCCGTGTATTTAGTTTGGTCGCGTCACAACTGCGCCGTCGTCACCGCCAATCGCAGCTCGCATATCATTCGCGCCACGGACTCCGTTCACAGCGTACCTGTGCGTACAGCCTAAAACCGGCGAACTCCAAACTCGATCAGCTGTTCGCTCTGAAACTCCTCGCAAACTTTGATGTTCAGTTAATCAAAATGGTAAGAAGTGTTATTGCGCGTCAGTGATTGTGAAAAGTGTAATGACGGTGTTGTGTTGGCACTTGGCATCGCGTGTTTGTTACCTAATCTCTCGTACAGTTGGATATAAATTATTAATTAGTGGATACCAATAATACATACACGTATATCGGATTTCGTTTGTGCATCGATAGAACAATAGGTACATTAGTATGATGTGATCGTGTTTGGTTGTGATGTGTAGGTAGAATTTACGTTTAATAGCCTGTGGGGAATTTTGTTTTTCTTGCAATAAATTAGCGAGCTGCATCGGTGGTTGAATGCCGAGCATTACGGCCGCATCTTTAGTTGCGTTTTGTGAGATCATCTAAAATTAGTTCTGGCGTCCCCCGCCGCCTTCAATTGTTACATAACGCGCCACCAGCTCGGCCTTGACTCCCGCGCCGGTCTCAGCGCCATTTTCTTACTGATGTTTAATGTCTAAATTGTAATTAATATACATTGTGTTGTTAAACTTTTCCACTTCATTCTTATCAATTTTGCTTTTCAAACTCATCTTCTTGATTGCATATCTTATGGGTATCAAAAAGATTTAGCGTAGATATTTATTGCGATAATCATTACTATACACAAGTCTAGTTTTGCTAAAATTATATGCGTACATCGAACTTATAAGTTTTAAATTGTTTTAGTATTAAAATATTATTCATTTGTAATTTTTTTGTTTGTTGGTAAACTGGCCGTAATTTTCGATTTTTGTTTCGTGATAACTTTTGAAATTTCTTATTGACTATGTTTTCACTTTCTATAACAACATAAGAGATTTCAAGGCTGTGCCCTCGACCGTGGAGATGTAATTATTATTGTTGAATTCCCGCTCATCGCTATCACGGCCAAGGTCGGAGTAGCATCTGCTCTAAACATACATAGGCGAAAAAATTTCAAATATATATTTCGATTTGTTTTGTTTTATATTAGAATCTAACGAAGAAAGCCAAGTTGTGAGTAAATTCAAGTTTGTGTACTTTAACGGTATTTTGTTATAAAATCTACCGGCAATCGATACCTCGTGTTGTTACTGCGCGCGCATTCAGTTTCACTAGCTTTCTGGTGAATGGCCGCCCGAAGGAAACTTGGGATGTTTGGCTTCGGCAGGGGCAGGCAAGGTCGTACTTACTATGATCATTGCGTCTCGTTCAAACCTAGCACAATATCCTTCCCTCTCATTCGGATAAATTCACTTTCGGAAAAGCGTAAATGCAACGACGTAACACACCCGGGGTCATGATACGACCATTACGATGAATCGGCGAAATTGTAATGTCGTAATAATTCGCCGACGAATTCGATAAAAATATTGATGTTACTATGTAGATCTCATACGTTATGAATACTATGCAAGCGGAAATTTACATATTAATTTATAGAGGTTAATGAAAACTTGAACTGGGGGTGTCAACAACATATTATTGCGCGGCTATTGATAGATAAATTCTTATTCAAATCACTGACGTTGAATATACTCCCTTAGATTCTTGGGTTATCTCACCACTTGACATTTGTTAATTAATCCAACAATAATGTTAACGCTGATAACTATCCTGCGTATTAAAGTTAACAATTCCGCTGTGGCTGTGTGTTCTATTCTCTGTTGTACCGCCGACCACGCCTGTAGTTCCTATAAATCTCAGAAACTTATCGCAATAATTATCCAGCGGAAAGGATCGAAATCGAGGTATTGTAAAGCGGTATCCAAATGATTTAATGTTGTAATTAATGTATTTCATAAATTAATATATAAATTTAATCTTCAGTTTTTACTTTATTACGTGCGATCGTTATCAGGCAGTTTGATCGTTGTCCTTGAATACTGTTGACTGATTACTTGTCTGCACTATAAACATGTTCGTTTTTACTATACTTGTGTTTACTATTCTCACCTACTGTTTCTATGTATGTGAAACTAATTAACAATGGACTATTATCGGCCACTGCTAGTATGCATACGTATTACCGTCTATTAATTAACACGTTTTTTTCACAAGCCAAAGCCGATAGACCAGATTATATTGTGTTTCTTTTCGTCATCTATATGTTCTGATTTCTTCTCAGCGGTATCGAGTGCAAAGATGAAGTATTCGCTGCACACCAAGTGCAGCTTGCGGACCTAAAACCAGTTGTGACTCCAATCGCGACTAGAATAGCTACTGCGCCTACCTGTGTATCTGAACCGGCTAACGGCGCCATTGTGGCTGCAATCCTCCCCGAGGAGGAACGCCCAATACCTGTCACAGAGCTCATTTTCGCACCAAGAGAGAAAGAAATGAACAAAGGCTATCTCACGTTCTCCCAAAACGAGGGATTTACAAGTGAGTGGAACTTGAAACGCGACAGCTTAGGTACCATTGCTTGCTTTGCTTCATGCATATACATGATCTATCTATAATTATATACTTACGTTATTTACTTCTTGCAGTGCTAAAAGACGAGCCCGAGGATCTGACTCATTTGGCTCCCACGGCTGGTGACACTTGTATTCCCTTGGAAAACAGTCCTTTTGATATGTTTGACGAGTTTATATTGAACGACAATTATTGTAGTCTACTCGGCGATGATCTAGCAAATGGATCACCCGTAGATTCTTTGATAGCAGACTCTTTGCTGTCATCGCCTGAACGTCAGGTAATAAAAGGGACAGTTTAGTGGAATTTAAATAATTATTACTTTAAGTTACTTAATTTTTAAAGTTTGGTCACTTTTAAGGAAAATGAATCAACCGGTGAACAGTCCTCGTTATTAACGGAATTATCGTTAGATGCGTATGACAGCGCAAGGTCGGACAATGATATTGATGATGGCAACTCTCCATTCATTCCGATCAATGATGACTTACCTATTCTGGAACCGGCAGTCATGTGGGGTGCTTTACCAGACAGTGTCAAACAGGCAAGACCCCAGCCATCCGAGCCACAGACGTCAGCACCGGCGTTACAGCGTTTGCTGGCCGCTCCCCCTACCGGACCACCTCCACAAGATCTCATCACAAATATTTATTCAGATCCAGGTTGACTATACTTCTTTCGTGCATACGTTTGTGTGATCTCGTTCATGTATTTAATTATCCATGTGTTTTAGGACTTATACCAAATAAGAGTATATCCACATGGGACACGGGTGTAAAGAGGGTTCATAAGCAAGAGGAGGAGCCATGCTCGAAGCGTGCAAAGCGTAGCCCTTCCCCCGCTCCCGCGCCCACCTCACAATCATCATCGAGCGTCCTCATGAACCTTCTGGTGAGCGGCTGTGATGTCGACGCTGGATACATTTGTATGGTTCAGTGTCGACCTCGCCAAAAGGCGAAAGCATGAGATGCACGCGTCTCTATAAAAAAACTGTGATAATGTGCGTCCAGTGTTTAACGGTTGCCTCTTGCAATATCAGGAATACGAATTTTTTAATCCGGTGCCGTCATAAATTGTGATATTGTTTAGACACGATCTAAGTTACAATCGGGAACAGTGCTGTGCATAGAGGCAATGGAATGAAAAAAATGGGACTTTCTTTTTTAGCTAAGTTTATTCCTTGCAGGCTTGTAATCTCTGCCTCTGTGGCTAACGATGCGAAATAAATTTAATGCAAATTTAGTATTGTATTTAAGGTTAACGCGCGCATATCTTTGTGGTTATGAGGAAAATTGAGCTGTTTATAGATTTATTAAGTTACCGTGCGTAAAGTACGCACGTCTTATGTTTCTTATAACGATTAGATGTAGGTTTAGTTGACCGTTGCTCGTTATTTATTTTAGCTGGGTAAGATTAAGTTTGTTTTTATCGAGTCTATTGAGTCTATAGTGTAACATACGTTGTCTATTCAGAGTTTATACTAGGTTTTAGGCAGTTCGTGAACAAGATTTGTTAGTATATTGTTGTCACTGCCAAATGATATGAAGTACAATTTAGAACAAATCTATGGACCTCCTAACAATAGGTTTTATTAATGTAACGTATACAGTTTGCGCCTAACTTCATGACAGACCATTGAAACGCGACACAATATAATTGTTTTAAAGTGAGGCGCCATCTGTAGGACGTTTTAGCACATATACGTTTCGACGCCACAATTTTTCATATTATGTGCATCGAGTTAGTATTTTTAAATAAACATTCATATGCAAATACTTT
This sequence comes from Pieris mannii, assembly GCA_028984075.1. Classification (NCBI taxonomy): domain Eukaryota; kingdom Metazoa; phylum Arthropoda; class Insecta; order Lepidoptera; family Pieridae; genus Pieris; species Pieris mannii. Next base: position 12,116,963 of record CM054776.1, on the reverse strand, counting down.
GTTATGAATACATTTTGTAGTCTAAGTGTTATTTTCAACGAAATGGTAATACATAATAAAATGAAAATATTTCGACAGTTTTTAGCTGAAATGGTGCACATTTTATTTTACCCTATCCCTATTTCCCAACGCTCAGGTTGTACCATAAGACGGGACATGACAGCAGTACCTCTGTAAAAATCGATCGATTTGAGTAAATAATTGCCGCGATTTTAACTAAATATCGATATTGAGACGTAGCTTAGTAGAAGCCTGGTGCTGTCAATTTACTGGTAGAACCCGAGCATATAAGAGTGTTAGCTTTAGACCTCAAACTAAATGTGTTACATAATATTATCTATGGCGATAACATTTATTAATGTTATTCAAGTTATGAATGTTTTTATTGATTTGAAGTTTTGTAAAATTATTTTATTAATTTATTTATTTACACTTCCATACCATAATATACAAAATCATACATATAAAAAAGCAGGTAACATAAGTTATAAGCAACGGGCGGCCTTATCGCTAACAAGCGATTTCTTTGAGGCAACCCTAATATGGAACAATATAAAAAGAAACATCCACAGAGAGTAAAGTACAAGAAGTGCATAATTAACAAAAATATACTCAAAATAGTATGTTACTATCACTACAATTAAATAAAATATAAATACTAATATGTATAAACAAAAACAATATTAGTAGCTAATTACGAGGCAGAAGAAAAATTATCAAAAAGAATATTATTATATAAATTTAAAAACCGCTCGTCTGATATCAATTTTTAACTGCATTCGATACGGATCTTTAGATCTTACGTTAAATATATAAGGTATATACATAGACCACAGACCTTAATTTCTACCCTTACATATCTCACTGGGTTCATGTAACCATAGACTACTCCCATATAAGGCTTACTATAAAATTAGTGATTATCTAGTTGATAAAAGGGCCTGGGACTAGTGCTGGGCAGGCTACTTCTAATTAATTTGCTATATTTGTTTTAAATATTGTAGTATTGTTTGATGATTTGCTTTTTTAAAAGAGTACCGAGAATTTTTTACGCCGGCTGTTTCTCTCGGCCTACACCCTCTGTCTTCTTTGCCGATGAGTAGGGATCCCTACAGTTTCGAATTTAATGACGTGGAATAAGTGATACCTAGATGATCTTATGTTCCAAAATAAACGTATTTTATTTAGATAAAGCTTTTAAACTGCCCTTACGTTACATTTTGATTGACAACATTTAAACGTAACGGAAATCAACTTCAACACTAAAACAATTTAAATCCGAGACTTGTTCTTGAGATGCATTTTGTCAAGCTCTTTTTTAATAACTTTTCGTGCTAGAACCCCTCGGTCGGCGATGCATTTGCGTCATACCATTGTATTTGAATATTGTTTCGACGCTGTTTTCGAACGGTGAAAGAAACAACTATTGATTATTAAACGGTTTAAATTAATAATAATTACCGTCTATTCATTTAGCACTTTGCTCAATTGCAATAAATGTTATACATTATTTTAACTCGGGTTCATACACAATTACCAATACTTAAATAAGTAAGAAAACCGGTATGGCTCACCAAAAACGAATAATTACATGCTTTCTTGTTAAGAAAAATTATCAAGAAACGTGGGTTTCGAAAAGAACGTCGAAAAAAATAGCAAAAAATGTCAATGGACACCAACATTGTCGGAAGGTATGCCTTTGTCTTGAATGACCTTAAATCTAATTGGTTCCAAATAGTGGTTGTTCGCGTCAAAATATGTTGTGGAACGACCCGTATGTCAAAAACATATCTATTGTATGATATTCGGAAGTCATAGTTGACTTTGAACTACGCAAGGTTTCGTATTAAAACCTTATCATTTATAAGCATAAAAATGGCTGCCCCGACTGCGAAAATAGAACACATTATCGTCGACTGTTGTTTAGGCACATTTATTACATGAATAATTCAGGAATGGATAGAAGAATCGGATTATCTGAACTATACTGAAAATATTGGAAATAAAATTTGAATTAAAACAAAACATTTGGCAGTTAAAAAGAGTGGCGGAAAGTTTATTGCCAGTTCTTCTCTTCCGTTCTACGCCCTTGATATTTTCGTTACTACTGTGTTACAAACTTGTAAGCCTTCTAGTAGTGTTAAGTTAGTGCTAGCCCGTTAGCTGTATAAAAAACTGTAATATATCATCTCATAATTAACTTGTTGTCTGGGTGTGTTATACCCTCCTAAATTTATGGGTCCATGCTGACCGTTTTGATCCGGCCCTCGGTGTCATTTCGCATTGGGTGGTTTAGAACCAAGATTGAAGAATTTCTGTTGCTAGCTTTACAAATGGAGATTAGAATAACATTCTGTATAAAACCAACTGGGGATTTGGGACAATATCGATGATTTTGTTGTCATAATTACGGGAGGTAGGGTGGGTTATAAAGCCGGAAATATTGCGGAAATGTTAGCGCTTTAGTGATACACTTTGTATAAATAAAGTATTTGATCAAAAGTATTTTTTAAACGAACCATCGTAAATTTTCACTCGGATTTTAATTTTGAACTAATTTTAGCTGTGGCAACAGTGGTTTGGCAAGTGGTGTATTTTTATTTGTCGATTGAAAGTCAAAGGATATTGTTGCTTTCCAGATATCAAGCGACTATTAAAACATAATAATATTTATTATCTTAAGGAATTTAGTAATATTAGAATTTAGAAGCCATTTTTATATAATTAAAATGTGTTACCGTCACATACATTTGTATTTATTTTAATAAATTATATCCATTGCTAACGTAATTCACGTCGTAGTGAATAAATTAACTCGAAAGATATATTTTAAACGCTAAAAATTTTTAACTTGCTTTCTGGCAATATGAATGCTCATGGGCTCATCGCTCAACATTAGTTTATGCCCGTTTTATAAAAATATCAAATTTAAATAATATAAAACCATTAATAAAACGTAAATAATATATTATCAAATCTAATCGTTCACGTATAACTATCTTAAGGCGACGCAATAAAGAAACAATATAGCTTTATTAACATTAATTGGTAGTTCAAACAACAGCGATTCAATATCTCATAAATGTTAGATTTCAATAAATGATTGTCCGCTTGGTTGGTACTATTAACACTTATATCACAGGATTCTTGATATGGGTAAGGCATCCTCAAGAAACTTAGTTATATAAAAATGCTAATCCTATAAATTATCGCTTTAGAAGTCAATTAAAAGCAGAAAGCTGATCACTTAGTTAGCTTTTATTTAATTAATATATGAAATTGAGCTATACCTTTCCAATCAACTTATTAATACGATTAAAATCATGTTAGCTTTTTTCATAACCGTCACGAAAAGTAAACCACAGATTGTTTAATGAAAAAATAGATAAATCAAGAACAATATAATAATAATAATTTTAATCTATGTAATCTGTTTTGGCTTTTTGTATTGTATTAGTATTTTGTATAATAATATGTATTAATTAGTAAGCTGTTAGATTACTTATAATTAAATAAATAAATAAATAAATATAACATTCTAATGATTTATTTTTAAGTCCGTCCAGTAGTTTTTGAATTCATTCGTTACATACAATCATTATAATAGGATAGATTTTAGATATAATAAATCATTTTTCAGCGTAAAACAGAATCTTTAGTTAAAATATTATGATTTACTCTTTATAATTAAAGAAACACACTTTTTTACGGATTATAGTTATGTATTATTGTATTTAAACTTATAATTATTTAGACATAATTTTAAATTTAACCGTAACCGTTTCTAATTTCTTTATAATTAGTTTAAAGGCATCTCTTCTTTACGTTAGCACCAAAATATTGGTTTAAATAATCGTCCATAGAATGTGGTTCGCATTTAAAAAATCTCCGGGAATTTCTACAAAAAACTATATATCAATGTAAAAAATAAGTATTTTAAAGGAACGCACTAATAATATTCTTCACTTTATCAATTTACACTTATCTATAATATAATATAACATATTTTATTTTATTTATTTATACTGATGAAATCGCTCCACAATACACCATTGTTGGATATAAAACGGAAGAAACTAATCACATGATAAGAAAAATGTCATGTGATTTAGTGGACGTAGATTTACAATGGGGAGGGTCTACGTATCATGGGACCGATAGGATGGGCACAAATTGGTACAACACCGCAATCATAATAAATGTTTACGAATGCTCTTGTCTCTTGAACCCTATTGAACTTTGAATTCATTGTAAGTCGCAGTACTAAAAGTTTTCTTTGAGAAATGTTAGACCGCGTATCAGGGTATGATACTTCTTCCTAGATAATAGTGAAGAATCAAATTCTTAGGGGTGTATGAATACGTATAGGTTATGAAGAGATCTATATACGTACTATTATTATTACAAATACCACGCCTAACAAAGTCTAACGAGCTGGAAACATTCACAACAAAATGACGATATCTGTTACGTATTTTCTTGCTGTATTTTAGACAAACAAAGCTAATACTCTTTCCTCATTGATATCCTTAAAATCCCTTGTGCACCGTTTTACGCAATTAACAGAAAAACCAATACCGTTGACTAATATATTATTTTATGTTACAGGATATGGAACGGGCGAGGCAAGAGAGGATTTCAACAAATTATCGTCTTGTCCCAAATCCACAATTATCCGTCCCGAACAGAAATATCCCGATTCCTGTCATAAACATAATACAAGCGAATAAACAGGGCGCACATGCCCCAATTATACGCTCAACTCAAAGTGCTCCGATGTCTCCATTGAGTCTTAATATAGGCCAGTACTCCATGCCATGCAGTCCGAATTACAGCCCCGTTGGTAGTCCAATGAAAGTTCATTCCACGCCTCAGTCGTTATCTCCTGCGAGTAGCTACACCTTCAGCCCCGGTAGAATTGTGTCTCCAACTGGTGCGCTGCAAGGCTACGACCCGTACCTATCAAATAAAATGCAAGTCAGCCCTGGATTCCCCATGCAATCCGAAATGCTTCTTGATCCAAACGTGGGCCTCGCATCGAATGACTTTTGGCCTGATACGGACGTAATTCAGAACACTAGCGATCTTCTGACTGCTTTTGATGATGTAAAATTAGTTTAGGATGTTAGAGGCGTGTGATCTTTATTGGGTTTGTGTGGAATGCATTTTCAGTTTACACAAACATTCCAATGCACTAAAGCCATGATGAGAGGGCCATTTTAACTGTCAGATTTAAATCAAGCATTGCTGTATGAAGTTAATGCATTTCTTTGGCAATATTTTGACCTTCATACATTGGCTTAGTGGTCTTCTCATCGTGTCTCCAGTAAATAGATGTCACTCGATTGTGGGAGGGTCGTAATATGCTTCCGAAACCAAAATGGGTTCCAAATGAAATATCTTGGCACAAAGATATTTCAATAAAATCTATACGTTTTGAAAAAAATTATAAATTTCTTACATTAATGTGGGACTTTTTTTGGTTGTAAAATAATTTAAGATAAGTACATAGTAGAATACTATATGTTATAAGCAAGGTACACCGGCAAGACCGTATAACTATTACTCTGAAAATATATAGAAATGTACTAAAAAAATAATACTAAAAAATCCGATGGAACATATTACAGTCTTTGAAATCATTGGAAGCGCTCGTGTCTTATTACCGACATTCATAGTTTCCGGCTAAAAAGCCGATCATTTACTGGCTTATATAAATGCCCGATTATTCCCTCAGCCCTTATAAAAGTTAAATCTACCTGATTCCATTTAACTAAAGTGCTCTTTCATCTCTGTCTATCATATTGTATTGAAGCTGTGATTAAAAGAGACAGCTTAGTAATATAGTTAAAACGGTCTAATTAGATTGATTTAGACGCATGAAAATCATAATGTATATGGTCATATAGTCATATGGTCTTGGGGGCGAGACTTGTGATAATTAAAACTAAAGTGGGCGAATGGTGAAAAGCTAAATGTTAAATATTGGTTATATATTTTCGTTCAATAAGGCTTAGCAATAAGAATATATCACCAATTATGTTGTTAATAAGTAAGATCAAATATACTCAGTTAAAAGTAAGAAGTATTTTCTTTTACTAGAAATAATTTCAGTCACAGATGACTGAAATTATTTCTAGTAAAAGATTTATTTTCCTTAAACGTTCATGCCTACTATGCCAATGTCTATACTGCTTACGTATTACGGAACGTAATCTGTAATTAAAAAACAACGAGGATTGTCTGAGAATAGTTATTGTAAATTGTCTGACAGTTCTAAGCTCATGTAAACACATTTTTAACTAAAGAGCGGCTAATTTAATCGGAAAATTTAAAAACACTGACAATTGACATCTTGTGAGGGTGAGAACACCAATACGTTTCGTTAAACGTAAGCTTTCAGAGCCTTTATACCTCAACGGTAACTAACATATTGACAAATAACATAATTTAATCATTGTATTTGGGGTTTCGTGTACAGACGTACCAATTGTTTCTCTCGAATATTTTTCATTTCACGTAATTTTAGTAATAATTAAATTAATTAATTTGCTATATGATTTTATATCCCTTTCCATTAAAGTACAATATAAAATAATTTCCAAATGCAATTCATCATTTTAAATAAATCGTATTGAGTTTTAAATTTTAAGTAGATTTAGATAGAGATAGTGTATGTTTCATTATTTTATTTTTATCTTTTGAAATCCATAGTCTATTTCAGAATAATTTAATTTTATGTTTTTTAAACTCATTTTCACACATACTGTGCCATAGTATTTATGGTGATATCTACACACTATTTAATAGTTAATGTAATGTATTAAAATTAATCAAATGTTGAATGTGCATAAAATCATTATTTTATATATTTTGATAATAAATTTCTGTCATATACATGATTTTGTTTTACTTGAGTATCCTTGCGTAGTAAAATGGACCCTATAATTAAAATAAAAAATATATAGATTTTACGTACTTTTTGGCTTTGTTCATATTATGTGATCTGTTTCTATTGATAAAAATATATATATATTAAATAGCTAAGACTGCTATACTCTTACAGCGCCATCTCGTTATTGTTATAAAAACTACATAGAAGTAAATAGAGGACGTCATTACCTTAAAAAAAACTTTTTCTACGGACAAAAGGTATTAGATTTTACAATTGCCTTGTAAAAATACAAATATAGTTATAAATCTTCGGAGTAAATATAGATTTTTTTGTATTAATGGGCACTGTTAGTTATAATAATTTGACGATTGACCCTTGTGACGTTATCCGACTATCCCCACATTAGCACCCGGTAATATCCGTCAGCTGTCAATCGTGAACCGATAGCAAAATAACGCGAAGTGCGAACGAGCTACTACTATCGAAAAAACGAGACTTAATTAATTCAAATTAAGTTCAGCTGTATTTATTTATCAACACATTTGTAAAATGAAGTAGAGCTTAACGTTGTTAAAACGCGGTAGCTAGTAAAGTGTATGTTATCCGTTAATCGCTTCAATGGCTTCTACTCCTAAACAAGTGAACGGCAATGCATCGCCGAGCAACGGTCCTCTGGGAAAGCGAAAAAAATCCAAAGGAAGTAAAAGTTCCTATTTATCGAAATGGCTGGATAAAACAATGCATCATATTCAGGAATCCGCTCCAGATGGATATGAGAATCAACGAACGAATTTGAATTGGTCTATGTGTCCGTCACCAATTGTACCAGGATACGATTCCCATCGCTTAATGTACGGGTCGAATGAACCGATGTCCTTACCAACCTTGCCCATGCACTACAACCCTATGATGCACCATTATCCGGAATACAGGCCACAGCATTTTGAAAACAAGAGTATTCAGGTGCATCGACCTAGAATACGCCGGAGGAGTAAAAATAGAGCAGAAGAACTTTCGAGTATATCAGCAGATGTAGCTAATCAAAATTACATGCAACCAAAGAATTTTTCTGACAGCCAAGACTTCGCAAGCTTGCCACCCATTGTTACATCTACTGGTGACACAAATTCAAATAGTGATTTGCTTAATGATAAAGAAGATGGTAGTAATAATAGACGGTATAGTGATCCTTGTATGCGAGGTATACAAGGTACGGACGAACAAGCCAATGGAGACTCAGGCTCTGAATCTAGTTCTGGTGTGTCTGGAAGTCAGGTTGGAAGTAGACTTTTGTCATACTTGCTTGACCAGATAACATCATTGAAAATGGTTAATGAAAGATTGAATAAGGAATTACAAGAAACAAGAGGTAAGTTAACTGAGATTTGGAATTGTTACAAGTTTGATATAATATATTTCATTGATAATTAATATCAACTGATAGTCAGATTAGCATAAATATGCTGATAATTTATTTTATAAATTTGTAAGTATGGTATCTAAAACTTATTTAGCACTAATTGTCATCTTAGGGAAACTCGGCGAACAAATTACCTTAAAGAATTTTACAGTTAAATGATAAACAACTTGGTAATTGGCTTATTGTTACTTAACCTAGATTCACACTGTTTATAATTAGATTTACAATTTTTTATAAGTACATTGATTTCACTATTCTTTCCTCTAACATTATCAAATTGCCTTTAAAAATTTTTAATTTATCTTAACATTGCAACTTTTTAAATTTTGTCACATGCATCATGTTAAAATGAAAGCTTTCTTCCATTTCACTATGTATGCACAGATTTTTCCTATATGCTCCATATTGTTATTAATTTATTTGTATAAAATAAAAGTAGAAAAATACCATACTGAATAATTACTGTTCAACTGTAGACAACATTAACGCCTACAAAATGAGATCATTTTATATTATGATAATATATTAATACGAAAAACATCCTACACATTGCCTTGTGAATCATATTACTTAAATTTTGACCAAGTTATTGTTACTTATCCTTGAAGTGTCAACGGTATGTTATTTGTATTGAAATTTGAAAACTTATTTTTAAATTCACCTGTTCCCTAGATCATGTTTCTCACCTGTCTGACATTGTACAATTTCAATAGTACAAGTTGTTTATATAAACTTACACCTGTTACTTTGAGATCATGTAGTTACTAGTAAGCGAGCCACTCCATAGTCTATACTACTTTATATATAACTATAAAAAGTACTGTTTAAGTTGCCGAAATTAGTTAAAACTGCGGAGCCGTGTACGTTATTTTTTCGCTTTATTGTCCTAGCCCGCAATATCTTCGACCATCAGCATCATACGTACCGACCTTTCTAAAAAAATCCGTTCTTTTGTTTACAAATTGGAGTTTCTTGAGCGTGATTTCGCGAGATATCGCGAGATATGATTAAATTAAGTAAAAAAATACAACATAATTACTGATGCACCAAAAGACGTCAGGTGAAAATAACAGACGCAATAGCGTTCAAATAAGAATTGTTTAATGTAATTACTAACGCTCTAACCCAATAACCTATCTCATTTCATTTTTGACCGTCTGAGATAGACCTCTAAATCCAAAAAAAGTGTGGTAATAACCAAGCGGCGGAATCGGTGTAATAGCCATCTGCCGATTCAAGCTATCGATGGTAAGTCGGATCGGTGTATGCGTACGTATGAAAATGACAGTTCAACTGTGCCAATATCCTATCTTAAGATTTTAACTTACACCAGTTTTTAAAATAAATAAAAAGCTATTTGATATGTTTTAAACATAGACATGTATTTTTAATATTATTTGTACGGTTATATTTACTTTGTTTGTTTTATATTGATTATCTAATATGAGCGAAGACATTGCATTCTATCCGTCGCTTAAAATGGATTGTGTTCGTAGGGTTTGGTTATTGGGATGCAGATAGGAGATCGATCTGCTGTCACGGTATGATCTCGGAATGTTTTCAATCTGAGATTATGGATTTATTATTGGGTTCGGGCGTTAGACTAGTCTGAAATATACTTTTTTTCTGATGCAGATCTTTGTTTGAATGTCGTTACATAGACCTAAAAAGATTAAACATCTCATTTAATGAAACATATTGTGTAAAAGAAGCATTAATTTTTCAAATATTTTCAGCTGAATTGGATAGTTATCAACCTCAAAGTTTTTATGCGAAAGGTGCAACAAATATGGCCGCTGGAGGTAACTATAGTTTTGATGATTTTTTCCTACTTTATGTTTTGTATCTCAGCTTAAGAAGTTTTTTTATCAATCTCAATAGGATAAGATAAATATATTATTTTTAACAGCAACCTTTGACAACATATTCTCGTTCTTTATCGTCGCGACATTCATTTTATACATAACACAGAAACTATATCTACAGCGTTCGTGCCTGGCAAATCTCAGTACTAAGTAAGACTGCGTGTTGGGTTTGACCTATTCTGATAACCCCTAGGTTGATAATCCGCAGATAATTTCGATTTGTGAGTAGAAAATATATTAATGAACTAGCAGACTCGGCCAAGCGTTGCTGTGGCTAGGTTTTTTGTTATTTTACACAGTAGTAAACTATTCAAGAGAAACGGTAGGAGAACTTAGTGAAACGTTGGTACTTTTAAAACAGCGCCATCTGTTAGAATTCTATCAAATACTAAACAAATAATTTGCAATAAAATAAAATTGCGACTATAATTACAGATCTAAGCTATCCTATCTCTTAAGTTGGATCAGACTGCTCACGGTGTGCCAATTTAATTTTAAATCGGTTAAGTAGTTTAGGAGTCCATAGCGGACAAACATCGTGACAGGAGATTTATATATAATAAGATATTCACAGACGACTGTCTCTACAGTTTTCTAGATCATATTTGACGAAAAGTATCCGGTTCCGGCTGGGAATGGCTATTTATACTTTTTCTAAAATATCGACTTCGTTTAAGATTGATAATTTTTGGCGAGGTGTTTTTAGTGGGTATTGTTCACCTAGTCTCTGAATAGCAGAACTTGTGGTGTGGTTTGAGTCCCACACATCCCTGCAACTTTTTACGGCAGGGGATGCGCAAATGCATTTCCACCTCGAATATTGAAAAACAGGATTGATAATTTTGAGTACTGGCAACAACAAAAATTAAATTTTTAACGAATAATGTTCTTTGGTAGCGTTAATATATGCATGTAATAAATTATAAATAAATTAACTTTAAAAATTGATACATATAATTTGTATTTTAAAATAATTAGCAAAAAAAACCAAATTGGTTCATTTATTTAGAATAACTTAGAAAATACATGAACTAAGTCACTGAGGGCTAAGTTTTAAAGCTTTAATTATTGGTGTCTTAAAAAGATTTTTTAGGACCAAACAAAGTTGGGATCAAGCTAGTAAATAATTACGAGGTTTCTCAGTGGATACTGCATTGAACCGTTGAGTTGAAGTGAATTGAGCAGGTATTACCGTTAATACGCAAATCCGTCTTATTACACTGTTCGTGTCGTGTTCTCATTAATCGCGTAATTAGACAATCTCATTTAGTGCGTGTGAACTTGTTAATTTATTTTATTTTTACCTAATACTGGGCAATTATTTTCAATTCCCACGTTATCGTTTTCCTATTTGAATAACATTATTTATAAATAAATAGTTGAAATAAATTACATATATTTATGTACAGTTGGTAGTTTTTTGAAAGACTATGTTACTCATAATATAAGTAGTAGTTTTAGGGCCTGTTTCACAATGTCCGGATAAGTTCCAAATAAGCTATTTATTACTTATTGGTAGGATAAACTAGTGTTTGTTGCGTTTCACGACTGTCAGGTAGCGCTATTCGTCATGAAACGCGAAGTTTCTAATTCGGAACTTTTGTCTTCCACATACTCTCTCTACGCAGAGATATTGCGTCTGTGTTTTCTATAAAGTGTACTGCAGTGAGTGTTCTGAAGAATTATTTGGGGTGATCCCCCCTGCCTTGTTTCAGCATCGTACGACCCGTATGAAATCTTTCACCAACATCACCTTGATGGCTGGAATTCCATAGTCCGTTTCACGAGGCATTTTCTTTTGCGAACTAGCGAACTGTGAAACCCCCGGTGGGGTTCTTCCCTGAGATATACGACCTCCAACTATTCAAAATTCGAGCGTACTTCTTCCTCAAGGCTGCGATGACTGCCCTTTTTGTGCGTCCCGCAGACTCGATATTATATAAAAAAATATTCCTGTATATAAATTAAGAGGGAGAAAAGAACATAATACCGTTGCTTTAATGTTTAGTGAAAGACTAAAGCTATTCAAAACCTTTTAAAATGGCATTTACGTAATACTAATTTTACATTGTATGGTACAGAGGTGCCCTCAGCAGGTGTATTTAGACAGTAGTAGTATGAACATATATATACATAGTAAACTCTGATTGTTGGAAGTAAACGAATCTTGATTTACATACAAAGGGTCATACGTTGGATAGTTTCAAGTTTACGTATACATATTTTATAATACCGTATATCGCTGATATGGCAGTAATAGATATTTATTGACGTAGTTATTGTAGGGATACCATTGTTAGTCGTTTGGAGTCATTGGAGTTTTTCCATCCAAAATTATTTTTTTATTTCAGGTGGGCAGTATTCACCCGGATATCTCACAGAGCTGGTGCGAGAAATAAGAGATGCCACACGCATCAGAGAAGAAGCTATGTACGCGCGTCTGCGTACCTTGGTGCTAGAGAGAACTGATGTATGTACCTCTTGGAATATATTAGAAAATATTTCTTAGCGTCAAAAATGTAAAAATAATTTTAATACTCGGTTACTTTGGTGTAACTGCAAATCCGGCCTCTTGGAACATCGCCAACTTTTCATACGCAAATAATAACTTTTTAAATGCGTAAAAGAGTGATCATGTGATTGAACTAAGTTTTTTGAATGTAGTGGAGCTATAAACCTTATTCTTAAAAGGCCGGCAACGTATGCCTCTGGCATTGAGTGTCCTTGGGCGGCGGTATCACTTAACATCAGACGAGACTCCTGCCCGTTTGCCCCCTATAAAAAAGGGCCTCATTTTTTATCCGCTTCCTATATGTTTATATGTGACCAACATGAAAATGTTTGGCTTAAGATTCCGGTTGCCTCGTGTTGTATTCTACTGTAAATTGCGCACATAGAAGAAGAACGAAAAGTCAGTGACTGACTTTTCGTTCGAATTACGAACCACTCTATACATATATTTTGTGTATATGACAATAGGAACTCGATCCCGTAACATTATCTATGGTTTATACGCAAAGAGCTGATGATAAAATTACTTCCGATATCATCAATCACTTTAGCCTTGTTCACGACAACTTTCTTCTACTATATTTAATTTTGATGCGTGGATTACCCATTAAGATTTTTTTACAATACTAGAGAATTAATTTTAAGCCATAAGCGATTTGGAACAAACAAAAACATGCATACGTTTTTTTTTATTTTTATATAGCGCTCGTAGAAGAAACTCTTATTATCTAATATATAAGATTATCTAATAAATAATCGGGTAATGCACAATTTTTGACGCAATCGATCGCCGCGTTTATTACGATATTTGCCAACTTCAATTATATTTATTAATATATTATTTCGTGAGTGTTGTCGGCGTGTGAATGCCAAAGTATTTACATTATAATATATATATAGCCATTGTTCCTGTATTCCCTACGACGGTGCCTATTTCGTTGAATTATTTCAGACACCTAATCCTTCGTTGTTACCACAGAGAACCAAATTTATTTTTCTTTAACCATACGCGGTTTTTTTTAACAGCCAGTAACATTTTTGTAGAGTAGTCGCACTCTTTGGTGATTCACATTCCCAATTAGAAAAAAACACGTTTAAAGCTTTAAGCTATTTTAGTTTCTAATGTTGTCTATGTGTGGTGATTTTTTTATTTGTGCAGTCGGATCGCTAATGCAATATAAAGTTAGTTAATGCCAATACTACTTGCTTTCACTAATACAGTGGGTCACGAAGTTACAACAAAAAGTGAAGGATGATTGGAGACGCTCCGAATAGCTTTCCGCGTTGCAATTAAAATTATTACGCATAGTAATAATAAGTATGGCTACCGTTTCTTTGATTTTTCATTGCTGTCATTGTGATATTGCGTGTACGATGTAGTGAAGTAGTCGTTCATGATAATATCAGTTTTTTACATCTGGAACGCATAGCTTTTACCCATTTTCTTACAGTTTATTATACGTATACAAAACCATATTTGTGATCTCGAAAAATTGTGAAAAAGAAACGATTAATTTTTAAGCTTATTTTCAAAGACTCATTTTCACCTCATTTTTGATAGCCTTGATACAAATAACAGGTCGGCTGAAATGTTTGTAGGCTAATATGGAACATATTTTTTTATAGAGTTTGTCAATATTATATATGTAATATGGCATGATTTTGTGTACTCGTTATAATCGACTTTCTACTTTAGTAACAAACAAGCCTTGATGAAGTATTATTTTTATTTATTTATTAAAACAAAAACAATACAAAATATATTTATTCATCTAGGTAAACAAGTACACTTATGAACGTCAAAAAAAATTAATTAATTGTAAATTTACATTTACTACCAATTCGCAAGTCAAGGGCGTAGAGCGGCAAGAATATTACACTTCGTTATATATAAATTTTTATATTTATATATAACGTTATATTTAAATAAAAAAATAACATATTACATAAGAATTATAAGGGAAGCAACGGACGGTCGTATTTATAACAAGCGATCTCTTCCAGGCAACCCCAATACCTAAGAAAAGAACTAAAAAAAATATAATGAGTGTGCAAGAAGTGCATATCCAAATCTTATAAAATATATAGAATCACCAATAATCTAAAATAGTACAAAAAGAATTTAATAAAATGAAGTTATAACTAAAAAGCTAATCTCACGTATGAATTGCGATGCAATACAAAAGTATATTATTATCTCATCATTAGCCTAAGGCCCCTTACTCCTCAGGATTTGGATGGTTCTAGCTAGCGAGCTCATAGCTATATTATACGCTCTTCCGAAATATTTATCCTGGAAATCCCAACACAAAACTCTTCTAAGCTAATTTTTAGGATCTAACTTTCCGTATCGATAAGGTTTTATTTCTACGAATCGTAATCGCATGGATTAATTCTGGAAATGTTATGATTAACCATGCGTAGTTTTTCTTAACAATGTAAAGACCACCACTTATAAGTAATAATGTATTTCTGTTATAATAAAAAATATTTCATTTCAAAGACATCAATTCAACAGAGAAAATAATATATAACTAAGCCTAGATTTCATATATTTTATTAAAACGATCGAGTCCTATGCTTAAAAGGAGTATTATGATTATCCATAGCGCAAAATCCCCTGCATCATCAGTACCACAAACACGATAGAATTTATCGTCAGTTCCGTTCTGCACACTTCTTTGAGTATATAAATTAGGAAGAATTTATTGACGTTCATAAGTGTACATTTCTTGCTAAATGAAGTCCGAAGTCCAAATGATGAATTGTATATTAGACTACAGACTATATCTTAACATATATGTTAATATCTGTTATGTATACATTATGTATAACCTTGTATTTATAAAGTCTGTGGGAGGAATGCGTTCATATTGAAAAATAAGTCATAGTTAACTACTCTCAACTATTTTGAAAATGATCAAATGAATTCGATTAATTATTTATTTGTGTCCAATAAAATTTTCGGTAATATTTTATTCTTTAATGATTTTGCTTATACATATAAATTAATTTTTATCGGATTCGTGATCCAAGCGTACTACAGACTTACAGACAAACATTCAAACATTGATTTAGTTTGGATAATAACTACCAGAAATCGAACCTGAGACTACTGTTGTATATAAAAAATTTAACACCTAAGAAATATTATTAATATATTATGATAAAATTAAGGTGCCTTATGGTGCTAAAAACAAGAGAAGAATTTAGTACATATATTAGGTATGTACCATTTGTTACTATAATGTGTATGGTTTTACTTTTAATTACTCAAAAGTTTTTATTGTTTCGATTATAAAATAAATAAATTGTCTAAAGTCAAAAGTCACTCTAATATTTATATATTGTATACTTTTAATGCAAGATATATCTCCAGTCTTTATCGGACGTCAATGCAGTATTCAAAATACTATTCATATCACCTTGACGTCGCGGTCGTTCCACAACTGAGCGTTTTTTAAGGCAGTTTGCCGCCCACCACCACTCTGTGGAACCAGCTACTGAAGTATTTTTGGACCAATTCGACTTAGGGTCCTTCAAGAACAGAGCGTATCAATTCTTAAAAGGCCGACGCCATTGCGAGCCACTGGCAATGTGAGTATCAATGCGACAGTATCACATAACATATTACATTAAAAAAATTGAACAAAAATAAAAACTGAAGGTAAAATTTTTATCGGGAAAATAGTATCGCGTTGACGCCAAGATTGTGATAAGATAATGTTTGACCTAGTCATGCTGTAAACGAGATTTTTCGCGCTGTTTTAAATTACTCCTAGGGGCTCTTTCATCAGAAGATTAATCGCGAAACTTCATTTTACGACAATAGCATTTCTGACTTCTTCCCAGTAACATTTTATAGGATTTCTTATTTTCTTGTCTTATTTAGTACCAGAAATTAAGGAATCGATTTCTCATACAGTGTTTTAATTAATATTTTCTAATTCAGTGAAGCTCAGTTTCCATAAATTCGCTTCGTAGAACAGTCTTAAATGTTAGTTAAGTATAATATATCGTTAAAAGCCATGGCAGTTACGAATTATTTCTGATTTATAGTGATCATGAAGCGAATTCGTTTACTTTTTTATTAACCAAGAAATTGATTTTTAATATTATAATTTAATTAAAGAAATTTTTCACACTATTAATACTTGTGAAAGTTGAACTAATTGTCAAATTATTTTTTAATTTATCAAGAAAATTTCAATAGGAAATGTTTTGATTATAATGTATTGTTACGAGTTAGGATACAGGTTAGCGATAGTATAGTTAGAGAATAGGATAGAAAGATCTCATATAAAAATAGGTATGCAAATGAATTTTCATAGTCATATAAGAACATAATCACAATGTCATAATAATGATTTTTTGTATAGAAACGGGCAGGAGGCTCATCGGATTTAAGTGATACCGCCGCCTATAGACACTCTCAATGCCAGAGGCCTTTTAAGAATCTGTACGCTCTTTTCTTGAAGGTTATATAATGATAAAATGAGTTAAGCTACTTATAATTGTTGTCAAACTAATGATTAACAACTACATACTTGCCCACGGTATAATAATATAGGCCCTTGCCTTTAAAAATCCGTCCCCTTGAAGGCATTCAGAAACTGAATCTATTGTTTTTTTTTGTATGGAACTTCGCAGTTGGGGGTAAAGGGATCGGGGACGCTCGGAATTAATAAAATATTTCTTTATTCAAATTACAATTTTCTTGAATGTGATAGAGCCTCTCCTAAAACAGACATAAATCACAGTTCAGCTTGCAGAAAACTTTCTAAATTGTGGTAAAATCGAGAAACATTTCAGTCTTTGTCTCGGTCACTTATCAAATATTTTTCTTTAAATTTCTCTAATCTCACTTATACACGCCTCTCATTGCCAATAAAAGAGATTTTAGTGTAAAATTATTATTAGCTACATTGTTAATATATTTAATTAGTGTAGTAGAATTAAAACGTAATTTACTTTTATTTACCTTATTAACTTTCATCTATTTAAATATATATGATTGTTATTCGTAACTTTTGTTACAGAGCGGGTCAGGTTCAGCCACATCGGAATCAAAAGTTGCTGAAAGGAATCTTGAAGAAATCAAGGTATGCTTTAACAGAGCGCCATCTCTTGAAAATATACCAAACTATAATAAACCATTTATGTAGCTGTGTAACGGCGGTAATGCTTCGTTTCGTAATTTAACAGATTTCCACTAGATGGCGCTTGTTACAATTTTATTTTATTTTTTAAATTGTGAATTTACATAATTTGATATTTAATATTATAATGAATATACTAAGTCTTCCTCGGTGTTTGCTTATCTTCCGACATAGGCATACTCCAGATATTTCCTCTTTAGTCTGTCCTCCATAGTGGGCATGCTACTTTAATAAGAACATCTTCCCATCGGATTAATGTTCTTCGGTTTCTTTTGCCTTGTCTTGGATACTATTGTACAACAACTTAAGTCCATTTACCTGTATTTTCGGTTATCGTATGGCCTGCTCATCGCCATTTTAACTGTTTCACACTTTATTCTATATTTACTAGTTTCGTTCTATTTCTTATTTTTATTGAATGTATAGATGTAAGATCTCCATGATACAATCTAAAAATAGTTCGACGACATCAACTCGTTATTCTACCTAATGAATAAAAGAGGTATTCATACAAGCAAAGGTGCATGCAAGTGAGACTTATAATCTCTTATATAACGAAGGTTTGAGAGAACCCTCTGACTTTTATACACCTAATAAGCAATATTTTACTCAAACCTAAAACTTCATAATTTTCTCACAAAAACCTTTCTTTTTTACAAAAACCGATATTTCGATTTTTCTTATAACTATTAGTGTATTTGCGTAGCGTTGGGTGGTCCGCTGAGGGCTCTCCACTCGTCTTCACGTCATACACCTTTATTTGTTTGTTCGCGAAACACCCACAACCCGTGACTGCGCTAAAATTTGTACAATTTTTTTCACACTAAGAAAATAAATCATGTTATTGTCTGGATTATTTCTATAAGTTTATTATTTCACTTTTATATGTAGATAATTGATTGTAGTTATAATACAGTTTTTTTTTAATTTGCCTAAAACGACTGCTTTAAACTTTTCTTATTTTTGACTTCCTTGGGTGATGTTTAATAACGCTAAATTTTACAGAATTATTTACAAACATTTTACTTGAAAAAACACGATGTCTTTTTACTACGGAAATTATTTTGTACGTAACAAGTAATACTCAATTACCAAATTTTAAGTCCTCTGACTTTTTATTAGAGTTTGTTGTAAAACGAATACAATCCATATAAGGAGTGGTTTATCTTCTGGAGCCTGGTTGGTTATATCCCTGGTTTACCATATATTATATTTTCGCGAAAACAGTGATAATAGACGTAATACCTAAACATTCGTCAGAATTTGCCGTCCTTATGTGTGGTTACTGTCGTTCGTAATTATGTTTATACAGTGAAACAATAGTAACGTTTTTGCTTTTTAGTCTAATTAGTTGGATTAAGGTAATGTATGTATAATGTATAATGGATTATTTTTTTAACTATGTACACTAAGTACATAACAAAATTATTGCGTCGAATAGGAAATAGCTTCTATATGTACTTAGTTTCCTAGTTATAATAGAAATTTTTGTTTCCTGAATAAAAATAGATTTTGCTTTTACGACTTTCTTCCCCGAAGTAATGGAGAGGTGAACAGTCTCCATCGCTGAATGCAGAGGTCTTGCCCGTCATATTGTGAAGAAATTATCTTTCTTAGAGGGGATCGAACACAGATCACGTATTCGATGCCCTCTAAGAAAGAGGTTGGTAGGTCGCTGTTTCATATTTATTTAAAGTTACTTTTATACGCATTGTCCTCTAGACTGTGCCTTATAATCTCATAAAATGCGTGATGATCGTGAAAATGAAAGAGACATCTTTACTAAACAAAATGTATTTTATTATAAACGCCGACCATTATTAGACGATATTTGGTCAATATTATGAAAATAAATTATTTTAAAAGTTACACGTAACCTTTCTCATTCCTATCAATCTAGACTTCAGTAGCGCTGCAGCCTTTTTAGATCAGGCTCAGATTTCTGCATCTGTTTCATCATTCAATTTAATAGGCTGGTGATCAGCCTCCATTTACACATTCAGTCGACTTTTTGGGTCTAGATGTGAACCTTGACAGAAGGTGCATTGGTATGCAACCGGGGAAAGTGCGGACCCACGACCTCAGAGATGAAAGTCGCATTCTGAAGCCGCTAGGCCAAGAGTGCTCGCTGTAACAAATAATAATTCAAAATTAGAATGCCTCAGAACGCCTGTCATATTAAATACATAACTTAATATTCAATAAAGAAATTTAACATTACAATGCATTCATAGATAAATTTTGTAACAATGCAAGCCCCGTAGGTATTGCAGCATTTGTCAAAGTAAATAAACATGGTCGGGGGTTCGGTACCAGTTCGCGAACTAGGGATTATAAAATCAGCGTAGACTCGCTAAAGAGCGGAACGCATCGATTCACCTAAAAGCGAGGGCAATCGTACGTTTGGTTGCTTTTGTGGCCTTCTATTACACCGAAGCGTGACAGCGTTTTAATAAAGGGCACAATTTGCAGAGTTATTTTTACAGATGGATGGATTTTCTAGTTTGATGTGAGTCACAATTGGGCCCAGATTTATGCGTATTAGTGATACATGTAACACTGAAAGTAAGGTTAATAGTTACGAAACGCTAATATAGACTATTTATAACACACTGCAACAAATTATAATGGAAATAGAACGCAACGATGCCTGATCCAACTGCAAAAAGAAAGCGGTAGGTCACTGGATAGCAGGACGAATTAAGACAGGAGTGGGACGCTAAAAACCACCATTTTGCTCCTCTTTTTGAAGATGTTCTTAAAGTCTAGATTCGAAGTACTAATTGACATTTTGAACTTTCGAACCAATTTGTTTTGAAATGACGAGCCGTTGGCCCCCTGTTCTATAAAAATAAAATAGGCTATCTGGTATTCAACAAAAAAAAAGTTTGTTACAATATCTTGGCCTTTAAAGGTTACGCGTCGGTATGATGACGCGCCAGCCGTGTTTTGTAGTTCTCCCTACACGGGGCATTTGAAATATGAACGGGTGCGTACTGGGAGGGGCGTTGTGTAAATATTGGCAGATGTGAGTGGATGCAGCGCGGCGCCACCCCGCGTGACGTCACCGCAACCAGCGCTGATTTGATGTTCGCTGTTTGAATCGTGTTACGTATACGAAGACTCGTATATTTAGGCGGTATTGTTATCTATATCATGTATTTCTGCGTCCGTTTTATTGATGTTTCATTATGGTACGCGAAACTGAAACTGTTTCGCTGATAGTCGATCTTAGGATTAATTGCCTGCACTGCGCGGAGACATTTGACAGAGTATATTATATAAAAGGCTGCCTGTATCGGCTGTGCGTAGCTAACGCTGCGCACTAGCTACCCCAGCAAACCTTATAACTATATAAAGGCTCATTTACGATTCCATTTTCTTGAACATAATAGAGCATTAATTGAATGCAATAAATGAAGTGCAATAATTGACGTTAAAAAATTGTATGCAACACTGTTTACACTTGAAAACTTGAATGAAATTATTGTATTCAAGTTTTGACAGGAAATACCTTCCTTACATCAATACAACTATTTTTAGGATATATTTATATTTATTTATTGTTTACAAGTTTTGACTTGCCTAAACACAAGCTTGCACGTGCGTATTTTAGAACTAATTTATCACGTTTATAAGTATACTTCGTGTCGCCTTATGATTTACTTAGCCTATCTTTTTAGTAGCAACATATGGAGCATTTTGCTATGCCACCCCACAAAGACGGTTCGCTTTTTAACAAAAAACAAGTAGGTACTAAGATATTAAATAATTATCTTCATAAAACCTAGAACAAGAAAGAGATAAAAATACTCGAATTGGTCCAGTCGTCTTCGAGTTATGAGATAACTACATATTTTGTGATAAATTTTTATTAATGTTAATTTTATGATATTATGAGCAGTGTTGGCCTAGTGGCTTCAGCGTGCGACTCTCATACCTGAGGTCGTAGGTTCGATCCCCGGCTGTGCACCAATAGAGTTTCTTTCTATGTGCGCATTTAACATTTGCTCGAACGGTGAAGAAAACATCGTGAGGAAACCGACATGTCTAAGACCCAAAAAGTCGACGACGTGTGTCAGGCACTGGAGGCTGATCACCTACTTGCCTATTAGATTTAAAAATAATCATGAAACAGATTCTGAAATCTGAGGCCAAGACCTAAAAAGGTTATAGCGCCACTGATTTATTTTATTATAGATTTTAGAAATAGCTCCAGGATAAATTAGGCTTCTGATAGTGAGATATTTGTAGAAACGGGATTACATATTAAACATCCGGAGAACGAACAAAAAACGATCTTGTTTCTTTATAATATTTGTTAATCGTGTTTTGTGTTATTGTGTATTAAGCATTATTATTTGTTTAGTTAGAAGATATTCTACTTAATTGAATAATTTAATATAGGTTACATTCAAAGTTCGAGGCTTACGCCTCAGAACCACATTATTAACAACCTACAACCATTTTAGGTCTAGACTTAACACAATTATTTGATTGAAAACGATTTTTAGAAGAACTATTTTTATTTTAAATCGCTCATCATTTTGATATATTATATAAATACAAAGGTAATCTCGTAGTCAATAGAACCTAATAAATTACTTAAATAGATTTTAATAATAAACTTCTGATAATATCAGCTATGTCGGATGATCGTCGTTGAAAGGTTGCTAAGCTGAATATTTTCTCATGTACAATGCGTGGGCGCAGCGTATACGTAAATCATTAGCGAGTGGAGCGCAACGGGCGTAATAGGTTAATTGACGTGCAAAAACGCGTAGGTAACGCGAAGCACTCGCTAAGTGAACGCCGAGTTAACAGTTGCTAAGTTCATTTCAAAATAGAGGGATATTCGTTAATATGTTTTAGGATTTGGAAGCCACGTTGTGTTTTAAAAACCATATAAACCCGCCAAAAATTTAACACAAGATGGCGTGCCACAAGTAAACACGGAAACAGAGTTCATCATTTTCTAATAATTATTATTCTTATATAGGTACACAAATATATAATATTTTATTTAAAATTCGAATGTATTAAATACTGATCTGTAATCGTGTCATGTGTATGACAATTAATATGTATTTTATATAAATATGGATATTTTTATAAATTAAATAGTTGACCCGATAGGATCTCATCAACGACATATTATATTTGTGTCAAAACAAAAACAAATTTTTTAAAACAGATCAATTTGATCGGAGTTTATATGAAACAAATTTCTGAACCTATGATAGTGCTTTTTTTTAATTCGAAAAATACAAGAGACATTAAATGTTTCTTAGCTGGAAACAGTTTGTATTAATTGAAAAATAAATCATTATTTACTTATTATTTATGTTTCTTAAATGTTAAAATTCCCTTTCCACAAATATTTCGAGATCATAACTAGCCAAATCCCTTCAGCCATTCTCGAGTTTTACCTAAACATTGTATGTAAATTTATTATTTACAAGTTTTATTCCATAATGCTTTTTTGTCATGTTTTATTTACTTGAGTTAACATCCTATGTCTGGGGCAGAAGACATCCAGGTTAGAAAACCAGACTGATCTTGGGCAGCTATATTTTACTCTTTATTTTTCAATAATCTATGTGACTTTGCCTCACAGTGTGGCATTGTATGTGTGTCCTTCGACGGTTCTAAGCAAGGACAGCCATTTGATCCATGGGGATTTTTCGAGTGCGCGGGCTGTTTTGTAAGTCAAAATATAATGCGTTTTTGACTTACGGGAGTCAAAGTCTCGACTCTTTCCTTTAGAATAATTTTAAATAAAGTGTCTACAGAGCAGTATTGGCCTAGCGGTTTCCACGTGCGATTTTCATCCCTGAGGTCGTAGGTTCCATCCACGGCTGTGCACTGTGCATGGACTTTATTTGTATGGGCATTTAACATTCGCTCGAACAAATGATCTGACAAACAGATTCAGAAATCTGAAGCCTAGACCTAAAAATGTTATAGCGCCACTGATTTATTTTAATGTTTCTACGTATTTCAAGCATAATTCAATGTAAACATTGACAGGAATTTAATTAGTTGACTTAACTTTCGCGTGCTCGTAATTAATAGTCTGAGCTTTCATAGAGAAAGACATTTTCTCTAGCATACGTGACTTGTTGTAAGCGATGTTGATGTCACAGTCAACTAGCTTAATTAGCCGTTTAACTAGCGGTCTGAAAGATGTTCAGCCAGTTAATCAAACAGGTAGGCAAATGACTTGGATCGATGACGTTTCATTAGTTGCTTAGCCTGTTGATTATTAATATTTAATTTATTCCACCTTTTGCCACTCTGCAAACTGTCAATATAGCCACCACAATTTGATGGTGTTAAATTCTAAAGCTTCATCAAAAATCGCTTAAGCATTAGCTAGCCAGTTTATTAAATGTTGTAACAAACGTTATGGCGGAATATGTTTAAGGCCGCTAGTTAAACGGCGTCATTTAGTTAAAAGGCTATGATTTTAATTGAACGGCTACTTCAGCTAGTTGGCTGCGCCATTGATATCACAATTGTATTTGCGATGGCGTACGTCTACCCTGAGGTGGTAGATTCTACCCTCAACTCCTAGAGACTAACCAATGAACTCGGGTAACACGCGTCAACCATTTCGTCTTAAAATGTAAAAGTTATCAGATAACAGAATGGCATGAACTTTGACAGAACGTGCCAAATGTATGCTTATTAATTCTAGCCTAACTAAGAAGTTTTGGGCTGAGGCAGTCGCCAACGCTGCATATTTCAATAGCTACAAACTCTTGAGGAATTATGGTCCGGCATTAAACCAAATATAAATGGATACTCTTCTTTAATTCAATCCCAGAGGCTCTTTTACCTCTGCCTTCCAATAAATTAACGATTATCCAGTTGATAAAAAGGCCTGGGACTAGTGCTAGACAGGCTTCTTCTAATTAATTTACGATAGTTTTTTTTAAATTAAGTCTTGTTGGATTATTTGCTTTTTTAAGGAGTAGGAGAGTTTTTTATGCCGGCTTTTTCTCTCGGCCTACACCCTCTGTCTTCTTTGCCGATGAATAGGGATGCCTACAGATTCAAATTTAATGACGTGGAATAAGTGATACCCGTATCTTATGTTTCATAGTAAACATTTTTTTATCAGTAACATTAGTGTTTGGTTTGGTTTGCCTCACCAAAGCCCTATCGCTGCCCAAACACCAGCACTTCCTCGTTGCTATGGGTTTTCGTTCAAGGGAGGATGTTAAACTGAACGCAACCACTTAACCATTACCTACGTAGTCTATGATTACACAGACTGTCATTTGTCAGTGTAGTCATATGAATCGTCCATGTCTGTGCTCGGAATTAAAGCGGTCCGCGTCATTTGTCTAACTCAACACATTTTTATTTATTTCTAAATTCCAATTCAAAAATAGTTTGTAACAATATGTGAACACTATGTACCTGTTATTCAAGTATTTCGACCAGAAATTACAGGGCGTATGAAATATGATAGCACGGTCAGCGTTCCGTGTCCGAGAATATATTAGCTGAAATAACGGTATTGCAACTTGTCTGCAGATGTAGTAACTTTGCAATAGGAGCTATTTTTAGCTACAAATACTGCACGAATAATGAATAGATAGTTTAATTGACTTTTTTATGTTATAGGAGGCACACGGGCTCATCTGATGTTAAGTGATATCGCTGCCCATAGACAATTAGAACTAAAAGTCTACGGCTCGCTTTTTTAAAAGTACCGAGAGTTTTTTACGCCGGCTTTTTCTCTCGGCCTACACCCTCTGTCTACTTTGCCGATGAGTAGGGATTCTAATCAAGACATTCAAAATTAATGACGTGGAATTAGCGACACATGTATCTTATGTTAAACATATATATTTTTCTTTACACAACAATCTTCCTACTTCCCGTAATTTTTGTGTATCACGATCATGATGATGATTTAAGTTTTGTATAGTTTTGCTTTCTTCCTTTTCTCTTTGCTTAGTTTTTACCATACTCATAAATTGTATTTTTCTCGTTTCCGATAATGTCTAATACCATAAGTGTCATTTAGATTTGCGAACTCTTAGATCAGCCAAGTTAGTTTCTGTTAGCGTCGCACACTATCTGTAATTATGTTAGTAATAAGGTCATATACCCTTAAAGTCAAACGTTAGCCTTCAAAGTGTTTTATTTGTTAATATTATAACTACACGACACAGGTGAAGTACCTTGTGCCCAGTTGGCACAAATTAAAGCCATTAAAAAAAAATGTTATAACTTACAATTAAATGCGGTCCGTTTTTAGTTTGGACGAGATTACCATTGGGATTGTATAATAACATTTGTGGTAATAATATGTAAATATTAAAACTAAATTAATTAGAGTATGTGGGCTCAGGATAAACAATGGTTACAGGCATCTCTGCGAGCGTCGGAAGCGGACAAGCGATGCATGATGGATCGTATAAACAAATTGGAAGATGAATTAAGAATTCTAAGGGTGTCTAATAGGTAATTGTTTACACTATAATTGCAGATTCACATCTTATAAACTGTTTCGTCTTGTTCAACCCTGAAATAACTGAATGAATACGCATTAAAATAATGAATATTATTAGTATTTTTATTAAGATCTTAAGTTGAAAAATCTGAAGTTGTTTTGGTTAAATCAAAGCCAGTTTTAGCATGTTATAGATTGTAGACGGATATATTTAGTTTTTTTTTATAATTAGTTTTAAAAATGATTAGGTTTTATTGTTTTCTTGTTTTGTCTATATTAAAATGTCGAATTTTTGTATTATATTAGTATTAAGTTACTGAAAAAAAATAGGAAAATATTTAAAAATGTTCATATAAAATTGCAGTTTGGAGGATAATAGAATGTCAAATGGTACTAGCGAAGATGAAAGTGAACGGGTGCGGCTGCGCAGGGAAGTTGCAGAGCTGCGCAAATCGAAACAAAACGCCGATGATAACGTTCACAAGTGAGTACCTACCTAACTTATACGTATAATAGTCTCGCCTTTTAAACACCGAATTTAAAATTTCTTTAGTGTTTTGTCCATCGCTTATGTCACAGTAACATAACGTGAATAAGGTTCGGAAGTGGCAGTCATATATACTACATATATATAGATATATATATATATATAAATAATACAGTGGAGGTAAATCCCAAAATTCTGAAAAGTTTGCTTATAATAAAGACTTGAAATGAAAATTCTCTCTGGTGTGGTTTCTATCTTTCTTGAACGTTTATATGTATGTGATAAGTCTTTGAGTTTTAGCAGAAAGGCGTGTAAGCAAGTATGACGTTTCTTAATAACATCGTGAGGATAGCGCTCTGTCCAAAAAAGTCGATGGCGTGTGTAAGGCACAGGAGGTTGACACCTACTTGCCTATTACACATATAGAAATTCAGGTTAAAGCAACGTGATCAGCTTTGCCTTGAATTAAAAAAATAAAAGCTTATTGGTTAACTGCTTATTTTATTAAGTTGCTAGCTGTATTATAGATATTTTTGTAATATATTCTGGTTGGGATAATAATTATTTTAATGGATTACGTATTATGTAGCATAGCCAGTTGAATTCAATAATTTTCTCTATAACACACACAGCTTTATATAAATAATAGCATGCTTTTTTATTTCTTTTGCACCGCACTTTACTGAGATATTTTTACTATATTTCAAGGCTAACCTCACTTCCAGACTAGAACGTCTTGTCACACAGTTGCGGTCCAAATTCAACGGCATTATGTCGAATGGACCGGAATCTATCCCCAGCGATCACGATGAGATGCGCACGCGCCGTCTAAGCGCTAACTCTACTTTCATGTGCGGGCCAGTTACGGATTTGTAGCGAACGGAAATCGGGCACGTTGCCGTTAATATTGTCGCGGATTTTGTTCAATCTGCCTATTATAGACTCTTGGCCAAGAAGTAACAATGTATTGAATAGATCCAACACTTGGACTTGTTGGCAAAGAAGTGATTTGATCCTTGGATATTAGAATGTTTATATATTGAAGGATCATTATGGCATAAAAGTTTTAAGATAGACTGTTTTAAGCCAAGAAGTATCAATACATAGAATAGATCGCATAGTTTGAACTGGTTGTCCACGAAGTAACAATGTATTGAATAGATCCAACACTTTCACTTGTCGGCAAAGAAATGATTTGATCCTTGGATATTATAATGTTTGTATGTTGAAGGATCATTATGGCCTAGAAAATCTAGTATAGACTGTTTTAAGCCAAGAAATTAGATTTAAGATTTGATCATATTTTAATGGCCTGTTATCATGAAACACCTGCTTAATAGATTTTTTGGGAATTAATCAAAAGATACTCTGACATAGAGTTTGTTGAATTGTGATCGCTGTTTGTTTTAAGATTAAGTGTTTTAGGAATTGATAATATTTAGTTTTTATCACTTTTGGGAACGTGATTTATTGAATTTTCTTGCATTCTCCTACTACTTTAATAAACTTGTGGACAATAGACTTGCTCCCTATGTGCGCATTCAATATTCGCACGAACGATGAAGGAAAATATCGTTAGGAAACCGACTTACGTTGGTCCCGAAAAGCCGACGGCATGTGTCATGTACAGGGCTATCTACTTGCCAATTAGATTGACAAATTATCATAAAATAGTAAATAAAGTAGATAAATCACTTTTTTCTTTCTTTTTTTTTGTATCTGTACGCAACTTAATTTATACTTGTTGCGTAAATTTTAGCACCTCGTTCCGATAATTTGTCAGCCTACAATGCTATTTGTTAAGGCATTATGCGTATAGCTTAAGAGCTAAGAAAACTCAAGTACTGTATAAAACATTGTCAAAATTAATTAAAATCTTTTCTAAATCGTTAATTTTGTTGGCTATGTCTTTTCTGTGATTTTAATTACAATTACAGAAAATAGATATTGCTTCTGAAGCAATAATGGAACATTACGTTTTTCTGTTATTTTCTTTTACGATATATTTTTTTTATTATCACTTTGTAATGTTTAAAACTGTCCGCCCGTGCGGGGTTTAGCATGATCATACTTACACCACATCTGATTAGTGACCATGCGTTTGAATTGTTATTTCAAATACATACAACTAAAGCCTACTAACTCTAAAGCTATAGTTAATATCAACGCCGCACGGTATGTTGATATTTGCAATTTTCAAGCAATTGCCTTTGACACCTTGTCCGATGTTTGCAATGCCGCTATGACCTTTGTCAATGTTTTCTTAAGGTCCATGTTCTATTGACCATGGTACCTTAAGATTGTGTCGGATCTGTGGTAACTAAGACGGCTATTGTTTCTTGTTCAAAGATTTTCTCAGGTCTCTTGCCGAAAGAGCGTCTCTCGAAATGGTAAGCCGACATCCTTGGGTGATACCCCGTATTGGAGATTTTTTTTGTAAAATGTATACTTCTTCATGTCATCATAGAAAGATGAATAATAATATAATTACTCAAAACCTTATAATTGAATAATTACAAATAAATGTATTCCTAAAAGATTGATCGACAATGATCGGCTCACTAAAATCTACTTAATTGATAAGTTTTCTGTTCGCGTTCCCAAAGTGATAATTGATTGATTGCTTTACACTTACGTCATACTAGTTGGTACGTATACGACTACGGCCTGTCATGTGATAGTTATACAATATGTGGGAAACCTCTTCGATAACTTTAATTATTTTTGTATGTAGAAAATTTAAGACTTGCGTGTAACTAGGATTCGATTATCTTTTGGCCCTTTGTTTATATTTAACAAATTTAACTAAGTAGGATTCAAAAACATATTTGACATATGACAATCATACATATCGCTGAGTCATGACTTGCAGATTTAGAGTATTTTATGAGTACACGAGATATATATATACGTATTACTCTATTTATAAACTTAATTGGCATAAATACGCATTCATTTGTGAAGTGTCAGACAATTTTTTCATACAAAAATGTACTGTAATAGTATTTTTCTAATGCGTTCCATTCTACGCTTGTAAGTTAAACAGTTTAAGACTTACCCCTTATAGTAATAAATCAATATAATTTAACTTGTAATCCGCCCCTTTCTGTCACAGCGTGAACATACTTGATAGAAAGAGAGATAGCTCACTAAAAAGTGAATGAATATAAAGCGGAGGCTCAAATAATAGCGGAATTTGCTCTCTAGTATGTATAGATAGTGGTGCTTAATTTGATGTACTCTCTTATTATACAACGTGGATACCCAATGCGTTGCAATGGTTACCATGGTAACGCTACGATTTATAATAAGAGGTAACTATATATTTGGATCCAAAGCCCAGAACAATCATTTAACCTGTGTTGACTGGTACATAATAATTATCATGTTTAATTAATAATTGTATTATAAATGAAGCAATATACTCGTTCCTAAATAATCATGCATAGGCTAAGGAATCTAATGTAGAAACATTTTAAATTTATATCATCGCTACAATATCGCGTTGGAGAACGGCGCATTAAAACTAAATCAGCATTAACTAAAGTTACTTTTTCTGTCAAATTCTTTATTTTGATGAAAGAATGAGCGCTGAATATAAAACAGTCTCTCTCAGTCAGGAGAAAAATCGACTGATTTAGTTTTGAGGCTAATAATATTTCTGCGCATCTCTTGCCGAACAATGAACACGATCACTTCAAAACTAACCCTTATGTTAAAGGAACTTTGTTTTGAGGTGATGCTAAAGAAATAACTCTTTCGCATCTCAAAATACAGTGCTACCAACTTTGAACGATATCGAAACTGGCGTCAGTGTTGCAGATTAAATTTAATCGGTCAAAGTCGCATTTGGTGAAATAACATAAAGATATGCTTCAAAGTGTATGTAGACATAAACTTGTCTAGATGTATATGACACACGTTACTATACTTACCTTATGGATAACATAGATAAAGTGACATTTGACAATTTACCCGAAACCGGCTTGTCAATGTCAACAGTTTTTGAAATTAATTGCCGCCTGTAGAACGGTATGTATTGTGAAGTCATTTTTGTTTTGGGATTAAATTCAATCCATCAAATCTATCCTCACCGTGTCAAGACTTAGAACGCGACAATGGCGGAATTGTGATTTACACAGAAGTCGCCATTAAAAATAAAGTGAAGTGAAGTGAATGTATGCACGTTTCACAAGTTGGTGGCATTGTAACCGTTTTTTACTAACCACCGAAAAGATATTCATAATAGATATAAGTGACATACCAAATGTAGTAATACTTATGTAAGAAACACGAATTATCAAATTTATAATGCTCAAATTAGGTACTTATTTTGCACAACTTAGCATTACTATGTAAACGCTTACTGTGCGTATCGAAATGCAATTAGTGCCAAATTATATTCTCTGTTGTAATGTCGTTGTCACGCTAGACTTTAATTTTTTTAATACCATCGATAATGGCTGAAGAAAGAAGTATTTTCTTTATATGTTTGATCTACTGTTTTATTATGTAAAAAGACTTACGCAATTGATGCAACAGCGAATATAAATTTGGTAGTCTGTTGAATTTTTTGACAATTCGTGTTTAGCTTTTTCATATAGAGAATAGATGTGGTGCCTTATATGAAAATATTGTCCGCCCTAATGTTGTATTATCTATTGTTGTGCCATTCTTTTTATTTATTGATTCCGCTTCGTTATTTAAATTATTATAATTTATAATATTTGCCACGATTGCTAATTTAATACTCACTATTGATTTGTTTGCTTTAATAAATGATAATAATTAATGTTGTGTTTTTTTACCCGTTGTATCGTCAGAATTATATTCATAAAATAGGTCATCAAAAAATTGCCGATGATTTTCTTCATCGTAATTTATATCTAGTATCTCAAGTTTAAGTTTACTGTTCTTGGGTTGGTTTATAGTTCAATACCTTGAATTTGAGTATACTGAGTATGTAGGAGTCTCGGGGGACCTTTTCGAAAACCTCCGCGAGATTTGGAGTAATTTATGCTGCTTGAGTTGTAATTTATTATTATTATATTCATTTATTATCAGAAAACAAGGTTCCATAATTATTTGTTAGTAACAATTTACTTAATAGCTATGTTAGTACAATACATTAAAATCACAATTATGATAATTCAGATTCAATTTCATGTCAATTATTCATTAATTAATAAAGATAAAGTAGTAAATATCATTAATTAAAAATTTATGTTCAACCATATCCCATATTTTAATTATAAATTAAAACTACTTAGCACAGCGGTTCGACGCCATAACATGAGATGAGATCCAATGCTTGAGAATCGAACCGTCCATTCTTTGAGCGACAACTTGCAGAATGCTGCTCGCACTGCCACTCACACGGCACATCAGAGACGCCACTCGTTTACGAATTATAGATGGAAAATCATCTATTCGCGCTTCCGCAAACATGCCTGATGCGCTACAAAAACGCGGCAGCCCCAGCAGCATCCTGAAAGCATTATTATACTGTATGCGAAGAGCGCTGAATGCCCGTTGAGTATAGTCGGTCCACAAGCTGCATGTGTAAAAGCTCTGGCAATAGGCCCTAAATAGTGTAAGCTTGACATTTTTAGAGCATTTAGCAAACCTACGAATCAACATGTTACTCCTGACAGCCAGCGCCCTTCGCTCCCTTTCAACATCCATATAGTCACTCAGTGAATCAGTGACCCAGTGTCCCAGATACTTAAAACTAGAAACTACTTTGAGTACTCTGCCTCCAAGAGAGACAGGCGGTATTTTAATTCTATAAGCTCACAAGGTAAAGTTGTGTCTTCGTACAGCTTCTGCCATAGCTTTCCATAAGACACTAGGTCGAAGGCCTTGGACAGGTCAAGGAAACATGCATAAACAGGTGTTTTCCTGTCTGTATAATACCTGACAGTGTGCTTAAGACAAAGCACAGCTGTTTCAGTGGAAAGTCCTGTCTTAAAGCCAAACTGCGCATCATGGAGACAAAGATGTTTATTAAGGTGTTTGTCCAGCACACTATCCAGCACCCGAGCAACAATGGTGGCCAATGAAATGGGTCTGTAATTATTGATATCGGACATATCACCCGTACGATTTTTTACAATTTAAACTAATTAAAATTTTTTTTCGATATCTTGTGCAATATTAGAAATTTGTAAACGATCCGCCAGAACAGTGTGTTAGTGTTACAGTGCGGATTATTCGTTAAAAAGTGTTTTCTCGTGAATAAGCGTGATTTTATTTGAATTTTTTTTTAACTTGGTGAATTTTGCTTGGCAAACGACCGGCTTATGTGGATGAGTTTGAGGACGATGGGCCCAGTTAATGTTAGGTATTATTTGTATGTTTTGTTTTTTTATTGAAATAACTGTTTCTTGAAATTGGTTCGGGGTGATAAGTTTTCCCTCCACCCTCCCTCCGCCGACCTCAAAATAGAGGTATTGAATTGTAAACCCTAACCTTGTTCTTATCAAAAAATAATTATAGGGTAACAAAATGTAAGTTCCAATATAATGTTTTTTTTTTATTCATGTAGGTAACATAATATACACTTATGAACGTCATAAAAGAAATATACATTGAATGCTTCTAATTTTACATTTACTGCCAGTTCTTAAATCAAGGGCGTAGATTGGAAGAGAAGAACTGGCTGATTAGGGGGAAACGGGTAGAAAGCTCATCTGATGTTAAGATCCATTAACACTATCTAGAAGCTTCGCAAGTGTGTTACCGCTCTTATAAGAGTTGGTACCTTATCTTGAAGTCTTATAGTTATTTCTTTCTGTTAATGAAAGTAATCATAGGAACAAAGGAAACAGAACACTTTTGAACCCTTGACCAAAACCCGAAACATTAATGCGGTCTATATTATTCTCTAAATTTACTAAACGAAAAATTCAAGAATTAATATAATTTAAGAATCTCTGAATCGAATCCAGTATTTTCAGATTTTGTGCTTTAGTAGAACATGCGTGCGTTACTAAGTCGGGGCAGGCGGTCATACGTCCGTAATGAGGTTCAATTGCTATAGCCCTTGTGTAATTTTGAGTTCAACAGGGGATTGTTTCCATTATTTTTAAGCGTTTTCAATAAAAACAGTGAAAGGGCGCGTGGTCACGTGACCGCCCGTGGCAGTCACGTGGCGCCATCTTGTGGATGGGAACTTCCGTGGCGTCATCTATGTGAAAACTTGTCAAGGTGCAACCGCTAAACAGTGAGTCATGGTAATTTGGGTAAGGACAAAAACTTGCTAATTGAAAGTAGGTTTATTTGGAAAACAATACAATATTGTAAGACATGAATATCTTTGGTTTAAACGAAATTTTATGTGTAATTAATTAAATTTAAATTAATTTTACCTATTATATAAACACTAGAGTCTATTGCAAGGCTGTGGTATTGGTAGTTTTATTACATAAATTATTAATAATTATAGTAACCTTTAAAATAATATTCTAAGTAAAATCCATACATAATAAATACAATTTTTGGTAGTAAAAAAACGGAAAGGATTTTTATCTGATGTAATTGTTATTACGAGCGAGCTACCGGCCTTTTAAAAATTAGTTCGCTTGTTGCTTCAAATAGGTAAGTACCCTGAGTCGAATAGATTGGGAAATACTACAGCGGGCAGTGGTAGAAATTACCAAATGTTGTCTAATTTTAGTAAATTTTCCATGTATAATCAATATATTGGCGGAAAAGTGACTTAGTACATTTAGACCTCACTTATAATTAAACCTTTGGTGGATAGTTATTACTTATAAACACAAATAAGTACAGCTTTAATGTACTATAAGTGACTTATCGCACTGTTTCATTCATATTTAAGAGGTAAATTGATAACAAACAATAATCGCAGCCAGCCTTACCACCAGTAACCATAGCCAAAGTGGAGTTGTCATATAAGCCCTCTATGTATTGAATATTAAATATACAATATTAATGCGACCGCAACGCGGCAAATTGAGCTCAAATCAATGTCTGATTGAGACGAGTCGCGGTGAAAAACTAGCTCATTACTGACCATGAATTAATCACGGCTTAGTGATGGGCTGTCCGTAGGTATTATTAAAATCATAAACATTACACATTATATTATGTTATTCATTTTTTATGTATAATATTCGGGGACATATATACATGTGTCAATGGCGAATATATTGGAGTCACAATTGGAAATTACGTTTGAAACGTGAGGAAAAGGGAAAGTAAGAAATGTGTAGTACCTGATTAGACCTTATATTAAAAGTTTCAAGATTATTAATAATAATAATATTTAATATGATACAATAATGTGTTGGTGGTACAATCTAATGTTCGCATATTCTTTTACACATACAATGGCGTGCAAATTTGATTTAAATTGAATTTTACATAGATATTACATATGAGTCATAATATAGTCAATCCTTGTAATATTTTATCACTTCATCATAAATTATTGAAATATATGATTACGTTATCAAATTAATATAATATATTATTTTTATTTCTTGGCGAAGACTTTTACGATATTGGTGATGGCTTTCACTTCCTGTCTCTATTCGCTAAGCTTCTTCTATATCTTCCTTTAAATCTCTTCTGTAAAAAGATTACGTACCTGTCCACATCGTTTTCCAACTTTCGTACTATATATAACTATTGTTTTGAAACTGATCTAAAATTATTGTAGGTAATTTATCTGCACTTTTTCGTTTTCATGTATCCCCTTTATTGTTGATGACTGTTTACAAATTTTCAATTGCTTTGTTTTGTTCCATTAGTTATGTCTAAATAACTATAGGTGTGTCTTGTGTATTTCACTTCTTGCTTACCATATCTTATATTTTTTATGTCTCAGTGTGGTTGCCTGGAAAATATCGCTCTAAAATCAAGCTCGCTTATGTCAATTGTTTTATATTTCTGTATGCAACGAAGTGATATTAAATAAAAAAATCCACAGTGAAAAATACGTTCATATCGTAAAATTATCGAATCACCACAATCCCTAGTCTAATAAATATTGTATATTGCAATTTGTGTAATTTGATTAAGCTTTACCTGCGTGGAAAGTGGTTGAACTATGGGGGCGACGATATGAAGGACGTCTGCATTTACATTAATTTAACCGCATGAAATATTTTCATTGTATTTAATAGATAACGAAATACTATTTAATAAACTAACAGGTGAACTAGTGTAAACAGAAGTTATGGAAGATTTTAATTAAAATAAAGTAAACCGAAATCAACCAATTTTACTTAGAACTATTACGATAAAATATAAACAAAAAATGACAAATTTCTGTGAACAAAACCTTATTGTAAGACCTTTAAACCCCTCTCTATAGGTATTAAATAGCCATCTTATATTTAGTATTACAGATTTATTTGAGTAGCCGCCGACAATTAAAATTCAGTAGTCATTTGCAAAAAATGGTCAACTACCATCCTATCCTCACACCCATGACGGTACTAGTCTCTCTATTTAACCCGATGTTTTCTCATCTTGTTTTAATCAAACATGTCTTTAGCGTGTAGCTTATCGCTAAGACTTCATGACAACGTTATGAAATCGCTGAAATCACTACAATAGCGACCTGTCACCTGTCATGAAATCCTTTGACTTGTTTTGATTTGAAGGTGTTTTATTTTATTAATTCAATAGTCTTATTTTTTATTTTAACAGGCTTTAAATTTTAGTTCGTATCTCAAGTCAAATGTGTTCATGTGTATCAGAAAACCTGATTCAGCTCCTGAAAACTTCTTAGGTAACAAATAGACAAAGTTAGGTTCCAAACACCTATCACTGAATGTAAGAGTAGTGACGCTTAGGACGAAAAACGGCCTCTTAAAACGTCCAATCGTGAAGTACGTTTGTAGACATCAATCACGTCGCGCGTCACTCATTATCATTTAGAAATAGTATCAAGTAATTATTTCTCCCAATAAACTCTTGTAAACTTTTACATACAGTTTTATCATTTATCAACAATCTATCATCATCGGCTAGTACCCGAACATTGGTCCTTCGAGCCTCCGAACAGGCGGGACTAAAACACGCGTCGTGTGACCTGGATACGTGTCAGTGTTTCCGGTGAAGTGACGTGGTAGTTCTCAGCCACTTAAGGAGGATTCTTACTGTATCACAAGATATACAGTAAGCAGCAGCATTCACTTTCTGAGCTGATCAAGGAGCTCGGAAAGACATCAGGGAGCGTGCATACCAAGGTGCACACAGAACCAGGAGACGTCTGATTCAAGTAAGATCTTTCCTATTTATCTTCTACTCAAATCATCATGTTGAGGATGGAGGATATTATTGCTACACAAGAGCAGGTGGTAGGGGGTATTGATCAACTCTACACTAATTTCAAAAAGGATAGTTCCGACCGCAAGACACCGGAGTACATCCAGAAGCGATTGAAAACTCTAGACCAATATTGGAACGAGTTTCACAACAACCATATCAATTTGTTATCATGCGAAGATAAATCTCATAATTACTTTACTTCTCAACAATACGAGCAAGTAAAGAATAAATACATCAAAATTAGGGAGACTATTCAGAGTTACAGGCCCGGGACACCAGTTATAAAGCCACCATCTTTTATGCCTAGCCCGTCAGTGGCGCCGAGGCAAGCCCAAGATCAGATTCAACCAACGACGTCCCGGGGCTCCAGCAGCAAAACAGAGGATATGCTCAAAAAACAAGCTAGCAATTTTAAGGCGTTTATGAGAACCGTTACCAGCGTTGACCTCGACTCAGTATCAGAGAAGTGGGAGTTTGAGGATGTGCTGCGCAACTTACAGATCCGTTGGTCAGCTATCGACAGCCTCCATTGGGAATTAGATAGCGAACTTGGCGGGTCTAACCAAGAATATGAACAACAGTTCAACGAGTACGAGTCTCATTACAATAAAATGAAGAAGGCCATTAACAAGAAAATGTGGTCAGTCGCTCATGTCGAAAAATCAACCCCAAAAATAGAAATACCATCATTTAACGGGAACTATTCGCAATGGGTATCCTTCAAGGATTTATTTACAGAAACAATCCACAACAACTCATCACTTTCAAACGCTCAAAAGATGCAGTTTTTAAAAGGGAAAATCAAGGGAGAAGCAGAACGTTTAATACAGCATCTTAATATTTCTTCAGAAAATTATTCTGTCTGTTGGGAGATCCTTGCGCATCGATATGACAACAAGAAACTCATATTCACTTCACTTATCGGTACTCTCATGAATGTACCTACTGTGCAACATTTATCCATCAGCAACATCAAGAGGCTACATGATACAGCCAACGAATCATTGAATGCCATCAAGAACCTAGGAATAGACATCACTTCCTGGGATCCATTGCTAGTATACCTTTTGTCTCAAAAATTAGATGTCGAGTTATATAACGATTACATGGAATCGCTAAAACAGCCAAGAGAGTTACCAAAATTAGCTGATTTCATGGAATTTCTAGAGACGAAATTCACTACCTTGGAGACATCAAAGCAGAAGAACCCTACACCTAAACCACTCATCAACAATAACGTATCAAAATACCACGCGAGTCAAAAACCCGCACACCATTACAATGCCCTAGTATCGAACGCTAAACCGATAAAACAACACATACCTACTACGCGTACAACGATATTTAAGTGCCCTATATGCAGTACCAATGATCATGGGATATATTTCTGCCAAAAATTCTTGAACATGCCCGCTTATCTCAAGAAAAAGACGGTCCTGCAAAACGAAATTTGTCCAAATTGCCTACATAGACACACAAGAAAACCATGCATTTCTGAAAATAGGTGTCGGGAGTGCAATAGAGACCACAATTCATTATTGCACCACGCGTTTACGTCATCGAACGCACAACAAGCAAAATCAAGTGTGAATGCACCGAATGAACAAGTCCAAAGTTCACACGTGTCGCAAAACAAATGCTCTGAAACTTTACTTGCAACTGCTCTAATCAAGGTAAAAGCAGTTAATGGAGTCTATCATACCATGCGAGCACTCCTGGATCAAGGGTCCCAAGCATCCCTTATATCAGAAAATGCAGCTCAGATTTTGAAAATTCCACGACAGCGATGTGTCGGCGTCATTTCAGGAATAGGCGCGAAAGAAAGTTCATGCAAAGGATTGATAAACATAGAATGCGCATCAACGGTCGGCGACTTCAAGTTTGAAACCGACGCCTACATCATGAATCAATTAATAAGAAATCTACCAAGTACATCATTTTCAAAACCAGACTGGTCGTACCTCGACCAAATCAAGTTAGCAGACCCGGAGTTTTATGATAGTCGCCCTGTAGATATATTACTAGGAGCTGACGTATACTCAGTTATACTTATGGACGGTATTTGTAGAACAAATGCAAATCTACCGACTGCGCAACAAACTAAGCTCGGTTGGATACTCAGTGGGAATGTCAAAACGTTTCACTGCAATGTTATTCTAAACAACTTACAAGATATTCAGTCGTTTTGGGAGATAGAAGAAATAACCGAGTCATCAAAATTATCATTAGAAGATCAAGAGTGTATTGAGCTATACAAATCATCCACAACAAGAATAGATGATGGCCGATACGTGGTGAGGTTACCTATGAAAAAGGACTATCAAGAAAAATTGGGCGAATCCAAGACAAAAGCCGTAGCACAATTTTACCACTTAGAAAGAAAATTACAAAAACAACCGGAGATTGCGAAACAGTACGAGCAATTTATGAACGAGTACATTGCACTTGGACATATGATTCCGTGTAGCAAAACACCGAATCAGCTACCTACATGTTATCTACCTCACCATGCCGTATTACGTAGCGAATCGACAAGCTCGCCTCTACGCGTAGTGTACAATGCCGCGTCAGCCACAACAACAAAATACAGCTTAAATGACCTCATGTGCCGGGGTCCAAATTTACAACAGGATCTGCAGTGTCTCATAATCAAGTGGAGACAATATCAGTATGCATTTACTGCGGATGTTGAGAAAATGTATAGAGGAATATTGTTGCACCCCGATGATCAGCAACTACAGAGGATAGTGTGGAGAGATGATCCATCACAACCTTTACAAGATTACCAGCTCGTGACCTTGACCTACGGGTTCAAGGTCGCCCCATATTTGGCAATGATGACCCTCAAACAACTCGCCCAAGATGAGAGAAAGAATTATCAAGGCAGCTCTGCGCCTGACATCTTAGAGAATTCATTTTACATGGATGACTTAGTTCACGGGGCGCATACTACGGATGAAGCCAAACAACTAAAACAGGACATGATCAAACTTTTAAGAGCGGGAGGATTTAATCTCAGGAAGTGGAAATCCAATGTAACCGAACTCCAAGAAAGGTTAAATGAACAACAAAACTTTGACTTCAAGCAGGCTGAGTCATCAAAAACGTTAGGAGTAGGCTGGAATCCCAAGGATGATAATTTTATATTCAGTCCAGTAAAACTGCCCGAAAACAAACCAACAAAAAGGAATTTATTATCAGACATGTCCAGAATTTATGATCCTTTAGGATGGCTAACGCCAATTACCACCAAACTTAAAATATTATTCCAAGAAACATGGAAATCAGACGCACAATGGGACGAACAAGTGTCCGAGGAGATTGCCGCTGAATGGCAGAAAATCAAGATCGATCTACACAATTTAGATCTATTCAAAATACCAAGATGGTTAAAAACACAAGAAAATTCCGAAGTAGAGCTCCACGGGTTTTGCGACGCAAGCATAAAAGCGTTTGCTTGTGTGGTATATTGCAAAACAAGCTACAACGGCGGAACTTATGTTATACCTATAGCAGGGAAGTCCAAGTTAGTACCTGTGAACAAACATATTACGCTTCCTCGTTTGGAACTTAGTGGCGCGATGCTACTATCAAGATTAATGGCCAAAACCAAAGAATGCTTAAACACCTTCGAAAACATCAAGATTTATGGTTGGGTCGATTCGATGGTTGTTTTAGGGTGGCTCAATGGCGAACCGAACAAGTGGAATGCTTTTGTAGCCAATCGTGTGACACAGATAACAGACACGATGCCGTCGGAATGCTGGAAATATGTCAGGTCTCAAGAGAATCCAGCAGATTTTTTTTTTTTTTTTTTTTTTTTTTTACTTGGGGAAATGCATTGCGCATACCCTTCCGCGGCGCGACTGCTTGGTGCAGAAGGATTATGTGGGACTCGCCATTGTGCATACCCACTAAAACCCCAAGGTGCCACCAACAATCGCCTTATGCGGGATGCGGTAACAGCAGAGCCTTATCCGCTTCCCGACACGCGATGCGGCGGTTGCGTCCGCCTCTTCCCGCCCATTGTTGGTTTGTGAGGATGCTTGACACAGCAAGCATCTTTCACAGACCGGGCCATACGCATTTACAAATAGCTAGGGGAGATCGGGTCCAGTACTTGCAGGGATGGGTCATCATCCCTTCTTTTAAACGTATGGACCCCTGCTCCCCGCTTAGGCACTTTTTAGGCGGCGAGAATTTGGTGAGCGCGTCGCGCGTTTACGCGACGGGCCTGCGGTTTTCTTCGCCGTCGCGGATGGGCATCGGGACAAAGCTCCCTGGTCCTTTCCGCCTCTTCTTTTATTTTCATGACCGCCTCGCAGAAATTATAAAATATTTTCCACGGGCCGTCATTTCTCGCGCTCACTAAAACCTTCAATACATTTGGAAGTGTTGCGTCCTCGCCCTGGAGTGCATCCAGCAACGGTCCCCTTTCCACATCCCATGCTGGGCAGTCCCTCAGCGTATGCAGGGCGTCATCCGGGCTGTCTCCGACACAGTGGTGGCAGGTTGGTGCCTCTTCACACCCTACCACTCTGTGCAGATAACTACCGAAACATCCGTGTCCGGACAG
This sequence comes from Pieris mannii, assembly GCA_028984075.1. NCBI lineage: Eukaryota > Metazoa > Arthropoda > Insecta > Lepidoptera > Pieridae > Pieris > Pieris mannii. The sequence continues at coordinate 12,075,275 of CM054776.1, read as the reverse complement.
GATCTGCACAAGACGATAGCTGAGCTGGCCCCAGCGCCTCCTTACCCAGTGTTGAAGCAGGGGTCTGAGGGCTTCTATAGTATATTTACCGGCAGTCGCTCCCGCCAGCTCCTTTTCCCACTCTGCTAGCATTTCTTGGGCTTCCAGAGCTCGCCAAGCGTTTATTTCTTCCAGCGTGGGGTTGCTTCCTCTTTCCCTGGCTTCAGCTCTCCGCCAATATACTTCGCTAAAAGCAACCGCATCGAGATGCCAGGGTGCGGTACCGGCTATGACACACACTGCGTCATAGGACACAGTGCGGTACGCCCTCGCAACCCTGGCTGCGATCACTCGCTGCGACTGCCTGAGAATCGTGCGATTGTGCCTGGTAAGTTTGTCGGCCCATATTGGGCACCCGTAGAGTGCTTTCGCCCGGATCGCATTTGCGTATAGGTGGCGACACCCCCCATTCGGCCCGCCGAGGTTCGGCATTATGCGCGAGAGCATATTTGCGGTGGCGGTGAGCTTAGGGGCAAGTGCCACGAAATGTGGTCTGAAAGTCCACCGAGGGTCGAGAATCAGCCCTAGGTATTTAAGCGTGGTACCAACCCGGATGACTACTCCACTGACAATGATGTCTGCGCCTTGGGGTGGAGCTTTTCTGTGTCCGTAGAAGCATATAGCTTCTGATTTCTGAAGGGCGACCTCGAGGCCGATCTTTTTGATTTCAGAAACCACCCGAGCTACTCCTGCTGTCGCTCGAAGGCGCGCCTCCTTAAAATCTTGTCCAATAGCGACCACGAGGGTGTCGTCTGCATAGCATATCGTTGACACTCCCGGAACTAGTTCCCCTCGCAGCACTCTATCGTAACCTATGTTCCAAAGGAGGGGGCCAAGAACCGAACCTTGTGGAACGCCGCACTTGATGAGGTGGCTCCCTATGCTATTTTGTTTCGGGAAGATAACACGACGGCCGTTAAGGTACGATGCTACACATCTTCTTAAATGGGCCGGTAAGCCGTGGTGGCGCAGGCCATCCAAGATACAGTCCCAGGGCAAGGAATTGAAGGCGTTCGCAATGTCTAACGACACCGCTAGAACTACTCTGCCCCGTGACACCTGCTCCTCGCACACGCCTCGCAGTTGCGCAATTGCATCGATCGTTGACCTGTTTTTTCGGAAACCGAATTGAGCCTCATGTATGTTCGGTCCTATAGTTTCCAAATGATTATAAATTCGGCCGGCAATGATACGCTCGAAAAGTTTACCGGCTTCATCTAGGAGAACTATAGGACGATACGCTGATGGTGACTCCGGAGGTTTTCCACCCTTTTTTAGAAGAACTAGCAGACCAGTCTTCCATGTCGACGGAAAAAGGCCCCTTTTAAGACATTCCGTGAGGAGGTTTCTAAAGCGCATGTCAAGGCCAGCGTCGAGGGCCAGAGCCAACACTCGTCCGTGCATGCCATCGGGGCCGGGTGCGGTCTTCTTAGAGGACATGCGTGCTATTGCCGTCTTAAGCTCCGAAGGAGACACTTCAGACACTATTTCTCCGTAATCCAAAGTCGTATCATATGGGGTGCTCGAGGCGACACGTTCAGGAAAGAGTTCCGTCACCACTGTACTGAGCAGTTCCGGCTCCATGTGTGTTGTGAGGGGTGGGGCTCGCGAGCGTAGCTTGTTTGTGACTATTTGGTACGGGCGCCCCCATGGATCCCGCTCGAGAGTGTCCAGCAGTTCTTGCCATGCTTTCTTTTTTGCTTCGGCGATACCTGTTCGCAGCGCCAGTTTTGCATCTCGGTATGCGCTATATGCTTGCCGTTCCTCTACTGCGCGAATGGGTCGCCTTCTGCGAGTCCTGGTGTAGCCTCGACGAGCTGCAACACAAGCAAACCGCAACTGGGCGAGTTCTGCCGACCACCAGAATACACTGGTCCGGTGAGGTCCAGGGCGGCTTCTTCGCATCGCAGCATCCGCGATGTTCGTCAGTGCGCCACGAAACCACTCTGCCTCTTTTTCAGGGTCTACGGAGGCTGGGCTGGGGCACCAGGCCTGCACAATCGTTGCCAACTCCGCCTGCTCCTTGTTCAGACTCTTAAGTGCCCATTTTGGGCCCAGTTCTGTCGAAACCGAAACAGGATTTGCCGACGGAGGGAGGATGCAGAAACGGATATACCGGTGGTCCGAAAGCGTCTCAACCTCCGTCAGGACCTCCCAGTCCTGGATACAGCATGAAAGTTGGGGGCTCGTGAACGTGACATCCACAATCGACTCACCATTTGTTCGAACACACGTAGCATCAGAGCCTTTGTTAGCCACTACCATACAGTGCGCTGCTGCCCAATCCATCAACGCATTTCCCCGTGGCCTGGTCACCGGCGAACCCCAGGCCACGGACTTCGCGTTCAGATCCCCAGCGATGACTAAATGTCTCGGGTGACTCCATTGCACCAGGGTTTCCAGTTCGTTTAGGAAGGCCGCAAATTCAGCTAGGGAGCGATTGGGGGAGAAGTAAGTGCTCACGATACACATGTCGCTACCCAGCTTTGCTGCCACATAGCCGTGGCCTTTTCGGACTGGGCCAATGCAGGGCGAGCCGTCTGCCGGAGTAACGATAATTGCGGCCAGACCGTCGAGGTCGCCAATGCAGTTCGTTTTTTCGGGTATTGAGTAAGGCTCGGAAATAATGCCAATGTTGATATTCCACTGCGCCAGACTCTGGTACAGTAGGTCTTGCGCAGCAGCGCAAAGGTTTAAGTTGCTCTGGAGAATCCGTAAGGCCATGATAATTTACTGCGGTTTAAATAACCTCCATGCGCGCATTGTTACGCGGAGACTTTGCGGGCGACTTCTTTTTAAGTGAAGGGTGGCGTCTGGAAAATTTCACACTGGGAGCCGTGCAACTGTTTCCCCCTAGCCTGTGATCCGCTTTCCTACCGGCCTCGTCGCAGAGTAGGCACTTGGGTTTTGCACTGCAGGAGGCTGCTCTATGGTCGGCTTGACCGCAGCGAAAACATAGTTGGCTACGATCAGTGTCGGACATGCAGCGGCTAGCTACGTGCCCGACTTGTAGGCATCGGAAACACCGTAGCTCTCTTGGCTTTGCAACACTAATATTTGCCGCCACCCAGCCGACGAGGAATCGCCCCGCTAAGAGTTTCTTAGTGGCCGTTATCGGGCAGTTAACCCAGGCTGCACCAAGACCCGATCTGTCCTGCCGTATGTTGCTGATCCTAATTTGATCAGCCAAGCACTCTCCTTTTGCCGCAATCGCTTCGCGCAGTTCGTCCGCTGTGATAGAGTCGTCCAGGCCAGAGATTCGGACATCGGCGCATCGGATGGGCCGACTAATCTTAACTCCACTGTCACTCAGTACTGTTTTGAGGCGCTTGGCTAGAATGTCAGCCTTTTCCCCGCTACCAGCTCCGGGGATCTGAATTATAGTGGCTCCGGTTGCCGCTCGGCGAAACTTGACACCCTCAATGCCAGCCTCCTTCAGATCTATTTGAGCGCGCGCTTCTTTAAGGGCAGCGGCATAGGTTACGCCCTTAGCTTCGGCGTCTTTAGGCAGAGTCAGCACAATTGCAGCGGTGCGAGGTACTTTAAGCTTGGGCAGCGACCTGGCCGGGGGCTTTTCAGACTTTGAAGCTGTCACATTTTTTTGTGTTACCGTTGCCGCTTTTCGCCTTTTTTTGGTAACCATCGTCCAACCTTCTTCATTGTTGGTAGCCAAAGAGGGTCGAGTGGGTGGTAATACAATGGCACTTGCAGGAGAGGAGGCAGGGGTATTTCCTCCAAACATTTCCTTTCTCGGCACTTTTGCCAAGCTGTTTTGCTCTTCCTTTCTAGTAGCTTGCGTCTGCACGGTTGCCTTCTTCCGCTTTGTCTTCGGTGCCGCTGAGGAAGTGAGGGGATCCCTTGACCTCGGTGATTTGAGAGGGGGCTTCCCTTTTTTGCTTTTTTTACTATCTACAGTTGGAAGGGGAAGGAGTGGCGGCTCCAGGTTAGGTATTGAGCCGAGATCCTTTAGTTGAGCATTAATATGCTCACCTACCTGGCGGAGGATACGAGCCTCCATTTCTTCTACATTGATAGTTGGGTGGTCCTTCGGGGCCCCCTTCAAGATCAGCCTCAACTCGCGCATCTCGCCTTGTAGTAAATTAAGTTGTGCACGGAGACGTTCATTTTCTAGCTGCAAAGCTCGAGTTTCATCCGAAAGCGTTTTCTCCGCCAGACTATCAGCATCCTTTCTGATTGCTGCAACTGCCTTTTTGAGAGCGGCGACAAAGGTACCTTTTAGGTTCATAGAACACCTGGCCACTTTATCTACGGCAGCCAGGTTTTCTTCGATGCGTTTTCTGGCGTTTCCGACCGTACCCGTCTCGGTGGGGTTCTCGTTAAGAACCGCGAGTTCCGCCTCGGCTTCACTTTCTCTCTCCACTCTTCGGGCTCTTTGGTACCCCGGTTTCGTGCGTTCACGCGAAAGGGTAGGGGTGTCGCTGCAGCTACTCTCCTCATCGTCCCGTCTCGTTCTCTTTCGGGGACGCCAAAAGCGCGACTTCTCCCCTGGGGTGCAAGGGGCCTCACCTAAGCCTCGAGGACGCTGTTGAGTGTGTGTCGAGCTTATGCTCAACATGGAGCCGGTTGAGTCTGAGCCCATATCGTCAGCCATCGCGTAGGACCAGGTTGCACTTTGCACCGGTGATTGACATCGAGTGCGCTGGACGGTCTCATTGTTCTCCCTTTTTGCGATCTCTCCTTGTGTAGAAGGCGTTTTAGAGGCGCCTGAGCACCCCTCCAACGGCCCGCTACGATCCGTAAGCTTGATCAGTATTTCCGTATTATTGCCAGGTCGTGAGTTTTTGGGTTCTGTCGCATGGTCGTGGTCCGCCCCCAGAATACGATGCGGACCGGATGCCATGACCTCTTGGTCATGGGAGGGATTTGACCCTCCTGGGGTATTATTATCTTTTCCGTTACTTTCCATGCTTTGTGGTGCTTTTAATTTAAGGAGGGGTAGCTCCCCTCCCTGGTGCCCTAGTGACCGGGTTTAAGCCCCCCCGGTCATGCATCCCATCGCCGGGAACCGAAACTTGGGATTCAGGTGACCTGTATACGGAAAAGTATACATGAATAGTACACGTTGTGGTAATAAGAATTAGAGATACGCGGGTACGGCGGACCAATGTAGGCCGAGAAAGAGACAGCCGCGCATAGGACGCACGGAATGAATAACCGCTTGTCCTCCACCTTGGCCTCGCATGCACCGAAGCAACACAAGAACATTTATACAGACGGACGTGAAACACCACTCTCCCCAATCCCCTTTAAGGGAGTAGGAAACACACATAACACCAACACAAGTAAACGCCGCTCCCGGATAAGGGAAGCGGGATACAATAAGCGAGCACGCACACAACACTCCGCAAACCAGTCTGTTGAAGAGCTGGTAGCACGTTGAGACACGAACAAGACAAAACACAGATCGCTAAAGCGCCCAGGCACCTAAAGCGCCATCTATCCGGCCGCATCTCGCATGGTTCTTCTAATGAGAACCTGTCGGGAGCGGCTAATTACGTCGTGGTGGTCCCATTTGCTTTCCAGCAGCACGTTCAGGTATAAGCCCCGTGCTGCCGGTACTGAGCCCTCCCGCCACGACAAGGCTGGACCCCGCGGAACTACGTGTTCCGCGGTGGGAGGGACGATTCCTCGGCTGGCGCAATCCAGCAGATTGCGCCAGCCGAGGAATAACAGTCAATCAACTTAAGGAACACAATCTCTGGTGGCGAGGCCCAGAATGGCTCCCTACATACGAGCAAAAGCAAGATATTCCCATCCCCACTACAGAGCTGGAGTTGAAAAAACAAAAACAAGTACACATCGCACAAGTAAGCGAAGGCTATGACGTTGTAGGATACTTACTCAACAAATTTAGCTCATTGGCAAAAGCAATAAGAGTGTTGGCACGGGTGCAAAAATGCCTACCGTGGAAAAAGAGCTCAGGTTTCATAACAGTAACTGATATAAACGAAGCGGAAGCAATAATTATCAAATATGTACAAAACGAGCAATTCGCAGATGAAATTGAAGATTTAAAAAAGAAGAAAGGAGTTTCGTGTAAGAGCAAACTATTCAGCTTGTGCCCAATTTTAGATGAACAAGGAATCTTAAGAGTGGGAGGCCGGCTGGAAAACGCTCAAATTGAATACAATATGAAACATCCCATAATTGTTGACAAAAACACGCTTTTTTCGGATCTCATCATCGACCAGGCGCACCAGGACACTTTTCACGGCGGCGCTCGAATGACAACCAGTTTTCTAAGACGGAAATACTGGCATCTCGGCGGAATTCAAGCCATCAAGAAACGGCTCCGCAACTGTGTAAAAGGCATAACAATAACAACAACCACCAGATTATGGGAGATCTACCCTCAGCTCGAACAAACCCATCGAGACCATTCTACCACACAGGGGTAGACTATACAGGCCACGTTTTTATCAAGGCAAACAAGGGCCGTGGCATCAAAACCATGAAAGGTTACGTTGCAGTCTTCATTTGCATGGTAACCAAGGCCGTGCATCTGGAACTGGTCTCGGACCTTACGTCCTCAGCCTTTCTAGCAGCGTTGCGCAGGATGGCAGCACGACGATCAGTACCTGCCCATCTGTATTCGGACAACGGCACAAACTTTCAACATGCCAACAAGGTACTACAACAAGAATATACAGAACTAAAAAACAAGATAGAACAAGAATTTGATCAAAACTTCATATCAGAGATCAGTGAAATGGGGATAACTTGGCACTTCAACGCCCCTTCATGGCCGTCTGCAGGAGGCCTTTGGGAAGCTGCTGTGAAGAGCCTAAAACACCATCTGAAACGAGTAGTTGGCGAAACAAGACTTACATTTGAAGAGTACAGCACTTTGTTAGCTCAGTTGGAGGCGTGTATGAACTCAAGGCCTCTATGCCCTCTAACAGAAGATCCAGAAGACTTGGACTTCCTAACACCTGCACATTTCCTAGCATGTGGTCCAACACTCACCATATATGAAACAGAGAGAGACTTGCGTACAAGATGGCAACTAACACAAAAGATATTTACAGATATATGGAACAGGTGGAGATCAGAATATCTTACTCAACTATCAAAGAGAAGTAAATGGAGAAAACCACAAGACAACATTGACATGAATGACGTGGTTATCATCAAGGAAGATAACTTACCGCCTGGGAAGTGGGCGTTGGGTCGAGTGGTTGACTTACATCCAGGGAGTGACGGACATGTAAGAGTAGTGACGCTTAGGACGAAAAACGGCCTCTTAAAACGTCCAATCGTGAAGTACGTTTGTAGACATCAATCACGTCGCGCGTCACTCATTATCATTTAGAAATAGTATCAAGTAATTATTTCTCCCAATAAACTCTTGTAAACTTTTACATACAGTTTTATCATTTATCAACAATCTATCATCATCGGCTAGTACCCGAACACTGAAAATTGTTACTCTTAAGGCTCTTTTTTATATTAATTTGTGTTATAAACATCAAAAATTTGATTAAATAACTTTATTTTACTCATGTTATTTATTTTAATTATTTATTAAATACAAAAACTACATACACTAATCTGCATCAATCTGCTGGTGTACTGCAACACCAACACGCTAATATAGAAAATAAAAAAATATATATCTGTGGTCTAAATATATATGTGTGGCTTATTGATATATAGAGTGTTACATATTTAACCTTTAAGATTTCTTATTAATTTAATTGCTTATCCTGTAAATTAATGAAATTGCATTATATTCTGACCTATGGCCACAAATATAATGCTTAATACTGTAATGATATCTATAGTGTCGAAGACAGTATATGTATAGTGCAAGAGACTGGTTTTGGTCCTTTTTATCGCATACAACTTTGGCCTTCGCAGTCCACATATCCCATTGTTGTTATCAAGACTATAAGTAGGTAGTTGAGCAGTGTTAGCCTAGTGGCTTCAGCGTGCGACTCTCATACCTAAGGTCGTAACTTCGATCCGCGGCTGTGCACCAATGGACTTTCTTTCTATGTCCGCATTTAACATTTGCTCAAACGGTGAAGGAAAACATCGTGAGGAAACCGACATGTCTTAGACCCAAAAAGTCGTTGACGTGTGCCAGGCTGATCACCTACTTGCCTATTAGATTTAAAAATGATCATGAAACAGATTCGGAAATCTGAGGCCAAGACCTAAAAGAGGTTGTAGTGCCACTGATTTATTTTTTATAAGTAGGTATTAAGCCAACTGTAAGTCCCGTCTTGTTTCTAATTTATTATCTCTAATGACCTGCAAAAATAAAAGCTATCAGGCATGATGCATTATGTCATTATCATTTAAAGTAACTTAAACAGCACCTATCAATCGGCGCACGCTTATTTAATCAATCAAAAACCCCCACATCGCTTATCACAAAACGCATCCCGACAAATTATATATTAATACTTGCAACACTAAAAAGCTCACGTCAAAATGCTACCCTCCTAATAAAAAATGCTGATCAGCGGAAGTCGGACGTGTGCGGCGAATATGATTATAATTATATTTTCACAAGTATTATTTTAGGGTTGCGTGGGAGCTAGGGAGGGCCAGGTAGGGTATTAATCGGATGAGTAGTGCACAATGTTGCCAGGTGTCTGAATACCATTTGTAACGGACAATTTGCTAAATCAATCTTTGAACTTGGCGCTTAGCACGGCGGATAAATGAAGGGTTTAAGGCTATTTATTTTTAACTATGTTTTAAAACAGATGTTACAATAACAATCAAGAAACTAAAGTGGAAATGGGTGGGACACATCGCAAGAGGTACAGAAAAGTGGAGCAAAAAACTGCTTAACTGGTGCCCAAGGTACAGCAAACGCAAAAGAGGGAGACATCTGAGAATGTGGATTGACCACATTAAAGAAACGGCAGGTGGTACATGGCAGAGAGTGGCACAGTGCAGAGAGGAATGGCGGGATTTGGGGGAGGCCTTTGCCAAAAAAGGGCACACAGATGCACGAGAATTGGATTAAAATGGAAATTTGTTTAAATGTACATAAAATATATAATGTGAAATGTATCTGAATAAAGGCTATTATTAGTATTATTATTATTTTTAACTATACGACTGTTAAACATTTATTTAGCAATTTTATTTGAATATTTTTCTTACTGCATTGCGTAGACATTGGTAAAGTTTGAGCACACGACCTGAAATTTGAGCTCTCAGCTACAACGCTATCTGTGCGACAATCAAACTTACAATATTATTTTTTTATTTAATTGCACAATAAAGAGAAATATAATAATAATAATAATAATAGCCTTTATTTCCAAAAAAATTTAAAATTTAGGGATGATAAAACGTCATTCAGTTAAGTTTTGGTTTGTCCACCGTTGGACATAGGCCTCCTCCTTCCGGTTCCACTCGCGTCTGTCGCGGGCCAGGCGCGGCCAGGTAACCCCGGCGACTGCGATGATGTCATCTGCCCAGCGTCGGCGTGGGCGCCCCTGCGGCCGGCTCGCGCCGCGCGGGTACCAGTGCAGCACTCTCTCGCTCCATCTGTTGTCACTTTTCCTTGCTGTGTGACCTGCCCAACGCCATTTCAGGCGGCACACCATTTTTGCCGCGTCTATTATTTTTGTTCTTTGTCGTATCGCTGTACTCTTTACCCTGTTTCTGAGACTTAAGCCTAACATACTCCTTTCGGCTGATCGTTGAAATATTTGAATTTTCTTTATTAATTCAACTGTGATAGGCCATGATTGGCAGCCGTACAACAGTGTAGGTGTCACAACTGAGTCCATCACTTTTTTCTTCAGTGATAGACTCATTTGAGACTTGAAAATATGCTTATGTAACCAATATGAACTCCAGGCTTTTTTAATTCTTCTCTCTACCTCCTCTATATAATGGCTTTTAAACGAAATATTTTGGCCAAGGTAGACATACTGGTCGACGTATTCTATATTTCTATTGTTGACGGTAATACTATATTTTATGCCATTTGTCATTATACATGTTTTTTCAGGGTTCATTTCCAGCCCACACTCTTTACTTATGTCTTCTAGGGTTTGCAGCATGTATTGTAAGTCTTCATGCCTTTCAGTTATTAGAACAATATCATCTGCGAACCGAAGATGGCTTAAATTTTCGCCATTGATATTTACTCCTAACCCTGACCAATCCAGCTTTCTGAAGATAAATTCCAGAAGTGCGGTGAATAAGTTTGGCGACACGGGATCGCCCTGCCGAACACCCCTTTTTAGTGGAAACATGTTACCTTTCTTCTCCAACTTCACTGTGGCTTTACTTCTTTGGTATATCTTTTCTAATAAGTTAACATATTTATTTTGTATTCCTTGTTCTCGTAAAGCTAACCAGAGTTTGTTATGTAAGATTGTGTCAAAGGCTTTGGAGTAGTCCACATAGGCTATATATACTGTCTTTTTGTACTCCATGTATTTTTCAATGACTTGTCTAAGTGTGAATATATGATCTAGAGTTGAATATTTACTTCTAAAACCAGCTTGTTCTCTTGGTTGTTGGAACTCTAGCTCCATCTTCATTCTGGTAAGGATGATATTTGTAAAAAGTTTGTAAGTGGATTGCAATAAACTTATAGGTCGGTAGTTATTGATGTTCATTGGGTCTCCCTTTTTATATAGTAATGTTATTACAGATGTTTCCCACTGTTTAGGTATTTTTTCTTGTTTTAAAATTTCATTGAGTAGTTCCGTGAGAGGTGATGTTAGAGGTTCTACTATTGCTTTAAGTATATCATTAGTTATGTTATCATCTCCAGGGCTTTTTGCAGATTTAAGTTTCATAATGGCATGCCTGATTTCACTTTCCAGTAGCAAAGGGGTCTCTTCATTTTTATAACTTTCTAATATACCATTATTACTAATATCTAGTGGTTGATTTTGCAAACTGTACAGTTCTTTGTAGAAATTAGTGGCTATATTTAGTATATTATCTCTGTTTGTTATTGTTGCGTTTGTACGACTTTTTAGTGTTTGTACCCATTGTTTCGTATTATTTATGCGTTTGTTTCCTCGTTTAACTGATAGATTTTTATCTATTTCTTCTTCTAAGAATAATAATAATAAAGAGTAATATAGGAACGTAATACCATATACTATGAATATTTAGAAATATTTGTTTTAGTGTAACTTTTTGGTAACAGATAAGAATTTTCATAACAATTTCCATGGGAAATTTATTAATTCGGCCTCTTCAATTTAATCACTAGTTCATTATTCCAGTCCCCAATATAAATAAATCCCAGTTCAATTACACAGCGTGTGACCCTATGGTTAATTTATATTCGCGTATTGTTCCTTATTTTAACTATTTTATTTGCCAATACAATTTGAACCCTATGCCATTAATTATAGAGAATGACCCAGAGAATCGGTCAGCCGTGTCCTCTGAAGTGGATGCACGGAATAGACACGCGTTTTTGTATTTTTTATTTGGATTTAATTAATTGCAGTACATCGCTTTGTTCGTGTCTAAAATAACTGTTTTAATAACTATATATTTTCTTTACGGAAACTCTGTGAAGTTATTAAATTTATTTAAATATGTTCCACATAAGAGATGACTTTTTCGTGTATATTTTGGTTCGTTTTTTTTAGTTAAATATAAATTTACTACAGATTGAAAGATCAGTCATTTATTTTCCCGCCATTAATAGCTTTCGGATTAACTATATTACAGATTATAGTGATACGTTATTTATATGTGAAACAATTCTATCAAAACACTATTCATATAATAAAAATTATAAACTTCAAGTTTATAATTATAATAATAATGAATAATAATAATTCAAGAAAGCTTTGTTTGGCTTTGTTCGTTTTTTCGCAGCAAATATGTACCTCTAAATATTTCTATACCTCGTAATCCTAAAATTGTGTTAACCAATTCGATTAGTTTTCCAAAAGCTATAAATTCTGACACAATGAAAAAATATTGTTATGAATCTAACATATCTTGAAAATTCACAAGGCTACGTGATGATTTGGTTCGGACCACACACAGTGTTTGTTCACCCCGTTGAAAAGCAAACCACTCGAAAAATCGGATATAAATACAGTAAATATATAGGACACGTTCAACAAAGTCTCTATATAGTAATTTCATATATTTTATCTGAATATAAGAAATTAATGTACTATAAAAAAGATTTCAAGTGATACGGATATATTTAGTTGGAATTTACAAGAATTATATTATTTAAATTAGTCATACGAATGTTTGGTTTTATGTTTTCTTGTTTTGTTTAAATTGTTTTTATTTTGATTTTAAAATTAATGAGATTTGTATTGTAATAGTATTAAGTTAGTGTAATAATAGATTTTTTTAGCATGCCTATTTATTGTACCAAATAGAAAATCTTAAAATTGCTAGATATATATTTTACATACTCTGAGAAAACATCTTGTGATAATTATTGAGGTTACTCAAAATAGTTTTGTTGAAATTACTAACTAAAATCTAATTATATGTTTTATATTTGTTATTATAACTTTTAATAAAAAAAAAGGTTTTTGTTTAATAAAATTTAAAATTATTACATTTCTAAATTGCATATTGTCTCATATTTTTACTATACGAGTTATTTTCTCTTTTATCATTGTTCTATTTCGCTTTAAATGTTTTGCACACTTGTCATAGAGGCACATGAATATTGTGTTTTTGTATGTAGTGTGTTCTGTGTGTCTTTATATGTGTTTCGTTAGTATGCTTTTATATAAAAAATTAAAGAAAGAAAATGCGTAGTATATATAAGGTATTAATAAAAACGCTTTTCCTACCTTTTGTAATTGGTTACGATGAAATCAAAATCCTTAAAATATTTTAAAAAATTTTATATGCAAAAGCCGATGTGACAAATCAATTTCAATTTCAAAAATTCTTTATTTAATGTTCAATAACAATTAAAAGTGCTACATGTCCAGTGTACATTAATTCCTGGAATGTAACAAACTTATAACTAAACACGTTTTTTTAAAAGCCGTATTGCTTTTTTTAAAAACTTATAAGACAAAACAGATAAAAACTAAAGTTATAATATTTCGAAGTTTAGCATTAATAATGAGGTAAACTGGGACTATGCAATCTTTAGATGAGATTTGCAATTTTGACATATAAAGATGTGACAAGCTTTGGTCGTGGGATGAGATTTCTGTATTTCAGAATTGTTATCCTGTGTCTACGCTGTCGCTGTCGCTGTCTTTTTGGGTCTAATGTCTGTTGGTTTTGAAAGAACTATTGTTAATTGCGCACATAGAAAGAGTAGTTCATTGGTGCTCAACCGGGTTTCGAACCTGCGACCTCAGGGACGAATGTTGCCCACTGAAGGCACCAGGCCAATCAACACAAATTGTTTATATACAATCTTGGTCAATTGCTTCGTTGAAAACTGAGTTTGTTAGTCTAGATATCTTTCAAATGTTTTTATTTTCATACAATGTGGTGCATTTTTAAAGAATAACCCGAAGCACAGAACTAGTCAATAGTTGAAGGACACTTAAGCTCGGGTGGTCCAGTACAGACGCGCAGAAATTGTTTCTCCTAAACTTGAATATGTTTCTGTCTACTTTACCCACTTGGTCATAGTTACTTTTTATATAAAACTCACCTGATGATAAAAGATACCACCGCCCATAGACACTTACCAAACGGCTCGTATGTGTTTGAGAATTGGCACCTTCTTTTCTTTTCCTAAGTCGAAATGGTTCAGAAATCGGTGAGCTGCTGGTTCTACATAGTCGTGGTGCGTGGCAAAAACTGCCTCGAAAAACGCCCAGTTGAAAAACGATGAACGTTGAGGTAATAAGGACCGCAGGATATACATTTAGGTACTTAATTTTCGGGATAATTATTAATAATAATTGTTTATTTTATACGCACGCGCATTTTATATGAATTGATTTGTATCTAGCTAATCGCGAATAAGTGTAATAATTACGTTGTAGTCACGGTAAAATTAAGAAGAACCGGACACCACTGAAGAATTTCCGAACCAATTCGACTTAGGATCCTTCAAGAAAAGAGCAGACCAAAATAAGTCTGGCAATGCACTTGCGACCTCTCTGGCATTGAGATCGCCCATGGGCGTCGGTATCACTTAACATAAGATTAAGCATTCCAATACCTTACCAAACATTTTTATTAGAGTAAAACATATCGAATGGTTAATTTCAAATCCGCTTTTAAACACGACAGTACCAGTTAGAGCAAGACGCGAGTTTATGATGGTTTTACTGCGAGAGCCACTTAACGCCCGCCGAGGCTACCGTGTACTTGACCATCCCCCCCGCGTTAATTAGATGCATCCCCAGTATTTAAGTTAAACCACAATTTAAATACATACTTGTTAATTACTGTCTTAAAATAACGTTTAGTTTAGTAAATTGGTGTTATATTTTAATGTCCCTAATATATAACGTATTTCTTATCATTTTTAATTCACAAATAGTAATAATAATCAAAAATTAAAAAAAAATTGCTAAAATGCAGTAGTGATTAACGATAAATATTAAAATTAATCAAAAAGATTTTATTTAAATAAATAATTAGTAAATACTATCATCGTCGTATATGAAATTGATTTAAAAATCACCGAAATAATATTTATTTATTCACACTGTTTAATTGTACTGTTACGAAACACCTGTTCTAAATATAAAAATACTAGAATGTACATCTTCAACATACTTATCGATTTCCAGGCCAAGTAGACCTAACTTTACGATGTCGAATTTAGGTGTTGGTGTGCGCGCGCATCGTAAAAATTCACTCTCATCATTTTTCTCCATCGCGCCAATAGAAGTATAACTTCAAAAGTTCAGTCCCTATGCAGTGTACTTTTATTGGCCGAATATCGTCGCTATTACAATACTTATTCGTTGAGCGAGGAATGCAACAGCTCTGGGGTCACCGGTACTATCTACCAGGCGCCAACTAAAATCTTTTTTTTTTTTAAAGAATTTCTGCTTCAAAGGAAGCAAAATCATAGTTAAAGGAACTCTTATATATAAGTCTGTCATGAGAAGTGACGCTATCATGTTCACACAAGTAAAAAGATAAAAAAGAAAAGAGCGTATCAATTCTTAAAAGGTCGACAACGCACTCGCGAACCCTCTGGCATTGAGTGTGTCCATGAGCGGCGGTATCACTTAACATCAGGTGAGCCTCCTGCCCGTTTGCACCGTTCTATAAAAAAAAGTAGCATCCCAAAGGTCGTCCCAACCAGGGATCAAAGACATCCCATCCGGTCGCATCCTATCGTCTCTAGGGATGCCTGTTGGGTCCAGAATCGCTGGAATATTAACGCGGCGTTAAGAGCGGCATATGATGAAAAACAACTTGCTGTCTTATGGAGATGGCTTTACTTTTTAAAATAATATTTGGTTTGGTCAAATTTTACATTGCATGTTTATTTGGTAAAATAAATTGAAGTAATGTTTATTGTATAAATCATGATCTAGGTTCTAGGTTCGGTTCCCAGACAGAATTTTGTATGCACATAGCTAACCTTAATCAATGAATGAAACAGAAAAACATCCGTTGCGATATTTTGTGATGTTAAATGTTCACTGTGAATATTTTTTCAAAGCAGATCGTAAAGTAAAGTTATAAAGACCGGCAACGCACTCGCGAGCCTTCTGGCAGGGCGGTATCACTTAAGACCAGGTGAGCCTCCTGCCCGTTTGCCCCCTGTTCTGCAAAAAATAAATATATTTGTATGATTTATTTGTTGTGAAACTTACCCCAATATCTCGAAGATTTTATTGCTAAAACATAAACCCTTGGTTTAAATACATCCCTCCAACCGCAAATTAATTCAGCATTACGACTGAATCCCCGATACAGGCTTAAGCCGCCAATACGAGGGAATTAGGCATAATAAAGTTCCCAGGAATCCCCTGAGGCGGCCACTTGTCCGGGATTACTTGGTCCATATCGTTTTGCGCGGTCGCGATTGGAAAGGTCAGCTTACATGGCTCGAAACAAACTATGGGAAGTATTTTGTTCGTCTATAAATAATCTCACCACAGATACATATATAACTAGCATTATGTTTCTAGCTTTCTTGCACTGTTTTATATATATATGATAAAGTAACATAATTTATTAGTTGACAAATCTTAGCTTAAATTTTTATTTAATTTGATCGAATTTCATCAAATTGTGACATAAGCAGAAATAATAGCCAAACTGAAAAATAAAATAGTCAATTACAATATCATTCACTCAGACGTGCCCATTTTATATAGTGTATTATTTGTAGAAAATTAGCGAGCGAAACTTAACGAGAGAAATACATAAATCAGTAATAAATAAATAACCTTTTTAGTTCTGGGCCTCAGATTTCCTTTTCTGTTTCATGATCATTTGTTAATCTTATAGTAAAAAAAGTGATGTGCCTGTGCTGTTAGATTTTTTGGCCTAAGACAAGCCGGTTTACTCACGATGTTATCCTTCCAGCGAATGTTAGATACGCACATAGTAAGTCCATTGGTGCACAGCCGGGATCGAACCTACGATCTCAGGGATGACAGTCGCACGCTGAAGCCACTAGGCCAACGTTGCTCTCCAACACTATTTAGCTCAATAAAAAAACTATATATTAATCCAATAACTTATACACTTTTCAACGACCGTCCAGACACCACGGAATCACTATCCTTTTGAGCTATTTTAGTAAGTAAAAGTTATACGGTTGACTAGGTTTTTATGAATAAAAATACAGTACTTTGTGTAAACTCATTTATTATCTTAAATTACATTAGGTTTAATTTAAAAAACTGTGTTGTAATATTCTCGCCATGTAAATCCACCCGAGTATTTAGGTCCGTGGCATAACTTTAATTGTTTTTTAAGTGCATACACGCCGCACGGTTCTATTGTCGTTGAAAGAGGGATGTTAGTTGCGTGGGATGATCTATCACTATTTGCATGTTCTTTAGTATTAAGTTCAATGTAAGAGAAAAACAAGATTTTTCAATACATAATATATTTTTCCCGATTTCCTTAATATATTATACTTTAAACGCATTTTTAATATAGAATGTCAACTGTCTATTTAATGTCATTAAAGCAAGCCGATTTGAACATACACGCTCCAGTTACACGCACACAAATACTTTACTACACGCATTCTCTCTGTTTACGACTCCTGGGTCATCAGGGTAATAGAGGATTTTAGTTTTACCCTGTACTAAACGACAATATATTAATAGAATATAAGCGAATTAATGAAATGTTAATTGCTATGTAACGTATGAATGCAATGTAACAGTCGCAACTGTACACAAACTCCGACGATTTAGGAAATCGCCACGCTTATAAAACTATAAGAAAGAGTGAGCAAAATGTACAGTCCTGGCTAATACACTCTGTAATATTATTGTTTAGTCTGTTATTAAAAATTGGCATTAATTAAAAAACTATTTTGTATTCTATTTAAGCTGTAAGGTTTCCTAAAAAAAATATCTTACATTGACGGACAGACAGACAGAATTAAGCTTTATTACAAACCGATATAATATACTGAAGTTTGAGACCCTGTCTTAAACAGCGGATGTGCTCCATATTTTTTCTTTGTCATAATGTCAAAAAATTGCAAGGACAAACATAAACACGCCACTAAATTGTCAAAATATTATTTTTTCGCCCTCACCAAAGTCACGTAGAACGTTTTTTAATTATGGTCTGAAAGTAAAGGAAACACGCTCTTGAGGGAAGCTTTCATACCTGTGCGCCGGCGCACCCTACCTGATCTAGGAAAACATTTTACGTTGGGATACGAGGGATATGACATATTCACATTAACTCAAAAATACCTTTATTCCACCTAAATGGCGATTTTTTAATAGGCATTTTAAAGATTGATACCGCATTGACAATCAGACGACTAGGGGCTCTCAAGTAAGTTGGAGTAGGACCGGAAGTCAAATTGGTTCGGAAATGCTTAAAGATGGACCTTGTCAAAATGCCTCAGAGGCAAACGAGCTATCACTTGATGTTAAGTGATATCGCCAACCATAGACAATCAGACTCCTAGATTTCTCCCAAGTAAGTCACCGGCTTTTGACGATATGGTTCGTTTTTTTGAAAGACCCTAAGTCGAATTGGAATACTATAGTGGGCAACTGGTTCCACGTGGTTCCAGTAGTAGGCACAAACTGCCTCAAACATCGTTCCACAACTGTGTTATCAACTCTATTTATAAATTTTCACAAAATTCCAATATTTGTTGACTCTAATGATAGATTTAGATTATTTTGTACAAACAAATTGAAGGAGATATGAACCTAATGGGAAATATAAATAGCGATTGTGTATTTTCCAAGGCAAACAGGAAAATATTTAAGTGCCGAGAAAATTTACAGTTGACAAAATTCATTAGATTATCAATTACACTCGGTATTTTCTGTATTAGCAACGAATGTTGCATACTACTCAAATTTCATAGCATTTTTGGAGGCAGAACACTATTTGTAAGTTTATTGATAACGTTGTGATTCTTTTTTATGACGAAAAAGTTTTTATGTTCTGTAATGAAGTCTGCAAAGATACTGGCCACTTTGACCACAAACCGAATTAAATATTGTTTACATTGTTTCTGTCTGCCTACAGCTATCAGGGATGTTTAAGAATACTTTGTTTATCGATAATGTCTTAATAGATTATATTAAAATGTTATGTGATGTGAAACGAGTGGACAAATCAACAACACTGAAGTAGTTTCGAACCAATTTGACATAAGGTTCTTCAAAAAATGAGGGTAGGTACCAATTCTTAAATGGCAACACAATTGCGAGCGGTGGTATCACATCGTGTGAGTATCCTGCCCTATTGCCCACTGTTAATGTTTTTTTTAGATTAATAATTTGAGTATGATTGTATAAAGCCTCTTTATCTTTAATCTTCCAAGCATGTCTGCTAAACTTCGTAAATGATGTATGTTTTGAAATAAGCTATCTATATCACTTCAAGAACAGTCAAAGTCATCATTAATCCATTATACTATTAAATAGGCACTTTAAAAGTACAAAATATAAATAATACTCTAAAAACAATTGTTAGTTTCATATGGAGAAGAACTCTTTTAAAACAGTTTCCACAATATTTCGTATACATTAATATGATAATTATATGCCAAAACTATGTACTTTAAACAAAGAATCTATTACACTGAAATTAAATACGTGCATAGTGTTATACAAAAATAACAAATAGCTAAATGATTATATAAATACATGGTTATTCACAAAGAAACTACAGATTTTATTATTTATAATGTAATTAATTTGGCTTAAATATAAATAACGCCTAAAGTTAGGCACATCCATACAATACTGTCGCGCCGGTGTAATATTTTCATATTTGAAAGTATTTTTTGTATGCCATGCTAAGTGGTAATAGGGACCACCCACGGAGTATGGAAAACGTCTTTCTAGCATTAAAGCATTGTTCTCATGAAGAGAGCTTTTATAGATTGAGCTATGTAATTAAATCATTCATAAAATCTGATATATTTATTTTAAACGTACTAACGAAACATAACAAATGATAAGTGTGTACAACTTTAAAAGGAAACATTACAAAGGAAAAAGAAAAAAATAAATATACATTAAAAATATAAGACAATCAATTAAGTGCAGAAATACAAATATGCAATATAACAAATGCATTTCTATTTTGCAATTGTTATTATTTGTGAAGGAGCAACAGTGGCTGCACCGTCTTACTCCTGATGATATGGAGACTGTCATAAAATAGATCTACCTCGCATGTACTCAAAGCGTCACTTACTGCAGATAGACATCGGTATTGAGGAGCATTACAACCGATGTTGTTACTCACTGCCCGAACGTAAAAAAATACTCTTTAAGAGAAAATTTATCAAAAACATTTGGTAAATCTACCAAGTTTTTTTTCCAAACAAAGATAATATTAATCAGGCAGCGGATATATTACAAATATTCATCGAGATTGCTGTATATGTAATCAAGTTACATAAAATATGTACAGAGCTTCATTGTAATCTAAATAAATCAAAGAAATCATTACTACATCTACGCCGTTGATACGTTTCAGGAAAATATGTTAATAATTTGTGCGTTTGACATAAAGTTTCTCCGGAAGTAAGTTTTAACAACTTCTTTATTTGCATTTTAAAGCATATTTTTGCCTGAATGTCATTCGGATCTATTCTAATGTCTGTCAATATACCGAACAAGAAAGCTTCCTCTTTTATTAACTTAACCTGGTATGCCAAGATCCTGTCTTTCTTCTATAGTAACCGCTAACCATGACCAGGTTACCGGGAATGACTTTCGCTTATGAGTTGACCTGCCCGAAGGATGATATTTAATTTGTATGTTTAAAAATATTCGTCTAGAAATAAAACCTCGTTTTTATTTTTTTATTCTTACTTAAAAAACTTTCATTTAAATGTATCAGGCGACTAACTTTATTATTATTATATTTATTTATAAAAACACTCCTGCCCTAACAAAAAAAACTTAATAAAGTGCACATCATCCAGAGATTCACAATTGAAGAATGTCTCAATTTTCTTCATACCTTAAATTCTGTGCACAATAAACCGACTCATACAATTTCTCACGTCATTTTCAGCTCCATCTTCATACAATGAAAGTGACTAAAACGTGATTCCTAAGCATTATCCCAGCTTACCTGTCTTATCTGTTAATGCAATTTGTGAATTGTACTATTTTGACGGATGCGCTTATCTTGCCATTGTTGGGGTGTAAACGTGTTAAATCTACCTGCTGTGTTCTAAACGTGCTGGTTCTATAGTTCTAGTTTGTATAAAATTCTGTCATCCAACTGGGTTTAAGCACATTTATATGTCCTATCATAGTGTAGGGAAGTAGTGAGTCAACCTGTGTATGTTTTTGTTTTTTGATGAATTTGATTCCAAATTACCTAGACACAAAATTGAGAATCTAGAAAATTGAGAAAATTTTAATTAACTTAAAGCAACGTCATATAAAAAGGGTTCGAATCACTCCAGTGTGGACAGTCTGTTGTCTAGTCGTCTATCTACTAGACTAACACTGCTTCTGCCCAAAGTATACCTATAAGTCGGAGAGGTCTAGAATGGGTGCAACTTAATATTGTGTCCAAAACAATCGATGTTATTACTTCCGCAGAGTGAATTCTAAAAAGCTATATTGATCTTTCTACGGGTTTATTAACTATGCATAATATTTAACTTACACCTAACTATTACTTTTAAATTTTTTTGATCCCGGTAATTACGGTCTCCTTAAAAAACATCCTTGTCTTAGGCGTGACTGACGGCGTGCTGTTAGCCAGGACTTTACGCACAAAGGACGTAGTGAGAGTCTAACAGCGGAATAAGCTCTCCGATATCCAGATTAAGCATTTTGATAAACAAGCTAGGTCTGGATATCCATAGTTGCTCCCCTCACACTTTAAAATCGATTTTTATTTAGTTTTTTGTAATTGTTTCTTTTTTGTAATGTTCGTTTTGTTTAATAATTGTTTCGTTTGATATTTGAATATGCGTTAAATGTATGTCATGTTTGCCTCTAAGTGCTCGTCACATTAAAAATTGTATTTCGTGTTTGTTTTTACCATTGTATCAGTGTGCCGAGCGCTAGCAAACTTTATCAATAAAAAAAATCATTTATTCATATGGGTAACTACACTTATGAACGTCAAAGTAAAAATTAAAAGCATTTAATGTATATTTCTTACATTAAATGCTTCTCATTTTATATTCACTGCCAGTTCTCAAATCAAGACGTAGAACGGATGAGATTCACCTGGCAATAAACTCTCCGACACTCTTTTTAATCGCGAAGTGTTTTTGTTTTACACAACGTTTGTAAGGAACTGCAAACTTTTCTTTACAACACACATATTACAAAAGAATCTAGAAAAAGATAATTCAAATAGAAATGAAGTAAGCTTTTGGTAACTTCTCTTAGTTAAATATTATTATCAAAGGTTTTAAGACAGAATGCGAGACGTATTATAGAATAGTATATTAATGGCTGCCCCCACGAACTTCCTTTCGCACTATATATTATTATTTTTGCTTGTCTTTTTATTAGCTACGTCCCAACGTGTCTGCTATGGTACCCCATACTGCTCGCGTTTTAATAAAAAACTAAATACTATCATATTTTGTGATTCATTATTATTTATATAATTAAAGTGAATAACAAATGACATTACAGTCATGCCCGTCTAAAATAGTTCTTATTAAATTAAATGCGTAATTTTAATACTTCGGTCTAGATAACACACAAAACATATTTTTGTGTAAAACTAATTAGTGAACTTTGGTCCTGTTTATATTATGAACTGTAATTAGCGTTGTTTGCAAGACATCCCGACTGTATATCCAATTTAATGTTTGTTTGTTTCTGATAACTTTAATTAGGCCAGCTATTAACATTATAATTCCTGCGTTTCTATTTTAGTGAGTAAAAACCGCGTCTTTGTAGAATATTATCCCTTGAAATATTACATATGAAGTATCTTTCATGAGTTTTTCAGTAATAGTGTCCTGATCGCTGTTTGGGTTATTTTTGCGACCGTGTTTTTGTATAAACTTATCTTTTTTATGTTATAGGAGGCAAACGGGCAGGGGGATCATCTAAAGTGATACCGCCGCCCATGGACACTCACCTTGCCAGAAGGCTTGCAAGTATTACATATTTATATATATATATATATATATATAATATGTCGGCTACGGTTGGGATTGAATTGGGATTGGTGTGTATGCTGTGTATTCATAAAGCTGCTAAATGCTTATTAATATTATCTGTATGATTGTTAGTGAAAGTATTTTAATAAATGTGATATTACTAAGGAATTGTATATTGTCATTGGAACTGTATTTAAAAGCATCCAGGAAGACGCCATTTTGTATACATAACTTTAGTTTTTTTCTTGTATAACATAATCATTTCAGTGTAACATAATTGATTTTGCAACGAATACTTACAGGGAACAGATGCAAGATGTCGCTGTTAACTTGGTCTTAGTCTGTTATCCTTACTGTCATTGTTAATATCAGACTGAGCGGCAATAATAATAATAATAATGAACAAAAGTTTTTCATTATAATTACACACATTGCCACTAATTCGCTCTGTATATGTATTTCATGATAATTTGTCTAATAGAAAAGTGATCAGCCTCCTGTGCCTGACATACGCCGCCAACTTTACCTAAGATGGGTTTCCTCATGACGTTTACGGTTCGAGCGAATGTGTTGCATGCGCACATGGAAAATAAGTCCATTGGTGCACAGCCGGGCTCGAACCCACGACATCAGGTATGAGAGTCGCACGCTGAAGCCACTAGGCGAACACTGCTCACTAATTCTAAATACACTATACAAAAAATAAAAACATTTGGTTTTTATATATCAAACTCTATACATAACTACTCTAATAACTCTATACACAGATACATTATATGGTATATGTTATTGTTCGATACCACACTCGACTTATCTCAATCTAGTCTGTGCAGTGCACAGATTATTATATTTCAACTGCTGTAAAATTTTAGTTTTTTTTAAGATAAAAAAACGGGGAGTTTCTTGTCGTTATACAATTTTAAAAGCAATACTAAAACGTTAATTCTTCTTCTTGTAGTTCCACTACTGGAGGTGGGCGGTCAACTCATCATACTTCTCTTTATTCTTCGCAAAGCGCATCAGTTGTTCTACGCTGGCCACCTCCGTCCCTTCTTTGATATTACGGAGTCACAACTTCCTGCTTCTCTTTCCTTCAGCACGTCTTTTCCCCTCGACCTTGACGTTAATTAGATAACTCTGACTAGTAACATTATATATTATAGCATTTTTAATTTTTGTAAATTTATATACGATAATTACCTAAATCAATATACGTATTGACTTGAACTGTCACCAAATAACCCCTCGTATACAATTTCAGCCACTCCCATAATATAATTGAAAGTGGATTCCTGAGATGCACATACAGGCAATACAGCTCGTGTTACATGGGGTAATGGTACAAGCCTCCGCCATTAGCTGAATTCCGGTGTCACGTTGCATATTCCACTTGGCTCCTTTAATAACTGCTTATAAAGAAGGAAGTCTATTATACATAATAGTAGATACGTTAAGTAACACACAATTGAAAATTATTCAAGTACTTTTTAAATAAACACAAAATTTAATATTTAAAAAAGTACTTAAATAATTTTACACTACAATCAATTTATGGTGCATGGTGGTGTCGTATAAGTACCGATAATTTCGTTTGATATTAAAATAGCTAATATAAAGGCAGTATTGGCCTAGTGGCTTCAGAGTTCTACTGCCATTCTTGAGGTCGTAAGTTCGATCTCCCGGCTGTGCACCAATGAAATTTCTGTCTATGAGCTCATATAACATTCTCTCAAACGGTGAAGGAAAACATCGTGAGGAAACCGGTTTGCCTTAGACCCAAAAAGTCGACGGCGTGACTCAGGAAGCTGATCACCAACTTGCCTATGGATTGACCATTGATCCTGAAATATATACAGAAATCTGAGACCCAGATCTAAAAAGGTTGTAACGAAGTAGTAGTCTACTACGATTTACAATTCTAGACAATAAAATATTCAATTGTAAATGTAACGAAAGATTTCAAATCGGTGCACTTAACTCTTTTTTATTATACAATTTTCAAAGTTATATTACTCCTAACGACATTTATATACATCTAACATATACGAATAAAATACAGATGGTTTATATAAAATTGCTGCAACACAAATAAAATCGTTTATTATTTAAAGCCCTATTAACTTTATATAATTTTGATTATTAAATAGGTTTTACCTCCATTGAAACACAACACATTCTTTAGTTAACTGAGATTTATATTACATTTATAAATAAGACGGTTAGTAGCGGTTAGAGTTGGATTATAGTTGCTCCCCTCACACTTTGTTATCGATTTGTTTTTATAACATATTTTTTTAGTGTATCTTTTCGTGTATGACATTCAAAAGTGTATTTTAGTGTAGCATGCTTTTATAAATAAATATAGAATTTTGTATGCAAATAGAACAATGTTGGCCTAGTGGCTTTTGATGTCTCAACCCTGAAAATGAAAAGTACAAATGATTATAAAAAATACCTTAAAACATAGTAAAAGAACCTGAGAAAGTTATAACAGAATCTCGATCCGAAGATCCAGATTCGCGCCCTGCAGCTATTCTGTTGAATCACGGGGTTTCACAGGCTTTACAATCTGCGTTAAAATAAACAAAACTGAATTATTATTATTGATTACAGCAGAGGCTTTTAACAAACAAATGAAACCTATCGATTCAATACACACACTATGTTACACTGTCTTTATCTATATTGAACTGACATTCTGTCTCTTACACACCGTCGAAATTTTGGGCCTAAGGCAACCCGGTTTTCTTACGATGTTTTCGCCGTTCGAGCGATTGTTAAAGGCGCATATAGACAGATACTCCATTAGAGCCAAAACACGGTTCGAACCTACGAACTCAGGTTGACCTAAGAATTATAGCAACATCCAGTGGTTTCTCTAGGCATCAGATTTCTGAGTCGTGCTCATTTGTTTATTGTTTATAGGTGGTGAGTCTTCTGCGCCGCATCATCGAGGGAGAGTTTGGCATTAAGAGTTTGGCCTCATAATAATTTCACTCATAGAAAGAAAAGTCGATTGGTGAAGCTATGATTCAAACATTCTAAAAGCCAATTGCCACTGGACTGGCGCTATTTTTCCCGAATAACATAATTATAAAATCAGTCAAAGATTACGCGGGTAAAATATAATACTTTTTTCTACATAAATGCGGAACTGTAAACACTTTTTAATTTAATCGGATTAAAGTCATTTACGAGATGAAAACAACAAGTACGTCCTAAGTATATCACTAATTTGTTTACAAGTGATTACAAGGTCCATAGTTCAATTTATCAATAATTACTTTGTTTATCTCAAGGAGTTGAGGAATGTTAACTTAATTTAAATAAATAAAAACCCAAAAAAGGGATACCATGTACTGAAATAATTGTAGCACTAATAAAATCTAAAAGTTTAGTCAACTACGATTCCTTTTATAAAGCACAGTTATTTGTTCGTTGACAATATAATACCTACGTTATACACAAATGTGTGCCTAATAATCACTGCGTAAAATTAGTTACGAAGTTCCATACTAATCGTTAGATCAAAACCTTTGTTACAGCACATAATGCTCTTATAGCGGAATTTCCGTATCACTGAAAATTCGCGTCGGATTTAATCCCGTAGACGTCATAAAACCCATCGTTTCAGAAACAAAGAAGCTTCGTTTCACATATTACATGAAATATAATTCACGCGAACATTATCCAAAGCTCTACACAAGTACACATACCAGTTAACACACTTATGATTATTCCATGTTTTTATCTTTCCGAGCCATAGTAATATTAGAGGCGGTCGGCCGCGCTCCGCGGTCGAGGGGAGACGCGGGGCGCGGGGTGCGGTGGCGGGGGGCAATGCGCGCGCTGAAGAGGCGGCATCGTGCCGGCCACGCCCTACGGCGCCCATCGCGGAGCGTGGAGGGGAGCGCGAGCCCCCGGCTTCTATTTACTCTTTCAATCAGTGCGAGTGTTTGCCCCTGGCCGGCGTGCACGCGCGTGTGATGCGCTAGCCATGATCTCGCAGAAGCTGTCGTACGGCGACGTGCCGACGTCCGCGTCGCTGTCAACGTTGTCACCGGGTCTCGCGCCTCCCTATGTCAACGGGATGGGCTGCATGCCAGCGCAACCGTATCCGAACCTCTACTCCAACAACATGGTGGCGAGCGGATCCTGCATGGGCTCGCCTGGCGTTGGCTATTCGCCGCCCAGCACGATGGCCTCTTGTATGGGCGGTGGAGGTGCCGTACCTTACGGAGCGCTTCCCCGGGAACAAGAAGCCGCTTCACCTACGTCGGCGCTTCAGCGGGCGCGCAATGACAAGACATATCGCCGCTCCTATACGCACGCGAAACCGCCATATTCCTACATATCGCTCATTACAATGGCGATACAGAATAATCCCTCGCGAATGCTGACTCTCTCCGAAATATATCAGTTCATCATGGACTTGTTCCCGTTCTACCGCCAGAACCAGCAGCGCTGGCAGAATTCTATCCGGCATTCGTTATCATTTAACGACTGTTTTGTAAAAGTGCCGCGGACACCAGACAAACCGGGAAAAGGCTCTTTTTGGACGCTCCATCCCGACAGCGGGAACATGTTTGAAAACGGCTGCTTTTTGCGGCGACAGAAACGTTTTAAGGATGAGAAGAAGGAATCTATCAGACAAGCGCAGAAGACGACGCACCCACACGGCCATCACGGCGGACACGAGAAGCGTGAACATTCACATGAGAAAGGCGTGGGCGGCGGTGAAGATAAAGAGATGCGTGATGAGCTGCTGGCACAGTTACACGCAGCGCCCGAGCTCTGTCTTCCGGAACACACGCCACTATCGCTGGAACACTACGCGCAGCTTAAACAGGAGCCAACGGGATACGCACCCGCGCCTCACCCGTTCAGTATCACACGGCTTCTGCCTGGCGCCGATACGAAAACCGACTTGAAGATGTACGACGTAAACTATGGCTACGGGCACGCCCCAGCTGACAACTACTACCAGTCACCTCTGTACCACCATCATGCCCACCACACGCAGCCGCCCTTGTGACAGTATCCGCTGGCGTAGGCCCGCGGCGCCGCCTGGCCTCGCCGGGTGACCGCCCAAATGCCCTCAATGTCCAGCGAATTAATTAACTTCAAGTCTCATCTAACGGACTCCATGTGAGCGTGTTGTGTTCTTGTGATACAGAGCCGCCCGGCCTGTAAATTGTGTATATATTTTGTGCGGGTTTGAGTAGATATGGACGCACCTAACCACGGGCGGCGGCCCGAATAGGCCTAAATGTTAGTGGACTCTCGGAAGTGTCCTTTGTAGTTTTGCACCGACGCCCATTCGTATACCATCACAAATTAATCAAATTACGAATTTAAATGTGTACTTAAAAAAAAACAGTGCGCTTTTTTGAGGCAAGCAACGTACTTCGCAATATTGTCGACCAAAAATCCGCCCAAAACAGCTTTCAAAATACATAACAAATGAGTAATAACATCTGTAATGCGATCAATATTATTATCCTTATCAAATTATTATCATTATGTATTGATTTTGATAAAAACAACGCGCGCGTTTAATTCTTTCCTTTGAGTAAACAAATTAGGTCGCTAACAGTTGCCAATTTCCGTGTATCACAAGTATTTCAGTTATAAAATTGCTTTTTCACTTAACCTCACGGTAAATTTATATTGCAACCGTCGAAGAAATAGGTATGTACGAATTTATTGATTTATTTATTACTGTATTCAATGTAGAAGAACAGGTCTTCAAGATTTGGTATAAGAATGCGCGAGTTTGGTGATGTCATATCTCGGACAGAACTGTGCAATGTTTGTTTAAAGTGTGTAAAATAATTTAATAGATAGACGAAATGGAAATATAGTCCTTCGAGCATCGTATAGGTATAGTTTAAGTCGTGTATATATAGCGTTAAGGTAAATTTATATATACATTATATGGTGTTTGGTGTAAGATAGGTACCTATCTACGCTTCTGCACATTCCATTTAAATATATATTTATATGCAAGTTTCAATTTAGCATTTGAGATAAAGATATGCGAAAATTCTTAAATTTTTGTAGTTATAGATGACGTCAGTTTTACGATCACCTTGAATGATTTTGAAGGACCTCACATCGAGACGTTTTTCTGACATGATTGAGCAGAATTTATCATATTATTTTAATCTAATTCTATCGAAGAGATCTCGCGTATATTTATCAAATAGCTGGATATTGTAAATGTAGGTATGCTAAATTTAATCTTGTAGTTATAAATACATATTAATATCATATTACTCGAATCTAGATAGGTTACTTATATCATCTGTTAGTTCCAGAGTTAATAAAATTAAGTTTACAAAATTCTGTGTTTTTATTTGACTTAGGGTCTGTTTCACAATGTATGGATAAATTACCAAATAGCTATGCAACACATAAATTATTCGGAAGATAAAATTTCCGAAGAAATTTCGCGCTACCTGTAAGTCGTGAAACGCAACAATAGTGTTTAATGTTTATCCTACTAATAATAAATAGCTTATTTGGAACTTAAGCGGACATTATGAAACAGACCCTTAATCTATGAAATTAATTCGTCATAAGGATTTATGCAATTACAAACACTGTTTCGTAAATGTATTTATCGGTTTCACAGATATATATACGTCGCATAGTTTCACAGTGCTTTCAAACAAATTTAGTGTATACCACGTTAAAATCCGTAACGTAATACACTAAACCTAGCTTTGTGTAACGCGAAAAGGAATAACACAAATTAAATTTGTAAGATATTTAAACTATTGTAAAAGGACCAATCAAAGTAATATCTTTTTGTACGAATAACTCTTTAAAAGGTGATTAAGCGAAACGAAACGAAAACTAACCCTTTACCCGCCGGCGCCATAATAATAAATAGTTATTGCATTACTTTTACTAATATTTTCACTTTTGTTGCATAAGTTTCCGGCTTACCCACGACAGTCGTAAAGCAATAAACAGAACAAAAGGGTTGTGTGAGCCAGTGTTAATTTGTCTTGTGTCGGCATTGCCAACTTTATTGAACATTATTGTTATGTTTAGAATTTGTTCGACGGCCTTACAAGTTCGCTTTGGTATCTTGTAATATTTTGATACTTGTTCAATATCTCTAATATGTAATAGTGGCTCATTTATTCCTTTAACTAACACTTTTTAATTTAATAATTTAATAGAATAATAAATCTCGTTTATTTAGACTTTATATATCTCTCTTTCTTGTTAATCCTTTTCCTTACTTTGTTCAGTACAATTAATCGAAACGCCTTCACAAGTAAAAGCCTCTCTTTCTTTAATATCTCTATCCATGACTTTATTTTTCCATTCGCTTCCTACTGACGCTTCCAAATCGGCTATCTTCTTTCCAGGTCTGATTCTTCATAGTAAAGTGAAAAAATTATTCATTTGTTTATTGAATCCTAATAGAAAAACAAGACAAATGAACGTGTAAGGTAGTGAATGAATGTTTTTTTCCTCTTCTCTGTGGGTGGTTTATTGTATCCATAAAAGTAACCACTCGACACCTCAGCCCGTTCTCAAAATAGAGCCTTCATTGATGCCACAGACTGGTAAACATAGATTATTTGATGATATACAATAATTACCGTAGATTATAGATGTTTAATTATTTCGCAGAATTATATAGGTTTTATAAAAATTATTTATAAGAATATGGCACATTCTAAAGTTCCCATATTCTGCTACTCATAATGGCATGCAATTTTGTTAACCTTGATCGCCATACAAAAGGTGATTTTTCTATACAATTCCGGATTCCAGGTTATGTTTTGGTCAACGAATAAAAACATTTATAAAATAGATAGAGTGTTGATTATTGATATTAACTTTCAGCAATGATATCAAGCAAAAAGAAATCTATCAGTTCATTCAATTTAAATCAGTATTAATTAATAATACCAGTATACAGGATTAATTCCCACAGAAAAACGCGTGGGCGCGTCTCATCATTCTATTGATTTTACTAACTTGTAGTTGCTACTGGGCTTCCAACGATTGATCTTGACAAGTCATCAGTTCGTTTGATTCCAATCATTGGATAACAGCCTCTAAGTGTATAAGCCAAAGGTATTGCGTCATATGTTTTATATTGAATCACTTTTTAGATTTTTTTCGGAGGTCGTTTTGTTGTTATGTCAGTGAGGCCCCATGTCGACCTTTTGTGTTTTGTATGGTGATAATAAAAAAACACTTTCTTTGTCCGATGTAACGGTGTACGAATGTTGAGTGGATCGGATATTGTGTTAAATAAATTTCTTAGTGACAATTAAGTTCATTATTAGCCCACACACGGCGTGTTGAAGTCTCCAGTTGGTTAGGGTTTATTTGTTGCTATGAACTATTTATATTTCATAAATTTTTCGATACTTGATATGGTTTAATACACGTACTAGCACTAGAAAGAGTACTTATCTTTTTTTAAACAAACAACAATAATATGATAGTTGTCAAATTTATATACGCGTCTTTTGGAGGTTAGAGCTAACTGAAAATCATATTAATTTAATAAGTTCTGGCATCTCTCATTCGAATTGTTGCGTTATTATTATTTATCATTTGATTTGTTAAACAGTACTGATCGAGAGCTGGATATATTCGGTAGTTCGCTGAACAATTTTAAAGAAAGCATTGTTGAGTGCCTCATACCAAATCCGCTGTTTTTCTGGATTCATGGAATCAATGGGAAGAAAAGACTAGTATGTTTATATTATCAATTTATAAAAATTGACATATATTGTAAAATAAAATAAAATACGTTTATTTTGGAACATAAGATCATCTAGGTATTACTTATTCCACGTCATTAAATTCGAACCTTTAGGCATTTCTACTCATCGGCAAAGAAGACAGAGGGTATAGGCCGAGAGTGTAGCTAAGTAAATATAGTATTATACATGATGTTATAAATGTTATAAATACATACCAGAAGTGTGCATCAACGATTTTCAGTTCCAATTACAATATTATTATTTATTTATAACACGTCATAACATTACAATATAAAAAATGAACAGAATAAAAAAAGAAGGGCAACTGGCGGCCTTATCGCTTTCGAGCGATTTCCTCCAGGCAACCACTAAATTCCGATAAAATATTTTTGACAAAGTTTTTTAGTAATATTCCAGCATTTATATCAATTCTATTAACATAAGCTGCATCCTTAAAATATTTTTACAGAAATTCGGAAACCCTAATATCAATTTCGTAAGCGATCTTGTAGCGGGCGACACAGAATTGAAAACTATTTGTTGGGCAAACATCATCCATCACGGTGCCGCACTTAGCTGTATTGCGGGTTCAGTGGACTTGGGGTAAAGCTGTACCAATATCTCTAAAATTTTTGACTATGGTGAATAGTTATATCTAGTTACTCATCCATTATAAACACTGCACTGTAATGTGTACGATTTGGGAACCCTTTGAAATATAATAAACCTAAGTCAGGGTTCACAGCAGCAGATAACAAACTAAATAGTCGATTCAATATCACGTTTAAACTATTTACAATAAGAGTGAGTGTGTGCGTGCATATGAAGAAGTGAGTGTAATGTTAGTTCTCAGAAGCATCTCCAACTCTCTAAGGTGTGTTCAAAAGCCAGTCCTTTAACCGCTTTATTAGATGAGCAGGTACATATTAAAATCCTATTTATTATAGATATAGTCTGCATGCATATTACAATACTTATTTTCCAGCCTACCAATAGTTCAAAATACATTTGCGAACCAACAGTAAATTCATTAGTGACTAGCAGTGTTATGCTGATTATTCTTAAGTTAGTAGTTAGTATCTAGATCGTGTTTTGCCATCATGTCTTAGTAAAGATGCATGTATTAAAAAATGGTTGCAACGGAATTTGATCGAATTCCTATGACCTTTTTGAACTGTAAACGTCTTCTCAATGATAACGCTATGAACTGCCTTGGAAAGGAATTGGGAGGGAAAACGAACTCAAGAGACTATTCTTGCATAATGCGTTAACTACTCCACGTGGTCATGTTAACAATACACAAATGTCTAAAGTGCAAATCTACAATAAGCCTCAAAAATTATTTAACATTGTTGAAATAGTACTTAGTACTTTTTAAACAGAGCTCAATGCTTGCTTCGATGATAAAAATCTCTCTACGAGTATAAATATAAATGTATCTTACGTTATTTTGTATGTAGTAATAAACATACGAATTATTTAAAAGATTCTGCAGGAACACGGGCAGGAGGCTCGTAGGCGTATTGCAGAATGGAAG
This sequence comes from Pieris mannii, assembly GCA_028984075.1. NCBI lineage: Eukaryota > Metazoa > Arthropoda > Insecta > Lepidoptera > Pieridae > Pieris > Pieris mannii. The sequence goes on along the minus strand of CM054776.1, from coordinate 12,042,247 downwards.
AAAAAGGAGATTGTTACTTGAGATATAATATAATGTTGAATGGTTAAATTTATTGAATCTTTAATCACAATTTTCCAAAAACAACAATTCGTTTTATTAAATTAAAATTTCGTCTAGACCGTTGAGTTATAAAAGGAAAAATGAGAGGAAATTCCTGGAACGTGAACATGCAAGTTATATGCAGACATGTTTATCAAGTCTAATTGTCCACTATCACATTGTATGCAGCGGGCGAGGTCATCCACCCCAGCCGCCATCTTGTATTTTCAAATTACATCACGCAACTGTTATTAGGACTTATTCTTCACAGCCTTTCAATTATTAATAATTCTATTGAACCTGATTAAATGTGGTTTTATTATTATGCAATAATATTAATTATTGCATTACAAATGTTTAATATGACTGCAATACCTCTAAAGGTGATTTCATTTCCACTACGTTTTCCTGAAATTGATTTAAATAACAAATTGAAGTTGCATTTAAAGACGAGATGTCGTAGATCCTTTCGAAGATAGGATGGGCTTTGGTGGTGGAAGCTTCGGACAAGAAGAAAAGCTGGGGCGACGAGGAGGAGGCGGAAAATAATAAATAAAGTTTACTTTTATGATAAAACCAACTACTTAAAGTCAAGTAAGTATGTATGAATAATTAATAACTAATTCTGTTAAATCTTCGTTTTGATGATTCGCTACATTTCGAGTACTTTATCAGCACTAACAAAAAGTACATTGACAAATGTTTGTTGAAATACACACGCTTGTAATACGCAGCGCTCTTTTGGGACGGTACAATTTCTAATACTGTTTGTTAAAATGTTCTTACTACTTAATATATAATTATTACGCAATGTTTATAGGCCGATCATCAAAACTTAAACACAACAATCAAATACATAATATTTTAAAGAAAATTTAATCAAATTTAAAAAGTTTAGTTCTTGTGGCAGTGTTAACAATTGTTATTGTCATTCCCTGGTTGTATTGCGATACTTATTCGTTGAGCGAGGAAGCATCAGCTCTGGGATCACCTGTACCTACTAGCTACCAGGCGCGTGTACTTAAACCCCCTCAAATTTTATAGTTGCAGTAAAGACTATATTTGAGCCGGTTATTTTCCGCCTGCATCTGCCTGTTATGTAACTTTTATTTAATCATTTCTTTGGACATAAAGCTATAAGTTGCCCTTGAGTAAAGAATGTCCCATATATTTTTACTAGGGTTGTACAAAATTAATTTATAGATAAATTGCAAAAACCTTGTAACTGTATTAATTACACACTTGTTGACTGAAAAGTGAAAAATAATAATCACCACGTTTGCTGTAAAATATTTAAATTGTTGTAAAGCAGAAGAGGATTTGTGCTTCTAAATTAAATGCTATTAACTGCTGGAGATTTATTTTGGAAATAAATTTAATTACTTAGGAGGCTAGCATTGTAAAGATGTTTTTTTTAACTATAACGATACAAAAATACCAACCTTTCATCTTTATAATATTAGTATCGAAATTTCTAATTGATATGATATAGGTACTATTTATTTATACTGTAAGACATGCACCTGGATTTTGACTCACTCCAATATCTTACTCAGGTATTCAATTCACATATTTCCTGATACTTTCGTGATTCACATTCAAAAACAAATATCTATATTTTTATAATACATTTTGTTGTTATATTTAGACTCGGCCAATCGGCATATTTCATTTGAAAAATCAAAAAATATTTTTGTTTCGCTGTGGTTTTTATGTAGAATTTGGGCGTATTTGAAATTGTTGCAGCGTTTACTGCAATAAATACCCGCCTTTATAATTTTATAAGTGTGTACGAATTTATATTTATTATATGACTCACAATTAATTACTTTTCTTCGTAAAATATGAGTCCAGGATATATCGAGGGATGTGCTTAGGGCATATTATTAATAAATTGTGTGTTCTTTGTGTCACACTTATAAAAATTTAATACATATAATGACCATAGGAAAAATCTCAATGTTAAAAATTGATAGAAAAATCGAGTTTAATTTCGTAATAATACAATTTCATTTTTAAATCTTTACCTTCAAATGCCGTTCTTTACAATCGTCAAACTACAATTCATTAGCACTTTGGATTGCTAACACAACGCCATGGCTTTGCACTTACATGTTCTGCGTATAACCAAGTTATTGCCTCAACACGACTGTCATTAACATATTGTACCTAATGTCAGCAGGTAATTGTGTAAATATAATAAGGAAAATAGTTTACTTGCTTGATCTTTGCGTTCTTATTTCAAATTCGATATGGGCGTGACCTGGGTAGTTGCCAGCATTTCAACAAGTATTGAACTATTGAATCATATTGACTATAAACGTATCGGTTTTAATGATATTAGGAAGGAGGATAAATTGCCTTCAAGCCTGAAAGTATTACTCTAGAAATAACTCGGATCCACCTGGTTGTAGACACTACTATAATCTCATCAGAACAGCGAACTGTACTAGGAGATGAGAGTCTAAAAGAGTTAATGTAGGGACTGGCTTGTGTTAGCGCTGTTTCGCTCTTTGCACTGTTCAAGAGCGCCATAATGCTCAGTGCCGGTATTATAACTCTCAATAGCGATTCCAATAATGACAGGCTTGTATATCGCCAACCTTGGATTGATCTTGGATCTTGAGTTTGCACAATAATTGAAGAGATAACGCCGATATGTTGTTATCTACTGCTAATAATAGATGGCGCTGTATAATAAAATAATAATTTTATGTGTTTCATTAATCAATTAAAATGATTTATTAAAATATTATTTCAACTAGTAAATAAGAACAAATATCTAATTACACAAACAAATTCTCCACAGTCAGTTTAGGACAAAAAAAACCTCAACGTCATTTACAAATTAAGCTTCCATGTATTTGACAGTAAAACATAGTAATAGGTTTATATGATTTTTTTTATATATTATACATGTTACTCATTTAAACCTTACTTGAACTTCCACTAATACAATATTTAACGAATAGTATAGCCATTCTCGAGACAAGGAAAAGCAAACATTGTTACATACAGTAAATTGATGTATTAGACATAACTTATAATTTACTATATAATAAACTGTATTTGTTAAATTTTTCTTACTGTAAATTGTATTTGTGTGAACAATAAATAATATCCAAGAAATAAGTTTTTTATTTCTACCCTGAAATAGCTATTAAATTATCCTTTTGTAGCATTCAAACCATATTAAGGACCAAAATATTTAACAGAAACTTCCCTCGCCAATGTTGACGTCAATTATAAAAAGCATGCCCTTGGTAAAGTTCTGTTTCACGACGTCCCTACGTTTATCGTTTACGTATTTGCTGATTATCGCGTATCAACTCGGGGTCAGTATCGATCGATATTTCTATTTGCCCGATCAATGAGTATCTTGCCTATTTGAGCAATAACTTGTTTGTCAGCCTGCTCTGATTATCACCTCTCCAGATTGCGCGGTTTTTTATCTATCCAATTGATTACGTTTATTTGCAATCAGCAACTGTAATGTAAATATTAGTTTTTTTATAGCTGAACAGAGGTTTGACCACATTCCCATCTGAAGAGGCATGTGACCTTTTGGAGGGCATACCTATACAGGAGATGTCTGCTTCACCACGGCTTAATCGCACACTTCTGTCTCTTAACAGTCTTTTAACAGAAGATTCTGTTACATCTCTTTCTGTCAAATTGTTTCTACGCTGTTCTGAGAATAGTCAGATTGCAATGTTTACTTAAAACCTGACAGATTTTTTTATATTTCTTTCTGTCTCTTATTACTGAGAACCCGTCTATCTTGACAACCACACCTGCAACTCTTCTTCTCTTCATCTTCGCTAAGTGTTGAACGTGAGGTGCCTGATACTGATGCCCACAGCTTTTTCCACCTCTAGTTTCTAGTTTACCAGCTTCCAACCAGTCAGCGACATAAGGTAATAAATTAATCATTTCAACTATTTATCTTCTTTCAACTCAGCATAAACGCAATTTTACAGAAAGAGACGTACGTTTCAGAGGGAAATTGGACTGTTTTAGTTTAAATAATAAATATTAGTTTTCTATATAGGAACCCTTTATAGCTATTAATTTTCTCGGTCATGATGACTTTCATTACAAATATAATCACTCGAAATGTGTTATTTATTAAGAGTCATTTGAGAAGTTTAAATAAAAGAATAGCAGTGATGTTACGAAATAAATTGCGAATGAACTCATTAAAAAGATGACGAAAGTCTTCAAGTATTTGTCACATACTTATCACGTTACAAGCCTTTGATAAAGAAAAATATTTAATCCTTTTTACCCAACTGTGCGACGTATAACTTCGTCATACAGTAATTATAGCCTTTATTAGCCGACATTATTAGTATTAGTATTACACTTAGGGCCTGTTTCTCAATGTATGAATAAAGTGCCAAATAGCTATGCAACACATAAATTATTCGTAAGATAAAAGTTCCAAATAAGATACTTCGCATTTCATGAAGTATAGCGCTATCTGACAGTCGTGAAACGCAACAAACACTAGTTTATCCTACCAATAAGTAATAAATAGCTTATTTGGAACTTATCCGGACATTGTGAAACAGGCCCTTAGTCTATTATGTTTACATACGACCTCGAACGGAGTGAAGGCCTCCTTCAAATTCTTCCTCTTGTCTCTTAACCTCGCAACCACCACTGGAGTAACGCAGCTACCATAGTAACCTTTTATGTAATCACTCCAGTTGTAACATATGCTTGGCATAATACGGCCTCCACTGTACAGTACAATAGTTTATATGGCATGTACTTGAATAGAAATTGGGTAATGGGCGATTTATTTTTATATTTTTGACATTATTTTTATATGATAAGGACATTATAATTAATAATATTCTGTTATTAACTTTAGAAGTTTAGGTGCACACGTTTTTTAATATTATATTAGGATAGATTTATCATAATATGACGACTTTAGAATTTAATTTATCCAAGACTGCATACTGCATCGGCTTGCATCGCTGCACTATAGGCATACATACGAACGAACAATGGTTCGAACCGTGGATTACCAATCCCAATCCGAGCTGCTTGATCCATTGGCGTTGCGTAGAGACGTCACGGTCACTCTGCATCTTCTACCACATTAACCATGGAGAGTGTTTAGAGGAGTTAGTTCGGATGACCGGCAGCTGAGTTTCGTCATCGGATGTCGAGGAAGAAAACGAAATCCCACCCGTATCGTCCGTCGTTCCACAACTGAGTGTTTTTAGGGCAGCTTTTGCCGCGCACCACCACTTTGTGGAACCAGCCCCTGGAGTATTTCCGAACCAGTTCGTTTTAGAGTCCTTCAAGAAAAGTGCGAACCAATTCTCAAAAGGCCGGCAACGCACTCACGAGCCTTCTGGCATTCAGTGGCGTCCTGTGCGTTTGCCCGATGTTCTTAAAAAAATATAAACACGTTATGGAGCCACCCTTCCCACGATCAAGGCACTTAAGATAATATTTCATCTATGTAATAAAATACCACTAATACCACATTAGCTAAAGGCCATTATTAAAAAGTATCGGATTTCAACGTTTGCGCGCACCAATGGCGTGACCGCTTATGGACTCTGACCAATCAGAGAGCGTTTCTTTTTTGGATCATCGAGTTAATAGATTGTTCTTCATTTGATTTATGTTGTACGTTCGTTTTTCTGTTCGAATTTTAAAATGGCGGGTGTTTCTACTGGCTTTTGTTTTTATTACGTGATAACGTACTAGAACTTCGTAGATATTTTTTTTTACCTAAAACTTTCTTGAATATATTTCTGAGTATTAGTTAAGCTACAATTATGTTCTAAATGCCCACTTTATCACAATTCCGTACATTTTCTGTACAAATTTATGTTCAGGTACTGGATGAGCCAACATTATCGAAATTAAAAAAAACCCAAATCGATTTAAAGTTAATAAGTTTTGTATGCAGCAACTAAGTGCATTTAGAACTAGTTTATAGTAAGAAAGGGGTTTTGCAAGTGCGTTACCGGCCTTTTTTAAAATAATATGCTCATTTCTTGAAGCCCAATACATCGCACAAAGAGCGGGATTAATGACAAGATTATTCTGTCACAGGGACTGATTTTTTTAAATGTAGCTTTAGGATTTTTCAAGAAAAGAGCGTGCCATTTCTTAAAAGGCAACTTTTATTATACAACCAGGGGGCAAACACGCAGGAGGCTCACTTGATATTAAGTCTCGGCTCGCAAGTCGCCGGCTTTTTAAGAATTGTACCTACGCTCTTTTCTTGAAGGACCCTAAGTTGAATTGGTTCGGAAATACTCCAATACACTATTTATTTTAGGACTTATAATATACCAACCTACTACATCTGATGGGACAGTAATAAAAACCAATTTAAAATAGTTAATTATCCAGTATCTATAAATCCGTGTATAATTCCGTGAATAGGAGCATGCGCAATGAGAATAGTCAATACTGAAGCATTGCGTGCTTTGAAATATATCCTATGTAGAGTACATAACTTGCAATATAATAAACAGTGCAATAGGAACCTTATGTATTGAATTTTTTGCTCATGCCAGGCCTATGTTTTAATACGAAAATATATTAGAGCGCACTGTGGATATCATTTCTGTTTTGTAGTAAAAAATCTATACCTTTTTTATTTGTCAAGTGAAGCGAATTAATTTTGGCACTCACATAGGGTATTAAATAAGGCTTCAAATAAATCTCAGGTGCTTTACTTTTATTCAAGTATATAAATTATAAAAACAATAGTTTAAAAAAATGGCCGTTACAATTTTATTTCCTTATTGACAACATAGCGAATGAAAAGTTATTTTTTCATAACGTTATTATAAAAGAAAAATGATAAAGCTCATATCTATTTTTTTTATTGCACAAAGACCGAATCTCTATTAGTGCACATCCGCGGTTCGAACCTAGGAACTCAGCGATTAGAGACGCACGCTGAAACCACTAGACCAACACTGCTCTATAGTTGTATAGCACCTTATATAATTTTTGTTAATAAACGCGTAGCAAAAAATTAAACAAACATTTGAAACTGTTCAAGGCGGGCCATTATTTTCTGTAGTTACTCTAATTAATTGTAAATTGTATGTAACCTGTTACGATACAAAACTTGTATACTCCATTAATGTATCTTCTAAAGTTTAAAGGTTGGTGAACTCAGTTTCCGCAATAACACTGTCATGAGGTACGTTGTGCGTAAAGTACTGGTTAACTTAGCCAGCATAGCTCCTTCCAGAAGCACAGAACTCTCGTGGGTACTGAGCAGGCTTCACGAAGCGACCTCACTGAGATGACAAGAGAAGCCTGATGCTTGATAAGCCTCCGAGGATTTCTCTAGGTTCAATGTGCATGTACTTGTATCTCCTGGAGGAGTTCATTACTATTAAATATATTTATCATAAAAATAAATATTTGTTTTCTTTTATTTGTAGAAGTTTGCGAACGCTCGGCACACTTATACATTGGCCGAAAAATAAAATAAAATTTTTAATGTGCACTTATAGGCATAGTATACATGAAGGGTATATAAAAAATTAAGATATCAAAGACAACTGTATGATTTTAGTCTATGTTCTATGTCCACACGCAATGCATCGAACTTTGAGATTAACCACCGTTCTCTTTGAATATCGAAGTTATTTGATCAAAATATTTCAAACGAAAATTGTTAAATGGATTTCTCGGAAAGCTTCTATAGACGTCTCAAAGCTAACAAGTCTTGTTGGCTCATTATTGTTTAAGTCTCTTTCAGACTCGATATTAGCGGGCTCTTTTTAAGTCAACTTGATATAGATTTTATAAAGGGTTCATTTACGAACGATCTTGGCTCGTACAGTTTGTCACATTTATTTGTCTGCAAAGTGATATGTGCGATAAGGACAAAGCATTGGATGATTCATATTTAACTTCATTTGACTTTAACTACAAAATAAATTCATTTGTTTTATAGGATGTAGCATAAGTCTTGAAATTACAATAAAAAACATTTAAAAAATCGGTTGTCTGTAAAGTTGGTTTACAGACGATAGTTGAACGTGACAACGTGATACAAAAAAAACTGATGGAATGGTTGCATTTTTCAAAAGAAAAATTTATTTGTTTGATAGATATTTTGTATGGATATAGATAGAGAAGAAGGTAAACGACACAATTGAATTGATCGAGTTACATTTATTTGTACGCATAAATACAATTATAATAATAATAAATAAGTAAGAGAAATAAATAAGAGACAGATGTCTAACACTGCCGAACGCGGAGGCCGATTTTACATCTTTGTCGCTCGTTCCACGCTCTCGCTTGCAAGAGCGATTGCCCTTCATGGAACGCCTCAAAGCCAGGTAACGCCGCATGCGGCATGTTTTTTCGTGCGTGCAGCCGGCTCCATCGAATTATAAGACGTTGTCTCGTCAAAAAATAAACCAGTGGCGCTACAACCTTTTTAGGTGTGGGCCTCAGAAACCTGTTTCATGATCGTGTCAACTTTTAGAGTCTAAGGCAAACCGATTTCCTCACGATATTTTCCTTCACCGTTTAAGCGAATGTTAAACTCACACATAGAAAGGAAGTCCATTAGTAGATGCCTAAGCCACTTGACCAACGATTCTCAAATATATTAATAGGCCTAATAACTCAAACAAAATAAAAGTAATTTTCATTGATTAAATCAAGAAAGATTTTCCGAATACAAGTTTCTTATTAACAAGATTACACAATCATTACAGTGACGGAGGCTACAGAATTTTCATAAGTTCAATTGAACGGAAAAATCGGCCCGGACTAATCACGACACGATTTGGTCGCTATTACGCGAGAGTAGAATCATTATATTCTCTGGGTGAGAAAATATTATTAGTTAGTATTAGGTTAGTTTTCTACCAAACACAAAGTTTTTACTGGGTGGAGGAGCATAGAGAACAAAGAGTGACACGTAATACTTGCAAATAATCTGCCTTTTCAATAATATTTTTCCCAAAATCTAACTGATATGTGTATTATGTTTAAATATCTATATAATTTAATCTTAATATTATAATGTACTAGTGGATCTGATAGAGATTGTCCTGTACACGCGTCAATCACAATCGCACGCAACGCACAATCTGTCCAGCCGTTTAGGAGTTTAATTACGTACACGTGCACTGACGATTTTTTTATATACCAGCTGTTTATTTGCTGTATAGATAAATAAAGTAGCTACCGGCAAACTAACTAACCGAACCGAAGTTACTAACCGAATCTAAACCATCCATGTGCCACCCAAACGCATGCAAAAAAGAGTGTGTGTACTTATGTACACTCGTTAGAAGTTTTACTTCTTTTTCATATGGAAAAAAAAACTAAAATGCAGTAGTGATTATCGATAAATATTAAAATTAATCAATAACATTTTATTTAAATAAATAAATTAATAGTAAACAGTATCACCGTCGTTTATGAAATTGATTTAAAAACATCAAAATAATATTTATTTATTCACACTGTTTAATTGTACTGTTACGAAACACGTGTTCTAAATTTAAAAATAATAGAATATACAACTTGTAAATAGTTATCGATTTCCATGCCATCTAGACCTAACTTAACGATGTCGAATTTAGGTGTTGGTGTGCGCGCGCATCGTAAAAATTCACTCTCATCAGTTTTCGCCATTGCGCCAAAAGAAGTATAACTTCAAAAATCATTCAAATCGGCTCAACTATTTCAGAGGTGTTCATATACACGTAACTACAGTAGAACTATATATATAAATAAACATGGTTAATATGACCAGCAACTTTAATGTATCATCAGCCAAGTGTAGAGACTAGTTGAGGTGAGATAGTAAATAACTATAAAACTTTTGTGAGTAATAAAACCTCTGAAAGCTATCTTTGGTATAGGAAACATTTTATTTAACTAATCGCAAAACTTAGAGACTCTTGTGGCTTAAAACCGTCCAAGCTAACAATTAAGGCAGATTAAAAAAACTTCTTTATTCAAGAGAGGATGTTTCCTTTGGAGATCGGTAATTTGTTGAAATTTTCTTTAAAAATTTTCACTTCGGTGTTCGTTTAATAGAGTACTTGGTGTGTTTGTTTTGACTTTGTAATTCGATTGATTTATTCTTTATTTAAAAGGACGTACTCTTAATTCAATTTTCGTATAAATGAGAAAGTGATGGTGAGGTGGATTCTTGGAATTACTCTGCCAGGTCTCAATACTTTTTGCTATTGTATTCGTATTGCTAATGAGTTGTCTTATGGACAATACTACGGAGCTGTACAAGTACACTGTTATCCCCAACAACGTTACTGACAGCGTTATGGATATTAATGGAACTATTAAAAGAGGCATGCTGAGTAGAAGAAAATTAGACAAATAAAGAAATACAGGCATAAGAGCTAGAATAGGTGTGACGGAAATTCTCACTAAGATAGACCAAATGAAATGGGGATGGCTGGGTCATATGCTAAGGAGCCCCAGTGAAAAATGGAGCCCTACCCAACGCAAAAGATTAGACGAGCTCAAATTAAGTAGGCAACAACAGTAAGAACTGGAGGAGATAGAAAATCGTGGGGATAGAAAACAGCGGAAAGGGTTAGATAAGGCCTTTGCCAAGAGGCAAACCGAACTCCGAGATATATTTATATATCTGTATTGAAAATATATCCCAGAGTTTTGGGATTATAAAGGCTATATTATTATTATTAACCATATGTAGTATACAAATAAGATAGCTGTATTGGGTACAGAATAATACTATATTTAATTTGGTCACCTATCCTACTTTCTAAATTCGTTTTAAAGGCTTGTTCATGGGGTAATATAATTAAGCTTTAGATACGAAAAGCTTAATGCAAATCCAATAATAAAACGATTATATGCCGAACCGGTGGTATTATTTTTACATATATATTACTATTCATTTGGTCTATTATAATTTCTTTATAATCTTTCAAATCTGTGTGTATAGTACACACAGTAGTAAAGTAAGTAGGAGTTCTTTATTATATGATCAGAACAGAGGATCTATAGATAAGTTATTTTTAAATTTAAATACCTAGTATATATACGTATACTTTAATTTATTTACTGTACAATTAATTATAATATATTATATACAAACTTCCAATAAATTTTATTTCTACTTAAAACTAACGTCGTTTTGATTCTCAGTCTTCCCAAACACGCACAAGAAACATATCCAGTTCTGGTGCAGAAGCGGTTAAGTAGTGAAATCATATGTGAAATTGGCTGATGGAGGCTCCACTCAAACAGCAGAACATGCCTTCGGGAACTGAAATACTTGTATGGTGTCACACCTTGTTTGTATTATATTATATTAATTAAAACGTTTCATCACAAATATAGGATATATAAAAAAATATAAAGTTCTTATTCTGGTAGGATTATTTAATGAAAGTAAATCACAGCTCATAAGCAGGACATAGAAATATATAACATTGATTTTATATCAGTGTATGCTGTTATTAAAGAGGAGCGTAGTGACGTATCAAAAAATAAGCATTAGACTATGTAATAAGCAATATTATGTTTATGTACCCGAAGGGGGCTTTTGACAGCCCTAATCAATTCGTCCCCTAACGTTTCTTATCAGTTCTCATTAGATAAGAGCGCCGACATCCCGGAACCCGAATACAAATATAGTTATCTAACGAGAAACCGACGCAGACGCATTGAGGAAAATTTAGAAATAAAATAATAAGGTGAAATTGAGGGCGTTTTGTACTCTGACGATCTCTTTAATAAATGTATTTTTTAACGCTTTATTTTGAATAAAATAGCCAAACAATTACTAATTATTGCTTATAGTACGCTTATAAGGTTAAGATAGTTTTAATAAAAGCTATTTAATGAATATTTCATTACGCAAATTTACTGTAAACGTAGTTAGCGAAATGTGCCATTTCAACTTGACAGATAATATTATGAATTACCCTCCAAAATAAAAAGAAACTATTTAGCATTTATAATAGAAACTTGTAATTTGTGGTAACTCAGAACGTAGAAAACAGTTTATCTTAAGACTTTGACATTATACTGCTGATTTCTTGAACGGTATTTGATAGATAAAACAGAGTACATGATAAAAATATTAAAAAGAAAAAGACACTTCTCTAATTATAATTATTTTCTTATTTGATAAGAAATTTAAAGAATTGTCTTTACTTAATTTTTTTTTTAATCAGATCAGTAAAGACTAAAATAAATAGAAGTATACCAACTATATGAAACTATGTTTAGTCATGCGAAACGATTGGTCTGCAATATAAGAAACACCACGGACAAAGGTGTTACGAGTTCAATAGTTCATCAGATATATTAGAAATGGATCGTACAACACCCGAGGACTTCAATAAAATTGTATAATATCTTTATTAATTTTTAAAAATTAAAACGAGATTCTTGTACAATTATAAAACCAAAGTCGTAAAGGTTAATTATGTATAAAGAATATAAAAACCTTATGTATTAAGTACAAGGCACGTCGCAATGTTCGTCGTGAGGCGTTACGCGCCGTTGCCCACAGCCATCTTATGTAGGCCTCGTTTGTACCGACAGACAATACGTTATTCATAATAAATATATTACTATCTCAACCAATAAGTATCGCAATACAGCGAGTTAATATAGTTAATTTGTTAAGCATTTTCGTATTATACCGCCCATGCACTCACATTGCATTGGCTCGTCATTTTAAGAATTAGTATGTTCTTTGGCAGCTGATAGTACATAGGCAAAAACGCTCAGTTGTGGAATCACAAGGTGATACGGATTGTAGTTTTTATTCTGCCCAGGTATTAGTCCGAACAACTGCTCTGAACACTGCACGGTAAATGCTGAAGAAGATCAGACAGACACATCTCCACGCAACGCCCAGGGATCAAGCCGCTCGGAAAGTGACAAGTCATCTTCGAATCGCACGTCATTGTTTACTTATTTATTCATTTTATACATCATCTTAAATAGAAAGAAGTTGGTGCTGTGGAAACACAAACTGGACACAGTTTTTCTGTCCGCTATGACGTCAAACGTCGTTATAATAGTGATATATTTATTTTTATACATTACAATGACATAAATACAGATGTGAGGAAGTCAGTATCTAAGTGGTCTCTATTATATTTTATTTTACTTACTAACAAGACTTAATAAGGGGAAAGTGCTATCAAACTTTCAGTTACATCTCTGCTGACTGTACTTCGGTAATCAGACCAAATATTTTCGAAATCGTCCGCGAGCCGGTTTTTGGAGTTTTTTCGTGTCGCCGCTCGCCATCTCAGTTGAACAAATAAAGACATGTGTGCGCTTCAAGGAAACGCCGAATCGGGGGAAAATGCTATTACAGCAATTGAGTTTTGAAATGTGTTATTTTATGTTTTTATAGCAATAACTTACGTATGAGGCATTTCTATAAGCAATTCCGTTTCTATGGCAGTAGGTTGGTTAAAATCGAAACTACTATTCATTAACATGAAGCCTAAGACTAGAATATTTGTATTGCGTGGATTTTGAAGATACTATACTTAATAATTGTCTTACACTTAACATCAAGTGTTTTAATTAACACACAAATCAAAATACATTATAGATAGTTTAATTGAGTTCAGATTTGTATGATTAACTCACTATACACACATTTTTATTTTTTGTATACTTAATGTAAACACGATACAGAACGAATTCAATTTTGATTGTCATATTTTATTGCAAAATACACACAAAGCCCTGTTAAAGGTTTGTATATGAAAATAAATTACATTTTTTTTCTTTTAAAGACTTGCAAAATTATATAAAAATACTATCTCCCTTTAGTATTCGAGTTGTACGTAATTTAATTTTATTCGAGAAAGGTGTGCGTGATATGTGTGAAAGACTGGTAGACTCAGCCTCCGCACATAGACTCTGACTAGGTCCATTCTGCGTAAAGTCCTGTCTAACTTAACCAGCCTAGCTTCTTACAGAAGCACAGAAATCCTGGGCACATCGCAGGGTTCACAGAACGGCCTAACTCCCCGTGGATTTATTCACGTTGGCTAGCCACAGCCACGCAATCCATTACTACGTTCGTGACTGATTCCTCTGCGCTGAAACAGCCTCTGCACATGGGACTGTCTGTCACGCCTAGGACAAGAAGATGTTTATTGAGGAGACAATGGCCCGTTATTCTATAAATCATTCTTTTGAGATTAGTTTTCTTTATATGTTAGGGGGGCAAACTAGCCTGCGGGACGTCCAAAAAGGCAGTCATCGCAGCCTAAAGACACCCATTTTTAGTGGGTCCGTTGCTGGCCTTTTAGGGAGGAGTATCCACGCTCGAATTTTGAATTGTTGGAGGTCGTATCTCTCAGGGAATAGCCCTGCCGGTAGTCGATTCCACAGTTCGCTAGTTCGCAAAAGAAAATGCCTTGTGAAACGGACTGTGGAAGATTTCCAGCCATCAAGGTGATGTTGGTGAAATTTAATTCAACATCACCTTGATGGCTGATTAAATTAAGTTCTGTTGCGGCTTAGAAGTCGCTTTGATATCAGCGGGATAACTGCTGGCGTGATATGTGTAATACGGGTGATTTTTTTCAATCTAATCAAATAATTGTCAGTCCTCATCGATCCTGTAATCTATTAAAAGTGAAGAACGATAAGCGTGAAGTGATAGTTGCCAAGTGCAATATAAGATAGTGGGTTCGATGACCGAGATAAATGCAACTGACACTGAAATTAATCGAAACTATTTTCGAAAAAGCTTCAAGAGCTTACTACCAATAAAACTTTAAAGCTGTCAAAAAATTTGCGATAAATTATATATTAAAGGTACTCTGCCACAATTACCAAATTTTAAAATTTGTTTTAATTATCTCTTTATTAATTTTAATTTAGTTTATGATTTGGGTGACGATGGGCTGCGATGATTTCCCTATTATTATATATATTTATTGGGAAATAAAAATATTACCGTATAGATGGAGAAAATTTTAAAACTTTGTTTTGATTTCATTAATAAATAAAGGAAAGAAAGACATGGCGGTTCAATGCCACTGTTCGTGCGGCCCTAGCCTTTTTTACATATAAATAACATATAACTATAAAATAATTAGGGCCTGTTTCACAATGTCCGGATAAGTTCCAAATAAGCTATTTATTACTTATTGGTAGGATAAATAGTAATTTTGCGTTTTACGACTGTCAGATAGCGCTATACGTCAGGAAATCCGAAGTATCTTATTTGGAACTTTTATCTTTTGAATACTTTATGTGTTGCATAGCTATTTGGCACTTTATCCATACATTGTGAAACAGGCCCTTAAAATTGGAATTATTGTTACTAGAAATCAATTTTTATGCCTAACAGTTTCTCACACATTTAACACATACAAAACGATTTTTTTTTTATTTGCACCGTATTATTCTACAAACTGAGGTAAAATACAACTTTAAAAATTGTTTATATGTAAAAAACCATAGAGCGCATCTAAATAATATACTTATTATACTCGTAATTATGACTAAAAAATAACCACCTTATAACACATACGACTATTGCTCTGACTATATCTAATATTCCATTAGCATAAGGAAAAGCTATAGGTTATACTGTAAGCTTACATCTTACTTTACAAGTCTCCCTTAGCGAGACATAAAACATCCAGACTTTTAATAATATGCAGCATCTATTGACATAATAAGAACATCAGAGCGAGCTGTAACAGAGAGAATACTAAATGTTTTCAATTCGCTATAATCTTGCCTCGCAAAGAATTTACCCTGAATTGTTTGTACATACTTAATGCTTTTTGTATGGCGTAATCGAAATAGTCGTTTGCATATACAGATATTTTTAATATTTTAAGCTGCGGCGAGCTTTGATTCCCTACGTTCTCCCGTAGCTAACAATATTACTCCTTATCACAGGGATGAAAACTTATGAACTGCGAAATTACAGGAGGGAAATTTGCGAGAGGTGGTGACATTAAGAGGACACTTGCGTACTGCCAGAAGCGCGCTGCCGGCCCTTTAAGAATCTTAATATTTTTTTCTTTTGTAAACTTAGGTTCGATTGTAGAAGTTTTGCATGCTAATTTAGATATTATTTGAAAAGTGGCATATCTCGAACACTTTTTCATCACCGATACGACGTTGCAGCTTATAATGATGGGCAGAATTCAAAGCAAAGGCTACTAGAAGGAAAACGTCGTGGTTGTGGAAAGCACTGGTGCGGACCGGCATCACATCTGCCGAGGAAATTTTTAGATTAGCGCAAAATAACCAAAATTATTATTAGCCAAAATTTAACTATAAAGTGTCAATAGAAGAAGAAAAAAGATTTTTTAAACTATTTGGAAGCAACGCTTGGAACCGTTTTGGAACAGAATTAAAACCCGCAAGGAACCTGGCGCCGTACAGTTGCAGATGAGGCAAAGAGAGTCGGAAAGACTTGGAGTCATGTGAAAAACGAGGCTAAAGATCGAATACGATGGAGACTCACTGTGGACACCCACTGTCCCATCTAGGGGTTATAGGACATTAAGTCCAGTCAGAAGCAGACCTTTGTAGCTTTAGTAATAATAAAAATATATATTTAGTTTATTAATTAATAATTTTAATACATTCAATATTCTTAAAAAACTTATGATATTTCTGTAAGTTGGATACGGATTTGAGTAAAGTATAAAGCGGACGAAATTCTTCGAAAACGTTAGGCAAATAGTGTTTCAATATCAGGTCCAGAGCCGACCGCGACAAACAACGAGATTACACTACGTCCGAACGGAAAACACACAAACGCCTAGACCTTCATTCGAAATTCTCAAAAACCCGGCCGTTGTCGTTGTCTCTCTTCCATAAATATTTACCCTGGCCAGTTATTGGCGAGGACACTCGCGTGCACAAGTGTTTTTCGAAATTTTGTCTACGCAAACAAATGTTAACATGAAGACCCTTGTGAACTATTAATAAAGTATAATTATTATGGCGACTATCTAACCGCAACGAAAGATTTAGGTAGAATGTATACGCTGAATTACGAAGAAACTTAATTAAACGTTTTCTTTGAACTGTTGTTTTTTTAAATTATAGTCACATGTTTTGGATGAATTTTCTTACTAAATTATTCATGAAGTATTTAATATACGCAAAATACTCTTAAGAAAAATAGATTTTTGTAGGCAATCTCCGGGTAGCCCATTAAGAGTAGTCCTCGACCATGATTACCCCTATTACGCACCCAGCGTTGTAGGATTTAATCAATGTAGGTAGTATCTCCCAGGGAAGACCACCACCGGGAGTCCATTCCACTTCGCTAATTCGCAAAAGAACTGTCCTCGGTCAAGACTTCGGGCCGGCCGGGCTGATCAGTAAATAGACTGGTGGATTCTCGATAAAAGTATCTGAATTAAAGACTACTATTATTTGAATGTGTGAAACAATTTTATTCACGACTGTACTCGTTTAGATCTTTTTCACAGTGAAATAGCCTTCGCGGATGGACATATGATATTGTGAACTCAGAGCGACGTTTTCAAAGAACGTCAACTGTGTGTAATCTACATGTCATTTAAATACTAAGGTATTATGTAACTTGATTTCTCATACACATATAATTTTTAATTGTTTGATCTGTGTAAAATATGACATATTTTTAATATTTGTACCGTCATTTATACGCCTTAACCACTAAGGTAAGGTGACCTATCTTAGCTAATGATAAAGGGACATCTCACATAATCTCCTTGTGGGTAGGCATTTTCTGTAATGAATGAAATTTTAAAGTAAATTTGAATTTAGAACTTCAATCTAAAACAGATTTTTAATTGTCTATGTCAGGTCAATTTAAATAATTTAATTTTAGTATAACAAATACATTCGGAATAATTGTATTTAGAATGTCAAATATAGTTTTTAGTATTCTGACACGGTTTACTCAAAGAGGTTCTATACATAATCACAGACATTCTAGTTCTGACCAAACACCATAACGCAGTTCTCCGAACCTCACATAGTTAACAGACACATGTGAAATGGGACTTGTGACAATATGTCCCTTATTTACCTTAGCACAAAACTGTTAGTACATCGTTTTTTTGCATAACGTCTTCGTATGTAACCATAAACCAACATGTTACTATGCGTATATTAAGCAATTATTTTAGACCAAAATAGTATTAATGGCTCAACATAGACGCAATTAAAGCGGCATATATGCTGACCTAGTAGGCGGTTTCTTCTTTGTCGTATACATTGAAGGCAGTGTCACTTGAAAGTCCCTGCTAGTCATATCTCTTCACTTAGTTCGGTCTATAGTTTTCCTTAGTGCAGCTGTTTTGGTACCCGTGAGAATCGTGACCTACGCCAGCAAGTTGGCGGTCTGACCCGCTTAGTTCTCTTGGCGATCCGGCCATAGGTGGCTTATTTCTAAAGCAAGACTTATGATCGAGGACATCGGTTGCAAAATTTATAACTTCTTCCATCGTATTTTTTGAAGCGTTAGGGAAAAATAATTAGAGTACAATTTAACGATGCGCGTGCACACCGTCACAAAAAACCGACACCATGAAGCAACATATGCCATTTGCCAAAAACTTTCCATTTCTTTAAAGTTTATTTTACTAGATAATGCGTAAAAACTTTCAATGTATTAAATACCTTCTTTCTCTTGTTTGTGTCGTCAAACTAAACAAACTAGAATAAGGCGAGAGATAAAACATTTAAAAGATTTTATCTTGTTACGCCAAAGAAGAATAGCTTCTAACGCGTGCACATAACGTGCGCATCTTTTTTTTACGTGTAGCCTTGATGGCGCACATTTTAATGAAGAAATAAAGAAAATTATCAGAAAAATAGATGACGAAATATGAGTTAGTATTCTAGCTTCATTTAAAAATTACAATAGGATTAAAAGTTTTTATTTGGTTTTGCATTAAATAAAAGGCTTTTTATTTATATTATTTACATTACATTACAAAAGTAATAGCAGCTAGAATATAATAAATAATAAACATATTGAATACTGTTTTAGTAAAAACTAAAACAGTATTCAATATGTGAGTGCCTTAATGTTAATTAAGCTTAACTTGCTACGAGATTGCTACGCCTCGTAGCAATTATTTGAATATTTTATACAACTACAATATATATTATATTTGTGTAAGTTTTTTAAGATACTATATGCGTAAGAAGCTGCAGACAAACTCGTAAGGAGAATTTCTAAATGAAACAGGCTAGCCCGTACCTATTCCTTCCCAAGCCCTTCTCGCAAGTGCGAACGTGTGAAATTCCCCAAAGATCCACAAAACTCCAACATCATGGTCATTAAACACGGACTGCAGACAGTCCAGCGAAATTGTGGAGTTCGTGTCCGCCTGCAGTAAACTCATTAGTGACATAGCTTCTAAGCCTCAACAGGACTACTCTCAAAACATTCATTTGGACAATTACGGGCCACTGTTACGCCCGAAGCCAATAATTAATCCACAATCTCAGATTGTTTTCAAACTCAATTTAAATCAGACCGTAAAAGTCGATCGATCTCCTATTTGCATCCCAATAATCAAACCCTCCGAAGACAATCCATTTTTATTATTTTCGACAGATAGAATGTAATCTCTTCGATCTTTACACTCAAATTTGATAATCAATAGAAACCAAATAAAGTAAATAAAACTATACAAATAATATTAAAATATACATGTAAATGTTTAAAACATATCAAATAGCTTTTTAATTATTTTAAAAACTGGTGTAATTTAAAATCTGAAGATAGAATATTTAACAATTTAACTGTCATTTTCATACAAAGGTCTATCTGTACACCGATCCGACCTATGGATAGCTTTTATCGACAGTAGGCATCATCAATTACATCCAATAAATTAGTTATTGTCACTTTTTTATCAATATTTGGATTATGATGTCCATCTCAGATGGTCAAAATTGAATTGATACAGGTTATTGGGTTTGGCCGTTAATAATCTATTTGTCCTAGCCCGACAGACAGTCTCTTGGGCAGACGCTGTTTCAGGGCTTCGAAATCAGTCACACGTAGTAGGAAATCCAATTCATTTGTGATTTGTGACTTTGTATCTGATAATGTAACTTTATATTCTAATAAATGATTTAAAAAATTGCAAGTTTTTTACCTTTTAGAGTTAAAATTTTACCTTTTTTTATCATAAAGGCTTAAAGCATAAATTGTTTACCCACCTCGGTTCGTTCACTAAGTGAATAACAAGGTACTAACCCACTTGCCAACTTTAATGAGATGATGCTAATCACTGACAAAGGAAGTGCCTGGGCCCTCTTGAGCTTGGTCTTAAATATGACTCAGAGACTCTTAGCTCAAGAGTGCAAGCGCTAATCTAATTAGCTGTAAAGCTTTATAGAGCGATTAAGCCTTGATAGATAGGCTGTCCTGGTTATGTTCTTTATAATAAGACCGCGGTGAGGATCTTAGGAAGCCATCCAAGAAATAGCCGATACTTTAGTGGTTTTCATGTATCTAAACCGTTTTTCTATACAAATCCATCGGCGGTTGTATTACTTAGCATCAAGTGCGGGCGAAATGATTCGTAAAGATGTATTATATTCTGTGTCGTCGTTTAAACAGTATTTATTAATCGGTTTACTTTCAGATAACTTCACTTTTCACATTTATAATTTCGTTAGCTTTAACGGATAGTTTAATGTAAAGAGCGTACCAATTCTTAAAAGGCCGGCAAGGCACTCGCGAGCCCCTTGGCATTGAGAGGGTGCATGGGCGGCGGTATCACTTAACATCAGGTGAGCCTCCTGACCGTTTGCCCCCTGTTTTATAAAGAAAAAATATATTATATATAGTTTAGTAATTTTAGTAACAATTATTGTTTATATTTTTTTTTATTTACTATACACACAAATCATCCAAGAGTTCTTTTCGTACGCTTTTAATTACTATTATTATGTTTTCGACTATTATTATTATTATTAAATTCTTTTTTTTCTTGCATCTGAGGCGCTAACTGTTGTGGTCTCTGGGAGATTGAACAGTGCTGAGGAACACGTCTGCTCCACAGCACTGCTGAGTCAGGGCCAGTTACTACCACAGCACACACACATTTCAAACTTAAAATATACCTTATTTTTTCTTTTCTTTCCGTATTTTTTGTTGTTATTCTTTTTTGACCATTATTATTATCATTTTGTGTTACCTTAGTAATAAATGTAATGTTATGTTACAGTTTAAAGTTAATTCACTTTACTCTCGAGTATAAGAGAGAGTATTAGACAAGATACACTTAGGTAATGGAACATGGGACGAGACTTAAGCCAACCGCTGTCCCAGGGTATGACTCCGAAAATTCACATTTTAGAAGCTGATAGTATTAATCAATATTCTCTCAGGGCTGTTGAGTGGGACAAACATGGCGGCCGGCGGCGGCCTTTGAAGCGCCAGGCTCAAAGCTCAGCCATTGTGGCTTTGACGAAATTGTCTACACACTGCAGATTTTCCACTGTGTAAGTGTAAGCTATGTTTTATTCATATCGTGGCGATGTCTTCAGCGATGCCTTCATTTGTGTAACTATCGAATAACTTGGAATATTGATGCCTTTGTCTTTTGTTTGTTATGTTTAACTGTGTGTCATGATAAGTGTGTGTATACGTTTGTATATGCAGAGTTATGATGAGAGCTAAAATGTGATATAAAAGGATATTGCAGCTCTTAATAGTCCGAGTTGTAACCTTTTTTGTCTGCGCCAATTTTCGGGGTTTGATTAAAGCCATATCTATAAAAAATATACCAACGATCGTCACTTTTATATGTATATATACTGATATAATATTAACTAAAGGCATGGGGGTAAAAATTATTCTCAGCCATAATTTTGTAAAATATTTTACTCTGGTGATCGACATCTGAAATATCGTTCTTTTGTTTTGTTTAGAAATGAACGCACTAAATCTTAAAAGGCCGAAAACGCACTTGCGAGCCTTCTGGCTATGTCTCCATGCTGGCGGTATAACTTAACATCAGATGAGACTCCTGCTTTCTTCTATAACAATTGAAAAAAAAGATTTGCTAGTCAAAAACCTTTCAGTTCTAGCATGGTACGAAAATGAAATTCAATTATGGATCCTAATCAGGATCGTTTTCATACAGCTATGTTTTGAGCTGTCAAGCAGTTGACATTAACATCTTAAACAATTTGCTAAATTTACAAAATTCAAATAATTTCCTTCGAATCAGGTGAGCTACGAATACAATTTCCCTTGTTCTACTTACTGGTTTTGAAATTTATATAAAACCTTTTCGGTACGAAAAAATATTCCAATTTTAAAATTCGTATAGCGCCATATTGCAATAACTCGCTGAGCACGTTTAGAGAGGCGCTCGCGATGATTTGGGCATTTATTAAAAAGCACACAATGCGAGCCACTACAGTGCGATCGGTCCTCTCCTATTTTATTTTTAATATTAAACCCCCGGGCGACCGAGTAATGCCATAGAGTAGATATGAATAGATATAGCAAGTTGTGTGAGAAAAAAAATGCTATGTGGGCAGAATGACCTGCTTATCTCATATTATATGCACAATATATAATAATTGTATATACCACACAATTATATTATATTATACGCAAAAAAATGATATGTACCTCTCAACCCTGAGATCGTGCGTTCAAATTACGGCTATGCATAAACTTTCTTTTCATAAGCGTTTTTAGCACTGGCTGGTACGGTGAAAGATAATATCGTAAATTAACTGGCATGCCTAAGACCTTCAGTCGACGGCGTGAGTCAGACACAGAAAGACGATCACCCACTTGCCTGTTAAGAAATATCATCACTTAACAGATATCTAAGGCCTAGAGGCAGTAAGCAAGGCGACCATTTATAAAAAAGTATGATTAATGTAAATGGTAATTTAGATATACTTTTTGATTTTATTTATTACAGTCAAAGTCAGAAAGTGGGAAAAATTAATTTGTTGTTTGAATATTTTTACATACATAGATTGAGCTGTGTACCAGAGCTAGATTAGCTTTAGGTCTCACTTGAAGTTGAACGACCAGAAAATTTGCGCCCATTATTGACAATTCCTCTGATGTATCTTCGTTTTAATCTATGACCCCGTCGCGCAATCCTGTCGAGAGCTCTCGGAGGCATTATTAAGATTCAGATGACGGAGGCTCTTCATCATGTCTTCAGTCTGTAGATGGCTGAAACAATAATTATGAATTATGTAACGTTCACTTTGAGCTTTCGAAAATAGACTTAGACAAAAAATTATTAATACAAGTATTAATTATTTTTTATATTTAATTACAATAAATTTCTACCTTGAATATGACTTACTTTGATTTAGGGATATTTTAATTGTTGGTTAAAAAAGACCTTGGACAAGACTAGGCTTGTAGAAGGACGAAGACCTGGTTGAAGGAGTGGACCGGCATCACATCCGCCAAGGAACTATTTCAACTAGCGCAAGATACAAATAGACTCTTTGATATCTGCTATCAGAAGATAGAACTTGTTAGTTATTATCTGATGACAGCTCGGGCATACCTGCTATGTACGTTTTACCTTTTTAAGGCAGTTTATGCCTGGAACCACCACTACGTGGCATTTATTTACGTGTAAATGCAACTTAGGTTGATTAAGGCTTATCATTTTAAATGGCCGGCAATTCACTAACCTGCAGCCTTCTGGTAGTAGAAGTGTCCATAAGTAAAATCAGATGAAACTCCAGCCCGTTTGCCCACTATAATTTTTTTATACTAATAAAGACAAAAAGTTTGACACTCATATTGCTGTCAACAAGCTTTCTAGTTTATACATGATACAGAAAATCTGTCCGATGCTTCTTTCCATCAAGGAAAGAGCGTCTTCTTAAAACGCTGGCATGTGAGCGAGTGTCTATGGACTACGAAATCACTTAAGGCCCTATCCCAGCGCGAATTGCTGTGTAACAATAAGTTTATTTTTATTTTTATGTAAAACATTAAATTAATGGAATTTAGTCAATTTGTTTATGGATGGATTTCTTAATAGTCCCAAGTCAAGTAGACGTGAAAATGTATCGTGTTGATTTCAAAATCATGTTCCATATAAATATTCGTCATAAATTCAAAGTGTCAAAAATTGGCTATGTTTGGTGTTTTCATTGTATTGTGTATCGAACGAAGCTATTTTAATCATCTATTTTTCTTTCTAAATGGATACATAAATTATTCTAGTCCACCATATATTTTTTCCATTTGCCCTACTTTACGAAACAATGACAAAAAATGAAAAAAAAACAATGTACTCTTTTGGAGTGTGGCGATGAGATAGGTCCTTAACATCAGGTGAGCCTCCTGCCCTCTGTTACATAAAAAAAGAATATCACCGTTAGAATGTTACATGACTCTAAATTATTAAATATTAATACATCCAGCCATTCCAGGCTGCAAGAAATTTAAAATGTAAATCATTTAACGAAATAAAAAAAAACAGTAAACCATTATTCACGTTTGATTGATTTTTTATCACAAAATAAATATGACCTACTTCACGATTAACAACTATAATGGTTTAATAATTACTCCATGGAAGACATGTGGTAAGGTCCGTAAACAAATTTATGGGCAAACAGTAAAGTATATAAATGAGCTTTACAAGTTTTCCATGTGTGGCGATCCTTATCGCACCTTCATAGGCAACTTGGGAATCGCGTGTTGGACTTCGATGTAAACAGCCTAAATGTTAAGCGACAGCGATTTTTGATTTTGCATATAATGCATTTTTTGTAACGCGTATTAAATTAGTTCATCGTTCTATGCACAAACTAAACGTCTTACACGTCAAACTCTTAGTTTAAGTTTTTGACTTTTTGATTGTTTGTCTAAACAAACAAAACAACTACTAATAGTTGTTTTGTTTAATATTGGTATTATCACATGTTTGTCTGTAACACATGTGGTAGTCACATAAAAAATTGTATGTTGAGGTTCTCTTGCTAATGTATCAATGCAAGATATTGGCATTAATGAAAAAAATCTCTTTAATTAATTTTCCGGACAATTGAGTACTTCATCAAAATGTTCGTACTAAGACGAACTTCTCACTGTCATATACAATCGCAAAACGAAGCCAAACTATGCTCTTATTTATTTATAACACAGCTACAAATATACATATTAAAACACTTGGCTTTTTTATTAATTGAGAACAATTTACTGCGTATAACTTACCAATTAAATATAAAGTTCTTTTTAATCAAACAAATATTTACCTATAATTAAGTACTTAATAATTAACAAAATAGAATCGTTTCAATCCAACTAACTAAAAATTTGTTGAGGATCACTTATGGTACTATAACTTATACACTAATAGAAACTTAACTACATATAACTTCCAATGAGGAACTCAGATGTCAGTGGTCTCCTTAGAGATACAAATAACAAAGCCGACACAGATTTGATAAACAAAACACACGAAAAAGGAAATAAATGAAATTGAATGAATGAATTCAATAACACAATACTTCCAAGACAACAAAACAAATTATAACAATATAATTAGAACTATTGCCAAGCGTTTTTATCTTCTAGGTAGTCATTAAAAGTTATTAAGTTCGACTTGGCGATTTCAACAAGAGGACGTACCAATATGATTATGTAGTTAGTGCCGTCTTTTTAATACATGTGTCATCACTGAGAAATCATGGAACATTACGATGTACCCAAACTTAAGACTAATTTAATTTTTAATAAGACAGTGTCCAATAACGCTACGAGTCTCTAATAAATGGAAGTGCTCTGTTCTTGTGTTTTATATATGTATTAAAGTTCAACACGTCATATATAATGCTATATCTACAAGCTATCATTTTATTTTGATTTCCAAAAACGAATCAGATACCTAAGATATATGCTTATCCTTTCCTTTTTTTAATTTTATTATATTTCTACTTTGTAGCTATAGTTAAATTCGTACAATATATTATTAATTATCGTTAATCTTAGTCATAAACATGAACAGGTGTCTGACCGTGACGGCTAGTAGTTGAAAATGCAAAGTTCTCAAATACACTACGTAAACACTACGCCATCTGGCGGCTTTTCGTGCACGCTTGGAAAAGGCGATGGGGCGTAAAGTGCCCCTTGGCTTTGATCGCATGTCAACCGTCTACAAGTTTATTAAAAATCCCATAAAATATACTTTTCAATTGAAATAGGTAATTATTACCTTGCCTATGAAAACATTGCCAGATAGAATACTAATGTAATCTGTGTTACCATGTACCTATGCGTAAGTATCGGAGTAGTTATTGTAAACTGTTCCGTGATCTTTTTTTCTCTGATACACTACTCCATCTGTGATAGGTCAATCAAATAAGTATTCCATGTTTTTAATTTCCTACACCATGAACGCTTGAAAATATTTATGACTTTAATAAACTATTCTCAATCGCGTTGCAATGAAATAAAGTCGAAAATTTATAATACCCCATTGTGCGTGTTCGTCTTGCGGAGGGTTCAATTGACAGCTTCGAGGAGCGCAATTGCAAAAAACATGGCGAATTTTCTATCTGACAATCGTGTTTTTATACCCACTTGCAAAACAATTATATGGACATGCAATAAATTGAAATTGGATTTCCTAGTAGGATATCTCCTAGGGTATTCTCAACCCTAGAGTTTACGTTCAGTACAGGTTTAGATAAGATATTTTGTTTTATTAATAAATCAGTCTCCTCGAATTGAATGGAGACTTCGACAAAACAAAAGATCGCGCGACCGCTCGCCGACTAGGACTGACGATATTATTAAGGAGATTAGCTTCCAGTGCATGCTGAGAGACCCGTACTGGAGGAAGATGAAAAGAAATCTACCAAAAAAAGACGTTGATGATGATTATGAATAACAATGCGGTACAACCCTTAGTCTTGACCTGAGTTCTTAGTTGTATTTGTTTTGATTTTTTTTTTATCAACAGTTAAATTCTGCTTTATTATTATTTATGTCTATAGTAAACCCATTTTCTCACAAACTTCATTCGACGAAAGAGCGAAGTACGAATTGCGCAGAAATGCCGCGTGAACAGTTGTAGAGATTTATGTAAGTTTTGAATATAACTATACAAACTTTTTTTTTAATTCACACTTTTAATTTAATTTACACTATTAATTTAATCATGCTAGTTTATACACTCGAGGAATGCTGTCTTAGTGGCATCAGCGTACGACTCTCAATCCTTAGCTCGTAAGTTCGGTTCCTGGCGGTGCACTAATGTTTCTTTTTATGTGCGCATTTAACATTCACTCGAACGCTGAAGGAAAACATCGCGAGTAAACCGGCTTGCCTTAGACCCAAAAAGTCGATACCGGGTGTTAGGCACACCGCTCAAGACGCTTACCACCTACTAGCCAGTGGCCCATACTTCAAAAGAGTTGTATCGCCACTGTTTTTTTTTTTAGCACTACCTCAGACGTCAAATGTCAAAAATGTATTTTGACATACATTAGTCATAGTAAAAAAAAAATTACAATATTAAAAAATAGGCACATATTTTCGCCAATAATTAGTGGCAATGTAAATAACCTTACAAGCAACCATCAAGTACTTCCAATGGGGTGGCGTAGACCCCATGCCGTGGTACTGGGGTTTGAGACCCACGGGACCGAGTTTATTACTTCAGAGACTAAACGGTGCTCCCAATTGATTGTTTTGTAAATTTTTAATGATACAGTGTAATTGGGACTTAGAATTTTAGTTAGTTTAGTACTCATACGTAAAACGATATACTTAAAAAAATTACTTACTTCAAATCATTTTGAATTTTTAAATAAATATTTTAATATTTTTAATTCGAAGGTTTTTGTTTCCTCAAATAGTCTTTAATTTGTTTTAATTAAATTATAATATTCATAAAAGTTAACCAGTGACGCATGCTGAATCCAAAACTAAAAAAAAACATCAGTATCAAAAAGCAATATAATTTACGTCAAAAGATGCTAAAATTCCCACGGAGATTTCACTTGTAACTGCACAACTTGCATATTAGAGAAAATTTCAGTGTTCTAAATTTAAATTTTCTACCAGTTCATAAATCAAGGGCGTAGCCAATTTAGAATATTAGGTATATTCTAAATTCTCCAATTGAATCAGAGGAAATGGCGGACTCGGTTGACTCGATCTTGCAACAGTAAAAAGAAAATATTTAACAATTGACATAACGATTCAATCCCATTGCACTATAAACTTATATTACGTAAACAGTAAACGATATCTTACAAAATACCTAATTATTTAAATAAACATAAAATCATTAATCGCCAGCGTTGATAGATTTCTCCATGAAATCGATTGACACTTGCCAGCTGAATGCCACGTGCTAAATAAAAGAATTGTATTAATATGTGCAAATCTTTTTGATTCAAAGGGCATATGGCCAATATTACATTTATTAACTCTTGCTGTCAGTCACTTTAGAGTATTAACCCAGAATAGCTCCAGGGCTTATTATATACAGCATGTTCGCATTGCAAGGGTATATTTGTATTTGAGAAGAGCAGTTGCATATCCGGCTGTGCACCAAGACTTTCTTTCAATGTACTATGTAATGTATGTATGTAATGTATGTGTAATGTAATGATGAAACAGAAGATTTATTAACTGTTACTCTGTAAAACACCCAATCACCCACACATACACACACACGTACACACATACACACACACACGCACACACATACACATAGAGACACACACTAGCGCATGCGCACACACACACCAAATTTAATTTTACATCTCTGCAATGTTTTTCTTTTAGCGTTTACTTTTTTTCTTCTATTGTATATTATGACAATGACCTATTATATTGTACGTGTTCCGGTCCGGTGGCGGAGAGGCTGGCTATCTGTCACTCAGGTCTCCTGTTACAGAGACCAGTCTCTCACATACACTTTCAAATGTTATCATCTTAGCTTTAATCATAGTAACCTTGTATGTATATGTGAGAGAAGAAATAAAAATAATAATAATTATTATTATTATTAACATTCGCTCAAACGGTGAAGGAAAACAACATGTGGAAAACCGGATTGCCTTAGACCCAAAAAGTCAACGGCGTGTTATAGGAGGCTGATCACCTACTTGCCTATAAGATTGACAAATGATCAGATACAGACATTGCCACATCACAAGCCGCACCAGCTCTGTTGTTGGTTCCATGAAGATTGGAAGGGGCCAGTGTGTCTGAACAGGTGGCAACCCATACCAAAACCCGACCTATCTTCCATGGAATCGCACTCATACCGTCCGGTCTCTTGCCATTGTCTCTAACAATTCCAGTCGGATCAAGTAGACTTGGCACGTTGACGGTGGCAAGGGACCGACGTATGATATCGTTGAGTGCGGCATGTCTCGAGAAGCGGCCAGCACTTTTTTGACATGATAGTCCGTGATGTCCTAGTTTGTCGACATCACTGCCACAGGGACATGTATGTATGAGCAGCGCAGACCGGTACCCCAAGCCGCAGACAGGTTGCGATTCGGAGCGTGTCAGGTTCAAGAAAAGTTCCTGTATTTGACGAAGTAAGCGTGAAGCAAGTAGTATTTACATTTGTATTTCCAAAGATATGGACTAAATCGCGATTACTTGTCACAAAATAACTTTTTTTTATTTATAATATATATAAATATAACTTAAATGGTGATGATAAGTCAATTTTTATTTTTATTGCTATATTTAAATGTTTAAAGTTATAATATTTTCATAAAGTAACACCCTATATAAATTCTAAGTACACCGCAGGCATTTATCTGACATGCATTGTACTGCGCCCTCGCGACTCCCGCGCATAATGAAATAAGTTACCCGTGAAATGTTGTGGTAAACACAGTTTTATGTTCACGTTTCAGTGAATAATATGAATTATGAATGTATATTTAGTACTGATCTTTTCAATTTGTGCTATTAGCTGTATGCTGGTATTAGTTTTATATGTATATAGCAATACTCAGAGACGAACATTAAGACTTAACGGTTGCTTTAATCACTAAGTTAAGATTTACTATAACCTTCCTATATTTCTTAAGTTTTTAATACGTTTTTATCGAGCCTCCATCCCGCCGAGTTTGGAGGTTGCCATTTCGGAAAACGAACACTTTTAATAATCGGTACGCTCTTTTCTTGAAGGACCCTACGTGTAATTAGTTGAAAATACTTCAGTGGGAACCTAGTTCCACATATAGTGTCAGTGTCAACGCTCAGTTGTCGGAAGTGATACGGGTGGATTTTCGTATTAAATGCGTTAGAAGATGCAGAATGACCCCACATATCTACTCTACGCCAAGGGATGAAGCCGCTCAGAAGGGGATTGGTCGTCGACGATTTGAACCGCTCTTGTTGAATACGATCAAGTAGGAGCTGGTGCTCCCAGCCAGAGGTGAGAACAGCTCAATATGGGGCCGAATTTGCGCTTTATACAGTTGCAGGTATTAATCCAAACAACATGTAATACTTAATCTTCCATTACAACTCATTTAAAAGACAATGAAAGTTCATTTTAACATAACTTATATTTGCAACCAACAAGGAGACAGTAAGGTTTGCTATTTAACACCTCAATCAACGTGTTCCTTGCAGTATACGAGGCGTTCAGCTGTTGAATAACTCCAGCGAGTGCACACTTAAATAAACAAAGTTTATTGCTAAATTACAGCAACATTATTAAATATTATGTATTCCATCTTTGGCGATAATTTTAGTATAATTATTTGTTATTAAATATATTTTTTGTAAGCTAGTTACGTATTAAATAGTTATCAGCTGTCTTTATGCAGTAACTCGCCGAACGTGATTGGCGAATAGTCAAAATTGAAATTAATATTGTTTAAAAGCTATAGATATATTGTATTTTCATCTAGAAATAAAACTTTATGTAAGTCTGTCTCTCTTCTTAACTAATCATCTCATTCTTTTTAGATATCTGTGCACAATTTTTCGACAATATCCTCCTCTAAATCCCACCATTCTTGGCTGCACTGTGCCACTCTCTGCCATGCTGCTGCCTGTCTCTTTTATCTGGTCATTGCATTTTATAAATTGTCTTCCTTTTTTGCGTTTATTGTACCTTGGGCACCACTTTAATACGTGACTGCGCCACTTTTCTGTTTTACTTGCCATGTGCCCCGCCCATACCTTATTTGTTCTTCATACTGATGAATTCTTATTTTATCCATTATTTTCTTCCCCATTCTAATAGACTGTTCTCAACTTAATTAAATCACAATAGTAGAAAAAAGCTTAACAAATGTTAGTCGTATAATTAAATAAAATCTGTGTTTATCTTATATTCGACCCCAATAAAATAAAACAACGATAATTTATTCACCGACGAACTAATCCTGCGAGGCGCGTGATCGGAACACGATCAGATGCGAACAATAAAAATCTCAGAGACCCCGCCCTCACAATCCAGAATTAAGGGTACCTTTACACTGAACTAACGCACCGGCTTTTTGTCAACCGCTGCCTCTGCCGTATTATGGATATCTACCGGCCCGAAAGGATCTCCGACGAGCAACTCTTGGAGCGCTGCCGAGGACACCCACAAGGCACCAGATCAAGTGAGAGTGGAACTGGATTTAATAATATCTGCCGGTGCTTGTAACCCACAGGGAAAGCGGAAGCACGATCCCAAGAAAACCTGGCTACGTTCAATTGTAGAATTTATAATGTGAATCTCAACATCGAAGGTGATGGAGGCTCAGTTTGGATGTCCTGTGTCACGGGACTCATAGTCACGTGTGAGTATTAAAAGCTTTTGTAAAGTTTTCACACTTTAAGAATAAAAATCATAAAGAAAATACTAAAAAAACAGTCATAATTTAAAAAATCTTACTGCCTAGTTATAAGCGTAGAAAACAATTTGGCTCAACAGTTGAATCTGTATATATATATACTTAAAGTAAAAAAAATATCAATTTAAGACGCTATTTGTGATTTATTGCGATACGAAAAACTATAACGCAGTATAGTCGCACCCTTATAAAGTGCAATATCGACGGGGTGGCGACCGAAAACAACACGATTTGTATTTATATCTAAACCGTTCTTTTGTCGTGCGATTAGCAGCGTATTGTGCGAATGTGCGCAAGTGTATGGGGGACTGTGGGCTAAACGATATCATTGAATCAATTATTTTATAGGCGTTTAGGGCAGTTGTAATTTTCTGAATTTAGAATACCGCAATATACCAATAAATTTATATGTTTGAAATTTTTTGATCTATTAACGTAGCTTTTCAGACATCTAACACATATATCTTCTTTATATAATTCTACTGTGAGTGTGTCACTGAACTCCTTTTAAACGGCAGGATCGATTTGGTAAGTCTCGAATAGCGTAACTGGTGGAGCGCGTCACCAAACGATCCGAGTTCGATTCCAAGTCTGAGCTGTCTGTTTATAAGGACAATTTACTGCGCGCAGAAGTTAACTAGGCACCTCGCCAAGGGTCGTTATTGCCAAATCAGATACCAAGTTGATTTGTATAGGTTGTGTTGATAGAACCAAAACCAGATGTTTTTTTTTATATAAATTTTTAAATTATTATAAACCTTGATTGCTATACATAAGGTATTTTTCCTTTACAACTTCAGATTAATTTTTGGCATATCCAACTTCTCCCCATGTCTAAATCGACAATGGCCCATTCTTATTTTTTTTTTTAATTTTGCGATCGTTACATTCTGAAACCTACCTAAATGAATCCTGTTGGTATTTGAGGATAGTTTTCTTAGTTATATACCTACACTGTCGTTAAATTTTCGTCAAATGTTAAAGATAACAATTACCAAAGATTAGTACGTGACAACGGCGTATGGGTCACGCACTGTGCCTGCTAATATGAGATAATCTCTCCTCCCTCACTTGCGAAATGTATCAATAGGGTCACTGCAATTGCACATTTGTTGACAGGAGTAATTATTATTTTTCATTAATACAGAGAATAAACTAGAACGCTACCCAATTGATAAGCAGCTCGTAGAGAAAATGTGGGATTTATTCGCGTTTTATCACGTTAAAAGCTCAGTACAAGGCATTCACGTGCATACGTCTAGAAAGCTTATAGCTAAATATCGATATTTGCTCGTGATCCAATTATGCGTGCACGCGACAATAACGAACAAACAACGACCCGAGCGACATATAGCAGACAATTAATGAAACTATATATAAATACTGAGATGTTTAAGAAGTACATATATGGTTCGTACTTCATAGAATTTCGGTTTTGGAGGAACAGTAATCATATTACCAATTTTGATTTTAATCATTCAATGTCATGTCGACTGCCTTTATCCTTTTAATAATATATTTTTATTATTAATAATAATAATAATCTTTATTTATTTTCTCACAAACCTTCATACATGATAAGTTACAACTATTAATTAATGTATGTAAATAATTTATTCATTCTTCTTTTAAGGGATAATTATTGTTTATGTTAGACTGATGCCTTGTAAAGGTATTACCGATTACCGATACCGATTACCGATATTATACTGAATTTGTAAATTTATCCTTATAGTTATAATATACAGATATAGTATACGTTTCTAAAATAATATATATATATACTCAAGAACATGTCATTCATTTTACAAACAATAGCTTCGACATAACATAATATATATAATATACCATTTCGAAATAGGCTATTAGCAGTTACACTCACTCTCACACTCACTCACAATGTGAGCACAAACAGTTAAAAACTGACCAGTAATTGCTAGAACTGAAATTTAACTTATGTTCTGAAAATATGTTCCAAACGATATTTTACTAATAAATGTTCATGTGTAAATAGAGCAAAGTATATATAACATACTACAGTTTTATGGAGGACATCAATAACTCTAAGAAAGTCCGCCATACCATGGAAACTATGTTATGAAAAAATATTATTTTCATATTAAAAAGACCAATTTAATGCGAATGGTATAGCAGAGTAGGTCATTAATTACCTTAAATTTGAACATTTTTATATCATACATGTGTCATTAAACAAAAAAAACCTAAGCTTGCATTTATATGCCTTAAACAGAGTATGTTCTCAAAGAGATTTAATTGAAAAATTATCACTAAACCCTACTTTTTAATCACAAACAAACGTATACAAATGAATGCAAAATCCTTTTAAACGTCACTACTTTTCAATAAAACTTTCAATTATACACTATCCCTGAGGAGTAAATAAAGTGTATTTACCCAACAAATACCCACATCAAATCAAAAAACGCATCCCAAAGAGGGCCCAGGGAGGGATCTCCGAGGAATATACTGTTTACACCGCATCTCATTAAGATAACGCCCTCCGAACTTTTTGGACCATGAAAAGTAAATAATACGCCCCGGAACTATTTTTATTATTTAGGTTTTTTAATCCTAAGATTTTTGCTATGTGTAGAAATATAAACACTTTCTATCCTAATAACAACAATCTTATAATAACTTTATTCATATAAAGTTAGAGCATCATCACAATGTACACGAAATAATTTTAAATAAGTTACTTAAGAGAGCTTCATTCATTAGTTCCAAAGTATTTTGCATTTTAATTCGACCTGGTAGGTCACTTGCCATACGACGTGCGTCGAAATTTAAAAATGGAACAGCTGTTTCTCGCTGTAATTACCTGCTCAATAACGTTGTATACGAGCTAATTTAGCAATAAATTAATACTGCCATGATCTGCCCGTTATCACCATAAATCTCGGCAAATCCCAAGCGACGAATCTGTACAAATCAACGCACATAAAATGTCCTTAATAAAGATTTACTTTGGGGGATGGAACATACATTCCAAAACGTCGTATGTGACCTTAGAATTGTATCGGTTTCGGACCCTTTTTTCAAATATTGGTGTAGTTTTAAAAGCTTAATGACTAGAGCTTACTAGAGTTTTAAATTGGGGTTGTTACACATTAACATTTGTACTACAAGGCCGTTTGGAAATTGAAGTATTTATGATAACAAATTGCTAAATATTAATGATTTAGTTTATTGCAACATTGCCCTTATGAAATAAGTTGTTTCCTTTCATTTGTAATAATGGTTTTTGTTAAACATAAAACTTTATCGTTATTTTAAATAGAAATAAATTTCTTTACCAAAACTTAATCAAAATGAATTCAGTATAAACACAGATTAAAAAACACTTTCAATACCGCTGATTACACTACGAATAATGAGAACAGAATACAGTATATTAATCTATTGAATTATAATATAATATAATAATCTATTGAAAAGCATTTATTTATGTCACATTTCAACGAATATTTGTCCAAAGAATTGCAGTCATTGTCGTCTTACGCCGGAACCCAATAATGTATCCGCAATCTCAGAAAATAATCTGAGATTGTGGATTGTCAAACCGTGACAGTCGATCGATCTCCTATCTGCATCCCAATAACCAAATCCTACGATGACAATCCATTTTGGCAACATTAAAAAAAACATAAGATAGGATATTGGCACAGTTGAACTGTCTCATACAAAGGTCTATCCAGAGATACCGATATGGATAGCTTGTATCGAAAGATGGCTGACTACAATCCGTCGATTGATTATTGGCATACTTTTTAAAACATTTGGATTGAGCTGTCTATCTCAGATTGTCAAAAATGGATTGAGGTAGGTTATTGTCAATTTTGATAAGGAAAGTCTAACTAGTAATATGCAAGGACTATTTATTTAGAAAAATATGCAATAGCATATCATAATATGCAATAGTGTACGTCATTTTGAATATAAAACAAACAAATGTACCAGTGGCGCTACAAGCTTTTAAGGTCTGGCCCTCAGATGATCTCCCTGATGATCCCTCCTGAGCCTGATAGACCTGATAGACCCAAAAAGACACGCCGTCGACTTTTTGGGTCTATGACAATGTATCAGATTCGATTTTATATTAAAAAACGTTTGAGTTACTAATCTCTACTTGGATAGTAAATACATTTTAACATTACGAAAACTGAATTGATCTATCAGTAAATGATTGCGTTATTTATATTTTTGAAAACATATTTATTGCATATTTTATGTATTTTGAATGTTGCCTATTAATGTTAAAAGTGGTTTAATAAATTTATTAGCTTCACCTTTCATTATTAATGTACACGTAAAATGTTAATTTGTGTAATAAAACAGTACCTAAAGTAATGAAACGCTATCTTCTCGGTGCGATGTCGCCAAAGTACGGGCTCCCTCATAATTACGACTGTTGAGCAAATACTTAGATTTTAATGAATTTTTCCTCTTATCATCCTTTTGTGTACGTAAATATTAATTACGTCTAATTGAATATTTACATTACCTCCAGCGATATTAATATATTTTTTAAACAATATGGGTGTCCATGGGCTGAGACGACTGCCTCGTTTTGGGCAAACCTATGCTATAAAAAAGTGCGTGTGGACAAAGTACATATGTCAGAAGTGAAACTTCTTTGAAATTAATTAGTACTAACGTAAAAGACCCCAAAGATGATCATGTTCTAGAATATGGTCACTCCATATTTATATTCACACTATTTACACACTGTATACTGTACTGCTAATTATAATATAAATAATTAAAAAATCTGCGTTTACTGCGGATGATGTTATGCGAGAGATTTGCCATCAAAAGTTCTAATATGTAACTACTAAACGAATACATCAAAGTGTATTTTTTTCTGGATCCTCACTATCTCTCAATCGGTCTCAATCTCTCTACTTCGACAAAAACGCTGCACATCTTCGTGACGTTTCATCCGTAAAAAAATGCATCATGCATCAAAGAAGTTTCACTTCAAACATATCTGATAAATGGAATTCTGTCAACTGTTTATTCTTTCTATCACTGTGGCTGTGTTTAAAACCAAAGACAGTTAAATGTTCGTTTGTAGTCTTTGTTTATACCAAAGCAGAAATATATTTTATAAAATTATAGTCCTTAAAGATTTAGTACTCGCTAAGTTACGAAAATTACGTAAGCGTTACGATTTCACACCTAATCTGCCAAAAAACTGGCAGTCGCGTGTGTAAAATGCGTATGTATGTATCTATACAAGACAACGCGTCTGGACCGTCGTGATAGCGAGCCCGTGCTTACCCGCACCGCAGTGGGATTATATCCCCCTCTCAAAGAACCCTAAACTTGCCAAGAAACAGCCTGCGTCATAAGGCTTATGTATTTAGTTATGTATTCGAATACATATATACAGCTTTTGTAGGCGTAATTAAGATAATTCGTTGATTTCGATTTTATTTAAGACTGATTCACTTGTGTATAACTTGAAAGGAATAAATTTCGCTTTTTATATTGATATGTATCGGGTTGGTAATCCTTATAAAACCGCTACAGTTCCAATGATCATCTCACGTGAAAAACTAAAAGCCGAGTTATAACTAACTGAACATGCAAATAACAAAAAAATGTATCGCTTTTAAACACATATAAAATATACATATATTTTTGCAGAACCAACACGAAAACCTAAATAATTATTCGTAAATAAAGAGCGA
This sequence comes from Pieris mannii, assembly GCA_028984075.1. Classification (NCBI taxonomy): domain Eukaryota; kingdom Metazoa; phylum Arthropoda; class Insecta; order Lepidoptera; family Pieridae; genus Pieris; species Pieris mannii. Next base: position 12,004,655 of record CM054776.1, on the reverse strand, counting down.
TATAATATAAATACAGCGAAAGTAATGATCGTTGACAAATCAGCCCAACTAACACGCACCGTCGAACTCAAAGACGAATGAATGGCGACGAAGGAATGAGGATATGAATAGGAAATTCAGTAAGAACACAAAACACCAAAGACGCGATTCGCTTGATCCAAATAATTTTATAGATATAACAGTTAACCTCCCATTCTCCGCATACCCGACAGGTTAGGGTTATCAATACTATATAATATAATTGATATATATAAAAGTGTTTTTGCGCACAATCAAACCAAGAAAGAGTTCAAGAAAAGAGCTCTTAAAAACCCATCGTACTCGCGAGCTTTCTGGCATTGAGTGACCATGGTGGTATCTTATCAACAGGAGCCTCCTCCCAGTTTGCCCCCTGTTCTATAAAATAGGAATTTCGATAATCTAAACCATGAACTATATCAGTGACGTTAAGTGTTACAATCTGGCACTGGCAACAATGTACGCCACACGCACTTTTTTATTAACATATTCCTTTTAATATTGTGGCACGTTGCAAGCGCACGCGTCGGTGTTTCTGGCACGCGTTTGGCACGCGCCATCTCAAGAACCACACCATCACTAATTTTGACGGAAATCCTAAATAAGGGTTAATGTTTTGATTGCTCATTTACAATAGTTTCGTGTTGTTTTTGTAATTTTAATTTGATATGCTTGACCGGCAGGTGTCACGGAGTAGATAACGTTGAATGGGTGAAAATTGTACGCATAGGAAGTGGTTCTGATGTATTGATTGTAAATAAAAGATTTCATAAATAAAGCGTGTTATATTTTAATACGTTTAACAAAAAAATATATTCGTGTCGCCTCACATTGCCAGAAGTACCGCTAGCCGGCCCTTTAAGACTTGGTACGCTCTTTTCTTGAAGGATCCTAGTTCGAATTGGTTTGACAATTCTGTAATGGGCAGCTGGTTCCACATAATGGTGGTGCGCAGAAACTGTCTTAAGAAACGCTCAGTTGTGGAACCGCGGACGGAGGTGATACGGATGATTTTTTTTCTGCCTTGACGTCCGGCGATGAAACTCAGCTGCAGGTATTAGTCCTAACAACTCCAATAAACACTCTCCATGCTAAGTGCGGTTTTAAGAATTATAATCATTAAATAATACCTTACAAAAATTCCAGTGCTTTTTTTTATAATGTGAGTCTTATTATTACTACAAGTAGTACAAAGTGTATATATTGTACTACTAATAACATCAAAAGTTATATTAATTGTAACTTAGTTATAACTGCATAATATTAATCAAGGGTTAACATTCCTTACTAAACATTAAAATACAACTTCTATGACTGATTTAACGTAATTAAACTCAAAGTTATAATAACTCGACATTTAGACGTGATAAATAAATAAAATATTTTTTTGTCAATTTAAATAAATAACGATATTATTAACTAATAACTACAATATCAAAAGGAGTCATCGGAAGGAATTTATACAAAAAATAAAATTATTGAATAGCGCTATTCTGGGTAACCCCCTATAGATGATAGGGTCACCACTGATTGATCCGGGCAAGGAGGACAATAATGCGTGTTTGTTTTCAATTACACGCGAACCGTTCAACTTCAATACTGTGATAGATGGTCAAGCGTAATGCTGTATAAAGAAATAGGACATGACATGAACGGGCAGCTTACCCTGAAATTTGTGTATCGCGTAAAATTAATGAAGTTATTACTACTACACTACGTTGCAGTTATACAGAAATATACTACAATTAACTTCCGCTTTCAGTATACCATTGTGAGAACAAAAAAACGATAATTTAAACGAATGGAACACAGCAAAACAATTCAAACATGCTAACAAAAAGGAAACATGAATCTATACGATGTAGACAGATGCTTTTAGATACCGAAAGAAAGATAGAGAAGGTGCAAAGATGATAAGGAAGGGAAGTGAATTCTATAGCCTTACATTAAAGGATTAGCCAAAGGAAGAGTCATAAGATGTAATTGGGATTATCTCTTAATCATAAATAAATATTCACTACCTACCTCAACCCCCATTACGAATTGTAGGATTTCAATTATATTTATATGTCTGGATTAATATAGAAACCGTATTATGTGAGGGTAAATGCGTTAATAAAAACAAGTTGTTAAAACAAATGAACTAGTATAAACTAAATTTAACTATAAATAATGAAATAATTGAAGCAAGTTAAAGTCCGAACGAACCAGCTCGTATCACGAGCGCTTATTTGAAACATAAATATTTGCTGCCGATGAAACTTTTCCAACGTCTCCGGGCCTTTATTAATATTTTATTATTTTGTCTTGTACCCCGTTTCAGAAATTTTCAACTTCCCTTGTTACAAACTCTCTCTCCTAAAGCGATTATATTTTAAATAATTTTAATTAAAACACTGTACAAACCAAGCGGAACTCGGATGTTTCTGAGAATTAGTCTTTATGTACAATTATTTATGTAAAAGAGTTAAATGTATCCATATATATTTTTTGCCTTTCACTAGTCGTTTTTTATCGATAAGAGGCGTACCTGATGTTAAGTGATACCGCTCATGGACACTCTTAATGACAGAGGGCGCGGGAGTGCGTTGCCGGCCTTTTAGAATCGATATCCTCTTTCAAGTCGAATTGGTTCGGAAAATAACAAGATTTCAGAGCAGTTAAGCCCAGACTGTAACTGTCAGCTTATGCTCTCACCACCACACGATTAATGTTCCGATGGTAGACGCCTACAAGGGGATTCTGTAGAGCTGAACTGCTCTTTCATACTTTGGGGGGTGGGGGTGGGGGAATGTTGTGAGTATCCGGTCCGGGTGAGGGTCCGGGAGTATCACTAAAAGGAATTGTCGAGATTAAAGAATATCAGAAGTACCAACAGATTTTAAATATCAAACAGCTAAATGCTTTGGTATACCAACCTTAACCTCTCTGTCAAACAGAGTAATTCTCGAAGCGGCTGGCAAAAAGGCCGTAGCCAATTTTTTTTTAAAGCGTTCATAACGAAGGTATGTCACATATCGCTGGGATTTTTATTATATTTTCTATAATATATAATCAATAGTTGTATTAAAGCCGTTTGCATAAAGATTAATGTCGCAACATAATCCCGTTGAAGTACCAAAAAAGCATTGAATTTCGCAAATATACACAATAATACTTAACACGTAACAATAGAGGCGAAATTATTATCTTAATAACTCGAAAATACTGTCTGTTACGCGCCAGTTTGGAGGGCCCTTGATGTTACCAACATGTGACAGCAAGACATCGAGTGGATTTCAGTAGCAAAAAGCTCTTTTGTATAGCTTTTTTTTACTATTTTATATGTGCGGCTGTCCCAGCGTAACTTTTTTAGTGTTTGTTTAAGATTTAGAAATAAGATAGATCCGTTAATCAAGGATAATATAGCATTGTCGAAAAAAGTAATATATAAGTACTCATCAATACTTAAATCTTTTCATTCCCAAATCTGCCTCTTATCGTCAAAATGAATTGGAATTCTCAGGTCCTTAACTATATGTTACTACTACTACTTTTTGGATATTCCATCTGACAGGCCATCCTGGTTAGTTGTTCCAAATCCTCCTCCGACATAAAATTGCGGAATAGGCTGCCCGACTCCACGATTGGCGACCTCTAACATTTTTTAAAACTCTTGTATTTCTTTTTCCTTTGTATTGCATCGCAATTCATGAGTCCGTGAGATTAGATTTTTAGTTTATTTAATTAAATGTTTTTGTATTAGGATTGTCTGGAAGAGATGGCTTGTTAGCGATAAGGAGACCGTTGCATCCCTTATATTTTTTAGGTATTATGTATTTTAATTCTATAAATAAAACGACGTATAAATAAATATTTATGTATACAATATTAGTAGACACTATCTTTTATAGATTTTATGCGTTTGTATGTAATGTGTTTCTGTGTCAGTTTAAATATTCTTTTAACTGAATATTTTTAAAGTCAATACTTATAAATTATGTTACATACGCTATTAAAAATGACCAATAACGCAACTAAAATAAACATACAGATCGGAGAGACATTTCAGTGGTTGCCTGGAAGAAATCGTTCGAAAGCGATAAGGCCGCCAGTTGCCCTCCTTTTCATTTAATTATATTCAATTTTTATATTGTAATGTTTGGAAGTGTTAGTAAATAAATAAATAAATAAAATCAATTTTAATAAATATCAAAAAACAGATTATTGTTGTAAGAAAAATATAAGTAAAAATCTACTAACAAATCGTGTATAAAAAACAACCGCTACAACCTCTTTAGGTCGTTAGGTTTAGGTCTGGTCTTCAGATTACTCAATCTGTTTCATTTTCATGTATTAATCTAATAGACAAGTGCAGCCACTAGGCACCACTTATAACAACAAACACGTGTATAATCTGACTGAAAGAATACTGCAAAAGCCTATCAAGCCTAGGAGAATCAGATAACGCGTAATCCCCATATTTCACAATGAATTTATGGGCCCGCTAAACACGCCACGTAAATTATCTGTAACAAGCTTACGACAGAATGTTTAAAACCTTTTATTTATAACATACGTAAATATTTGCGTTTCATCCAATTTTCTCATTTGTCTTATCGCGATCGAAAAAAAAACAAAAGAGGTTGCTACGCAAAGGTTTTATTGTCACGCGTGTCAGTTTTTCTGACCAGATCTATTATTATTCCTTTCATTCACATTTCTTTGTGCTTTACAAATGTAAAGGCATCTACGGCAGAATGTATTCAATACGTATTTCGGATGTAAAACATACTGACAGCGAATGTAAATACTATTGTTGAGTGTTGTCAAGTAAAAACACAATTTGTAACAGATATTTAATGTCGTTTAAATATGACAGTTGACATTGTTGAATTTTATAGTAAATCCTCATAGAATTTTCATTAATACTGCAGTGCTTGATTGAACTTGCCTATTTCATGAATCGGATGTCTTATAGAAAGTGTAGGTATAATTATATACTTTATAAAGCCACTGTATAATTTATCAGTGACATTATTTTTCCATTAATTTTTTTGCATATAGTTTTTTATGGATAAAGAGAGAGAGAAACCTAGTGATATGTGGCTACCGCCGTCCAGCCTGCAACAACAAAATGCAAGGCGTTGTCGACTTTTAAGGTGGTGGTATGTCATCTCTTAAAGGCCTTAACGTTGGTTTGATTTAGAAATACGTCAATGGTTCAATAATCGCAACAAGAGATGTTATTTTATTTTCAATAAAAAAAATTAGTTGATAGTTTACCCAGCAACGCCTAGCGTGTCCATATGGACACGGAGTTCGTAGAGAATGTAAGCGGTGACTGTAGACATACTGTTTTCTTATTATACCATGTAACTTCTATCAAATTAGATTTATTTTTAGCGTGATTGTTTAAAGTAAGTTTTAATTTGATTTAGATATTTGGAAAAAACGTGAATGGCAGTGGAAAGTAAGTAATTTTTCTAAAACAACTTGTTTATCTCTTTATTAACGGTATTTTAAGATTGAAAGAAAATGAATTGAAATGATTGCAAAGAGTACAAAAAAAAAACACTGGGCATTGCTCGGTGTCAATGTAAAAACTTATTATATATTATTCAGTAAATTAATACCGTTGTATGTATATGCGTTGTCTCCGTTTCTCCACGGTAGCTTAAATGTGTCATGGACATTAAAAAAACCACAATACGAGAAACGTATGATCAACAGTCAATAAACTTTGTACTTTATATCAAGGGGATACGGTCGAGTTTCGTAATCGTTTAATTTTACAGTGTTTTTAATTTTGTTCCTTACGCAACTATCACGCATGAGGATACTGCGACATTTCTCATGAATGCATATGCTAATATTGAGTTTAACTCATCACAATGTCTACTCTTCATTTCCGAGTAAATAATACGAAAAATGTAAATTCTTTGTCACCCTATATCTTTAGTCATACGTTCTTAACTAAATAGCGTAAAAATATAACAGATCTTGCAATCATAGCATTTGGTTTGATATATATTTAGTAGTATCTGTTAAGGAAGACTTCGGTATTCCAAGTTAAAATATATTCTGCCGCAAACCAGCATCATGTGGAACTTTTTTAGAACAGAGGGCAAACGGGCAGGAGGCTCACCTGATGTTAAGTGATACCGACGCCTACGGACACTCTCAATGCCTGAGGGCTCGCGAGTGCGTTGCCGGCCTTTAAAGAATTAGACCTCTCTATTCTTAAAGGACCCTAAGTTGAATTGGTTCGGAAATACTGCTGTGGGCAGCTGGTTTCTTGGACGTCAAGGTGATACGCTGCTGCTGACTGCTAACTTACTGCTGCTGTGAACTGCCCACTGAGTAATTCTAAAACAATTCCACTTAGGATCCTTCAATAAATGAACGTACCAATTATTAAAAGGACGGCAATGCATTCGCGTACCCTCTGACATTTAATGTCCATGGGCGGTATCACTTAACATCAGGTTTGCCCCATGTTATATTAAAAAAAATATTACTTACTTATACTGTTAAGTTCCTAGAATATTTTATGTAATAATATGTACTTTTTGTTATTTAGTATGTTGTTAATCAGTCAACTAACCTAAAATTTATTGTGTTGTAACATTGGTATTCTGTAATTAAACATTTGATACGCCTTTCAATAAAAGTATTCAAAATACGCCATTCATAGAGTATTTTCAAATCATGATATGCGTAACGCAAACACAAGTGCACTGTGCATTCCCATATAACAAAGTACCTGTGAAATGAAGAAAAATACTTCCTGTACCGACAAAGTAATTCGACACGCCCATATTTAATATCATCGCTAATTCACCCGAGAACTGGAAACATCGGATGTGATTTAGAGATTTAAAAAAATCGCATCGAGGTTCGCACAATCAATCAAGCGCTAAGCCAATAAACCTCAACGATGCGCTTTTGAATTTGGAATTCGATTTTTGTATCTATTGTCAGTTATGGCCGGCGGCGCGCGAATCTGCCTTGTCAAATTGCACAATGGCGGCCGGAAGCGACCGACGGTGTCTCCTGAATAGACTTGCCGTTCAGGAACTATCACAGTACCGTGTGCATATTCAATTTAAGAACAAATATTTGTAAAAACGGCCAGCATTGTGTGACTTATTTTTGGTATTCTGTGAAAAATCGAACGTAATTTGAATTATATTCTTTATATAATTAGTAATTTATTCTTATTTACTCTCTTCCTTTATTTAAGAATTTCTAAGTTAAAATTTTTAATTTTTTATAATTTCTATGATGCATACGGTACCGTAGAATAGAAACGGCCGAAATATTGTACAACAATACAACGCCCCCCATTCAAGCCCGAAACTGCTATTGTAAAAAACTCCAAGGGTTGCCAGCTATAACATTAAACATACCATAAAGGGAAGTAATAATGAAATATGTATTACACGGGTATAATGTTGTTAGCCCCCGTTTAGGAATGAATAACCTTTTTGATAGACCATTTGACTTGTATCTTTTGTGGAGAATTGTCCGTGAAATCGTTATAGATACCATAATTGATTTATTCGTCTTTGTGATATGTTTAAAAGATCTAAAGGATTTTTAAATCTTAGATTGCTTTGCAATTAATAAATTAACTATATTGTTTAGTTCCTGGGTCATCGAGGTGCTTTAAATAATAACGAATTAACCAATGATAGCAATATAATAGTTTTTTTTTTCTTTTGTCTGTAACACGGTTTGTGCATTAGCCAGCGTCAAATATGGAATATAATAGTTGAAGAGTGCCTGCGTCTAGCTCCGACGCGCTATCCTTTTGGTGCATAACTCCGACGATTTAAAATTAAGCTCGCTTATAAAACTAAGAAAGCCTGAGTGGGAAAAATGTACAGATTTGGCTATAATCAATATCATATAATTAAATATGAAATTAGTGTTTTGTCATACTGGACACTTTGACTTCAAATATCATCCCATTTCTTAGGAATTCAAAGACTTCCACTGTACTCCCCGGAACTTTCTCCAACAGATTACCATTTTTCTTGATTTGGATAACGTCTTGCAAGGTAAAAATTCAACTATGATGGGGCAGTCAAAACCGCCTTCAAAGATTTTATTAATTCCTGTCTAATGGTTTTATTAGTTAACCGATCAAAATGGGCTTAGAAAAAATAAATGGGCGTAGATAGCAATGGTACTGTGATTCATTAAATATATTATATTTAAAAAAATCTACTTTTTGGTTCTCCATTATTATTCTTGGGCAGGAGGCTCACCTGATGTTAAGTGATACCGCCGCCCATGGACACTCTAAATGCCAGAGGGCTCGCGAGTTGCCGTTGCCGGCCTTTTAAGATTTGCAAAAGCATTAACCCGTAAGTAAAGGCCTACGTCCGTTTCTGCCTTCCATATTTGTCGATTCTTGGATTTTTCTTAAAGGGCGGCAACGGCCTTTAGGAAAAAACCGGCCCACAAAAATGAGTGTCTATGGGCTACGATAACTGCCCTTTTTGGGCTTCCCGCAGGCTCGTTTGCCCCCCTATAATATAATTTTTTTTTTATCGTTTACAACAATTTACAAATTCGAATCTTATAAAGTATTTAAATGTGACTTTCTCTTCATCAGTAAGACGTTTTTACATTTAACATCTTACGATTACGTAGAAATCGAACCGGTTCAGTAATTAAGTGCTAATCAAATATCGGCATTTAGTAAAACCGGTAATTTTGAGTTATTCATATTTTGCGTTATTGTGGATTTCTCTTTGTTCATAATGTAGATATCGTCAGTCGAGTTACGTGAATAATGTAAATTTTTTATTTCCTTTGAATTACCTACATTTCATCAAGCATCATCTCATGCCAAAAATTCATTTAAAAAACATTTAAACATTTAAAGATTTTCCTCTTACAGTTTTTGAAAATCGACTTAGTGTGTGTTAATTTGGAAAAAAAATATTATTGTATTAATAATGTGAGTGAAACATTGTAATTTATATTGATTTGATAATGTAATAATACATTAATAATGTGATGATGTGTTAAAATAATATAAGAATTGACTATAATGATTTGATAGGGTCTGTTTCACAATGTATGGATATAGTACCAAATAGCTATGCAACACATAAATTATTCGAAAGATAAAAGTTCCGAATAAGATACTTCGCGTTTCATGACGAATAGTGCTATATATAAAAAAGAATTAAAAACTCTCCGTACATTTCTGTAGATTCCTCAAAAATATTTTTGAATGAAACCAGCCAAACAGGCTACAAAAATTAAGAAAGCCAAATTATTCATACATGAGTCAGGCTTCTCTAGTAATAAAAATTATTATCAAGCCTGTCACGAGGTTTGACATTAATTTATGACTGATGGAAGACGTTCGGGATAGCGAAACTACGAAGTAATGTCAAGATAAATAAGACTCTTATCACAGATAAGTCCTTTGATGAGTTCTTGGAATATTCCACTTAATTACACGGTTAATTAATTACATTTTTACAAATATTTAACTCGAAAATAACAGTCAAATAGTAATCCTCTTTCTTTTTTTGGACACACTTGTGTCCGTTTAATAAATAATTATTCTATATATATCAGGCAATCAATATTATGACTGGTCATTTTATCATTTATTTACTTAATCACAAAAATACATACACTATCCTTACAGTAATATGTCATTACGATAATGTCGAACAAAATAAATACATAATATTAAACATATCTAAATATATATATATCTCTCTTTAATCGGCATCTCTTGTTTGATCGTCAACAAGGAAGCATCTGGAGCGAACTATCTGTTTCCACCGGTTTCTGTCCAGCGCCTCTCTTATGAATAGACGCAATGTCCTTGTTAACGGGGTTCTGTGCAACAGACTAGTTCCGGACCAGGGTACCAAAAACAAACAACCTTCGCCTTCGCCGTGGTACATATCCCCTGGGTACAACGAACCGCAATTTTTGAAGAACACTTGAGTAGCTCACCATAGATAGATGTAATTATGATGACTAGTTCTAATATATTTTCTGTCTGTATTGAAGTATGTTTTTAGATTCTTGATTGTTTAGTTTCTATGTGTGTATATTTGTTTGCACCAGTGTCACTAAAATAATATTTATTTATTCACACTGTTTAATAATTGTAATGTTACGAAACATGAGTTCTCAATATAAAATTACTAGAATATACAATTTGAACATAGTTATCGAATTTCATGCCACCTAGACCTAACTTTACAATGTCGAATTCAGGTGTCGGTGTGCGCGCGCATCGTAAAAATTCACTCACATCAATTTTCTCCACGACGCCAAAAGAAGTATAACTTCAAAAAACCTATGGACTAGTGTTTCACGATCATTTGTCAAACAGGTGATCACTGCTGTATCTGACAAACGTCGTCGACTTTTTGGGTCTAAGGCAAGCCGATTTCCTCACAATGTTTTGTTTCACCTTTCGTGCGAATATTCCACTAACATTACAACAGCCAATTCTCTAACATAGGATTTGTGATTAACGTTTTTGAACTGACAATGTTTCCTCTCTAATCGGAACTAATAAAGCTAATATCTAAACCTCTCATGACTGAAAATTTAACAAATTAACAAAACAAATTTGTAATTACATAACAAACATGTACAATTGAGACACATAACAAAGATTTATTAGGTAAATATTGATCTCGTTCAACAGAAGTATTTACTGTTTACCGCCTAAACAATGCTAAGCCTGCAAAATCATTTAAAAGGCAATTGAACGTCAACCGAATACTGTTTACCTGTGATAAGAATAACTGCTTGTGATAGATAAATTACTAAATTAACTACACTAAATAAACTAAACTAAATATCTGTGCTGATGATAGGACTGGGATGCTCTCTAAACTGCAGTTTCTAGGACAGTTGTCGATCAGTACCGAAAGAAACTGGTGTCTGAAGTCGAAACTATGCTACGTGGAGTCTGCTGGGAACTAGACAACTAAATGGAGTCCAATTTAAACCCAAGAAGACACGTGTTTGCGCATTTTCCGGTAAAACACCCTTTGTCGCTTCTCACCTCTTCGAAAACACTTCCTAAAGACACAGCCAGTATCGGAATACTTTCATTGACTTATCAAAAGACGTTCAGTTTCGCGCTCAATAGCTAAATTACTCTCCAAGAAGCTAGGTGTGCTCAGCTAGGTAAGACGGGTATCTACTCCAACTCATAGCTTTCTACTGTATAAGGCACAAATTTGGAGTACAGTTCTCACCTCTACGTGCTTCCCAGAGCCAGCTTCTTCGTGGTTCGACGAATGTCTTTTCGAGCGGTTTGATCTGTTGGCGTTGTGTAGAGACTCTGCATTATCAATCTCATTTGGAGAATGTTCAGAGGAGTTATTAATACTGCAGCTAGCAGAATACGAAATTCTGTTATCGTCCGTCGTTCCACAACTGAGCGTTATTTTGCCGCGCACCACTACTTTGTGGAACCAGCTACCGTACTACCGTACCAACTTGACCTTTGGGATTCTCAAAAGACTGGCAACGCATTTGCGAGCCTCCTGGCCTATAAAGTGTCCATGTATCACGTTTTTGTCGTGTAAAAAAGGCTTTCCAAAATAGGCTCAACAGGATTTGTTAAGACTTATTAACTCATATGAATCAATGCAAATGAGAAATATTGTTATTTAATCATTTTTATTGTTTAAAATGTATTCAGATATTCCTTGAAGTCATGGGATGTGAATACATATTTCTGTGTCTTTTATGTAGAACTAGCCTTCTGGTGCATCCAATCTGAAATTGTTGATTTAAACAAGGCCTCCGATTAGATGGTATTAGTACAACTAATTCAAAAGTTTATTCTTATAATCTTTACTCTCTAGAGATTATCGCTTATTTTGTTACTATTATAAAGATTCAACAGGTAACACAAGAGAATTTACTAAAAGCGATTAATAAATCGTTACGATTGTTTTATACTAGTTGTTATATTAAACTGAAACACAAACAATTTGTTGCTTAGCCATTTATAAGTATTTACGGCGAATATCTCGTTTATAACAATTTATTTTCAAATGTATTTTTGCTCAATATTTGTCCGTGAGTCGTTCAAAATGGCCGTCGAGTTCTAACATATTCTGTAAACATAATTATTGTATGTCGCACATACTGTTTGATCTTGCTTATTTGACAAATTGAATGCTGTTTTTATTGATATCACATGATTTTTTGTCTAATTTATTAGTTATATATGCGTAAGATTACTCATGACATTTACTCGTGTTACTACATTTAATTTAATAACACACAAGTATATTTACAATACAATTACATAGTAATAATTAAAAACGGAAAAAGTAAACTAAAACTAACTCTTTTCTTGAAGGACCCTAAGTCGAAATGATTTGGAAATACTTCAGTGGGCAGCTGGTTCCACAAAGTGGTGGTACGCGGCAAAAACTGCCTTGAAAAACGCGCAGTTGTGGAACGGCGGAGGTGATACGAGTGGAATGTCATATTCTGCCTCGACGTCCGATGATAAAACTCAGCTGCAGGTACTAATCCGAACCACTCCTCTGAATACTCCATGGTAAATGCGGTAGATACGTAAGTTGACTGTGTCAAAATGTATCCATAACTCAATCATGTATAATATTTGTATCAGACGTGAATAAAATATACTTACAAGAATTTACACAGCACTCGTTCAGTCCGTATTAACATATTGCATAAACATATGGGGTGCGGCCAGTAAAACAAAATTTTTGGAATTGGAACTGGGACATAGGGCTCTCTTAAAAGTGATGCTGTTCCGGCCATACAGATTCCCATCGGAAGAGCTTTATCATCTTAGCAAATTACTTTCCGTTAGGAAGCTGTATGTCCTGAGTCTAATTTTAAAAACCCACAGAGCACTCCCGTTTGAGAGTAGGCTGGTCTTAAAAAGAAATAGGGATGGTGTAGTCGGTCAGACCGTAAGGACCGACTTCGCTAGACGCAATATGCAAGCAGCCTATATCTATAATAAATTAAATAGGCTGCTTAACATCTACCCTCTCACCGCCTACAAACTAAAAACCCTAATAAAAGACTGGCTTATGATCACGCCTTATGCAGTGTTAGAGCTGCTTTTGAGACCCACGATGTAAATACACTTTACTCATTCACTCACTCACTCACTCACTTACTCATTCACTCTCTCACACATTCACACCCACACACTTACTCAGGTGTGATGATAACGGTTAAAAAAAAAAAGAAAACGAATTGGTTAAATAATGATATTTTAAGTAATTATGTTTGTTATGCAAGAGCTGGGAACCCTAACACAGGTATATTTACTTAAAAGGGTTCCCAAATCTTACACTATGAAAAGAAAGATGTACCTACTTAAAATGAATAAAGACTTTATTATTATCTAATAGTAAGAACAAATAGGACTCTTATTAGATCCCTGCGCGGGTTCAGGTTGTCTACTTTAGATCAGAAATAAAGCAAATATTTTTATGGAAACTATCATCAATATTAATCTTACCCCTATCACCTCGACGTTAAGGCTGTAGCTGCACACCTATTTGGAACCAGCTGCCCACCGAAGTATTTCCGAACTAATTCGACTTAGGACCTTCCAAGAAAAGAGCGTACCAATTCTTAAAAGGCCGAGCACTTACATAGTCTATAGTCGGCCGTGTCTATTACTTAACATGAAGTAAGCCTCCTCCCGTTTGTCCCCTATTCTATTAACGCCGAAACCTAATAACCTATCTCAATCCATTTTTGACCATCTGAAATAGACAGCTTAATCCAAATATGTATAAAAGTGTGTTCAATAACCAATCGACGATTTGTAATAGCCATCTGTCGATAAAAGCTAACCATGGTAGGTCGGATCGGTGTATGTGGATAGACCTTTGTATGAAAATGACAGTTCAACTGTGCCTATCTTAAGATTTTAACTTACACCAGTTTTTAAAATAATTGAAAAGCTATTCGAAATGTTTTAAACACAGACATGTATATTTTAATATTATTTGTACGGTTTTATTTACTTTATTTGGTTTTAGATTTATTAAAAAATGTATTGTCATCGTAGGGTCTGGTTATTGGGATGCAGAAAGGAGATCGATCGACTATCACGTTCTGATGAAAACGATCTGAGATTGTGGTTTAATTATTGGGTTCGGACGTAGATAAATCAGTGGTGTACCCCTACCCGTATGTAGATAAGATGTCTAAAAACTCCGGAAAGAAGTCCAAAATTTACTATACAATCTATTTAATTTGATATGATCGCCAGTTCAAGGGAAATCTCGCCTTCGTAGCCTCAAAATATTGTCCGTAAAACGTCATCCAGGTAGGATCAATTACACGTACATGTTAAACAAACATGAGTTAGCTTCAGTGTGTTACATGAATCTTGCGGACATGAATTGAAAACTCAAACATCGGACTTGCGCTTTTGGCGATGATGCCGTGTTTGACTACTGGAGCGAGTTACTGGAAGCTTTAAAAATTCTTGAAGCTCAGTCAAAACAGCAATATTTTGCAAAAAACAATTAATTTTATTATTCTAGAAAAACTACGTAACTGTTCATTACTAACATATATGTATACGTATTATATATTGAAGTAGGTGAGAAAAATTACAGTATAATAATAAATAATATACTTACGAGATAATTTTTAAAACATTTAAATTTCGAATACACCACACCATATAATAATTATTTCTTCCAAGCAATAAGAGACAATAACTTTAAACAGCTTTAAAACTAAAAAGTCAATGGCGTGTCAGCTACAGGAGGTGGATCACCTACTTGCCTATAAGATTGACAAATGATCATGATACAGATGCAAAAATCTGAGGCCCAACCAGGCAAGACCTAAAAACGTTGTAGCGTTGCTAGTAGTAGTAATTTGAGATAAGAAAATTTACTTACTTAATATGCAAAAATTTAATTGAAAGTAATTTAATCATATTCTATTAAACCTATGTTTATTAACAGCTAAGTGAACATTGCTAAAATATTATTTTAAAAAAATGGTCACACTGTCCTATCGGCTACTGGGTTAGTGTGAACACAGCACCAAACATAAAAGGATACCTGAGGGCTACATTATATCAGAGCTGATAATTTGTGCAGTGTGGAGTCCCACTTGATTCATTAACACCACCGATGTGGAAGCTACTACGAAAATTTCCGGGAAAAAACCAAATTTTTCTACACGAATTGAAAATCATCAACCATGTCGGAGGTACTTTATTCACAGACAACAACATATGGTATTCTTCGTCTATTCTCGTCATCTCCTTGTTGGCGATCATCATGGCTAGGTTAATTTTGAAGGTAAAACCCGTTACAAAGTTAAGAACAGTGTATAGCATACGATTCTTATCGCTAAGGTCGTAGGTTCAGTTTAAGTCTATGTGTGCGTTAAACACTTGCTGGTACGGTCTCGAAAACATCGTGAGGAAACTGGCTTGCCTTAGACGAGAGAATTTTGAGGCCGAGACCTAAAAACTTGTATCTCCGTTTTATTAACTACGTATGTATAATCTATATACACTTGAAAGACCGAAAATTATCAGTTTCAGTGACAAATTACACAAGTGGCGAACGAAAACCGGCAAATATAAATATTATGTGTATATATTGATAGAGTTGAGCGTTCGTCAAACAGAGTGGTGTGCGGTGCCAATATTAACTCTAGTTATCAAATGCTGAACCTGGGGAAGGTCACGGTCAGCTTTACATTGTCAATATTGAAAATGTTTTTCAACTGCGCTTTGACATAATTGACATTTGTTGAGTTTTTTTTTAATTTCTTTATACTCTTGTGTAATATTTTATACGAGATACTAGCTGGCCCGGCGGACTTTGTTCCGCCTTAGAGGCAATAAATGAGCAGATTTGGTATTTTTTTATGTTAAAGGAGGCAGACGGGCAGGAGGCTCTCAAGGTGCTGAGTGACCGCCGCCCATGGACACCTGCACTGCCAGAAGGCTCGCAAGCGCGCTGCCGGCTTTTAAGAAAGGGTACACTCTTTTCTTGAAGGACCCTAAGTCGAATTGGTTCGGAAATACTTCAGTGGACAGCTAGTACGTGGTGGTATTAAGTAATTTTTTTTGACGAATATAAAACTTTTCAGTGAAGCGACTGGTAATAGACAATATTTTTAAAAGGCAGGACTACGGCTTATTCATGGCCAAACAATCCTAGAAAATAAATGAAAAACAAAACCATTTTAAAAAACTGTCTTGTCTATGGTATTTAATCTATTTCGTATTGAAATATCCAATTCCAAAACTACATAGTACGAAACAAATTACCTACTGAATATTTTCGTTTTAATTTGCCTGAAACATGCGACAACGACAACAGTTTGTCACTACATGAACATTATTTATTGCTCATATACGCTATCATTACTATGTACATAACTACTTCGCGTGTATATAAGAACAAACACGAAAATAGAATTCTATGACGCAAATCTTTCTTTGCAGTTAATTCAATATAACCTTCAACACGTGTAAATAATAAAACGCGTGTGTGTTTTTTTAAATACAAACAGAATTTTAATTTCAAAACTAAACTAAAACTTTTGCATCTGCCTATGTTTCACTTGATCGTTGAAACATTACGAGACATGCCTTGGTTATCATTTTTCGAGTCATATATTGCGCTGTTTACTAACTCGTATAGGAGGCAGTTTTTGCCGCACACCAACATTTAGTGTAACCAGCTGCCCACTGAAGTATTTTCGAACCTATTCGACTAAGGGTCCTTTCTATAAAAGAGCGTACCAATTCTTAAAAGGCCGGCAACGCACTCGCGAGCCCTCTGGCATTGGGAGTGTCCATGGGTGGCGGTATCGCTTAACACCAGGTGAGTATCCTGCGCGTTTGTTCTATAAAAAAAAGTATACTAAACGTCAGGATTACGACATGAACCCAAGGTAAAGAAAGATGTAAACTTCGTACTGAGAGAAAATTCTAAATACACCAAGTAGCATTGAGCAAATTTGATTAATTTATCTTGAATGATAATTACGTCTCCATAAACTCAATTAATACCCAAAATAAACGGTTAATAAATATGTGTATTTAGTATATCAAGGCAAACTCCTTGGATTACATTGGCTGTTACCAAATATTTTCTGTGCAAGCGGCGTGTGTACGCTGGGTACATAATTTGTGTTTGTGTGTTGAGCATATATTTAGCTGGCCCAATACGCTTACTTCATTCGATTAAAATGTTTAAATATCAGTCAGTGAAAAATGAAAGCTTTTGGGTGCAGCGGAAGTATAGACAAATAAATTATGTTCGTATCAATTGTAAGTACCGTCATTAAATATTAAGCAATAATTTTATTGCCTAATATTAAAAAATATGATTTAAATTATATGAATTTGTGAATTTCATAGAACACAAGCTGAACTCATATTAAACGCGATATATTTGTGTGTATATCATATTTTTTATCGAAACTTTAATGGAGGTAGGTTAGAGTAACATCGAGGTGAATTTGAGGCCTTATTATACTGGATACGTTCTAGCAGAAAATACTAGTCCCGAAGTTGCAAAACCAAATGTTCTGTCAAGTTAAATGTCAGGTATATATCGTGTTCTTAATATTGTTTCTAATAGGTGGACACCCTTCAATACCTGACACGGCAAAGTGTTTGTTGTGCACACAGAAAGAAAACTCCAATGTTTTGAACATACGACCTCGGGGTAGAGGTCCACTCAACTTCTAGGCTATCACTATTGCGCGTAAATAGAATGCAATATAGTACAGTGCCACATACTTTTCTTGGTCTGTACTCTTACACACTACTTACTTACGAGAGCGTCACCATCATTTTGCTGTCAGGGATATTAGTATCGCTAGTAAATAAAAATTAGCCATTACAAGGGAAATAATTTGAGAATACAGTTTTAACAAATGTGGCAAACTTGGGAGCAACTGATATGATAGATTTCCTTACCTGTACTATTAATATAATATCTTTTTAGATACCAAGTAATTGCTAGGTATGTTAATAATAATAATTCGATAGTGAAAACTTTGCCATTGTCATAACAATGCAAGGAATAAAAATAAACACATGATAGTTGGATTTTTATTACATGTTGGTAAATCGTAAATTTATTTATATATTAGAAAGTAAACAATATCAGTCTGAAATTTCAAAACGGCGACCGGCCGAGAAAAGTATGTGTACTATAGTTTCATATATTAATTGATATTGATTGATCATATACTAAATTGTTTCAAAGCAATGTTACCATGGCTGCTGCAAGTCGTTATCACAGATATCGTAAATTAACTACGTCAATGTCAAATTACTTAAAAACCAGCGGCGTGTTTATTCGATTAATGCCAATATTAATAGATCTACAAATTAACTATTAATAGATCTATAAAATAATATTACTTATGCTCGTGCCATTGCTCCGACAAATACATATATATAATATACTAGCAGACTCGGCCAAGCGTTGCTGTGGCTATGGTTATTACATAGTAGTAAACTATTCAAGGGAAACTGTAGGAGAACTGATGTGAAAGGTATGTGAAACTTTGGTACTTTTAATACAGCGCCATCTGTTAGAATTGTATCAAATAATAAACAAATAATTTGCAATAAAATAAAATTGCGACTATAATTTGAGATTTAAACTATCCTATCTCTCAAGTTGGATCGAACTGCACATGGTGTGCGAATTTTAATATAATCGGTTAAGTTTTTTAGGAGTCCATTGAGGATAAACATTGTGACACGAGATTTATATATATTAAGATATGTTATACATACCTTTTGATATAATATGTTAATTAATATCTGTTAAATTCGCTGTTCGAATAGGCGCGCTCAATGGATGCCTTGTTTGATACGAGACGTTTGGGAAAAGAAAATGGATGAGCTAATCACGCGAGGCTGGTGAAAGCAGGTCAAAGATACCTTAGGGTTATGTTCTATATTTCACTAATTTAATGTTAGTAATTTAAGTAACTTAATTCAAATTCAAATTCAAAAATCATTTATTCATGTAAGTAATATAAGAAGCCTCTCCGCCACTCTTTTTAATTGCCAAAATTTTCTTTTACACAACGTTCGTGGAAAAGAGCTGCAACCATTACACCATGTTCCATGTGGCATCTTGAGTAATAATGAATAATAAAATAAATTTAAAAAAATAGATTTGTCCTATATCAGCAGGAGGCATGATGAAATAGGAGCACGCACTTAAATAATTAAGTACAGTACGTACAATATAATAGGTGTTTTATAGGACGTGGGTCACCCATGTTTGGTGTCGTACCCGAATCGGTTTAAAAATACTTTAATAGGCGGGTTGTGTCATGTGGTGTGCGACAAAAACTGCTTCGTAAAATAAAGTAATACCGAGTAAAAAATGACACTTAAACTGTATTTAATCATGTAAAATATAACATATCGATTAGGTATAACGTCTGAAAATTGAAATAGAAGGTCATACTAGATATATACAGAGAATCTGTGATATTCTATAACATAGAAGTATGTACTTAATAAATGTATACATAGGCAGGGTTTATTGCCAAACTGCCAAAAGAAACGCTCAATTTTGATATGACGAACGTCGAGGTGATACAGGCGGAATTTCGTATTTTGCCTTGATTTTTGATTTTTGTACAGAACAGGGGGCAAATGGGTAGGTGACTCACCTGAAGTCAAGTCAACCACCTCCCATGGACACCCACTTTGCCAGAAGGCTAATTGATAAAAAATTGGGTACCCTCTTTTTTGGAACAAAGTTGAATTGGCTAGGAAATAATTCAGTAGGGAACTGGTTGCACAAAGTGTTGGTATGGGGCAAAACCGCCTTATGAAACGCACAGTTGTTGGGGGGGTTGGGTCAAGGTGATGCTGGTGGAATTTCTTATTCTGCCTTGACGTCCGGTGATGAAACTAAGCTGTAGGTATTAATCCTAACAACTCCGCTGAACATAGTAAATACGACAAATCAAGAGATATCGATCGAAAAGGATCGGAAAATGACTGGTCGTCGACGATTCGAATCGATCTTAGAAAACGATCAAACCTTAACTTTAAACATTTTTATTAACATAACTCCTACAATGATAAATACCTACATAGAACAAAGTATTGTAAAGAAACAGTACGTTTAATTACTCAAACAATATAATCCTAATGTCCTCATTTACATTCTGACCTTTTTAAAACAGGTCCACATAAAACAAACTCTTGCGCAGCCGCGACCTCCGCAAACATGGCGGGCGATAAGACGGCGGCCATCTTGGTTTTACATCGAGGCCACGTCTTAAAATATAATTTTACGAGTTTGCTCTGTCGAGAATGAATTTTTAATTACACCTAATATATGAATTACATTTATTTTTTGTAACTAAGAACAAAAACGTAACTGGGATCATTTCGCAGCTAAATTGAAACGCCATTTTAACCTAAAAATCATTAAGATTGGTCTAACGAATGAGATAGACGAAATTAAAGAAAACCGTTTAACGTGGCAGCCCCGGATTTTGTCTATTAATCTGCTCTAAAGAGATTCCTTTTTAATGGACGACAATACTCCTCCGCGCCGTTCTGGCGACGTGGAAGCGTTCATGTAAGAAAATTCGTCGTTTATTGTGGTCGCTCAATAAATAATTAAGTAATTTAAATAGTCTGGGATGATTTAAAGAGACAAGTAAGATTATAGCCGCAAGTGACATAAATCATCAGGGAGCTAAAACAGTCATTGCAGAAGAGTGGGAACGTATTCCTCAAGACTCAATCAAAAAGATCCGAATTTGTCGTAAATTAGAAGTGACAGAGTAAAGCAGTTGCGGATTTACAAAATTTGACGTTTGTTCCGCCCTCACCTACAATTCCCATGTGCTAAATTATTTTTACAATCCAACAATTTCGTTGCACGTATTTTTCTTTCAGCACAAATTTAAACTATATACAAACCATCCAGTTCTCAGCCTCCAACCAGTAGTAGGACTGACATTCATAAGTTGATCGAGAGAAGAGAACCGAACGAAAAGCAGCTCTTTTCTCTTCTACAAAGTCTGATCTGAGGGCGCAGAATAGTTGAGGGTACTGAACTGTTTTACTCTAGAATATGGAAGGCAAGTGGGAGGGTATAGTCATCGGCACAGATTGGTGCAGACTTCTGTTTGTAAAACATCAGTAAAGGTCAGAATCTGTTTGATTTCTATTACTACTTATTCAGCCTGCTGGTAAATCCACCACTGGCTCTATTAACACTGTTTATAGAACACATTTATGTTTCTACGGACTATTGTACATAAAACAATAAATATTCATTGTTTTATTCACTGGGGTGCTTACAGTCCACTTGTGTATCAGTTATAGAAACAGGCCTGCCTGGCTGGCACCTGATTTTACGTGTTCCAGGGACACTTAAACTGCAACAAGGCAGGAGCCTTGCCTGGTCTTTAAGAATACGCTCTAATCATGAAGTGTGCAGTTCCACACTGTCGTTCTTCGATGTAAAATACGAGCCAAATTTCATACTTCGATTGATGAAATTAATGTAGTTATTATTTTAAGATACTAATGTTCTTGTAAATAAATGGTATGAATATATGTTCTCTGTGGCTGGCCATAAAATTTAATATGTCGCTCTAAACAAGGCATTGCTGCTTCAACTTCGCAGCGAAATAACTCTAGTGATTCATATAAAGCAAATTATCATTTTGCAATGCACTTATTCATTAAGATAAAACAGTTATCTAGTAGAAAAACAGGCTAATCCTCACGTCGAGAGACGATGAACAAATTTGCTGTATCAACAATCAACTAGCACCTTACATGCGAAATTAAGCTGGTTTGATACGGAGTAGGTATTTGACCAGGAGAAACGACGGTACGGTTTGTTATTTCAGAAACAAGCTAATGATTACAATATTGTTACAAAGACGGGTCAACTACAATGTTTTTAGATTTTCCACCACTAAGAGAACTTTTCAGCAGGCTGAAATATGATTTATGACCGTTTAAGGAGAGGGTCAATCAATTATTAGAAAATCGTAATTTACATAATGTTAAACTAGACTGAAATAGGGTACACTTTTCAGCAGACCCGTTTTCAGGCGTTTTCTGTGCGTAATTTCCGATTTTAGTGTAAACAAATTCCTCGTTGATTTTATTGAAATCCTTGAAGAAATTGACGGCGTTTTCTATCAAATCCCCTAGCTCGTAATAATATCATGTAATAAGGATATGGAAATATATTTAATACCCTCTGAAGCTATTAACAATGTAGAAGATAAGAGACATTATTAAATAAAAACTTATATTAATTGGATCCCGTTCATTTTGTTTTCCCGTTGGAATCATTGGTTATTAAAGGAAGTAGAGGATATATATTAACGTAACCTATCTGTAAATATTTTTATATTATTTTAATTATTTAGAAAATCCTTACACCTTAATTAAGTAAAAACTAAATTTTTAATTCCAAACGCCAATTGGGAGGACTTAATAATTTGAGAGAGAATGCGTAAGGTGTGTGTGTTTGTGTCGGTGACATGTCGGTGAAATGTCGTATAATGTTTTAAGAATATCTTTTTTAGTTGTTTTTCGAAGTTATAATATATCTATGAATGAATTTATGAAAACTTCACACCGACTTCTTATATCCTGTATTTGTGATTTTTATTTCCGTTTTGGATAAGTACCTATACATAGAACGTGAATTGGGACCTCTAGTCGTTTGACATTAAACTGTAGTGATTACTAACATTAAGGATCTTATACGTTATATTATTTTTTTATAACAGGAGCCAAACGTGCAAGTTTCGCCCATGGACACTCACATTTCAAGGAGGCTCGCAAATGCGTCGGCGGCCTTTTAAAAAAGAGTAGTCATTTCAGGCAGGACCTGGAGATTATATCTTCATTTTAAACTTTTAAACGCTACGTTATAATCGTTCGTGAGCATCGGGCCTAAGACATAGTCACCCGCTTACACAGCAAATATTTCAACAAAGATACAGGGGCGCTCAACTCCAACTTCAACTACCCCGTGTACTTAGGGCTTTGTGAGAAAGCAGTATAATTCCTGCTAATACGTCTTTTAATTGCTACGTGAATCGGTCCCCGGTTCGATAGCATTGTATATTATAGATAAACGCTAGATAACGCTAAACGTTTCCATTTCACTACAATCGTAAAGCTTTAAGCTTTGAATTTGGTGTAGTGCTTTTTTGCTGCTTTAGTATTTACATTACAACTTATTCGATTTGTTGTTTAAGGCTGTTGTTATTATATAAGTACGGTCGTATATATATCATAAATCTTCTAATAAAAATCGTGGACGGATTTTGATGAAATTTTTTGTCGTGTTCAAATGTATTCGAAATTAATATTTACAATTCGATTATTCGTGTGTACAGGACAATGTCTGTCGAGTCTGGTATATCGTTAAATTAATAGTATACAATTCAATATTGTTGTTGAATAACGCCTGTTCTATCTTATTGCCTTAAAACCAACTTATGCAATGTTCATAATTAGTAATCATAACCATCAACCAAAATATAAATAGTTGAAATTTAATAATTGAAAATTAAAAGTGTGTACCTTTAACGCTGGCGTTCCTCGCTGTATTGCGATACTTATTCGTTGAGCGGGGAAAGCACCAACTCTGAGGTGATTGGTATCTACCACAGGCCCACTTAAATCTTTATTTAGCGCACTTGAACCCCACGGCCCAAGAGTCTCTACTCCAAAGGGAACAAAATCGAAGTTGGAGGAACGACTTATATTTGAGCCGTTTATTATTTAATGTATACATATCATGTGAGTCATATATTCATTCATTCATACTTTGTCAAGATGATAGATTGTTTTTTGTTTTTTTTTTTATTATTACAAAGAGCGGTTATGCTGTCATCCGAACGAACTTGCTCGCCAACTCACCATTAGACAGTATGTGAGTCGACTAAAACGTCACCATATTCTAGAGCTAGAAGACCGGCAGTAGCTCTAGGCAGAAGATGAGTAGATGCTTCCAATGGGAAATCACTCCACATGACAGCACCACAGAAAAAACTCGCTCATAGCCTTAGGGCTGATTGCAAATTACCGCGGAGAAAAAAAAATATTATTATTTTTTTAACTTGAATTTTTAATAAACTTATAAGTTTATAAAACAAGTAAAAATTTGTAGTCAATTTAATTGAATCATTCCGATTATCAAACATTAATCATTAGAAACGATGTTTTTCTTATTACGAATTGCATTCCGATAGAACTCCGCAACAGTTTGTCTCGCTTGTATTTAATAATAATTATATAGGTGTTCTAAAGCATTCAAAGTACTTAATAATACATAACCATATAAAAACATTGGTGAAAAGAAAAATCGCTGACTAATCGTTGCGAGCGTGGTCCCCAAATATTGGTGTTTGGCAAAGAAACGGAGCTACGAGCCGGCTTGTTTGTCCCTCTGTTTGACCCCAATCAACTCGGTTTTACATGTAACCGATGTTCTTGATGGTCACCGACTGTTCCGTTTCTAGAGTAGGACAAAAACATAAAGCTAAAGAGCATTTCTATGCAAACATTGCATAACCCTCTCTTCATATTATATACATTCTCAAAACAAAAGACGACACTCTTGCTGCTAAGAAAAAGGGGGCAAACGGGCAGACGGATTACCAAATTGACATTGCCAGAAGGCTCGCGAGTGCCGGCCTTCTGAGAATTACGCTTTTTTCTTGAAGGAACCTCAGTCGAATTGGTTCGTTTAATTGTGGAACGCCGGACGTTGAGGTGATAAGGCTGGAATTTCGTATTCTGTCTCGACGTCCGATGATCAAATTCAGCTGCAGCTAATTATTAGCACAGTTCCTCTGAACACTCTCCTTGGTACATGTGACAGAAGATACAGAAAGAGTCCATATCTCTACGCAATGCCAAGGTATCGAGCTGCAAACCACTGGCTGGAGTTGATACTGGGGAGCTTTAGAAGAACAGTACTCCACTCATGACACCCAGTACTAATGAATACGATAATAATAAGAATCTTAGTGTTCTTCCTTAACAAAATAACGAAAATTCTAATATAATAATAATATATTTTCACAATTTGTGACCCCTGAGCTGGTGCCTTTTATCGCATCGCTCAACAAATAAGTATCTCAATACAGCGAGGAAATACTGCCAGCTTTAAAAGTTGTTTTCCATTTATACATTTCTAATTATTATTATTATTACTTATACGCAGGTTAAGAATATGGTATATTGGAGTGTTGAAAATTAAAAAATCAATATAATGTGTTATAAGATTTTAAATTATGAACCCCTTTATCCAAAATCCAGCCAATAAAAACAAAAACTAAAACACGGCCCTCCAATGCGGCAGCTCTTTCCAATTAATCCGTTAACGGCGGGTTAAAAATCGTTTAAACGCTACCTGAGCGAGCGACCAATTGAATTATTAATGCAGCCTCCACAAACGAGAATACATATTTACTTGTCGTGTAAATAGATGCGCACACGGGCGCGTTTTGCGCAGTACCCGTCATGTCATCAGATAAAGCTGTCATGCAGTGATCGTGTTTTGTTCTGTCTGATGTAAACTGTCATGTCGGAGTAAAATATTATCTTCAATATGACATTACTAATTAGTCACATAACAAAAAACACACAAAATAACAATAATAAAAGAGAAAAAATTAAATAAAAGATATATTGAGAGAAATATATTTTTTTTTTTCCTTTTCCCATTCAGTTCGCCTCAAGCATATTTTGCGTGTGTGCTGAGGCTGTAATTGGCCCTGGCTCAGCATTATGCTGAGGAGCAGATTGTTCCACAATGCTGGTCATTCTGCCAGAGACCACAACAGCTAGTTTGCGCCACACTCTCACCAGAATCACTCAATTACTAGTAAAGTTTTTATAATCGTAACTTCCGCCTCGTGCTTTATAAGTGCGGGATACATTAAAAATACGTTTTTGGATAAACAATATCCAGTAAAACTCTGCCCTCCTCCACGGGGAATTTTTATTAATAAACAACGAGTATATAAAATATCTGTCCTAATGCTACATGCTATACCTTGGAAGTATGAAAGACAAACTAAAACCTTTAAGAAAGAACAAGAAGTATGTAATAATTTTACATATACATTGCGTTCTGATACACATTTCGAACGGGAAAGGCTGTAGTTTTCCTGGTTGCGCGCGCTTCCTGTATGTGTGTGCTGTGCGCATGTGTGTGTCAGGGTTGGTCTTTTGCGAGGGGGAGAGTTGGGGAGTTACTTGAAAGTCGAAACCGTAGAGTCGCTCTCTATTTGCCTTGCGCAATTAACAGTTCTTTATGAATATTCAATGGCCAGTTTTTATTAATTGACAAACGACATGTTTCAGATGATCTAATAGGGTTTTAGTTAAGAACTTTCCACTAGGGGTTTTGATTGAAGGTATTACATTTTAGAAGTTGTCATCGCTTCTTATCAGTAACTATAGGTATTTGGTTGTGTTGTGGCTTATTTAAAAACAATTATGTACCTACAAGTATTTTATAATAGCCAGGTGTACTGATTGCTTTTGTTTCTAAAGACTAAATAAACCTTATAAAAAATGATAATATTTGTACCTTTGTTGTTGTACCATGGTAAATATAAGTTATATTTCATACAAATTACTCCACGTATCCTACGGAAAATTTAGTTAGAAAGAGACGACATTGCGTGTAAAGAGATAGCAACAGCGGGGATGAGTCTTGAGCTGAACGTGACGAAACGTTACAACCGCCACCAAATTCCTATTGAAATTTGTACTTTATAAACTTTGGGCAGATTGCAAATTCGCGCTTCGATAAAATTATGTGGGCTTAGTGCGTGTTGTATTAAGGCAGAAGAGTACGGACAACAAATATTGATTCGGAGCC
Source organism: Pieris mannii (assembly GCA_028984075.1). Classification (NCBI taxonomy): domain Eukaryota; kingdom Metazoa; phylum Arthropoda; class Insecta; order Lepidoptera; family Pieridae; genus Pieris; species Pieris mannii. The sequence continues at coordinate 11,977,722 of CM054776.1, read as the reverse complement.
TGGTATGCGGAGTGGGGGGTGCGGGGGGCACATAATTTGGACTAATTCCTTGGATGTTGACACAGGCTTGTCTGCCAGCCGGCTCGGCCACAGTACTTTTCTTATAGAACTTTTTAATAGCAACTGAGAAGTTTTACTTGCCTTTGAAGCCTGAATGATTGATAATACGTTTGATGAAACTTCCTTCAGAACATGCTTTGACGTCTGAATTTTAAGATGTTTTTAGGGAAAAAAGAGCAGTTTTGGTTCAGTAATGGTTCACCAATCCTACAGGAAACCATTGAAACTTAAAACATAAATCGGTGACGTGCGTCAGGTCCGGTCACCTACTTGATTATTATAGCTGAAAGTTACTGAATAATTGAATACAAATACCGTACGCATTTTATTTCACATGTTTTTTCTAGGCAAATGAGACTTCGAGATGTCAAAGAACAGTCTCCATAGCCCATGGAGTGGGTGCGGCAATTGAGGAAAGAGTATATTTTAAATAATTAAAGGTATCTCCCAGGGAAGACACCAGGAGTCGAACGTATTTTCTATACTTACCTAAATTTAACTATCATTATTTATAAAAATGTATTTCTCAACCAGACTAATGAGAAATTAATAAAAACGCAAAACGAATCATAGCATAATATAACGCAACAATATTATCGGTTATTCATATCGAATAGAAATTAATCCTACATAATATTGAAGCAAATATTAGTTAAATAGAGGATCAAACATTGTTAGTGTCCGGAAGCAGTGAATACGCGTATTGTTTGAAAATCTTTAAAACAAATAGCTTCAAGTGCATTCTATATCGAAAATAGTACAACTGGGGAATTCAATATAATATGTAAATTTTTCTTACTCACTTAAGAGGGAAATAATGTTACATAGTAACATTTAATCAAACAATACGACTGTCATCCCTACTGGTAGATTCGGACACCGACTGTGCACGAATGGTCTGATGCGAGCGTTTAATACTCGCTCGTATGGTGAAGGAATCATCGTGAGAAAACTGGCATGTAATCGACCCAAAAACTATACGGCAGGTTTTAAAGGTCTCTTCGAAATGAAATGAAATGAAATACGTTCATTTGGAACATAAGATCATCATAGTATCACTTACTCCACGTCATTAAATTCGAACCTAATGGCATCCCTACAGATACAATAATGATACATCTTGCGTATGCAGCGCAATATATACGAAAAATACAGAAAGAATTGATGCTACTCACTGATTAAAGGAATATTAAAATAGAACCGAAAGCAACAGCAAAAGATTCAGCTAGTTTGTTTAGAATTCAGACTGAGATGCGACTTGCGGCTTTATTTATTTATTTATCTTTTATCACCTTATACAAAAACAAAACTGGCTTTCCGGCGCAAAAGAAGAAAATATGAAATTCAGGAGTCAGTCAGCTCCCAATTACATTTATTGTGTAGCAATACAAAATAATGTACAATTTTAAATTAATTAATGATAATTTGGCCGGACCTCATGTTTGTCAATCTAATAGCAAGTAGGTGATCAGCCTCCTCTACCTGACACGCGCCTTTTAGGTCTAAGGCTCATGCCTTCACGGTATTTTCCTTCCCCGTTCGAGTGAATCTTAAATGCACACAGAAAGATAGAAAGATCCATCCATCGAAGCCCTCTGAAGCCAGTAGAACAGTACTGCTCTGTAATAATCGTAAACCAAAGCCTTATTACAAGATTAAAATTTATAAATCAAATGATTTATTTCAATTAGACCACCTAAAATGGCACTTTTGTACGTTAAATAAAATACAAAGATGATTCTAGTTGCCTCTTCCAAAAGGTAGTTTCGTGAGGAGAAGAATGGGCAAGAAACTCCACACTTACTCTTACTTAGTATATATTAGTCAAATTATATGTGAATACAATGTACTCCTAGAAAAAAACGGGACAATGCATTAGTACAGACGTTTTCATTACGAAATTCCCTAAAAACTAAAGATCGGATGATCCATTCAAGAGAAAATCATTACATATGCATTGCCCTACAGTAATATTTTTTTATTTATACTGAATTGCCTGCGGTGCTAATATCGAAGATCGTTGGGGTTTGGGCCGCGCCCGCGGGTATCATTTTATGCACCGGTACATCTAATGTTTATTATGTGAGATTTATTTGCGGAAATGTTAGAAGGTTTTGTTATTAGTTGTAAAAAATATTTTTTTGAGTCAATAGAGTGATTTTAAAACTCAAGAGGCTAACAAGCTCTCCTGAAGTTAAGTGTTACCCATGGACAACTTGCCAGAAGGCTCGCAAATGCGTTGCCGGGCTTTTAAGAATTGGTCCGCTTATAGGATTCCAAGTTGAATTGGTTGCGAAATACTTCAGTGAACCGCTGGTTTCATATTTGACATATGAAACCCTAAGTTGTAGAACGACGGACGTCATGGTGATACGGGAAATATTTTATGAAACGGAGTTGTTCGGACTCGTAATTGCTATGAGTCCGAACAAATCCTATGAAACTCTCCATGGTAAATTCGGTAGTACATGCACAGAAACCCCACATGTCTACACAACGCGAAGGAATCAAGACTTTAAATAGTAGAGGAGTAGGGAGGAGGAGCTCTCTACCAGAGGTGAGTAATCTATGTGGGGCTGCAGGTATAAATCGAAATCAAGAAAAGTATCGATGTATCGCATCTAAGTTCAGCGATTTAACTGGTCTTATTAAAATTACGTATAGTACTATGAATTACACTTGAATGCACAATTCTGAATACGATTCTGAAAATGGCATAAGTTATTTAGTTGTAAAGATGTTGGCGAAAAAAGCGTTCATATCTAAAACCACTGAACTTTATTTTAGCATTTTTTCCAGAACCGAATCGCATTTAATTTTCCTACAACAATTACAAGCATTAGTTATCCAAATAACATTAAAATATCTCATAATCACACACACACACACACGAAAGTGCTACAGAGGTTAACGCTTAAACATTAATACATCTTAGTCAATACTTACACAAACCATTTTAGTTATTAATTATAAGTACGTACCAAACAGTTCAAGAATTCTCACTTAACACACTATACGTTTACCTTCGAAGTTGAGGCTTAAGCGGGGCGAATCCACAATTTATGTAAAACAAGTTTGCCAATGTGCAAACAGTATTCAGCCCTAAGTAGATTAAGTATTGGGTAATACGTGATGATTTTAGAGCCACTTTACCTCGCTTTTAGATGTTTTTGAAGTCGCCGCAACAGTACACAACATTATGCGTTTGTGATTCAGTTAGTACCTTTTATAACGGCAGTATTGGTTGTTGAGATATATTTAATGGCATGTTAAATGTATATATGAATATATACTGGTGAATTTTAACTAAAAATTTAATGCGCGAATAGAAAAATATTTATAAAAAATGTTAGTTTTTGGTTCAGTCTGTTGTGAACTATAACTAAGTTGACTTAAGTAACCATTCTGAGTACGACTTGACTTGTTGTCAATGCAACAATTTATAAAATTCCGTGGCATATTTTCCACCAAAAAGTATGAAACACCTGTTTATAAAGATTTATTTGATTGAGTAAAACTATTTGTAAAACAGTTTAGAACAATATCTAAAACAAAGTTTCCAATAATGCGTATTTCATTGGCTAACAAAATTAGGCCGGATAAGCCTTTAATGAGGAAAGGCGAGAAATAATCGTTACCCCGGTACCCACGTAAGCCTTAATGCCCCAACATTCCCACCGACCATAAAAACCCATAAATAAACGAGCCAATGCAAACATAGAAAGTGTGCAAACAACATAAAACACGGAATGATTGCAATTAAAAACGCATCGCGGTCACGTGACGGCCGCCATCTTGGCACAAGCCGATTTATCGTGACATTTATTGATGTTAATTACGAATTAATGGCCGATCCTTGTGATAGTAATTTATATTAGATTCTAACATAGTAGAGTCCAGGTATTACGTGTCCTAGCTAAAATAAAAGAAGAAAAGTTTAAATTTACTCTATATACGAGAGTTGAACTGCATAGATTTTCAATACATTTTGTCACTAAGAATTTCAATCGAAGGCCTACGCAGTTCAAACTTTGAATCGATATTTTTTGTTTCTACAATACGTGATAATACAGTCAAACTTAAAAGTTAAAAGTTGACAATAATACATCGTAGTTATAAGGTCAGTTTAGTTCAAACCATATACATTGGTTGCAGCCTCCGATGTCCAGTTAAATAGAGAGATTTATGTTCACTAATTAAAAGCCTCGAAATCCTTTCAGGGTGATAGCAGGCTTCTTAGATCCTTAAATAATCGAGGATTTGTGGCTTTTGATGATGGAGGATTAGGAGTGTTTTGTTGTGAGTGCCTTGATGAACCACTTGTGATGTTTAATTGAAACACAGTGATACTTTCTTAACAAACCTAGTAGATTTTTTTATATGAAGGCAAACGGGAAGGTGGCTCATCTGATGTTAAGTTATACCGCTGCCAATGAACTCTCGCACTACCAGGAGTGCGAGTGCGTTTCCGGGCTTTTATGAAATATTAGGTCCTTTTCTTGAAGGACCCTAAGTCGATTTGGTTCGAAAATACATCAGTGGGAGGTGGTTCCACTTAGTGGTGAAGCGCGCCAAAAACTCCTTAAAACGCTTAGTTGTGGAATCACATACGTCGAGGTCATACGTATGGTATTTTGTATTTTGCCTTGACGTCCGATGATGACGGACATACACGTCATTCGATATGTAGTAGTATTCCGATTTTTAATTGTATAAACTAAAGATGAAACCTATGATTTAAAACAAGACATAAAAATGTCTACTTAACTCCACTTAAACTTTAAGCATTAATTACCAACGAGTACCGGTAAAGCGTTATATTTGACTTAAGAAAATTTCGCATAATTTACATAACCACACACCACGCCCGGTTGGGAACAGAAAACAAAACGTCAGTAGCACTTAGTGTGTGCACACGAATCTATGAATTATTCAGTTACCTACTGCGTGCCGACGGCAAACTAACTGTGGACATCGATAATTTTGACAATATATTTGGCACTACAGTAGGTACCGTGCAGACGTCATGCCTGAAATTAACTTTGAATCATTAACTAGAAGTTAAATTTAAGGTGTGGGCCTTAGTAGGTAGTTGGCAAAACATATTTATTCACAAGACATACCTTACAGTACTAATCCAATACGATACCTACTGTCCAAAAAATCTTATTAAATACATAACCTACACAATATCGCCACTGTAATCTTTGCAAATATATACCTAACGATATTGATATACGCCAAAATCCAAAAATCTATCTCAATCCATTTATGACCATCTGAGATCTTAATCCAAATATTGCAAAAAGTGCGCCAATAACCAATCGACGGATTGTAATAGTTATCTGTCGATACAAGCTATCCATGGTAGGTGAATCGGTGTATATGGATAGACCTTTGTATGATAATGACAGTTCAACTGTGCTTATACCCTATCTTAAGATTTTAACTTGCACCAGTTTTTAAAATAATTAAAAAGCTATTTGATATGTTTATAGACATGTATATTTTAATATTAATTGTTAGGTTTTATTTACTTTATTTGGTTAATATTGATTATCAAATATGAGTGTAAAGATGAAGAGATTTCATTCTATCCTTCGCCAAAAATGGATTGTCTTCGTAGAGTTTGGTTATTGGGATGCAGATAGGAGATCGATCGGCTGTCACGGTCTGATCTCAGATTATTTTCAATCTGAGATTGTGGATTAGTTATTGGATTCAGGCGAAAGTCGAAGCCAGCATTTAGTAGACGAAACGCTTTTGTTAATCTGTGCAACAGACTTATTCTGGCTTTGCATACCTTTTTTGAGGAGTAAAGGTATCTAAATAGCACCAAATAGTTTTGAAATAATTCTATAATGAACAGAACGACTTACCGCCCGTGTCGTGTATTATAATATTATCATTATTAATTACTAGTGAACCTGACAGACTGTGACCTGTCTTATGAATATTGATTTCGAATTGGTACAATTAACTAAAAAATATTTCAGAAACTAAGTGTTTATTGTTCTAATGCTTTATGATCTCCAACATTTTTGTTTGAATTTTTGGCGCGTATATAAATAGTTTTGTTGGTATTCGGACACGGGAACAGACGACACTTGACTGGCCATAAAATACATGAAAAACGTAGATTTTATTTGTATTTTACCTATATACTAACTCCGATCGAAGCATTTGTTTTACACGATATTCAATGTTATGTCAAACGCCATAAGGTTACATCAAAAAAGTTTGAATTATAAAAACTGTATGGGATGAAAAAAAAATGCTATCATAACAAAAGTCAGGATTATTTATGGTGGTTAATGATTCTTAAAGTATCTAATTTTTTTGCGCAATTTTCTTATTATTTCATTAGAACCTTCAAACACAACAAAAAAATAATTAGCAAAATCGGTCTAGTCGTTCACGCGTGACGCCGTGACCACGGGAAATAGGGATTCATTCTATATATATAAATATAAAGAACGCTACCAGGTATGTCATTTAATGCTGTTTTAGTTAACGAGGAGCTCTGGATATGTTTCTTATTTTCTAAATTACTTTAGAAGCCTGCAACAAAGATCAAAGAACGTATAGGACGCGCCAGATACAGTAGAGGTAAGGTGACATGTTTTGATGACAGAATACAACATCTCTTTGTTACGTGTAGTGCAATATATTATACCTGTATATGTATATGATATGTAAACATTACATCCGCCGCAACGCTTATCGCTAAGCAAACTTCGGCTCGCTCGTATCTTAAAATATTTCCATACGAAGGCCTGCCCGACGAATTCTTGGAACACTAAATTGAACCTTGTTGAAGGATTTACTGGTTATGAATATTACGCCGATATGTAAGCCTAGGTTTTCTCCATAATTGAGGATTCGAACTACTTCCTAGTATAAGCAAACTCTTCAGCTAAATAAAAAAATCACTGGTGTGTCATCCTGTCCTGGACCTAAGATTTCTATATCTGTTTGATTATCATTTGTCAATCTAATTGAATTGAATTGAATCTAATAGGCAAGTAGGTGATCAGCCTCCTGTGACACGCCGTTGACGTTTTGGGTCTGAGCCTCACAATGTTTTCACGGTTTTAGCGAATGTTAATGCGCACAAAGAATTAAAGTCCATTGGTGCACCGTAGATCGATCCTACGACCTCACGGATGCCACTACTAATCTCTTCAGCTAAATTAGCGTAACCAATTACGTTAAAACTGTATATGTTACAATATATATAAACTCATATTTAACAATTACGGTGAACATAAATTATACTAAAAATATGTTTCAATTAAATTAAATATTTTAATTGTAAATTACTATGTCCATATATACCAAATTATTACAGACATAGTAATTTATAATCATCATAATCAATGGTTATATGGGCTACAGGCCCACAAGGAGCTGCCTTGTGGGCATGTAGCCTCCTCAAGTACACTTCACCATCGCAATCTACCCTGTGCATCCCGCTTCCAATTGCAAACCCCTATTGTTTCGAGGTCCATGACAAGTCCATCCCACCAACGCACCCTCAGCCTCCCGGGTTTTCTCTTGTAAGTTTACTAAGGATCTTGGAGTTCTGTCAATCACCATTCGGTGTACATGTCTTAACCACTTGAACCTATTACACTTTATGAATTGGAAGAAGCTGGCGTAGTCTACATTTCACCTAATTTTTGCTTAGCAATGCGGAATGCGGATCAGTCCACTACTGAATATACCAAGCTGAATAGGGGTTTTTCTGTTATAGGTTTAGTCCTATGAACCTAGAGGTATGTTATACATTAATTGAGGATTATATTAACGAAAAAAGAGGTATTTGTCCATAAATATATTTCAATAATTCGTTTATGAAGTTATTGAATATACTCGTAGAATAGAATAAATAACATCTATAAAATCGATTTTCCGCTATTGCCGATATATATTTGTTAGCGATACTGTACTATACGATCTTAAATGTATAAATGAATTTTTGCCACGCACCGCCACTATCTGGAACTGCCCACTAAAGTATTTCCGAATCCATTTGACTTGTGTCCTTCAAGAAAAGAGAGTACCAATTCTTAAAAGACCGGCAGCGCACTTGCAAGCCTTTTCACAATGTGAGTGTCCATAGGTATCATTTAAAACAATTATTAGTACAAATAATTGTTCATATTTACTCAAAATATCCACTTTAAAAAGCTCATCCACGACTGAAATGGATGCGTCAAATGAAGTCGATAAGTACGAAAAAGTCACCTACGGAAGGACAGGTTAATGCACGCAAGGACTTCTGGATGTTTGCACACAATATTTATATTATTGTTGAAAAATAAACGTTACGATATATCAATTATCCATATAACCAATGTCCCAAGGGTAAAAGACTCATATCTACTGAGCGTGATTTCAATTCTCGCAATTAACACTGGCACGGTGTAGGAAATCATAGTGTCATAGTCATCTTAAATTCAAAATTCTATGCCGTGTAAGCACAAATTATGTATTCTCATATAAACATAACTGAGGCCAATGCAGAGTTAAACCACCGCTAGATTATTATTTCAAATAACAGTTTACAAGGTGGGTAAGTATTCGTAAGCTTACTTAGTCGCGATAGTCCTGGAGACATTGTCTAGGCTTTTTACAACTATGCCAAATTATTTCGATAACATCAATAAGTAAGTATATAAATAATAAAAGAATCATATACATAGGTTATGTCTTTGCTTCAGGTTTCTATATTCGTTTGTTAATCTAATAGGCAAATGTGATTGGATGTGTGCCTGACGTACGCCCTCCACTTTTTGAGTCTAAGGCAACCCGGTTTCCTCAGGATGTTTGCCTTCTCCGTTCGAGAGAATGTTAAATGCGCACATAGAAAGAAAGTCCATTGGTCCACAGTCAGCGATCGAACCTACGACCTCACGCTTAAGCTAAACCACACTTTAACTAGGAGTAAATAAGCATAGTTTTATATAGAAAAACCAGTACCGTCATGTCAATCTCTATCTCTTATTAATCTCTATTTCCTAAATAGTTGGAGCTTTGGTCATATCGTTATGTGTATTTTGCGCCGAGCCAGATGCAGCAACTCTCCTTTCTCTTAGGTTATGAAACCAATATTTTTTCGTTTTACCAACCCGCCGTTTACATCAGATTTTACCCATTATAATTAATTGAAGAAGGTGGTAGCGGTTATGACCTAACAATTTTCCGTTGTTTAAAGTTCTGCGTAAGTATTTCCGACCTAATGAGACAGTCAGTCATGAAAACGTCTTTTTTTAATCAATAAGGGGGTCACATGATGTTATGGCCGGCCTTGTAATTAATTCATTGGCTAACACCATAAAATTCCATTTAAGTAATCTGTAGAGAGTAATAGACATAGACAATCACAGAGACAACGTCCAAATTTAAATAAAAATTGTTAAGATATGTTCAGGGAGCCTGGCGTGTACGATAATCTGTTCCAAATCTATGGGACGGATACAACCTAAGTAAATAATATCCACACATCTGTCGTCACCTGAGTCTGCGTTAGGCGATAAGAATATTGGTGAGGTAAAAATTTTATAACCCCTGCTGGGACGAGAGGGGATAATCTGTGGAGGCTTGAATGCCATCTCTTCTTTTTTTGAAACTAAGCTAATCAATACGGATCTAGACAGAGGTTTTTAAATTTAGAACAAAAAATAATCATTTTAGTAAATTATTTGTTCAAGAATTTATTATGCCTAGTGATATGCTTGTGCTTAATTACTAAATGAATAATTAAAAATTACTAAATGAGTTTGATTTTATTTTATTGGGTTTGCATTTTGTTCTCACTGCATAGAAAAGAAAATAGTTGGCGATTATACAGATTGGCAGGGGGTCTTTAGCCAACTCTTCCTGTTCTTTTCTACACCACTGCTTACAGTTAATAAGAATTTAGAGTTGTTTATTAATTATTATTAATTTGTATAGTTTTATAAATTATTATTCATTAGTTTGAATACAATAGGTATGTTAACACCGGTGCTTGCACACTGTCGATATTAAATTAAGAAAAATTATATTCAATTGTTGCGACGTCGAAGAAGGCTAGCTGACATTTAAATAAACCCGCTGACTACGAATATATTCCGCAAACGGGGCTTAATCGTTTTATTAATTGATTCAACAAAACCGTGGTCAGCAAAGAATAGATCAGAAACTGTGGACATCCGACCGCCCTCCATTTGCTTAGCTCGCGACATGGAACCAAATGAAAAAAAGTTGGTCACACAATCGCGCGAGCGTCGCCCACAATCTATTTGCGAAACAATTTCGCGAAATGCCACAATTTATTTAAAAATTACGCCCTTGTTTGTGTGGACAAATATTGACATGTTTGGTTTATGATAATGGCAACTCTGAGCATCAGGTAGACTGCGCACTGGCTAGCGACAGTATTATTTACCTGAACACATAATATTATTTAATATTTACCCTGCCAATGTTAACAATACAATATTTGTCAAGTATGCTCCTATTTAAAAGTTTATAATATTTACTTCATAAACGTATTTTTAATCAAAAGCAAATTTGGAGACCAAACAGAATCTGTCGGTTAACGTTGAAAGTGAAATCTTATCCTAATTTACAAATCAAAACGCCGTGTTTGCTAAAAGCAAGTAATAAAGTAGTGATTGTCTTAATGAATTTATTTGTTTTGAGTGGCTACATTGTTAGACTACGTCGAGTAAACTCCTCGATCGAACGTAAAGTCGAACCGCAAACAATATCATCATAGTATTTGTACTGAAACAACAAATTTGTAGCCAGCTTTAAATGCAAGCCCAACACACACTCACCGTGTGTACTGAGACAATATGTAGGCGACTCGGGCGCGATCTTAAGCAAGGCGACAAAATGAATCTCCTCCGCGACTGATACGGTCCAATTCAAACATAGTCAGCGCCATTTTGTTTTGACAAGCGGCTCCATAGTCGGACACTCCGAACTAATTTCAACTCAGATTTCAGGGGATTAAAACTGAAATTGGTTTATCGGAATCGCAGAGTGGAAACATTGGAAATTAAGGGTGGACCAGACACGATTCTGTTTGCAGTCTAACGTGGTCCCTGGACGAAGTTACAAATATTTGACGTGTCAATTTTGTGAATGTTGACCGAGAATTGCGGTTAATATTCCCAACTCGGGCAGGCCGGTACGCGGCCGCTCTTTAATTAAATGACTAGAACAGTCAAATTGTTGACTCTCTTTTGTTAGAATTATTAACAGATATATTATTCAGTAATTGTAAAGCAATATATATTACCATTGGTTTGCAAGATAGTATACTTTCGCGACTTTAGTTAGTATCATAGTTATGTAAATATAGAAAACACAGCCGTCTTTCATATCGCTACCTTGTATCCAAACTTAACTCATGACGTAGCGTTATTCCATCTCTAAGGCAATTAATCGTGTACGTCAATTATAATCAAGTCGATCTAAAAGCAGATATATTCAGCAATTTCGGAACAATAGCAAACAAACGGTTACAAAACGTAACAGCTTGTTAGGGTATATTGCTCGTTAACGCCGCTATTTATTTTCGAGTGGCAACATCGAAGAGTTCATAAACAAAAAAACACTTCGGCGACTGTTTTCATTGACAACAATGCAAAGTGCGCGTAGTGTTAAGAGAGAGGTTGAAGTAGGCACTCACTTTCGCGACATAGGTATCTAGTAGGGGTTCAGTACAGTATTTTCATTGTGTGCTTTTAATTTTGAGTGCGCGAACTAGCTAGCTCTCTCGGGACGAATGTTTGCGAGGGTAATATTTGCTTTTGCTGTATAATTCAGCCGCCCACCATATTTGCCATTGAGCAATCATTTTAATATCGTCAGGCATCACATTAGGGCCCAGCCGGATCCTCTTTGTTTTATGGATTACGTTTTTCAATTTTAATTAAGCTTTTGCGGGATGAATTAGAAACTTTTCCTTCCTTTTATAAACGTTTCTATTGTATGCCGTGCTGTTATTCTGCAAATACATATATAATCATTATAATAATAATGATTTAAAGAAAGACAACAGTATAAAATGTCTGTATATAAGTAATGTGTTATATAAGTATGTAATCCACAGTGGACAGTAGATTTAGCGATTTTCCCGACGAAACATAATCGTTACTTGTTTAAACTAACTAGTTCTAGACTAGTTTAAAATTAAAACGCGTTAAATACTCTGATAATATTTAAAAAATCCTTATAGGGTCTAAATCATACATTTTTGTACTTTCCAACCTTTCACGCCAGGTGAGCCAACAAAGAATGATATTCCTACAGATTTATTGCAGAACGCTTGTAAAGTACTGAATGTATTTTAATAAACTTTTGTGGAAACAAATACATACTTGGAGTGCTATCTATTCTAATGCATAGGAGACGTCGCGGGTACCTAAATATATAATAATTTTGAAAGTATGACATAAACTTCATTAAAAATTGCATCAGATTCATATATAATTTTAACTGACTTCAAAGAAGGAGGTTATCTCTTTGATCTGCATGTATTTATTGAGTACTTATGTATTATTTTAATTATCATAGGTATTGCTAGGAGTACAGACAAAAGATGGCCCGCCGAAGCCACCCTCTGGGGACCACATGAACATGGAAAGAACACGAAATCGATCGACTAAGACATAAAGGTTTCTCGGGAGATATGGGCTATCCATGGAAGCAAGGAACAGATCCATATACAAAAGGGAGGCTTGCACCCAAAAGGGGTCCATACTGCAGGAATTCGATAAAAAGTAATGGAATTAACGATAGCATAGGCTAAGTGTATAATAACTGAACTAACAAACGTCTGATTTGTAATTTTCATAGTATATAGTAGTCCTATAATGCCATGCATTATAGTGGCTTCATTATTTTTATTATGTATTATCACTCTATATATATAAGAGAATTACAATTCATAAGTGATCACTAATTTCTCGGAAAGTAATAAAAATATTTGCTAAAGATATTTACCCACTGCAATTTACAGTCTTAATGCCGACAGCCTACTGTAAATACTACAAATTAAATGCTTAACGAAAACCAAAACATATCATAGAACAAGACCTATGACACATACATTGTACTTTAACCAAAAATATAATTATAAAGACAACCACAAAATATGGACCCTTAACTCTTGACGCTTTCGAAAGCGTTCATTATTATTAATGTCCAATTTTACAGAGAACGTTTGTTATCCAAGCCTGGAGCAGTACCTGCATTGCCATCTATATTTTATATGAAAAGTTTTGTGAAATTTATATTCGCGCCACCTAGTTTTAGTTACTACAACCAAAATTAGTAATGCTCTTTTGTCATATAAATATTAATCCCTTTAGCTCTAGAGACCTTTAACAGCGCTGATTTTTCCTTAAATACAAAAAAACTATGCTTAAATTAATTGTTTCACAGTTTTTTTTTCATTTTTGTGAAACATTCTTTAATTTGAGCATTTGACTGGGGAAGGATTAATTTCTTGAAGATTACTTTTAATACTAATTTGACGCTACAGATGGCGCTAATCGCGTGATCTATCCACAAGTTTTTAAGTAAATAAATACCACTGCTTACCAAAAATATTTATTAAAACCCCAAGTTAACCTTAATTCTCATAATAATTTCAATCATTTAAAACTTAAAATAAATGTTTGTCATGCAAATAAAATAGTTATAGCTTTGTACAAAAATATTGATAAAAACTCACATATTCTTATCTGAAACATATTATGTCTTAAATAATATTCACGAGTATACTTTATTATCTTTAGAACTAAGAAAAATGTCAAATAAATAAATGACGTAGGATCTCTCCATAGTTAAAATTAGCCTTTATCTGAAATAAAAATAAACCTAAATAAATTGCATCATTATATGGCTATTCATATTATCCAAAAATAATTGTGATTTTATGTCTCGGCCAACAGAGTATTTTAGTTCAGTTTATAATTGTATGAATTAAAAATGATACCCTGACATCATGATAAAAATAATCAATTCCAGTTAAACTGCACTTATTAATTATTGGTCCCTAGCTTAGTAACTTAGTTAAACTTAATCTTATTAATAATCCCATAATTCAAATAAAATCTATAGAACATTTTCTTAGATTGTTGGTTAAATATAGTAATAAGCTTCCAATACCTACGACATAATAATAATTATTAAACATTTAATTGTTTGAGGATCATAGTATGTTTATAAATTGAAATGTTGTTTATAACAGCCAAACCATAATTCAATCCTTAGGGCTATATCTTTTATATAAAGCTTAAAACCTTATAGCTTATCATGACTATTCAACTATCAGATCAAATTCTTCAACATCTTCACACATTGAGTTGAATCCAGTAGCCCAGTTTTCCAATTCCTGCTCCTGTAAGAACATTTAGTATTAATATATTTCCAAAGTATTTTTAATTACATTTACATTTCAAACAAATCATATCATCTAAGCAGGCCAAAAATAAGCATGAATGGTTAGAATTTTCTTTTAAATTAATAAGAAATTGTTTATTTGCAAAGAAAGTGATTAATTCAGATTGTTTAATTATCAAAAAACCATATAATCAACCAAATAAATAATTGTAATATTAATAATAACAGTTATGTTATTCAAAATTGTTGTCAAAGCTTATGGTCTAAATACTTTCCCAGGCGTTATAGGCTTCCTGCTTTTAAAAATGTAACCACCTCATAAGCATTTTGGTATTTTAAGTTGGTTAAAAAGGACTAATTACCTCTTTTTTTGTAATTTTTTGCTTCTTTGTTAACTTTTTCTTTTGCACCCTTTTCGGCTTAGTGCTAGGTAATTTGAATGATAAATCATCAAGATTATCTTCTTTGTCGGAGACCTGCTCCTCGTCATTAGAAACATCACTATCAGTGGCAGAATTCTGACGGAATGTCACTTTTTTTGCTTTTCCATAACTTTTTCGAGGTGGCTGAAATTATAAACATAACATTTGAAATCTGGTTTCAACTGAAGCAATGGTTTATTGTTTTTATTTATATCTCATTAGTGTGTGTAAACATGATTCTGAATCTGATATTTATACTTCGTTGTTGTTCACGCAGTACATTAAGATTTACTTTAATTCTCAGAAACTTTTATAAGGGTAACCTAATTACAATAATCTTATAAGCAAGTCATACCTGATGGTAATGATGAATAAGATCTATATCTTCAAATAAATGTACAGAATTTGAGTCATCGTCTACAACATTCAAATTAGTTATTTCACCATTAACATGAAGAGTTTCCTTTTCAGGAAATAGTGGCGGCTCTAGCCCCAATTTAGGATCTTCAAAATCACTTGTTAAAGGATCTGAATTAAGTATTAGCTTAGATTTCACTGAAACTGGTATGTTAGCCCTGGATGGTCCATTTACATGATTAATTTCCTGCAGAACCTTCTTTCGTGGTCTTAATGCTTGTCTCTTGTTTATTTTAAGCGGAGAAACATTCTCCTGATCTTCTTCAGTGTCATCAAAACCAAAGAATGTCCCACACCTTGTAGGATTACTTTTTTTTGGTGTTTTTGAATTATCTACATTCTCATCAATGACATCAACATGACCACAATTACTTTCTTTTGAATTATTCTTTGAACATTTTGTTGGACTAACATTTATAGATTTATTAGAGATATCTTCAAACAATGAATTTGACTTGACTGGAGTTGACTTCATTTTCTTCTTAGCATTTCGTTCAGCAACTTCCTTTATAAATGAAATAATGCTTGTTTGTTTGAGGTTTGTTTCCTGTGGCAATGTGTCATTTATAGGTACAATGTTTGTATAAACATGCTTCTTTTTTGAGTCATTAAAGTTTATGTAAGAAGTTTCAACAGCTGGTGTCATGTTTGGCTTAACATAGGCATTAACTGGCCATTTAATTGGTAAGCTACCAAATTCTATTCTCCAAGGACTAGCATTGGGGTGTCTAATTGATGCATTCATACTACTACTGGCTACCGGCTGATCATCAAAGAAACTTAAACTATCTCTCAGATTCAAAGGGTCCTTTTCATTTGCTGACACGTTTTCTGCCACTACTTTGGGTACACTATGTTGTGGTGAATTCACAGGTGAATAGTCTAAAGTGTGATCAGGCTCTTGTAAGTCCATAGCAATATCTTCAATTCTTACAGAATTATAATTATTTGCACATGGGATACTATTGTTAATCTCATTTACTTGAGTTTTTAAAATAGCATCATTTTTATTACTACCATCATTCACATTCATTGCAGCATGTGAGTTAAGTACTTGCACATCTCTATCACTTTGAGTCTTCATTGCCAAAGTATTCTTTAATGTAGCTAAAGCTTTAGCTAAATTTTTCTCATAAGCACCCTTGACGGCTGTTTTAGGTTTTGTCTGTCTTGGCTTGGCTAGACGCTTCTTCTTTTTTTTCTGAGGTGGTTCCTCATCTGGGTCAAATGTAAACTCATATGGATCTTTCTTATCTGAATTTCTTTTTTGAGACTTTTTAATGTCATCGAATACTCTAAAAGAATTCAATTGGGTCTTTTTAGATTTACCAGACTGTATTTGTTTTACAAAACACTTATCAATCTGTTGTTGCTTCTTGCCATTGTTATTAGTATCAGCTGCTGAAGCTCCTTTTTTCTTATTATTCAGTTTTAGTATGGGTTGGTTTCTAACATTGTTTAATACAGGACTGGGTGTTTTTACAAGAGAAATGTTTTTATTTTTTGCAGTGATTTTACCAGTTTTATTTGCAACAGGAGTACTGGTACTCAGTGGTTGCAATGGAATATATTTGATGGGGCTAACTGAGTGACCTTCTAATTTTGATGGTATTCTACAAACTCTTTTAGGACGCGATTTCAATATGCTATTTAGTAAGACTTTTGAGGTGGTTTTAAGAGGAGATTTTTGTTTGATATCTTTTTTAATAGGTAATTTTTTCTTAGTCTTTAACTTGACAGATTTTAAGGAAAGAATTTGAGAAATTTGTTCATTTTTGCTGTTACATAGACTAACCAAAGCTTGGTTTTCAAGATATCTTGCTGGAAGATTCCTTTTGCGTCGAGGCTTTTCTTGTACGGTTTCTTCAAATTTGTCTTTCTCAACATTCTTTAATGGGGACGAGTTGGCATTGTCATCCGAAGCAGAGTTTGTTTTATCCGATAGAACTTTTCTTTGAGGCTTTCTTGTATTTTCTAATGCTTTATGTTTAGCTCTATTCGTAAGCCCCAAATTTTCTTTAGATACTTTTAGTGTCTTACTTCCTCTGGTTTTAGGCGGCATAATTTAACGTCAAAAGTAGTTCCATTCGCTACAACAATAATGCAAGGATTGACTTAAATGAATTTCTGTGATAGTGTTAGCTTATCACGACATCGATGAAATATATAATTATTCACTATTTTAGATATCACTACATATTTATCAAATTCCACAAAAACTAAAAAGTTGAAAACAACAAAGTTTAGAAAGACAATTTAGTATAGACAATTCACAATACAGTAATGAGTAAACTGTAAAGTTTAATAATTTATATAGCGATATACCACAGATTTCTTATAAATTCCAACATAGACATTGGTCATAGACTAAGTCGGGCTACCTCATAGTTTGTTGGAATACTGTGGCGACATACCATATTATTTCGATGGGACAATTTATCTATTGGAAATAGATTTACTTCTAATTTTTTGAATAGATCCACATGCAGAAACATTAACATGATGTTCAAGATTCAAGACGTAAATTCTTCAACTCTGAGGTCATCTATGGTCTATACGGACTAATTAACTACTATCTGTGGTACTTACCGGCCAGCAATTCAATTAGCCAGCCGTTTATTTCAAAAATAAAAAGTTCTGAAAAATTTGGCTGGCCGTTGCTTGTTGATGTTTCTTTAGTAATTGTAATAGCCGCCTTATAACTTTAGTTATTATAAAACTGTTTCAAGTGTTTTCTAGAAATTTTCACAGTCTAAATCAATAGAGGTAAGGATATAGCGTTCTAACTTGTGTGGTTCTAAACTGTCGGAAAGAAATTTCTTTCTTCCCCTTTTTAGATTGATTTCTACTAAATCACATCCAATACAATTTCAAGAAGGCAGATATAAGAGCTGGCTTTATAATGTTTCAACTTTATTTCAATGTTCGTATATTAAATAAAACATAGCTAACTTTCTACTTTGGGCAAAGCGTTTGCTATCTTAATTCTTAATATATATTTAATTAATAGATATAAATTTCTATCCGTGAAGAATTCCGATTTAACAAGCAAGTTTTCCATTACATCTTAAAATAACCATGAATGAATTATTTGACCGTATGTTTTAAAAGACCATTCAGAAAGAAGAAAACAGAACATTCCTTTTGTTATGTGACTCTTTCCGATTCCAATATGAAATAAAGCTTTTTAATCGCGAATTTAAAAAAACGTTTCAGGAAGAATACTTAACAATGGTGGCTTAATCTTAGACAATAATTTCATAAATAATTTTACCATAATACTGACCATAATTTATTTATTGGGTTTATAATTAATACTTAAAATGGTGGACGGGGATTCCAACAAATGTACAATAGACACTGTACAAGTTGCTTTGAGAATCAGGCCTTTAATGCAACAAGAAATTGAAAGAGGCTGTGTTGAATGCATTGAAATGATAAATGGAACCCCACAAGTTATAATTAAAGACTTAGCATTTACATATAATTTTGTGTTTCCACAACATATAACACAACAAGAATTCTATGATACATCAGTTAAGGGTTTAATTGGAAAGTTATTTCAAGGTATGTATGTTTCAAACCTTATTTTATACTAGGAAGATGAATAACATTTCAATTTCATGCATCAACATACACACATGTGTATTTTTCCTATGTATGTACATATGTATATCACATATTTTTTGATATTTAATAAATTTGTTATAATCAATTCTGAACAATAATTAGACATTCTCTAAGTCCTATTTATTATATTAGTCTTATCTTTAACTTAAAATTGTAATTGTTATTGGTTTGTTAAAGTGAGGTGCATAGTAATTAAAATACTCTATTACAAATTGTGTGTGATTTTTTTATAGACTAACTGCCCATTTATCGTATTATGCTCTCTATTCAGTGTGTGGATGTTTAGCTGATATAAACACAATCATTTCAGGTTACAATGTTACAATACTTGCTTATGGGCAAACTGGATCAGGGAAGACATATACAATGGGGACCAATTATTCTGGATCATTTGGGGACTCAACAAAATTAGGTAATTTTTTTAAAACTTACATATATATTACTAAAATGTCCATATATGTCTGTACTAATAATTTTACATTAATATTTGCTTTTTTAATAACATTAAATAAATTTTTTTTCAGGTGTTATTCCTCAGGCTGTTGCTGATATATTTGATTTTATAGAAACACATGAAGACCAATTTATATTTAAAGTGTTTGTATCATTTATGGAATTATATCAAGAGCAATGCTTTGATTTATTATCTGGGAAAGAGCGAGGTCACAGTATTATTGAGATTCGAGAAGATGTTAATAAGGGTGTGATCTTGCCAGGTATGTCATTATTAAAAAAGTTTATTGCTACCTGCTGTTTGTTTTTTTGAATATTTATTTATAAAAAAATTAAAAACAGTCCTGTCCTAACAGGTGCCTAAATTGACAAGAGTGCACAACAAATGAACAGATAAAACAAAAATAACAAAAAGGAAATTAGTTAGAAAAATTGAAATATTACATTATAGAAATATAAAATACAAATGTATAAGAAATTAATGAACTACTATAAGCAATAAGCTAAAAGAACCTTATGAACGAGTATGAAAGATGATCAGCTATTTGTGCCACCGCCTCACTCTGTCTATTTTTTTTTTTTTCTAAAAATGTCACTTACAATGGTTTGCTTCATGTTCCTAAGCAGCATTAATTGCCTCCATAGAAATAATTGTCTGGTTTGTAATTCAAATGGACAGAGGTTTAGGGATAGTTAGAGCCACTAGTCCAACAATGCTTTCAGTTTTGGACAACCATACCCTTACCCAATACCCATACTATAAAAAATATCAATTCCGTACATTAAAAAACAAAGTATTTCTGTGATTTATGAGATATGAATATGTAACTATGTTTAGTCTCCCATGTCTTAGATTTTTTTATTTGTCTGACTGATACCGAGACATCATTGGATAATTACAACACATAAAAAGATAGTTTTATGTGTCGAAAACATTGATTCCATTGCTAGACTAACTTGTATAATATGTATAAAAATAAATTTATAGGTATAACAGAAGTGCCAGTCTCTTCAACGGCTGAAACAATGTTGGCTCTAGAGAGAGGTTCATCAGGCCGTGTGACAGGTTCCACTGCAATGAACCAGGCTTCCAGTCGGAGTCATGCTGTATTCACTATTACCATCTTAAAGGAGAGTCGAACTGATAAGTAAGTAATGCTGAACATCTAATAACAAAAATTTCTAGGAACATATTGAGGTTGATAAAAGGCTGTAGTGCCACTGGTTTTTGATATCTCTATTAATTTTCAATGGAAAAGAAATTTCAAAAACATAAAAATTTTGCATTTGACTGTTGTAAAAAAGGGTTTTGTTCAAAAAATTGTGATGCAAAGAATGCTTACCAATTTTTTCCAAACAAAATTTAACCTGTAAATTTACTTAGATTTGTAGATTTCTCTATAGAAAGTTCACTTGCCAATTCTTGTTTTATAAGAAATGTATTATTTGAAGGGGCTACAATGTATAAATGTCGTCAATAAAATCTAGTTTATAACTGTACCACTTTAAAGTAAATATTCTATCTTCTCTATTCAGTTTAATCAAAAAAATAATTCTCAAAGAAAACTAACATCTAACTATCTAATAATTTTAGTTTTAAATGTTTTTTTTTTATTGTTAAAAATATCTGCTTTCTCAACATATGTGTCTATAATTTTTTTTTGTTATGTGTGTTTTTGTATAAGGCGATAAAGGATAAATAAATAAATAAATATATTATAGAAACCTTGCAACATCGTCTAAGTTCCACCTGGTCGACTTGGCTGGTTCCGAGCGCATAAAGAAGACAAAGGCTAGTGGAGAGCGACTTAAGGAAGGCGTTAAAATTAACCAGGGCTTATTGGCTCTTGGTAATGTGATCTCTGCGTTGGGAGATGGCACCAATAGGAGTTTTATTAGTTACAGAGACAGCAAGCTTACTAGGCTACTACAGGGTGAGTAATTTGGTATTTAAAAAAAAAAACGAATGATTAAAAATAGATATATCCTGTGTCGTGTAATGTAGAATTCAAATCGTGAACTCTTTGAAATTGGTGCAGTAGTTATTAAAAAACCTACACATACATTTTTTTTTCTTAATAATGTAAGTAATTATATTTTTTTTAGAATCTAATCAGGTAATAGTTTTTTTGTGTTTAGTTTGTCTCAACACTTAAAAGTTATAAAACAAATTACTACAAATGATAACTTAAGAACTTGTAATCACATGTTTGGTCTTAAACTGGATACGGAAATGAACTTATTAAAAGTAATAGTAATAAATGATTACAGACAGTCTCGGCGGAAATTCCCTTACCTTAATGGTTGCGTGTGTGAGTCCAGCGGACTTTAATTTGGACGAGACCGTGTCTACGCTGAGGTACGCTGACCGCGCAAGGCGTATACGCAACAAGCCCGTTATTAACCAAGACGCTAAGGCCGCGGAGATTGTTCGGTAAGTCTATATTCTAAACAAAACACTTCTTTAACGGATTGAAGCTATGTATTCAATCTGGTTGTCACACTGTAAAGCCCACGAAACGTAGGGAAAATATAAGTTTATAATAAGCTTAAATCTTATGTTAATAAAAGACAATACTAAGTCTATAATCTGTGGTCATTTAGAAATGTGTTAATGGTACAAGGTTCCAATGCAAATTAAGAATGGGTTTATTGGTAATTTTTCTTACGAAAATATTACAAAAAAAATCTAATAAATTTGTTTGCTGAAGTTTTTTTAAAATTTTCAGCCTTAACAATTTAGTAAACGACCTAAGACTGCAACTCCTTGGTAAACTCCCATCACTAAGTGAACAAAACAACGAACAATTGCAAGAAGAGTTGGACAGAGAAAGAGCCAAATACCAAGAGTTATTGAAAAAGAACAAACAAATCACAGAACATTTGGGGAACATTCTCATTGAAAACACGAATCTGTGCGAAAAGGCCCTTTTGGCTGAAGCGGCGAAGGACAAAATTGAGAGGAAGCTAAACGAACTAACAGAACAATGCAATCAGACTATAGAAAATCTGACTATGGAGAAAGAAGAAGATGACTTGCAGAAAACAAGTGTAATGGACTACTTGAAGGAGATTAAGACGAGATTGGAAGATATGCAGACTTTGAATAAACAGACCAACGAAGAAATGATCGATCATGATATTAAAGTGTCCTATATAAAGGAAAATGGTGATAATAGTGTTGAAGAAGTGATGACTGAAGATCAGGCCGCGATTGAGGAGGAGAAGCGGGCTATGGGACAGGTATGACTTTATTGGTAGATGATTTATTTCAAACAACATACTAATTGAGCTTCATTTATTCCTAATGAAGTATTTTCGAGGGGTGTGGCAAATTCAAAAGTAATAATAATTATATATAGATTTTTAATGCCTGACTTTATATCTCAAATTGTCTCATATTATGAAATTTAACCTTAATTTTTTATTTATTTATTTTAGAAAATAATATATGTGTCACATTATAAAACCACTGTGGTTTGTATTAATGTAACCATAGCAGTCTTATTTAGGAGCGCGATTAATACATATAAAAGTAAATTTTAATTTATAAGATATATTATATATGGTTAGCGTTAGGCTATCTAATATCTGCTTGGGTAGAATACTTATAGCGCTGTAGCAAATACCTCGACGTTCTCTCGCCATATACGTTGTTTGCTCTCACGTACAAAGCCGAACTTGCGATACCGCTGCAGTCTGTATATCGTGCTCCAATCGTGTTGTAATTTCATCTTTTTCTTTGAAACTGAAAACTTAAAATTGTCTTTGCCAAATACCTCGTAACTTTATTTAGTTTTATTTTTAATACACAACTCTTTCTTTGATAGGTTTTATATGATTTATACAACCTTTTTCTTTGAAACTGAAAACTGAAAATTATCTTTGCCAAATAATTCGTAACTTTATTTAGTTTTATTTTTAATACACAACTCTTTCTTTGATAGGTTTTATATGATTTATACAACCTTTTTCTTTGAAACTGAAAACTGAAAATTATCTTTGCCAAATAATTCGTAACTTTATTTAGTTTTATTTTTAATACACAACTCTTTCTTTGATTAGTTTTATATGATGAGGCTTGTTTCACAATGTAAATACCGAATAGCAATGCAACACATAAATTATTTGGAAGATAAAAGTTCCGAATAAGAAACTTCACTTTTCATAACGAATTGCGCTATCTGACAGTCGTGAAACGTAAAAATACTGTTCATCCTACCAATAGGTAATAAATAGCTTATTTGGAACTTATCCGGACATTGTGAAACACACCCTTGAACTATTTAATCCTACGTCTTACATATCCAGTTATATCTATAGCAATATGTAAAAGAATATTAAAAATATGCAAGTATTTTTGCCCTGAATATTAAATAATATAGCATCAATTCCAGCCTATTATTTAGTGTAAACAAAAGTTCTGTATATAGGTGGCATTGAACCAAGAATTGCAAGAATTAAATCGGGCAATGGCTTTTAAAGCAAGTTTGGTGCAAACGATTCTTAGAAGTAACCAGGACATGTTAAAAAGTCATGACAATCTCCGGGAGAATGAGGACAAAATCGCTAAATTGGAGAAGGAAAAGGATGAGTTATTGCAACAGTTGAAGAATACTCGAGTGAGTTCGTATTTGATACACTAATTTAGATTATCTGTATTTTTGTGTTTATCTTCAGATGTATCTGAAATTATTTAATCTCGTGTATTTTGATTATAATTAACAGCCTTGACTTATTACTTTTAAATATTTCCTTCAAACTCCAGAATCTTTTCCATGCATTTCTGCATCCTATCCGTTTTTCCATTTATTTTATTGCTAGATCTTTCATTGATATAATTTGCATAAATGTACGTATTCGTGTACATAATCAATTGTTGTTTCTTTTGTGCGTATAGGTTTGCCTTTAGAAAATTAAAAATATCTATCAATTGAAGGCTCCTTATAATATGAAACATTATTTAATCTGATTGAAAATTAAAATATTATTTTCCAGACCAAGGATCCATCCCATGATGAGACCCGCAAGCAAGTGTCGATGTTGGAATCAGAGATCACGGAGCTGAGGAAGAAATGCCAGCATCAAGCCAACGTCATCAAGACGACGCAGAAGAACGAAGCAAAGATCAAGTCTTTGAATACGGAACTACAAGCCATGAAGGCTGCTAAGGTAATTTTTTAATGAATTGTTCTTTATAAAGAAAGAACAGCAATCAATGTTACACACATATACATAAATTTATTAATTTCTTATAATATTAATATTTATAAATAAACTGGCCTTACATTTCTAATTTATTATTATTGAAACTTAACATCGATATATTTTTACCGACACTCGCATACAAACATAAAATCTGTTGTAGCTCGTTTCGCGCACAGGTGTGCGTGCACACAAATACGCTGTCGCGTATTTACGCACTACTTTCATTTAGGACGGATAACTTTATAAACAATAAAAATGAGCTTTATTGTTAGGGGCGGTTCAAACTTCAAGTATTACATAACACTTAAGGGGAAGTGCTTTTTGATTTTCTTATTTACCGATTACGTCAACAGTAATTAATTATGTTTTCGAGGATTCCTACAAAAACATTACATAACACTTAAGGGGAAGTGCTTTTTTGATTTTCTTATTTACCGATTACGTCAACAGTAATTAATTATGTTTTCGAAGATTCCTACAAAAAACATTACATAACACTTAAGGGGAAGTGCTTTTTTGATTTTCTTATTTACCGATTACGTCAACAGTAATTAATTATGTTTTCGAGGATTCCTACAAAAAACTAAAGCGTTTATTCCCTTTTATTTTTTTATTACAAATTACAAATTTATTAAAAATCCTATATGATTTTCAAATGATTAAACAGGTGCAAATAATTCGTAAAATGCGTGAAGAAAGCGAGAAGTTCCGCAAATGGAAGGCAGACAACGAACGGGCGATGTTGCGCCTGAAGACGGAAGATCGCAAACGGGTAACTGCGATGGCCAAGATGGAGTCCCTACACGCGAAGCAGCAGAATGTGCTGAAAAGGAAGATGGAGGAAGCTGTGGCTGTTAATAAGAGACTCAAGGTATACATTTATTCTTAAATATCATAAGGTTTAAGGTACGATTTTAAATTAAAATCTAAATCAGCGCAGAAATATTTCCGCGTGTATTTTGTCGTTCCAATGTATTCGAGAACAAAAAAATAGCGCCTGGAATTGCATCCGCTATTGAATTGGTTATTTATTTAAATTAAATAAATATTTATAAATAAAATATTAATTTGATTTATAAGGTTAATATTTAGAAAGATTAATATTATATATATTTAAGAGAACGTACTTAGGAAAAAACATTTTTAGTGGTAGTGATTTTCCGAACTTATTTGTATGTCGCTTAACCCAACTAGCTTAAGTAGCCGTTCAATTAACAGTCTAGCCGTTTAACTAAACAGCGCCGTTTTACTAGAGGACTGAAAGATATTCTCTCATTGTGACTCGTTGATGCCTGCAAAGCGCGGTGTATAAATACTGCCAACGTCCGTCAAACGCAACGCCAAGCGCCCAATGTGTACTCGCTCTGTATTTCAAAGACTCAGAAACTTGATGTTTTTGTCTATGATTTACTCTTTACAGAGCCTAAACTGTGTTTTGTACTTCGCTCCGTAGTAATGTGTTATTCTAAAATTTTCAGGAAGCCCTCGACCGCCAAAAGTTGACTGCGATAAAACGCAATGCAAAGGGAAATGTTAAGAGTGGCGCCGTACAACAATATATTGAACAAGAGTTGGAGATGCATCTCAGTATTGTGGAGGCTGAGAAATCGCTTGAGGAACTGATGGAGTACCGGTGAGCTTCTTTTTATGGGTGCCAGGGAAATTTTGTCGTATTTTATGACAAATTCTTTAAAACTTTTTTGGAAATTGTTCAGCTTAGACTGGGAATTGAACCCAAATTGTTTGGTTACGCCAAGACCTCCACCGAAAAATCCGCTGCAGTGACCTGGCTGATTTGTGAATCCACCCAAACGCATACAAAAATCATTAAAATCGGGCTTGCAGTTTAGGAGGAATCAGTGATATACACACGTACAGTAGAGTTTCGTAAAGATATTTGTATAAGATATTTAGGTTAAAAAAAACATTTCTTTGTCCCCAGAGCCTGGATAACTGAGCAAATCGAGTTCATCCGCAACAGTACAGACTCTGAAGCCAATAGCAAGAAGCTAGAGGAACTGGAAGATGATTTGGCCTTACGCAAAGCGCAGATTTCTGATCTGCAACAAAAAATTCTTACTGCTGATCAAGGTAGGCATATGTATTTTAACCATCCTCGAAGGCACTGTCCTCGGGTTGATTACTGGTTAAGTCTGAGTGATGTTTTGACTGACATTTATTTAAACATGTTCTTTACTTTAATAATCTTAGGAATTAATTCAATTAGTACTTACTTGCATATGCTTAAATAATAATAACATTTATTTAAATAATATGTGTGGCAAGAGCTACGTAAAGACAAAAAATAATTGTTAGTTTTAATATAATTTTTTTTTATACAATTGATGCAAACGTGAAATTAATACAAAGAAAACAACAAAATTACAAAAAAAACCCGCACCAATTGGACGACTGCAATAGAAAACTTTTTCTCAACTTTTTTTGAAGTGAAACTTTAGGCTCATGAGGGTAACATTTTTACGGAACGTCACGAAGATGTGCAGCGTTTTTTGTCGAAGAAATGGCAGAGAGCGATTGAGAGAGAGAGAGTGAGAAAGGGAGATCGAGAAAGAATACACGCTATTGGTTGATGTATTCGTTTAGTAGTTGCGTATCAGAACTTTAGATGGAAATTCTGTCTTGTGCAATAAACACAGATGTTTTATTTATTTATATAATCATTAGCACGTATACAGTGTGTATATAGATATACAAATACATGGAGTGATCATTTACTGGCACATGATCATCTATTAGTATTCATTAATTTTCAAAGAAGTTCACATCTGACACGTGTACTTCGTACGCACGCATTTTTTTTTAATAAAGTCCGAACTATCAGGACGAGGTCTAATATAAATATATAAATATTTTTTTTAATTTTGTTAAATTTTTTTTAGAAAACAAAGCTCGTACCCAATGGGACAAGATCCAATCGATGCTCGAGGCCAAAGTGGCTCTCAAATGCCTCTTCGAGTTACTCGTTGATGCGAAGAGAGATCTCCAAAGCCAGAGTGAGAAAGGCTTCCAGGCGCGATACGAAGAGATCAAGGACTCTTATGATCGCCTCAAAGTGGAGTATGAGAACAGGGAAGCGGAATTTGAGCGGCAGTTGGCGGGTATCAAGGCTGAAAATGATGAAAAGGTATATATGGCAGAAACTTATTTTTCGATATAGTCTAAATTATTGTTAAAAGGTCTTAAACTTTTTAAATTGAAATATTGGTATTTATTACTCGTATACGGTTTAGAAGAAAAATACAATAATATTTTATACATAAATTAAGTTTTTAAATGTTTTTTTACATGTTGACAATGTAGTTTACGGCAATTAGTATATATCTTTACAATGTCTCAATCAAAGTTTTTAATGTTTGTATATCTTATAATTTTGTATGTTTAGCGAAGCCGACACATAATAATGATTCCATAGTCTTTATTATTATTAAAAGTAATTTACCATATCTTCAAACATTCGAAACTTAAAGACAATGTTAAAGTAATCTTTGACACTAGTTCCTATGAATTGTTTGAATCTGTAGTCGGTTCGGGTTCAGTTCGAATAAACCACTTAATAATAAACTAATTTGACTTTGATGTTATTAAATTATTAATCACAAGGGTAACTGCCAGCAACGCTAATTAATATTAATGACTGCAGTTGCTATTACTACAGACTAGCAAATAGTCTGTTAATTAGTATATTATTTTTTAAGGGCCAATAAAAATACACTTTTGAACTAATTTGACTTTACTGTTATTAAATTATACTTACAATGGCCACTGAGTCTCGGTCGTGTGTGTGATGATCTCGTGTCATAATGTTCGTTCCCATAGTTCTCCGAAACGGCTCGACCCATTCTTATGAATTTTTTAATGCAAATTTACTAAGTCTGAGAATCCGACATCTAATTTTCATCTTCCTTAAATTATTATTTTTTATGTTTCAGCATACAAAAATACTTTTATCCCTTAAATGTCACCCCTCTACGATCAAACACTATTTTTTTTATTATTCTAGATAGTTATGGAACTAAAAAAATGTTTCCTTGAAATAAATAAATAATCAGTAACCCAGACTCGGTTATGTGGCGTCTAGTCTGCGTTACAAGCTTAATGTTTTAAACACTATTAATAATTCTTTGTTTATTTAAAATTTACATTGGTGTTCCAGCTATCCGCCCTCTTCGAGTTTCAGCGCGGGGTAATGGGCCGCGGGGACAGGACGGAAGCGTGTCGCAATTTGCAAACGGTATTGCAGTTCCAGCAAGATAAGCTGGAGTTGCTGGAGCAGGAGAATGTAAGTGAATATTCCATGTTCGGCCATCGATGGATGGGTATCAGGGTTTAAAAAAAAAAAGTGTGTGTACTTAGGTACACGCGTTAAATACTTCATTGGCGTATGAAAAATTATCATTATTCATTGTTATATTATTCATTCAATTTAATATTAAAAGTTAATATTTAAATTTGATGTTCGATTTTACTTTTTATCACAAATTTTTCATTTTTTTTGACGTGACAGCGTCTTATAAATTGGTTTGCCGGGTGACACTTCAAGAAACTGCGTTACGCTCCGCTCACGTTATGCGCTCACAATGAGAGCGAGTGAGAGGCACGCGTCCCTTCCACTCGGGCATGGTTAGCCCGCCTAAGAGCGAGAGAGACAGACATAATGTTTTAAATTGTTACTATTATTTCATCCTTCTTCCTACTATACGAATGAATATTCACATTAAAATTATTTTACCACTCAAAGTCGTTGTCACGTAAAACTTTCGCCCGTATACCGACTTTACAGGCAACCAATTTTTTTATATTAAATAATGAATAGTAAATATTTAACGTTAATAATTTAATAATATTTTTTTCATTTTCCAAATAATACATACAGATAGTTAACCTCAATTGTATTGGACCACTTAGCAAGGTTGATGAGCACAGTTTTTTCAGAAATATTTTTTTAAACTCAATGTGGATAAACATTATAAATATAAATACACAGTGAACAGAGGCAGCGTGCGTGCCAACATGCGCCACTAACTTCATTCTGTTAATTTTGTGTCACGGTGCGCGCGCATCGTGTAATTTCACTCTCATCAATTTTTCATAACGCGCCTATAGAAGTATAACTTCAAAAATTACCTCTCTGGAAAGAGAGCGTTAATTATAAATAATAATTATGGTTTCATTGAGTTTCTTCGGATGAAATAGAAAATAAGATTCATAGTCGAGTCATATGACATAAATATATGTCAAAAACGTTTTGAATTTTGACATAATGCTGTCATTACATTGTCCGGTAGAAGCAGGCTTATGACACTTTTCTTCACTGTCAAATTTTTTTTTCTGTGGAAGTTTTTAGGCCACATTTAAATTTGCTTAAAACCAAATTTTTGTTGTATCTCATAGAAAAAACTTTCCGATGAGCTGGACCAGCTACGTGCAGCCAGTTGCAAAGCGAAGAAACGCAATAAGACTCTTGAAACGGTGAAGAAAGTGGAATATGTTGAACCAACTGATGAGGAAGAGGAAGTTGAGGACTTTGATAATGACCCGGACTGGCGTGCCTCACCACTTACCAAGCGGATTCGGGTGAGAAATTGTTTAAGTCTAACCATATTGCTTTACTTGTATGTTGATAATTTTTAACTATATGTATTTATTATTTAATGTTTAAAGAAAAAAAAAAAATTTTTTTTTACCGGTGCAACGAATCGATTAACACACAGAGTAATCGTTATATTTTGATTTTACTAGCTTTAATTTGTTATTTAACACAACATTGATGGCTTTTTAGCAATCAAAGCTTCCTGTGATATACATTTTTTTACATATGATATTATGACCAGTTAAATAGATGGAGAGTTATTCGGACTTAAAGCTGTATTTATTAAAGCTAAATTTGTTTGTAATCATGCACTTGCACATGTCTATTAACATGCACAAATTAATACATTTAAAAAAAAGTGTGTGTACACGCGTTAGAAGTTATACTTCTTTGGCGTATGGAAAAAACAAACTAAAATGCAGTAGTGATTAACTATAAATATTAAAATTAATCAAAAAGATTTTATTTACATAAATAAATTATTAGTATATAATATCACCGTCGTATATGAAATTTATTTAAAAACACGTGTTCTAAATTTAAAAATACTAGAATATACAACTATCGATTTCCATGCCACCTATACCTAACTTTACGATGTCGAATTCAGGTGTCGCGCGCATTGTAAAAATTCACTCTCATCATCTTTCTCCATCGCGCTAAAAGAAGTATAACTTCAAAAAGAATTACTTCCTAAATTTTGCTTCTTTAATTTACTTACAAAGAAAACTGTTCATAACTCAAACTCACTATAGGCCTGTAGTAACGATGAAATATTTTTAGAAGAAATACAACGGGTTTTCGTTAATTCAATACGCAATAATAATGTGATTTAGTAAAAGTTATACCTTCCATAGAAAGTCTATAATTGATTGCAGGGTCATCGCCTGACGATGAACTTCGGTCCGGCCAGAGACTCCAACGGTAATCCTATAGCCACGCGGCGTAGTGAAACCCTTCCCTACTGCACTTGTAGAGGTAGCTGCAGCAGCAAACTCTGCGGGTGTGTGAAGACTGATCGCGGATGCCATCCCAAATGCAGATGTTCGCAGCAGCTCTGCAAAAATCGGCGTCTGTCATCCGATAGCGAAGATAAGGAAAATAATGTATGTATAGTCCCAAATATTAGTACATACCTCTATAATACGTATTTATTTATAATAAATTATGACAAATAATTAAGTAGTTTTTAATTAGATTTTGATTTGTCATAGCTAATTTTGCAGTTCTTTATAATTCATTCCTGATAAATGCAGATTATATGTGACCAAAAAGAAAAATTCTATTATCTCAGGTTCATTTTGATCCTTCGATCCGGATAAAATATTGTTTTTATTAAAAATACCTGTTTTCTCGTCTATTAGGTTTGTTATATTTTGTTCTTTGTGTATTTTTAATGTATGAAAAGCTTTTGCTTAACTCGAAACCATTATTGTTGTGAATCGGACCCAAGTCCTCTCTATGCGTCACCCGAGGGTCACAATTACAAAATGCACCTGATTATTAAGTAATAATAAGTACTTAAAGGTCACAACAACTCTGAAAGGGATCGTCACCGTATCACCTCTAGACCTTCAGTATTGTTTGTATGAAACGTCTCGGAACAGGCTCCGAACCGCGATGCGGTGCGTGTTGCAAACTTGCAGTTCCCGCGTTTACGGCTCTCCGTCCACCATTGCCCCTGTCTCGAAACCGAGCCATAAGCGCGGCGTTGCGTAGCCGTAGCCGAGTTGACGTACAGAAGCTGCTGGTACGGTTTGTTACGTGCGTACGTTAGGTTGACGCATGACGGCAACACGAATGGCGATACGGTAATGATCCCTTTCAGAGTTGATAAGTGTGCTTCTTCGATCTTTACTCGAAATAATTATTTGTTTTATCAAGATTCTAATTTGAAACTATAAGCGGTTAGAATAGTTAAATGTCTGTCCATATATACATATTATACATTATATATAATATGACATAAATACGAAAATTTTAATAATAAAGATATTCCTGCTAAATATTATTTTTTTGATTCACCTATGTATGTTTTTAGATAAAATACTGTACATAATAATTAAACATATTATTATTATTTTCTATTACAGCCAGCGTCAGATTCGCATTCAGACACCACTCCAGTGTATTTTGACAAACGGTTAGTATTTCATCAACACTTTTACATTGCTTGAATGCTGTTAAATATTTATTTAATATTTAATATTCGGTTATCCAAAGATATATACTTCTTTCCTTATATTCTGATTGACATGTTTTACAAGTCTTCCAACTTACCGTAAATCTGTTTATCAGGTTTAGGTTTTTGTGGCGTAGCCACAATACATGGACGTAATAACACTACGTAAACTAAATAAATTATGTTTAACAATGAAAGTGTTAATAAAATTACAAAATTTGTATTATAAAAATAAAATTACTCCAAAGATAATTAGGAGTGTTATAAGAATATTTAAGGAAAGCCATCATCATCCTCTTCTGCCATCCTTAGCTAGCTCTAAGTCTTGTTGCTTGTTGGAGGACGCTTATAGCTTCAACAGTTTGATTGTGGAGTTCCAAAATAAATAAAATAAAGTACGTTTATTTTGGAACATAGGATCATAATGGTATCACTTATTCCACGTCATTAAATTCGAAACTGTAGGCATCCCTACTCATCGGCAAAGAAGACAGAGGGCGAAGGCCGAGAGAAAAAGCCGGCGTAAAAAACTCGGTGCTCTAAAAAAGCAAATCATCAAACAATACAACAATATTTAAAAGCCGCCAAGCAGAATGGTATACGCTGATGATGATGTCCATGTATTGTGGCTACGCGAAATTTTCATTTAGTTAAGATTATTATTGACGTGACAACGTCTTATAAATTGGTTTGCCGGGTGACACTTCAAGAAACTGCGTTATGCTCCGCTCACGTTATGCGCTCACAATGAGAGCGAGTGAGAGGCACGCGTCCCTTCCACTCGGGCATGGTTAGCCCGCCTAAGAGCGAGAGAGACAGACATAATGTTTTAAATTGTTACTATTATTTCATCCTTCTTCCTACTATACGAATGAATATTCACATTAAAATTATTTTACCACTCAAAGTCGTTGTCACGTAAAACTTTCGCCCGTATACCGACTTTACAGGCAACCAATTTTTATTACTTCATTTTGTAGGTTCTTGCTTAATTTTTTCTTATAGTGTATGTGTTTAAAATTTATGATGACATATTTTCTTGTACAATTTTAAGCATACACATTGTTTTAGAACTTATAAATAAAAAAAATTTATCGGTTTGACAAAGACGTATAAAGTAAACTTTATTATATTAATCTTATCCTTATACTTGAAGCATTCAAGCAATGTCTTACGTACGCCCGGTTTCTATATTCATACCAGCCGTAATTTCTACGAGTATTTATATAGAAACCGGATTGTTAACACGGCATACTAAACGCAAGTTTAGTTTTGAAATGTCGCAGGAGCTGAAAGATGCCTTGAATGAACGCGCAGTGGAAACTAAACGTCCCCCGCGTCCCATGTCCGAACCCGTGGCTAAGAATCCCAATCGCACCCAGAAATGGATGTTAGCACTCCTGTTATATAACACATGTGTTGCCCCAATGTCCCAATATTGCGCTAATAGCATACTTGAGTACGGGATGGACGCTGCCAAGTATAATGTCGTATCGAATCTTATCGACTTCGTACTAAAAGAGGTTAATCTAATCCTATGCGAACTATGCTCTTACAAAAACTTTTAACTTCAATCTTTAACCAATATTTTTAACTGATTTAATTTGAAAACTTAGACAAATGACTTATTACGTTTTTTTACTAGGCATACAGAAAAGTATACGTTCTATAAAAACCTGTCTGGAATTTGGCACATTTTTAAGAAGAGGGAAACATTTTAATTCAATTTGTAAGTGCATAGTTCTGCAAAGCGTTGTCGTAGATTGGTTCAAACTTAGTGCTAGAATATCTTGACTGTACCCTGACGATACTCGATATTCGTAACGAGTACGGACGTATACGTGTACGTTGACGTAAAATTTTCGTTTAAATTAAAATTACGAATTGAGTTGAGGGTTCAGTGTACATTTGGAACTGCCCGTGAAATTAACAATTAGTTGGTATGGTTGAATTTTTTTGTAGTCGCATCTATGTATTCAAAAATTGAGAGTCCATTATCCTAGATCCTTAAAATAGATATCCTTTAGCACCAAACCCAATAACCTATCTCAATCCCTTTTTGACCATCACTGAGATAGACATTTAATCCAAATACTGATAAAACCGTGCCAATGACCAATCGACGGATTGTAATCTGTCGATACAAGCTATCCATGGTAGGTCGGATTGGTGTATTTGGATAGACCTTTGTATGAAAATGACAATTCAATCGTGCCAATATCCTATCATAAGATTTAAAATTACACCGATTTTTAAAATACATATATAAAAAAGCTATTTGATATGCTCTAAATATAGACATTAGACATGTATATTTTAATATTATTAGTTTGGTTTATATTGATTATCAAATATGAGTGTGAAGAGCGAAGAGATTGCATTATATCCATCGCCAAAAATGGATTGGCTTTGGGTTTAGTAATTGGGATGTAGATAGGAGATCGATCGACTGTCACGGTCTGATCTAAGATCGTTTTCAATCTGCGATTGTGGATTAATTATTGGGTTCGGGCGTAAGTCGTTTAAGTATTACGTAAGGGAGCGTTCAAGTACTAGTGGTTACGTGATACTTGAATGGCCCCTTATATATAATTGTTTAAATGTATTCATACTATTACTCATTAATGAAACATTGACAACTGTATAGTTTATTTTATAATATTGTTACTAAATTTATTGTTACAGAGATCTTCACCCTGACTCGACATTTGTAAAAAAACCAAGGAGTTTCTTCTTCGAAAAAGAGAGTGATGAGTGATATTAAGGTACAGCTTTTTATGTTAGTAAATATTTTTTTTTATTTGTTAAAAGATTTAGACACTATTTCCTACAGACAATGGGCTAATTAAACCTATATAAATGACTTATCCGTTCAGTTACACTTTGTTTTTTAATTCCGTAGGATTCTGACAGCTATCATTTTTTACAAACCTTTTTGGCCGGCCACATTTTTCAATTTCAATACGAGTCTAACATCTGAGTATATATTTTATCTGTTTTTATGTTAATGTATCCAATGTATTAAATTAACATCAAAAGGGTTTACGGTAAGTGCGTAAA
Source organism: Pieris mannii (assembly GCA_028984075.1). Taxonomy (NCBI): domain Eukaryota; kingdom Metazoa; phylum Arthropoda; class Insecta; order Lepidoptera; family Pieridae; genus Pieris; species Pieris mannii. Next base: position 11,942,270 of record CM054776.1, on the reverse strand, counting down.
GAGTCCCTTTTCAACACAGTAAAATACGCACAAGTAAAGATTACATATTTTTTAAAGGGTTACCAAACCTGGAATTAGTATATGCAGCATGCCAGCTAAAGCACAGAAAAAAGTAATTAAAGTTTATTCGATATATTGTAAAAACCATTTCAAAAATGAAAATAGTAAGTTTTTACATTGCTTGCATATATATGCGGTATAAACAATCACTGGGTGGTCACAAAACCTTTTACTATCGGTTACAGAAGGTGGGGGGGAGAATTCTTGAACACTTCCTAGGCATATTTACTGCAATTTATTCCGCCCCCTTCCACTTGTCAGTAAAAGCATTGCCTGCAAAAATATTCTCCAATATCGAATAACAGATTGGCCATGCTTTATAACTACTTACAACGCAGACCGCAGCTTTATAATATTTTCTCACTATACACAATGATTTATGTCAAAGAAACTTATATTATAAAATAGAAGATATGAAAAAGGTTTTATGGACTAATTTATGTCAATCAACATCACTATTTGACTTAAACTGCGCGTTAGATGACTGGGTCTACTTATAGACTTTGATTGGGGGTGTTGAGAATCTAACAAGCTGCTTAAATCTAGTGACACTTCAATGCAAGTGTAGTAGACCTTTTGGACATTATCAGAAATAACAATGTTTTATTATAATGTATGAGTGTGGGAAAACTATTTTACTAAATATTAAGTTGCATAACTCAGGTGAAACAATTTTTACAATGTGTAAAAATGCTTGAATTATAATTAATTTTCATCTCCTGACCTAAAAGTCTAATCTCTATACTTTTACAGGTTTGCAATGACATGATCCCGGAACAGAAGTGATAGTTATAATTCCTGTAAATTATGATTTATTCTAAATTATCTATGAATGTATTTTGTGTCTTAAATTGCGTTGTATGAATTTTATTTCCTTGAAATTAGTATTAGGTATAAGATTTATAGATAATTCGACGAGTTCCCCAAATATATTTTTAACTATTTAATGAACTTGTTTTTTTTTTAATTCCATATATTTTTTCTAGTTTTAAAGTGTAACCAAGCAATTTTTTTTTTGGGTTTTACAATACGACGAGTATAGTTAACACACACTGACTGAGCACATTTTTTACAACAAATTAACAATGGAAACGTATACACCGGATGCCAGAAAATAAATTCAACTCTCATATAATGGGAGACGTCTAAGTACATTTAAAAATTAGAAGCACATAATACTCTCTAGATGCTTCGAGAGCTAATTCTTGTTTTTTTATAGGCTCCTCGAATAATTCTTCCCAATCTAGAGTTAAATCCCCACTGTTTATTATGACTGATGTATATGAGGTGCCAATGCCACCTTCTTGTTCCTTGATGGTATAAGAGTATCTTATGGTCGTCCATTTTTCTATCGGATTCGGTATCCGCTATCGCTTTCAACGACCCCAACCCCTTCTGTTCCAACAGATAATTCAGGGTTTTTCCTCCCGTAGTTCCTTCCAGTCATATATCTCCGTATCGTGCTCGCCCTTCTTCCAAAAATTAAAACTGCTTATAACAAAAAGCCAACATCACGCGGTGTTCCCAGGCAGTCACCCATCCAAGTACTGACCGCGCCCGACGTTGCTTAACTTCGGTGATCGGACGAGAACCGGTGTATTCAACGTGGTATGGACGTTGGCGAAGGACCGATCGAATAGGTGCGACTGACTGTAATAAAACCGAAAAATTAACAAAAACACTAGTGATAAAGTACTTCTTTTGGCAAAAGCAATGACACATCTTGATTTACGGGAAAAACAAAAAGCCAACATCACGCGGTGTTCCCAGGCGGTCACCCATCCAAGTACTGACCGCGCCCGACGTTGCTTAACTTCGGTGATCGGACGAGAACCGGTGTATACAACGTTGTATGGACGTTGGCGAGGGACCGATCGAACGGGTGCGACAGAATGTAATAAAACAGAAAAATTAACAAAAACACTAGTGATAAGGTACTTCTTTTGGCAAAAGCAATGACCCATCTTGATGTACCGGAAAAACAAAAAGCCACCATGACGCGGTGTTCCCAGGCGGTCACCCATCCAAGTACTGACCGCGCCCGACGTTGCTTAACTTCGGTGATCGGACGAGAACCGGTGTATTCAACGTGGTATGGACGTTGGCGAGGGACCGATCGAATGGGTGCGACTGACTGTAATAAAACCGAAAAATTAACAAAAACACTAGTGATAAAGTACTTCTTTTGGCAAAAGCAATGACACATGGAGGTCTAGGTATAAATTGAATGCTCTGAGTTTCTTGTACAAATACATTCTCACACTGGCTGTCGGGCGAGATGATAATTAATAACTAAGTAGGTATTGCATCTATTGAATAGTGAATATTTTGATTTCGAAATAATCATTGTTAATATCGGTAAATGATAGATAGTGAGTGATACACCCAGGTACTAAAGTGTGAGCAGCAAGATTGAAAATTGTATATGCCATGTCAGTGCTTTTCATAAGTTTATTTTAAAAAAAAGCTCTCAAGTAAGATTTACAGTTTACTATTCAATTACACACGATACATTATTGAAAATCAAAAAATTATGAAAAATATATTAAGACTGAGTACTTAGGGAATTAGTAGAAAAAATATTCTATCGTGGATACCTAGTTATTAAAAAAGTGATAAACGTTGTGTTTACTTAATTTTATTTTTCTGTGCTAATGCCAACATTGACTACCCTACCAAAATAGGTAAAAATTTAGTCCTAGACTTTGTGTTGCCGCGGTCGCGTCGCTTTCATGTCAAAGATCGCCGCCACTGCCTATGGTTCCAAATAATAAAATAGGTTTCCGGGTGCTCAGAACGGACGTAGATTATGTTGTCCTCGCAAGGAAGATTGTAGTAATACCTATTATACCTTTTTGAAGGACATTGCACTGCAAATTTGGAAGTGGGTGATTTAAACAAACTTGACACGTGGAAAAACTCCAAATATGAGCGACGTCATATTGCTTCACGCATTTGGCTTTAAAATCACACATTTCCAAAAATCGAGATTTGCAGTGTCGGTTTATCAACGTCTATCGTATCTACTCTAGTAGCTAGTAACCTCCATAAAAACAGCAGGCAACGTACAGTTCCAATAAAAAAGGAACATAATAAACAATATTATTTGCATAATTATCTACACTTTATTTTGCTATACATCTCAACACACACGCACTTCCTTATTTTGGCCGCAAAGGTAGCATAGGATAGCCCGCGAAACTCATTTTTTTTTTGCAATTTGCAGGCTAGTGCTAGATTGTTGATTCAAATATTATTCGCGCTGTAAGACGTATGTAGTTACAGAGTCAACTACATACGTCTTTCAACGCGAATCATGATCTAAAATCTAAACTAACGTGTTCAATAAATAGCAATAGGCTAATAGGTATTTGCAAGTCTTGCGAGACTTGCGAGACTCTTGCTGCAAGATCAAGACCAAGACCAAGACTGAGAGCGCAATACCAATACCAAGATCAAGACCAGGTGTATTGACGCAAGACCAATACCAAGACTGGTCTAAGTCTCGTCAATAAAACCGTAAAATTAACAAAAACACTACTGATAAAGTACTTCTTTTGGCAAAAGCATTGATACATCTTGATGTACGGGAAAAACAAAAAGCCAACATCACGCGGTGTTCCCAGGCGGTCACCCATCCAAGTACTGACCGCGCCCGACGTTGCTTAACTTCGGTGATCGGACGAGAACCGGTGTATTCAACGTGGTATGGACGTTGGCGAGGGACCGAACGAATGGGTGCGACTGACTGTAATAAAACAGAAAAATTACCAAAACACTAGTGATAAAGTACTTCTTTTGGCAAAAGCAATGACACATCTTGATGTAGGGAAAAACAAAAAGCCAACATCACGCGGTGTTCCCAGGCGGTCACCCATCCAAGTACTGACCGCGCCCGACGTTGCTTAACTTCGGTGATCGGACGAGAACCGGTGTATTCAACGTGGTATGGACGTTGGCGAGGGACCGATCGAATGGGTGCGACTATATAATAAATAATAAAATAATAAAAATTTTCTTTATTAGACCCAAAAACAAATACCACATTATACAATATTACAACATTCATTGTGTTCAACCTTATACATAATATACATCTATGAGCACTAGCGTTTAAACTAGGCCTAGCCTGTACCTTAAACGCTAGTTTCTTCCAGTGTCATCAAGAAATTGGCCAAACTGTTTGCTATTGGACGTTTATTTTTGTTCATTTAACCAAATGGAGGTGGAATCAAATTTAAATTGTTGTAGTTAGTTAGATTGGTGTAAGTGTGAACTTAGACAAAATATTTTTATTTTAAATCTTGTGAATGAGAAACTTGGATATGAGATGAATTGTGTCGTTGTTTAGTATGCAAACTTATATTTATTATAAAGATTGTATTTTTATATTAAATTTACAACAATATATTACTACATATTAAGTCTGAAATAAGAAATAGGGAGAAAAAATTAAAAACCTAATTTTATTACTTTATATTAAGAAACAAGTCTTCTATTTCATTATATTCTTGAGTTTTTAGCCATTCTTCTAGTTTTTTTTTGCATTCATAGGTATTAAGGGGATAAATATTTAGTATTTTATTAAGTTTATTGTACAGCATGGGGCCTGTATAGCATTGAAATTTTAACTGAAATTTTGACTGACTGTAATAAAACAGAAAAATTAACAAAAACAATAGTGATAAAGTACTTCTTTTGGCAAAAGCAATGACACATCTTGATGTACGGGAAAAACAAAAAGCCAACATCACGCGGTGTTCCCAGGCGGTCACCCATCCAAGTACTGACCGCGCCCGACGTTGCTTAACTTCGGTGATCGGACGAGAACCGGTGTATTCAACGTGGTATGGACATTGGCGAGGGACCGAACGAATGGGTGCGACTGACTGTAATAAAACAGAAAAATTACCAAAACACTAGTGATAAAGTACTTCTTTTGGCAAAAGCAGTGACCCATCTTGATGTACCGGAAAAACAAAAAGCCAACATCACGCGGTGTTCCCAGGTGGTCACCCATCCAAGTACTGACCGCGCCCGACGTTGCTTAACTTCGGTGATCGGACGAGAACCGGTGTATTCAACGTGGTATGGACGTTGGCGAGGGACCGATCGAATGGGTGCGACTGACTGTAATAAAACAGAAAAATTAACAAAAACACTAGTGATAAAGTACTTCTTTTGGCAAAAGCAATGACACATCTTGATGTACGGGAAAAACAAAAAGCCAACATCACGCGGTGTTCCCAGGCGGTCACCCATCCAAGTACTGATCGCGCCCGACGTTGCTTAACTTCGGTGATCGGACGAGAACCGGTGTATTCAACGTGGTATGGACGTTGGCGAGGGACCTATCGAATGGGTGCGACTGACTGTAATAAAACAGAAAAATTAACAAAAACACTAGTGATAAAGTACTTCTTTTGGCAAAAGCAATGACACATCTTGATGTACGGGAAAAACAAAAAGCCAACATCACGCGGTGTTCCCAGGCGGTCAACCATCCCAGTACTGATCGTGCCCGACGTTGCTTAACTTCGGTGATCGGACGAGAACCGGTGTATTCAACGTGGTATGGACGTTGGCGAGGGACCGATCGAATGGGTGCGACTGACTGTAATAAAACCGAAAAATTAACAAAAACACTAGTGATAAAGTACTTCTTTTGGCAAAAGCAATGACACATCTTGATGTACGGGAAAAACAAAAAGCCAACATCACGCGGTGTTCCCAGGCGGTCACCCATCCAAGTACTGACCGCGCCCGACGTTGCTTAACTTCGGTGATCGGACGAGAACCGGTGTATTCAACGTGGTATGGACGTTGGCGAGGGACCGATCGAATGGGTGCGACTGACTGTAATAAAACCGAAAAATTAACAAAAACACTAGTGATAAAGTACTTCTTTTGGCAAAAGCAATGACACATCTTGATTTACGGGAAAAACAAAAAGCCAACATCACGCGGTGTTCCCAGGCGGTCACCCATCCAAGTACTGACCGCGCCCGACGTTGCTTAACTTCGGTGATCGGACGAGAACCGGTGTATACAACGTTGTATGGACGTTGGCGAGGGACCGATCGAACGGGTGCGACAGAATGTAATAAAACCAAAAAATTACCAATAATAGTAGTAATAAACTAGGTACTTTCTTTTCGCAAAAGCAATCACACGTCTTGATGTACCGGAATAACAAAAAGCCAACATCACGCGGTGTTCCCAGGCGGTAAAGATGGGAATCTCAATGTGGCATGCAAGCAATTGCACATGAGTAATCTGAAAAGGTTTATAATTGATAAATAAATATCAAAAAGTTATAAACTTTTTGAACATCTACTAAATATTCGTTAAACAATAAAAAAAACTTAAGTCTCGTTGTGTTATATATTTGTAGAAATGTAATATTCGCAATTTTCCACACAAATACACACGTGCTTTCCGTAAAAGCTTTGAATGAATCAACCTGCATCCTATTTCAAATAATGAACACCTTGACCGCATTTATTATATCCTGACCACTTCAGACGTCATCTCACGATAAATGAGTCAAAAGAAAGCCTTCGATTTCCCTTACTATTGTTTCTTATTCCATTCTATCGAATATATTCACTTGGTATCTATCAAATGACGATTTAGTGAGTCGAGGTGTTTTATAATTATTTTCTTATTTGTGACGATAATGCGTGAAACACAGTCAGAAAACACAAACAACACAATTTGATATGTAACTCGTATAAATGCATAAATCGTAGCAACCTTTTTAGGTCTGGGCCTCAGATTTCTGTATCTGTTTCATGTTTATTTGTCATTTGAAGCGTTTGAACCAACCATGCTCCAGAATTAAACCACTTTATATGGTAATTTTACAACAAACTCCTTAGCGAAATCAGAGAATTACCACGTAAATTAATCAATAATTCTTTTATAAATATGGCGAATATTTAAATGACCCCAATCCTTGGGATTGATTTGGTCCAGTTCAAACGATTGGTATGACTGAAAAGATAGCGACTAAAAATATTGGCGGTAAGTTTCTTGCCAGTACTTGCCCGCTCAAACCCTTGCGAGCGTAGAGAATAATATGTTTTACCAAACTTTCAAACATAGGATGTTAAGGAAATTGAGTTTTATTTTATCAGTGAAATATGTTTTATCATTTTCGTGTAAGTATTCCCACTGAAAATCCAAAAAATGCGTGCGCTAATAAAGAAGTATGTTTTATAAGAGTCAATTTTTCTAGGTTAAATATAAATGCCCGATCGAGAACCATTCGTAATAACCAAGATGAGTTTCGCCAGTCGAAGAAAGGCCGTGTTTCTGATGTTTACGGCGAGAAATCTCCGACCGGTCGGCAAGCAAGCGGCAAGCCAGTCCCGCGCGACGGCTCACAGGTACCGCACGTGTTTTTATGTTAAATAAACTTTTACCGACCTATTAAATCGGAAAATACTGTGTTGTGAAGTGTGTGAATAACTTTTGAAATATAAAGTGTATTAGGATTGTCTTATTTCTATAACAGGTATGTTCAATTAATACATATAGCGGGAATATGATGGCATTATGCTTTCATAGTTCCGACATTCCGTCTGCTTTTGATCGTTGTAATGCTTCCTGGATTCTATATTCAAACTTTGTATATTAAAAAAGGTTTACGGTTCAACCATTCAACGTATTTTTATTTATTAAAACAATAATACGTTTATATTTATAATAATACGTTAAAATTATAATTATGTCGGTATGTTGTAGATGTTTGAAGAAAATTGTTTATGATACGTTTTCCGTACGATAGAGTTCAACGAATGGTCTGCGGTTTCAATTGTAGAGTTGAGAAATTTCACTTCGTGACTTGTGTTATATAAAATATGGGGCATACAAAATTATGTATGATATAAATTTAATAATATTCGTTTCTTAAGGCAATTTTCGGTCCTATGTGGATCCAGCTGCCCATTGAAGTATTTCCGAACCAATTCGATTTACGGTCTTCAAAGAAAACAGCGTACCAATTCATAAAAGGCCGGTCACGCACTTGCGAGCCTTTTGGCAATGTGAAATCCATCTGCGGCGGTATTACTTAACATTAGGTTAATAAAATAATAATTCCCTGTAAAATTCGGTACGTCAATAGATTATTCACTAACAAGAAATTTGATAAATGAGCCTCATTCTAAACCAAAATGTGTCCGTAGTTAAATGCTTTATATTTAGCCCACTTCGTAACGTTTAGTAACGGTTCATTCGAACACATATTAGTTCAACTGTAGCTAGAAGTTTAAACGTGGTAGCGTCAACAAAAAAAAATACTTTGAAAAATATCATATAACAGGTCATTTTTTAAAATCCGAGGTGGATGCCCATGAAAATTCGAAGGGTATGTGGGACTCGACCCACACCAGAATTTGCTAATCAGAGACTGGGTTAGCAATATCCATTAAAACCACGTCGAGTAGTATCTACAGAGCCGCGTTAAGGATATGGAGGATATACTACCTGGTATTTTACCTCACTTTTCGAATAAAACTTCGTATAATTCATACTTTAATATGCGTAAAACTTACGGAGAAGGAAATGCGAAGATACTGGTTCGTTTTGAATTTAAAAATCTATATATATTAAGATCGTCGGTCATGAAACAGATGTCAGGAGTTACAACTCTATTTAATAACTTTTATACAATTATAATACGTGTTATAATATTTATAACACGTTAAAACCATGAACATATAGTGCAAACTATTACTATTTTTGATATATAATAAAATGAATTTAGTTAATTGTTATTCTATGAAATTTGGACATTTTGGTACATCATTTCTATTACCTTGTATTTTAAGAGACTGCTTATTAAAAATAACATTTTAGATAAATACAGTTGAAAGCAAATTAATTTATTTATTTGAATTAAAATTTAAATGACAGACCATAACCAGCGTCTCACACAGGCTAACAAACGAATTAAATGAAACATCATTTAACTCACTATAGCAAATTAATAATCTTAACAATCTAACCTAAAAAAAAATTATTTGTTTATACATATTTTTTTACATTATATTGTCTCTGCACAGATACAATTTAACATTGCAATCTAACCTAACTAAAGACTAATTAAGCAATGTAAAATAACCTTACATACTAAAAGATTTTTAAGAATAACACTTACATTCTCTATTAAGGGGAAGACACTCTGCTCATGTAGGTATTTTATTAAAACTCTATATATTTCTTAGATTAGATCTTTAGATTGTTGATTATCTGTTAACTGACGTGTAGTTTTATTACGTAGACGGACATGGACATGGTATAGACCAGGCATCAGCGTACAACGTGTGAGATCACGAATATTATAATCCAGCTATTAGAAAGGACACGAAGTGTGGCAACTATCTGACGTTGGCAACATGATTCGCAATTTAGTCGGTTAGCACTGAAAAATATGTTTGGAATTGTCGTTTGTTTGGGAGTTTTGTTGTGTCGAAGTATTAATTCATTGAAGATTGCTTATTATTGACCAAAACACACATCCGAATGAATAAGTCTTGAACAAAGTTACTGAGTCGTCACAAAATAAGCTACTTACCGATGAAAGGTTATGTTTGGTTCTTTTCGTTCACTATAGCTATTACAGACAATTATGCATCAACCATGACTTACACTTTAAATACACTTCTTATAATAATAAAGTCTTAAAATATGGGTTTGACTTGGGTTTCACAGATTTATCAGTAAGCGGTGAAAACTTGTTTACCACCAAGGGCTCGGTGGTAAACAAATAAAACCCGATACGCAAATAGAGACAGAAAAACTGATACTCTGTTTTGCTCGCACTTAAGTATTTCACGTTAATGACTTCTCTCTTTAGTTATTATTGTTATTTTAGAAGCTAATCTAGTTCTATACTTTATCTACGTTTTATTAGTAGTATTATGTTTGTTAGTCTGTGGAAAAAGATGCGCGTTTTGTCTTGACATTTGAAATTAACGTAGATGTCAAGTAATATATTATGTAGGTAACTTATGAATATAAAAAAAATATTTAATTAATAACTCTAAGCTAAGAGGTTTAAATCAGAGGTCATAACGGGCGAGAAAACTGGAACTTGAATAATGTGATTAGCAGTTAGCGACCTCTTTACGAAAATAATTTAATATCAATGTAGCTAATACCATAATTGGATTGTAAATCGGCTCAAATATGTTTTTTCGTTAATTTGCCTAATGTAATATGCGAAATGATCCCATTTGCATTCGATACCTACAGTTTTTTGTTAGACATTACATATGTGTGTATTTAAACAGATGTCGCTTATAATTTTAAGGCAATTAAAGTATTATTTTAATTAATTATAATTTGTGTATTGTCTCGCAGAATTGAGAATGGGACACATATTTTTTATTAATTGAATTTTTTATGCCTATTAAATCGGATGTTAATTTAAATTTGGTCTGTTGGGTAGGCGTCTGGACCACTTCCTTAAGGGTTGACACCACATTTATGCACTGGCATTGCAGGTGTCCGGAAGGTGTTTACCAGTTCGTTTAAAAATCTTTAAAAAGTAACTATGGACTAAAGTAACTTGTATATAATCTTTAATTGACTTAAAAAAATCTATAGTAAAAAGGTTTAATTTTATACGCCAATAACATGACACAAAAAGTCACCTGATTTTATTTGATACCGACGTGGATACTGCCAGAGGGCTCGCGAGTACGGTGCCGGCCTTTTAAGAATTCGTACACTCTTTTCTTGAAGGACCCTAACTTGAATTGCTTTGGAAATAATTCCATTGGGCAGCTGTTTCCATAACGTGGTGGTGCGGCAAAAACTGCCTTGAAAAACGCTCAGTTGTGGACGACGGACGTCGAGGTGATACGGATGGAATTTCGCATTCTGCTTCGACGTCCGTTAATGAAACTCAGCTACAGGTATTAATCCGAACGAAACCAGTCAAATCGACAATGACAAACCATACAAATATAATACGACCCCATCTTGACTAGAGAGGCGTTTCTGGGGATTCTTAAAATTATGTATGTTTAATTACGTTTTTTAAGACTGAAAAAAAAACAATTAACGAAAGAAGATTAAAAGAAGTAATGGTTTAAATCTTGTCAAATAGTCCATTTTATTTATTTGTAATACAAAATATTGTTACAAAAACAAATATAAATTCCATCGAAATCATTCGCTCTGAATACAATAGCCTTATCATTATTCCACACAAGTTTACATAACATACGCTTGCCAATGCATACCCAAATTGATTTTATTCAATACTCGAAAAGTTTACATTACTTGCCCCCTGGCAATCGTTGAATATTCATGTTGGTGTCTTTGAATAAATGCAGTAGGTACAATTTTTTTTTGTTAAATATACTAACACTTATTTAAGTTACATAAAAAAAATTATAATAATACAGCACTTGACCCGGTTTGGGTAATCAGCGTGTCCTGTGACAGATAGGCCTCTTTCAGCTGCTTCCTTTCTTTTCTGATTTTAGTTCCTCTTGTCCAAGCTGTGCCTCCCATTCTCTTTATATCGTCTGCCCAACTCTTGCTCTGTCTTCCCCTTTTTATTTTCCAGTACAAAAGAGAACTGCGAAATAGATACATTGATATCCGCACTTTAGTATTTTCTTTATAAATTTATTGATCATTCAAACATACTTCTTTTTCTCTCTCCCTCTCTTTCTTTTATCTTTCAACATTTAAAATATTGCTTTTTACAAATATCTTACCAGCAATTTTAATTATTATAATTTTTCGTACTAGTCTTACAATTACATAATTATAAAAATGTTTCACCTTTTCTTTTGTCTATTGTCAATAAAATATTGTCTTAAAAAGTTCTTGGTTTTATATACGAGGACTATATAAAAAATAAACAGAATTTGTTCAAATAATATAATTTTATTTATATTGCTTTATATTGTAACGACCAACTGAATACACCTAATTCTACTGTATTGAATGAACTAACCGATAATTAATTAAGAATCATATAAAAATCATATTAGGATTTATTCGTCGATGCACAGATTACTGCAACATTTTCACAGATACCAATATACAAACTCTTTTAAATATAAGCTTTGTGCCTTCAAGACTCTAACTCCGCATCTAACATCCACGCGAGCAATGAAAGTGTGCGATGCAGAGAAAGTGACCTTGTTGCATTGAGCTATTTGCAAACAACTTGTTTAAATTTGAATAAATTAACCAATTTACTATATTTCACGATACTTCATTTTGTAAATTAGAAAATTAATTTTAATATTGATTGGGTTATGGAGATATATGTATGTTAGAAATTCACTGTATTTGAACTTGAATTGGAAGCACAAAGCGTTCAATAATTTGAAAAAAAATCAAAACGTCATAAGTATAGGTATATAAAAGAAAGTCGTGTTAGTAACACTTATAATTCACGAAGGGATGATGTGAAAGGGCTGAAAATTGGTGGGGAGGTCGCTTAGAACCAGCAGATGGACATCAAATGGTACCACCGATAAAAACCAAAAAGTTACGCCTTGAGAGTATAGCCAGACGTCGGCACTCTCTTCAACTGTTACATTGCATTCATTCGTTACATAACAATTAACATTTCATAATTTCGCTTATATTCTATTGTCTATAAACTAAAAATATGAATAAATGAAGCTTATGAACACACCCTATGCAGTGTTAGAGCTGCTTCTGTGACGTAGTATCTAAGTACACACTTTATTCATTCACTCACTCACACCTTTGCACCCACACTCACTTATGCACTCAGGCGTGTTAATAACAGTTGAAAAATCAAAAACAAAAATAAATAATATAAAATAAATGATATAAATATATTTAAGGAATTTATAATTAAGTTTGTAGTGGAAGAGCTGGGAACCTTCACACAGGTATTTTTTACTTAAAAGGTTTCCCAAATCTTACACATTGTAGTGTAAGCGTATGGTTAGTATAAATCTAAAATCTTCTATGATTAAAAGCACCCCGATGACCCAGGAACCTTACAGTATTGTGATTATTTCATCCCAGACAAGTTATTTCCAAGTTATTAATATTTACATATATAAATATCAGTTCTACAACATTTTAAATTTTTTAATAAACATTTTGCATTAATTCGATTGAGTAACAAGCAATCACGTTAACAATGCTTATTTCCAAACAATAAGTTACGAAACGGCGATTAGATGAAAAACCTCGGCAGCCTTTGAGCCGTGTGAATTCGTACGTTGAAAGGTGACGCCTTAATTTGCTTGGAAATCGTTTTGTTTTACTTGATAAAATTGGTCAGATCTTATTTGATGCCGGCCCGAATTGATTATTCTGTCTCGCTGTTCTTGAACTCTTCGTTTTAAAGTATTGTTTAGGTTACAATTTTTTTAATCATAAATTTTTTTTTTATAGAACAGGGGGCAAACGTGCAGGAGGCTCACCTGATGTTAAGTGATAGCGCCGCCCATGGACACTATCAATGCCAGAGGGCTCGCGAGTCCGTTGCCAGCCTTTTAAGAATTTCTACGCTCTTTTCTTGAAGGACCCTAAGTCGAATTGGTTCGGAAATTCTTCAGTGGGCAGCGATTCAATTTGTTAAATGAAGCATTATGTCAGCTGCAGTTTCTTACAATTTCCTTATAAACAGACAAACTAGGTGGCTTATAAGAGTAGTAGAAAGTTTCTCGCCGCTTATTATCGCGATTGATATGAGAACTGAATATAATAATATTAATAAATCGTTTATTTTTATAGAAAGTCATGTCATTATTAAACAGGCATGCAAATGTCATATTAATTATCATAATGTCGTAAATAATAGTTAAGTTATTTATAAATAGTTATATGACAATGGGGAACTCCCTAGTGCCAGCTCCTTCCACAGGCAGAATACGAAATACCACCTATCAACTCGAAAACTGATTTTTTTGAAGGCAGTGTTTGGCGCTCACCACCACTATGAGCTACCTGTGCCAACTGAAATATTTACGAACCAATTCGACTTAGGGTCCTTCAAGAGGGTACCAATTCTTAAAAGGCTGATAATGAACTCGCGAGCCCTCTGGCATTGAGTGTCCATGGGAAGCGGTAGCATTTTACAGTTGAGTGTCCTGCCCGTTTGGCCCCCGTTCTATAAAAAAACACATGTGTGTATGTGTTTATAGTTTATGGGATGTTCTATATTTTTATAAATCCATACAACCCATTTTTATCTTTGTAAATTGATATATTTCTTCACAAACAACAGTAATTAATTTATATTCTTATAGAAACGCTCAAAGGAAAAATACATGCTCACTCATCTTAAAAGTCTGTTGTGAGTGACGTCTGTTTTCTTCTTTTCTAAGTGTCCTGTATTTATGTTGCCACATACATCAAAATCGTATAGAAAATACTACACCATACAGTTTGTACATTTTTAGTGCGTATCTACGATACGCTACAAGTTCTTCTCTTCCGTTCTACGCCCTTGATTTGAGAACTGGCAGTAAATGTAAAATTAGAATTATTTAATGAATATCTCTTTTTTTTTGACGTTCATAAGTGTACTTTATGTTACCTATTTGAATAAATGATTTTTGTTGTTGTAGTACACTTATGTACACCCGTTAATAGCTATACTTTATCATATATATAACATTTTATATTTCGCCTTATTCTACGTTTGTAGAAAAAATATCACTCTATAGAAAAAAATTGGTTGCCTGTAAAGTCGGTATACGGGCGAAAGTTTTACGTGACAACGACTTGGAGTGGTAAAATAATTTTAATGTGAATATTCATTCGTATAGTAGGAAGAAGGATGAAATAATAGTAACAATTTAAAACATTATGTCTGTCTCTTTCGCTCTTAGGCGGGCTAACCATACCCCGAGTGGAAGGGACGCGTGCCTCTCACTCGCTCTCATTGTGAGCGCATAACGTGAGCGGAGCGTAACGCAGTTTCTTGAAGTGTCACCCGGCAAACCAATTTATAAGACGTTGTCACGTCAAAAAGGTGTCTAATACATTGAAAGTTTAATTATAACGCATTATCTATTTTTGTAAAATTTAGTAAAGAAATTTACAATTTTTTATTTTAAAATGTGACTATGCTAACTCTGTATCGGTTTGCTGTGACGGTGTGCGCGCGCATCGTAAAAATTTACTCTCATCATTTTTCCCTACCGCGCCAAAAGGTATAACTTCAAAAATTGTTGTCAAAACCTTAGATTAAATACTCTAACTAGCTATATATGTATGTTGTTTGGTTGATATTTAGTGTAAAATGCTGTGTACAGATGTAATTGGGTTTCAGATTTTCAAATGTTGTTTAGTGTGTAATAAATATACGTATCTAATCAATCTGTTTTCTGTTTATGTACGCTAAATGTAAAAATAAAAATAAAGGCCTAATCAATCTGTTTTCTATTTCTGTACGCTAAATGTAAAAATAAAAATAAAGGCCATGCATTTTAAAATTAGACTAAATTTATTTTAAATGTTAATTAGACATACAGTAAAAACCTAACATTAAAATTTGCGGTAAAGTAAACAATGGCAGGCTTGAGAATGTATGAGGAAATGTATAGTTGGCGATTTCACGTCACGTGTACTGGGTTCAACGAGCCACTTCACTGAACTGTGAGAAACTGTTTCGCTATACATTTTTTGTATGTTGCTTTTAGTGTGTTAACGAATATGACAAGGTTTTATTGACTGCAATTTAAATTTAGAATATCGTCTTTTTTATGAAAAGATGATAACATTTAAATTGCTTTATGGAGCAATGTTGGTCTGGGCTTAGCGTGCGAATCTCAACTCCGAGGTCGTAGGTTCGATCCCCGGCTGTGCAACAATGGACTTGATTTCTATGTACGCATTTATCATTCGCTCGAACGGTGAAGGAAAACATCCAAACGGATTAGACCGACGTATCTGGGCACAGGAGGCTAGATCACCTATGTACTTGTTTTTTGGATTGACTTATCATGAAACTAACACAGAACGTCAGACCCAGACCTTATAGGTAACTGGTGACATATTAAAAAAAATACATGTGTGTGTGTTTGTAGAAAAAACGACACTTTCTATAGAAAAAGCTAGTTAGACTATAGCTAACTTCAGGTGTCGGTTTATTCTGACGATATGCGCGCGCGCAAAATGTACTTTTTTAATTTTTCCCTAACGCGCCAAAAGAAGTATAACTTTAAAAACGTGGTTGTTAAGGCCATACACATTAAAATTTAAATGGTCAAGTTGAATTATAGTGGGATAAAAGATTCTTCAAATGCATATCATAATAAATAAATCCTAAGTAATATTATCGCATACAGTTATCGGATTGAATAAACGGTATTTTTTGCTATACGACCTCGTATGAAAGCGACATTATTATTATATACAATAGAAGGACACGTAATATGTTACGTCAGAACATCGTCATATCGATTTCTATTAACATACTGTACATGTACTAGATACATATTAAGCTATCAAAGAAAGTACGTAGGAGTACGCGGTTTGACCAGCGATATTGTTCGAATTATAGATTATATCTTTTAGAAATCGATGATTGTACACAAACAGATGCTTTTAATTCGCAGTCGATCGTACTGAGGTCTCAGGAAATAAAATTTGCGTTATGAAGAATTTGAATAGTGTTAGATTTGTGTTTATATCACACTTTTATCGTTTTGTAGGATCTATTACTCAACATCTATGACATAGTTTTGTTTTATATATTATTGTACAGCCGCCCATAGACACTCAAGGTCTCGCGAGAGCGTTGCCGGTCTTATCAGAATTGGTATGCTCTTTGAAGCACCCTAAGTCGGATTGGTTCGGAAATGCTAGTGGGCAGCTGGTTCCACATGGTGGTGGTGCGCGGCAAAAACTGCCTTAACACTCAGTTGTCGGATGTCGAGGTGATACGCTTGGAATCGCGTATTCTGCCGGTATTAATCCGGACAATGTCTCTGAACCCTCTCCATTGTAAATGCGGCGAAAATGCAGAGTGACCCCACATCTCTATGCAACGCCGAAGGATCACGCCGCTCGGAGAGGGATTGTTAGTCGACGATTCGAAGCGCTCTTCATTGAATACGGTCAAGTGGAAGGAGATACATCTAATTCTTACAAAGTGATTTTAATTCTATTTGGAAATTTATAAAATAATAATAATGATTAAACTCTAAGATATTTGATCCTCGATACTCTTTTTTATTAGATTTTTTTATATTTCTAGTGTTACGTGACACATTATGCGTTTTTTGTTGACTATTATATATAACTGCGCGATTTTCAAGGCAGTTTTTGCCGCGCACCACCACTCTGTGGAACCAGGGGGTCTACTAGTGTCGACAGTTGGTACTGTTATTTTCATACAAATTTAGTTTCTGACTTTCTACATACACTACTGTTAAGCCGTCTTGACTAGAACCCCAGCTGCCCACTGAAGTATTTCCGAACCAATTCGACTTAGTGTCCTTCAAGAAAAGAGCGAACAAATTCTTAAGAGGCCGGCAACGCACTCGCGAGCCCTCTAGCATCGAGAGTGTCCATGGGCGGCGGTATCACTTAACATCAGGTGAGCCTCCTGCCCGTTTGCCCCCTATTATATAAAAAAAACTGTATCTCACATTGTGCGTTTATAATCTCTGATTTTATTTATACGACGCGCGTAATGCTAAGTGATAAGCCGTCCATCGGTATACACATTACTAGAAGTGTTGCAGGACTTAAACAGTTAATAATAATAATAAGCCTTTTAATTTCCCGTTTTACAATAGTTGGCAGTTGTTATATTACAGTAACCAAAGATATTGATTTTTGCTAGAAGTTAGCTTAGATTGCTTATATATATTTATTTATGAATTAACAGGAACCCCGGATTGGGTAAAGGCCTCCTCAGGCATGCCCATTTTACTCGGCCTTGTGCTATGGAGTGCCAGTTTGTGCCAGCTGACCTTTTCAGATCATCTTCCCAACGGTCTAAGGGTCTCCCCATCCGCCTCTTGCCTAGTGGTCCTTTTCATTGGGTAACTCATTTGGTCCACTATCTGCTAGACATTCTCGCTACATTGCTAGCCTAATTTCATTTCAGTTTTTGAGCAAAAGTTAAAGTGTTTGTAACTTTAGTGACGTCTCTTATCTTTGTCTCATCTTCTTTATGTTTAACATGCTTCGCTCTAAAACTTAAACAATTATAGCTACATTAATGTGCAATTTTACGTCATATCTATATATATATAAATCTCCTGTCACGGTATTTGTCCGCGATGGACTCCTAAATTTCTTAACCGATTTTAAATTAAATTGGTACACTGTGAGCAGTCTGGTCCAACTTAAGAGATAGGATAGCTTAGATCTTTCCTTATAGTCGCAATTTTATTTTATTGCAAATTATTTGTTTATTATTTAATACAATTCTAACAGATGGCACTGTGTTAAAAGTACCAACGTTTCAAATAAGCTCTCCTACCATTTCCCTTGAATAGTTTACTACTATGTAAAATAACTAAAACTTTAGCCACAGCAACGCTTGGCCGAGTCTGCTAGTACAATTATAAAGTATCTTTTCAAAAGCTATTAGCCTCATCCTGCTTATAATTTATTTGCTAAATGCTAATCGCTATGAAACATTAAATTGCTTCTAAAGCCGGAGCTAGTTATAACTGTACAAACTGTTTACACCTCTGTTACTAGTACAAGTTACTGTAATGTTTATGCGTTTCAAGTACATGTTCTGTGTTTTAAGTCGTTTTAAAAACATGGTCGGAAAATTGAATTGTTGCGTTGGCGGTCCTTAATCGTCCCCTACTAGGATTTGTCGATGTCTTTATTGCTTTGTTTTACATAGCAAAGCTTTATAAAGGCAAAAGGATTACTAATGTATATATATGTGTCGGAGAAATATCGTCAGTTCATCGATATCGATTTCGTCATGTAGCCAAATTTGTGGTGGTAGTAGGTTATACCGACGTATATATAAACAGTTAAATAATTATAAATAAAAATAATATATAATTTTTAAAAGATGTTATCTCAATGATTTACTAAATCGATAATAATCTCGGTCAATTGACTCGATCATAACATTTACTGATAATATACATACAGAGAATAACCCATCAGGGCATGCTCAATCTGAGCATTGAGCATTGAGCATGCCCTGATGGGTTATTCTCTGACATAACTAAATGTACGACTTTGTAATTTTTTATAAAATAAAAATGAAATACGTTCTTTTGCAACATAATATCATCAAGGTATCACTTATTCCACGTCATTAATTTCGAAACTGTAGGGATCCCTAATCATCGGCAAAGAAGACAGAGGGTGTAGGCCGAGAGAAAAAGCAAACGTAAAAAAGTCTCGGTACTCTTTTATCAATATATAATTAATAAATACTTAATTGTTTTTATTGATATGTAATATAAAGTATGTCATAATTTTCTTAATCTACAAAGATATAATAAAAATAATTAAAAATAAATGAAAACAAATTCGAAAAATTTGGTCTCTGTGGCAGTGTACCGTGTGCAAAAAAAAATGAATAAAACATTGTCGCTGCTGAAATACTGCATACCTGTCATTTAACATTATCCTCCATGACAAGAACTTTAAAATTCATTGATTTTTTCCCACACTTTGTGGTTAATTATTATTAAAACAGTTCTATTCAGGGACTTCAGTGGGGTTTGGTTTAAACGTGTAACCAAGATTGTTATCTCCCCCAAGACAAACACAAAAGTTATAAAATATTCGTTTAATTTCTTTCAAAGTAAGTCGGTTATTTAAGGGTTGTAGTATTTCATTAATTTCCATTTTGTTGTAGTTAAAGTAGCCAACTTATTAATTATTTCGATAAAGATTGGGTTATGAGATTTATATAAAAGTTATTTACCTACTAGTTGGAAGAAACTTGGATATTAAAAAGAGTGGCGGAGAGTTTATTGCCAGTTCTTCTCTTCCATTCTACGCCCTTGATTTGGGAACTGGCAGTAAATGTAATATTAGAAGCATTTTATGTATATTTCTTTTTTTGAAGATTATAAGTGTACATTATGTTACCAACATGATTAAATGATTTTGAATTTGAATAAAAAAATGATAAAAAAAGAATTAAAACAAATTTAAAGTTTAATTAACTTATTCGTCACCGGTACTATCTACCATGTGCCAACTTCTTTTATGGCGCCTGCGCACCTAAACCTTACGGCAGCTTTACGGCGGCTTAATATGAAGGAACAAACAAAGCCATTATTAGTAAAAGATACCGAGAATTAGATAGTTTTTTAAATATTTTTTGATCACATTAAATATATCGATTTGCTGGTAATTTATGTTGTAATCTGTAGGTATGCGATACATAACCGAGTTTCGTAAATAGTTGGTCTTAGAACGAGGTATTTCGAACACTAAAAACATAAATAAAGTTAGTTTAACTATACCTACGCTTACTTTACGAAAGTAAACGATTCTCGTTTTCGTTTAGTTTTATCATTTAACCTACGGGAGGAGGTTTAAAATTAAATTAAAGAGGTTTAAAGGTAAATTATTTATAATTGGACAACAAATAACATTTTTGATATGCTTACACAGATGGCGTACCAGCGGTGATGGCACGAGGAGTTTATGTAGTCCTATACGCGGTGCTGCTGGCCGGCGCCGCGTGTTATACTATCGACTGCAACCATGAATATACAGACTGCGATACAGAACTTAGTAAGTATTAAGTTGTATTAAGGCATTGGATTGTCTAGTGCAAGTCTCACACATTCGGACATTTATATAATATGAAAGTATAGCCTATGTTCAATGATACAGCATTCTGAAGCTTAAAAGTCACAGTTACTTGACTCTCATTAGGTCCGTTGTGCATAAGGTCCTGGCTAACTAAGCCAGCCTAGCTCCTCCCAGAAGCACAGTCTCTTAGGACCTCGCAGGCAACACGGAGCGCGCACTGCTCAGAGGATTTCTGTACGTTGCCCTTTCTATTGGGTGGGTTTCCGGCCTTTGAGGGAGGAGTACACTCTAACTTTGAATAGTTGAAGGTTATATCTCTCAGGGATGACATAGGAGTCTATTCCACAGTTCGCTAATTCGCAAAAGAAAGTACCTTATGATACGTACTGTGGAAGACTTCCAACCATCTGATGATATTTAGCGAGAAACGTTTATACGTGAACTCCTACCTACCTATATTGTTTTCATATATGAATAGCACACATTATATTAATATTTCATGATACGTGGGATAAATGTTAGCAATGTAAACGGCCTATAATGGTTACATAAGACGAGAAAAACGATATAAATTTATCGCAGATGTCAAGGTAATTACAGTCGCTATAAAAAGATGCCTTTATTATATGTTTTTAATCGATAAATGCTTACTTACGAACAAATTGATAAAAGTACCAATAATTTAGTATTTCAATACTTATATAGTGTCAAGAGTCTTTCACTAATTTCAGTAGAATTCTCTCGACACAGTCTATGAATTCGAACTTGGTAAATAGAATTGAGTTATATCCTCCAAATTTAAGTACAGCTTAAGCAACTATTTAGTGGGTATTATCAACGGCTAGGCATCAAAGACTATGTGCACATGCTCTTACGCTGCACTGAAGGGAATCGTAAGGAACCTGGTGTTGCCTTAAACCCAAACAGTTCTTGCGTCAGGCACATAACCTACATACATTGCCTATTAGGTAGCCAATGTTTTGATGCTTCATATTCAGTACCATGAAGAGACAGTCTCGACTATAAGAATTATATAAAACTGTATTTAACACATAATTTATTTAAACAAACATATTTTTCTTGCCATAATAAAAATCGGAATTTATGATCCTTCTTAATAAGATTTTTTTCGTGAATCTCACCTATAAATTCTTAATTCGAATCTAATAATAAAGACTGTAATAATGTATGTTTAACTTAAGAAAAACGAACATATATATACATATATAGAAAAAATATTAATAATGCCTAGAAAGTCATAAATAATTGGAACATCTTATGAACCTTCTTGTTAAGATTTTTTACTTTTTGTAATGTTTATCTGTCTCAATATTTTGATCGCCCATCTCAACAGGTATAATGATAGCGCGACAGGTTTTGAAGCAAGTGTTTATGTATGGAAACGTGATATAAATCGTGACTCACATCTAAACGCGGGTCGTTCTGTTATCCTTAGTATGTAAGCTTTATTGCTAACCTTTACCCAACTAATACGTTAATTTTATTTTCGTATTGTATACTTAATCAAATAGAAAGATCATAAGAAACACAGAAATAAGGAAAACGACAAAATTAAGAGACGGTTTAGAAAATTCTCAAAAACAAAAATGGAATTGGGCGGGTTATTTACACGCATGGACAAGGAAAAATGGACACTTAGGGGCCTGGTAAGAACCAACAAATAAAAGATCAAGAGGTAGGAAGGAAATGACAATGAAATAAAAAGACAAGGTGGTGAAAACTGGACGAACAAAGCAAAATACAGACAGATGTGGAGCAAAATAGAAGAGGCCTTTCGATTATTTTTTAATTAATTTATTACTTTAAATTGATAGACATTGAATTATGATTGGAATTTAAATTTAAAGATAAATAAAATAGTAATAGTTTATTTTTTAATGCATGCACATAGTATATCATATGATATACTTGTTTAAAATAATATTCATTATGGAAATAAAGAGGCTATAATAATAATCAGATATAAAAAAAAGTTTACAACCATTTGGTGGAAACACAAACTGGACAAAGTTAGCAGTACTTAACAAAAACCTCTGTTTCATTTACTTTTCATTAAAATAATTTTTAAATTCCCGTATAGTAAAAAAAGTGCGTGCGTACAAAGTACACATGTCAGACGTGAAACTTCTTGCTAAATTAATTATTACTAAGGTAAAATCCCCAAACATGATCATGTACCATCATATGTGTCAGTATATGATCACTCCACGTATTTGTATATCTATATTCACACTATGGTGATATAAATAAATAAATAATCTACGTTTACTTCAGATGACGTTATGCGACAGAATTGCTATCCAAAGTTCTAATATGTAAGTACTAAAAAGTACATCCAGCAATAGCTCGTATTTTTCTCACTCCTTCTTAATCGATCCCAATCGCTGCACGTCTTCGTGACGTTTCAGCCGTTAAAAATTTACCCTCTTGCGCCTAAAGAGTTTCACTTAAAAATACATCCATTTTAGCTTTAGGTCATATTAACAAAGTTTATTGGCCTTTTCACAATACGTGATGTGACACATTAACACTTACGACTTAGGAGCTTTCAAAAGAACAGGGTACCATTTTTTCATTTTAAAACATAGATAATGTGTAGGTAATATGTGTCAAGAAGTAAATAATTACTGTTGACGTAATCACCTAATAAGAAAATCAAAGACCCTTATTAATAAAAACAAACAATAAACAGCTTAAACCTTTAACACAATACATCAAACTTACAAGGGATGCAACGGGCGGCCTTATCGCTAATAAGCGATCTCATGCAGGCAACCCTAATAAGAAAAACAAATGATGAGTGCAAGAAGTGCATAACCAGAAGTTACATACAAAAATATTTATATACAGAACCTAAATCTAGAGTAAAACAAAAAATTGATTATCCGGCTAGTCTTATATGATGTGGCTTTCGACGAAATCTTTCATTTTGTTGCGCGTAAATGTAGCGGAACCGGCCGCGTAGTTATGACTTCACCGCTACTTTTTCGGGTATCAACACATTCCATAAACGGCGCTCGTTTTGTTTGATTGCTTACAAATGTAAGCAAGAATCACATTAAAGTTTATAATAACCTACTCATAACCAATACAGTATTTACAATTTCCTTAACCGACATAAGTTAATGTCCTATAACCCCTAGGTGGGGCACAGGGCGTCCACAGTGAGTCTCCATCGCGTTCGGTCCTACCAGTTCTCTTTGCCTCGTCTGCTACTGTACGGCGCCAGCTTTGCTTGGGACGGCCACGCTTTCGCTTTCCTTGCGGTTTCCAATCAAGCGCCTGCTTGGGAATATGATTGGGATCCCTTCGAAGCGTATGACCTATCCAATTAACCGACATAATAATAATAAATTAATAGAAAATTAAAAAGTAAAAATTTGGTCCCCGTGGCAGTGTACCTTTAACGTTGGCACCATTTCATCGCTGTATTACGATACTTAGTCGTTGAGCGAGGATAGCACGATCTCTGGGGTCACCGGTACTATCTACCAGGCGCCAACATAAATCTTTAAACGCCCGTGCACTTGACCCCACGGCCCAGAGTAGTGTTGGCCTAGTGGATGCAGCGTTCGACTTCATCCCTGAAGTTGTACGTTCCATTCTCGGTTGTCTACCAACGTACTCTCTTATTATGTGCGCATTTAACATTCGCTCAAACGGTAAAGGAAAACATCGTGATGAAACCGGCTTGCCTATTAGGTTGATAAATGAAACAGGTATAGAAGATAGGTTTTAGCGTTACCAATTTATTTTCACTCCTATCTTTTCATAGAAAGCGATTCATACTTTTTCAATAACAAAGAACTAGTCAGGCTATGAATACTGTTATAAAACACTTCTTTCTCTCTTTTTAAAGTTTTGAAATATTTTGAATTTGGAACACGTATATTATTTTGACACGTATATTACTTGACATCAGATGAGCCTCCTGTTAAATAAAATGATGGTTAAATTTGAGAAATGTTGCACTTCCCACACATACACAATAAATACGTTAATAAATACGTAAAGTTAACTAGTGATGTAAGTTCTTTGGACCGTGACTGTAGCGGTATTTTGACCGGATCGGTGTATTATAGAATATTAAGCGGTATTAGAGAATAGCTCGCGTTGGAAATTAAACGTATACCAAATCTGTCTATCAAACTTCCTATTAACAAAATTGTTTCTTTTTTTGCCTTTATAACGTGGGAGATTATTTACGAAGATCATAAGTTTTGACGACATTTTTTTATAGAACAGGGGGCAAAAAAACATGTGTTACTTTATTGGCGTAACAATATAAAATCTTTTCAAAAATTTTAGCCTTTCGCTTTATTCTTATTATTAAAAAACTACCCTGACAATAGAAAAAACTAAAATGTTTACTATAGCTACACAACTTCAGGGTGTCGGTGTTTTGTGACGCCGTAAGCGCGCATCGTTTTCCTCTCATCATTTTTATCAACGCCAAAAGAAGTATAACTTCCAACGCGTGTAAATAAGTACACACAAACTGGCAGGATGCTCATCCGATGTTTAGTGATACCGCCGCCCATAGACACATTGCCAGAAGGCTCGCAAGTCAGTTGCCGGCCTATATATTTTGTTCCGAAATAATGGGCATTCATCCTCTTTGTATTGGCTTGTGACTTAAATATTTATTTATAATATCCAGCCTATTCCCGAAAGGGTAGGCCTGACATACGACTCTCGCTCCATCCACCTTCAAATCATTTACAATGCATGCTCGTAGCCATAAAACAGCAAAGTACCCCTACTTTTGCCCTTAACTTGCCTTAACTTGCCCCTAGTGGTAGCTTTTCATATTTATTAAATTAAATTGTAAACATTTTTATGAAACATATTCGTAAGAATCTTTCTACATGTGCGCGTGTGCAATAGTTGCTCATTTGACTCGTTCGGTTGTTTACGAATTGACTCGAACATCTCCCCGTAGTGGGATGGTCGAGTCGGACTAGGGAATAGATTATAAATGAGGTTGTAAAACATGCGCGCGGGCAGTTCCTTGGTATAAGTCTGAAGTTATATAGTTTACGTAAAAGTCAGTGAACTGAATCATAGTGAATCAAGTCATTATTGGAGTGTTTAATTTGAAACCCTAATATCTAGAAAGACTAGCTCTTACATTAGTATCTTCGGATTTGGTCCAGGTATGTTCGGCACGGTCGTCTATACCCGATTTTGCTGTCGTCTAAACCCCATCCACAGCTGTCTTATATATCCTACTTGTTAACCGCTTTTCTTTCGTTCTATATGACCATACCACCTTAGTATTCCCTTTAGTATCTTTGTATCTACCTCCTCGTGTAACCCCTTAAATTGTTATGAAATAATCTTCGGTACTTGGCCTCACACGACTTGATTTTTTTATAGAACAGGGCGCAGGCAAACTTATTAGATAGACATCTTAACCTATACACGTGTTGTAATAGCCATCTGTCAATATAAGCTATGCATCGGATCGGTGTATGTGGATAGACCTTTGTATGAAAATGACAGTTCAACTGTAGGATATTATCCTATCTTAAGATTTTAACTTACACCCGTTTTTAAAATAATAAAAAAGCTATTTGATATGCTTTATACATGTATATTTTAATATTATTTGTACGGTTTTATTTACTTTATTCGGTTTATATTGATTATCCAATATAAGTGTAAAGGGCGAAGAGATTGCATTCCGTCGCCAAAAATGGATTGTCTTCGTAGGGTTAGGTTATTGGGATGCAAATAGGAAATCTCTCGACCGTCACGGTCTGATCTTGTCAGAATCTTGAGATTGTGAAATAATTATTGAGTTCGGGCGTAAGTCAGATAGAATTAGCGATATGAGTGTATAATAAGACCCCACTCATAAAAACTAAAAAAATATAATTCAGCACATTTATACCGTTTTTAACAACATTGTATGCTATAAATCCATTTAGTATATAGGTATTGCGAGATCCGGAGTGATTTGAAGTACTTAGTGATTTACGGACACCATTTGAGACTCGTGCAGTCGTGTTTATATGACCTTGTCCCTCTTAAAGATGTGATCGACCGAGACAACGCGTAAGCGAAAGTTAACGACCGTGACAGTCTTTAGAAGCTCATATAAGCTTATATTAGCTTCTAACGACTGGTTTGAAAATTAGGGTATGATTTAAAAATGAGACTCCGTGCTACGCCCGATTAAAAATGTATTGAATTTTCTCATAATAGAGTCTGAGCTTAGTCTAAGCCAGAGTTCCTCAAACTTGAGGTAGACCGCTTGCCATGTTTTTCCGTGTTGGTTAGACCCCCTACTTACCTGATATTGATTCCCTGTAAATTTCTAACTGTAGTGAAGTTTAGTGTTAATGTTAATTTATACATTTATTAATTGAATTTAAATTAAAACTACTCAAAATAAAATTTTGTATCTGTTTTAATAATTATATTTTTATAATAATATTTTTTTACTTCATAGGTACTTTATTAATAATGTATATGTTTTGATATTATAAGATAGTATGATGTTAGTAAATAGGTACTATCAGTGTATGTGTTGAGATCCACTATCGTGGACCCCCAGTTTCATTTCATGGCCCCCAAATTTTTTTTTCGCTGACGTAGACCCCTAGGGGTCGATATAGACCACTTTGGGAATCACTGGTCTAAGCTAACAAAAATGAAACCTAGCAGATGGTTTCAAATGTTCTTCAGTTAGCTTAATCGACAGTAATCTAATCAATAGTAATCCAACCGCAGTTTTAAAAGTCTTTGCATAGAATATTGTTTTTAGTCAGTCGGTTATAGTCTTGAAGGTTAATCAAACCTAAATGTTAATTTTTTTAAATATTTTAATTCGCGCAAGACGAGATTAAGAAAGGATGTCAGTAAATGTCAGTCACGATGCATTGAGTTACGAACAAAACATTGCATATTAGAAATAGAAAAAAACTATTTTTAAAATTAATTATTAATATTCTATTTATATGACTTGCAGGAACGGGCTTCGAGCCACATATTTCTAATATTTTTGTAGTGAAACTTCTGTAGGCGCATGAGGGTAATATTTAAAATAAAAATATATATATAAAAATGAATCCATATTTCCCTTGGTCACAGCATCACTCGAGAACGGCTGGACCAATTTCGCTTATTCTTTTTTTGTTGTGTATATCACTGTCGGGAGAAGGTTCTTATGACAGAAAAAAGAAGCGGAAAGTTAGTAAAGGTAATTAAGTAATCTAGACTTCAATAGTAGAGTATAATAGTAATTCAAACTTTATGATGTAACCTTATTTCGATTGACATAACATTGACAGAATGCGTGCTACAAATATCATCAAAGAGGATGTAAGATAAATTAAAATCGCTTAAAACAAATGATTTGATCGGAGTTTATGATATTGTTTATGATAGAGGAGTGTATTGATAAAATACATATTACATTTATCATTTAATACATTATCACTATTAGTTTTTAAAGTTCAATTTAATATCGAGTTTTGGTTAGTATGGATAGACTTAAATACACGTGACTAACATAGAACTTGCTTCACTTGGTTATAAAGAAGAATAAAGACAGGACAACGTCGGTCGGGTCCGCTAGTTAGATATAAAAACTAAATCACAATTTTTTTAGTAATAATTAAAATCAAAGGAGTTTCATTTCTAACGTGTGTTCTTTGTACACACACACTTTTTTAATATAATACATTCATGTTTCAGATAATGACTTTAAGAATGTTTATTTAAACAAATACAAAAATATAATCTCTTTATAATAAATATAAAATGATTTTTGTAAATCTGTGTATCCGCGTTTTTGGAAATGTCACGGCCTTCGTCGAGTTTGATCTAGTGTAATAAAAAAGACTCAATAATTGTAAAAACACAAAATCTGTGACTTCTAATAAACGCAAAATATTGTTTATTTTCATTAAATAATACACACATACGCACACTCGGCTGACTTCGAAACCTTAAATGGCCTCTGAAAGTTGAAAGAAAGCTTTTATATTAAATAACTTTAAAACGAAAAGTTATTGGAAATTGATTGAAGCTTCGGATGTGCAATATGGCTTCCTATCCTTATTGAAGTGGAAAACGTTTTCCGTTAAACAATTTCAAGTTCAGCGACTCAATAATTGCCCGTTTCAATGAAAGGTTTCATTTGTTTAGTCAAAACTAATAAAAGTCGGAAAATTAGTTATTCCTTTAAAATAACAAGTGTATCATAATTATAGGGTTTTATTATCTACATACCATTTACTTTATTACTTATTTATAAATATTATATTATTAGTTATTATTTATTTATGTTTTGCGGTCATCATCCAATTTCGGCCAGCTACACATTCAATCTCGTCGGTCCATCACTCTGTTGGTCTGCCCTTGTTTCTTTTGACCATCTGTATAACCTGCTGTTTAGTTAAATTCCAAGAATACTTCTTTCACACGCTGGCTCGTACGCATTTTGGCTATCGTTTTGTTTTGTAAAATCCCAGTTTGTGCCTCATATGTAAGGCATGGCAGCAAGCTCGAAGCCACCGCTTTTTCTTTCAGTTTAAGTGGGAGCTTACCAAAACTTACAATTACGTAATTAGACATATAAGAACTTATTACACACAATACGAACTCTAGCTTGGGAGAGATTATATTTCATTTATGCTATGTTAAGGAAAAAGCTATGAACGTCTAATTAAAGTCCGATCAAGTGTAAAAACTTCTATACTAAAGTGTTGAGGGTTCAAGTAGAGGAAAAATTAAATTATTATTTTTTTACTTAAAAATATTTAAATAAACGCTACAATGTTAGTAACATTTTCTAAAGGCATACTCGAATTTTTTTAAGAATGCTTAAGTTCCCTTACGCAACATACATATATTAGTCATTCATTCGTCACGGTTTTCACTGTTTCGAAATAATATATCAAATAAACAGGATCTGGGGGTGTGCGCCAAGGATTATTACTTACGTCATCTTTGCGCGTGGACTCAGAAGAGGACCTACAGAAGTACTGATTTTAGCCTTAATATATTATGTATTAATTTTATTTACGTGTTACTGTATCTTACATCATTTAAATTGCTCTTTTATGTCCTATTCAATATCAGTTATTTGTTTGTACCAGTGTGTAAACTGGGAAGAATAAGGAAGCCACATATAATACAAATCTATATTTATATAAACCACTACACATATATTATACAAACTTACACAACACTTACACATGTAATGACTATCTATAAGCAGTCAACTATACTTATTATGATTGCTAGAAGTATCGCAACATACTATACCCCAAGTAACAATAAAATTAACTTATATTCTCGACCTATTTGTGTGCACTCCCCGTCCCAAGTGAATGATAGTGTATAGATATATAAACGATTGTAACCATCTTTATAACGACCTAGATTCCTACAAAAATATTCAATTTTCAATCTGTGATCCCGAGGAATGTCAAAATGTGATCAGAAGTTCATGCAAATCTTTATCAATCCTATCACAGAATATAAGAAGTATAACCTGTAATATTGATAGTTTTATAACTCTAATTGTGCGAACTAATATGTCCTGGGATTTTCTTATTTTAACCGAATGCTGGCTTCCGTCTACAAAATTTATACCAAATATACAAGGATACAACTATGCTGCCACTAAAAATAATTTAACTCAAAATGAAGGGGTTATTGTCTATTACAAAAAAGATTATAGTCCACTCATCGAGGAACCCCAGGAATTTCACGACGCTAATTGTTTAATAATTAAAATTGATCCCTCTACTGTTATAATTGCTATATACCGTCCACCAGGATATAAAGAACCATTAACTTTTATAAATTCTTTGAACTTACTTTTAAATAAATTAAAATCTCATAAAAATATAATTATTACAGGCGACATAAACGTTGACATAGCTCAAGGGACAAGTGACCAGCGCTCATGGGACTATCTGAATCTCCTTGCAGAGTTTAACATCCATCCCGGGTACAACGCTCCAACCCACAACCGCACGTGTTTGGACCACATTATGGTTAAGTCAAATAATGAAGCACACTGCCTTATACTTAAATCTACCATAACTGATCACAACAGTGTAGCCCTCCATTTAAAGATCCAAAAAGACTATTCCTTAACTCCTCGTCAATATAAAAGTATCGTAAACCTTGCTAGATTAGATCTAACAATCCAAGGACTTGATTTTTCACAATTGTATAATCAGACAAATGTGAATGAGGCAGCTAGATTATTTACAGACTTATTAACAAAGGCTATTATAGATAACTCCAAACAGATAGCTGTACCCAGACGTAAAATAATTATAAAACCCTGGGTGACACCTGGGCTCCTCAGATGTATGCGCAACAGGGATAACCTTCACAAAAAAACTAAAAAAAATCCAACTGACGCAATATTAGCAGTGACGTATAAAAGATATAGAAATTTCTGTAATTCGTTAGTAAAAAAAGTTAGGCGAGCGTATGAAAAGGATGAAATTACTAGACATAGTACAAACAGCAGGAAACTTTGGGAGACCATTAATAATATTACACAATATAAGAAACCTATATCATCTTCTATAGAACTTTTAAAAAACTGTAACCCACAAGAAAAAGTTAACAGTGTAAATTCATTCTTTGTAAATGTAGGGAAAAACATTGTTACCGGTCTAGGGATTGAAAATAGCTTTTCCTATAACACTTCTCCCGCCCCGTCAATAAATTCTCTTGTCCTCATGCCCACTGACAATGCAGAGGTTAAGAGTTTGGTGATGGGTCTGAGAGACAAATGTGCTGTTGGTAATGATTTGATACCTAGTCGACTTCTCAAACAGCACATTGAAGTTTTGGTCCCACCCATCACTTACATATGCAACCTCTCCATGGAAACAGGAGTGTTTCCAGACATTTACAAGAAATCCCGCATAACGCCTATCTACAAGGGTGGTGACAAAAGCCTTGTAGACAACTACAGGCCTATCTCCTTACTTCCCATCATGTCGAAAATCTTGGAACGTCTGATTAACAGGAGATTGGTTCATTTTCTCGACAAATATAATATAATCTCTGACTCCCAATATGGTTTTCGTTCGGGTAGGTCCACAGATGACGCAGTGCATAGCTTGACTGATTTTGTAGTTAGGAATATGGATAGGAGGGAAAAAGTTATCGGTATCTTCATGGACTTGAGCAAAGCGTTTGACACCGTTTCTATTGAAGTGTTACTGCACAGAATGGAGAGATTGGGCATTAGGGGCATAACTCACAAACTTTTCGCGAGTTACCTCTCTGGACGTACGCAAATTGTGAGGGTGGGGGATTGGTCTAGTACAGAGCTACCAGTGACCTTCGGTGTGCCGCAGGGCAGCGTCCTGGGACCCACACTGTTCCTTATTTATATAAATGATTTGTGTGGGATGGACCTTAGAAATGGAAAAATTGTAGCCTTTGCTGATGACGCAGCCTTGTTGTTCCATGGTCAGGATTGGTCTGTGGCCTTTCAACATGCTCAGATAGGTTTGAATTTGGTTTCTGATTGGCTATTTAGAAGTTCTCTGGCCCTTAACTCTGATAAGACCAAATTCATAACCTTCGAAATTACGAAGCGTAAAATCCCTTCTAATCTTGAACTTGTGTCACATGCTGGATCATGTTTAACCAAAGTGCAATGCGGATGTCCAAAACTTACCTCCACAAGTACCTTGAAATACTTAGGTGTCATGCTAGATAGCAACCTGAATTTTCAAGCTCATATTGATCTATTG
Organism: Pieris mannii; assembly: GCA_028984075.1. Lineage (NCBI taxonomy): Eukaryota > Metazoa > Arthropoda > Insecta > Lepidoptera > Pieridae > Pieris > Pieris mannii. The sequence goes on along the minus strand of CM054776.1, from coordinate 11,909,712 downwards.
ACCGGTAGAATTAGAAAATTGATTTATATATTCAAAATTTTGAGGCACATTGCTAATCACACTTTAATAAAAACCGTCTACTTATCACTATGTCAATCCATTCTGGGCTATTGTATATCTTCATGGGGTGGCTCCGCAAAAACACAACTTCTGAAGGTAGAAAGAGCTCAAAGAGCTATTCTCAAGGTAAGCGCTTTCCTTCCGTTCATGTATCCCACGGCAGAGACTTACAAACATTGGAAGGTTCTCACTGTTCGTCAAATCTTCATTCTTGCCACAATACTACGCAAACACTCACTTCTCAAATATGACCCACACCTCAATGATAATAAGCGTAGAAAAAATGCACTGTGCCATACAAAACCCTTTCGCACAAGCTTTGCTCAAAAATTTTTCTGTTTTTTGGGTGATTACTTGTATAACAAGGTCAACTTTTCTCTCTCCATATATCCCCTAACAAAAAATGAGTGCAAGAAGACGGTTACACTGTGGCTATTGGACTTTAACTATGAGGATACAGAGAAAATGCTTATCATAACTAAATAGTTGAGCATAAAGTTTGACACAAATTTTATTTAATAATTATTTGGAGTGTAGTTGTGCAGTATTTTTACGTCAATTATTCAGAACACACACATACACAGACACACACATACACAAATACACACATACACTAACACACACATACACAAACACACACACATACACATACACCATGTGGTTTCCTTATAATTAATATAATTGTCTATTCTTTACATAAAATCATTTTGTCGATCCGAAGTGGTGGAGGCCTGATGACCTGTAACACAGGTGCACAACCTTTAACAGGCATCAGTCTCACTTAAGCACTAGCAGTCTCTCCAAAGAAAAATGACAATTATTGTATATGTTTTTGTGAGAAATAAATAAATATATTATTATATATATATTATATTATATCTTTATTGACTCGACACTTGAATACGAATGAGACGGTATTTATGAATTAGCATTTTCATGTAACATGTATTTTAATTGCTTGAACCATCCGTAACAAGCTCATTATATAAAAGAGATCCTCAATTATAAATACGAGGAAGCGAAATATTAATTGTTTCTATTTCCACTTAGTTTCACTAAGCATCCATGAATATTTTTAGATCATTACGCGTTCTTAATAGTGATTTAAATACTAAATTTTAAAGGCAAGGTGCTTTTATAGCGTGGGTGAGTATCTAGATTATACGTTTCACAATAATTCCAAATAACTTACCTATTATTATGACATTATGTTAATGTTTGTATTATATGACATAATAACATTAATATAAAATTTGCATGCCTATTTATATGTGTCGGATTTTTATAATTAATGTATCTAATTGTACGACTATCATAGCAAATAAACGATTTCATTTCATTTATTTCATAAACAACTACTATTATATTGTTTAGTACATCTAAGTACGATAATTTATAAGTTTTTCTAGAACCTTCATACTTCGTACGTAAACTGTGAACTTGCATAATGTCGTATTAATTTATATAGAAAACTTGAGCAGTTTTTTTATTGGAAATGAAAGGGAAGTACGAATATTATGTAGTAAGCAAAACCAAATGTATGTAAAATTGATGGGTACTTATTATTTAAAACATTATCATAATAATAATAATAATAGCCTTTATTCAGATACATTTTACATTATATATTTTATATAAATTTAAACAAATTTCCATTTTAATCCAATTCTGGTGCATCTGTGTGCCCTTTTTTGGCAAAGGCCTCCTCCAAATCCCGCCATTCCTCTCTGCACTGCAAAAAAATTATCATACCGAACTATAAATACTCACTAATATCTGTCGAACGCTTATTGATAAGGATCGTAAACGATCATTTTACTACAGATGCTTAATTCAATTATTTTACTTTTTTTTAATTTCTTGCTTTTCTGTTTGTTTTTTTGTTAAGCCTTCTGTATTATTGCTTGCGCTTTTCGTGTCCATTTATAATCTCCCCTTCCATTTCAAAATTAGATAAAAAATAATCATGATTTCATAACAAATTGTTTATTGTTTTAATTCTCAAAGATTCAATCATAACGGTGTTATTGATTTAATGTAACGGATCCGAAGCAATCGACCAACTTATAAACTAGAACAGACAAATTTCATATAATCTTAAATTCCAAAAAATAAATACGAAATTTGATCTTCCTATCAAGTTAAGTCATAACATTTATTTCAAATAGGCCTGTTAAAAAGGCACGTTTGAAATTCAAAATAACATGTTAAATATATATAAAAAAATATAGGTGCCCGTACCAAAAGTGTCTATGGATAAGAATAGGCAAGATTTTTTATAATGTTCTAAATACATTGATTTGATATAAGTGAAAAACATGTACCTAAATCATAAAAGCACTGTAATAAAATAAAAATTAGGAAGCTGATTTAGGAAGTAAGCGATTAAGGTCTCATTGAAACCTATAAAATTCTTACTGGCACTATGTGTGAGAACTAAAAATTCTTTAAAACTGAATACCACTCAAGATACGTAACGGAAATTCCCTAAATAGCATTCTCCTGGAATCGGCTTCCAGAAATGAGTGCTCCCTTTGTGAACTTTATTTTTAAAACAGGTTAAATTCATGCATTCAAGCGTAGAAATTCAACTAAAATAAAAAGATGGATATAGACATAAATATATATATTTAGTAAATACATACTATTAAGTTTCTATGGAAGGGCTGGGAACCCTGACACAGGTATTTTAAAGGGTTCCCAAATCTTCCACATAATGAATTGTATAATGAATAAACACATTATTTATTTATGAATGGCATACTGAGAATGCTACTCGCTTTTAAAAGTTTGATAATTTCTCCAAATCCACAAAATTGTGTGTCAAATTTAAATTCAAAAACATTTATTCATAAAGGTAACCCACTGGCAGTAAATGCTTCTAATTTTACATTTACTGCCAGTTGCCAAATGAAGGGCGTAGTACGGAAGCGAAGAACTGGCAATAAACTCTCCGCCACTCTTTTTAATCCCCAAGTTCTTGTTTTACACAACGTTTGTAAGCAGCTGCCACTATTACACCATGTTCCACATGACATCTTAAGTAATTAATAATAATGATATTCAATTCAATCATAGATTTATTTGTCCTCTATCAGCAGGAGGTATGGTTTATCTACACAATAATACATTATATCATGCATATATAGTCCTTTTGACACCATTATATTTGTATTAATCCGAATGATACAATTGGCTGTTTGCATTGCGTTTTGTGTAAGCTATGCTTATCTAACCGTTGTCATGAAAAGTCAATCGTAAAACTTACTAAAAGAAAAAGTTTTTATTGTTCATGTTCTATTGTTATCTATTTCATAAGATTCAACCGAGAGTTAATAAAAAGAAAACACTTTTACATCTAAACTCGCTTTCATTGTAATATGAACACGATTTTGTAATGCTTTAGTCTTGCTAAATAATGTATGTAATAATACAAGTTTAGCTCCAACAAATCTAGCAAATGCATTCTCTTAAAGAGAAAGATGTTTCCATAACTAATTGTATAGTTTTAGCGTTTTTGAAAATAAAATTGTTATAATTACAGGTAAATTAATGAGCGAAGATGACGAAGGACAAGCGGGAACACAAGTAACAATAGAAGTAGTTCCATCCTCAACAACAACAACAACTACTAGCACCGTACCACCAACCCGATCAACAACAACGGAAAAAGTTAAAACAGAAACGGCCGTCACTACGGAAACTACTGCAGTAGAATCAATGATCAAACCGAAACCTAGACTTCTCAATTTAAGCGTAGATGAATTACAGAATTTCGCAAATGCACTGCACAATCAAACTAACCAGAAAGAACCAAAGAACGTTGACCTCAGTGATGTTAATATGGACGAAGAAGATGAGCTACCCAAGCTTTCTGAGCATAAACAAAAACATATATCAGATAAATTCTATTCAAATCTTCAAGTACCATTCAATCCCTTAATGGCAATAGACAAGTCTGAAGAGGAAACGTGCAAGGAGAATGAAATATCATACAAGGTTTGTATGCTGTTATAACTGCATAACTATGTTGCTGGGTATTCTAAACATCCTAAATATTCCGTTTATAAACAGGCAAACATGATAGCTGAATCATATCAAAAAATGGTAGTCGTCACGCATGGAAAGGTCTGCAACGCACCCACTAAAGTAGGTGCGTTGTAGACCTTTCCATGCGTAGGGAGGAGTAAACTTTAATAGTTTGAGGTCGTATCTCTCACCGGGCGTCCACAGTCCCTTGTGAAACGGAATGTGAAAGCCACCAATGTGATGCTGAATTTTGAGTTGATTCGGCTCGTACGGTTTTGAAACAATGCAGGAGGGATCACCCCAAATAATTCTTCAGAACTCTTGACTCTTACCATAGCATTGCTATTTCGTCATAAGTTTATATTGATAAATGAACTAAGTTGATCATGATATAGCTATTGTATATTATTAGGTATATGTTATATTGCATTAACGGTGCCGTTCAAGTATTACGTAATCAGATTTATTCCCCCCCCCACCCTCCTCTGGTCAGCAAAAGTAAGCAAAGTAAGCTCTTAAAAATCATAGTACAAAAACGTATCGTTTCATTGTAGGAATCCTCGAAAATGCATTTTGGTTTTAAGCATAGAATGTGTGGTTAATAAATGTAAAAAGTAAATATTTACTGTTGACGTAATCACCAAATAAGAAAATGAAAGACTTCCCTATGTTGCCTACATAATACTTAGTTGAAACGAACTGCTAGTAGAACCAGTTATAGCAAGAGAAAACTAAATAAATAATAAGTGTACTTAATTTATTAGTATAATATAAAAAACTAAATTCTAATCAATCCGTTGTTGTAGCCTCGTCACTAGTAAAAGCTTCCTGAAGACCACTCTCATCAGCCATAGATGACGTGTCAATATTTGGACACTTCTATAAACACATTAATTACTATAGTACATTTTGTTTTAAGCTCGGAGAGAAAATGGATAGAGGCTGCGACGAATCATGTGAATGTGCCCCGGGAGGTTTATTTGAATGTTCACCGAGATGCAAACATCCATACATACGACGAGGAAGACGTCTCAATGATCCCCTATGCTTTGAATCCCCGGTTGACGAATGCTGCTCTATAGTGGCGTGCGCGAATGGCGGTGAGTTTATCATAATGGCACGTTTGATGTTCTTTTTGCTATGGTGTACAAAAATAGTAATGGTGTGTTTTGTCAATAAAAACAAACAAGTATAATCTTGTTTATGCTTTCAAAAGCAAGTAGGTTATTTAATGTAGATATTAAAAATAATATATTAAACACACATTTTTATATATGAACTTCTTACACAACATTGAATAGTGACATATTGACATTAGCAAATTGATTAATTTTGTAAAACAAATTGAATATTTACAATACAGATTCAACTTTCGTCTTGAATAGCACATTATCAAAGAGTCCATGTGATAAGATCAGGCCCTCATGATAATGTACTTAATGAACTTTGGGATAAGTTTATTATTCTATCAATGATTATTTGCATGAAACATTATAATTAATATGAATTTGATAACATAATAATATAGGTATTTAAATAGTGTGATATTTAATCACTACAAATAATATGAAAATTTACTATAATTATGACTCATAATGTATAATAATGTAATATATTACATTATTACATTATATAATTATGACTCATAATGTATATAATGTAATAATAATACTGCTTATTAATCGTGTAAAATCATTTTTAAACAAATTTGCTCGCCATTATGTGTGGCAGAATATGCAAACTTTAGATTGCACCACCATAACATTTTAGTACCAAATTCTTGCAAATAAATTATTATTAATAATATTCTTCCTAACCCTGGATATAAGGTATATACTAAACTCAAAATATCTTTATTTATATAGGTAAACACTTATGAACGTCAAAAAATTAAATTAATTGTAAATTTACATTTACTACCAGTTCGCAAGTCAAGTAGAGCGGGCAAGAAGAATTGGCAAGAAACTAACAATTCTAACATAACTTATTCAAAAGCGCGGGAATAAACCTATCAACCTTGTTAATGAAAATTCCTAATTTAAATTAATTTGGAGAACGAATTCCAGCTAATCAACATTCATAATTTTCAGAAATAAAACCAACGACTACAGAAGTATGTCGGTACGGCAACGAGTCTTACCACGTTGGTGCGAAGTGGGATATTGGGTGCGAACAGATTTGCACTTGCGAAAGAAATTCTGTCGTCACCTGTAAACCCAGGTACGTCACAAAAACTTACAAACTACTTAGACTCTATGTGTATAAGTAAATATAATATAAGTAAACCATTTACACCTGTATCTTTGAATATATTTTAGTATGAACCCTTTGATAGCTTGACATGTTCTGTACTGAGCTGATCAATTCAAGAGCGTTGTTCAACAACTAACGATTTCCTATCATAAAGAGTATTTTTAGTCGGCAATTTTGAGGTGAACCTAAATTTAAATACTATTTCAATATTTTTTTAGACATAGACATATATTTTAGACATACAAATAAAAACACACACATATAACCACAGAAAATAACAGTAATCACAGAAAAAATAAAATGAGAGATATCAAAAACAAAAAATTCCTTTTCCCATTCGGTACGTTTTATATATATATATGCGGTGATTATATATAAATAATTTTTTTTCACGCGACAGTCTCTTTTCGTTTCGTCATTAAGAATGAATTGAATATTTAAATCTATAACAACAAAAAATGCGATGTATAGGAACCGGTCAGTTATAATACAATCATAACACCTAACAATCAGTAACATTCTTGGATTAAAAATATGGTGACCTAAATGCGTATGGTCGTGCTGGTGTGATGATGAGCAACCCTAGTATTTTCGAAAAACTTGGTTTACGCCAGTATGTTGCATAAATTCCCGTTAACAAAGACATTGTCTCCAACACTATCGACATCTTTCTATCCATATTCCATATATTCATATTCCAGCACAGGGGGTCATGGGGGTCATGAACCCCTGTGCTGGTTCCATTAATGAGGTGGACCTCGAATTAATTGAACATAATGACTTTATTTCAATATTTTGTCATCCATATTTTATTTAACTACATATCTTCAATATTTAATTAATTTAATATAATATAATAGCTTTGTATAATGACAAACTGATCTAATGATATTATGTATTTAATATTACATTTAAAAAATCGACATTGTCTTGTGATTAAATAAATAATGTGAATATATTTCGGAATTAGACTAAAATTCAATGCAACTGTACTGGCTGCTTTAATGAATTTGTATACATTTCGCAATATTCACAGATGTAACCGCATGCCACAATCGGATCGTTGCATCAATGTGCAAGACCCAAAGGACGCCTGTTGTGAAGTACAAATATGCGATGTTTCCCAAGACGTGCACGAGGAACCAATTGACAATAGCACTGTTACCTCCACTACTGCTGTAAGTAAAATACATTCATCGAACATTTACGGGGCCTTAATATCAAATTAATGTAATAAGAAAGACTTTTTATTGAAGTAATGCTTCTTATGGCGCATTAGGAAAAAAACTCTAGGCTACGTTAACCAAAAACTACTGCTTTTATTTGCCTTAAAACCAAAAGGTCGACTGCGTGCAGTCAAAGGTGGCTGATGACCTATTTAGTTTAACAACATCATGAAACAGAAATCTGAGGCTGATACCTAAAAAGCGCCTCAGATTTATTTATTTTTTAATTCTAACCACGCTACCAACAACATTTGACATGGAAAATAAGGATATGGAAAAAAAAACGTATCTGTACTTATGCACACGCATTAGAAATTAAGCTTCTTTGGCGTAACAAGATAAAAATCTTTTCAACAATTTTATTCTACGTGTGTAGAAAAAACGACACTTATAAGAAAAAGGTATTTCATACATTGAAAGTTTTATTATAACGCATTTTCAACGCAAAAATATATATTTTTTTAAAGTGTTGACAATGCTAAATTGAGTGTCGGGTTTTTGTGACGGTGCACATCGTAAAAATTAACTCTCGCAATTTTTCCTAACGCGCCAAAAGAACCTCAAAGTTCTATTAAATTTCATTTTGTTTAGAAACCTGTAATGGAAGCAAAAGCGACACGCCCCCTAGTTCTCCTCGAGCCAATTGGATCTATAAAGGTCCTCCAAAACAACAGTGTCCAAGTTAACCTAATCCATCCAAACGACTCAATGGATCCAATACATCTAGAACTTAGCAGCGATGGTGGCCTAACATACACTGACGTTGAATTGAGACATAAAAACCTCATTTTAAATTTAGAAGGAGGACGAGATTATATTCTTAAAACTAAGGAAACTGGGACAAAGTTCAATTTCACGATAACAGCGTCTGATGACAACGAAGTGCTTGAAGAAAGAACGGATAGCACCAAAGAGGGGTGTTATCACGATGGGCAGTTTTATGCAGTCGGTGAGATATTTTCAATAATGCTTACGGATTATTATCTGTGTAATATTCGAATTATTATATGTGTCGTTTACGACGATATCGTTTAGACAACATACCGGGTAAATTAATAAAAATCTGAATTTAAAGAAAACACTTTTTCCGGATTGAAACTATGTATTATTTAAACTTATAATTATTTAACATAATTTTAAATTTTTAATTACAGCGTGTGTGGTCACGATGACTGATAACAAAAGGAATGTCAAAAAGTATCGCAGCTGTAGAAAAAGTTACATTATCTGTATTTATTTCCCCGGAGTTGATATCGACTAAAAGATGAAGGGGTTTTTGCAGAAATTACTCACGGTGTCCTCCATTTAAATAAATAAGTTTAATAATACGTAGCTTCAATCCGGAAAAAAGTGTTTTCTTTAAATTTGTAAAAGCTATGTTAATAAAAGACAATATTACAAAACCTATGTATTAAGTACGTAATGACGTCATCGGTTGTTACGACTATCGTTTTTTACGACCAAATATGAGTCCATTTAATGTCGTTATAACAGATTTAAACTGTACACAGTGAACACAGCAACAAAATGTTACTGCGTCATAATTTAGTTATTTCAATTATTAGACTAAAGGTCCTCATCGTTATTATTCCAAAATCGTACCAAAACATTTCAGTAGAGTTATTATTTGATAATCTTCACTCACGGCCATGGGTTAATATTGCATAGTTAAAATTAAATATTTTTTTCTCTGACTTTAGTTCTTACTTATAAACTACATTCACAATATTATTATTTTTGTTTTATTTCGCTCCGATGTTTATAGGTTAAGGCCATATGTGCATATTTGTATGATAAATCAAATAATTTCGTTAAAGTTAAATCTCTTTAAACACTAGTGTAGTATCATATTTACAAAATGACCTCTTTTTCAATTTTCTCATAAACATTTTCAGGGAAAATTCATTTTATTCTTATTATTTTTTTAAAGACACTGCCCACAGAGTTCAAACCTTTTAAATTTGTTTCAATTATTTTTTTATTAATTCTCAACTATTTTTATAATTCGTATGGTTAAAAATAATGTAAATAAGTGGTTGCCTGGAAGAAATCGCTCAAAGTTTCTCTGCTTTTCATTTAATTATGTTCAATTTTTAAATTGTAATGTAACGAAGTGTTCATAAATAAATATATTTGATTGTAATGATTACTAATACATTTTCAGGGGAAGAAATCCACATAGGATGTACTGAGCTGTGTGAATGTACGGGGCCTGATACAAAGGAGTGTGCTCCCTTGGTCTGTCCTAACCATGTTGGGCTCGAATTAGTGTCCAAAGGCTGCGTCCGATGGGCGCCAAGTCCGCCCCCACAACCGCCCAATTGTTGCCCACGGACTGCCCGTTGTCTGAGCGACGGTACATGTCATTATAAAGGCGTTGCGTAAGTGGTGTTTTTAAACGTTTGCTAATTATATAACTGAGAATCTGTTGTCATAAGGTCTTGTTACGGGCTGCCTCCGCGAACGTTTCTCCTTAATGTGATTTTATTTAGCTTCCCTTTTAGTACATACCAACATATTATAACATTTTGCTATGCTACCCCAGAGACGGTATGGTTTTCCGGCAAAAAAATTTTTCTGTAATATTTTTCTCTACATAAACCTCAGAGTTCAAGTCATTTTAATTAAGAAATAAAAAAAGGGTTGATCGTAAAGGGCTGAAAATTACGAGTTGTATGTATTTTTGTATGCTGTATCTTAAAAAAATAGAACATAAAAAACTTGTTAATAATTTAAGGGCGGAACATTTAGGGGATGTAAAATAGATGTTGTCCGAATCGCAGACCTAACTATAATCGGTCGAGCCATTTCAGAGGAGCTTAATTATTAAATTTAATTTATTAGATAATACTTCATGAACATTCTGAAGCACAAAGATCGTTTAATTTTCTTTTTAAGAATCCCAAACTGGAGTGAGGTTCCCCTTCATTTGACGGGTTGCGAACAGCGCTGCTTCTGTGAGAACGGCGAGTTGGATTGTCAAGAAGCCTGCAACCCTCTTCCGCCCTTGCCACCTCAGAACCTGAGGTGCCCTCCGATGCACCGGCCGGCACCTGTTAATATCTCCGACGAAGACTGCTGTAAGGAGTGGGGCTGTGCTCCGCATGGTAAGTCTATAACATTTTCAATTTAATAATACTTAATCGATCCACGACTGAAATTGAAACAGCAGTCGATGAATTTGGGATTAAAGACATCAAAAATTACCATTGCAATATATAACCATTACCATTCGTAGTTTAAATATAGATATTGGGTTTTAAGCTATTGGTTAGCCAGAAAAAAATTATTAATATTGATAGTCAACTCATATCTTTATAAATTTGAAAATATCATTCTAATAAATATATCTATTTTTATGTAACGCAAAACAGTGCTAATATTGACGTACAAATTAAAATTCAGAAATGTAAATCTCGCTTTACATGGATATCTAATAACCATTTTATAGAATTCGTATTACTTGAGTTTAATTATTGTCTATTAAAATTGGCACTATTATCATTTCATGAAAATCATAAGCTTATCATACGCATATCATTATAACCATTGCATGCTAATCATTCACTCATTACAGCTGGAATGAACGCATCGACTCAAAAACATAAAACATATCCGAAAAATAACTATGTCACCCCATCAACATTGACAACACCCAGATTCGTTTTACCCACCCCATCACTTACCACAGAAGCAATGAACTTCAAGAGATTACATTCGGCAAATATAGATTTTTTTAAACACTTGCGTCCTATAAAAACCGGAATACCTAAGTATTTGAAGTCTTTAGTACCAGTCATGCTTAACAATACATATAAAGAGGCAGATGAGCATAAAAATGTAACAGCCTTTACAATGTATGATGTAGATTCTGATAAAAATTTTAATAACCAACCTGTAGTAGAACCAACTAAAAGTGGAGATCAAATGTCATATGTAAGCCCGCCAAAAAATGTTCACTCAGGGATCGTAGTTGCGACTCATGATCGCAAAAAAGAGAAATCTAATATCTGGGATACAAATGATATTAAACAAAGAATACCAGATCATTATGTAAACGATGTGAATATTCCAACGTCTAAAGAAAATGTTAAATATTTTACTCCAGCATATGCACCTAAAGATTTGATGATCCAGCATCAACAGTTTAGCCATTTAGATCCAAGTCAATATTTCAGAGATATTATGTTTGCTCCTTTAAAAAATAATGAATCTCATGTAGTTTTCAATCCTATTCCTAAAAACACAATTCCGATAGATATGAATCAAATCGACAACATAATACAAAATAACCAAGGGAAATATGTTACCGTTTTAAGAAATAAAGATCTGCAAATGTCAAAGACAAACTCGGTAGAAAAAACTGCATGGAAGCCAGACGTTCGTAAGCATTTGCTTCTCAAAGCCCCTAGTCCTTATGAAACGGTCCTCCTTAGAGCTCTTCCTAACACAAGACTACATTCAACAATCAATGAACAAATGAAAAGTCAAAAAAGTCCCTCAAAGTATTCCACCCTCGACCTCGAAAATATTTTAAGTCAGATGGAAGTTGAGACCGATGTGAACCGAAACCTTGGACGATCAGCTGAAAAGAATCGAGCGACCGCGGCAGGTCAGTGACCTCGCCTTGGTATCCAATTTCTACAATCTTTTTTTACGACACATATTTCTTTTCAGGCATTTTCAATCTTCCAACTATAAATACTCATAGAACACACCATCAACTGTCGCACATTCTCATTCTCATTTAACAACTATTTTGTGATGTATTTAGTTACACTTGAATGTAGTGGTATGTGTCCAAATCTGAGCGTTTTACAGGTCAACTGCCGCCAGGATTCCCAGGAAATCATCCAGCATTTCTCCCAACCCCGCCACCAGATGATATATTTTCAGACAACCAAAACGATATTCATAGACCTTCTAATCCGTTGGATCCTCCGTTGGCTGGTCTTCCACCTGGGTTACAAATACCAAGTTTTGGAGAGGAAAATAGAAAATTAACGGTTATTTCCTTACAATCAGACTCGCCGACAAGTATTAAAATGTTGTTTGGTTTGCCACCTGTGTTGGTTGGACTACGAGGAAGTGTGGACTTGAGATACACAGATACTGAGTAAGTATATATGTATATTAATCACATATTTACATATGACATATTACGTTTTAAACATGATAACTGTAGTATCAATTTGTTTTCGTTATCGTCAGTCTAAAGGCTAAATGACTTGAGACATTTCTATATATATGTATATAAAATTCTCGTGTCACAATGTTAGTTCCCATACTCCTCCGTAACGGTTCGACCGATTCTTATGAAATTCTTTATGCATATTCAGTAAATCTGAGAATCGGCTACTATCTATACTATCTAAAATATTTTTTTATGATACGTAGGTATCATACATAATTACTTTACTTTAATTACGAGAAAAATCACAGAAAAACCTAAAAAGTTTTTTGAAAAACCTAAAATTTCCGGTTTGATACGTTATTAAGTAAAATCGCATTTATTTTAAAAACTAATGTAAATTATACGAAATACTAGGATCATTTCAATATTTACTACTTTTATATATACATGTCGCTAAATCCTTTAAACTAATCCTCGGATTGTTTGTGCCTAAACGATGTGTACAAATCATAAAAATTTAATTTAATTTTTTTAGCGATGATGACGTTTCACATTGGTATTCTCAAGTATTTGCACCAGCTGATGAGATACTGACCACTCCACGGCTGGAGTTCCGTTTAGCTGGTCTCAAACCGGAGACAACATACAAAATACGTGGCAAACTACTCTTACATAATCTGCCAGTGGAACCTGAGAGTAAAATTTACACAATACGAACTCAAAGTGAATCGACGGTAAGTAAATCTCTTTAGCTACATTATTTTTGAGGAAGGTTTTTACGGGGAGAAAAGCAGGAAAAGGTACTTCTAGTACTTCCAAAAGTAGAAGACAAGAAAAGAGTGTCATCTCCTGAATAGAGACTGTAAGTAGTGTCATTGGACATTTTCTTACTTTAAAAATCCTTTAAATAAATGGTTACTTTACACTACTTATCAGTCTTAAGTTAGGATAGATCGTAATGTTCAAATCAAATACGGGGAGAAAACTACAAAAAGTACTCCTAGTACTTTCAAAAGTAGTAGACAAGAAAAGAGTGTCATCTCCTGAATAGAGACTGTAAGTAGTGTCATTGGACATTTTCTTACGTTAAAAATCCTTTAAATAAATGGTTACTTTACATTACTTATCAGTCTTAAGTTAGGATAGATCGTAATGTTCAATTGTGTGCAGAGACAATTTATACAAAAATAAGTACTTAGATTTTCATTCTTAAAAAACTAACAGTCTCTATGTAGCTGCAGTAAATGTTTCATATATTGGTATATAGATATTAATAAGGAAGGCTAAGTAAAAAAGTCATATCGTCCCTGTAGAATAAATTACAGGAAATGAAAAAAAATACTTTAGTCAATGTTCGTTAAAATATTATAGTGCATAGTTTTGGACGGTAAAAAGGACGTATTTATTATTAACATAATTAAGTCATTGGATTTTAGTTAAATGACATAAAAGTCTACGAATAAGAATACACATTTTTTGACATACGAGGCATCATTCTACAGTGATGATATTAGAGTTCGCGAGGGCAAATAGCAAAAATTATAATACTGTGTATAGTGCGTTGTAACGCTGCATTGATTACTTAAAGGGCAGTTTATACACATATACAAGATAATGCGTAATAATGTTCATGGGTTTGATTTGAAATGAAGAAAATATAAGTAAGACATATAAATCCAATGTTTATATAGGACGAGATTTGTTCATTACTATACTATATTATAGATTTAATAAATTTTCACTCCTTACACAAATAAATTAAAAACATAAAAATTGTAAATCTAAAGGCTAAATGTAAACCGGCCTCCTTATAAGCGATCTCTTTAAGGTTTCATTAAAACTAAACATTAAAAAAAAACGTTGTATGGCTTAGCTTAAAATTCTTTTTATAGGATGTTGTGGAACCAGAGGAGAAACGAAGAGAAATCGACTGTAAATTGTCAGTGGTGGAGGTGAATGACACTACAGCGCAAGTAACTTGGCGACACTTCTCGGAGGATGAGCTGCAATTCATTGATGGAGTTCAAGTTCGGTAAGACAGCATGTTTGTATTTTAATGACAAGTAGTTTTACACGGCGTCTTACGTGAGCACGGCCGTGGTAAAAACTGAACTGAACTTTGTTATCAACGCTTCAGAATTCTCCAGACGCTACATGGGACACAAATGAATAGGTTTTATAATAGGCGGCAAACATCTTGAACAAGTGTACTTGCCTGCGCAAAAGTGATCTTTAGGTATAGCTGGGAGTGGGGGGAGGGTTAGATTTCGACGGGAGAGTGATGTGTCGATCGCGTGATTAGTAAATCAATTGATGTTTGTCCCGCGCTGCGATGCGCCAACTTTTCCCCACTCCCTCATTAAATGCTTAAGAAGTTTGCCGGTATCTGTACCATAGGGTACTAATTGGAAAACGAACATCCGTGGACCTTCAGCATATAGACCACAGTCACTTCTACATATACACAAATCGTGTTAACGATCAGAACATATTCAGAAATTAAGGAAACTGTATCCTGCAAAGAAATTCCTATACATATCATTTTGTTTTTTCCAGGTATCGACCAGTAGGAACTCCTATATACAGCATGACTGAGCTGCTACACCACAGTCGATTAGCAGCATACCTTCAGGACCTGAGACCGGAGACCAGATACGAAGCTTCCCTGGTTCTCATTCCTCCCACAAGAGCTGTCACAGAATTAGTTGACTCAGGGCATGTTGAGTTCACTACTGCTCCATACATTGGTAAGTGCATTAAATATTAGACGCAAGCATTAAAAATATGTGTTTAAGGATTCCAGTAATTAATAATTTAATTAATTTTGAAATGGTTTGGATAAGCGCCATCTAACCGTGTTTATTGAAACTATTACGAGAAAGATGTACCACACAAACGAACGGTCCAATAATGCTTCATGTATTTACAATTATAAATGTTTCAGATCCATACAACTGGTCCGTGATAGTCGAGGCTCGTGCCGTCGGCTCAGAGGCTGCTGAAGTTACGTGGCATGGAGTGCCGTCTCCTGCAGAGCGTTGGGTGCGGGTGTACCGAGCAGCTCACGCCTGCGGTACGAGCAGAAAGGAACACGACGACTTCAGACTCGCCACGAGAGACTTACCGCCAGCGATCACTTTGATGGGATTGCAACCGAATTCTAAGTATGTTTTAGTGTTCTGCAAGTCTAATCAGCTATCCCCTTTTCGATCCCTACATATTTAAAAAAATCTTTTAGGCTTGTCACTTTTAACAAATTGACTATAGGTAAAGAATTTCTTCTAACCCTTAAAAATAAGACAAAAATCAGATATAGCACACATTGTTAGATATTGGATTATTGTTATGGATGGATTTTTGTTATATGGCGAAGATATTATAACCACCATTTTAAATTTATTTAATGTTTCGTTACGATTACAAAAATAATTTAAAAAGGTAAACATAAGTGCATCCAATAGCAAGGCACCAAGGTTGCCTACCTACCTACCTGCGTACACGTGCACATACGCACGAAACCAGTTTTCTAGTAGTTATGTCCGAGTAACGATAAAAAGATGTTGATTAAAATAAATAAGATGTATATGCTACACGTACTTAAGAACGAGTCTTGTCCGATAAAATTTATCTAAGTAGCCAGTGGATCATCTTTATCGACTATGTTAGAAATTATATATCTAAAATCGCATATAATAAGCCTAAATATTATTGGCACCTTAGCAACATTACACCCGTAAGCTGGTACATTTAATAATAATCGCCTTTTATTTCAAATACTTTAAAACTAAAAATCTAGAAAATTAAATATCTGTTAGCCCTTTTTAGGCAAAGGCCTGCTCCAAATCCGGCCATTCCTGTCTGCACTTTGCCACTATCTGCCATTGACCTTATACTGTTTCCTTAATTTTGTCTATACATCTTCTAAAGTATCTCCTCCTTTGGGTTGAACCTTGAAACTTTACTTTCTTGCTAATATAAATTAATATTTTTCAGGTGTCGTGTATGGCTTGAACTATTTTTAACAAATGGAAAAGTTAAAACCAGCAATGTCCTGGAAATCAACACAAAATCATTAGATTCACCTGAACCAGTCGACAGTAAGTATTTTTTGCAATACATACAGCTACTAAGAATGACGCAAAACTGTTTCTTTATCGTGTACAACTGTAGTAACGGTCTCAATTGCCTGTAATATTTTAAACTCAAATATCTTTAAATTTAAAAAAGTTCTACGTGTACAAATATTTGGATCAGTGAGAAAAACACGTGATTTCGATCGTTTTAAAAACGCATCGCAAGGTTCTGTTTCCAAAACCTGAATCTTAATCCCGTCAAAATACGTTGTTTTTTCATTCACGCCTTTTTCACGAAGCGGTAGGCAGAGACCACTGTACTCCACTTACGGTCCTCACAAACCTCGCTTCAACCGCTTATACGACATTCACCATGCATTCGTAGATATGACATTTAATTCATAAATTCAGTCAACATTAATAAAAAATTGAAGGCATTACATTTCCCAACAACAAATCCCAAGTACAGAGCGTAGATTGGGCGAGAAGAACAGGCAAGAAGTTCCCCACTTCTCTTTTCAATTGCCACCTGTATATAAACGTACCTTAAACTCCAGATGAAATAGAAGCATCATCTATAGCGGGGAGCCGGAATGCTCCGCGCGGCGATTACTATGGCGCGTTAGTGATAGTAGGAGTCATTGCAGCCCTTGGAGCTTTATCTTCTGTTCTTCTACTGCTTGTGGTCATACGCAGGCATCGACCGCACTCTGTGCCTATAACGCGTGAGTATATAAGTTTTTCTATATAATAGGAGGCAGACGGGTAGGAGAATGATCTGGTGTCAAATGCGTCCATGGACACTCAAATCGCCAGATGGCTTGCAAGTGCGTTGCCGACCTTTTATGAATTGACACGCTCTTTTTTATAAGGTTCCTTATTCATACGTAATCCTAGCCCATCTTTGAATGTAAAATTTTATGTTGGAGCACGATTTAATGCAGCGCCATCTAGTTTGCATAGAGAATTTATATCAGACACTGGTAAAAATTCTTGAAAATGTTTTACAAATAAAACAAACGTTACATTTAAAATTCTATTTTTTGTTTTTAATTTAATAGTTTTTAAAGTGATACTACCGCACATTTCCGGAAGGCTCGCAAATGCGATGTCGGCTTTTTGAAAATAGATACGCTCTTGTGTTAATGACGGTGATACCGATTTTGGGTTAAAATACAAAATGTTTGGAATCGCATTGACTAGATGTGTTTTCAGCTGTGCCAACAGCACCCCGCGAGTCTTCACTCCCTCCTTACGACAATCCTGCCTACAAACTCGAGTTGCAGCAGGAAACTATGGGTAAATAATAATTTTACCAGCAAACTTGCTGTTACTAGTAGTTTATAGAAATAATCTTAAAAAGCTTATATGGGGCCGTTAAAGTATTACGTAAGAAGATTTACTGCAATATATCCCCCCTCTCCGCAAAAGCTCGCAAAGCTCTCAAAAATATCCGCGTTAGTACACTTCGTTTGCAAGTATTATGTCCCACACATTATATGTGTAAAAAAGTAAAAAGTAATTACTGTTCACATAATCACTAAAGAAAACCAAGAAAGGGGGGGCTGAGTGCTAATGTAATACTTGTACGGCCTAAAAAATGTCAGAATCATAAGATTTATGCCCAAGAAATAACACTTTTAGGCGTAATTAAAAAAAATATTGATGCAATTGGTATTAGCCAAGTGTCAAAAGTAGGGCAAATCTTCAATTCTCTTTCAGCAATTTTCTCTTCAATTCTCGGGCAATTTCATTCCTTAATACAGATTAAATAAAACATTTTCTTTAGAACTACTAATAAATGTTATTAAAGCTTCATATTGGTGATATACTTCACCAACCAGTGACTTAATAGACCCTACGATAAATCTTTTACAATTTTGCAATTCCTTACATTTCTTTTGAGACCTCTTTTTAGTTTCGTTAACATGCAAGAGAGGCCACAGCAACTCTTCGAATCGAATCCTTTTTTGGGTACATAGTCCATCTATTGTGGAAAGATATAATTATTGTAATAACATACAATGGACAGTTTAACACATCTAAATTCTCAAACAAACTTGCCTGGATGGTGTATTTAAAAAATTGATATGCTATGTCAAACAATTTAAGCACCTTCCCAGAAGATATAGATGACAGCCGTCTGTTGCGTTCTGGGATGGCGATGACATTTTTTAAATAGAAGAGATTTTAGACCTATAAATTTTTAACTAATAATAAATATCTTATTTGTTCTTATTATTACTGCATTATTATAATAAATATGACATTTGCATGCCTATTTTTATATGGGTTATTGTGCGTTTTTTGAAACTAATCTGAAACCGAAACCTATACAAATGAACGATTTATTACTATTAAAGCTAATAATAAAATATATTTTCACAGACCTCTGACAGTTAAGTTCCCGTGAGCACAGCAATGGGCTCAACGGGTTTTCGGAAAGGGCCATTGATGTCGGCCCAAATGGCCGATCCTATAATGAAGTGGGACTATAAATATGTATGAACCAGACTAAAGAAACTTTATTCGTTGCTATGACAACCAGCTTGTCACTACATCTATAGCAATCGGATGATATTTGCAGCTGGTTAATGCCCGAACCCAATAATTAATTGGCCATCTCATCTCATCAGACCGTAACAGGCGATCGATCATCTATCTGCATCCCTTTAACCAATATACGAAGACAATCCATTTTCGGCGACGGATAGAATGAAAACTCTTCGCTCTTCGCGCATATTTGCTAATCAATATACACCAAATAAATTAAATAAACCGTACAAATAATATTAAAATATATGTGTTTATAGCATATCGAAAAGCTTTTTAATTATTTGAAAAAATGGTCTAAGTTATAGCTAAATCTTAAGATAGGATATTGGCCCAGTTGTACTGTCATTTTCATACAACGATCTATCCACATACACCAATCCAACCTACCATGGATAGCTTGTATCGACAAGTGGCTATTACACCTGTAATATTATTATAAAATGTGCTAATAACATCGATTAGTTATTGGCACACTTTATCAATATTTGAATTAATATGTCTATCTCAGAATGTCAAAAATGTATTGAGATTTATCGGAAGAAAGGTTATCGGGTTGGGGCGTAAGCAAAAACCAGTAACATCTGTGGTATACTCAGTCGGTTAAGTTGGTGATGCTCGGGTTATGTCCAAAGTTCCTTAATTAGGAAAAATTGTAAAGTTGATTTATTTGATTTCCATAGCAAAATCTGTGTAAGAGTTAATAAATATTTATGTTAGTAGATTCGATCTTTCACAATTTTTGTGATTTGGAAGTCGATGAAACGAAAAAGCAACATTAAAGAGAAAACTCATATGATTTTTCGTTGGTGTTTTTACACTGTATAATGCTATCTCATTTCCTCCCTCGTCAAATCTAATAAAATTATGTGTCCGTCTCTTTTACAGTCGCTTTTTCATTTCGATCGAATTTCAAAGTTTTTTTTTGAATCAAAATTAAAGAAAAATATTAAACTTAAAATTAATGTAAATAATCTACATTTAGATAGTGAAATAGTCTAATTCACATATATAATAATGATAAAAATGTTTTTTTAATCAATATAGTTTTTTATCAAAATTAATAATTGATATTAAACTTAAAATTTAAAATTACATTCGTCTCATTAACTTGAAACCAAAAAAAATATTTTTGTTTTTTTTTTTTTTCAAGCTTTAATTAATCTGGTACCTACTGAATTTCGTACCAGCAGTAGAATTATGCATTCTTCTATTATGATAATTTACTAAAATACTCTGAGTACAACCGCCGGAATGCGCTCTTACTTTGGATATAAACCCGGGCATAAACTTGTATATATTGACTATATCTGAACAACGAATTGTATGTTTTTATTGCATTGTAATATAGCTTGTAATTGCATAATGTTATTATTTTCAAAATAAGTGCCTCTTAGAAATATATAAATGTAAATAGTGTTATATAATAAGGAATTTTGCTAAAATGTATTAATGGTTTTTCTGTATCTTAAAACAGTACTTTCTTGAATATAAATTTAATTGATCGTTTTTAGAATGATGCAGATTAGAAACAGATTTAGAAATCTGAGGCCAAGACCTAAAGAGGTTGTAGCGCCACTGATTTAATTTAGAATGATGCGGTAATTCCTTCATTTAATTAATAACACCTAAGCTGATAAATTATATTTTTCATTAATTTTAATCATAATAAACCAAAATTGCATCCAATTTTATACATGTTACCCATATCATGTAATTAAAAATCGTTTTAATTGTTACAGCTACATTGTTACATTAATAAGCAATAAATTTATTTATATCGAATACTGTGTTCTTATTATATTAAATATTTTTATAGACCCAATTTTATAAATCTATCAAATATTCAAAGTCGTTTTTTTTAATTCACCCAGTGAAAACATTTAAGAAATCGAATACAGCAACGTTACTTTGTTTTTAATCATTGAAAAGAGATGGCGCTGATTTGAGTCAGGTTAGCTTTTACTATTTGCTTTGCGCGTGGAGTAACTCTCCCTCACTAAACAATGGCATCATGGAAGGGCGTATGCGCAATGCATTTCCCCAATTAAATGCTAACTAATTGATAGTTACATCGTTATGTATATGTTAATGAATGATAAAAAATATTAAGATATTCACATATGATTAATTTACCGGCCATCTTTGCTTTACATTATCAAATAGACATCGATTTTAATGAATTTTCCAAAAACTCACGGTTTACAATTCATTTAAGTGTACCGAGATTCTAAAATTCATTTTGATCCGGTAAATTCTTGGTTTTAAACGGGCTGGCGGGTCTAATGTAAGAAAGAGTGCAATCCAACCTAAAGTAACGATCTGCGACCAATTGAGCCAATAAATGGTCAGCCCTATTTTTACCTTTTAGCCTAAATTAATGCAGATTATAGATGTCACCATACATAGATCCAAAACCTAAATTGTTTTTTGTAATAACTCGGGTTAACCTAGATCAAGCTTGGACTCACCGGGGCCCGCAGTCTCCGACACTCAGACGTATCATGTAGTCAGTAAAGAGTATTGGCCTGGCTTTAGCGTGCGATCTCAACCCGAACATCGTAGGTTCGATCACTGGCTGTGCCAATGGACTTTTTTGCCATTAGCGCATTTAACATTCCCAGGAACGGTGAAGAAAAACATCGTGAGAAAGCCGGCTTACCTTAGAGCCAAAAATTCGACGTGTGTTAGGCACAGAAGGCTGAATACACGTACTTGCTTTCTAGATTGACAAATGACGATGAAACAAATACAGAAATCTGAGGCCCAGATTTAACAAGGTTGTTTTTGTGTCACCGCATTTTATTCAAGAAATATTGTTTACCAATTAGCATCCAACTGGAGATGCTCTCGGTCATCTTTCGTTTTGCATTCTCACTCTAAATATAAGTACCTACCTGGATGACCGAGCTTCGCTCGGTATTTTTTTTTTATAAATTGGTTTTTGGACATTAAATTTAAGTGCGAATTACATACTAATAAAATGATGGAATACGAATCATATTTTTCGATCTTACCGACAGAATAATAAAAAAATATGAACTATATTTATTTAAAGAATAAAAACATTAGTGTGTAAATCACGAATAAAATGACATTTTCTAGAAATTATTCCTAGCTAGATCGATTTATCGCCCCCGAAACCCCCGGATACTAAATTAAATGAAAATCGTTGGAGCCGATTCCGAGATTGCAATTATATTTATATATATATTTATATATACAAGAATTGTTTAAAGATATAAGATATACCATTTTAATAAACCAATTCAATGAGAAAATACTACGTGTTAAACCCGCCCTAAATACTTAGGGGTTAGCAAATTGGTTGATAAGGGAAAGGATTTGATTAGAAAAACTTGTTTTAATTCAAATACAACACCAAATCACATTATATTTTCTATTAATATAGTAATACATAATATTTCTCTTTATATGCGCTTATTCTACTAATTTGTATTAACTACTTTTTAGCCCAATATAAAACTTTTGTTTTGTCAGTATGGAAGCTTATTATTTTAGTAATTTAAATTTCATGCTGGGCCCAAAAGGATTTTTTTTTGAAGTTATACTTCTTTTCGTCAGGGTAAAAATGATGAGAGTAAATTTTTACGATGCGCGCGCACCGTCACAAAAAACCGACACCCTCAAGTTAGCTATAGTCAACGTTTTAGTTTTTTTGTGACTTTAAAATAAACTTTATTTAACTACATTATAATAAAAGTTTCAATCTATTAAATAAATAGGTATTTAATAGATTGAAACTTTTGATAGATTGATAGATTCTATTGTTAGTATTGTTTTTTCTACAAACGTATAACTTTTTTGAGAAGATTTTTATCTCAATACGCCATAGAAGTATAACTTCTAACGCGTGTACGTAAGTACACACACGTTCTTTTTTATTTATATTTTAAATATATTATTTTTTTTACATCTTATATAGCAGTTATAAGAAGCTCCAAATACACTTCTTATAGCTGGGTCTAAAGAAGTATATTTGAAATTTGAATTATGGTGCGCCATAATTGTCTTGAGTCAAAATATTTATAAAATAATAGATTTATGCTTGACAGATTGAATTCTATATTTTTGGTGATTTAAAGATTGGATATATCATAGTGTGATATGTTGTTTAAATTTATTAAGACGAAATATATCATAGAGAAAAATTGCATTTACGAAGTTATCTTCAAACTCAATATAATGCTAAATAGTTGTAATACTGACGATGTTCTTTTGACTAGATCCGTTATAATAAACCCGTATGAATTACAAATACTATATTGAATCGATATTTATATTAGCTGTTCGCAATTGCGTGAATAATTTTTTTTTATATATTTAAATATAAAATTATTAAAGCATTTAAAACTCTCATAACTGAGGACAGTAAGTGCGAAATTCGGCATGTATTCTAAATTGAAAATTAAATAATTAAGTAACTATATAGATTTTAAAATAAACTTTTAAATGTAAAACGTCTGCGATACAATTCTGTATTTTGCTCTAGCACGTAAGAGATGATTTTTGCTTTTTTCGTTACTATTAATAAAATAAAGATAATCAAAGCATACAGTTACTGAATTCCACTTTCTCCAAATAGATTCTTACTAGATGATTTAAAAATATAAACAAATTAAGCACTTGTATTCTATCACACAATGGCTAAGTATTTCAATAACAAACAAATTGGCCCCATTTTCTCACGTGCTAGGCCAAATAAAACGATTAGTTGCTTATTTTGTATGTGCGTTGTCTTCGTGTGCTTTCTTGACGACAGCTAGTTTGGAATATGGGTCTTGGGGCTGCAGCTGGGCGTAGGGCGGCGCCTTGGATCCGTGAAGGACTAAAGACCATCCCCGAAGCCAACCTGACGCTGAACTGGGTCCTGAACCACCATTGAATCGAGCCTTTAAAAGTTAAAGATAAGACATAAGTTCAAAATTTGTTTTTTGAAATAAACGTGATTGACAATACATTTAATGCATTTTCACTTTACTTTTTATTAAAAGCGATATAATTATGAATTCATTAGACATATAATTAGACATTCAATACCTATTTAAGACTTATTAATATGGGAAAAGTATAATTTAATCAATAAATATAGCGTAAAGTTTCAAAAATATATTTGTAATAGTCACCACAATTTCTGGTGCCGCAACGTACCTACTCCAATCTTGCATGAATTACAATTATTTTCTAAATACAGATATACTTACTTCTAAAGTCCAGGTGCCTTGTGGATACTCTCCCCAGGTATGTGTCGTCATGAAAGGCCACTTGACGAAACCATCTCGCATGTCATCATCATTTGAACGCCTGCTTAGTATCATTGATCTGTGAACATGAGAATGATATTGCAGATTTGAATAATATGCACCCTTTTATTTATCGATGTAATGAATTCATATGAAATAATTTACTGTCAAGCTCACAAAAGTTAGCTCCATCAAGTGCACTTTACAAAAATGATTTTCGTATCCTTGCGTGGTTGTAGAAATTTTTCTTAAATTTTCAAACTTAAAATCAAATCTTGATTACATTCCTTATGTTAATATTTTACACTTAACACGTTATAATTTATTACAATAAGGACCCGGTGAGGCACAGCAATGTCGTGGAAGCGCACCTCCACCATAGTTAATACATTAGAAATGTATTAACTTCTTACAAGATACATTATTTTTGTGCTTTAGCTTCACATTGCGAAAAGTTTGTTTACTAATTGTTACTTATATTACCATTGTAACGAACTCTTAAAATTCACGTTCAACGTTTGAACAAGCCCAAGCAATACATAATCTACATTTTCAGTGTACCTAGTTCCCATTGGACTCGTTAAGAAGAATTCGAGGTCACCACGTCGCGAAGCATTCGCACTAACGACTGCCTGAACGTGTTCCAAGTATCGCACTTCACTTGCCGTGTCGGAACACGCCGTGGTCTCGATGCGAAGAGTCACGCTGCCATCTGTTGGTATTTCACTGAAACAATATTAAATAGAGGAATATACTTTTTTTGATATATATAGTATAGTAAACAAACAACCAAAAATAATTTATTCATGTAGGTAACATAATGTACACTCATAAAGTCAAAAAAGAAATATACATTGAATGCTTCTAATTTTACATTTACTGCCAGTTCTCAAATCAAGGGCGTGGAACGGAAGAGAAGAACTGGCAATAAACTCTCTATCACTCTTTTTAATCGCCAAGTTTTTTACACAACGTTTGTAAAGAGCTGCAACCATTACATCATGTTCCACATGAAATCTTAAATAAAAATAATAATAAAATATATTAAAAACAAAGATTTGTCCTCTATCAGCAGGAGGCATGGTCAAATAGGAGCACATAGTCGAAACAACTAACATCAAAGCATACACGAATTCAACTACGACCTGTCACCACAAGTAGCAGTCGTTTACGAGTATGACGCATGGCCAGCCATCGGCCCCCTCGCCATATTTTAGTGAGAGAGACAACCCGACGCATGTAATCCCTTGATAGGTAAGAAGGAGGTTAGTGAACGTATTTGCTTAAATTACTTACGTATGCGTTTTAACAGAGCCAGCTTCGCAATGATACCGAGGAGGCACAGATCGCCAATTCGCCGCTAAAGCTGTCATAGCGCCAGCGTCGAGCACTCCAAAACCAAATAGATGGTTGAACTCTAGCCCGACGCCATTCATTGTCCAATGAAAACGGCCCTTTAATTAAAATTTCATAATAATAAGTTTTACACACACATTTCCATTTGCCCATAAAAAGTACTACAGCACTTCTACGAATGTGAAGTAAAAGTTAGCTTGTAATTTTAATCACCAGTTTTGCTAGGAAATAGTGACTATATAATCGGGAAATTATAAAATAATTAAATTATATTATTTGCCGATTTCACGAGAATGAACACTGGGCAACAGCTATTTAATTATTAAAATTATAAGTTAAAACTTTTATATTGTGTATTTGATCAATCTAATTCATCGTGAAACCCGATCTTTAAACACACAATTACGTGTGTCAATACGCATATACAATACTGCTTCAAACTTTTTATATGGCGGTAAATACAATTAGCGTCTGTTTCACATTGTATGGATAAAGTGCCAAACAGCTATGCAGCACATAAATTATCCGGAAGATAAAACTTCCGAAGAAATTTCGCGCTACCTGACAGTCGTAAAAAGCAATAATAGTGTTTATCTACCAATAAGTTTTTAAGAATTAAGAAACAGACCCTTAGGGTCCTTTCACAATGTCCAGATAAGTTCCAAATAAGCTATTTATTACTTATTGGGAGGATAAGCACTAGGTTTGGTGCGTTTCACGACTATCAGATAGCGCTATTCGTCATGAAACGCGAAGTATCTTATTCGGAACTTTTATCTTCCAAATAATTTATGTGTTGCATAGCTATTTGGTACTTTATCCATACATTGTGAAACAGACCCTTGTAAGTTTGATCATTGGATAAATAATATATGTGACTTACCTTTGCGTCATACAATGAGTTCCTTTTAGACGTCAATACCGTCAAATGTTGAATATCACGCCATGTGAGGTTCGCGCTGAAAAAGTGATTATAATATTTCATAATACAAAATTGGAATTCCCTTTATACTACAGTACGTACTTATCATATATTGTAACTCATTTGTTGTTATGTTTATATAATATATTGAATGTTGCTGGTTAGTACTTAAAGATTTTAAATATTTTTAAGGCATACTGATTTTATTACGTAAATACCGCTTCATAGCGCGAAAACCTATAGCGGTCTATAGCGAAAAATTTTCACTCTCCAAAACCACCTAAGATATATCAAATTTAATGACCTCATTTGACTGCATTTAAAACAATCTTTATATGAAAAATATGTGAATAGCATATTTAAATGAAATTTATTTGCAAAAGAAAGTTACGTGGAAGATATTCAAATTACTTTATACTATGAATACTCCGAGCCGCTATTAATAAAATTATATTTTCTATTCAAAGTGGCTACTAGCGAGTTTTTCAATTAAGATATTGAAGCTTTACAAACGACTAGCCCTAAAAACGTTTTTAAATTAATTTGTGGAACATTTTCTTCATTTAATTTCATAGAAATCTTATAACACAAAATGTATCAATATCTTTCAGCTTTGTATTACTTTACTTACTTTACTTTGTATATAACAAGCAAAGATTTTAGCAATATATATAAAATATAATATATATATACGTTGATACTTTTTAGGATTTCAAAATTTAGTTTTTTTTTTAAAGTCATAACATGACTTTTTCAGATTATTATGACTACAAATTTAATTTTTATTTAATGAAAAAAATATTTAAAAATATTTGCTTACGTCAGATTACGTAATGCGCATAAAATATGCTAGGCTCGTCGTAGCAACGCAGCCATTTTAGAAATTTCACATCATGTTTCGTTATGTTTCAACTATTAATTGCAGACAATACGTTTTTTCAAAATAACATTTTTCCACTTATAGTGATTTGGACTATTATTGTCTGCGGTTACTATAACCATCAAATTAAGACATTTGATTTTGACTTTATAAAATACATCTATATACTATCATGAAATAAAGTTGACAATTAGTTTGAGAGTAGGGCTGTCATTACTAATAAATATATCAAATATTTTCTGCATATAGTAAGCGTAATTATTTTACAATAATATAGAAAGTAAGTATTCGAAAAATGTTAACCTATACTTATTAAATATATGTTCATAGTAATATACAAACTAACTTAGCATGTAGGGCCAATGCAAAAACTCCTGCTGCTTCCGGTGCGGCGGCGGAAGTTCCTGAATGCGTGGCAGTGCACTTGCCATACAGGTCAGTTGTCGCTACACCAGTATTGGGGTCTCTAGCTCCGTTGCTGAAGGTACTAGCGAGGGTTGAGGAGCAGGACTCGTCGTAGTGGGCGTTCTGGCCGTCGTTTATAGCACTATCACGTTCGTTTAAAATTAGTAAAAGTTAAAAAAAAATCGCCTATATTTTGTCTTAACTATAATCCTTCAGTAGTTATGTTTAAAAAAAACACATTATGCTTATTTAATATTAATAGCAAATGCACATAATTCTGTAAAATTTGTTTCAGAAACAACTTTATCGTGGTGCGTTTAAAAAATAAAAATACCTATTTATAGAAACTGTCCACATGGAGGCCGCGTAACCATCACAGTTACAGTCATCATCTTCACCGCCATCACCACTTGCCCAGACGTAGATATTGCCCAACCCATTCCGACCCTGGTAGAAATACAGAATG
Source organism: Pieris mannii (assembly GCA_028984075.1). Classification (NCBI taxonomy): domain Eukaryota; kingdom Metazoa; phylum Arthropoda; class Insecta; order Lepidoptera; family Pieridae; genus Pieris; species Pieris mannii. The sequence goes on along the minus strand of CM054776.1, from coordinate 11,881,091 downwards.
AAGTAATAAAAACAAAATGAAATCATATACACATGTTAATCAAAATCAAGTTGTATTACATAATCATTACCCAACCACAATGGTTGCGTTAATCTTGTTTAAATAAGCTGAATATTTGTGTAATATACTTAGTCCTAAGTTATATAATAAACAGCATAAGGTTCGTGACTAAAGCTTACAACAATCAGTGTCGACCGCTGATGTTTACCGTGAATCAATTGGTTACGAAAGAGGAAAGAAGACAAAAGAAAGATGTCTTTGATCTGCTGTTGCAGCATTGTTTTTGTCTCACCATCTTTTAGGTAATTTAGCGAATTATAGGATTGCTTGAATTTTTATTTTTACTTTTTATGTTTAATTACTTTATTTGATTGATTATGGAATTTATTTGTGATTAAATGACATTGAGATTATCTGTTGCACTGCTTGCAGAATATATAATAATAACACTTTATTTTTCACAGAGTAATAAAACGAGTAGCATGAATACAGATAACACCAAATTTACATTTACACGTAATGTATATTGTTCATTGGTAGATCAACAGTCTTAAGATAATATGTTATAAAAAGCCCATAAATTATTAAAATTTAAGAATATTTTTTCAAGTTTCAAATGTTAATGTAATTTTTAATTCATAGGAATGACCATCGTTAGTAGTTTAAGTAACATAGTGAGGTAGCATCTTTTAGTCAACATTTAAATCTAAAACAGGTACTTATGCCGCAGCCCCATAAACTACGATCATGATTGCGTTTAAGAGCTATGACAGCTGACATTCAGCTCTGACAGATGATAATTGATTAATATTTGTTATTTGAAAGACGAATATTAGATGAAACTTTCGCTGATATTAATAAAAAGGTCTTACGTTCCGTAATTCGAACAATTTAGGTTGTAATAAGTTACAACCTAGTTTAGATAAGTCTAATGACCACTGGTTAAAATACATCTATAAACGTTATTGATTAACGGTTAACTACAGTGATTTATCAAGCAGTACATTAAAGCCAATGTTGTAAGCATATAAAACTGAACTTATTAAACTGGTAAACATGAAACAAATCGAATATTATCCAAGAAAATTAATATCTAAAACACACTGCTACAAAGTTAAAATTGTATAAGCAGCTTTCAGACTTTCATTTCAGACAGGAAACTCCATCATTTTCGTTTTTCAGCTTTCATCAAACGGAAATAGCGCGTACCTAAGGCGAGAAAGCTTTTATAAGCTTTGAGCGCCAATCCAAACGCAATAAGCTATCTCATTGTTTTAGAAGTAAGCTTTGGCGTCTACAGTCTTATATATTATGTACTTTGCGTTTGAACTTAAATATTTTCCAATGTTAATTCTAATATTGTGAACGTTCGTAGTAGTATCTTGAGGCTTATTGCTAGATATTAGGAGGGATAATTTAATATTTATGTTGTTATTTCCCCTCTGCTAAACTATGCTATATTATATTTTGGTTACGACCAGCTACGCCTCAGAAGACAGCAAGCTGTGTCAGTGTATTTATTTTGGATATTTTTTTAAATTATTTATTTATTCATTCACTCATATACTCACTCACACATTTGCACCGACACAAATAAAATAATATAATTATTTTAAGGAATTTAGAATAAAATTTGTTTGTGGAAGAGCTGGGAACCCTGACACAGGTATTTTTTACTTAAAAGGGTTTCCAAATCTTACACCTAGGAATGAAAATGTAATTAAAATGAATAAACACTTTTTTATTTAAAAAAAATACGGGTCGGGTTCATAATCTGGATATAATTGTGAGACTGGGTCTACGGGTACTAAGTAAAAACCTGAGGCTGAAGTCTAAGCTTTTGGATGTATTGCGCGCATTCCAACTTGGTTAGCGAAGAGAAATTCGAGCGAGCAATACAAATAATAAACAAAATTTATATTGAGGTAGATTTGTTTGTACACTGGCTGACAGTTGCTTGCTATATTGTTAAGTATAAGATTTAGGTATATAAATATACTTTTTATGTGTCGTTATATCGAAGTAGTAATGACTGTTAAAATAAAATAATTATGTGAAATAAAAAAATAATAAACATTTAGACCAGTGTCTACGTGGCGTGGGGTCCATGCCCCAAAGGGGCAAATTCGAATTACAAATTTTCGTTATTTGTTTTGAAAATTTAATTACTGTGTTTCTGTATTTCTTGAGTACACAATTGAATTATTATTATTACAATTATGTGTTAGACATAATAATTTTAGAGATGCACCCCACTGCAATGCATGGTGGGGCAGGGCAGAAAAAGAGTTAGGCAACACTGCTTTTAGACCGAAAGAAAATTATGATTACAATTGTTTTGAATTCATTTATGAGCAAGAACACACCCTGTTCAGGTTCATTAAAGTTCAGAGTCATAGAAAAACATTGTAGATAGCTATTTCATGTATTTTCAGATTATTATAATAATATTGATATCGCATAAACGATACAAGTTCCAATTTCCTTACTCAAACAACCGTTAACGGTATTAAAGTCTATCTATATGGAAATACATTCATAGTAAACTATTGATAAGTATGAAAAAGAAATTATTATAATCTCGTAACATAGTTTAAGCAAGCGAAACATTTATGTATACAATTTTATGTATGAGATATTAGACGTTTTTTGTGTAAATTCGAAATGGCGTCTTTGATATTCTAGACAATGTTTAAATTATTTATTTGTTGCATTGACTACGTTGGATATGTTAAGTATTACTCTATAAACATTAAGATAGTGCCTCTATTGAATACAATTGACAAATCGGTCCGCACCGGGGGTTACCTTTTTTGGGGTGACTCTCAACTAAACAATGTACAAACAAAATAAAATAGATAGTATAAAAATTTCTTTTTCAGGGATTCCTCAGCTAGCGCTACCTCAGCTCTATGTAGAATTCGGGGATTCCCGGAAAAGATCCGGTCGCCAGCCGAGCCGCTGTCGTGGGGGATTTCCCATCCCATACTCGCGATCTTTTAATAAATGATCCATGTCCTTTATCATTTAAATATTTATTTATTGCTTTTTACTTGCCTATCCGATATAGATAGATGACCCAGGTCAAATGTAAAAGACCCAGGTCAAATGTAAAAGACCCAGGTCAAATGTAAAAGATGTAGAGATCTCTCCCAAGACTTTGTATCGTATAGAATGGATATCTAAAGCTCTTATAGCGAAGTCTTCATTTATAAAAATAAAAATCGAAATATAAATTTTCTTAGAAGTCCTCTAAGAGAATAATGTAATTAATTTAATTGATTTTTGATTGGCAAAGCTTCCATCCTGAGTGGCTCAAATTAAATTACTGCTGACCTTTATCAAGCTATCAAGACTAGTTATAGTTAAGATCATGACTTGTCACGGATATGTCTTGCATATAGTAGATATAGGAAAATGACATTGGTTCGTAGCTATTAACCCGTATCAAGTCGACGTCCGTCGTTCCACAACTGTGCGTTTTTAAGGTAGTGTTTGCCGCGAACCACCACCAAGTAGTACCCGCTGTCCACGACTTAGGGTCCTTCAAGAAAAGAGTACTAGTTCTTAAAAGTTCGGCAACGCACTCGCGAAGCGTCTGGCAATGTCGGAATCCATGGGCTGCGGCACCACTATAACATCAGTTTAGCCCGTTTCTTCTATATAAAGTAAGAAAAAGCAATAACATACCTCGTTGACTCCCCTAACTATAGCCCTCATGGTGGCATTCCTGGGTCCGTCAACAGTTCTGCCGTCATCTGTGGGTCCCCATGAAGCGCTGTAGATGTGTATCTTATTTGGTTCGTGCCCCATAGAGTTTGCTTCTATCAAATCGGTCATGTAGGGTTGATCCAACATTCTTATACCTGTTTCAAAACGGACTAATAATAATAATAATACAGTCTATTTATTTCTAACAACCTTAAATAACATTTTTATCTTATATATACTACTATATACTATTCATCTAAAAGTATATTATTGGAACCCCATGTATGGACTAAATATGATAAGCCGCAAATTGTAATATGGAGTTTGCTATAACAGGATATAGTGTTATAATTAATATAAAACCCATTTAATTACTAACAATTATCCATTACAGTATAAATTAATAAACTAGTCTAGATTTCAATTTGATAAACATTTTAGATCGCAGGCCTAAATACTCTCAGTTAGATGTAATTGCTTATTCAAAATGAGATTTAATTAATGTTAATTTAGAATTAATTTCGTAGACAAATTGGTTTTCACGCTTCAACACAAATTTCAGATTGTAATTTTACTAATCCACATATTGAATATTTCATTCTGATTAGTTTTGCATACATTCAACCTTTATTTAATCTAGTTTTTATAACGATCATTAATGTTATGTAAGTATATTCTTAAGGACCCGACAGATGTTAGCCTGTTTAAACAGATAAAAATATAATTTTAAAGTAAACACAAAAAAGTCCATCAAAATGGATACACCAAGGAGTGAAGGCGTTAGGCTAAGACGTTAGGCTAAGACAAACAAAGTGTATTTGTCTTAGATATTATGTACCAACAACATGTTATATGTTCATATTTCTTTTAATGACTTTTAACTAATTATCTTTTATTCATAAAAACAATTGCACATAAAACTAAAGTCATTGTCCATCTGTCACTGTCTATCACAACGTATACATAACTCGACAGAAACAGACAAAACACAACTGTTAAAACAGTGGAATTAGACAGCCATCAATTTCTGTGTTTCAAAATATGTGTAAATTAATTCGTAGCCAGAAATATCGCCGAAATACACGAAGCACCTAAAATTTTCTGTGCAGACTATGTCATTAATTATAAAATAATTATGTCACCACTATCATCTAATTCAATTAGGGTATTAATGAAAATGAAATATTGACATTATTGGCCGCGCCTGTTTGATCAAACCGAACATTACACAATATTATATTGACGGAACCTCGGAATCACGAATCAAAAGTAACGTTATACCATTGGGTTTGGAAATTTGGCTTAAAGTGAAGGTCATAACAAACTGTCTAGCTTAGAAACCATCTGGTATTGCTTTTAATAAAAACAACAACTTGGAAGGTATTGAAAATCCTACAGTGGCATAATTATGAGCCAAAATGACGGTATACATATCTTTATATATATAATTCTTCTGTGAGTGTGTATGTCACTGAACTTCTCTCAAACGACTGGACCGATTTTGACGAAATTTTTTGTGTGTGTTCAAGGGGATCTGGGAATGGTTTAGATTCACAATTTTATCCGCTAGACAATGTTTTTTTAATTAATTTTTAATTTATTAGTAGTTGTTGATTTTGGAATGTTTTACATTGGATCCGACAGACGGCGCTACCATCGCAGTGTCAAATTTTAAATAATATTCGAATTTTAATTTTAGTCTATCCCGACAGTAAGCGCTGCGATCAAATTTAAAAAAAGTTTTGTTATCATTGTGTTATTGTAGACCATGTGCTGGATCGTTAGATATTGTCATAACATTTGAATAATAATTTTCATCAAAATGGTCCAGAATGTTTTAGCTTATTAAAAAAAGTTTGAAATTTTCAAATTAAAGACGTGTAGACAGGACAACGTCTGTCGGTTCCGCTAATTTATATATATATTATACTAGCTGACCCGGCGAACGTTGTTTTGCCATGTATGTTATTTCTAGGAAACATATTTTTAATTCTACTACAATGATAATATTTCATTGCCATTGAAAAAAAAAAAATTACTTAACAAATAAAAAATGAGGGATAATCGTAGAGGGGTGAAAATTTAGGGTTGCATGTATTTTTGTATGGTGTATCGTGAAAAAATGAAAACGAAAAATTATGTCTAAAAAATAAATAAAAAAATTTAGGGGTGGACCACCCTTAATATTTAGGGGGATGAAAAATAGATGTTGTCCGATTCTCAGACCTAATATACATATATACAGTACCAGTATCACATATGGTAAATTATTATTCCTCAACTTAATGTTTTTTACCTTTGCATAAGAAAATTAGACTCAATAAGCGACCACTGCTTACTTTTGTCATGTTTCCACTGCGCACATTTAGTTAATTTTTATAACCCTTAAAAATTTTCGAATTCTAAATAATTTTGTATGTGTGTTTAACTCCAATTAATATTTTCGTTTGAGGAAAAAAGAAAAGTAAGTAATACCTAATAGTAAAATTAGTATTGTTATAATCTATGTATTATACGAATCTCTTATTAAACGTATTTACTAAAAAGAATTCACATAATTTACTGAAAGCTCCAAACGAACTTTCGATTACCGAGGTCTTTGTTAACGAAAAGATTTAACATTATGTTTTCGTTTTCTTCGAAATTTAGCGAGATGAAAAGATTTTGATCGACTGCGACTACGTGACGTGGAAATTTCAGCTTCTTTTATTCCAAATTACTTTATATTTTCGTATACATGGCTTTATTTTAATAACAAGGCCTTAAAAATCATTCTTCGTTATGTATGAGTTTTTTAAGGCAGTTTTTTCCCTGCATCACCATTATTTAGAACCAGCTGTGCACTGAAGTATTTCCAAACCAAGTCGGAAAAAGGCCTGCAACGCACTTGCGTCTGGCATTGAGAGTGTATCATGGACGGCAGTATCATTAACATCTTTTGTCCGTATGCCAATGAAAAAAAACGTATGCTTCTGTTCTATAAAAAAAATAATAACTTCGTTCTTTTTTCAATAGTTCTGCCAGTCTATTAATTATGATATTGGATCTAGTTTATCAGGTACGTCTCAGTGTAATACGTAAAAGTCGAAACGTGAACAATAAATACAATATAAAGTCTAAATAAAATTGCTACAGTTAATCTAGATGAGATTGAAGATAGATATATAGTATATATTATAGATATATAAATAATAGATAGTTACCTGGCATCTGACAAAATTGGAAAATACAATTTTCTGCAGATGAAAAGTATAGGTTAGATGACTAAACCTAAAATTTTCATTTTGACTCGTTAATTATTCTTACTCCAAACTTCCAACGAAAGGTTTTGAGATTACTTTTGCCCTTGAAAACATTTAAAGGTCGTAAACGATTTTAGTACGCAGGTGTTGGGAACCCTTCGGGATAGGGATGATAGCAATAAAAATATTTATTTAATAACAGGGAATAATTTTCTCTTAACGATTTTTATTCACCTGAGTTATTTCAATTGAGTTTATAACACCAAATGGATTTTCCACCATCGAACCATCGCACAAGTAGAGATGTTATGGATATAATACTTCGGATCTGGATATAGGAATAAAATTATGTCGGTTCCGGATACGGTTACGGATATGTATTTATTTCGGATTATCCGTTAGTTTCGGATAGCTTTATTAGATTGAAGTAAAATATAAACACAAGTAGTATATAATAATTTAGTATTATATAAATGTTTTATCTAAGTCTAGGTTATCAGTTGGTATTATAATCGGTCATATAGGTAGAATTATTATAAACCTTTAAAGAAAAACATTGAAACTTATAATTATTTAGACATAATTTTAAATTTAACCGACGTTTCGCGTTCTTTACAGCGTGCGTGGTCACGGTGACTGAAGACAAAGGTGTTAAATATCAAAAAGTATAACAGCTGTAGAAAATGTTGTATTATCTGTATCTATTTATTTCCCCGGAGTTGGTATCGACTAAAAGATGTAGGGTTTCTGCAGAAATTGCTCACGGTGTCCTTAGTTTAAATACAATAATACATAACTATAATTCGTAAAAAAGTGTTTTTCTTTAAATGTGTAAAAGTTATGTTAATAAAAGACAATACTATTATAAACCTCCTCAGTTTTATCTATTAAAATAAAAGCGCTATAAATTTAATAGCTTTGCAAAAACTTAGCATTATACCTACATTACACATATTAAGTTTTAATCTATGTATAACATATTAAATAATTTCTTTTTAATTATTTTTGTGAGTAATAATAACCTGTCGAAACATGTAGTTTTATCTAGATTTTAGACTTCAAACTATCCGAAAATTGTGAAACGGATATGGGTTTATATTTATTTCGGATATCCGATTGTTTCGGTTACGGTTACGCAGCTCCATAACATCTCTGATCTCAAGGTAACGCGTCCAAAGAAACCGAGGTACCAAAAGGTACAAATCTTTTCTGCTTTATACCATTTTTATTTATTTATTTATACTTCGTTGCAAAGAAACAAAAATAAAACAATACATAAAAATTACAAGGGATGCAACGGGCGGTCTTTCTTACCAGGCAACCCTAGTAAGAAAAGATTTTTATTGATGTTATTTTATTAAAACACTGCCTGAACAATTCTGTAGGTTAAGAAATATTTTTATACGGCTGTATGGTCTGATAATTACTACGCTTCACTTCCTTTCCTTTAATTAATTTATAAACATATCGTTGCATACAGAAATATAACGCAATTAAAAAAAGACGAGCAACTGGTCGCTTTATCGCTTTTAAGCGATCTCTATAAGGCAACCACTGTGAGATTTTTTTTTTAATCTAATAATTTGCCTTGCTACAACTTTTTTGTAATGGAACATTAATATTTTTTTTAATGAGTTTATTGTAAGACACGGAAAATTAGATGGTTTTTTTTTTAATTTCAATTATTTAATCAATTACCATCTAAAATTCGCAATATTGGTGTGTTTGACAAATTCAAAAAGGCAGCAAAGATGCATGTTAGAGTGAACACGGTCGACTAAAATTGAGACGGCTAATGGCGACGTGTATCTCGCTCGTATACACATATTAATATTAAGTTTCTCATGTATTTTTTTTTGTAATGCAATAAAGTTCTTTAATCATTAAAACATTAGATTACTTTATTCCAATGACAATATACGGTAATAATATTGTCTACAATAAATTTATCATTTAATGAAATAAATCGTACAAGTTTTATGCAAAGTCAATTTCAATATTGTTATCGCCGCTGCGTTTTATTCATAGTAAACATGAAATTAATTCACATTTGTGGGTGTGGTTTCTCTTTGTATACATTTAATAATATTTGCAATACTGAGCTAAAATGGAAAATCCGATACTTGATACACGCTCTGAATGATTCAATATCCACAAAAATGTACTGAGTGAGATGTCTCTCGAAGGCGACGTGGAAAATATGTTCTTGTAAATTTATTTTCGTATACGCTCTTTTTTATTACTTTTACTAGACTATTATAAATATTAATTTAAAAAAGAATAATGTCAATATTTAATATTTTGGATCTATAGACCAAGTAAATTAATTTACACTCTGGATTCAAATGGGAGTTAACACCGAACTAAAATAATGAATTTAATTCATCTTAGTTATATATTAATTCAACTTTAATTGTTCGTAGTTTATTAATAAAATTAAATATTTATATTTGCATTAATACAACCATTCTAGTCGAAATATCCATTGATCAAAATACAACTCAATGTTATTCGAAATTAATGGTTGTTATTCTTAAATAATCTCAACTCTTAATTTAAATTTCAAATTATACTCTGTTTGAAGGTAATCCGAAAACGGAAGTTCCAAAGATAAAATCAAACTCACCGGCAACTTTAGAATGGTATGCCACGCCCACGCCGCACACCCTGTTGTCCCGAGCTGCGGCTACCTCCCCGGCGCATCTTGTTCCATGGCTATAAACAAATAAACGTTTGTATTTATATTAAACTATAATAAGATTATAGTGATAATTATTTATTGTATTTTTAACAAATTAAAAAGAGCACACGCTCAACTAATTTTTAAATAAATTGTTATACCTACAATATAAACAACGTGTCAGGACGCGTTCAAAAAAAATATTAATTTGAAACAGATACAGATATCTGAAGCCCAGACAAGCCACTTGTAATTTAATATTAACTTAATCTGGGTAAATTCTATTTGATAGTAATCAAACAATACGGCAGATTAAAATTTTCAATAAAACTAAATATTGTGTTACAAGCATTCAATAATAAAATGTTGCTTAGGGAAATAATATCAAAAACCAACTGCTTTATTTCGCAACAAAATAAAATTTAGTACTTCAGAAAATATACTAAGAAACACAACTATTCTGCCCAATACCAAGGTAAATTCCGATTAATTGGATACGCAAAGTTTTAATTGAGTTTAACACTAATAGGTAAACAACTTGAAATTAGACACGTGAAGACGCCTTATTTCAGAGCACGTTTAAATCAAATTAAAATCATTTATTCATTTAGGTAACACAATATACACTTATGAACGTCACAAAGAAATATATATTAAATGCTTCTAATTTTACATTTTCTGCCAGTTTCCAAATCAAGGGTGTAGAACGGAAGAGAAAATCTGGCAATAAGCTCTCAGCCACTCTTTTAAACGGCTATAAATCTTTCGTGTGGTTTTCTTTTAAAACTATAAATTCATTCGCATGCAAATGCAGTAAAAATATAACGCCCTTATTTTTTTAAGTAGTCCTCTGTCTACTGCTAGTGCATACTATGTGCACATTATTTTCTAATAAGCAAGTAAGTCTTCTGTGCCTGACACACGCTGTCGACTTTCAAGTCCAATGCATGCTTTCCTCACGGTGTAGTTATTGGTGCCGCGATTCGAACGTACAAGATGGCTGAGAATCTCCAACAATCTCTATTTTTAACCCTTTAATATATAAAATAATATACAGGCAGTTCTCGTACTTACGGCATGTTAGGTTCTCGAAATACGCGACGTAAATCGAAACGTAAGTCGAGACGTATTTTTTCATATGTTTACATGTAAAACTAAAGGGTTAGGTTCCATACGGACTCGAAATTTAAAGAAAAAACTGCATTTAGAACAAAGGATATATGTATTATAACTTTTTCAAAAATCTCTTAGCTCCTTGCCATCATTTTCATTACAGCCTGTGAAAAAGTTCTCCTGAGATAATAGGCCTTAAAAGACGCTATAACTCCTTGATCCATAGGCAGTTACAACGAAGTGGTGTTTGATGTGCCGTCCCCACGGACATTGACCTTGCGACAAGTGAATTGCCGTCCTTCTCCATCCTATGCCGGAAATCGAAACAAATGACGTATCTTGAGGAATAGTATCAAAACATTGTTCGACGTAACTTGAAACGACGTAAGTCGAGGACTGCCTGTACACTGATGCGAAAACTGCGTTCGTAAAAACGTCAAGTCGTTAATATGACAACTTTTCACACAAAAAAAACTTTAATGTATGGATTATGTTGTAAATATACTAATAAAATATATACCTGTTAAACCAATCATCAGTGTATCTTGGATAAGGGAACGGGTCGTTGCTACTGAAGTCATATGAGGCCTCCGCGTTCTAAAAAAATATATATTTCAAATGAACCTATATTTAACCTAAAAGGTTTTTTATACATAAATAAGATTGTGGAATTTGCGTGTCAGACGTAATAAACTTACTAACTGACGTGCTTCAAGATTAATGGGACCTTGATTAAAGGTACTTCTATTTCTGACATCGCAAATTAATTAAACCTTACCATTGTACATTAAAATCATTTGGTGATTCCCCATTATTTGTCTGATCCCCAAATAATTTTGTTTGTTAAAAAAATGTTTAAAAAGTTAAAAACGTAATACAAAATTCTTGTAATTTAAAAAATCTCTATACTGTAAGATAAATCTTAATACCATCTCTATACTGTAAGATAAATCTTACCACCAATACTTTGGACTACTTAATGAATGCGGGTCAAGGGCTTTGTATATACTTACATAGTTATATTTTAGATCCGGGTGCATATAGTCAACACCTGTAGATAAATATTTAAATACTATATTATTATCCAAAACAACAACACACACATTAAAAGGCAAAGTTAATTGCTACTTTATCATTCTGATTAACTTTAGCACATTTTAATCTAATTTAGTCTTTAACCACATGAACAAATATCCTTATTTCCTTCACGGAATGACACACCACACATCACTTGTAAACTATTTATTAAAAGAGGGATAGCTGCACTGGCAATTGTGAATCTTCATTTAATTAATATACCTTAAATTGTATATATGTACATACAGTCGACTCTCGTTAATTCCAACCTGCGATAATTCGAACCTCTCTATAATTCAAAGTTTTCACGAGTGCCCTACAAAATCTCTTTATATTTGGAACTAAATCAATACATTTTTATGCACTTGGTAATGCGAACGAAAAAATCATTGCTATATAATAAAACGACGCGTTAATTCGAACTCATCGGCGTCCAACACTCGACAATTCAAAGTTGCAGAGAGAAAGAGGTCGAATGAATGTAATGTGACATTTTGCGACAAGTTCAAACTTGTATCAACATCCACGAGCCTTTGTTTTTGTTATGAATAGTTTAATAAATAATAATTATTGATCAATACTTAGTAATTCGAAGTTTTATTGATTTTCTCTCACAAATTTCGAACCATTTGATATTTCAAACATTCGATAATTCGAAATATTTTAAGAGTCCCTCGAGTTTCGAAGTAACGAGAGTCGACTGTAGTTCTAAGAAGTAATGCCATCGCGTTTCTACATATGCAGTTTGCACAACGCCATCTATTGCTTAAACAAAAAACTACATGATGTATTTAGACAACATGTTATCAGTGTACTAAGACATTTATTGTTTCACCGGTAATCATTGAACTCCACGTGAGTGATAGAAACATCACCCAACGAAACTAGCCCAACACGCTTATGAGCACGTGACTGTTTCGGTAAACTAAATAGCGTTGAAATATATACATACAACACATACACAATTTGTTGGACGAATTAAGCTATGCCGAGTTAGTCGACCTACGTAGGCTTTGACGTAAAATCGAGTGACGTAACATGGTGCAAAGATTTCTTCTTGATGATTCATAATACAATTACCGTCATCCATAATTGCAGTGGTGACATTAATGCCGGTGTATCCCTGCTCCCAGGCCGCCTCAACGTTAAGGTCAAGCTTGGGCTTGCCACCATTCTGTCCTGTGTTCTTTAAGTACCATTGTAGAGGAAAGTAGGGATCGCGTGGGTCAACAGCAGGTTCTGTTTCCGGTAAGCGTAGTGGACGGTAGCCGCGTTTAACACGCTTAAATCCCGTCTGTTGTACTGCAGCGTGTACCTGTGGATAAGCTTGAGTTGTGAGCCTCGAGGAAGTGAGAGTGGGCGGTATCACTTAATACGAGTAATCAGGTTAGGGTTAGTTAGGTAAGGAGACTCCCTTATTTTTATTTATTTATAAAAACACGCCTTAACAGGTGACCCTAAATTGATACGAGTGAACAATAATATAATTTACAGACAAACAAAACATATGAAATTACATAACAAAAACTATAAGAAATTATTATATTATATTTTGTTAAACTGTTTTTTTATTTTTTATTTTTATTTTTGTTATGCGTGTTTTTGTATAAGGCAATAAAGGAATAGTAAAAAAAAAAAAAAGAAATTAACTAACTTCTATAGGCACTAACAAATAATATTACTTTTGCCAGTTCACTTAACGGACAATGAAAAAGGTCCGTTAAATATTGGATTTTCTTAAGTAAATTAACACACCGAATATCATGTGCCCTTTGCAGAAGGTAAGTCCTAGCTGTGGGCACATGAAGTAACGGCGGAGGATGTCGCTTTCTGACGTACCCATCAGATACATTGAAACAAAGGTACTGAAGTACTGCCGAATTACTGTCCTTGCCATGTAACTTTAACGCTGTGGTCATTAGGAACGTTTTGGGTGCGCTAGAATCATTTGTTGTAATTTTAAAGAGATTGTTAAAAACAGACTTTGTTTAACAAAAAAAAATTCTTATGGCCGATCTAAGAAATAATGGACTCAGTGTTATACCACTGTAGAATCCGCTAACTTTTAAAGCTACTTGCCAAACTGGAGTATACATTTTTTTTTCAGGACGATCAGTTGAAGTAGTGCGAAAATTAATTTTGAACTTAGTACGGTATAAAATGACATTTTCCTAAAAGTTGGAGTGATCAGCACAGAGTTTAGGATCATAGGTTACATAAAACACTATTCGGGATGAGGTAAGAGAAAAAAAATTGGCAAAAAGTAAATATTTGTAACAATAGGAATGATAAAACTGTCCCATGGTGTGCATTTTCTGGAATAACAAAAAAATATCCATAACTTCAAAAATTCATGACTTAATTTTTTTTTTAATTTTTCTGATAACTGGTGTGGCATTACCTATGAGAAAATTTCGACTTGACGTCGACTTTTGGGACACCCTGCATATATATATACATAAGTATAAATACCTGTATGTAATTTTAATATATTACTCATAGAAGTCGTATTGCGTGCTTGTGTGTGTTAATTAATTGTGTATCACGCCATAGCAGGGAAAATTATTATAACTAAAAGTCACACCAAATCATCTATATACAAAAAGAAGCTAATAATCTACATCATTCTCGATTATACTTGAACACGCAAAAAAATCATCAAAATTCAGCCGTTCAGGAGTTTAATTACCGACTGCCGCTCCATCTGCCGGGATGATTTGTGAATCTAAACCTACCCAAACATACAAAAAATTCATTGAAATCGTTCCAACAGTTTAAGAGCAGTTTAGTATACAGTAGAATTCTATAAAGATAGGTATTACTTTTTCATAAATAATTACAACGAACTTCATCGCAGATTAAAGCAAGTTGGTTGTAGATCGCGTCCCTTTGATATATCAAGGAATGCTTGAGAATACCTTTTGCACAAAAGGCTGCTTTGTACTAACCTTTGTCGTAGGAATTAATTAATTTTCCTAGCTTGGTTGGCATTATATTTGTATGTACATACTACACCAAAACTAAATACTTGAATTTATTCATTTCCACGTCATTAAATTTGAATCGGTAGATATCCCTACTCATCGGCGAAGAAGACATGATGGCCGAGTAAAATGCGGCGCAAAAAACTCTCGGTACTCCTTTAAAATAGCAAATCATCATACAAAACTATGGCAAACATCACTTATTTTTTAAACAAAATATATCGCAAATTAGTAGTAGGCTGTCTAGCACTATACCCAGACCCTTTAATCAACTAGACAATCGTTAACTTTATAGTAAGCCTTTTTACATTTTACTTTAATACTTTTCTTAAATTTATTAAAAGGCATAGATAAAACAGCCTCTGAGATGTTATTCAAGACTTTTCTTGATTATAAGTCCCTTTACTTATTTATAAGTCATTAAGTGCTAAAAATACAAGTTATTTTGAAACGTAATCTATTTATTGTCTGAGCTCCCGTCCACTGTCGGTCTGTCTATAGCTTATTTTTAGGTTTGAATAAACGTCACCTGAATGAAAATTAAAATAATTAGCTGCTATAATATAGTTATATTATATGTATCATCACTATTATGAGAGTATTATATGATGCGTTGGCGAGAAGTCGAGTTCGCAGAGTGCGCTGAGAATTCGAATTCATCATCATCACCACTTAACAAAGTACTTAACTTGAACTTTATTAAATATAAGGTGATGATGATGATGATGGAGCGAGTACAAAAGTATTTTTTGAGGCACATTTAACTTATTCTTTATACGCTTTTTACCCACTTATAAGTGATACCTATTTCGACCATATTCATTCTGGGTTCTGTGGGCTAGAACGAGCTTCAAGTCCGCTAAGAATACGCGCTTTTATAAATTTCATAAAATTGTTACATCGCAAGGACAGTAATTTGGCAGTAATACAGTGTCGTAGTTTCAATGTGCCTGACAGGTACGTCACAAGGCGACATCGTCCACTGTTACATCTTGTTCCCTAGGCGAGATTATCAGTCCATAGAACACCTTGTCGCGTGGAAGGTCATCTACGCGTTTGATGACCTGATCAAATCTGTCGTTGGCGGTTCACTTAATGATTTCAGCCGGATGTCCTCTAACGGCAACGATGGCGAAACGTCGTGAAGCGGATCACGACCGCTGTCTGAATGTATCGGATAAAAAGAAGAAGAATACTTACAAGAGGGTGACGTTTTAATAATCGGGCATGGGCAATGGATCGTCGAGTGCGGGCGTGTGGCAGCCCACGATGCGAATAATGCCATTCTGTATCAGAGCCTAGGACCTGAAACAATAGAATCATCGTGAAAATTTACTATATTCAATGTAGTTGAATAATAATAGTTGCTTTGCATTTGGATTTCGTATTTACAGAGGCTTGACTAGGTATCTCGGCATGACTGTGAGGTTCCTAAAACTAACACAGACTAACTACACTCTCATATGCATGTGCATACACTCCCATTCACACACTCACACATTCTCGGATAATAATGTAATAATAATAATAGCCTTTTTATCGGACATGACAGCGTATTCTTTATTTTTATTTTTCGTAAATTGTTGCCTTTTTCCATTTTTGCTTGTCCGTTTGCCAGGTGGCAAAGGCCTCCTCCAATCTACTCCATTCTGGCCTTTCTAAAGCCACTCTACCCCATGTCGTTCCCGCGACTTGTCTAATGTCGTCGTCCCATCTTTTTTGTGGTCTACCTCTCTTTCTCTTTCCATCTCTTGGGTACCATTGTGTGACTATTTTGCTCCATTTTTCCTTTCCCCTGATCATGTGACCTGCCCATTTCCATTTTTGTCTTCTTATTTTCAGAGCCACGTCCTGTACCCCAGTCCTTCTTCTGATGTCGCTATTCCTTACTTTGTCTTTTTTTTTTTTTTTTCTCATTCATTCTTTTTCACATTCTCGGATACTTAATGTTTTATATGACTTAGTTGTGACACTTTTGTATCGATCTTCAAAAATTAGACAAACATATTGAACTAATGAATTATCCTTTTTCTTGGTAATAATGAAAACAAAGTCTTGTATTTCAGATACTTTTACACTTAAACAAATTTATATCGGTTAAGAGACTTATTTCTCAAAGAATTACGTTCACTTAGCGAGAAAATTTAAAGTAGGTTATTTCAGTACATGCGTTATGAAATTATTTAAAAATAATATATATATAAAAAATATTAGTTTATAACAATAAGTACAACTTCTTACAGTATTATGTGAATATTAAAAAGCCATAATTTCGTAGAATCTCGTTCTCAGCTATAAATAAATGCTAGAAAGGCCTATTTGATGTTTTGTAAATAAAGGGTGTTTCAACAAGAACTTTGTTTTCTAAAACAAAATAAAACAAAGAATTTAGAGGAAAATGAATGAAATTTTTATTGTATTACAGAGAGAAAAGTTTGGCAATTATGAATGAAAAATGATATCTGGCAAATGTCCACCACGACCACGCTGACAGATGTTGATTCTTTCATCAAAATTTTTAATCACTTTTTGGCAAAATGGAGGGTCTATTTCGTTAATGACATCACGGATTTTGAGTTTTAAGGCTGCAATTGATTCGATTAGCTCCGTATAGACTCTGTCTTTAACATAGCCCCACAAAAAATAATCCAGTGGTGTTAAATCACAGGATCTGGCTGGCCACTTAACAGCTGAATTTCGCGAAATTATGCGCTCGGGAAATTATCGCGAGATGTTAACCACTAAATTTTGGCCTATTATTGATGACATGGATATCACTGAAATGTGGTTTCAACAGGACGGTGCCACATGTCACACAGCCAATGAAACGATCAATTTATTGCAAACCAAATTTCCCATATGTATTCCATTAATTTATATTAAACTACGATTTTTACATAGATTCATATTTGTGTGTATTTTTATCGTTGTTATTTTTTTATATTTCTATCCATATCCTTTTTTTTTGTGTGCCATTTTTGGGAAAAGGCCTCCATTTAATCGCGCAATTCCTGCCACTCTCCACTATGCCACTCTCCGCTAAGTATCACCTGCTGTTCCCCCACCTTCTAAATTGTCTTCCTCTCTTGCGTTTATTGACCTTTAGCACCAGTTTTTTTTATATAAATATTTTCTAGACAATCCCCCGTAGTCGTCGGAGGCATTAAGTATCTTACATAAGTCGTATTGGTAACTCCGATAATACACTACTGACTATTTCTCTTAACCACACTTTGTATAACCACTACAGTAAATCCCAAAAATATGACCCTCAATTTGACGTTGAACATTATTTCCCTTAAATTTGTCTCCGTTACTTTTATGCCCATAGCTTGCTCAGTGTTAAACTTATCGTATCCATACATTGAACACTCGGTCAGAACATGTAACACCGTCTCCTCGTCCGCATCGCCACAAGGACAGGCAGCACTTTGTTTAATTCTGAATCTGTAAAGGTACGACAGGAATCCACCGTGACCTGTCAACATCTGGGTAATCAATCCCGTTGGTTTCATTTGTTTAACTATCGAAAAAGCCGAAACAACATTTGGAAAGAATAACTTTGTTATTGCCGCTGTTTCACCGTTCCGATATCTGTGATTCCATTTTTCTATCGTGTTTCCACGTAAACAGTTTTTCAAATGCGATATGGGGAATCTATTGTACACGGGCGCCTCTTCTAGGTGCGCAGCTTCTTTTGCCAGTTGGTTAGCACTAGTTTAAATGCTGCACTTTTCTATTCTTCTAGCATTGTGCCCCACCCATTTCCGCTTCAGTTTTATTTAACTATTATGTAATTTTGCAAACCATTATTAAATTTTAATTAATTTTCGAGTCGGTTTTTTAAAAGACACAGTAAGCACACGCTAGGTTTTATTATATGCCTTAAGCTGCTGACCTAACAACACATTAGGTTGCTGCATTAATGGGATGTCTTACAGAAATGTATTCTCGCCATAAAGCCACTTTTATTATATTAGATAATGGAATTTCTTGGAAGTAGTTTTCAGCTGCGAAAGTTTTCGTTAACGACGAACGTTTACGATCCTAACATTGTAATTTCTTTTCTTTGTTTTAGTATTTTGCTGAATGTTTAGTGATTCGATAAATTTTAGTCCCCTTATTCAAAAAGAATATAGAGTAGTGACTTGAGTGTGCGACGCTTATACCGGAGGTCATAGCGATACCCGGCTGCGCATCAATGAATTTTCTTTCTATATCGGCATTTAACATTCGCTCTTATGCTGAAGGAAAACATTGTAAGGAAACCGGCTTTAGACCCAAAGAGTCAACGTCGTGTGGCAGGTACAGGAGGCCTATCACCTACTTGCCTATTAGATTGATAAATAATCACATAAGATTGAACATCTACTTGCCTATTTAGAAAAAAATATGACGAATCTGATAGATCTGCCCAGACCTAAAAAGCAGCCTTAGTTGAAATTTACCGTAAACATACGTACCGTATGTGACATTTGGAAGAGAGAGACAGAAACGACAGACAATATGAAAACAACAGAATAACATTCCAAGCATTCCTAGAATATATCAATTACATTCCAGAGAAATCCCGAAGGTTCAGAGGAATGAACTTGTCAAGCTATTTTCTTCGTATACAACAATTCGGTCGAATGCTGTAGAAATTGTATTTTAGCCTATTCAGTTGTATTCTAGTGTAAATTCAATAAATATCTGTACGGTTCGGTGGCCGTTTATTCCGTTTATTTCAACAATAAATAGTATTTTATTAAGGAAAAAAGGCGGACAATTTTCGTTCAATATGCAAAAGAAAATAATTCATATAGGGAAAATGTATGTAAGGTTAGATTTATAATAAGCCTAACTAAAAAATATATTTATACTATTTATTATATTCTTTTTATTATTGGCCTTAAATAATTTCCTGATCCACTTATATCAGTTTAATCTATGTGTTAGTAAATATTTTTAACAGTTAGTATGTATCAGGAACCCTTTACGGTAAAGGTCTCCTCCAAGGCTTGCCATCTTTCTCTATCCCAAGGTATGTGCATCCATTGGGGACCCGCGATTTATATGATGTCATAATCCCATCGAGCGTAAAGTCTGTCTCTGTACCGTTTGCCTGGTGGGTCTCTCTCTGTGTTTTCGTCCACCTGTGATCCGCAAGGCGCGCTACATGACCAGCCCACTTCCACTTCAGTTTTTTTACGTGATTTAGAGCATCAATTGCTTACCTAAACAATCTATTATTTATTAAATTTGGAACTATTTATTTAATAAAGCTAAACAATACACAATAATAAAGAATAATAAGTTCAAGGCCGTTCAAGTATTACGTAAGCAGATTAAATGCAATTTATCCCCCCCCCCCCATTCCTCTTGTCAGCAAAAGTAAGCAATACTCTCAAAAATAAGAGGACAAAATGTGTTATTTTTTTGTAGAAATCCTCGAAAATACATTTCGCCTTCAAGCATAAAAATGTGTGGTTCTTTAAAATCTCTGTGCAAAAAAGCACTATTATCTTAGTTAATATTGAACAATCATAACTTAATAATTTCAGTATTTCATTATGTTTTGAAAATTTGCTTTTGTTTCATTAACAATTTTTCGAAGAAATCATCTTTGTAAAACCTTAACATTTCTTAAGTAAACAATCCAATCTTTAATCAAATTCAGTTATATATAATGTATACCTCACTCTTACTCACTATTAAACATTATATGATTTGTAAGCACTAATTCATTTGATAGCATAATAAAGTGCGTTGCGTTGGTTGAATTCCCTTCAATAGCGTTTTAAACCTACCTCCGCAATTTGCCGGGATTTATGGAGCCTCACTTATGACAGTGCTAAATGAAAACGAACTTTATTACTGGGCAGTAAAGTCCAAGAGGCTTTTAGCTTTATAGGCAATATATCTAAATTGTTCTGTTGCTTACGTAATAACTTAAATGTTGAATAAAACACCTAAATTTAATGTTTAATAAAAAATATTACCCAGAGATCACTTATCAACATCCTTTACATATGTGTTGTATTAGTTTCTATAATCGTTTTTTGTTCATAAACAGATGACCAGCCTTCGTGCCTGACACGCCGTCATAGAAGGATCGTGAATTTGTGGGGCGCGGGGCTATTCAAATCAAATCAAATCAAAATATCTTTATTCATTTAGGTAAACATGTACACTTATGAACGTCAAGAAAAACAAATTAAATTAACTGTAAATTTACATTTACAACCAGTTCGCAAGTCAAGGGCGTAGAGCGGGTAAGAAGAACTGGCAAGAAACTTTCTGCCACTCTTTTCAATCGCCAAGTTTTTAATACAAATTATTTGAACTGGAGCAAATCAATCCCAAGAATTAGGGTCATTAAAGTATTCGTCACATTTATAAAAGGCTTTATTAATTAATTTACTTTTAACACGGGCTTTGAATTTATTTAGTGACAGTTCTCTAATTTCGCTTGGGAGTTTGTTGTAAAAACGAATTTCCATATAAGGAGTGGTTTTGCGGAGAAGGCTCCCGTCATAGACGCACACGCCAAAAAATACATCGATCGCACAACGGGGAATTCCACGTTTCGTTCGATAGCACATGGCTGACTTGATCTCAAGAATTCCAACATTATTTTAATAAAATATCGTCTTTTGTTTTTAATGGGTACTGGGGGCCTTGGGCTGCAGCTCAAAAAGCCCTTAAGTAGATCCGTCCATGCATGCCGTCATCTTTTTGGGTCTAAGGCATGCCAAACAGAAAGGCTATTGGTGGACAGCTGGGGTTCGTAGCAACGACCTCAGCGTAGAGAGTGGCCCGCTTAATCCAATAGATAACAGACCCATAATTAAATTTTATTGTCTTGTTTTATCTGATACGCAACCTTCATAATGTAGGGTGCCGTTTGAAAGCAAAGCTGAAGTCTATTGTTATTTGTGTGTAATGTATTCACATCGCTAAGCTTGTCTTCGGTTATTCCACATACAAGTAATATTAATTTATTTCTTTCGTACCTATAGCTAACAAAATATATGCATAGAAACAAACAAAATTTACGAACGAAAAAAACCAATAAAAAATATTCAATACATTTGACTATGCTGTAACTTTTAATTCGTTTCCAGATTTGACAATTTCAGTGTTGCGACGTTATGACGAGTAAGAAATAGTGACGTTGCGAAATTATTCGATACGGATATGGAATATTTCCGGATCGATTCCTCTGGTTTATAGTAGTTCTTTTCACGTACTTGTAGGCGTTGCGGATCATAACTTTTTCAGTGACAGTGAAAACTTTTCGAGGACGTTTTTTTCTTGGGGAAAAGAAAACATCCACGTCTTTTTGTATGTACTTGGCTGAGGATCCATTTTGATGGAACACCAAAACAAATAGATTTACTTCAAGTTCACAAAAAACTATACTACAATAAAAAACAGAAATATTAACTTTTTATAAAATAAAGCAGCTGTTTCTTATTAATAAATAATTATTATGAATAATTATGTATTTATTTAAATAAAAATCAATTTTAGTCGTTAATTGGTACACCAAGATTATGATTGAATGACATAAACATACATCTCGATTGTTTGTCAAATTTTGTGTACATCACTACACTCTTATATGTGGTGTCATTATTTTACAAAATGACAGTAGCTAATGTCAAATTCGGAATTGAATTAAAACTCGTGGTATAATACCTAATTTGGCTGTGATGTGTGATGGTGTAAATGGGATATGTGTGTATGTGGGGTATGCTCATGATGCAGGTGATTTTACGCTATTGATATTCTTAATACTATTTTTATCCAAATTCTGCGATAGGCTTAACAAATCAAAGCTTAATATCGTTGTTATCCGGGCTGCGCGATACAAAACTGAGGTGTCGACGCGGCCCAGCTATAAGTGACGTTTTTCATCTGGTACAAATTGAGAGCCAAGTTACTTGAAACTTCATTAAAGTACAAACAACTTTTAGTTACGAATTTCTAGAGTTGGCAAGAAAGCAATACAAATGAAAGCTCTTTGTAAGTCATTCAGAACTTTTCTAAAATAAAGCGTTGTACACTGCACTTTAAAAATGTAGGTCATTTAGTTTTTTCCGGTCGCAACGGGAAGTAATTAAAATCGTTATTTACTGTGTAAAGAAAAGTTTGGTTTTTTATAACCATGCAAAAAAAGTACATGCGTACATAGTACATACGTAGTCAGAAATGAAACTCCTTTGAGAATTAATTATTACTAATTTAAACGCCTCAAAAGATTACTATGTATTGCATATCTAAATTCACACTCTATACGTGCTAATGATAATATAAATAAATAAATAAAAAATCTACGTTTACTGCACAAGACGTAATGGGACAGAATTGCCATCTAAAGTTCAAATATGTACCTAGTAAACGAATACATCAACCAATAGCGTGTATTTTATTACGTTTGCCCTTTCTCACTCTCTCTCAATCGCTCTCTCCCTTTCCTTCGAAACGCTGCACATCTTCGTGACGCTCATATTATTATTGCGTTCCATCCGTAAAAAAAGTAACCTCATGCGTCTAAAGTAGTTTCGCATAAAAAACACAAATGTATAGATAAGTATGTATGTTTTAATATATTATTGTTACACTCGCAGATCTGTTGTCGACTGTTAGCATTAAACATTTTTCCTAGGCTACATCTTTTTACAAGCACTTTATTATAACTAAATTAGTTTGGTAATCAAGTTCAAATAAAGAGGCCTCGGGTGGAATTAATAATTTCTCTTTCTATATTCATTTTAAGAAAATATATTTCAGATAAAACCACGTAAATAGATCAAGTTCAGGGTCAGACGTCTGCTTCGTGAATGAAAATGTAATTCTGTACATTATCATAATGTTCACGCTTGACGTGGTTTGTCAGGGGATGTCACGCCCAAAATACTTGATAAGGCTAAATATTCCGCACAAAGTCGGTTACTATGGTAAGTGACGTTCCAATTTCACGCTGTGGATGTTTCCATGATATGCATGCATAATAATTTGGCTTTAGGTTAAAGGCATTATATTTTTTTTATTTAGTGATTCTGTAAATACCATAAATTATTAATAAAAAAATAATTAAACTAGCCAAATATGGAATTCATGATATATTTAAAAAAGGATTACGAAAGAAAAATTCAATATTTTTTTATAATAGTAGCTAACAGTACCTCATTAAGACATTTAACCAGTCAGTATCTACTTAAGACATTTAACATCTATTCATATCATATAAATATATGTTTATTTAAAGACGCCTATGGTGGTGAAAGTAGAGAAAACTTCCGCACTTTAATTCATTAGTGTTAATAGTTAAAATCTTAATACTTATTAAATACACATAAAATTATTATAGCTATATATTAATTGTAGTTGTGAAAGTTAAGCAATACTACATAATAGTTTATTTTTTTTTGTCATTGCCTTTTTAAAAAATTACTACGTAAAAGTCATTTAAGACATTTAATACCTCAGAAATTCAGTAAGGTGTGGACACGAAATAACGTAATTTTAATAAACTCATTAATACAAAGCTATTAAGAAATTCAAGTAATAAAAAAACTAAAAACCCTTTCCAAAATCAACTGAGATTTTAAAACAAATATTTTTAATATAAAATGATAATCGTTTTGCCGTCGGCCGAGATTAAGTCCATAATTAACAACTTGAGATGGTTCATTAGACGCTTCGCAATAATTAATGGAGGTCTTTTCAAAATGTCACGACAGACATTAATCATACGGTTGATAAAATCACAATTATTAATAGGACCATCGCCATTATTCTTAGGTTTTAGGTCACAGAATCTAGGTTCTGGAGTTTAGTTTCAGTACGATAGCTTTAACATTGCTACATTATCAATAGCCACCATACCTTACGTTTAACAAGTTAGCGAAAGCAGAAGAGTTGCAACAATATATTATTATTATTATGTATTTAAACATACTAGGAGCTTAATAAGCTGATGCGCGCGTATTTTGAGATTTGGAAAAAATTTCTAATCAATTTTAAAAGAGTTCAATGATGGTGTACTGATTACACTTTCCGGAAGCCTATTTGTCCTTGGGATTGATTTCCTCCAGTTCAAGCAATTTGTATTAAAAACTTGCCGATTGAAAAGAGTGGCGGAAAGTTTCTTGCCAGTTCTTCTTACCCGCTCTACGCCCTTGACTTGCGAACTGGTTGTAAATGTAAATTTACAATTAATTTAATTTGTTTTTCTTGACGTTCATAAGTGTACATGTTTACTTATATGAATAAAGATATTTTTGATTTGATTTGATTATTCCAGTCGGCCACTACCCGGTTCGGGAGAAAGTTCTTTAGGGAATTTGTGTTGTGTTGAGTGGTCTTAAGTTTTAAAGAACTACCCCTCAAATGTGTATTTTCACTTAAAATAAAGAGCTTCTCAATTCCTGGAACATTATAGTGGCCAGTGAGGATTTTATAGGTTTCAATGAGATTTCTTCTTAACCGCTTACGTCCTAAATCAGTAGCGGTCATATATGTAAATTAAATTATCACAAAATTTCTGCTAATATTAGAATGATAATTCTTAAGGCCCTATCCCAGCACGAATTCCAGTGTCAGTGGTTCGGGTCGACTGCTGTGCCCAATGGAGAGCTGGGGCACTGAGGCATTAAATTACTAATACAATAAATTGATTTATTTTTTTTGAAATGGATTACTTGGCTTACGATAAAATATATCGTATAAATTTCTAAATCATGTTCCATATGAAATTTCGTCATAAAACACTCACTGCTTGCTTTCCTTAATGCCAGATTTAATATTCGTATATGAATCAAAATCCTTGAAGAATACGAATTAATAGTCTTTTTAAAAGGGTCGTGCCGCTTTTGAAATAAACACTTCTAGTTAAACTTAATTATTGTAGAGCAGAATTGGTCTAGTGGCTTCAACGTGCGACTGCCATCCCTGAGATTGTAGGTTCAAACCCGGCTGTGCACCAATGGACTTTCTATGTGCGCATTTAACATTCGCTAGCGGCGAAGGAAAACGTCGTGAGAAAGCAAGCCTTAGACCCAACAAGGAAGCGGAAGCGTCAGGCAAAAGGCTTATAACTTACTTGCCTATTAGATTAACTAATTATCATGAAACAGATACAAAAATCTGAGGCCCGGAAGTTAAAAGGTTGATTTATTTTTTAATTAAACAAAATACATTTATAAACAACCATATCTCTGGTACAAGACGATCTGTATTAATTAATCTGAACAAAGCATTTGTTGAATCAAGTCGTTGAATAAATGAAAATTAAACATCCTTCTGACCCTTTCTTTTATTCTCTTTGTTTTAATGTCTAATAAGGTATACAAAGAGAGATGAGGTAAGATCGTGGGTTCATACGTATGTACTTCGTTACTTTTTTTTATAATAATAATTTATTGCAAGAATAAATACAATCGACAGCATATTCTGCACATAATGGCGTGCAAATTTGTCTTAATAGAAATTTTACATTGTACATTATGAGTCATATCAATTTGTCAATTCATAAATTATTTGTATCATGCATATCATATTATTATCAAATTAATATTAATGTTTCACGCAAACATATTTTAAGTCGATTTTTAAAAACTCTAGTCGGAAGACCTCTTAATGTTTTTGGTAAATTATTGTAAACCTTCATGGCCATACAAAAGGTGTTTTTCCTATACAGTTCCAGATTATTTTTTTGGCACGAATACCTTTTACGTCGTAAATGTACATTCAGGAAAGAGAATTTTGAGCTTCTTAAGTAAAGGTACGCAACTATCTAAATAGTTTGCTCCACAAATGTATCTAATACATTTTATTGAGATACCCTGAAGTCATCTGAATCAGTCAATCCCCCAGTTGAAGTCAACTGAATTTTATTACACATGTTCGGCGACAGGCTCGATTCTTTTATATTATTTCTATTATAATATATAAAAAATGCAAAATTTCAGATTTTTCCATAACTTTTCTAACGTTATAATGGCCAGCTAAAGAAATACAGTTCCTTATTTAACCGTAAATAAAAAAGGTTTCATTCGGTTCTGTTTATAGTATTAAGAGAGCTAACCTAGATAATGCCAACAACAACCCTCTTACCAACAAGCTATTAGTTTTAAGAGGCTTATCGGGTCTGGGCAACTAAGTATGGACTTAAATTGTAAGCGCAAAAAACTAGGCTTCAACTGTTAAAGACAGACAATTTACACATTTTAAAGGAGTGTATTTACAATTAATTTATATAATTAACAATTTAGTCGAAATTGCACATAAAATAATTTTTGATTTAATTTTTGAGCACAAAATTATCCATAATCCATCCTGGTCCCAGTCTCCAACCATCTGGACTATGCCACACTCGCTCTACAGTTGTCATGTAATAGATTATTTATTCAATGCAACAATTTAGTCGATATTGCACATTAAATAATTTTTGGATTTGACTACAAAATTATTCATAAACAATCCATGTCGCAGTGTCCAACCATTTGGACATACATGTTTAAGTTGATTGGGGAAATACATTTAATGCAATTTTGTTCTTTTCACTTAAAAAAGTGTGAGTTGAGGTTGCAGATGTGGATGGTTGGTTCGGGGGCGACGAACTAGCTATTTTACTCAAGAATATGGAAGGTTAAATTTACAATGACAGGTGAGAGGTGAAAGTCATTGCAAAAATTTGTTGCAGACGCATATCTCTAAAAAAATCAGTAATCGTCGAAATCTGTTTGATTCCCATTAGATAGCAAAAAAATACGCTGCCCAAATTTTCCGCCCCAAAAATCTACCGCGCTAGGCCCCAGCCTAGCCTTAATGAACTTAGAGTCTATTTGTATTACAATTGCGTTTGAAATACAATGTTTAGCATAATACCTAATAAATTTGTCTCTCTCGTCGCTTGGGAAAAAAGTGTTATATCACTGTGAATTGCAGTTATTTTTGTTAACTATTTTCTGACGGGACGAGAGAAACAAAATAAAAACTATTTGTATCTGGCTGGTTTTGGTATCATTAAAAGTATATATTTTAAAGATAATTCCAAATTCAAATAAGGAAAATTTTTCTTACTAAAGAAAAAACTACTACAACAAAGACAGTCTTCCCACCTCTTCATATATCCTCATAGTCTCTTTGGTGAGGTGGAAAATATCGACATCATAATTAATGTCACAATTAGTTAAAACCCGAAACATTTGCGAATCACTCAGGTAGTTCGTGTTTGTACGAGGCACACGGAATAATATACAAAACATTAAAAAAAACATATAATATTTTGTTGGCGACACAAATGTGAAGGTTTCTAACAATCAAATAGCTTTCCCTGTAAAACGAGAGATAAAGTTTCAATCGAGATGATTGAGCGTCTCACAGTTGTCGGTTCAAAGCGCGCTACAATTGCGTTTGTAATACAATGTTTCTTTTAAATTGTTTCCTTACAAAAATAGAAACAGCAACATTTTTCACAATCAAAATATATATTTTTAATAAATCAAATCAAAAATCATTTATTCATATAGGTAACATAATGTACACTTATGAACATCAAAAAAGGAATAAATGTAATAAAAATAAAAAATTCTGATTCTAATTTTTCATTTACTGCCAGTTCTCAAATCAAGGGCGTAGAACGGAAGAGAAGAACTGGCAATAAAATCTCGGCCATTCTTTTTAATCCCCAAGTTTTTTTTTAACACGACGTTTGTAAGGAGCTGCAACCATTACACCATGTCAAGATGTCATATGCATCTTGAGTAATAGTAATACATTGAAGAAGCGAACGGCAATCTGAAAGATGTTATGGACGAAGACAACTAACCTACGTCGAATAGAACGAAATGTTAATTGAATACTTTGTCAAACTTACTTGTATGTTTGTTCAATTGAAATCCTCATGGAAACTGGAAGCGTGGGCGTACTAAACTAAGGTACATGGAGCGTGAGAAAGCAAGACTGTAGACCGATATGAAGCATCACTGTGGATTGTCTCTGCCTCATTCGAGTTACAGGGAGTGTACGGTTCCTGGGTCATCAGGTGGTGGAAATAATAGAAGATTTGTAGATTACCTTATATTCACCACTTACGTATAACAATAGACTATGAGCGATATAATAAAATTATAATTCAATCGAAGAGAGTGCCTACGTCTGGCTATGCTCTCGGGGTGTAACTCCGATGATTTAGGAAATCATCCTGCTTATAAGTGATCCAAATGTACAACCATGGCACGTACATAGGGAAACCTAAGTGAGAAAAATATACAGCCTTCTCTCGTACAGGGAGTTAAGTTAAATATTTTAATGTATGTTACGTGGGTGAAACACAATCTAAAGAAAAAAGGCTGTTTATTAACCGCAAATATATTTAATTACTAGCGATCATTTCTGGCTGCGCACGGGTGGACATTTTTTTTTATTTCTTGTAGATATGTTCTTGAATATTGTGAAACATTTTTTTTCTATCATCATTGGGTAACATTATTGTAGTTTTAGTAGGAATTATTTTCGTGAAACAGCTGGAAAGGCCGGCAATGCACTCGCGTGCCCTCTGGCATCGAGAGTGTCCATGGGTGGCGGTATCACTTAACATCAGGTGAGCCTCCTGCCCATTTGCCACCTGTTCTTTAAAAAAAAGAGGCCTATGTATCACAGGACCGGCATAACTGATGCATATGATTTAGTTAGGTCATGTAACTTAAACAAATGTTATATAATATAATATGTCTAAACATTTATACAGTATATTTAGACAGTCCTGGCGTTATGCTACGTTGACAGTGTCTAGTGTCAAGTAAATATGTGTGTGAATTACATAGCTTTTCTATTATTACATTTCAAATACTAGTTCGTAATAGTAAGCTTTTATCATTCATTTCTAGCTAGTTGTAACCAAAATTCTTATGACCTCCCCCCCCCTCCCTATTTAACTTACACTATTTTATTTTAAAAAAATGGATGAAACTTAAGAAACTTTTAGGCAGACTCACGTAACAAAATAATATTCATAAAAACCAAATCTTTCATATTTTTTTAAATAAAATTAACAATCAAATTCCTCCCCTGTGGCCCATTTTGGCACTAGACTCTACACGCCTTTGTATTCGGAGAAAAATTTACATTTTTATTTTTTATTGCATTTTGACCCTAAATTTACATAATTATTCAACAGGCCTCCAAAGTGTAGCCTCATAACTTATTCCATTAAGGCAACCTAAGTACCCTTAGATTTTCAGTGACCTAAACATTTATATAAATCTCTAGAACCTTTCGTAAATATATACTAGCTAAACCAGCAAACTGTACCTAATATCACTATAAAAAATGAGGAGTAATGGTAGAAGAAAAATCAAAGGTTATATTTTTAATGCTAAAAATAAAATAGCAATTGCTAAAGTGATATAAAACTAACTGTCAATCTTCAAACACAGTTTCAGTTTCTGCTTTTGTCAATGTCTTGTCTATGTTTGGTCTATGTTAAATGTCTATTTATTAAAATATGGTTTGTTAAAATACCGTGGGGGAGTTAAGAAAACAAGTGGAACGTTAGAATAAAATGTAAATTAGTGACTGAAAATCAGACTTGGTCTCAGGTCTCATTACCAGGCCGTAAAATTAAAAAAAAAATGAATATGGGTTCACGCATTTTGTACCTATAAATTGGAAATACCTACCGCGGTGTGATTGCGTTTTTAAATTACTGCTGATCCTACAGGCTCCTTATGTAATCAAAACCTTTTTAAAATAAATTCAATCGGATATAAGAGGGCATCCGCATGTAGAATCCGTTAAGCAAATATAAACCCTATTGAGAAACTCAACCGCAGAACGTGAGGACAAAGGATGCAATCAAAATGTAATCTCCTCTTTGGTCGAACGGACACGTTCAGAACTTGCGGTATGGCGCAACCTGATTATCAATGATCTAAGCCAATATTCAAAAGATTCGCTATCGTTTTGATAGTTGAATTCTTAATATATTTGGAAATGTGTCAATGTGTGTATAGATTTCTGAAATATTTGTAGTTTTAGTTGGAGAACAATGAGAGATATGGTAATTGCTTCGCAATAGTAATGGGGCATTGGGCTTTATAAATATTATAGTAATAATTTACTAGCCAGAATTATGTAGAAAAATGTTTTAGTGGTAATCTAAAGTTCGCTAATTCTGCCGAACATGCAAATTAATCTTAAAAGGAATTTTACATTGAAGCTACATACATCAGTTTTATTATTTTACACAATTCTTATAAAATTTTTAGTGATAAAATATCACATTATTAAAACATAATATGACGTTATCAAATTTATATTAATTACATAAATAATCATTAATATAATTTTTTTATGTAGTTAATATAGTCGATTTTTAAAAACTTTCTTTAAATGTTTCTGGTAAATTAATTGCCATATATAAGGTTTTTTTCTATACAATTCTAGAATAATTATTGCCACAGTAAATTTCTCCCCAGGTCTACTTCTCGTATTTATAGAAAAATACATAAGTATTCTCTTGTTTTTGCCGCCAAAGTTGTTGAATAAAGTAAAAATATATTTGAAATTATTTAAATTTGTCTAACACGAATTGACTTTTAGAAGGATTAATTACCGTTTTTCGACTTTTTATTTTACCTAAATTTCCTTATTAATATGTTGAACAATCAAAAACAATTTTATTGTTTCCCTTCTGTCAGTAAAAACCCACGCAATGTTCAAAGTACCCAAAAATTTAATCGACAGAATTAACTTGTTTTGTTAAGCGTTAAATCTACATTTCAAATGTAAACTCAACCCAAATAATACGCCACAAAGTTGTGGTATTGACTTTACTACAAGCGAAAAGTTTAATTAGCTTAATGGTTCGTTTATTTCAGCCATTATTTTGGAAATGACAAAGTTCAGTTCAGAAAGGAGCGTTGACTGAAGAAACTTGTGATCACTGGCAGATTTACCAAGTTTAGTCAAGATGCTTTAACAGTAGTGTATGTAGTTAGTCGAAAACTTTATTTCTACGAAAATGACAGTTCGCGTCGACGAATCTAAGTCTAACATCTTTTCTTAGCTCCCACGGCCAGTTACAACACACACACATTACTATTATTATAATAGTACTATTATAGTATTAGTTGTAATACGCCTATATATAATAATGTATGTCTGTTTAAAGTTGAATTTAGAAAAATGTGCAAAAGAATACCAGGCATTCATTTCCTATAATGCCATTGGGGCATTATAGGTTGTAACCATTCTTTTTTATTTACTACTAGCCGACCCCGCCCGCTTTGCTGGGCGAATTTTCAAAGGAAATAAATTAAATTTTATTCATCATTTTTATTTTGCTTTTTTGTTAATTTTTTTTATTTATATTTTTTTTTGCTTTTTTGTTAATTTTTATTTTTTTTCTGAAATTTACAATATTTTTCAAAGAAGAGTCAAATTCACTTAAAATAAAATTTATTGACATAATAAATTATTATTATTATTATAATAATAAATGTTGATGAACAACAAAACAAAGAATAAATGGAAAAATTGTCCAATAGAAATGGCCCAATTCATGGAGAAATGAGTATTAATCTACCTCCATCTCACATTCGACGACTCGTCGCTCGTAAGTTGAGTTTGCCGGGACGTAAAACATACTCGTTAACATAACGGAGTTTAAGTATAATAAGAAGGTTCACTTCAAAATAAATAGCCATAAACCATCTAGGAAAAATTTCGCATCGAATGGTGGTAGTTTCATGTCGATACGATCAGTGGTTTAGGCGTGATTGAGCCTCAAACGAAGACCATTTTCATTATATATATAAAATATATATAGATAATTACTCAAAATAATTATTATTATGCCATAATTGTTTAAAATCAAAATTATATTTTATATTAAAAAAACACTTCCAAAGCGGTGACAATCTCCCTTAATACTTTTTTTTCGCAGAACAAAAATTACATTTGACACTTTATATAGAACGCGTAAAGGCAATCCGTCAAAAGTAATCTAATTACTTTGTAATTTTCTAGGGAAAAACGAATTTTTCTTGTTGGATTTTTGTTTTTTATGACCTAAATATTCCTTTAATGTTATAATCTATAGGACGTCATTCATATTTAAAAAATCATTATGTTTTTTTTCTCTTTATTTTACAAAATAATATAGTATGTCACAATATGTTACATTAGAAGATATCATATGGAACATGGTGTAATGGTTGCAGCTCCTTACAAATATTGTGTAAAAAAAACTTGGCGATTAAAAAGAGTGGCGGAGAGTTTATTGCCAGTTCTTCTCTTCCGTTCTACGCCCTTGATTTGAGAACTGGCAGTAAATGTAAAATTATCATAATCATATAATCATTTTATGTATATTTCTTCTCTTTTTTTGACGTTCATAAGTGTACATTATGTTACCTATATGAATAAATTATTTTTGTTTTGTTTTGTTTTAAAAAACCGCTGTGGTTTGTATTAATGTAACCATAGCAGTCTTGATTAGGAGCGCGACAAATGCATGCAAAAGTAGTTTTTTAATTTAGAGTTTATGTTAGTTAGTGTTAGGCTATCTATTATCTGATTGGGTAGACTATTTATTAACTGCGGTAGCAATTACCGCAACGTTCTTTCCCCATATACATGAAAAGTACAGAACTGATTTAAAAAATTCTTTATCCATTGATGACATAGGCCCCATGTCATCAGATATAACGTATTGTCTATTTCATAGAACGTAATTTAAAATTGTAGTTAACGTTTAGTATTTGCTTAATAATTTAAAACTCTTAATGTTCTTAATTGAGTTTTACTATTTACTTACCCGCTCTACGCCCTTGACTTGCGAACTGGTTGTAAATGTAAATTAACAGTTAATTTTATTTGTTTTTCTTGACGTTCATAAGTGTACATGTTTGCCTATATGAATAAATATATTTTTGATTTGATTGATTTGATTTATTAGGCCGTATATTTTTATTTAACTAGCAGACACGGCGATCCTAGTACCGCCTAAGTCATGTAATGTATTACAGATTAGCAGACTATTCTATCATTGTATGAAAGTTATGCACTGAATACAAATAAATAATATCTACCTTATTATTATAACACAATAAATAAAAAACAATGTATATTTGAGTAGGTTGATAAATTTTCCTTAGTTTACCTACACAAAGTAAATTTCTTGACGCACGCATTAATATTTGGCAACAACAATTTTTTTTTTATGTTACAAGAGGCAGACGAGCAGGAGGCTCACCTGATGTTAAGTGACACCACTGCCCATGGACACTCGCACTGCCAGAAGGCTCGCAAGCGCGCTGCCGACCTTAATAATTGACATAATATGTCAAGCCTTTTTCATTACTTACATTATTCTTAAATTGTTTTTATTATTTTGTTTCTTTTTTATTTACGGTATAATCCGAATATTTGTGTTTTTTTGTAATCGGTCCATCAGACACTTCTCATTTAACCATCTGACCTATTTAATAAATGATACAAAAAAACGCTCCTATACTGTAATCTTCTCTAGATTTTAAAGTAAATAGTAATATGTATTTGACAAATTGATGTAATCAAAGGGCAAAATCATACTCTAATTTCAAAGTTATTTATGATATTAGTTTGTATTGAATATTCAATGAGCATAAGCATAAATTAATATTTAAGCAAACAACGTTGATTCTATTAATAAATCGAGCTATACCTATGTAATTATTAAATATGTCTGCACGTACAACACAACCTATACTTTATTTACTTATTTCCACATATATACTCTATCCCAACAGTGACTACTAATGCGACAGAACAACCTAAACATAATCCTACAATTAAAAAACATTAAAACATATTTATTATATATTTTTTTATTTATTAAACAGTATTTACAATTTCATCAATCTCCAGCGGGTCAAATATGAAACAGGCTCTATGAACTCTTAAAACCAGTTTACCAAAAATAGATCGTGGTAATGACGTCACAAGAATATTCTTATATCAAGCCACTATTATCTACACTTTGATGTTTACAATGGCTTCCCAATTATTAACATCTGTCTAGACATATTACTTTCTTAAACACGTAGATATATCTCGATTTATTAATAGCATTAACGTACTTTGCGTAAATATTGATGTATGCTTACGCATGCTGAATATTTCATTCAATTAAGGGTCTGTTTCACAATTTCACAAGTTTGGTCGGATAAACGCTATTGTTGCGTTTCACGACTGTCAGATGGCGCTATTCGTCATGAAACGCGAAGATTCTTATTCGGAACTTTTATCTTCCAAATAATTTATGTGTTGCATAGCTATTTGATACTTTATCCATACATTGTGAAACAGACCCTAAGACCTACCATATCATTATAGTCAATTCTGATTTTATTGAATATTTAATACAATAAATAACTTTGAAATTATACGTTGATTTTGGCCCTTGATTTAGTGAATTACATAACATTTTATAAAACTATTAGTATCAAATTTAAAATCTATACAATATTACAGAATGAACGTATTATTTTTAATAATATAATAAATAGATAAGAAAGTAAAATTAGATGTAACTGATTGGATCTGCCTTTATCTCACACACAAAACAGTATCATGGAAGCTTTTAATGTAAGGTTTTGATGAATGAAGAAAATAAGCTTTATACGAAGGATGTATTTTCAGTTCAGATGAATGAACCACATTAGGATTGTGTACGCTTTGTGCCTTTTGAACCTTTCGATTTGTTTTGAGTGAAATGATATTGTACGTCAAAAATTATTTTTGTGTACCTCGGTATTATTTATTGAAATAACTATTGTATCTGGAGATCGGAAATTCAAAGATTTCATTTTTTTGCTAATTTACCGATGATTTCAACTTGTACGTGATGATCCGAAAACTTATTGAATCACACCTTATATTTCAGATACATTAAAATAAATGTATATCCATGTACCCTTAAAGAAGGCAAAAAATTAAACGGACACAAAAATATGTCCCATGCATATTACATTACGGGCTGTCAATCGGCATATTTAGTGATATACAAAATAACTGATGGAATTCGAAGTTTCTTGACGTATTATCTGTAACAATCATGGGGCAGACATATTGTACCGCATTTACCATGGAGAGGATTCAGAGAAGTTGTTCGGACTAATACATACAGCTGAGTTTCATTATCGGATGTCAAGGCATACAAAATACCATCCGTATCACCTTGACGTCCGTCGTTCCACAACTAAGCGATTCTTAAGGCAATTCCTGCCACGCACCACCACTATAAGGAACCAGCTGCCCGCTGAAGTATTTCCGAACCAATGCAACTTAGGGTCCTTCAAGAAAAAGCGTACCAATTCTTGAAAAGCCGGCAGCGCGCTTGCGAGCCTTCTTCGTGTGAGTGTCCATGGGCGGTGGTGTCACTTAGCATCAGGTCCTCCTGCTAGTCTGCCTCCGGTAACATAAAAAAGACGAAAAAGAATTCCTGCGTCTATTTCATTGAGCTGCGCCGATACTGTGTAACTCCTAATAA
The DNA here is from genome assembly GCA_028984075.1 of Pieris mannii. Classification (NCBI taxonomy): domain Eukaryota; kingdom Metazoa; phylum Arthropoda; class Insecta; order Lepidoptera; family Pieridae; genus Pieris; species Pieris mannii. Next base: position 11,844,755 of record CM054776.1, on the reverse strand, counting down.
CGATAACAACCTTGACCACATTATTGAGTTGTTTTTTTCTATTTTTATTTTATTTTATGGCAATTGTTATAACTTTATGCCAGTTTCAAGTAAAATGTAGGGACACTAAACGCGAGAAAAAATAAAGAAACACATCAAAAGGAAACAAAGGGATAAGCTAGATACAAACATAACATTTACATAAATATTAAATCTTAATATTATCATTGATTATGAAAGAAGATACTTAATACATTATTTAAGAAAAAAGCAAAAGCCAGGAGATTTTAGTCAGAAACGGAACATGTACTAATTGTAACGAGTTCAGGAAGGTGCGGTCATATTGGGAACAAGAAAAAAAAATTCGTCGAGGTCACCAATATCTTCTCCACACTCACAAATATTACTGTCAACAATACGAATCCTTGCTAAATGATGAGGTAGTATTGAGTTTCTGTACCGTGTGATTCCAAGTTTGCAACATCCACTCTATTGAAAGACATCAACCGTATCACCCTGCAAAATTGGCGTCTCACTTTGTTTATGGAACATCTTTAAATTTATCTATTATTCAGAAATGTTATTAATAATGATATTATTTTCATATCTAAAATAAAAGGTCAAAAGCTTGAAAAGTTGTGAGAATTTCAAATTTTTAACAAGAGATAACATTGCTAAAACTTTTTAGGAACGTATAAATACAGCCAGCCAGCAATATAAAACTTTGTTGTATATCTTTGAGTATATACAAAGGTTACTTGTAGATAACAAAGACTTCTTATATTATTTTTCTTTTAACATCTGTAACATATATACTGTGACATTGACTTTGCCAAATACAATTCAATTCTTTCTAAATGTTCCGAAACATACCGATTTTATACTTGACACGTTTCTGCATGTTGCATAGATAATTTTTTGTGATAAGTACTTACATTTTAGCAACCAGAGACAATCATTGATTCGCCAGGATTCACAGTCGTATATGCATGACCACCAAACTTTGGAGACGTTGAAGCCGTCAACGGAAAAATAGGTAATACTTTAATATAAAACTATGTATAGGTTAGACAAGAATTAAAAAAAAAACAATTTTTATCTTAGAAAAAGCTGTTTTGTGTAAAAACCTACTATACTTTTAAAACAGACCAAAGAGATCGGACCTCAAAGCCTTCTGTCGGTCGCATTCTTAATTTCTAAAGTTCGTGATAGTGGCGCCACACAACTTCCTCCACTCCCCAGTCTCCTCTTCGGCAAGCCCCTGGGTGATGGCAAGACCCCAAAAGGGTCTTTACTCGATCAGTCCAGCTAGTAGGGGATCGGATTGGAAAATTCGTGTGTCGGTTTTACTATTACTTTTTACTTATTATTTAACAATAATAAATATAAATAAAAATTTATTTATTTATTAACACTTCGTTGCTAGAAAGAAACACAAATAACACAATACATATAAATTACAAGGGATGCAACGGGCGGCCTTATCGCTAACAAGCGATCTCTTCCAGGCAACTGACTCAAAACAAACATTTAATTCTAATACAATATTCACTGTGGTTAACCGTATACATAATAATATACTTTTATGAGTACTAGGGTTTAAACTAGGCCTTGCCTGTATCTTGAACGCCAGTTCCTTCCAGTGTCATCAAGAATTGGTTAAGTTGTTTGCCTTTAGACATTTATTGATTTTATTGTTTATTGAACTTATTGCTAGAATTAAATTTTAGTTGTTGCAATTGGTTAGTCCGTAATAAGTGTGAACATCGACAATGATCTTTAAGTCTTGTAGATGTGAAACTTGGATAGGTATGAATTTAATATCGTTATATAGGTAAGTATAGAAACTAATATTTATCATTATTTTTGTTTCGAGATCATAATTAGACAAATTGGTATAGCCATTCTCGATTTTTAGCGAGATAAAGGAACCGCAATTCATTTTTATATATCTAGGTTAAGTTGGGGTCCTTCACATTTATCTTAAAAACTTCGAAAGAATATTCGTAGTTCTATAATAAGTGTAGCGCGTCTACGCTGCCGCAGAAAAGTCAAAGTCAAACCAATTGTATCAAATAGGCCTATGAACTTAACTTACTAAGTCAAAATTACAAGTTAATAATATTTAATAAAGACAAGATGCCCCGCCCCAATAATTTCATATGGAGAAGATTGAAGAAGAAACTCCATACTTACTCTTTTAAAATAGTTTTACAAAACTTTGTGAATATAGATTTGGTAATTACCAATATAATTATGTATATGTGAAGACCATGTACACAGTACATAATAAATTACTGTACTAAAATTGAATAGTCCCATGGTATTATAAAAACAAAAACAGATAACTAAATTATTCTGTGGATGGTTCTCATTTATTTACAGATATTGCAACTATAGATTTAACATTATTCTTTTTAAAAAAATACCACACTGTCAAACAGTGTGTTAGCTGATTTCAAAGTTGTTTTCTTACTTAAAAAAGAAGCAAATAATATTATTTATTTATTTATTAACACTTCGTCGCATTACATAAAATGTAAAAAAATATATTAAACATAATTTAATGAAAAGCAACTGGCGGCCTTATCGCTTTAGAGCGATTTCTTCCAGACAACCACTGTGAGTAAAGGAAAAAAAAACACTGTGAGTATATTACATAAGGTAGGCAAGAAGTGCAAAAATACACATTACAAATTAATTAAATTAAACAAACATTATTAACAGAAACAAAAAGAAATAAAAATAAACTAAACTGATATAGGATACATAAAAAAAGTAAACAGTGCCCATGAATCATGATAATCTAATTCAATTATAATCGCATTATAATATAAAATCGTTAATTTCACAATGACTACAGAAACTACCCTATTGGTTTAGATATTATAATAAGCTATATATATCACGACTTTGGTTCCTGGTACAAATTTTCTTGTATGAGGACACACAAAAAGAAAAACGCGCGAACCCATCGAGTCAACAAATAATAAATTGAAGTGTCAATTCGCTAAATGTGTTTATAAACTTCACAATTCAATTTGAAAAGGGTTCCATTTGCATAGTACAAGTTGGTGATACAATTGTTGGCTGTTCATTGTGAAAAGGGAAAAGAACCATTTTTGTTTCTAGCCTCTAATTTCTGTATGTATTTCATGATTATCAGCCTTCTGTGCCTGACAGACGCCATCGACTTTTTGGGTCTTAGGCAACCCAGTTTTCCCACTATGTTCCTTCACCGTTCGAGCGAATGTTAAATGCGGACGTAGAAAGCAAGTCCATTGGTCCGGGGATCGAACCTATGACCCCAGGGATTAAATTCGCCTAAGCCACTAGGCCAACTGCCTGTAAGCAGGGAATAGGAATAGAATGAATTTTTACTCATCAGCTTAATTAACCGGCATAGGTTTAGGAAAATCCGTCGTATTATTAACTGAAGTGTTTCCGAACCAATTCGACTTAGGGTCCTTCAAGAATAGAATATAATTCTAGAATATGGTTCAGTTGTATGGAGGCCGCATTATGCGACGCACATGCTACGACTCGAGAGATTACAAAAGAGGTTACTGTGGCATCTGCTTTTTTCCAGTGGCATCTCGAAAAAAAAGTTGCCAACGTACGAAACCAGGCTGGCACACTTTAATATGATGTAATTGGAGAATCGCAGATAATTTATTGATATATCGTTTGCAGCTAAGATATTCAATAATAAGATTGTTTGTCTTAACCTTCTTTCAAAATTTAAGATTCATGTACCCTCTCGATACCCCAGGCATCCCGTTATTTCATTTGTCCCTCCTTTCCGTAGAACGCGTTTTGGTCAAAGCTCTCCGGTGTCCAGATTAATAATTCTGATAAACAAGCTAGGTCTGGATATCCATAGTTGCTCCCCTCACACTTTAAAATCGATTTTAGTTTAGTTTTTTGTAAATGTTTCTTTTTTGTAATGTTTGTTTTGTTTAAAAATTGTTTCGATTGATATTTGTTTGTGCTCTAAATGAATGTCATGTTTGCCTCTAATTGCTTGTCACATTCAAAATTGTATTTTGTGTTTGTTTTTGCCAATGTATCAGTGTGCCGAGCGTTGGCAAACTTTATCAATAAAAAAAGAAATAAAAAGAGTGTATCGCAATACAGTGAGGAAATGCTATCAGCATTAAAGGGCCACACCAACCAATCTTTTTGAAATTGGTTTCAATTTTCTATTTACCAACATTTAACCATATTATTATTATTTATTTTATTTATTTATTAACACTTCGTTGCATTACATAAAAGGAAAATATTAAACATTATTTAATAACAAGCAACTGGCGGCCTTATCGCTTTAGAGCGATTTCTTCCAGACAACCACTGTGAGTAAAGGAAAAAACCACTATGAGTATGTTAGATAAGGTAGGCAAGAAGTGCAAAATAGAAAAGGGAATACAAAAAAGAAACATACTTAACAGAAACAAAAAGAAATAAAAATAAACTAAACTGATACAAGTTACATAAAACAAAACAAAAAGTAAACAGTGCACATGAATCATGACAATCCAATTCGAGATCGGTCTTACGTCAGTTAGTAGTTAGTGATATGACGTGGACAGGTAATGTTTATACAGCAGAAATTTAAAGGAAGATAGAGAAGGAGCTAAGCGAATAGTGACGGGAAGTGAATTCCATAGCCGAACTGCTGAAACCTTAAAGGAATCGCCAAGAAAAGAGGAGTTGTGAGATGGGATTTCAAGGATATAGTTTTCGGAAGAGCGTAAACTATAGTTATGTGAACCCAAAAATTTGAAATCATTTTTGAGATAAGAAGGAGTTTTAGGATTGAACAGGATGGAATATAGGAGATGGAGAACATGAGCATCACGTCGCTGTCGAATGGGTAACCAACCTAGCCGCTTACGGAACGCAGAGATATGATCATACTTTCTTAGACCGAAAATAAATCGGATACAGAAGTTTTGGAGACGATCCAGTTTGTTTAGCAAGTCCTCGCTCATATCGGAGGAGCAAGAATCGGCGTAGTCCAGTAAAGGCAGGAGGAGAGATTGTGCCAGTGAGGTTTTAGTACTAAAGGGAAGGAAATTACTGAGACGTCGGAGGATACTAGAGGCACCATACAATTTGCGGCTAACTTCTTTGACATGCTGCTCCCAGGATAAGTTTTGATCAAATAAGACCCCCAAATTTTTAACTGCACGGCTAATATTTAAAGTTACACCGTTGATATGTATAGGTGGTATAGTGGCCCAATCAATTCTCGTCGTGAAATAGGGGCTGCCAATGATTATGACTTTACTCTTGTTGGGATTGATTAGAAGACCAAAATTTTTGCTCCAGTCAACTATCTTGGCCAGCTCATAGTTTGTGGAATGTATGGCCTGCGGGAGATCATCGAGACTTGATTGAACGTAGATTTGGAGATCGTCAGCGTATAAATGAAAATTAGTTGAAAGACGGGACGTTAAAGAGTTAATATAAATAGCGAAAAGAAGAGGAGAAAGTACGCCACCTTGCGGTACGCCAGATTTAATGAAACTCCATTGAGATACGCAATCGCTTGTCTTAATGCACTGGCGGCGCCCATTAAGATAGTTAGAGAACCAGTTAACAGCATGTGAAGAAATATTTATAGACCTAAGCAACTCCATTAAAATTTCAAAATTAATAGTATTAAAAGCGTTGCTGAAATCTAGTAGTGTGAGAATTGTGAGTTGTTTGTGGTCCATGCCTTCGCGGATATCATCGGCCACCCTGACCAGAGCAGTAGTCGTGCTATGTCCAGATCGAAACCCGGACTGAAGTGGACTCAGTATGGAATTTTTGTTAAGGAAATCATTTAATTGATCATGTATAAGGCGTTCAAGTACCTTGGATAGAAAAGGCAGAATTGAGATGGGTCGAAAATCAGAAAAAGTACTAGGATTAGCCTTTTTGGGGATAGGGATGATAAGTCCATCCTTCCAGCAAGAAGGAAATTCACCTGTAGAAATGGAAAAATTAAAAATATGTGTGATTACAGGAAGTAAAAGAGAGAGAATAGGTATGATCATAGCGCGACCAATCAGGTCAGAACCAACAGCATTGGAATGAATAGACGAAATACCAGATTCAACGTTCTGGCAAGAAAATTCAGCGAATGAGAAAGATGGAAAACTAGGACGAGGGAGAGATGATATATTCTCAAGTGTTAAATCCAGATCGATATTACTTAAAGTAGAATGAGAGGTAAAATGGGCGTTTAGGCTGTTTACTTCGATATCGGGAGATATGAAAGTACGTGATGGCTTACCGACACCCAGAGATTTTAAAAATTTCCATGTTTTTGAGGGATCCCCACTTGACACTGAGTCGTGAATGTGTCGTCTCTGCGCATCCCGACAACGCGTGTTGCAACGGTTGCGCAAGGATTTGTAAAATACACGATCCTTGTCCGTTTTGGCTGATCTCATCTTGGCTTTAGCCCGGTTTTTTTGTTTAATCAAAGTTTTGATTTCATCATTGAGCCAAGGAGCAGGTAAATGCTTGAGTTTAACTGGCCTCAAAGGGGCATGAATATCGAAAAGATTAGTAATGGAGGCATTTAGAAGATCAACTTTACCATTGAGGGTGGGACACTCGTAAATCGTGCTAAAGTCGATTTTAGCTGCATCAGTAAGCTAGTAAGTAAGTAGTATTATATATTGTCGCAGTAAAGTAGTCAAATCAGAGAGTTAATTGAATCTCTAGACAGTTAATTAAATATCGATACTTTAAAATTATATATTTTTGTACATAAAACGAAGTCGTTTTCGTAGCGTGCAAGTTTAAGTTTAAAGACATACATGGGATTGATTAAAAACATAAAAAGTAAAATATACGACACCATCGTAGGTCCATCCGTCAAAAACCCTCGTAGAATTCGGGTTCACTGCTACTGCACTAGGAATCAAGCATAAATACTCGCTCCGAAGTACATATGTTGTGTTTGCGACCGTGATATGTTCTGATTTTTAAATATAAAGAAGATTAATTAATGTCAACTGTGGGAGAAAGAAGGACGATTTTAATTTTGATCCTTTTTCTCGTGCCGCGTTTCTGTTTCCGCAAACTTGGCGTGGGCATTTGTTTCTTAATTGTTAATTATTATTAGCAGGTTCATTAAATCCAACAATTATATTAAGTTATTATGTAGACTGCTTTTAATTCCACTTTCAATTCTAAAAAAAGGAATTCAAACGATAGGGTAAACAAAGCAATTAGAGAACTTTTTACTTTCTTGGGCCTAAAGTTACGTAAGTTATCTATTTCATACGTCGATTCCTTGCCTTCGTCAACGTGCTACTTCTATCTACTTGAGCCGACTGTAATTGCAAGAGACCGGACGGTATGAGTTTGATTCCATGGAAGATGGGCAGGGTTCTGGTATGAGATGCCACCTGTTCAGACACACTGGCCCCTTTCCATCTTCAACAACAGAGCTGGTGCGGCTTGTCTAGGCTCCGAATATGATTTTGTCCCATTCGGTGTCGAGACCCTTGGTCCGTGGGGTACTAACTCCTAGTGCTATAAGGCTTTTTATTAAAATATCAAAAAGGTTAGTCGACATCACTGGAGACCGAAGAGCTGGCAGCTACCACGAATAAAAAATTAGTCTAGCTATTCAAAGGGGGAACGCTGCCAGTGTCTTCGGAACCTTGCTTAAAGGGACTCCTTTAAAATTTATATTTTAGTTATTACATTTTAAGGTTAGTTATTATATGTTCCTTTATGTTTACGCTATTTATTATAGTATTACCGACAGTGATAAGTTTATTTCTAAAACACTTTTTTTAGGGATTATAGTTATGTGTTATTGTATTTAAACTTATAATTATTTAGACATAATTTTAAATTTAAACCGACGTTTCGCGTGCTTTACAGCGTGCGTGGTCACGGTGACTGAAGACAAAGGTGTTAAATGTCAAAAAGTATTACAGCTGTAGAAAATGTTGTGTTATCTGTATTTATTTCCCCGGAGCTGGTATCGACTAAAAGATGTAGGGTTTTTGCAGAAATTGCTCACGGTGTCCTCCATTTTCGCGGATTGTTTATTTTGAGATTTTAATTTGGATATTATTGCATCCCAGGTGTTTGATAATTTTAGGCCGTCCTCTCTATTGAAATTGGCGTGTTTTTTTATTTCAATGGCTTCGCGTACCAATCTTGGGAAGAATCTTTTTTCTTTCGCAAGTACTTTCGGTTGGTCAAAGAGTATGTAGTGATTAGGCCTATCTAGTGTGTGTTCACAGACTGCTGATTTTGTGTGTCGTCTATGTCTTATGTCCGCAATGTGTTCCTTGAGTCTGCTGGACATATTGCGTTTAGTTTGCCCTATGTAAGACAGGCCACAGTCGCAATCCAGTTTGTATATACCTGCATCTTGCAATGGGGTGTTACTTTTATTGGTCTTAGGAATTGCTGAATCTTCTTGTGCGGCTTGAAAATTGTATTAATACGACTATAGGTGACACCGGAGAACCCATGTATATGTATATGTATAGTCGCTGACATCTTCATGGAGGACTTTGAGGAGAGAGCTCTGGCCAATGCCCCGGTTAAACCTAGACTGTACAAGAGATATGTCGATGACACATTTGTAGTACTCCCCAATGACAAAATATCTACATTTCTAGCGCATTTAAATTCAATACACAAGAACATTAAATTTACTGTTGAAAAAGAAAACAACAACTGTCTGCCCTTTTTGGACATTTTAATTATACGCAAAGCAGATGGCACACTAGGTCACACAATACACAGAAAGGCAACCCACACAGATAGGTACCTCAATGGTGAATCCCACCACCACCCGTCACAACTGCTCTCTGTCGGTAAATGTTTGTTTCAGAGAGCCCAACGTCTTTGTGATGCGGCCCACCTCAAGGAGAAACTACAGCATGTCAAACAGGTGCTACACCGAAACAAGTTGCGCATCCCCCGGCTGCATCACAGAAACAAAAACAAGACACAAACAGTTCCTCGCCAGCCAGCTTACCTGCCATATGTGAAGGGAGTTACAGATAGAATTAGCCGGGTCCTAAAACGAGCTTCCATTAATACAATTTTCAAGCCGCACAAGAAGATTCAGCAATTCCTAAGACCAATCAAAAGTAACACCACATTGCAAGATGCAGGTATATACAAACTGGATTGCGACTGTGGCCTGTCTTACATAGGGCAAACTAAACGCAATATGTCCAGCAGACTCAAGGAACACATTGCGGACATAAGACATAGACGACACACAAAATCAGCAGTCTGTGAACACACACTAGATAGGCCTAATCACTACATACGCTTTGACCAACCGAAAGTACTTGCGAAAGAAAAAAGATTCTTCCCAAGATTGGTACGCGAAGCCATTGAAATCAAAAAACACGCCAATTTCAATAGAGAGGACGGCCTAAAATTATCAAACACCTAGGATCCAATAATATCCAAATTAAAATCTCAAAATAAACAATCCGCGAAAATGGAGGACACCGTGAGCAATTTCTGCAAAAACCCTACATCTTTTAGTCGATACCAGCTCCGGGGAAATAAATACAGATAACACAACATTTTCTACAGCTGTAATACTTTTTGACATTTAACACCTTTGTCTTCAGTCACCGTGACCACGTATTTAGACATAATTTTAAATTTAAACCGACGTTTCGCGTGCTTTACAGCGTGCGTGGTCGCGGTGACTGAAGACAAAAGGTGTTGAATGTCAAAAAAGTATCACAGCTGTAGGAAATGTTGTATTATCTGTATTTATTTCCCCGGAGTTGGTATCGGCTAAAAAACGTAGGGTTCCGTTCAATCCGTTAAAAAAGGATTTTTCCTTAAATGTGTAAATTATTAATAAAAGACAATACTATAAATAGGTTTATTATTATTTTGTGAGCTTTGCTCGCTACTTTTTGCTGACAAGAGGAGGGAGGGGTAAATTGTAGTAAATCTGGTTACGTAATACTTGAACAGCCTCTTTGGCAAACTAAATAAACAATGTCACAAAGAATGTATGTTAAAGTCTTGTTGTCAGTCAGACCGTAATACAGACTACGCCTGACACAAAATGCAGGCAGACTATATCTATAATAGATTGAATAGGCTGCTTAATTTACACACTCATTGTCCACAATCTAAAAATACGATTAAAGGACTGGCTTATCAACACACCTTCCGCAGTGTTGAAGGCGCTTCTATAACGAAATATGGAGTTAAACATTTACTTTTTCATTCTTCGTTCACTCACTCACATGTACTCACTCATATACGCAGGCGTATTGGAAACAGTTGAAATCAAAAATAATTCAAAAGATGATATATATTTTTATGTAAACATAATAGTTTGTTATGGATTTTTGTGAAGACACAGATTGTTTTAGTTAAATGGGTTTCCAAACCTTACAAATTATAATGAGTTGTTGTGAAATGACTGAACAAATTCATTTAGATACATCATATTAGTTACTATATTATGAAACTTTCTTATACTAAAACTAGAAGTCTTAGTTATCTACAAGTAGGTACACTTTATATATTCAAAGTTCCTGCACGTTCCTGAAAAGTTTTTGCAATTTTATACCTTGTTAAGAATATAAGTTTCTCACGAGTTTGACTTTGGATGTTTTATTGGAAAAATCAAAATAATATTCATTTTAACTAATATTTCAATAACTTTGCTGAATTATTGATAAGTTAAACATTAAATTAGAGTTCATAAATGCTTAGTTCCATAAAATTAAGCTGAAACCTTGTATTCCCAACAAATCAATAAATCCAACCCCAATTTTGAAGGGTACATAATAACAGTTTAGTTCCTTCTGTAGGCCGGCTGCAAACTTGGGATCGGGCAGAAACTCAATGCTGAGAACGTTCCTTACCGCTTTTAGAAGTTACAGATTACTCCCGTTTATCAATGAAATAGATGCAGGAATGTTTGTCCCAGTATAATTACGAGAAATACGAAAAAAAGGCCGACTGCCTAATGTATATGAAGGAATACGGGAATAAGTAGAGATTGAGTATGAAACCCTGAATACGGGGAACGCGCGTCTATTTAATTTGTTTGGGCTTCCTTTTGCTTCTACAGATTAAGAAAACAAGTGGAAGCACATGTGGCATAGTGTAGATAAGGCGAGATTTGGAGGTGGCGTTTGCCAAAACAGGGCACACGACTACCAAGAAGTAGATAATAAAATGACAAAGGTATTTTATAGTACCTTCTGTCTGAAATATAATGCTTCTTTTAATATTGAGTGCTTTCGATAGGTTTTCGGGTCACTGCTACTAAGTTTGTGTTTCTGTATTCACGCACACATACACCTATTGTGTTGAAATCGGTAATTCAGCAAAGAAATTTCAATCTTCTAATTCCAGACGTAGGTATTTCAATCAAAGCTTTATAATACAGATATATATGTACACAAAAATAATTTTATCCGTACAATATCTCATTTCCCTCAAAAGAAATCTCAAGGATTAATGAGGCACTCAGCAAATCCTAATATGGTTCATTCGTATGAACTGAAAAAAACATCCTACGTAAAAAGCTAATCTTCTTATCTTCATGTAATCAAAGCATTAAGACATTTTATATTTTTGTGTAGTCTTGAAAATCCGTACAGACGTTCATTGAGAGTGATTACTTGTGATATAATAACGAAGAGAGCATAATGTAAAGTTCACTTATTCTTATATTCTTATGCGTCTTATTTTCACATTTATTTTACGCATTTTTGATATTTTTATGGCAATGGGGCATATAAAACACAGATAAAAGGAAGACTTTTTAAGATGTAACGAAAGTACGAAAGTAAAAACGAAAAGAACGAAGGGGTAGAAAGAGAAGAGGGCCCCAAAACAAGGTGGATAGAAGAAATAGAAGCAAATAGAGAAAGAAAGCCTCAGACAGATTCAGTTAGGAAAAACTGGAACCTCGTCACGGGTAAAGGTCCCCTACCCGAGACGGGGTTGCCATTGACGGTATTAAAGGTAGCGAGGACAAAGGATATGTAGGATAACAAGATAAATATTGTTAAGAAGACGAGTCAACTGTAATGTTTTTAGATTTTTCCACTACTTACAAAACTTTTTGTATGATACGCGAGAGAGAGGGAAGATCAGAACCTTCTCGAAGCTAGACCGGAGAACTCTAGAAAGCCGTACGACAAGCTCGTAGCAGAGTGCGAAAGAGATAGCGAGTACGCGCGATCAAGAATTGTACGATCGCTACTCAGTAGCGCAGTACAGTCGGACGGGAATCTATAAAATCTGTGAAGGCGATTTGGACTGCCCCATCAGAGTTAAATTTTTCCCTTGCAAGAAGTTGTCCAAATTTCGAAAAAAATGGTAATCTGTTGAATCAAGGTCCGGGGAGTACGGAGGATGTCTTAGACATTCCAATTGAAGAGCTTCAGCTCTTCTAATATGGTAGCCATCTGTTGTGCAGTGTGTGGTCTAGCGTTGTTGTGAAGTAGCAGTGGCGTGGAGCGATTAACCAGCCTAGGTTGTTTAGCAGCTAGTTTCTCTTCGTTTTCCATTATGGTTTGCAATTGCTGACAATAGACATCAGCCATAATAGTCTGGCCAGATTTGAGAAAACTGCTATGAACAAAACGCGAGTCGCGACTAATCAGTTCAGTATCGAATGCCATTTCAAGCGATAAACACCGAAAAGAAAAAGTGCGAATAAGTGAAGACGAGTGATAAAGTACTGTGTAATTTAAGTGATTAGTGACAGTGTTTCATTGTGTGTGTTATTAAGTGCCTTTCTGTGCGTAATTTTCGGTTTTTAGTGTAAATAAATTCCTCGTACATTTAATTGTAAATAAATCCTTGAAGAAATCGACGGCGTTTTCTATCCGATCCCCTAGCTCATAACAATATATTATTATAAAATCTACATCGTGTTTTAAGTAATAATAGAAATAATTAAAATGAAAATCAAAACAAATTTAAAAAGTTTGGCCCCTGTGGCAGTGTACCTATAACGCTGGCTGCATCTCTTCGCTATATTCTGATACTTATTCGTTGACCTAGGAAAAAGCCAGCTTTCTTTAATAAGCGCATGTGCACTTAAACCCCACGGCCCAAGAGTCTCTAATTCAAAGGGAACAAAATCGAAGTTGGAGGAAAGACTCCTTATATTTGTGCCGTTTATTAATTTCTGCCTGTTCTGCGGCTGCCCCAGCTATTTTGCTTGTCCGAAGGTAGGCAGTATTAATAACAATGAGACTGAGGAATCTTTTGAGAACAACTCTCCTTACTTACGAAACAATACGTTTTAACTATTGATTGTAATTTTGTGTAGGATCATCTGTTTATGCTATTACCCTATCAAATTAGAACCCCGTAGTAGAATATGAAAATATAGCATACTTGTAATATTCAGTTACGAAATGGAGCATTCAAAACATGCCCCAAATAGGATTAGAAATCACCGCCTATTTATAGGTGACATAAAATGGGCGTTTTCGTTAGTTAAATCCGCGTCCATATAGCCTTTATTCCCATGAGGGGACGGATTTAGGTCAGAATATTCCACATATTGTACACATAACCCAGTTAGGCAATAAACGACATAAATGCATAGTTGCCACTTACAGCAAATCGATTATGCGAATTGCGTCAGTTTTTCTATACTTGTATTATATTGAGGCGCGATCTCGTTGTTGGGAGTACAGAAACAATATTTCGCGTCCTATATACCTACTATAGGTATAATGTTTTTCGGATGTTTTCACAGTTTTAAACAAGGCAACATGCTAACATGAAGTTAAGAGATACCGCCGCACATGGACAGAAACTTTGCCAGAAGGCACGGAAGTACGTTGCCGGCCTTTTAAAAATTGGTGCACTCTTTTCTTGAAGGATTAGTTCGAGTCGAGTACTTTTCAAGATTAATGATAATGGATTAATGATCATTTGTTAATCTAATAGGCAAGTAATCAGCCGGTTTCCTCACAATTTTTTCCTTCACCGTTTGAGCGGATGTCAAATGTGTACATAGAAAAAAGTCCATTGGTGCACAGCCGGGGGTCGAACCTACGCTCTCAGGAATGAGACACCATTAGGCCAACACTGCTTCACATAAATGTAGTGCCACTAATGTTTTTTTTTTCAGAATAATGGCCAAATTGATAACGAGATAACGACACCGTGACATTGATATGTACTTAATACGGGCGGTTCAATGTACATTGTCGGGTGTGGCAATTGGTACTTACTTTTGATAGTATCTCTACTTATTCTATTTTGGTAGAACACACATAGAATTTAATTCAAATTCAATTTTGATATTTCCACGCGATTCGAATTACCACATTCCAAATGTATCGTAACATTGAAGTTACTTTTGATACAATAAGTAAAGCTTAAAAAGCGTATTCGAACAATACATTAGTTAAAAATACGTGCATGGATTATTATACGTTCAACTGCGATAATTATTCATGTTCATGTTACATTTTTAAGTCACAGATAAAAGGTAGATTCGTATTAACTTTTAAATCGTAAACCTTAGTGAAGTTTGTTTCATATGAAAGAGGTTTAGTTTATTTACCACATTTCTAGTTTTAGCCGAAAAATTCGTACGTTAAGGACTGTTGGTTTAACTAATAGTTAATCCTAAGATTTTCCGATTTCTGAAAATCGGGTTTCCCTACTCTGTATAATGAAGTGCACATGTACAGCCCTGTCAATGTCTTAAAATTCTTTGGACAACGAAGACTTACTTGTCGCTCACTCAAAAAAAGATTCCTTCTTTCTTTCTTTCTACCGACTTCTTTTCGAAGTAAAGTTTGTGAATAATTGTCATTGAGAAACGTCGTTTATACAATCGAAGATGTTTTAACATTGTCGAAAAAACGTTGGCAGAAACTCTCCAATTAATAGGTTATGTCGCCACCATAATGATATTGCACAGAGTTTTGACATTTTTCATGGTTTGCTGACCGCAGCTAAGAGTAGAATTAGGACACAGTACCGATAATTTCTTTTATTGGTTAAAATAGTTTAATTCTTTATATTTTGTTGTTTGTATTAACACTGTTTGTAGAACATAATATTATATACTTGATTTCGCTGGTCGTGTCTACGTCTACGTCTATGTTTTATGGACGACGCCGCTTTATATATTTTTGTATGTATGTTAATTTTAAACTGGGCTTGTTCTAATTTTGTGGCCCAAAAAAAACCGATTAAAAAAAGAATTCTTATTTACTTGAGTAAGCCTCCTGCAAAAAACTCTTTTTATTTTGATAGAAAAATAATGACACGTTATGTCACACGATAAACCCAATTTGTGGTGGCAAACCCAACCCTTAAACATTAGAGGAATAGTGAAACGTACTAGAAGATACCATTACTAATAACTTAAATAACAACTGGACCTTTACCTACATATGAATAATTAATATGTATCGCTCAGATTGTTTCGCTATCAAAGCTGTCCAATACAGCGATACAAGAGCTTATCACTCAACAGGTTATCGAGGTAATGAATATTATGGTATGACGAATTGGAGCGACATACGTCATCCAAATTGCCTCCTGACAAGCGGATTCTATATTCTGTGCAGTTTAATTGTGTTTCTATAATGAAGGCTATTCTATATTCATTTAAATAAAGAATACAAGGATAAAATTTTATAATCGGTAATATTGATTAAAAATTAAAGGTTGGTGGACTCAGTTCCCGAACTTAAACTCTCACTGGTTTGTGTGTCCTGGTTAGTCAAGATGCCTTAACAGTAGTGTATGTAGAAGTCGAAATAATTTGTATGAAAATCACAGTTCGTGTCCGCAAACTTTACTATAAAATCTGCACAACGCAGGCTTCGCGAGCATAACGGAGCAAACTCACTGCTACGAGGCTTTTTATACGTTGATCAGCTACAGCCACGCATTCCAGGACTACGTGGGTGTCTGATTCGATTGTTAATATAACATGTTCATATTGAAAATATTAAATGATTTTGAAATCCACGGGTATTTAGGAAAAATAAATAATCAATCAGGGACAATATGTCCCTGATTTATTAGTATTATGTGATTTTTTTAATCCTAGAGAATTGAATTCAAAGAAATTCATAACTTAAACACAATCGCGTAGGTATTTTTTTTGTGTTAAATAAATTTGTTTTGTTTAATAAAATCTATTATTTTCTTGATACCAATGGTCGACGAATTTAAAATAATAGACTTATCGGTTTTAAATTCGATTATTTCGTGACGCAGAACAATTGATTTTGATCAATTAAATGTGGGCTTAAACTTCCAAATTTGTTTGATATAATACATAAATTATATTCTTTAAAATAATTGTATATTAATACAATAGGAATACCCTGTAATATTCTCACGAAAATTAATGAATAACGCATCTATCCGAACAATCGTAACTTTCCCGCTACCAGTGTACTAACTATGCTTATGTTTATTAAAATCACGTGCTCTTACCGGGCCAAGATTGTCGAAGCCATGATGAAGGGCGATATTGTGGGCCTCCTCGTGACGAAGGGACCTCTTGAATCGCACCAGAAAGGAGTTGGTGAAAACTTCGCGGGAGCAAGTCGCGGCGATCAGTACAGTAACGGTGATACATTGCAGCCACATGATCTCTGTGACCACCGGCGGCTGACTGAAGTCGGACTCCCGTTGACGTCACTAAATATCGACCCAGGAACCGCGCACGCGCCATATAATTCACAGATTATAAAGGAATATTGTTTTGATGTAGCAGCCCACATGTGTCGACCTTGTTTGTACGCATCTTGACAAGGCGTGAAGTTCAAAGGAATTAATAACTGCCCCCGTAAATATTAAAATAGTATACTAATATATTCCAATCATGTACACTCCTACACAATCTTAGGTGCGAACTATGCAAATAATTTAAACTAGTGTATTAAGATTCTATTTACGGCAGTAGATAACGCCTCCGAGTACCAATTTTGGACTTTAACTGTCAACCCAATTTCGATGAATTTTGGCACTTGTTACTTTAAGAATTCCACGCAGAAGCAACGGGTGATTAGGTTATAGCTTATGATTTCTTAGAGGCAAACTCTGATGTATATTCTTTTGAACTTTGTTCTCATTACCAAATAAATCGGAATGATTTGAAATTCAAATTGAAGTAACGACACCGTAGCAGCGTACCAAGATTTTCATTCAATTATTGTTCGTCATTACAAACTTTACGGTCCTATAACATCGGAATTAAACCTATAAAACTTTTAATCTTCTTTTATTGGCCCATTTTACATTTGAATATGTCAACTGACGTCGTGATACTTTTGCTTGTAGTCGATGTTTCGTTAGGCAGTAGTTTTGAGGGGAAAGTTATTGGTGGGAAATATGCAACAATTAAAAATTTTCCACATGCTGCATTTTTGAAAATAAACTTGAAATTTGAGGGTATATGTATCTGTGGATCTACTGTGTTGAATCAACTATTGTTGGTGTCTGCCGCACACTGTTTTGAGCAAATAGATGAATATACTACTATAGGGGTGTATGCGGGACATCATGACATTTTTCAGGTATGTTTTAAGACTTGTGCTTGAAGACTTATTGAGATTTGATTTGCAGGCAACAAAAACGTAGCCAATATTCATTTAAATTTTTAATATCAATATTAGTAGCCAAAGATAAATTTCCTGATAATACGCGTTACTCGTAATTTAAAAAGATTTATTCTAAACACAATCGAAATAAATAAAACAAATTAGTTTCTTGCTGTACTTCTTTCGCGTTGTTATCTTGTGTTACAATAAATATATTAATTAATTTGTTTTGAAATTTACTGTGTAATTTTAGGTGAAACTGGTAAGACCGGTGAAAACTGTATATCGTCACAAATCTTACCACGCCGAAACCATAGTCAATGATATTGCATTGGTAAAACTTAAACGTGCATTACCATTAGGGGAATTTATTAAGCGTGTGATTTTGCGACCAAGTAGCCTCAAGCAAGACGGAATAATAGCTGGATGGGGAGCAACGAATGTAAGTTTTGTATGTAAGTCTTGAACTTGATTCACGGCGTAATTTATTTACTTATTAATTACCACTTCATTGCATTGAAACATATAATACAATTGACATAGTAAAATGAAATGGAGTGCAAGTGGCGGCCTTATCGCGTTCGAGCGATCTCTTCCAGGCAACCATATTTTTTTTAATAAATATATTACGGGGGCGAACGAGCCTGCGTAACGCCC
Source organism: Pieris mannii (assembly GCA_028984075.1). Classification (NCBI taxonomy): domain Eukaryota; kingdom Metazoa; phylum Arthropoda; class Insecta; order Lepidoptera; family Pieridae; genus Pieris; species Pieris mannii. The sequence continues at coordinate 11,826,546 of CM054776.1, read as the reverse complement.
AAAAAGCAGCCCATAGACACCCATTTTAAGTGGGTGCGTTGCCGGCCTTTAAGGGAGGAGTACCCTCGAATTTAATTTAATTTAATAACAATAATAAATTAATATATTTATATGAATGAAAATGGTTTCGAGGACGCAGAGCGCTGAAATCAAATCAGAAGATTTAGATGAAAGAAATAAATGCAAAGATGTGCCCAAGGATTACTAAGAATTTACAAAAACCTGTTAAATTGGTAAATAAGCTTCAGCAAATAAGTTAGTTAAATAGCAGAAGACGTTATATAAATTTCTGTTCTAGAATATCTGCCAAATTTGACTCTCGTTTAGTGATCTTTCTTAGGTTTAGGATTAGGTAATCTTTAATTTTCTAGAGCCAGATGAATGAATATGATTACAAGCTGAAGAGTGTCCCGCAAAAGTTGAGGTCTAAAGATGCCTGTTCACGAATTGGTACATTGCACAAAGGAATGATATGTGCCGGAAGTTTCAATTCCAATCATTCAAGACCATCAAAGTAATTAACAAATTAATAATATTAATCTAACGGCGTTTCAACCTTAAGGTTTTTTGTTTCTTTTGATATTCTTATAGTATACACAATTAGGCGACCTAAAATATACTTGCCGGGTTTAGGTATCATTTTTTATGTCATACGCTGATGACATTAAGGTACTGACAGACGTCCTCAAAAAAAGCATGCTAATAAGCTTGCTTAAAATTAGCATGCTCTGCAAACTGTTCACATTTTCCAGGAATAAGCATGCTTGATTTAAGCATACTCCTAAATAGGCATGCTCGAAGCAAACGTACGGACAGACGTTCTATTTGCTAAATGGCGTATATTTGCTCTCAGCCAAAATGGATGTACAATAAAATAATCATATTGCTTGCAATGGAATTGTGTAAGAACATTTTGGTGAAAAATAAAAAACAAAAAAAAGGAGATTTTGGGTTCCACAGACATTCGTAACTTCTAAGTATAATGTGACACAAAAAGCAAAGTTTTTTCTTCTCCCCAACGCGACATATTGCGGGTTTAATTTTAATTAATTACATCAATTAATTGCATAAAACAGTAGGATAATAGCATGCTAATAAGCAAACATGTTCAGACGTGCTCGGAGCACGCCCCCCACCTACCCACGCCTCAGGTAGCATGCTCGAAAATCAAACATCGTTTGATTTTTGAGCACGCTCTAAATAAGCATGCTCATTACATTACACACGTGCTACTAATGAGCACTAGCTCAATAAAAACATGCTTTCGTGCTAGTAATGAGCACGTCTGTCCGTACCTTTAGGGCCCATAGGCCATAAGTAAATTAGCAATAGTATATACTTGCAGAAAAATCGAGCACCTAAGAAAATTACATTTAAGGTCGAATTAAAAGAAATTTAATTCTTACGTAGTCTGTGTACTTATAATCGTATCGTTCTTCATTAATATTTGTTGACTTCTTTAATAACGATGTTCTGCTCTTTATTGCGTATTTTTTGTGTTTATATCATATCCAGCTATTACAGAGTCAGAAGCAGACATGAATTTGTTGTATAGGGAAGTAAATTTTAATTTAAACATATAGGTTACACAAACGTAGAGGCGTTATAATACTCAACGGTCTCCTTGGCGACGTTCTTCCACCCTTTAACTTTCCTATCATTAAGGCTATTATAATATCTATTCCCCTACACTAACGTTATCTCAGTAGGGCTCACATCTCTTGGGGAGACTTACTATCAGAATTCCGAGAAATGCTTTTAATACAACCAATTTTTATTTATTCCACTTGATTATTCTACCTTATCAGTAACTTCTAATTAGATAGATCTTCAAAATAATACATACACCTCAATAATAATAACCGTATAAAAAACATGGTGTGCCATACAGAACCCTTTCACACAAGTTTTTCCCGGAAATTCTGTTTCTTCTTTTTTTTCTTGCTTCTGTTTTTTTTTTTGGGATTACTTATATAATAAGGTAAACACTTCCCTCTCCATATATCCTCTAACAAAACTACACCTAAACTATGAGGTTACAGAAAAAAATCTAACCATTATTAAATAGTTGAGTTGACACTAAATTTTATGTAAAATGTTAGTTAACAAATATTTATAGTAAAATAGTGTAGCTTTTTAGTAATAACACATTCACAGACACACATACCCTATGTGGTTGCCTTGTGTATGTATATTCCTTATGTAGATATTATTATAGATATATTGTTCCCTCATATTACATACACATATACCTATTCGTAGTAAAAGTACAAATTATAAGGGCATAAACAATAGTTGGCCTAAAACTATATAATTTTAACTACTTTACCTTACACTCTCATTATTTTTGTTAAACTGTGGTCAACACATAAAAAAATGAGATAGTTTAGTTATTTTTTAAATTCAAACTTTGTAGATTGAATAAGTATTTTGAATAATAGTTTTAGTAATTAAAATATTTTTTACAGAGGAGACTCTGGCAGCGGACTGATTAGCAAGGATTATCAAATTGTTGGAATAGTATCACATTTTGTGATCTCTTATCCGGCTATAATTGTCTATACAAATGTATCTCACTATTATTCCTGGATACATCAGAAGGCAGAAAAAATATTATGCCCAATTGATTAACTTGATGTGAAAAATTGTTTGTTTTATATGAGAGAATTTCTTTTAAACAAGGTTCATAAATGATAACGATTTAAAAACCTGTAAACATATTATCAGCTTTGTGTAATATTATTGGAAAAATAAACTGTCATATTATATAAGAAATATATTTTATATCTTCACTAATTAAAAACAATATGAGACTATCACATACTTAATCACTTGTTGCTGTAGCGCCTGGATTACCAGTTTCATTCTCCAAAGCATGTGATGGTGGATGTTCTAAAACATTATCTATTAAGCCAAAGCTTTTAGCCTCAACTGGGGACATAAAGTAATCACGTTCCATAGATGACTGCACTTTCTCGATTAACAAACCAGTATGACGAACATATAGGCCATTAATTTGAGCTTTCAGTTTTAAAATTTCTTCAGCTTGTATCTGTATATCAGTAGCCTGACCCCTTACACCGCCCGATGGTTGATGTATCATAATTCTAGAATTAGGTAAGGCATGGCGCATACCGGGTGCTCCAGCAGCCAAGAGTAGAGATGCCATACTACAAGCTTGACCAACACACCAAGTTGCGACTGGTGGAGTTATATACTGCATAGTATCATATATACCAAGGCCGGCTGTAACATTACCACCTGGCGAATTAATGTATAAATGAACAGGTTTCTTGCTAGATTCTGATTGCAAAAACAAAAGTTGCGCCACAACTAATGAACTTATCTCATCATTTATAGGTCCCATTAGGCATATGATTCGTTCACGAAGAAGCCTAGAGTAAATATCGTATGCTCGCTCACCCCTTCCAGTTTGCTCCACAACAATAGGGATCATACCCAACCTTACGGGTTCGCTAGTGCTTAAAGTCCTTTGTAATCCATTACATTTTTCTCGTAAACAAATAGTCTTAAAAGCTTTACGTGCCATTTTTAACGCCATTTTATTGATTGAATTAATTTTACAGTGATAATATAAACCTGTGGTAAATAACAAGCCTCAATAAAAAATATTTTTCCTTGTTACTTTAAGTAGTATCATGCTTCGTGACCGTCATGTGTTACTATGATTTTCTACCAGAGCTGGAAGATAGAAGAAGAAATGTTAATAAAATCCGACAGTTTCCAATTAATTATAAAATATGTTTCAAGATTTTAAATTTTCTGAATTTTACTTATCTGGTTGGCACTTGAATTTTTAATTTGACATTTGACAAATCGGTATTTGTCGTTGTCATTTCTCTGATTTTGAAATTACGGATAATAGAAGACTATAGAGACAGATCGTGAAGCCTGAGATTATTGACCATTTAGTTAGACCATAGACTTAGTATATACTGGCGTATAGACCAACAAAGCAAGCGAGGGAGAAGAAAATCCCTTACGGAAATTTGGCAAGATAGAAAAGGATAGCGAATCCAATGAAACTGTGAGTTGTGACTGGTTTTGAATGACAGGTCATCACAAGTCGGCACGCGGAGAAACAACCCTTTAGTATTTTGGATTTTTTGCGTACATTGTGGTTTATTTTCAGTAAATCTAACTGTATTCAACAATCGTTACATGTTCTGTGAGTGATTGTGGTGTTAATAATAGAAATAATCCTGAAAATTGCACATTTCACAGGTAAATACCCAAATCGGTATCACTGGCATGACGCGTTTATTTTTGGTTAAAATTTGTCTTTTATCCTATATAAAATATAAAATAATGCTAATGCTTTTGTTTACTTTCATATTTTGTATATGTGGAAGTCCATTTGTTGATAATTTACAAGATTTTAGTGGATAAATATTTCATCAATTAATTTTACATGTACGCTAGGGATTGACTCAAATTAATCGATAGAATTATCGATATTTTATCTTGAATGTAACTTATGAAAATAAATGCTTGCTTACGTTTACCGTCTCGTATCTTAACCATTTTGCCCAATTTTGTATTATTTGTCCAACAGATTCCCTCTAGATACTATACTAAGAGGAATATTATGGTTGAGACTAATTGGGTGCGTTGGTTGGAATCCAAAGAAGAACTCTACCATTTGCAGCAAACATTTCCCGGACGAATATAAAAGAAAAAGACGAATAAATACAGTTTTAGTTAAAGGAGCCATTCCAACTTTATATGTACCAGTAAGCATATTGCTATTTTACGAATATCAATAACACCTATAAAAACATTGATATACGCTAGAATTGGTGAAATTTTAGGGCCTATTGCGCCAAACGCGTTGCCGGTTTGTTGGCGTTGATCGCCTGGTTTTAAAATAATTGTAAAAAATACCAGATTTTCATCCAATACCTTTTTATTCTAATTTTATGAAGTTTATTTTTTTTATTAAATAATGATGTATTTTTTTCTTCACATTTTCAGGGACGTATAAAAGAGAGAATCCCGTCATCGTATATCAATCGGGACATAGCTCTACCTTCGATATCACAAGCTCCAGAAAAAAGTGTTCAGCTCACACCAAGAACAAAAAAGCTTATTAGCAAAAACTACAAACTGAAACAAAAGCTACAAGAAAAACAAAAAAAAATACGTAGATTAGCAGCAAAAAATAAAAGACAGGCTCTAAAAATAGTCACCCTGAATGACGTTCTACATGAAATTCATTCAAGACCGGGATTGAAAGATCACTACAGTGATGTTACTATGGCATGCAGTAATGAATTAATACAGAATTTAATTAACCGGCTTAATGACAAAAAATGTGGTAAAGTGCCATAGAACCAGTTTAATAAGATTGTTCTGTTTAAAGGTCAATAAATTAAGAAGCAATGAAAATAGTTGTTTTTTTTATTAATGCATTTTTTTTTACATAATGTCATAATTATAATCTGGACAAAAACAGTCTATGGAACAACTTTCTCCAAAGGTCGAACATCTAACTTCAAAAAGTTATCGATAGTCCTCCAAAGTAAAAGGTACATCACTAGCTAATGCACACACTGACAAATCAAAATTGGTCACGCTTTATCGAGCTGCCAGTTCGTCTATACGCCAGTATATACTAAGTCTATGAGTAGGACCATATTATTTCGCTATTTAATTTATTTTAAAATTTGGAATCCTTTTTTATATATAGAATCTCGCTGTTGGCCATAAGGGCCTTATGTTTTTCCGGCGACTAGCGCAAGGGCGTCTCCTGTGAGAATCTGAAATCGGCTTAGGCCGTTGCAGGGTAGTCAATCGTCTAAAGGGCTAGAATCCCCCACATCCCAGCCACCGTTTCAGTAAAGTATCAAAACGGTAATTCAAAACCAGCATCACGTATTCTACGGTATTGTGAAACGATTGCAGAATTGTAACTATAACTTTAGACGCTAGATGTCACTTAGACACAGTTCATATAGGTAGCCTCAAAACTATTATCTAAATTCAAAACGATCCTAAATGTCAAAAGACTTCTACAAGTCGCTGTAGAACTGATCACTTTTGAATTTTTTTATAGCTTCTATCCTCAATGTGTTGTGTGTTACGATGCTATTACTATACACCAGCATTTTATCAATAGAATATTATACATATACTATTAGGCTTATTGTATTCATAGCAGCTTGTAGCAAATAGTACTTAATATAATGATATTAATATAATGTTTATGTAATACTGCTACTATAATACTAGAAATCTGGGTGGCATAATAAAACAATTTGCAGATGAAAATCACATTGTCTTAATTAAAACATTAATATCTACACAATACCTATTGAAACATATATATATATTGTAAATTAAAACCTGTAAAACATAACACACCAGTATCACATTGATTGATTTTTAACAAATTCAGCTTGTAAATAGTAGTATATTTATTTTGGTTGCCTTCGTCTGAGCTTCATTAGTGCTTCTTGCCTTTTCTTTTCAATTAATAATTTAAGGTCAGCAGTGTTATCTTTTACATGTACTTTAGGTTTTGCATCATTGATATTGGGTATTTTGTAGTGATTTAATGATTTTGTAGTGGCACTCGCAACTTTTGGCTGGAAGACAGTTTTCTTTGTTTGCATGTTTTCTATAGATTGCTGAGTAAGACTTTTTGCTAATTGGGAGCATTGTTGGGATGCTGTAAAAGGCAAAAGTCTCTTAGCCAATAATCTCTCCCGTGCCTGCTGATGCTTTTTCTTTATTTCATCTGGAGTACATCTTATTGGCGAATCACCTGGAACTAAAAACTCAAATATGTATCAATCCATATTATTGTAATTAAAGTAATTAAATATAAATTATATACAGCTTGTTTCAGTATATTGTACAATATTATTGTATCAACCCCTATAGGTTAAGAAATTTACCTCAATGTTAATGTTAGGTTACAAAAAGGTTTTTAAAAAGTAATTATATTAGTGAAAAGGTAATACTTATATAACATTGTCCACATATAAGAGTAAGTGACAGTTTTGATTTCTTACCTATTATTTTTTCATCACTTTTGTTAAAAGGCATTGAACTGTATCTACCAAAAGCCATACCACTAGTTGATGGTTGATTTAGTTCTTTTACAGATGGTGACTCCGGCATTGAGTTATGTCGGGCAAACATAGATTTAAAGGACTGACTTTCATCTTGTAATGCCCAATTTAAATCATTTGGATTTGATTTTTTTGAATCTTTGACAGGCATCTGTGATAATCTTTCTAAAGCACTATCATTCAAACCTCCAAGCAAATTATCAAAAGAATCATTATTAAATCTTGGAGAGGCACATTTCTTAGCTTTAATCAGGCAAGGTGACTCTAACTTAATATTACTTAAAATTGTATCCATACAAGCTTCATCAATTGTTGTATTTACACTGGTTTTAAAACTTTTTTCTTTAGATATTGCCCGGCATGGCCTTTTTGGTGCAGAATGATCATAGTCAATTATGTTCTCTTCAACAACTTGGCTGGCTTTTAAAAGATACTCATTCATAGAATCATCTGATTCTAAACAATTCTCAGGCTCTTGTTTTTTGAATTTAGAACTTAAAACATTTTTTCTGAGGCATCGGCTATTTGTCTTTAGGCCACTTTTAGGTGAACTTTCACTGGTGTCACTAAAAATATCTTCTTCACTACATGATGTTGGTTTATTGGTATTTGTTTTAGATTTTTTTCCTATTATTTCATGTAAATTTTGATTTAATTCAATAAGATCTTGAAACATTTCAGTCTTCTTTTGTGATGGTCTTACTGTTCTTCTTTTAGGTAACGGTTTTTCTATTAACTTTCTTGCTTTTCTTGGTTTTCTACTAAGGGGAGTTGTATTTTTTGATCGAGATGAACCTTTATCAGATTTGGGTGTGTAGAAATTCCACACAACATCAGTTTCTCCTTCTGCTCCATCTTGAGTACACAAAAAAGGTACTGGACTTCCAGCGTCTGAATCACAAATGGAATCGCTGTCTCTTGACGGCGATTCTAATCTATGTTCTGGCGTAGAACATGCTAGTACTGAAAGAAAATCACATTAGAATCTCTATTAAAGAAAACGAATACATATATATTTTAGAAGCCCCGGAAACTACCTTTTTTTTCACTTTTGGCGACCATCTCATTTGTTGAAACTTTTCTCTTGCTCATAAAGACAAGAACACAAACCTATCCTATTTTATTAAATATAATTATGGTAGAGTTCACCAAAGCATATTAACTGATCTACATCACAACAGAGTAATAATTGAATATTTTGATAAAGTTATACATATAAATATGCTTAGTTAAAAGTTGCAAAAGCCGAAATTGTAGATTCTAATACTGATACTTATTGTTATTAACCATAACATATCTACTTGGCAACTTCGGTATGAACAAGGAGTCTAAAAAGGTTAATTTTCAAAACTGGCAGTGACAAAAAACATCAGTTGCTACTTCTAATTTGACATTGACAAACATCAAATTGGTCAATCTTGTGAGTTTTTATTGAAGTTTGAACTGTAATATGTGAAGTCGTGTCGAGAACGATGAGTGATGATTCATCATGAATCCGTCAGACTCAGTTCCGAATCCTATTGTAGATGTACGAACATCAGTCGAATGTTATTTCTATAAACAGTTGAACGTGTACGCAATCACTTTCTATCGCGATGTGCTAAAAGAAAAAACTTTTTTTGGTGTCTAAGTGTACAAAACTAGTGCAAAATGTTGGCAGACGGTGAAATAGTTGGGGATGGTTCGTGGAACCTCACCATTTACGTGACGGACATGAATGAGAAGCGTACAATGGTTGTGAAGGGTGACATGCATATCGGCGGGGTTATGCTAAAATTAACTGAGAGTTTCGGTAAGAAAATCATTACTCATCTACTCAAATATTTTTTATATCATCTTAAAGCCGTTATAGCATTTGGTTGAGTGGTAGGTAATTACGTAGTAGTGGTAGGTTACGAGGATAAAGTCAATGAATTCGTCTTTAAAGTCAAACTCATGACGAAATAACTAAATATTTATTAACTATCTGTGAGAAGTTGTGCGTAGAACTTTAATAGCAGTTCACTAAAAAATTGTCTTATTCTGCAAGACAACTTCGACTTTGATACGAATTGGTAAAAATATCATTATCTTGTTATCAATTCTCTCTCAGATTAAACTTATATTGCTTCATTGCAATACAATAAGATTAATCTGCAAGTTTTATAAACTTAACTGGATAAAAGTTTCTTATTACTTACTAGTAATATGCTGTGTGTCTATTATCACACCAAATAATAAGCATGTTTGTTTTGAATGGGACAGAAGATTTGTTATCATGTTTTACCAAGAGTTATTAATATGTATATAAATAAACCTCTACCAATGCAATTTATCTTATACAATTTATCTTATTAAAGTTATAAAAATATTACTTATCAGATGAAAAACTGTTTTATAAAAGAATCTTTGCCCAATTTGACAATATTATTTAAAAAATTGCCCTATAACTCAGCCTGAGTTTCCATAAAGCCTACAAGCCCAAGTATATAGGTTTAGAAAATAAAATTATGTAAAAAATGTTTTTATTAATGTGCAGAATCATTTGATAGGGAAAGACCTAACAGGTTTGTCAGTAATAAAAGCAACACCAATACCTGATTTGCAAGGGCTACCGTGTGAAAGAGACGCAAGATGTGCGTACGCAGGCACGCGTCCTTCGTGGACAGTTTTTTATACTGAGCAAGTTTTTTCCACCACCACAGGTGAACTACCGATGGTGACATGATAATTGCCGGAGATAAGACACGTCTTGGATCATGCATAGAGTTTATATGTTAATTGGTTGATTACGGCTTGATTATCAAGTGCCATACACCTGGTTTTTAGTGGCTTGAATAGTTTTACCTGTTTACATAGCAACAGATAATTAGTCCCCCTATCTGATAATATATCTCGAACCATTACGTAATAATCATGTGTGCCTAGAACGCGTTACGCGTACAATTGGGAATCGAATCGTGGTTTGTTGGACCCAAAAAGGAAATCGGATACAGCGTTTTAAAATCAAATGACGTCACAGAAAGCAGAATATTGATACTTTGAGTTTCAACATTTTATAGTTATCTACTCAGTTAGCAGTCGTTTATAAATTACATTTTCCTCACAAACGAGGGTCTTATGTGTTCGACTACATTTATGGACGTACGGAACATATCAATCAACTACAGAGTACATCAGCTCCGGTTATTTATTGAAGATTTTAACTACAGGGTGTGTGAACTAGACTATTGACAGTTGGCGTATTGATTTGAATCAGAAATTTGATTAATTTATAAAACTTCGTGGAACGTATTAAAATACGAAATGCAACATAATGTAAGCAAAGGCTAAAAGGTTTGTAGAACGATTTGTGGAAAAAGTTCCACAAATCGATTCACGTCTCTCATCAATTCTTACTATTAGACATTTCCTACAAAACTTTCAAAAAATGGTTTGTATTCGATTTTATGTGCACTATGTTGTGTATGGGCAGTGGGCACGCGATATCATCTCTAAACCAAAGACAAATATAGCAACTACTATTGTATTTTACAAGCTGTCAAGTAAGACAGCATTAAAGGCGGCGCCTCCTATACTGTGCTGCCGCTCATTTTGCACAGCTTCGTTGAAATAATATGAATTTTTAATATGGAAAATATTGTATTTTGAACGCCGCGTCCAACATTTTATACGGCATTTACGATGGAGTAAATACTCCATCGTAAATGCCTGGTAATACCGTGATACGAACATTTGTTCATCACCTCGACATCCTTCGTTCCACCGTATAGCGCCGCGCACCACCGCTAGAGCGTATCAATTCTTAAATAGGCAGCGGTATCACTTAACACCAGGTGAGCCTCCTGCCCTGTTGATTATAAAAAAAACAAACAAAAATCGGTTCCTTTTTTAAAATACCCAACTTGACAGTTGACCATTTATGTTATTATTTGCCCCTTTTCTTGCTCGATATGTATTACGAGGAGTTATATCGAGTACACTTCCGGCGCCTCCTCCCCGCCAGACATAGATAACGTTATCATCCGCTCATTGTTGCTCTATGCATGAGGGAGTTGATGCTTGGTCCGGGTCGCTGACTTGAGTAAAATTAGCAGACGTACATCTTATGAGTTGACGAGTTTATCAAGAGTATTTTCTTATTGGGTAATGCTTAATTACTATTCAAGGACATAACAAATAGCTTCCTAAATGTTTGTCAATGTTATTACTTGGAAAAAATATTCTTATCTACTGTACTGGATTGGATATACATATACATGGCGCCCCCAAGGCTATGCGATATCAAGGGAAAGTACCTTAAATAGGATATTTTGCTGAGAGAAAATTTTATTTTGAAAAGTATACTGCTTTCAATGCTTTTCTATTTTTTTGTCAGTCTTGTCTGAGATAGAACCGACTCAAGTTTGAAAAAAAAAGAAATTAAGTATTTCTATTATAATTTTTGATGCTAATCGAAAGAATGGACAAAAAATTAAATTTCTTACGTAACATAGAATTTTGAAAGAAAGGAACAACGTAAAATTAATTATTTTAATAACATTAAGAACACATGAAACTTTTTCATTAATTAAATGCAACATGTGATCCCTCTTGTCCTGGCAAATCGCCAAGACTTTTCTTTTAAGAAGCCCGTTGCTTGTTAATTTTCTTATCATATTATGGTGAATACTCGATAAGATAATTTTAACAAAACCATTGAAGTGATGGAGGGATTGCAGTAAGTAATTTCACAATAAAATCTTCTTTCAGCAAAATATCCTATCCACGATATTTAAGGTAGCAGAAAACGAGCTTTCTTCTATATTATGCAGTTTTGTTACACTAACATTACTCTAGTTTTTAGTCGATGGTAGTCGTCCTTCATAAATACTTAAAAATATTTTCTTTTTAATTTCAACCAGTACTTGCGAAATTAAAAACTTTTTAGATATTCATTTGTATAAATAAAAACTTTGGTCTTTAATCGATTGTTGAGCATTAAATATGTATTAAGTTAATTTAAATGATAATGTCATCGATATTGAAAGAACGTTGGGTTACCACAGGGGTGATCGTGATTTATCTTAAAAGGTTGGGTGTATTGAATGACACTCGGGACATAAGCCCCTACGTCAAAACCCGCATTATTGCATGTCAAGTGACGGCCACTCACTCGTATGACAACGGGTAATCCCTGGATTAATTCTTTTGTACTGGCTGATTTATGCGTTGCCAAAATAGAAATTGGGTTCGGTTTATTTTGTGAACATTTTTCATTCAGGATTTGTGATAGCATTTTGTATCACAGGGCCGTCAACCTATCTTTTTCCTTAGAAACGACCTTAGTGATTCAATACCTTAAAAAGCCCGTAAGTGAGCGATCAAGTATTACTTCACACATTTTTTGAAGATTCTTGACGTTGTTCGTAGTAACATTTTCCATTAACAAGGGGAAAATTGTTGTATTGTCAACAAGATTGAGCCGCAGCGTGGAAGGTGACCAACTAGGGCTGTTGCCGGACATTAACGGTATCGCATACCGCCCCCTTTCCCTTCGCCTTACCGGCTAATTGCTTCTTATGCACAAATCTCTAACCATTTTAGTCAACGAATGTATAATAGAGCTATTAATCTGATTATTTCCTTCTCGCCAAGTTATTTTGTGTTGCGTGTAATTTTTTTGTGATTGACTCTTCAAAACTTAATAGGGTCAGCTTTAAATAGGAGACATAGGAAAATTAGTTCCCATATGTCAAAATGTAATGCCATTTTGACGTACCCAGAGGCTTTAGTTAACTTAAGGCTTAAGTTTTCTAACGTTCTTTCTGCGTTCATAATGTAATGAAAATACCGCGTTTGTTAAAACATTGTACAGTTATGAATAAGAGGATACGTTCATAGGCTTGTTAAGGTCTAGGTCGTGTACGTAAAGCTGCTAAAATAGTCTGTCACTGTTCTGTGTTTACAAAAGGACGTGTTAGTGATAAGGACAAACGGACGTTGAAGTTTCTTTAAATCCACCAACGCCGTGTGAAAACAACTGCCCATGGAGTTGTTTCGCTACCAAGTCGACTTAGAAGCACCCTATGTCAAGACTCAAGAGTATCAATAATTTAAGGATCTTCTTCGCTAGCCTTCTGGTAATATGTGTAGGTATATGGGCGGTGGTATCACATAATATCTGTCTTTTACCCGTTTGCCCGCTGTTATAAAGAAATCTAAACAATCTTCTTTTGCATTATATATTAATAATAATAATCTCTATTTGGGAGGCTTAAAAATGGTTACTAACCCTGTATCTATATGATATTAATTGGGCTGTGTGCACAAATTTCTTAGAAAATTGTATGTAGAAGAATCATTTTGGATAATTACGCTTTTTTCTATATAAATTGAAGAATAGTTGCTGTTTTATTAAAAACGGAAAAAGAATGTGAAATTCCGCGTCGTTCAGTAAATTAATAACTAAATAAATGTTATTTATAATTATCGCTAATATGAAGAAGTGCTGTAGTGTAAAGCCTAATTTGTAATACGAAAACTAATAATAACAAACAAACTATGAAATTTTAATATTATTTAATACAAATAATTTAACTTACCAAAACACGCAGAGAAAAAAACATGATAACAACATGAAGTGATAAGAGTATAGTTTATGGTGAAAGCTTAAACATAATATTCTTTTTCCTATTATTACAAAATCATAATTAACCAGTAATCTCGTGTTGCAATTCAAATTACTGTGATGGTGACCGGTATTTCCAATAATTGTCGCGTTCAACATAATTTGCCTTATTAACTTATAATATCACTTGATTGGTTTGAGGTAAGACATTTTACGGAGACGGGAGCCATTTTTATATGATTTACGCACACACGTGTACTCGGTGGTAATATTACCACCGTGTATATTTCATTAATTTAAAATATTTTAATTTATGGTTATTTTACTTTTCGGTAAAATAGAGCATAAATAATGCTCTATTTTACCGAAAAGTGATGTTGATTGACTTTGCCTCATTTTTGTGTATCTGTTACTTTTTGTTAATTGTCAAGTAGGTGTCAATTGTTCCAGCCAAGTAGATTTTTGGTTTCCGTATGCTGTTTTCCTTCACCGTTTGAACGATTTAATGCATAGAGAACTTATTATTGGTGATGGATGACGATTGCGCACTTCATCCACTAGTTCAAGTCTGTTCAAAGCTGTAATTAGAGGCTCGCTGATATGCTATTGCCTATATTATTTTCCAAAATTGAGCTTTTAGTCACACATTCGAAAACGTATCAAAGAATATTTCCAGGCTCCAAATTATCATTTAAAATGTCTATTACTTTACGCAAATCAATATAAATAAAAGTCTATAATTCAATAAAACTCGTTTTAAACGAAAACAATTTCCTTGGTTAAGGCTATGAAAGAGCAATGTTTATTCCCTATTATAAAACAATTACTCCAAAGAAGAATGACAATTATTTAGATACATTATTGTAACATATCATGTATGAAGTTTTGTAAGTTTTTGTGGGAAAATAAATAAATATTATTATTCCCATTGATATCGTATTGAGACTCATATTACGCTAGCTAACCACAATCGGATGATTCAGGAGTGCGCAAGCGTCCGTGGTCACGGATGATCTGGACCGGTTTTTCTGCTATTGGTGACGTCACCTATGACCATGTCCAAAGGTCATTTAGTTGTCTGTTTATTTTGATTCTTAGTACCCATAAAAGCAGCGTTTCCCCAAACTCTTGAACTACAAGGAAATAAAATATTTTATTGCCATGTTCAGTTTAATTTAACAATTTCTGTCATAGTATGTAGTAGGTACATCTAAAGCTGGTCCATACATTTGATAAAAAGGCTAAGAAAGAAGACACCATGCGCAAAATTTAACACTTCTTTATTTACTAGTTGTATACAAATATATTGCAATATGCTGACATATAAAAGTCAATGTTGTGTTACAAATGTGTAACAATTTAAAGCTCCTTTTAAAGCTCCGACCTTTTTGGTAAATTCTAAAGCTGTTTCTACGGATATACGGTGACGCAAATTTATGCCACCGTAAAATTATAAATTGTTTTGCCATCGTTTCATTATCTATCGCGTCTTGTTATTGAAGTTTTTGATCTGTAACACCTACACCCCAAGCACACCACATACATACCCTCACTTTCGAACTGTCACACACACGCAGCCGAATGAATGATTAGGTACTTATTTAATATATTTTACTTTTCCTTTTTATGTAATAGGAAGCAAACGGGCAGGAGGCTCACCTGATGATGTTAAGTGATATCGCCGCCCATTAATACTCACATTGACAGAAGGCCGCAAGTGCGTTGCCGGCCTTTTAAGAATTGGTTCGGAAATACTTTAGTGGGCAACTAGTTCCACATAGTGGTTTAATTACTGGTTTTGTATTATTTATACTTTGGCTATATGTTTAGTATAATTGTTTGTAAATGTATTTATTAGAAGTATTTGTTGTATATTAGCTATAGGATTATGATAAGTTTATATATATATATATATATAATATATTAAACTTAGGTTTTGATCAATTATGCTTATTAATAAACTATTGACAGGACAATATGAATTTTACGAATAAATAAAATATAAAACAAAAAATATGTATAAGAACATCACGTTTGATTTCAAAATTTTAAACTGTTAGATGATTCCACGTTCGTGTAAGGATGTTTGTTACTTCGTAACAAATTTTGTAGTTAGTCATAATGCGCGTGAGTTGTTCCAATTCCTATTTATAATACGCTGACAACTCGCTCGAAATACATGCTTCCACACTGATATAATTTGAAATCTCAAATGGTGGGATCATTATTATTATTTTCCGAACTTGGTTAACTATTTAACAACTGTGTTAGACTCATTAGGTCCGTTGTGCATAAAGTCCTGGCTAATTAAGTCAGCCTAGCTCCTTTCAAAAGGCCACACAGGCTTCATGATGCGACCTCATTGCTCCGAGGATTTCTGTACATTGGTTAGCCACAGCTTCGCTTTCCATGGCTACGTCACTGATTCTTCTGCGCTGAAACATGGTCATCATATTATAAATCATATCAAAACGATAACCGATTATTATATGAATAATTGCAAATCTGAAATATTTTAAATTACCAGCGTATATTATATATACGTAGCGTGATAAATAACGATAATATATAATAAAGTGTTCCTCTATCAGATTCATTCATGAGCTTTAATCGTGCGTGCCTGATTTCGAAAATAACGAATCGCCATAAAGCTTTCAATTTCATAGATTAATTAGCGTACGCATTGTTGCAGTCAAAAATACAAATATTAATTCATCACCTGTCTGAGTGATATGCATTGTAAGCACGCTTTTGTTGTAGTATATTCTGTCATCTAGGTGATGAAAAATTTCTAAGTAATAGAGTATGGCCTGAAATCGCCGTTATGCAAACTGTGCATGTATCTTACCCATTAAATATCGACGTGCGTTGGTATTTGACATTGCCCATTATGTCGTTAAAAGAATAAAAAGAGCATAATTTTCATTTTTGACTTTGGTGCAGGCGCGCAAAAATGCACCCTTGAAAACCACTCGTCTCTAAACTCGTAAAATACAGCAAGTAACGTACATAATTACGTAATTTGCGCATCGCTTTTCATTTGTTTATATCATTTTATAGGTCAAGGTTCATAGCATCACCGCCACTCCTTTTATTTATCAATCCATTAAGTTCAATTGTCCAGACCTTTGTTCGCAAAGTATCTTGAATACATCCTTTTTATGCATCATTATCTTCGTTATCAGGGGACCAATAAATTTCTACTTTATTAGTGTTCGTATATTCTTCGTATATTATTTTTTGCAGCAAAAATATTTTGAATTATTACAAAGTTGTCTCGTTTGGCATGGTCAATGGTCATGGGTTCATAGATTATGACGTCCTTGAATCTTTAGGTTCTTTAATAGTAATGCGTGCGTAAATAAAATTTGTATATGTGTACAAGTATTTAATAATTCCGTACATTCCTAGTTTCATTATCTGTCCGTATCACTTTGATGTCTATCAACTGAGCGTTTTTTCCGCGCACCACCACTATGTGGAACCAGCTACCCAAAGCATGTATTTCAGAATCAATTTGTCTTAGGGTTTTTCAAGAAAAAAACGTACCAATTCTTAAAAGGCCGGCAATAAATTCTCGAGCCTTTTGGCCTTGAGACTGTCATTTAACTTCAGAGGAGCCTCCTGCCCGCTTGGCCCCTGTTCTATAAAAAAGATTTAAGCTCACGTTGTTTATACATGTGCACGTTGCGTACATGAGTACGTATTATGGATAAGGTTATTTTCCAGTCCTTTATTTTGTATTTATGCGTACGTAAGAGGAAAAAGCATACGTTATCTAAGCGGAAAACCAAATATTATTGAAGTTGTAACCAATTCTATGCTTGAACGGACTTCTTCACAACATTGATGCATATAGCAATAAGATCGTCCATATTATTTAGTGGTAAACACAGGTGGATTTGATTTTGACACCTAGAGAAACAATTGTTTTGCATTAGAAGACTGGTAAGGTGTGTTACCTACTTGCGCAAAAAATGTCAATAGATGGGTTTATTAATCAAACCTATTTGACATAGGATCCTTCGAGAAAAGAGGGTGCCATTTCTTGAAAGACTTGCAACGAACACTCTCCACATATACACACACGCACGCTCGGTGTCCGTCAGCCCGTTTGCACTCTATTCTATTCTTTAAAAAATGGGCTGCATATGTCCGCTCAAACCTCTAGGCCAACACAGCCATTTCTACATATAGAGGTATGTATGTACCAATAAATAGTTTGTGTAGTCTTTAATACGATTTTTAAACATTAGCCATCTTTAAGAAAGAATAATTGTATGGAATATTATTTTGAACCAAAAGTATAAAGAAACGTTTATGTCCTGGTTACAAGTTGATTTTCTCACCAGATGCCTTGCTCTAATTTTACGTGCGCCGACGCATTTACGATGTGGTGCCGTAATTTCGTAACTAGCATTGCGACATCGGGCAACGTTTACCTCTAACGATACGATAAGGTAACAGCAAGGTTTCTAAAACTAAGAATTACTATGCTGCCGTGTGATGCTATGCTATAATTATATACCGGGACAAGATGCCCAGGGACCGTTCAAGTATAAGCTCTAAAGGGGAAAAGGGGAAAGTGGGGGGATGTCTTTGATTTTCGTATTTGATGATTACGTCAACAGTAATTATTTACTTTTTACACATTGTCTATGCTTGTACGTTTATGTACTATTATTTTTGAAGCTTTACTTTTCTGATAAGAGGGGGGGAGGGGGAAAAAATGCAGTAAATCTGCTTATAAGTGTGATATCCAACAAAGTGTCAAAATTATGACTATTAATGAACATTAAATTTAAATGATTAACGACCTTCCGAGCTGTATTAAATATTCCAAAGTGCTATTATTTGCCGACGACGTTAAGATTTTTAAAAAGATTAAGACTGACAATGACTGTCTATGTATGCAACGTGATTTGGATGAACTGCTACATTGGAGTGAATTAAATAACCTCCATCTCAACTATGACAAATGTGAAGTGATAACCTTTAGTGCCTCTCTGAATAAAATACTCTGCGACTATAGCATAGGGTCTGAAGTTATTAGGCGCGTAGACAAAGTCCGCGATTTGGGTGTTTTGTTTGTTCCTGACCTTTCATTTGCGGAGCATATTCGGATGATAACGGATGCTGCATTTAGAAGGTTGGGGTTTGTCCTGAGAAATTCAGTTGGTCTATCGGACACTGCCACTAGGGTACTATATTCATCTTTGGTAAGGCCAATTCTTGAAACCAGTTGCGTCATATGGTCCCCTTATGAAAAGTATTATGGGGATATGGTTGAAAGGGTGCAAAAGAAGTTCCTTAGAATCCTGTACAAACGAAGGTACAATTTTTTTCCTTACCTCTACCCTACTAAGTTCCTGATGGGGGTATTGGGGTACAATTCGTTAGAGCTTCGTAGGGATTTGGCGGTGGTAAGGTTTGGTCTAAACGTTATTAAAAACGAAACGGAAAGCGCATACTTGATGGGGGAAATCATCAGACTGTACGTTCCGGACAATTATTACCGCTGCCGGAGGCATAACCTCTTTGCTGTGCGTTCGGCTCGCACTGTCCAGCGTCAGCAAGCTCCCATTCCTCGACTACTCTCGATGCTAAATGGGTTTCTCGACTCTTCACCGGAGAGTGACCTATTTAGTGAGCGTATGGCGGCAGTGTACTCTGATTTGAGGGTATACTTGGAGAGTATTAGGGGTTAGAATAAACTGTGTTTTATGTTATTTTAATTAATTTTGTATTGTATATATTATAGTCTATTTTATTGTGAGTTTAGCCATGTCTGTAATTAATAAATAAATAAATAAATAAATAAATAAATAAATTATCTTAGTTTAAGCTATTCACAATTAGGTCAACATAATATTACTTATTAGCCATAATTATTGTATAGGCTGGATTGTAAATGATAAAACTAACAAAAGTGATTTAAGAAGTAATTAGAATCATTCCGCCTGCCAAACAGAAATGTTTTGATGGCAATAAGGGAACGCAAATTCAATATTTTTTTTATTCCCTCCGTAATTCGTAAACTGTCAGACTGCAGCACTTTTAGTGGCTGGGCGAAGGCGTTTCGCACAGCCACTAAAAGTGAGTAAGATTTGGATACGAGTTACAGCGCTAAGTAGACTTAAAGGCAAAATTCAAATATCAAAGTCTTGATTCTGAAAGCTAAAGAACCGAATCGTATATCGGAATTGCTTTTTATTTCTTACATGGTTATAAAATTCGTAAGTAATCTGCGGAGCCCTCTTTCAGACAGGGGTCGATGTTAGGTCATTGATCTCTCTTTAAATATACCTCGTATACATTTGTGACGTGTCATGTTTTACCAAATGAAAACAGATGTTTACTGTCTTTGTATAATCTATGGAAAAGGTTTTGTTATTTATTCATATTCCTTTAAATTTCACTAACTATAAATAAGAACATAAAAATATAGTGCACAGCCATATTTTTATTTATGTATAGATCTTAATTTACTACGCTTCGGAAATATCTCTCTATCTCTCTCTTTAACCATATGACCTTCAACATGCATGAAATATTATATCATTACAAATTTGATAATGGTACATTTCACAGTTTTCATAGAATAATGACATGAAAGTATTTTAACGGTAAATATTCTGCGCTACGCTTACAGCCACTCTAGTTGATGGCGATTGGGTTACATTGACATTGGTGGTACTAAAATAAATTGATAATAAAGCTATTAATACATTTTATACTTGCTTATCTAGTCCTTTCAAGTTACACTAGTAACTTAAACTGTAAATAGATGCAACTCATGCATAAAATAAGCATACCTAAGTATATTCTTAGATGTGTCATAGCATTCAAACTATTTTACCTTTAGCGAATTTTTTTTCATAATTTAAATAATCGTCGGTATAGAAAAAACTACTCTTAAGCGTTTTATTAAAAAGTATTAAATGTTTTTATGGTAATAATACCAGCGGAGAGACCAGTACACGCATAATGAAAGCAAATCGCTGCTAGTTTGGTCTTAGTAAATACTTGCGATGGTAATTTAGAAAGATCAGATTTTTCTCTACAAAACTCTGCAGCGACCAGTGCTTCCTTATGGTTCTGAAACCTATGCCTTACCAAGAAGGTTGCTCTGGCTTTCCTTATTTTTGTGCGCAAGTTTCTTCGAAAAAGCTTTGGTTATTTGTTGGCGCATTCGCTTGATCACACTAACAAATCAACACACAAAGATTCAAAAAAGTAACATGCCAAACTGGTGGGAATGGCGTGTGCCGAATGTTCACCGAATGCGAACGACAGAACTGAACTGTCAAACTGGTGATTAGTGAAACCCGGTAGACCGAGGCTGCGTTGGTGGGATGAAGTTTTCAAGGACCTCGAAACCAGGTGTTCAAATTTGGACGCAAGAAACAGGAGATTGATCGAGATAGCGAAAGATATAAAGAATTATTAGCGGCTGTACAGCTATTGATGATGGTGAAACGTTTTTGTACGTGACTGATTATTAATATACTTCAGTGGGCAGCTGGTTCCACGAATTGGAAGAAGTATTTCCGAACCAATTCCACTTAGGGTCCTTTAAGAAAAGAGCGTACCAATTCATAAAAGGCCGGCAACGCACTCGCGAGCTCTCTGGCATTGAGAGTGTCCATGGGTATGGTATCACTTAATATCAGGTGATCCTCCTGCCCGTTTAACCACTGTTCTATAAAAAAAAATAGGTAAATTAAAAAATATAAAGAGTGGCCGATGATGAATGTTTCGATACACCCTTATCACGAATTTTTGCGTTTGATTATAAAATTTGTTGCACTATCATGACCAACGTGAGATATTATAAAGTACAAGGATAGTTACCTAACAATCTACCCACAAAGTAATGTATTTTGAATGACATTATGGATTTATGTGCGTGGGTTTGCATTCATTCAATGGAATGCTTGAAATTCAAGAAAAACATGTTTTTGCATTTGATTTTGTAACGATATAACTAATAATCTATGAAATTTTATCGATATATAATAATAATACGTATTAACGCCACCGTGGCAAAAATTTAATGGTTAGCGTGGACAACCTAAACCTTGATTATTGATGATTAAATGTAAAATGAATCGTTTTTTATAAAATCAAAACCCTTTAGAAGCTTACAAGGTTTAGGTTAGGTTAGGTTTAGGTTGTCCACACTTGCTAACCATTAAATTCATGCCATTCCAATTTCCAAGCCTTATTTTATAAGTCGCATATCGTTATTTTGAACTTGTGGTAATTTGAAAGTTTCAAATTGTTGAGTCGACTGTATGTAATTTAAATAATCTTTTGTATAAACAACATATATTCGATTTCTATGTTCCACCTCTTAATAGAAGCAATTGAATCGACACGCATTGAAAACATAAATGAGTCATTGCTCCAGAATCTAATTACAATAAATAGGATCCCAGCCATCATCTTTAGTGGCACATGGCCGCCCTGTGGCGCTCTCCAAAATAGACAAACGTCTATTTATACTCTGTGTATCCGTTCTGCGCACGCGCCGATCGCGTAAATATGGCGCCGTGTTTTTGCTGTAGGTACACTTGGGGCATTATAATTGGATCTATGCATAATCTATAAACGTAAATGGTTATGGATACTTCCTCTAGGACTTCCTCGTTGGCTCAGCGGATGTTAAACGATAAATAATTATTAATACATAATGTGTTTACTATATTAATTATGGAAAACTAGCTAAAAGTAAAACGGTTGAAGGCTGTCAAGACACAAGTTCTTATATACATAGGCAGGTATTGCAGCAGTGTTGACCTAGTTACAACTGCATCTCACATCCCGGCGCACGAAGATTCGATCCCCGGCTGTGCACCAGTGGACTTTTTATATATGTGCGCATTTAACATTCGCTCTAAAAAAAGCTCAATTTATTATGAAAAAGATTTCATAATAAATTGAGTTTGGATATATAATATGACTATATAAAATATGACTTTCAGTTGGTTAACCTAATTTCACTGTATGGTGATTGTCATTTGGGCTACTTTAACTAAAAGCCATTAACGGATGCAAAACATCAATCATGTTAAAGCATGATGGAAAACTGATAATCCGGTTATACTCCCACGCCCTTTCCCACACTAAGCGTTGTTGGCTTTGAGCGTGAATATGTTCAGAAAACATTACAAAATTAGGTCTGCGCATAAGATAACAAATCGGTTACCCTATAAATACCTGTCATCTAGGGTTAAATGGTTATTAATCGTATAATACCTTTTGTTTTGCTTCTATTGTGAACTTGGTTTGGACCTGGGGGAAGTTTGGCTCAAAATATTCTAAATTGAATCACCTTTGCTTCAAAAATCGTGTGTAAACCGGCGGCAGGCATGCAGAAGGGTGACAAACAGAAACTAAATTTCACGAAATATATAGAGAAATCTGAGGCCCATACCTTAAGAAAGTGGCTTTTCTAAACTATAATTTTCCAAAACTGTGGGACGTTTTCTGATTGAAGTTTGACAATTAACACAAGAAACATGACTGCGGCTGCAGATAAAAATTGCAGTACCCATAATTTGTCGAGTGAATTAAATGTAAAATAGGTAAATATATATAATAACCATTAAGGTAAAACATACAAGGCTCGCCCCGAAATGATGTAACCACAAAGTTAAAACTGTTTATTTCAACTCGGTGACATTGAACACGCCATCTGGTGTTGTTTGCAATAAATTAAAACAAATATTACTTTAGTATTAAATTAATTAACCGTAAATAACGTTAAACATGTTATACACATACTATTAATTAAATATATTTAATTACATTTACACTGTGTTTACTGTCTTTAGCTTACAATTTGGAGATTAAAAAATAGTTTGACTTATTAAATTTGAAATTAGGTCATGGCACGTTTTATTTTGGATTATTGTATGACGTCATAAACAGACGAGGTATTCTCCGAATGAATGATGTCTAATCGAAATGATTCAATTTAAGATGATTTTTTTTTAAGATGAAAAGTCAGAACAGGTGATAGGTCAGCTTGGTTGGATTAGTTAAAAAATGAAACGAATCCAAATCTCTGATTACTGCAAACAAATGCAGAAGTCAGTTCAATAAAAATATGTATATAACTTGTTATAGAGAACTGCAAGGCACAGTGTAGCAGTAAAACTGCCCATTTTCTCCTGTATTGTGTTATTATCATGTAAATAAAGTGTTGTATATAGTTTGTACGCAAGATAATTCCTTAATAGTATTGTCAGTCCTCAACTCGCCTTCCACAAAATATGAATCCCTTTGATTTGACTCAATCAGGCGTTTAATATTTTTACCTTTATTAAATAACATTGATTCATCAATCTAGACTAGCTAAATACAACGTACTCTTTAGTTTCCAATAGCGAACTTCAATACTAAGTTTTTAATGCGTAATCAAGGCTGTGACATCAGAACATTGAAATTGCATACAAAATGGTATTCATCTAGTATTCCTAATGACCTTCTGATAAGCAATGTTAGCTTAAGCGTGCGACTCATCCCTGAGGTCGCAGGTTCGATCCCCGGCACCAATCTTTCTATTTGCGCATTTAACATTCGCTCGTACAGTCAAGGAAAACATCGTGAAGAAACCGGTAGGTCAGGGCGTGTTTTAAGCACAGGAGGCTGCCTATTAGATCGACAAATGATCATGAAACTGGTACATAAATCTGAAACCCAGATCTAAAAAGGTTGTAGGGCCATTGATTTGTTTATTTTACGTAGGGCAGCTGCTTGAAAGAAAACTGTTGGCAAGTAGAAACAGTGGCAGAGAGTTTATAACCAGTATTAAGATTAGTAGTAATACTTAATAGTAATAGCCTTTATTCAGATACATTTTACATTATATATTTTATATACATTAAAACAAATTTCCATTTTATTCCAATTCTGGTGCATCTGTGTGCCCTTTTTTGGCAAAGGCCTCCTCCAAATCCCGCCATTCCTCTCTGCACTGTGCCACTCTTTGCCATGTACCACCTGCCGTTTCTTTAATGTGGTCAATCCACCTTCTCAGTTGTCTCCCTCTTTTGCGTTTGCTGTACCTTGGGCACCAGTTAAGCAGTTTTTTGCTCCACTTTTCTGTACCTCTTGCGATGTGATGAGGAAAAGATTAGTATTAATTAAATAATTAAGTATATAAATTTATCATAATAATTTGACAACAAGTAGATTCGCCATTTTTATTTCTTCCACACACCGTAATGATGACGTTATAATTATGAGCAGCTTTCACTGAATAATTATGTGGTTTCGAAGCTGCAATGACAAGTTATATTTAAATTTGGAACACAGTTGTTATCTTGTTGTGATTTATAAGGTAAAGATAAATTGTCCTTAATTTTTACATCCTGCATCATAAAATCAGTCGAACAAAAATACATTAAGAAATAGTTTCGGGGCTATGTACATGGGCATAAAGCTATCTAAAGGCTTAATAGAAGAAGAAAATCTGTAAAACATTATAATTAATATCAGTTTGTTAACGTAATAATATATTTTAATAATGTGATGATATGAGTGATATTGTAATGTAATATCTATCTACTATATTAAAATTTACCTTTTAATAATATAAGAAAAATTAGACAGCCATTATTTGTTGCAGATTATGCGAACTTTAGATTGTACTACTATAACACTTTTGTACCGTACTCTTATAAATGAATTATTATTGTAAACACGGCAATTCCGATAACATCGCATATATTATTATTTAAGTAATAAAATTTAATAACGAAAACGTAGTTCTTATTCTCGTTAGAAGTTAAATCAATAGAAGTTTAGCCTTAAAACGTTGTGAAGAAAGCTGTGTTTGTGTTTGTATGGTGAAAATGCAAGTAGTTGTATGTCAGCAACATAGCTAAAAAGGTGAGAAAGGTCTAACTCAATCTGTGAGAGAAACCGACACAAATTCCAATCATCTTAGTAATTGATGCCTTGATACAACTGACAAGTGGCTCTATAAGATTGTCAATGATTAAAAAAGACTATTAAATATCCTTTATCGTGGAGTAATTTTTTTTATTTAATAATTTTTTATTATTTTATTTAATATGTAAGTTGGTTATCAGACATGAGTCACAGAAGACGTTAAAAAAAAAAAACAAAATCAAAATTCGCGAAAGACCAAGACTACGCCATCCGTTAGCAAAACTACCTTCGTCTTGTTCTGAGAAGCAAGCAACTAAGCAAGTCTAGCAAAGGCGTAACAAACGAACAGTGTTCTGTCCACTTCGATGCGCGACTCTCTTGAGGTCCTATCTCGGATGTAATGGAAGTAATATTAAAAAAGCCGGTAAGGCTGGCCCTCTGGAATAGATAGTGTCTATGGACGGCGGGGTGGTATTACTTAACATGAGCCTTTTGGTGCGGTTGTATAAAAAAATGAGCAGAATAGGCTCAGGCTCTTTCCCAAAAAAAGAAAACATTGTCACCTATCTCAAATAAAGGAGACTTAGGAAACAGATACTCTAAGGCCAAGTATCCAGGGGTTTGAATCGATTATTTTATGACGTTAGATGATGCAGCAATAACATATGTTGCAGCAGCTGGTAACCATATTAATGACGTCAGTGTGGTAAAGTTAATTGGATGCACTTCGCATGCCATTCATTTGTTTGATATACTAATACGCGAGATTTTAACTGAATAAATTTATTTTGTTTACGATCTTATTAAAACTTTACTCGAGTTTGAGTTATATCAGCCAAATAATATTTTTATTTTGTATGTGTTTATTTGAAAAAAGTACTTAAAAAACAATATAACACGAAGACTTACAAACGTACGTCGTAACATATTCAAAGAGTTATTGTAATGGGCCGGTGATTTTGGATGCGTTTGATGACAGCCGGTTCAAAAAGACGTATTTGGAATGGCCCAAATGAAGAAAAAAGAGAGGACGCCCACCAGAAACGTGGGAAGATGTAATGAAAGTGGTAGCCGGGAAAGATTGGATAGAATAGAAAGATAGAAGCGAAGATGAGAGACAAGGTAAGATTATGAAGGAAGCATTCACTCTGTTGGGGATCGTGTAAATAATAAATTTAATGCCATACATTTTTAGTACCTACAAAATAAGATTTTAAAATAATAGACCACAACGTGAGCGACAGATAATTTTGTTTAACTTTCTTATAACCTTATCAGGCAAAGATTTACTTGGCCGAGATTTCTTATTTGAGCTAATAATAAATAAGTCTATGTTTGGTTCACTGACTTGGTTTTGGGGCTTCGCGGGGATGATTGGTTAGCGTATGGATTCGAAGATCGCGCCTCAATTGGTAATTGCTCTAGAATTGTTAATTGCAAACTGTATAATTAATGGGAATACGGTCAGTGATCTCGCAATGAAGGTTGTAAAGCTGAAAAAGCTATTTAAAACTCTATTTTCTATCTTTTATAATTTTTTTTTGAGTTTTTTGTATGTAGACACTGAAACTGTAGAAATGTTTTTGTGATTGTAAATACAAATTGTTCACATTTAATATTACGAAATGACTCAGTGAACCTAGATATAGTTATAAAATGTCTATGGAAGACGAATTTCTGAACGAACTGAAAATGTGACAAGTTACAACAAACAAAAGACAGCGTTAAAATTAAATGATTTATGCTTTTTTTATATTACCGTTCAAACCTTCTCTAAACTTTCACAAATATTTCAAGATCAAAATTAGCCAAACCGGTCTAACGATTTTCGAGTTTAAGCGAGACAAACGAACTGCAAATCATTTTTATTATCAATATAAGTATCTTGCGATAAAGCGCTATTTAAAGTGATTCTTGGCTTTGAATGTGGATTGTTAAATATAGTATTACCTCGTAACATTTATATTGCTTCTAAAGGGGAATCTATGAATTCGTAATACAGAGACCACTTTCACTCTTCACCCACTATTTGCATTGTGGGCGTGCATTCCAATAAATTATAATGTAACATATGAAGCGCGACTAAAAATATGTTTGTTGTTGTGTTGATCACCATTTAATAAAGTCCAATAGACATAGAAATAGATGTAGTAAGTTTTTATTTTTAAATTAAGACTTTGTTGATCAGTTCCCTATTTGCAACGAATAAGTTCATAAACTAGGGGAATTTTTCTTTTTTTTAACGAGATGAAAATGCCCGCGTCATGTATGTACTTGACATGGGGACTGTGGGACTGGGTCTACACTGAGAGCTCTTCAGAAGGGCAGCGAGAACCAACACGCCCTTAAGATGGGTCCTCGAGGTTCGCCAGGCATTCAACCCAAGGGTTCAACCAAACGGGTCTGATGTTTCATCATGCCTGATTAATATAGGCCTTTAATTTTCAAAATATTTAACAAAATGTCCAGCCGTGCGAAGTCGGGATAGGCCGCTAATTACTAACGGTAATTAACATTTTGCGTGCGTGGTATTAATTTAGTTTTGTTTTTGTTACAGGAAAAGGTATGCAGAACTAAATTACATACTCAAGACGAAGGTAACAGCGAATAACATATATAGACATTTTGTTGGTAATTATTATTTGTTTTGTTGATATGATCACCAAAGTGAAAATTACTTTATTCATAAAGGTAAACAAGTAAGTTACTCGCATACAACAATATAATATAAGCGAAATAATTCAATGTTTATTGCTATAGGTATAACGAATTAGTTGTATGAAACAGTCGAAGAGTGCTTACATTGCTTGCATTGCTATGAAATGAATGACTGCTATGAAAGAGAGTGCCTACGTCTGGCTATAATCTCGGGGCGTAACTCTCGTGATTATTTCATTGCAATGAAAGGAATGACTGCAAAGTTACTGCTGAAAAGAGAGCCTGCGTCTTGCTTATGCGGTACGCCACACCGATTATTTAGGAAATGCGTGCTTGTGGCGGCGTCCATGCGTCGGGTTGTCTCTCTCTCCCTAAAATATGGCGAGGGGGCCGATGGCTGGCCATGCGTCATACTCGTGAACGGGTACAACTTGTGGTGACTGGTCGTACTTGAATTCGTGTATGCGGTGATATTTGTTGTTTATACTACGTATTTGCGTGTTGTTCTCACGAGTATGTAAGTGCGTGGTCCTATTTCACCATGCCTCCTGCTGATAGAGGACAAATCTTTGTTTTTTATTTATTTTATTATTCTTTATTACTCAAGATGTCATATGGAACATGGTGTAATGGTTGCAGCTTACAAACAATATGCAATAAAAAACTTGGCGATTAAAAAGAGTGGCGGAGAGTTTATTGCCAGTTCTTCTCTTCCGTTCTACACCCTTGATTTGAGAACTGGCAGTAAATGTAAAATTAGAATGCTTTAATGAATATTTCTTTTTTTTTTGACGTTCATAAGTGTACATTATGTTACCTATATGAATAAATGATTTTTGTTTGTTTGTTTGTAATGGACTCGTTTATAAAACCAAGAAAGCCTGAGTGAGCAAAATGTAGTCTTTAGTCGTTCACCTAGGATTAGTTAAATAATGTTGTTTTCCGTTTTGTAACAATGTACGTGCTCGTGTTTTACAATGGGGTATTTACGAAATTTTGTTATTAATATAATTTTCCTTTATTGAAAACATTATGAAACACCTTAACACGTGTTCTATTTATCTCGCACTGAGTAGTTATTACACTGTTTCAATTGTTATAATAATGTCATTCCTTTTTTATCAATATTTTTTAAGGATCTATTATACGGTTTGGGCCTTTTTTAATTTGGTATAAATGCGCTTACACAGGCCCGTGCCATGGATGTCGAGCTTGACGCGGGGACTACTATTCAGAGTGATAGCGAGACCCTACGCATTAAAAACACCTCAGTCCGCCACACACCAGTAACGCCCTAACCCAATAACCAATCTCAATGCATTTTTGACCATCTGAGATCATCAAAGGATTGTAATAGCCATCTGTCGATGCAAGCTATCCATGGTTGGTCGGATCGGTGTGGATAGACCTTTGTATGAAACTGACAGTTCAACTGTGCCAATATCCTATCTAAAGATTTTAACTTTCACTAGTTTTTAAAATAATTTAAAAGCTATTTGATATGTTTTATACATAGAATATTTTAATATTATTTGTACGGTTTTATTTATTTTATTTCGCCAAGGCATTCAATCTAAGGGAGCCCAGCTTAAATCCGATATTGATAGAGTTCAGGCCTCCTCCAACTAGGTCACTCTCTCTATCTTGAGCCTTTTTCTTCTAATCTACTTTTTTAAGGTCGTCAGCCCACAGCGCAGGAGGGCGATCTCTTTTTTCATTGTGTTTTAAAATAGAAATTATGTGGTGAACAATGTGAGCAGCTTGTTGACAATTCCTCTGCGTGTTATCTAACTAATGAAATACTGTATTTATTACCACTATTAAGTAGTTTCACAATCAAAAAATTTTGAACCATATTACAAAGTATTAAGATCCATGATTGCGTGCAGCAAAACTCTTTCGAATGGATATATCCATTTTATTAGTTTTGGTCTCCGATTTGCCGTTGACATTATCTATGGTAATAAAGAAATTTAGTCACCGTAACATTTGTAATAGTTGAATTAAGTATTTTTTACATCTTGATATATCTACTAAAGGGCAGTAATGACCTAACATGAGCAAATGAGCGGTGTTGGCCTAGTGGTTTCAGCGTGTGTCTCACATCCGTGAGGTCGTAGATTCGATCCCCGGCTGTGCACCAATAGACGATCGAACGGTGAAGGAAACTCATCGAGGAAACCGGCTTGCCGAAGACCCAAAAGATCGTCTGCGTGTGTCAGGCACATGAGGCTGATCATCTACTTGTCTATTAGATTAGGAAATGATCATGAACAATCTGAGGCCCAGACCTAAAATAGGATGTAGCGCCACCTATATTTATATATCTAGCTTCACAATATTTAAAAATACATGTTGATGATATCATACATACATTAGGTAAACAGTTTTGTATGTTACGTACATACCATACCATTCGTTTGAATTAAAGGCTAATTACCGAGTTATACTCTTAGTGATGTAATCATCCTTTTAGGCCATCACACCCATCCTAATCAAGTGAATATTGGACGTCTAAACCGTCTACTAAGCGACAACTATGACATATAATTATTGAGACATAATGTGTTAAATCTCTATTCCGATTCATCCAAGTACCAATACTAGATTAGCGAGACTACGTTTTCGTACGTTAAAAATGTATTAGATTTTGTCAGTCAGGAGTTATAGTTGGGGCGTTTAAATACGTCTATGTATTTCATCCTAAAACATGCTTTGATTGCCCCTATTTGAACATAAATGCCTCGATTCTAAATACTCATTAATTTAATACAAAACATAATTTCAAATAGATAAAACGACCATTAGTCAGCCGCGGCTATTTTATCTCGCCATTGCACATAACCTAGTCCGCATATATAATTATGAATTCCTTTATGATCTCATCAATAACTATGTATTACCATCTATGCCCCGAGTCCGCTTAGATCTTCCATTGCATATTATTTATTGATCAATAAGGACAGGACAGACACATCGCAAATACAAAATATATAAGTAAATCAGTGGCGCTCCAACCTTTCTAGATATTTAGTATATATATATAAGCACTAGCGTCCCCGACACACGCTGTTCTGCATCTATTCTATGTGCACATTTAACATTCGCACATCGTTTCCTCACTTTTGTGCGAATGTTAAATGCGCACATTGAAAGTCCATTGGCAGCCGGGGCTCAAACCTACGACCTCAGAGATGAGTGTCGCATGCTGATGCTACTAGGCTATTACTGCTCAGATTGCTAGATAAGACTACATTTTTTTTGCAATTAAAACTAAACAGTTTGAATAAGTAAAATCAATCAATGCTGTGAAGTATATTTGAATATTTGCTTCATTTTTTCTTTTATCTATTGGATAACAACGTAGTGACTGTCAATTGCACCTTGGAGCTTGGAATTAAAAATAATTTGCTCCAGCTATTTAATTTAACTGTAACTAATATAAGAATTGGAAATAAGACGATCAAAAATAAATTAGCCCGAGGTTCTTGAATTCACCTTGTGTGTTGGTCGCGAACAGGCGATAGAGTTGAATATTCAAAGTGATCATGTGATTCATCCGAATAAATGTATTTTTTAATTTGATTTTTAACCCAGTGTTACATTCAAATATACACGAGTTTTTAGGAGTTAGAATTACCATTAGACAAATTGTAATTGCCCATTGCAAGTATTCACTTGTCTTTGCTGAGACATTACCTAAGTTAGTAGATAGAATTGATCTTATGTGGCTTAAGAAGATTATATGTTTGTGCTAACCAATTTAATCTAAAATTACTTATTAAAGGCTTATTGCTTAGCGCAAATAGCGGCTTCAATGCCATTTAAACTAAAGCTGTGTTAGTGACATATAAAGGTCTGGCTTATACACTTTTATTCAAAGACATTAGACTTCGCATTAGAAGATCGTGCTTTGGTCAAAGCTTTGGGCATTTTGATAAACGATCTGGGTCTGAATCCATAGTTTCTCCCCTTACACTTAAAAATCGATTTTCGTTTAGTTTTTGTTATTTTATTGTTTTGTTTATATATATAGTGTTACATGTGATATTTGCCTATCAGTGCTTGTCTCATTAAAAATTGTATAGTGTAGTTCTTGTACCAATATTTCAATTTAAAAAATCAGTGGCGCTACAACCTCTTTAGGTCTTGACCTCAGATTTCTGAATCTGTTTCATGATATTTTTTAAATCTAAAAGGCAAGTAGGTGATCAGCCTCCAGTGCCTGACACATGTCGACGACTTTTTGGGTCGAAGACATGTCGGTTTCCTCACGATTTTTTCCATCACCGTTCGAGCAAATGTTAAATGCGCACATAGAAAGAAAGTCCATTGGTGCACAGCCGGGGATCGAACCTACGACCTCGGCCAATATTTCAATCCTATTTAGCAATAAAAATATAAATAGCTTAGGTATGTAATATATAGCCCGATATGTATTACTCTATTATTAACGTAAAATAGTAGGAAACATTCTTAATACACACATTCGTTGTCAATAGTAGTATGGTAATCCGAATCGACAAAGATATTTTTAACCGAGGATTGCTTCATCAGGTGGTGGACCGCCTCCGCGACGGAAGCGGTGGGTGGAGATCAGAGATCTATTGCGCGCCCACGCATCGCTTATGTCACGCATTTTTCATCAAATAAGGACAGTGAAAAATACAATAGGAGCTGTCTTTCACCTTAGTTGGTCATGTTCGTGTATTAGGAATTTATTAAATGTATTGAATAAGGCAATACACTGTTCACTGTGCTTTCATATTTTTTATTCGTTCATCGTATAACGTCGAGGCAGAATACGAAATTCCTTGTATCGCCTCGACATCCGACGTTCCATAACTGAGCGTTTTTAAGGCAGTATTTGCCAGGCACTGAAGTATTCCTAAACCAATTCGAAAAGATCCTTCAAGAAAAGAGCGTACTAATTCCTTAAAACCGGCAACGCAATCGCAAGAGCATCGCGGGGTATGGGCGGCGGTATCAATATCAGGTGCCCGTTTGCCCCCTGTTCTATAAAAAAACTAAGGTTCTTAGTTAGCTTAAACAAAAGACAACATGTAACATAGATTACGATTGGTCGACTATCTGTAGACCAACAGGCAAGCGACACGGAGCGGCGTTCCCTTTCACAATCGCATAATAACCAAAGTATATTATAAATATAATTGGGGAATGTATTCAAAATCTTCAAAAGTTCAGCTACATGAATGCATGACACAAGATGTAGGCCTGCTACATATTCCTCTAATACGACATTATACTTACCTAACCTTACCATTCGTTTTTAGTTCGAATGTATTGTTTTAATTTGCTTAATGTTCTGAATTCAAAAATCGTGATTGAATTCGATTTTATTGATAGAACGGGGTCAAACGAACTCGAAAACTCTAATGAAGGCTTGCAAATGCGATTCCGGTCTTGTCTATGGTACGATCTTTTCTCGCGAACCCAAAGTCAAACAAAAGTTCTTTCAAAATTAGAACGTTTGTGAATACAATTCCGTCCTTTTTAAAGTGATACGATCTTTTCTTGAATCACCCTTACGTCGAATTGGAAATAAGATTGACCTATTAATCAATCGCTTTTATTAATTCTATGACATTTAACACTTGTTATCTGTGGCACGACTGCAAAATAAATGTCAAACACTTGTTAAAGTAAACGTTGTGTAGCCTGTTTGCTCTGTTGTGCGGGATTTGTTTATTTCTACAGATAACGGTTCGTTTAATTACCCATCTGTTTACACTACTGTTACTATACACTGGGTATTCAACATTTTAGTTTTAAGGCGCAATGCGTTTGATAGGTTCCAGTCAAAGCATCAAAGATTTGTGACTTGGCGACTAATACTAGGTAGCACGCTGATCAGATGGTGGCATGGAAATACAAAGCAAGGCTGCTGGTCTTATTCAGAGGGTTTTAAAACCAACCCAATCGAAGTTTAAATTCCTTGAAGTTCACTGATTTTTTAGAAATATTTTGCATTGTGACGCCTATAATAAATTAAGTACAGAGATAGAATTAATTATGAAAGGATTTTCTACTGTGTCTACCGTCTAAAACCGTCTCTGTATAGGAGAAATTTAATAGTAATCGAAACAATAGTAATTATAAATTATAATTATACACAAAATGTATCCAATTGAATATTAACATAGCAAAAACAAGATAAAAATCTAACAGACAAACGCACAAGGCGCACATTTATTTGCAATGAAAATAACATTTTTAGTACATTGCCGCTCACCACCACTTTGTGGAACCAGCTGCCTACTGAAGTATTTACGAACCAATTCGACTTAGGGTCCTTCAAAAAAAGAGCGTATCGATTCCGAAGGCCGGCAGCTTGCGAGCCTTCTGGCAGTACGGGTGTCCATGGGCGGCGGTGTCACTTAACATCAGGTGAGCCTCCTGCCCGTCTGCCTCCTGTAACATAAAAAAAAAAACAAAAAAAATGTAAATTATTTAGTAGAGAGAGAACAGTGCAACGGTCAAAAAAAAGTGACCATGAATAATTGTGATTGCTGTATTAACCTTCTTGGTGTGCAACGAAGCTCAATTAACATTTGCATCGGTGAAGTAATTAAGATAAGAGTAATTGACGCAATCAATTTAAATTAAAACCTCTTTAAAATATTGTATTTGGTTATCTATACAGTGTTATAATGCTACCTATACAGTGCAGTGTTTCCATATATTTTATATCCCCGTTTATAATGTAACAGAGGTAATTAAAAAATAATTGTTCGCTTAAAAAACATAAATGATAGGTTTTGGAATTAAATTTCTCGGATATAGTTAACAAAACACAGTGCTTACAAAACATATAATGAAAAGCTAAGTTTTAAATTCTTAATAATTTTAATAAACTTTAAAATTATTTTAATAAATTTTAATATTTTACTAGACCCTTTACAATCAAATTGCCCCATGTGGGACATTTGTTTGTAACTGTCTAGCCATGCGAAACAGAAATTGGACGGAAATATTAATTATAATACGTACGTAGTAATTTGTTGAATATATAGTGAAAACATTGCATGAAAGTATACTATATTGCTGTATATATGATGCTGTTATCAAAATTACAATGGACCATGTGGTTGTATCCGTAGCGAACAATTTTTATAATTGATTCTCTCATATAAATTATTCATCTATTACGCCTACAGAACAAACCATTGTGTTTTATCAATGACGTAAATATTATATACATATGTATGTACGCAAAGGTGCAAAACTACCATGTCCAAATATTGCAGACGAACACTACGCTTAGTTGATAAAATATTTTGTTTGTATAAATCCAAACGCAGTTACGACTGACTTATTTGCGAAATATAAATTGGAGCCGTAAGTCTGGCTACTGAATTGTCTGATGACAGAAATAAATTGATTGTCCTACATATGCCTTTATAAAGACAAGAATACGTTGTATATACATATATTATATACGTATATAATACATTATATACGTATATAATACATTATGCATATTAGTATTCAATTGTGGTTCACAAACAGTTAATTATTATAAAAAGCTTGCTTTTATATGGAAATTAGGACCATTTTTTTAAAATATAGTGTGAGTATACGTAATAGGTTTATTTTTAAATAATCGTTATGTGGACCTGAATCATAATTATATAGCAGTTTAGATCAAGTTTCAAGCATAAAGAAGAAAGAAAAAACCATTTACCAGACGAATGTATAAAATATATGTATAGAAAATATATTTCTTTCTATCCTTTTGGTTACACCGATAAGCTTACAACCTACAATCTCTATACATTATTTACTTTATGGACGGATGGGCCTTTAAGCCCACAGAGCGAGATCAGACGAGGATTTTCAACAGTTTGTCATATACAGTATACAGAACACATTTCTTCGTAAAAGAGAATGGCGTATCGCTATAAAGATTATTGAAGTTGAAGTTTCAAATATGTGAGTTTTAACGCAAACCAACCAACTTGGGCTCTCTCCAACGTTATAGGGAGTTTATCGTTATAAAGGATAACAGTATAAAGAGTTTACACTGTATATGTTGTGAACCAAATTATTGATAGACTAAAGAAAACGTGGTTTTCCCACGTTATTTGGCTACGCATCAGCATACGATTCCATCTCACACCGCAGTATGTGCAACGCCCTCCATGTGGAAGTTGGTGAAAGATTCGGAGAAAATGCTCAAGATATGAGAGATGGAGCCAGGTGGAGGCCTCTGTTTGAGTTCCTGGAAAAAAAAATTGTATATTGTAAATACGTCCATAATTATATGGGGCTTAATTTTTATTATAATTATTAAGTATTTCCTTTTATATAGTCTGTATGTGTCAACTGTGCAAGTTATGGTTGGCATGTGACGTTTCGACCGGGGTAATGGCGTTTAATTTATAAGTTTCATAAATGAAACTTTTAATTTAATTCGTTTTGTAAACGATTTGTTAAGAAATTTAATTTTGTTAACCGATTATTTTAAATAGCCTATTGGTGCATAGTCAATGTTTACTATATAAACAGAAATTCTGCTCTGACTTCCTTTGTGGCTTCAAATTTAATTCCCGGAATTCAAAGAAGTTTCGCACTAAAATAAATCGCCATCTCATCTTTGGTCATACCGAGTATTTAGATAAAAAGCCACTCTACACTTTCTAAGAAACCTTGTACGTCTCTTTAAGTAACTTAATATGCATAGAAATCGAATCTAGGCGGTGGTCCATTATGGCTCGCGTTGCCACTTCGAGATTGACAGTGTTGCCATATAAGAAACTACTGTTGGAATAATTAATTAATCTCGAGTCAACAACGACTGTTAATTACATAAGCGCCAATTAAAATACTTGACATCGAGTATATCACATATGTATATAGATAAATTATTTACAATTTATTAACATACATGGTAATAATAAAAAGAAGATTAAAACTAATTTAAAACAGTTTGGTCCCTGTGGCAGTGTACCTTCAATGCTAGTATTTCCTCCCTGTATTGTGAGACATTTTCGTTGAGATAATACATACATATATATATATATATATATATATATATATATATATACAAAAAATTTGTAGATATATTTTTATTACACGTTTACCTGTTTAAGACGTATTTTGAACTGCAACTGAAGACCCAGATAGGACACGAAAGAACACACTTGTTCGTCTATTTGAATAATAAATTATAAACGCATCTTAGCGTAGCATAACTTAAGCTGTACTTTAGTTTCAAACAATACATTATTGTATTGCAGTCAACTGCATCATATACTCAAGTCTCTGTGGTTTTTTCCTTGGTATGTGAAGTATTTATGCGCCTTCCATGTATTATTTGCATAGCCGTGTACATATTTCTACGAGACTATATTTTATATGAGACTAAAATAAAACATCTATATTTAAAAATGATATATTTAATTTGATAAATGATTATTGGAATGAATATTTCCCTCGGTCACGGCATAACGCGTAAACGGCTGGACCGATTTCTCTAATACTTTTTTTGTTTAAGATAAGTAAGTACTTAAAGAAAAAAATCAAAAAATTGCGCAGAAAATTAGAAACTTTATTAAGTAAGTAATCCTGTCTTTGGTAACAGCAATTTCTTTTTTCAGTGCATATCGCATTTAGAATTCAAACATTAATTATGTAACCATATGGCAATTGACAGAATGCATGCTACAAATATTGTTAAAGAGGATGTTAGAAAAATTAATATCGTTTAAAACAAATGCTTCGAGTTAATGTATTCATAAAAAAGTAGTTGTAGGTGGTATTAATCTTGAAAATCCATGTTTTTCAAATGGTATGCTGCATGTTCCCGTGTCGAAATACAACACAACAATTTATATACATTAAGCATTACACTTTGTTTCTGAAATATTTTTTTAGTTAATTATACCAATTCGAAATCAATATTCATATTTAAAACAGGACACCGTGTGGTCCGCTATTTAACGAAACATAAATCAAATTATTTTCATAAGCTTTCGAGTACTTTACAAATGGTTGTTAAACAAACAAATAAACTCTGTGTGTTATGTGTGTGTTATGTAAATCTAAACCCTCACCTTGATATTGTTATGTAAAATATAATTTCGTATATATTTTTATTAGAAACTAGTGACCCGCCCCAGCTTCGCATGGGTGCAATGCTGATGAAAAGCAGGTTTTTATTATGTATTGTTATTTCCGTCGCTAGAAAGCTCCGATAATATACGCGTTCGATCGCTGCTAAATAAGCTGTTATGGGCTGTATAGATCTATATTAAATGAACAATGTATTCAAGGTATTTAATTGGTTAAGGATTAATGCTGTATTGGTTAAAATCGCTTCGAAAATAAGCCATTATTTGTCGTAAAAAGTAAATGACAAAAAAAAGTTATTGTGGGTTATCCATAAGAGATAGACATATACCATCACGGACTTTTCTGTAGACCTTTGACTTAGTACATTATTTTGATAAAACTCGTAGGGTTCAGCCTGCGTTTGTAATGTAAGCGGAAAAAAATGTAATTATTTACGACATCACATTAGAAACTTCAAAAATAACAGTAGTTCTCCACTATTTAATGGATGTTATTATATAAACCTTCCTCTTGAATCACTCTATCTATTAAAAAAAAACCGCATCAAAATCCGTTGCGTAGTTTCAAAGATTTAAGCATACAAAGGGACATAGGGACAGAGAAAGCGACTTTGTTTTATACTATGTGGTGATTATAACAATAAAATATACAGTATTTACAATTTTCTTAACCTACATATAATTATAAATATAAAAGTTTGGTCCCTGTGTCATTGTTCCTTTGACGCTGGCATTTCCTCGCTGTACTGCGATACTATCTATGTAAAAAAAAATTCATAATATTTTTTTTAATTTATTCCTTTAACTCTGAGAAAGATTTTATGCGGAGAAAATATTATTTAGTACTTAGGTTTTTATTCCGGTAAATTGAAAAGCAAATGGTAGCAGGCGAAATGTTCCAAGTGTTGGTATGTAGCTACTATAAAGGTAGGCTTAGTAAAAAAATTATTGACACGAAACAAAGTTTGTGGGAGTTAGTAATTATTAAAACATTGGACAAGAACTATATGTTAATGTTATCCAATATTTAAATAATATATAGTAACTAGCTATAAGTGATTCATGCTTCGAAAAAGACATATGTATTATAACTAAACGATATCACTATAGTAGTTATTGAATGTTCCTGTCGTAATAACACACACACATATATATATATATATACACAAGAAAAGCAGACAAAATATACTTAGTGTAAAATATTTTCACAGACATAATATAAGATAGTTGAAACTCAATTTATGTGAGCTGAAATGTTTGATTTAAGAAACAATATTCGGAATTTGTTATATTACTTGAAATAATAGAACTATTTATTTTATAATTTAAATGTTCTAACAAAAAAATCATCGAGTTAAATTTAACAGACAGGTTAAAACTAGCGTATTTTTCACCGACTAACAAAGTTAATGAAACTTCTGTGAACACATAATAGATAAATTAATCTAAAGAATCGAATCTAAGAAACATGTTTCTTATCTTGAGTTTCAATTATCTTATATTATTTCTGTGAAAATATTTTATAAGATGTAGGTTTTTATCTGGTTGACCTTATGTCTTGACCTTTTTATAATGAACAAAACTGCAATATTTTTGGCGTATGAGTCACGCTTGTGGAGCGGCCTTTCATGGCCATTATTCTTATATAATGGTATTGTAAATCTTTCAGATATTTTTTACTACACCTAAGTCATGAAGGTCTCCCTCCAGGGGCTTTAATTCTGAGGTCTTGCGCTCAAATCACGACGTAATGACTTTTCTGTCTACCGTCATACCGGCGGCACATAAGATAAAAAAAGTCAAATCATTTATATTGTTAAAAAAATGAATGGTTGCCCCTTCTAAGACGTTTCATATTGAGAAGAATGGGCAAGAAAGTCAATACTGATTTTTTTTATTAAATAAAATATATAATATAAATTTTAATATATACCATTTATATTATATATAATAAAATATAGAATATAAATGGTATATACTATACAATATTTATTTATACATAAATTTGATAATTATACGAGAAGACTCAGGATTAAGGATAATAATTTACCTAATAAATAATAATAAGGCCTTACTTACACACATGACAAATATGTAAGGCCTAGTCTAGTAGGCCACAATAAATAGTACGATCTACGATTATAGTATAATAAATATATATATATATATATAGCCAAACGGCGTTTAATTAACAGCCTAATTTACTGGACTATATTTATAAAGATATTGATATACGCGCATTTTCGCTACGTCAGATATTTATATATAAAAAATTATGTATAATTATTCAGTACCTAGGTAGGTACTTACAATCAACCGGACTTAGGAGCAAGGATCGCCCGTGTGCGTTGTCGCCTCAAGCCATTATCTTTTTTTTAATTTACAATAAGCTTTTCAACCTACTAAAGTTTTTAGTAAGCATAAAGTTGTGTTTACAAGAGCGTCTAATCTCTAACCGAAAAAAGCTTGGAGGCGTGTTTTTAATTGCCAAAAAATAGGTGGTTTGGGTGGGCTAGTTTAAGTTTTATGTCCAGACTACATTGTACATTACACTAGCAAACCTCGCCTATAACCCTTTGGCAGGCATTGAAATCAGTAATCACAGAGTCGTAAACATTTTATAGTGTAATAAAAAGCTTAAGAGAGATATTGAAGGTGAGTTCGAATGTTTTTCAAGCATAATAATAATTTATTTTTAAGAATATGGTACAAAAATTATAATGGTGATACAATCTCTTGAAATTTTTTTTATTTTATTATTTTACAAAATAATATAATTATCACAAATGAGAATGAGAAAACCACTGTGGTTTGTTTACTTTTTTTTTGTTAAGATTGTTTTTATTGGGTACTCTAATCGAAACAAAATCCATATTCTTTGCCAAATTAAAAACTATTTCGTACCTAAATATTTCATTTGTATAGTAGGTATTGGTTTTCTTAAGACTTACGTTATACGTTCTCAATGAAAGTAACCGAGTAAGCAGACAGATTTTTAGTTCAAGTTGTGATTCATCTATGTAATTAGAGTTAGAATTCAATCTGATGAGTCATAAAATAGCCAGCGTACGTTGAACCACGCCTCCCTCCGCGTCACGTATCAGAATGACACAAAGGGGGCTCTATCTCTTGGTCGTAAGTCATGTGTGACGAAGCTCCAGTGCACTTTTTGCGTGTTTTATCTCGAGACCGGATGCGTGTTTTGTTGCTTGTATTGCGTTTAAACAAATTAAGTACAGACGACAGATTTAAGGTTCATATTTTGTTAGCGGTATCAATATTGGATATGCTGTTGATGCCTGAGAGGTTTCTGAATTTTATTTAATAAATAGATAAAGTTTAATATCAAGTACTTTGAACTATAGAAAATGCAGTTAGGTAAATGTTTATGATTAATGTTCCAAGAATATGCTATACACGTAGTTGATTATTAAGTTGGAAGACAGAATCAGAGGAAGCATATGCATTATGAACCTTTTACCTATCAATGGTCCCTCTTACAATTTTATAATAATAATACTTAGGACTAGAAGTAATAACAAATTAGATTTGGAACCTGATGTATGAGTATATAATATGGGATTGCGACAATTTTCATATTTGAATTCATTCCTTTCAGATTTCAAAAAGGATTGGTCCGACCACGCGTTATGGTGGCCCACTCGTAACAAATGGCTATCCCGTCCCAAGCACACATTGGACCAGTACGGGGTTCACGCGGACGCGGCTCTACACTTTACGCCGATGCACAAACCACTGCGGATCCAGTTACCGGATCTTCGATACATTGACTGCAAGATTGATTTCTCAATTGACACATTTAGCGCTGTAGTCCAATTGTGCAAGAGTCTAGGTAAGATCGCTATGATATTGATAACAGTTCCCTTTATGCAGCATATGGTTAGAGGTCAGATTAATCCATTTATTTCGTGGGTTTTGAGCAGTGTTGGTCTGGTGGCTTCAGCGTACGACTTTCATACCTGATGTCGTAGGTTCGATCCCCGTCTGTGCACCAATGGAATTTCTTTCTATGTGCGTTTTTAACATTTGCTCAAACGGTGAAGGAAAACATCGTGAGGAAACCGATATGTCTTAGGCCCAAAAAGTCGACGACGTGTTTCAGGAACTGGAGGCTGATCACGAAACAGATTCAGAAATTTGGGGCCAAGACCTAAAGAGGTTGTAGCGCCACGGATTTTTTTTTTGTGGGTTTTGATGCGGCTTAATATTTGTTAAATAACATTAAAAAGAATGTTAATA
Organism: Pieris mannii; assembly: GCA_028984075.1. NCBI lineage: Eukaryota > Metazoa > Arthropoda > Insecta > Lepidoptera > Pieridae > Pieris > Pieris mannii. The sequence continues at coordinate 11,783,944 of CM054776.1, read as the reverse complement.
AAACATTGGGTATTTTTTATTGGAAAAAATTCTAAAACACGTTTTCGGATATCAAGTGATCAAATTAGTAAAAAATTAATAGAAATATCTAACGCTTCCAGGTATAAGGCACCCAGAGGAACTCTCACTGTGCTACCCCCTAGAACCATCCCACCTGAAGCAAAACTACCAGAACTTGAAAGAGGCGAAGAAGATAAAGGCTTCGCAACCACCTGACACAAACACGTTTATAGCGGCCACCCGTGGTTCGTCAAACAGTCTGGACAGATCCCTGGCCTGTCCTGCTACCCCACCCCCACCGAGATCACTTTCTGCTACTCCTGTGGCTTCGCAACAGGTATTTTTTCGTTTGAATTTCGAATATTTTATTTTTCTAGATTATAACGATACTGTGATCTGGTCGGTTTTGTTTTTATCTGCTTATGAAATTAAAATGACAGTCAATGTGCATATGAAAACGAACTCCAGCCTAAAACATTACGAAACATACATATTTACTTACATTCATAATTACTGTATGCCATACAAAAACATACAACATACTTCAATGTGTAGTTTTGTTGGAATTTAATTGAAAACATGAATCTAGCCTTTACATAGATTTTCAAAAGAATATTTGTATTACAAAAATCATAAGTAAACTCACAGCTAACATACATATTGTAATCAAAACACTAAGACAAAATACAAAGCCAAAACAAATTATGAAAATATAAGTAAGTACATTAATAGACAGAAAATATTTTAAAAATGTAAGCAAAACTGAAATGTACCATTAAACAGCTATCAATTAATACATAATAATTCAAAGAACAATCTAGATTGTTACTGCTAAACAAAATCAAAGTCTGTAATGTATATTGGTGCCATATACATGCTAACTTGATTAATATTTTTCAGAATGGCACTTTACGCCGTTACGGTGGGCACATCTACAGTACCCAAAGCGACGGCTCCAGCGACGGAGGCTACTGTGGTACTCCACCCAGGGCAGCCTCGATGGATGCCCTCGACTCTTTAGCAGATCTCTCCCTGGCTGATTCACCCTTAGAACCAGACAGCCAGTCGCGCGAGTCGCTCCTCACACCGAAGAGCCTGATGGAACGTGCCAGAATGAATGTTGGGTAAGATTCAAATTAATGTCAAAAGGGGCCGTCCACAAATTACGTCATTGTAAATTAGGGGGGGGGGGTTTGGTCTGCGGATGACGGTAAAATGATTGAGGGGGGGGGGGGGTGTTTCGAAATTGACGTCATTGTTATTTATTTACTTAAAGTTTATTTTTCACGTACAAAAAGATTATTTCTAACTAAAATAACTCATAATAAAAGAAATCGGCGCTGTTTAAACAAAGTCGGTTCCTTTGTCTTTGCCGCGCGCCGCCACCGCTGCGGACCTGCGGCTTGCGCTCGCTTCAATCTGAGTACGAACGTGAACGATGCAACACGTTTATCCGCGCAGATTTTTCCATCACGCGTTTAACGCAAATTCGTTAAATAACAAAATCAGAAAACTATTTTCACTGCTATTTATTACTTTAATTGATCCGCGATGGTTGTTGACTTACAAAAACTATTTTTCTCTAATCTGCAATGTTTTATTTTGTCAAACTGGTTAAATGACGTCAATTTTGGGAGAAGGGGGGGGGGGGGTCAGTAAGAAATGACGATAGGATGATTACAGGGGGGGGGGTCTAAAATCGGGAAAAAATCGATGACGTAATTTATGTACGGCCCCTAATCAAAATGTTCAACTATTTATTGGATTGTTAATTGTGCGTACTACCCGCACAAATTTGCGAGGTGCCTAGTTAACTTCATACTTCGTTTGTAGTAAGTTTTGTCACTCAGGTCTCCTGTACAGAGACCAGTCTCTCACATACACTTCCAAATATTATAGTTTAATTATAATAAACTTTTGTATGTATATGTGAGAGATGAAAAGATTATTATTATTATAGTAAAGTAAAGTGTTTGTATGCACTATTGCTCCTACATTCATAATAAGCACTATGTGTAGTTAGAATGACACAGATTTCTAAAAAGTCGGCAGTTTTCTATAGTTTCCTTGGACGGCGGAATCATTGAACTTCATATCCAGTCCGTTGGTTTTTTAACCAAATCTACTTAAGGAGTTTTTTTTATAATATTGACATAATCTTTTTGCTATAACTTTATCATATGAGTTTGAGTTTGAGTTTTGATTATCTAGTTGATAAAAGGGCCTGGGACTAGTGCTGGGCAGGCTGCTTCTAATTAATTTGCTATATTTGTTTTAAATATTGTAGAATTGTTTGATGATTTGCTTTTTTTTAAAAGAGTACCGAGAGTTTTTTACGCCGGCTTTTTCTCTCGGCCAACACCTTCTGTCTTCTTTGCCGATGAGTAGGGATGCCAACAGGCTCGAATTTAATGACGTGGAATAAGTGATACTCTTATGATCCTATGTTCCAAAGTAAACGTATTTTATTATTTTTTTTTTATCTTTTATATCTTCCAGTTGGCTCGACTCATCCCTCTCCATAATGGAACAGTATGTCCGTGAGTGGGACACCCTTCAGCTCCGCTTCAAGTTCTATTCCTTCTTCGACTTGACCCCACGAGCCCAGGACGCTTCAAGGCTGAACCAGTTGTACCAACAGGCTCGTTGGCAAATCCTGAACCAGGAGGTCCATTGTACGGAAGAAGAGATGCTCCTGTTCGCAGCTCTGCAGGTAATTTTTTCACAATTATTAATTTACAAATTGTATCTGACTTACAGCAGGTATGATCATGGCATGACTTAAATAGTAAATGTTAAATTTATGACAGTCAATCTTAGGAAAGAATTTGGTATAGGCTCCAGATTCTTCTAGATCAAATTTTAATGATCAGTTTTGAGGTCATTTGGAGGGAAAGGCTAAATTAGCATCCATAAAGCTTGGTGTGCTCAGCAAGGCAAGACGGTACTTGCAACTCTATAAAGCGCAAATTCGGCCCCACATGGAGTACTGTTCTCTTCTGTACCAGCTCCTTCCACTTGACCGTATCCAACGAAGAGCGATTCTTATAATCGATTACCAATCCCTTTCTGAGCGGCTTTAAGACCTTGTTGCGTAGAGATGTGGGGTCACTCGAATCTTCTACCGCATTTACCATGGAGAGTGTTCACAGGAGTTGTTCGGATTAATACCTGCAGCTGAGTTTCATCATCGGACGTCGAGGCAGAATACGAAATTCCATAACTGTTTCTTTTTTACCACACACCGCCACTTTGTCGAACCAGCTGCCCATTGGAATATTTCGGAACCAATTTGACTAGAAGAATGAGCGTACCAATTCTTAAAAGGCTGACAACGCACTCGCGAGCCCTCTGGCATTGAGTGTCCATTCCTTAATCAAACTAGTCTACGAGTACTTCTAGCACTGATCTTTTGTTCTATTTATTTTTCATCTATATTAAACAGCACTATTTGACAGAAAGAGAAAAGATCTTAAAAGTTAAAACACTAAGAACAACTAATATGTGTTTAAAAGTCAACAAATTATTTTTTTAGGTTTTTATAAAAGTTAAAATCCACATATTTCTCACAGTAAACGGATTATATATATTATTACCAAATTGATGACCACATTTTGCTTTTTACAGCTGCAAATAGAGCTGCAGACCCTCACTGGGGGAGGACTAGAAGCAGCAGATGGCACTAATGCGAATGTGTCTGTGGCGCCAGAAGACGAAATCGATGCTGCACTAAGCGAATTGCAGGTGCAGCTCGAAGGCGGACCACCAACCAGGCCTGATATCACTCATGTGCCCGAGTTAGCTGGCTATTTGAAGTATAGAGGGTAAGATTGCATTCCTTAATGGATCTTTCAGTACAATAAGAATTTGCCAACGCAAGACTGTTTCTAATATCGACCACAAGATGGCGTTGGTTGCAAACCAACCAAGTTTAAGTTATTTTTAATAATCCAAACACAATATATACAATTATGTTCTTATTTATTTATTTTATGTAAATTTATTTTAAAAAAAAGTTCATATAACATAAGTGAAACTTCTTTGTAAATTAATCATTACTAAGGTAAAAGCCTCAATAGATGATCATGTAATAGTATATGATCACTTCATGAATTTGTATATCTAAATTCACACTGTATACGTGCTAATGATCATAGAAATAAATATAAATCTGTGTTTACTGCGCAAGACAGAATTTCTATCTAAAGTTATATAACTGCTGAACGAATACATGAATCAATAGCGTGTATTTTTTCTCACTGTCTTTCAATCCCGGTCTCAATCGCTCTCTCTCTTTTCATCGACAAAAACGTTGCACATCTTCGTGACGTTCCGTAAAAATTTCTCCCTCATGCGCCTTAAGAAGTTTCACTTCAAAAACAGTCATCAGGGGAATGATATAGAAATATGAGGCGCCAGTAGTATGTGTTAAGAAGTTTGGTTAGAATTTAAGTCACCTTTGTGACTGGCAGGCAAATTTTGCCATGGCCCCGATATTTTCTGTAATTATATTTATGTATGTATTATATTTTTACATTGACCAATCGCGGCGTGCCACAGAAAGTTTCACAGCGAGTCCTGTGTGTAAGATTTATTTATTTTCCCCTTTATGTATTATCCTTTACCCAATTTAACACTTATAATATTTTTCATTGCTATTTTATCGTTGGCAAAATAGAACGTTTAACATTTTTGAGTGATTTTTTAATAGTACTTACCGTTTTTGTATGGTTTGTAAATATTTTTATAGCTTATTCTATATACATAATTATCCTGCACAAAGGTTTACTTATATTTCTTTATTAACAAAATACATTATTGAAACGACACAAAGTTTGTTTTAAAAACTAAAAATTTGTATAAATCACAAAAAAGGTGAACTTTTTTGTGATTTTCAATTTGTATACCACTTTTCATCGTCTCCTAGTGTTGTATTCATTTTAAATTTATATTTTAGTCGACAACGGTTCACGTTGCGCGCGTACAAGCGCGGTTGGGTGTCGTGTAGGGACGGCGAGTTGCGTATACACAGCTCACGTGACTCCGCCGCTAAAGGGGACGCGCCATCTTACAAGTTCGAGTTAAGGGGGGCTGAGGTTTGTATTTAATTATAGATTTGTCCTTCAAGAAGTGCGTACCACTTCTTAAAAACCCGGCAACGCACTCGCGCACACTGGCATTGAGTATACATGGGCGGTGGTATCACTTAACATCAGGTGTGCCTCCTGCCCATTTTCCCCCTGGTCCGCAAATGAAAAGAAATAAATCTCATTAAATTAAATTAAATCATCCAAAGAGGTTTTATTTGAATACTATAATGAATCTAAATAAAATAATATGGAAAGCATTCAGGACGGAAAGCCTAGAAAGGAGATGATGCTAGATATTTAATTAAAATTATTTCTAATCCTAACTATACTGTTATATCGAGTTAATTTATTTAACATATATATTCACAGGTGACACCAGATGCCCATCCAGCTTCAGGTCGATACGGAATCAAGTTGGAGGTACCTTCCGAAGATACCATGCAAGAAGTCTGGCTGAAATGTGAAAATGTTAGTTCATCAATTTAATATTGCAAAATAAAAGAAACTTGCTGGAACATGTAGGGTAGATTTATTTTACAAAAAATAAAACATTTGTATGTCATTTATATTAATTTATTTTCGATACAATTATTGAATAATTTGATGTAATGCGCAACGGAAAAAAGTTATTTATGTATATCTGAACAGCCCCCTATGGGTCTCCGCAGGTATCTTTCCATCACAATCTATCTTTTACTTCTTGCATCCAATCTCAATCTGATCCTTAACAACTTCATCCCAATAAGGCGGACAGCGTGCGTTGCCGTTAGAGATAAAAATAAAAAATAAATGTTTTTATTTATTGACTTGTTGGACATATTTGCATGTACATATATATATGTAATTTGTATAGTTAAATGATTTATAACCTACTTAAAAAAAGTATGTTATTTCGATGATTAGGTTAATAAGAGAATTAGTATAAGGAACATATCTATTAAAACAGGAAGACCAATACGCTGAGTGGGTGGCAGCCTGCCGTTTGGGCTCCCGTGGTCGGTCTTTGGCAGATGCGTCTTTCTCGAGCGAAGTGGCGACGGTCAAGTCGTTACTTGCCCTCCAAAGGCCGCAACCAGGCGCTGCGTTAAACCAGCACAGCCTTCCACATCTGGACCATTTGCAGCCGGAAAATTATTTGGCGCCGAGATTTCTTAAGAAACTCAAGAGCAAGGTAGGTTTTAGTATACAATAAATCAATTTGAGATTTATAATATGTACTTAGAAATGTTTATTTTCGAGTTATGACACTCGATCAAATTCGTTTATTTTTTTACAAAAAATCTTCCATTTTTCAATGCCTTTAACGGTATCATTTGTGTGTGTATATATATATATATATAGACATGATTTAATACACAATAATCAAACTGTAGGGTTGGCCTAAGATTTTTTTGATTATTTAAACTTTGAGACGATGTTTTACTTTCGCATGTCTATATGTTAATTGCCCTTAAAAACACTAAAATAAACACTAACAAATATGGTATAAAACATTTAACTTTTCTAAATTTTTATACAAGTAACTATTGTGCATTTAAAAAACTACGGCCACAATTGCTCGACTGGTCGAAAATTCTAGTTCATTAGCAATTATTTAAGGTTTTTGTGACAATATGGCAAAAATAATTAACCTTTAGACATGGCAATTTAATTAATTTATTATTATTTATATTTTATATTCTTTGTAAATATTCATTTAATTTTTGTGTATGTGTGGTATGGTAAAAACAAAACATTTATGTAACAATGTAAGAATATTATTAAAAGAGATATTTCTAATATAAAATATTTTCTTAATAGTTCACCCAACGCGTGCTGGAAAGCCATGCGAACGTCAAAGACTTGCCATTGCTAGAAGCCAAGCTCCAATACATCAAGACCTGGCAAAATCTTCCAGACTACGGTCAAACTTTATTCGTTGTGCGTTTTATGGGACACCGTAAAGATGAAATCATCAGCATCGCCAATAACCGTATTATGAGACTTGATCCCAGTACCGGAGACCATATTAAGACCTGGCGATTCAGTACTATGAAGGTAATTTTTAATAAAAAAAATCAGAAAAATGTCTGTCTGTGTAGTAGTAGCTAAGATGCATGTAATAGCAACAATTTCAATAAATTTGTATTATCTATGGTTTTTTATTATATTTGAATATATACATGAATATTTCTATTATTTCCAGGCTTGGAATGTCAACTGGGAGATCAAACACATGATGGTACAATTTGAAGAAGGAAGTATCATCTTCTCGGTTCAATCAGCTGACTGCAAGGTGGTCCATGAGTTTATTGGAGGATACATATTCCTCTCTATGCGTTCTAAAGACGCTAACCAGAATTTAGATGAAGAATTATTCCATAAATTGACAGGTGGATGGACATAAACCATTGATTTATACAGATTTATATGAATGTGCCTTGAATTTTACCAATGTCTTAGCTATTTTAATTTATGACTACAGTTTTTTTATGTGGATATATTTTTGTACACTGACATTTGAATTAAGTTTTATTTTGTGTTACAAAAGCACAATAACTATGAATTACAATAATATATTCTACTAGATATAACTACAATATAGTGCTTCCAATAATTATCTTAAGCATCTAATACCAAATGAAATTCCACTTACACATCACGGCTAGCAGTTTTTGAGGAAATGGTCCAGTATTGAATCTCAAAACTATCTGCATACATTCACAGATTTTACCAAACATATGGTTCTATACTTTACATTTATTGAACACACTTCTCTAGAAATAAGCCCTTAACAAACTATGACCGATGTTAATGCCTTTTATTTAGGACGAGACAAATGGTGCTTCAAAATTATTTATAAATGTGTGGCCTTAATAAGTTTGCCATTTTATGTTAAATCTAACACTAAGGTTAACGGCTTTTCAGAGATTGTATACTGTAGAATAAGGTTTGAGATATTGTCTCCGTCGCATAAAATGCTATAATGAATTGCATAGTTAAGTATTAACAATATTTCACCTATTTTTAATATAGAACTATTGTACAAAATATATGTACACTATACTATACAAATTATAAATACATTATGTTTGTAAATGAATGTTAAAATAAATGTAAATTAATATCAAATTTGGTTTTATTTTTAACTGCATGACAATGATCAATAATCATAAAATAAAAATTTACATAATGTTAAAACAACATTGCTATACTGTGTAAAACCTATACAGATTTCAATAATATTAATTTATTAGCTGTTATTGGCACTCACTCCCTAATATACTGAATATGTCATCAAACAAAGAAAAATAAATTTACTGTAGTTCTTTCAATGATTTTCATAGGTTTAAAAATCTCTAAAATATAATCACTTATGAGTTTAAATAAAAGTATTTCGTCCCCGTAGAGCGAAAACTCATTAAGTCGAAAAATGGCCAAATCGAGTTAACAATGCCAATAAAACTATATTTTTTTTCTCTATTTAACTGTCTAACCGTCATTTTTGTAGGTATACTGGTTTTCGAGTTAGAAAGAGTGAAAAGTAACTAAATCTATTCTTTGCTCCTAATAGAATTTAAGATAAATAACTAAATCTTGTTAACAATTTTTTATTTATCAAAAAATTACAAAGCTTGAAAATAAATTGATTTAATTACTTTTATAATAAAGTTTTTAAACCATAAGTATGCATTTTGGTAGACTAAATGGATTTAGTGAGTTTTCAAATTTAGCAGTTAGCCAAAACGCCTAAAGCGAAAATTCATTAACTCGATATAACGTCTGTCTAATTTTCAATGTTTTGAACTTGAAAAAATATTTCCAAAGTCAGAAATAATCTTATCCGCATAATTACGTCTTTTATACTAAAAATGAATTCAAATATTCATGGTAAATAATACTAAAATCTTTTAGTTTCATTATTTTTTAAATTTTGCTGTGCTTTGGTACATTTAGATAGATATCTTTTGCAAGTTGCTCTAAAGCTCCAGTATATTTTCCAGCCGTTTGTTATTCTTCTCCCAACTTCTTTGCTAAAAGGATCTTTTTGTGTCATTAACTGCCCCAGGTAGCAATAGTTGGTAGGTAATGTATTCACTGGTGTAATTGCTCTGGGTGTTCTCTAGGTTAATAGTGTTCTCAAGTCCATTTGTCATAACTCTTGCTTTATCCGGATTTAGTTTTAGTTCTACCTTCTCGCTTTCTAACTACAGTTCGTTAATCATTTTTTCTAAGTCTCTTGATGTTGTAGAGAATAATCCGTGTATAAATAACCTTAAGTGCGTTAGTGAGACACCATCTACATTGATCTCGAGATTCTCCCAGTTGATACCTTTGAAAATTGATTCCAATACGGCTGAGAATAATTTTGGGGATAGTGGGTTCCCTTGCCTGACGCTTTTCTCTATTCTGAAAGGTTTTCATTTTTTTCCAATTAGATTGTAGCTGTACTGTTGCTATAAACATTTTTTATTCGTCTAATATATTTGTGTTCAATTCCTTGCTCAACCAATGCCTCCAAAATCTTTCCATGAAACAAAGAGTCGAATGCCTTATTGTAATCGATAAATGCAATGTAATACGTACGCTGGTATTCGTAGCCTGCCTGCTCAATGGGTTGCTGGTTGTCTAATGTCTTTCGATGCGTTTGAGAAAGACCGTAGCAAATATTTTATTTACATTAGACATTAGACTAATGGGGCGGTAGTTTCCGATTTCATATTTATCTCCCTTATATAGCAGGGTAATGTTTGACTGTGTCAAGTGTCAAAGAAAGGTAAGATGGCCAAAATAATAATTACGCACAAACTACAGAAGAACTGTTAGAAACGTTAAGATACCTCAAGCTTACTCCGCGCCACTGCCTATCAGATGCAAAAAAGAAAGATCTTATTAATTTAAGTGCCAAAGGATATTTCCACGAGACTTCACTTGTGGTATCAGTCTTAACCGACGAGTAAAGACAAAATTGATCGACTATTGGAGCAGGGACGCCAGAGAGGAAGAAGAAGATGAGTTAGTGGAGTAAAAATATTAAAATTTTACTTCTATTTTTGCAAAACGATTGATTTATCTCCATAATTATAATATGTATAGGAAGTATAGATTTTTTAAATAAAAGTAGTTTGATTTCATAGTATTATAAAACAATAAGCCCTTTTAACTCTTAAGTTATTTTTCATTAAGTATATTTTGTATATCCACCAGTTAGTCGTAAATTACCCAAATCAAGTTATTTTTTATAAAAATAAATTCGATCTGAGTGAAAAATAACTAACTCGGGGCGAAAATTAACTAATTCATACTACATCGGATATTCTATAGAGAACATGTAATTAAATTTTTTTTTTAAGTTTTCTCAGTAATAACTTAATTATCACATTGGGTAGCTAGCATCATTATAACTTATTTGAATTCCTTTAAAATGAAACTAAAATCATATAAATATGTCATGACATGCTAAAGTTATGGCAATTTATATATTTGAAAACTTTAACCCGCATTATCTCGAAACAGGTTTTTTGGACTTAATGAGTTTTCGCTCTACGGGGACGATTTATGTGTAGTCAGCAGTCAAATTCAAATATACTCAGTAGAATGTGTATTGCTTTAAAAGTTTTAAGATGAATTAGTTAATGCACTCTTTACAGTATTAGCCAAGTTATTAAGAATAAAAATATAAGAACTGATATTGCAAACATGTGATATGAACACAACATGACATCACTTGAAGTTGTTAAGTATCGGGGCCTCAAAATAATAGAGACCTGGTGGTCAACTACATAAATTAAATGTTTATAACAAAGGATGGATGATATGGATTTATTCAAATACCATATAGTTTTGGGAAGAATGTGACATTATATAAACTTATTTTAATATCACATGTTATAAAGTAGTTTAAAAACTATTCTTTTAACTTGGTTTATGTTCTTGTAGTTCACTTATCCCAATTAACATTAACTTAATGTGTGCCTTGGTTTCTGCTGCTTTTTTCAATAGTTCTTGTGAGCTATGTTCGAAAACTTTTATTCTTGCGTCAAGATACTTATTTGCTTCTAATAAACTGAGCTCTAAGTATGTATTCAATCCTATATTCATAAGTAGTTGTGACGTATCAGCAACAGAAGCTTCCATGAAAAAATTACAGCCCAAGTTCATCTGGGTTTTAAATCCCTCGGGGTGCATATTTTTGTCAGTTATAACCCTTAATGCATGTTTCTGTTGAATCAAATCTGATACTTCAGCATTAACTTTTCCTAATTTGAGGTGTATAATGCGTAAATCCTCCTTTAAAACGTCGTTAATAAAATTTTCATATTTTGTAATTGTATTTTCTATGTTACTTGTCATGTTTATCACACTGTAGGTTTTAACTTATATATTAGTAAGAAATAATCTTTTCTTTTATCAATAATTAGAAATATTTAAAAAAATATTACAGTAATAACTAATAACAAGAAATCAAAACAAAACTTAACACAAAAAACTAAAAAAACCGCATTATGATTAGTTTGTAAGATATGTCATATGAGTCTTGACAGTGACCGATCACAGAATCCTATATGAAAGCTGTCAGTTTCATACCGTTAACAATCAGTTAATACAGCACTCAGAAATTAGTTTCTTTTTTTTACCAGCGAATAATGCTAAAAATAAGATATGTATGTGTGTCGGAAACTTTGATTTTGTGAACCCACAACTAACAAGTAACGTAAAATGCACATTGTCTTCTCAGGCATGATCATACAATGTACAGTGGTGTATATTTTATCTCTATTTAATCTGTAGTGTCTGTTCCACAGATAAATCAATATGTTAATATAATATACAATCTATCATATTATGCTCAAAATATTACTACAAATGATAAATTATGCAATACACATATAATATGTATTTATTGAGTGGAAATATCTGTTTTGCTATCTAATCAATTTATTCTAAGCTAAGCACTGTTTATTGCTTGCATGTAGCTCCGAGTGAAAATTTAAAGAGAGGTTTAGTTTTAGTAAATAGATAATTAACTACCTTCATATTAATCCATAATAAACTTGAAAAATTACAGTTGCATAGCCTTTTTAGGGTTCTGTTAGTGTGTGAAGCCAAATCTAAGGTTTTTACTTTCTAAACATATTACGAACTTTAAAAATTACTCACCCCTTAATAGAAGTTAATATTTTATTATAAACAAGCATTGATTAAAAAGTATGGCTTTTTTACCCGTGCCTTTCGCTTCGTCTAAGCCATTTATGTAACCTACATTGGTAGTTAAGGTAAATTCAATAACAAATGAAACCAAAAAATGATTATAGAACTATCCTTACAATTTCTAATATACAGGTATATATACCTGTGTATTGTGTATAATTCATATATGAATTAATGAATATTGGTATGATGTGGATTCTGGAGTGGGTCGCCAAATTTGTATTCTATATACGTATGTATATTATTATGTCAGCCAGATTTTTTTCTTTTTATTCGTATATTTTCGTATCTCGGTGTACAAAGCAGGTTAAGGATTGTTGCTAGATCCGATTACTAATATCATTCTCACAGACACACTCACACATGTACAGACATAATTTTGTTGCATAAATAAAAGACTGAAAACGATCACCAAATTGTTTATTACAGAATTATTACTATAAAAACATTGCTTAAGAAATTCAAAACCTAACGAAAACGCTCATTTACAATATAGTTATTTAAATCCGTTACTGTTCACAAGTTTGCAAAAAGGGTTATCTTAATCTATTCCAAGAGAATACATAGGAAAATACATAATAATATCATATTTATAGGTACCTGTAAAATATACCTAATACTTAATAATAATTTTAAGAATAGTAATTGGTATTTACAGATTAAGCTTACATATCACTCTAACAATGTAACATTGATAATAACAAATGTAATTTTAAACCTTTACTTTACGAATTTTTAAAAATATCCGAAATTAGATTTTTCTGATATGGCAATTTTAAATAAATTAACGTTATGGCTTTGCCAAAGGGCAGAATTTATTTGGATGATTTTTTTACTATGACATTATCTGTTGTCAAAATACGAATCTGTGGTATTATCTGCTTTAAATTTGTAATATGGCATACTTATTCTATATTTATTCTACACATATTGTAAATACCTCTTTAAAACTAAATCAATCCCTTTAAATAATCACTGTCAAGAGTCGTCTCTTTCTACGAAAGGAGACGGGTGTTAAAATAATGTATTGAACCGATTTAGTTTACACAAAAGGATTAGGACAGAATAATATATTTACAAGATTTTGGACTTGGAAGTTTCAAGCAACTAAAAACTTTGGCTTTAACAGCTACAATCTATACTAATTAACTAATTATGCGTAACATAGCATAATAAAGAAATAATGAATATCACAAAATGTATGCGTTGACATTTATGGACGAAAGAATTCAATACAACTGTGAATGTTAATAAGACCATACACAATTATATTTAAAACCACCCTTCATCATAAATACACCTTTAACTTAAGTACTCATTCTCTGTGTAATAATATATATGAAAAGAGCCGTAAGTTGCAGTAGCGGAATAGAACTAATTAGTTTTTATGATTAAGGGGGTATATTCGTATCTCTAGAAGATGGAGACGTTAGGTCAGTGTTTCCCAACTTTGGGCCCACGCCCCACGGGGGGAAATTTAATTCTTAAGGGGCTATTATATATACTCATTATTTGAAAATTTATTAAAATGTTGGAATTTGACTTGCGATTTATGATTATATTTCTTTGGCAAATTTACTTACTTTTCGTTAACAATCTCCTAGTAGTTTTTTTATTATAATTTAAGTTTTACATATTTCATAAGCACATTAGAAAGGCGAGACACAAGAAATGTTGGAAAACACTGCGTTCGGACAGTTTCAATTTAAATTTATACCGAACACCTAAATTTTGTAAATAAAATCTAGATTAAACTCTCATAAGATCTGAGTTAGAATGCACTGAATGAATTTCACAATTAAAATATACGAAACTTTTACAAATATTAGGATTCCCACTTAATAATTAGACTATTAGTTCCTTGAAGGACGTCTAATGGCCAAGTTATTTATTGTTACTACTCGTAATCGGTACGAGTCGCAGCGCATTGTTCTACAGACACATCTACTACTCGTACTTCTACCACTAGTTTAGATTAAGAAATCTCGGTTAGGCTGAAGTAGTTATGAATGATTTAAAATCAAATTGCTGCTTATTCTGATGTACACGAAAGGGCTGTAAAAGATTTATAATCACGAATTTGAGAGTAGTGAACAATATATTAAAACTGATTGTTTCATTACATATCTAGACAACAATACATATATCTTCATTCATAGTGTTTCATAAATTTAAAAAGATTATTTGTCTGCATGTTTATTTTGGAACCCTATAAGGACTATAGTAACAAATTATTTGTTACTACTTGTCAATGTAATATCAAATTTGTGTATGTACCTACTTTAAATCTTTTATCAACGATTTACTACAATAAAGCGGTCTTGCTATTAAGTGGTTTTTCTATAGGCTAAAAGGAAAAACTAGGTAACTTAGGCGATATAAGCCCGTTACCTAGTTCAAAGTTAAACGTTCTTAGAGGGAGAACAAATTGTAATTTTAATTTACGATTAGATCGGGAATAGAACCCAATATCTAAGCCACAGAACTGCTTACCCCTTTTAAACAGAACCATATCTAAGTTGGCGTGTCAAATGACAATGTCAATTGTCAATATTTGGTATTTAGGAAAACGTACATACAATATTTACTTTAAATTAACACTTTTAATACCGTTTTATATACCCTTACATAAAATAAATCAATCAGTTTCAATTCACACTAAGATTTTCAAGAGAGCTACGCAAAAGAATATGAAAAGTTCCATCATAGTGTGGGAGGCACCGTTTTTGCACAGTAATTTGCCAACTTGTGTACGTACACATCAGAATATGCACGATATTAATATCTAAAAAACAGGATTCATTTAATGAAAATACATTGGAAGAGCAGGATAAATATGTAAAATCGTATGAAACAGTTAAATTACGAATGTAATGAAAATATTGAATTTTCAACGATAAATTAGTTTTTGATTAGGTACACATTTATAGAATAATTTCAATCTTATAATTAAAACACAACCTAAAAATAAATTTACGATAACAAATTTTGAGTTTCATGACACCTTATAGTATGACGGATTTATATATGATAGTATTTTGTAAATTTATCCTGTAAGGAAAATGTATAGGTGTTTTGTATTCGGTCCTGAAAATCTAACTAAACTGATTAAAGTAAAGTCTATCACATCATTGCACCGCACACAATTTGACAGGAGACGGAAAAGTACTTTCGCCAAAGGAGTGCACACTTATTACTTTTAATGAATAAGACGGTTAAAATACGTTTGCCACCAATTACTTATAATAAAAATATAGTCTTATTACACATTTTACCTAGAGAACACTGCTGTCAAAATTACGTCCGTAAACAGCCGTTATTTATTAAAACCAATATCTTGCCAATGTCTTTGACAATTCTTAACAAAACCAAATCTACGGACGAATGAATATACTTATAAATACGCTGATGCAAATTTAAATTGACATGGGACGAAGTACTGTGTATTTAGTATTTATAATGGGTTTTAAAAGGAAATTTAAGTTAAAGTAGAACTTTTTGTTTGCTAAATTTTGCTGTACATTACGCAACAGCTTTAACATGCACTGAAAGTTCATTATACAAAGTAACCGATATAAATATTAATATTATAAAATTAACTCAACATTTCGTGCTTCTCGGCAATCCTGGTTAGTAAACATATGAAAACTTTTTTAGAGTACGCGCGCATATACGCGACCAAAGAGTAAAAGAGTTCTTAATTTAAATTCAACGCAACTATAAGGTGTTATGATTTGTTAGATACACTATAAAATAATTTTTAACACTGGCCATGTGATATTTATTGACTAGCAACATTGTAAAATTTTGAAAACACCATTTGAGATCTTCTAATATGACGGAGTTCATGACGGAGAATTTAGATCATGGATGGAATAAATTGACGTGATAAATGTTAATTAAAAATATTTTTAACGCTAAACCTTAACTATGTTTTGTATGGTCAGAGAACGGGCGAAATCACAGTTACTTTTCTCATTGAAAAAAATAACTTCTGTAAGGGCAAAATAATTGTTAACAATGTGTGGTTACTAAATATACTTAAAGTATTTTATATGTCCTTTTAAGCCTCTATATATTAACTGATCGACCATACAAAATAGAAGACAATGTACACTCGCGTGATTAATTAATAATCAAATAAACCTAAATTTTGATCACGATTGTACACCGTATAAACAGTACATTTAATTCCAATTAAAATTAAATCACAGATAAATACCGCCTAAATTGAAAATTTTTGCTTAGAATAAGTTGAGAGTCACGCAGATGGGGTACTTCAAAAAGGCTTCTTTAAGTTAATCTGTTTATTTATTGTAAATAAGTAAATACTTACTTATGTAGTAAATACTAGTTTTCTTTTAATTTTCACAACGACGGCTCATATCTGATATGAATAGTTAATTTTCTGTAGAGCTATAGTAGTTCTACAGTATTCATAGATCACAGATCTCTAATAAATCATCCCACGGTGGTTTTACTTAAAAAGAAATGTTAATATTTTAAAAAAATCATGAAATTATAAGCTGTAATAGTCAATAATTGCCATTGTGGTTCATAATAAGTTTTGTTGTTATATTGCTAATAAAGTAACTTAAGTACAAATATAGCAAAATCTTTTTGTAGGTATGACATGCACAGGCCAAATTTCATAGGTTAATGGCTTAGCAATTCAAGTTCCAATCGCAATAGTTTCAAGTAGGCCTCGCAATGTCCTGGGCGGCGCCCGGATCGTCCCGCCCGCCTGCGTCACCCTCAACCCTAGGGCGGCTCGGTTTTATTGTAATTGCCGTATTAAAGGTACTCCAATGAAATTTTTTCAGTAAAATTCGAAATTCAAATTCGGAATACGGTATTGATAGCTTTTGTGATGTTGGATGTGATGTTGAATTTCTTCACTGAATTTATAGAAAAACTACTTTTTTTTGTTGTTTACACCATTTACATTTCTCGTCATTTCAGTGAAGCAATCAATAAAAATCTACTTATTTGAGCATAGTTATAAAGCTACCTTCAATAGTTAACCAGTTTGCGTCAAGCAATTAAAATTAAATTAAAATAAGGTACATTTTGTGTCACTGACACATGTTATCTACAAGTTTATACAGATCTAACACTATGGTATGGTACTGGGATGGCCCAGTCGCGAGTCGCAGTCGCATCACAGTCGCCGCTTAGTCACCGATGACCTCCGAAGCTGCCGAGGAAGGCTCGGTAGGGTCTAGCACCACCTGAAATAAGAAAATTAAAATTTAATAAATGACAATTATCAACAAAATAAAATATCAAGAAGCAACGTCCAAAAAACAAGAGTTGGGAAGCTGATATAACTTGGTTGCAGATAAGGGCGGTTGTATTTCTTATGAAACAGAATGAAAAAATGAAGAAGCTGGAGAGAATGAAGAACATAGAAGTAGTTATGACGGTTAAGTAAAAACAACTTGAGTATTTGGTGTGACACGTAACACCAAAAAATACGAGGTCCTTCAACTAATCGTACAAGGCAAGTGGCAGCTAGTAGGAGACACCACCGCAGACGCAATTGGTTGAAAAACCTTAGACAATGGTTTAGCCAAACCGCCAAGTCATTGTTTGAAGTGCGGCATTCAAAATTAAACTAGCCATGATGATCGCCGACCCTTGTAAGGAGATGGCACTATAAAAAGTAAGAAAGCAAGGTTTTGATAGTCTAGAGGAGTGCTTTGTATTTTATTGAAAAAGGAAGTTGTCCGAAATAAACCCATTTTAGTCATCTAGGTCGTCAGACTAAGTCCTCAAATATATTTAGTATAATAAAGATCTGTCATCTTTAAATTGCATTATGTTTGTCAACCTTAACCGCCAGCATTACTAAAAACAGGAGTACGCCATATCAACACAAATTACTAAGTCCCCAAAGTGTAATTAAAATGCCCATCATAAACCTCCAAGACGAAACGACATGACTACAAGCTCGGCTATTATGAACTTTAAATGCATAAATCATCTTTTTTCGCATTAAATCGTGAAAATTAAAGTTTTATGATTATAAGCTGTATGATTTAGAACCGCAAAGCTATTGGGATTATTCGAAAATCCCATAAAAAGTGACATCGGAAGAATTTACGATCGCCTTTGTGTACAGACGTCGAGTGGGAAAGTTTTTAACGTCCACACTTTACGAGTTACCGTGAATTACTGAAGGATATTCAATGATACCTATTTCAAACGAACTAGGTTTTAAATTAATATCGTTACAAAGAACAGTAAAAAATCCCAAATCTATCAACACTATTTGATACGTGTGTGTGTGTTTTTGTATGTTTTTAATTTCGTATCAATGTTGGTATTGATAAACAAAGAATTTCGAATCTCTGTGACAGGTCGCGTCACAGAGGTTGTGACTTTATATCACGGACGGGCGTTTGCGTGTCTGGTAGGCACGGATTTCCACTTGCTCACTTTCGCAGAAAAAGCGTAATATAATGAAAAACATCTATTTTATCATTTCTCTAAGTTGTGTAATTTTTTCGCGCCCTTGCCTTGGTTTTCGACAACAGTTTGTAATATCTTCATACTTCACATTGTTTAACAATCTAATTACAGAAACATAAGAATAATGGTTGTGAGAGCCGATGTAATAACAATCTCTGTTTCCACAATTTCCATCGTATTAGTAATTATAGATGATGTTTCTCAAATAACTGCCAACTTTTGTTTAATAATATCTGCACAATGATTTACATTAGTTGGAAACGTTTTGAGTTGTATTGTCAACACACGGGAATGTCACTAAATATCACAGTTATTATATCATAGACTATAAACCGTATTTCATGGACATATGATAATAAATGTAATAATAACTAAACACATAAAAGCTAGCAGAATTGGATTTCGAATATACAGAAGGCTTACTATGTATTTTGGCATGAATCTGATGTTCCAAAACTAACGAATATAAAAACTCTTAGCTATAGTACCTACTCTCAATTAGATACGCACACACACCCATTCACATACACATACTGTCTAATACAACTTGTGTTGGATTAGTTGTAAAACTAAATTTCTCCACATAATTGTATTAAACATGCATCATGCCTGTAATAATTTTTTATTTAGTTACCCACAACTCAGAGACTACCTAGTGTGGGGACTAGCGATAGATGAATTTTGTCACAACCATATTTTTGTCATGAATAGAGTTTTTGTATGAATTATTACAAGAAAAATGAAACATTTTACTAAGCATACCGAATATTTTGTATTAATTCAGCTGTGAAAAGAGTAAAATAAACAATTTTAATTGTTTAAATGGCTGACGTTGATTGAATCTCGTGGTACTTCTAAATAAGTACTTTAAAACGTCTTTCAGCGAGTAATATTTTGATAAATCAAGTGTATATTCTAACGCCCATTATACATCCAACATAATGACTATGGATATTAAACAAATCGATGGTTATTCATTTTCTGACAGTCTCCATGTCTTCAGAAAAGATGCTGCAGCCATTGTTGCGTCACCAATAATAATTGCAAAGTAGAAATATATTAAGTTTTTAAATTCTATTTGTATTTAAAAATCTAGTTTATTGTATTAATATTTTTTATCATTGTAAAGTTTCTCTTGCATGAATTGTGTTTTCGTATGTCGCGTGCTCTTTGTGAGAGTTTCTTTAGTGTGCCTTTAAAAAATAAATAAAAAATATCCCATTCTAGACTATACAAATGAATACGTAAAATTCCGAATTCCGTAAAACGATTTAAAAAGCGATAATTAAGTAAAACTCTGCTTGAAGTGTTTCCAGTCTTAATAATATAGGTATTAAAGACTTAATTAATCAAAATTCATATAGGTAGCACAATGTACACTTATAAACGTCAGAAAAGAAATATATATGCTATCCTTCTAATTTTACATTTACTGCCAGTTCCCAAATCAAGGGCGTAGAACGGAAAATAAGAACTGGCAATAACCCTCCCCCCCACTCTTTTTTAAAGACTTTAATAGACTTAAATCACCTTAAGGTTGTTCAACAAAGTAGAAGAGGGTCAAAAGCAGAGTGCACCACATTATCATGAATATTGTTTAAGGTTTGCTAAATAAATAATGTTACCTTGACTTTCTATTAATACAACATCGTTCATATTATTTCTGCAACCAAAGGTGATATGGATATCCATATATTTCCACATATCAACATTGGATTTGTACAGAAAAATTAAACTTGGAGAAGATTATTTTTTATAAAGTCATTTACATATTAACGGTTGCAGTTTTATAAGCCATTCGGAAACTAATTGTTACTAACCCAAGCTAAATTTACACATTGACTCGATAAAACAGGTGCATATTTAAGTATGATATGTGCTAAGATCGATAATATATTCAAATGACTGGAATACTGGTATCGTTGTATTCTTTATTATGACAGCTGCAAGAGTTACTCAAACTAAGTAATAAAAATAAACATATATATAGCTAGCAAATCTAGCCACGCCACGATCAATGGATAGGTCCCTCCGAGATTCCAATTATATCTCCAAGCAGGTGATTGGAACCCGCAAGGAAAGCGTGATCGTCGCAAGCAAACCTGGTATTGCGTATGAGGCAGAGACTCGGAAAGATCTGCGGTGAAAGAAGAGACTGACTTTGGACTCCCTTTGGGGTTATAGGACATTGAGTCAAGTAAGCAACGCATTGCGCCACAACGGATGCTGATCTGATTTATATATTAAAAACCAATTGGTGCTCGTGAATCCTTCTGTCTGAAAATGACAATAGGTTTTAAATCGATATACGGCACGATCGAGTGTTTAATGCAGATATAAATCGGTTCACAGTCGTGAAGCCACTAGGCCAACATTGCTTGATAAATGAGTTTTATACGTGATGCCATTAAAACGACAGTTTCTTAGAAGAACTTGGCAACCAAGAACCACGAAATAGAGAATGTGGTCCAATATGTTAAGAACCAACAGATTTTTGGCAAAAGAGTTTGATTTAGCACAAAGTCTCTTGTTTGAATGTTGCTTTAAGACCTGCCGGTTAGGCCTCACCAACAATATATACGCCTTGGAATAAAAAACGGATATATGAATAATAATGAACTGCAACTCTTAAATATTATAGCATGCAAAAGATAGCACCGAAATTTAGGTTATTCGATACATTATTAAAGGCATGTCAAGGTAATGAGGCGGAAGAAGTCGTTTTATATTAACGAACATGCTTTTAAGCTGATGATCAGATATCCAGGTTCCCTTTCTTAATCACGTTAAAATACCAGGAAACAGTAACACATCACTGTATACCTAATAGCTCATCGTGTAATAATGTAAAGTCTACACTCTGAAAATACCTAAAAAATTAATTTTACTTCGTACTAGATGTATGTATTTGGTATCGAAATGAGACGTGAAATGCAAAGATATGCTTCTAGCAAGCTATGCTACAGAAGGAGACAGCAGAACGTTGGTCTTATTCGTTGACGACACCAGCATGTTTCAATTCATTAAAGGAAGTTCAAGCACATGTGCACTGAATGGCGGACGACAGAACTCCAAGGTCCTGAACTGAACTCACAACCTGGTGGCAAGAGAAAATTCGGAAGACCGAGACTGCGTTGGTAGAAGCAGTTGTCAAACACCCCGAAACATTAGCTGTTCGAAGTGGGACACAAGGATTGAGATTGAGATGGCCAATGGGAAATATACTTGCGGAGCGAATAGCCATTGATGATGACCATTTAAAACATTGCCAATTATAAACATTCCCAGAGCAGGACTACATCTAATTTAATATTAATTATAGAAACATAAGTAATCAGTTGTTAATCGCAGTGGAACGTCATAAAAGATAATTGATAAATTTGATCTTCGCCGATGAAGCGCAAAAAATCAAATCGCCAAGGCAAAGCGACGCGGGCGCATGTCATTCTTGGAATGAACAAGATCCATGGAAGCTTCGTTAAACACACGAAATTTACGACGCGACTCACTGCTTCAAGATTGCAAAAATAATATAGCCTTTTTCTGGATGCTACTGTAATTTAAAGTTGTATTGAATCTATTTAATACTGCAGGAGTATTTTTGGTGATTTTGATCCAAAGTCATTTACCTACCTATTTCAATTAGTCCTATTTAATAAACACTTTTTAAAGTCAAAATTACAAGTTATATAAATTTAAAATGGCTAGTTCCCTTCTAACATTTTGGGATCCCTTCCAAAATGTTGAACATAATTTTCCAATATTTTGTATACATTGATTTGATATGTGAGTAGCCAGAATAAATACTCAGCATAAATAAATCTACTGTAACAAATAAATGGCGCATTTTAAAAAACAATGCAGCAGATAACTATATTATTATACATGGTGATTATACTATCTATATTATTACACATATATTACATTATTCTTTAGAAAAAATCTGTATGTTAATCAATAATGGAACAATGATATGAAATATATATCAGCATAGTACAGTAGTCCTGTGTCTAAAAGTATGGCATCTGAAACTAGAAATATCGAATACTCTTAATAAACTATGGAGTTAAGTGCCTGATATAAAATGTTTTAGTATTTAGAAGAAAAATGTAGGACTGTGTTTCTAGTCACGTGATATACACCCTTTCTTGCCCCATGCCTCACCATAGCCTGTCTAAAATTCTTACGACACATCTACTAATTCCAAATAAATTTATGAACCCCCTTAAAAATAGACTTTCCCATTGTGGGGTTTGGGTCTCATGTTGAGATACACAGGTATAGTCTTTGAAATATTAAGAACAAATTGAGATATAATCCTAATTGTAACGAAATTTCGAGCAGTTTTGAAGACACTAAAATTATGCGAAAACTCATATAAATTATGAGTTTGAATAAGGTTTAAAGTTTAATCAACCGTTGTTATATCTCATTTTAATCATGAAGCGTGGAGGCGAGTTATGTGAAGTCTCGTAAAATGGGGTCGTAAACGCCGCATCCACTTACTTTTATTACTTACTACTTCCATGTGAATGTTTCGACGGAAATCAGCAATATACGGGGAAAATATGTTAAAATAGAAACGTAGTGCTCATTAATATGTACCTAAGTAATGAAAAGGTTGAGAACTAAGAAAATACTGTAGCTTTATATTTAAATAACTAAACTGCACCCGCGAACTTCGATTCACCTTAATATAATTTATTTCTACTCTTTTAGTAGCTACATACCAATGTAATGAATTTTTTCTACCCCATATTGTGTTGTTTTTAAGGAATACATTTTTTTTTTCTAATTTTAGTCTCAAAATACTTAAATAAAACTTCAAACAAATAAAAAAAATCCGGGATGATCCAGTTAGCATTTCATTTAATTTATATAGTTCAATAGTAATATAAATAGTTAATAATATAAATATCAGTAACTAAATTAGCAGCAAACCCTGTGGAGGAAGGGTGTTGAAGATTTCCTCCATTCTAAAGGAATGCCCGAAGTCCTGGCTATTTTTAGAAACGGAATCTCGCTTTTACCCGAAATGCACATTTTGACCTGGGATTGTGCCGTCGCAGGGTGGTCAAGCGAAGCTGAGAGCGAATCGAATAGCTTCAGTCCTGAAGCGCAGAACGGAAGCTAAAGTTTCCATATGGAACCAGCTGCCCACTGAACTATTCCCGAGCCAAATCGACGAGACGAAAGAGAGTAACAATTTAATTATTAAATTAAGCTATGAAATTAAGAAACGCATGATAAACATGACCCTTCTCTTGGCCTCAGATTTCTGTATCCGTATCGAGATCATTTGTTTTTCTTAAACTACCTCCAGTGCCTGGCACACGACGTCATGACGTCATTTTAGGCCTAGTGTATGTATTCCTCACAATGTTTTCCGTAAGCGAATGTTACGCACATTGGGATTAGAGTCGCACTCCAATACTGTTTTTCAAAGAAAAATAACTTAAAACCATTTAAGACACCATTACATGTTCTATAATATTTTATAAGCAACACAATATGTGCGAAGTTCAAAAGCAATTTGTGCCGGTCAGCTGGATAAGCTGTTAACAGCGCTTTCAAGAACTTTACTAGCAATTACATTTTTATTGATACAGCCATTACGGCTACTGTATCGTCGGTTAAACGATGCTACTAGCTCATCCTCTGTTTCAGCTTTGACAGCCAGTCAGAAATAATCTATGGATTTTTGTGTCTGAAATATATTGTTTTATAATTTGAAAAAACACTGCTGCAACATTTGGTTTGCTCATTTTTTGAATAATAGTTTCGTCATCAGTTTTTTTACTTGTACACACCTATTTTAGCGATTCATGTTCGTGCTGCCGTTTACAGATATGCCCACGACGTCTTTCTTAAGTTTTACATTATATAATGAAATAATAGTAAAGTAATTATTATTATTTATTAGTTACTAGTGAATCCTGGTTTTGCATGATCAATTGTGACCAGTAAACCCTGAAAAATAATTGGCCTAATCCTTCCTCATGAATCATCCTAGATATTGACGAACACTGCAATAAATTCCGTGCAGAAGTTTTTGAGTATAATATCTCTATTTGACAAGCGAAATAAAGCGTCGGAGGACCTGTTTCATATAATAATAGCGGATCCGACAGACTTTGTTCTGTACATACGTTTTACATACAAAAAATATCTAAAAATTTAAATCATTTTCGACTCTACTTGAACGCACAAAAATTTCGCTGAATCTGTCCAGCCGTTTAGGAGTTTACTTACGAACACATGCACAGAACATTTTTATACATACCCGCCGTTTAATTGCTAATAGATAAATACCCGTATAGATAAGTAACGCATACAAAAACAATTTATTCAAATCCGTCCAGCCGTTTAAGAGGAGTTCATTGACATACACACGTACAATAGAAAAATATATATTAAGATAAGAGTAAGATATATGCTGTCAATATCTTTTTGTATGCAAACTTCTATGGAAATCAATTATATATCTCTCATCATTAAGTCGTAACAAACGCCTTGTTCGATCTTTTTTTTTTATCCGACTTACTTCACAAATGTTCAGTGTTGGCCAAGCGTGCTACTCTGAGTTTGTAGGTTCGATTCCCGGCTGTGCACCAATGAACTTTCTTTCTATCGCATCCTACTTTCGCTTGAACGGTGAAGGAAACCGGCTTGTCTTAGACCCATAACGTAGATGGCTTGTATCAGGCACAGATGGCTGATCACTTACTTGCCTATTAAATTGACAAGTGATCATGATACAGAAATCTGAGGCCCAGCCCTAAAAAGGTAGTACCTCTGATTTATTTTAACTTTGCAGGCCTATGTCGCTTACATCGTGGCTTATTATATAAGTACACTATAACATTACACACTGCCTGGAGAGATTTAATTTAAACTGTATAAAATTGTTTTAAACACGTGGTAAAAACTTTGTAGCGAGACTAATGGTGAAAAAAACACTTAGATATTGAATTATTCACTGCCTACTCGTGTTTTCTTTGTTCTCTAATAAATAATTGGAATAAATGGTTGTATAAATATCACCATTTACATAATTAGGTGTTTATTAACATTGAAAGCAAAGTGATTTATAAACACGTAATTCTCATTACCATAAAATCGACTATATTAATCACTCATAATGTGGTGAAAGAATGTTTAGAATAACGTAAATACAAATCGTATAGAGGTCGTGAAGAGTTCAGAGTACTTCTTCAACATAATTTACGACAAGGATTCGTCATACTTTGAACCCAAAACTCTAATCATTCGACACGTGTGCTCAAAGAAATACCAATTATAAAATGAAAGACATCGTTGTGTATAGGTTTATTACTAATAGTTGACAAACGAAGGCGGAAGTACTTACAAAATTAACACTTTGTATTGGATTTGAAGTGACACACAAAAACGTAAAGGAATATGTTATTGCATTATGAAACGAATAGCTTTGGAGTTTGGCCATAGATAACAAATGAACTACGATAGTTAACTTACAGCGATACCAAAAACTATTTAGGGTGGGTTTGGAACAGTAGAAAGATTGTGACAGGGGAAAATTAGCGTTCACTTATACATTTATTTTCTTTCTTTTATGTCACAGGAGGCAGACAGGCAGGTGATGTTAAGTGATACCGCCGCCCATAGACACTCGCACTGCCAGAAGGTTCGCAAGCGCTGCTGGCCTTTTAAGAATTGGTGTGCTCTTTACTTTCAGGACCCTAAGTCGAATTGGTTCGGAAATACTTCAGTGGGCAGCTGGTTCCACATAGTCTTGGTGCGCGGCAGATTGAGTTAAGAAGCGCTCAGTAGTGGAACAATTATTGTTTTTTAATTAAATATTAATAAATAAATTATAAATAATCTCAAAGTAAGGTAGTGAGTAAAGTAATCACTAAAATACCTCTAAGGGGTTTGACCTTTTGTTAAGGGTTACACAACAAAAAATAAATTTTCATAGGGCTGTCTACAAAAAAGATACAATTTTTTTTAAATGTGGCGTTTTCTGAACATCTATGAGTTCGTTACACGTGACCCAGCGATCTTCTTACTTCTTTAGCCCGTCTGAAATATACATCTTCTGGAAGGCTGCAAAGTAGGCCTACCAAAGAAATCTACGCGTCCGATTCGGCTGAAATCTTTACAGTTGCCTAGGAGATTGTACTAAGCGACGACAGTACTCATCGGATTTTTTTGTACTTATTACTTTACCATACTTTTAAGTTTTAAGTATACGGTCTTTCTACTGGTGCAATCTCATGCGGAACTAAGACTACCCACAGTATTCGAGGTATACAATTGCAGGTGGAGCTCACGATTATATGATTGAACTGTCAAGAACATAAACCTTCTTGCGCTTAAAGATGAACCTCGGACTCGTCCTAAGCATATTAATTGCATATTTTAATGCTGACAACTCCCTCGTTCTATGTACAAGTTAGCGCACGGATGATTACGCGCCTTCAGCCAATCGCAGCCTTGCGTGAAATAAATCCAGTCAGAATCCGTTTCAGTAGAGTGATTCTTGTTAATGCGTTAAGATTTCGTCTCTTTACGGTTGGCAGAAGACATAATCGGCCAATTGTTAGCACGGTCGACAATCAAGACAATACTGGCTGATATTTGTTAAATAAATCTCAGATTTCCGTATCATAATCATTTGACAATCTAATAGACAAGTACGTGATCAGTCTCCTGTGCCTGACACATGACGTCAACATTGACGTAAGGCAAGGCGGTTTCCTCACGATGTTTTCATCTTTCGAGCAAAAGATGCGCACATAGAAAGAAAGTCAATTGGTGCACAGCGGGGGTTTGAACCTACGACCTCAGATGAGAGTTCAACGCTCAAGCCACTTGGCCAACACTTCAATGTGTGAAATGTACACTTATGTACTGAAACATTTAAACTATTCTTAAGCAAGAGATGAACTGCTTTGATCAAGTTGTAACTTATATTTTTTATGAGCGACACACAAAAAGCGTTTAATATGTTCTGAAAGGTTGTCGCGCTTTGGGTGGCAAAACTTGTTCGTGGGAATTATTCTTGACTTTATAATCGCTTTATGTTAAACTAGCGTATGTAATGTATGTGTGTATACTATGAATAGCATGCATATAAACTTGCATACTAAATAGGCCAAGTTATTTTTATGTTACAGAAGGCAGAGGCTTATCTGATGCTAAATAATACCGACTAACGCCCGAACCCAATTATAATTCCACAATCTCAGATTGAAAACAATCTGAGATCAGACCGCGACAGTTGATCGATCTCCTATCTGCATCCCAATAACCAAACGCTACGAAGACAATCCATTTTTCATGGATAGAATGTAATCTCTTGGCTCTTTACACTCATTTTTCATAATCAATATAAACCAAATAAAGTAAATAAAACCGTACAAATAATATTAAAATTACATGTTTTAAACATGGTTAAAACATATCAAATAGCTTTTTAATAGCTTGCACCATGGGTAGCTTGTATCGACAGATGGCTATTACAATCCGTCGATTGGTTATTGGCACACTTTTGCTAATATTTGGATTAAGGTGTCTATCTCAGGCGGCCGAAAATAGATTGAGATAGGATATTGGGTTCGGGCGTTAGTGACTCCAATATGGCAAATCTCAACTGAGTCTTCTTCCCTTGGAATCACTCAATGATCAACAAATCAAACTAATGTCAGTCATTTTAAATGGTCTCTACACAAAAGATATAACGTTATGATCTAGATTAATTAGCGTAATACTAATAATTGAAGTGTAACCTAATTTACTAAAAAGTATATATATCATAAGAAAGTGTTTATAACACAATAATGTAAGAAAAAATCTATTAACAATTTGTATTTTTTACATTAAATAAAGTACATACTAACTCTAAGTACTATAATTTTCATAGATTAAGCTAGGTTTTAAGTAACCATACAACTGTTACACACGCACGCATACGTGCCTTGTACAACCATTAATCAATCAATTAAATGTGCAAAATGATTTAAAATATGTTGCTAACCTTGAAAATGGCAGTGCCAATTCGAGTATATCTTTAATTAATTATTTGAACTTTGATCGGATTTTATGGAGAGTGAAATTGGAAAAATAAAAAAAAATATGTTTTATTCCGGAAAAGTGAACCGTCTCTATGCTAAATTTTCCACGTGTTGGTATGTAGCTAGTATAAAAGGCTAAGTAAGAAACGGAAGGAATTTCGCGGGCGCAGTTAGTATTAACATAACTATACATATCTGAATTTGTGTTTTTTCATTTTCTTCATGTTATAATTGCTACAAGTCTGTCAAGTATAACAATACTCGTAGAACGGCTGTTTAACGATTCTGGTTTTGGTCATCAACTCAACGGCCGTTTTGACAGAGCATGACAAATCTTATTGAAGATGACACACCGGTCTGAGCAAGACATTTACGATGATACAATTAAACGAATAAAATTATTGTAAATTTTTTATTTTATTAGTCGGGAGCTTTGCTCGTTGATATTAAGTGTCTTTTTACGACTGTCACAAAGGACCGCATGTGACGAAAGCTAATGGTGCCAACTTAATTCTTTGAGCAGGTTTTGCGTCCATATTTTATGAACATAGAGAACATATCCACCCCAACACAAGTGTCTCTTGACTACTTACGGGGGTTGTCTCATACTCATTTATTGATGTAAAAATTCGAGAAACAATATTTTTTTTTTAATATCCACCATTTTTTTTAGAACAGGGGGCAGAACTATTCAACTCTTTGATACGAGAGGACTTTGAAATTTGAAATTAATGTAAAGTGAAAGGACTAAATTAGTGAATTAGTGTTAGTGCACGTTAGTTCAGAACACACAGAGTGTTCTGTTGAAGAGTCTAAGCCGAGTGAGCTAAGTTGTTTTATGGATTACTTATCTTGTAGACATTTGCGGGTTATAATTATTATATTTTGACATCTGCATCATGTACCACGTAATAATTGTATTATAGTAGCTACAATACAGGGCTTCCTAGAGTTAGATAAATTTTTGAAAACCATATTTCTGTCATAAATAAAGTTTTATTATTATGTTTGGTAACTGTTTACTTTAGCTCAAGATCGATTCTTTCTCTCATAATCCTGGTGCTCTGTTGTATATGGACTTGACCAAGTTTTTTAATACTTACTTAATTACTTACAAAAAAACGGACAAAAATCAATTTGCATGCTCTTACAGTACATTTCTGATTCGACTAAATTTTTCACTAATATTACTTGTATATTTACGCTAAAATCCAATAACCTATCTCAATCCATTTTTTGTCTATCTGAGATAGACTCTTTAATCCAAATGACAACGGTGTGCCAATATCCAATAGACTGATAGTAATAGCCATCTGTCGATACAAGCTATCCATGGTAGGATCGGTGTATGTGGATAGACCTTTGTATGACTTACACCAGTTTTGTAAATAATAGTTAAAAAGCTATTTGATATGTTTTACTTTATTTGGTTTATATTTATTATAAAATATGAGTGTAAAAAGCGAAGAGATTGCATTCTATCCGTCGCCAAAAATGGAATGTCGTCGTAGGCATTGGTTATTGGGATGCAGAAAGAAGATCGATCTGGCACAGTCTGATCTCTGATTGTTTTCAATCCGAGATTGTGGATTAATTATTGGGTTCGGGCGATAAGCAGGTATTATAATATATTAAATCTCGAACTATGTACTATACAGGCCAGATGTTATGTCTGATTGTTTTGGTAATATTACCGGCGGCAGTCGCACGCACGTGCTTTTTGTATAAACAAACGAAGTGTGCAATGACCTTTAGTTGTCATTTATCAACAAGGAATTTACAAAAAAACTTTGTCTGGTTCGGTTCTACGTTAAAACAGTGAAAAACAAACATTTGTACATTTCAGTGACTCCATGCAATCGGATTCTAGAGTCAACTAAAACGTATTCGATAAAACTTCTCATTAGTTAATTAACGTTATGTACAATAGTGAATATGCAACTGTCAAGGATATAAAAACGTCTGTTTTAATAAATTCTATATTTGGCGCTGGTTAGCGAGGTATGTATTTTAATAAATACGCAAATAGAGTATACAAAAATAAGTTAAGTTATTAATTAAGCGAACAATTGTTTTTGTGTTTCATTCCCAGTTAACTTCCGCTAGTGGCTTGTCTAATGATTAACGACACACCTTTTAGCTAACGTATTTGAAATTATTGTTTTTAATACACACTTACACATCGCACCTTGAAAACCAAACCGTCACTAAACGAAATTTGGCAAAATTGAGTTATGAATGCCATCCGTTGCAAATTTATTGTACTTAGAGAATGTGAAGACACCCTTAGTTTTATTGCAAACATAGTCCGCTAGAGAGCGCTAGTGTCACTACGCTTTTATGGGAAACGTATGCACCATCTTATTAGAATACTGTCATTTTGACATTAGTGTCGGTGCCATACGCATAAAACGTTTGAAATTTATAGGAAAAGTGTATTTTTTTTGCTTAGGAACGGTATTCCAGTGATGATAGCGGTAAGTATAGCATTATTTTAAGTAGAAAAGTGTACTTTTTTCATTAAGAACAGTTTTCCTACAAATTATCTTTGTAAATTCCGCAATAAATTAATTACCATAATGTCGCTTTTAGGTTAGTGACAGTATTCCTTCACACTTATTGCTTTTACAGAAAAGTTTTTAATGAGGAATTCAATATAAGTTTTATTTATACCGAAAAAAGATCAATGTGATCTATGTACAAGTTATAAAAATGCTGAACAAAGCGAGAAAAATAATTTAGAAGAAAAAATATCAGCGGCATCTAAAAGAAAAAGATGAGAGTAGGAATGAGAAAGCTAAAGACAAAGAGGGTGTCAATTCCGAAAAAATTGTGGCATGCTATGATTTACAAGCAGTGTTACCTGTACCAAGAGGCGATGTATCTGTATTTTATTATAAATCAAAATTGAACTGTTACAATTTTACAATATGCGAACTCGGAACAGACAACACAGAATGTTTCTTTTGGAATGAGGTGGAAGGGAATAGAGGAGCATGTGAAATTGGGACATGCGTATACAAATATTTATACAAAATATCCACTGCTGCTTCTAAACCCATTGAAGTAATATTTTATTCCGATAACTGCTGTGGCCAACAAAAAAACCAGTTTATCATCTCGCTTTATATTCATGCTCTATCCGAACTGCAGAATCTTAAGTCTATCACTCATAAATTCCTCATCAAACGCCATACTCAAAACGAAGGGGACGCAGCGCATTCTACCATCGAAAAGCAAGTAAAAAAGGCTTTACGATCAGGCCCTATTTATGTGCCTGACCAGTACGTTCAAATTATAAGAGAGGCTAAAAAGAAAAAGAAGGGAATATGAATGAAATGAGCTACAGTGAATTTTTAGACATCAAAAGCTTGGTAGAGTACAAATTTAATAAAGATGTAGAAGGAGAAGCAGTGAAGATAGGCGATCTAAAAGCGATAAAAATAGAAAAAGACAATGAAAATAAAGTAAAAGCTTTTTATAGAACTTCCTATATGGAAAAGGAGTACAAAGAAATAAATCTCTGTCAACAGAAAACCCGTAATATACGTAGGGCAAATTCTCGTCCTCGCCCTCAGTTAAAAAGGCTGTACAATTCAAAGCTTCAGTTGACTGCACGTAAAAAGGCTGATTTAAAATCTCTTGTACAGGCTAATCACATTCCAAGATATTACGCATCTTCTTTTTATAACAATATTATAAATTAATCTATCTATTAGTAAATAATAAGTAGAAATAAAAAGCAACATTCACTGTTGCCAAGATCTCGTAATAACAATTTAACGTTCCTAAGTTGATTACAAAGATCTCATTGATCTCAGAATATTGCAATTGATTAAAAATAATTAATAATTAGAGTTAAGTGTACTTTAATAAATATTTAGTGTTAAGTGTTAAATGGAGACACCTTTTATATTGTGGCATATTTTTATTTTCTGCATTTTTATTGGAATTGACAGAAATCTCAATTCGGAATAATTTTCTGTTTTATCTTTTTAATTTACTGTTTGGAATAGTTATGAGTTAGTAACCAGTAAAGTTCTTAGTAGATTTTATGGAAATAAATTTTTTTTCACACAAAGTTTTTTACTAATAATAATAAAACAACATTGTAATTCTATAATAACGCTGCTAATTAGACAAACGAGCATTATAATTGTGGTAATTGTAAATGACACTAATGCTCTTATAACGAAATGTTTAGCGGAATAGTGACACTATGGGGGTCTTTTTTAAAAAAACCTTTGATTTTGTTATACAAACCCCAGTTTATCAATATAATTTTACTAGAAATTAAAAGAAGGTTTAATGCTTAAACTCCAATGCAGAAAAAAAATCCATAATTTACTTTTAAAATTGTTTTCTGAGCCTTTACTTTTTTACAAAACTTAAAACGCGAATTCCCAAAAACTGTGGATTTCGTTTAATGACGGTTTGGTTTTCAAGGTGCGACATTAGAATGAATGAAATGCATTGATAACCTTTCATTGTTAACTAATTAAATTCTGTTTTTTTTTGTTGTACACGAAAAATTTTTGATTTACTTCTTGTTATATAAAAAAAAACTATTTGTGGAGATTTGTAATTGGCCCACAATGTTATATATATATACATCTATTTCTGTATTGTTCTGAGAATTTTCTGAATAAATAAATAAAATAAATAGATAATAAAGATCAAGAGTGGAATAGCAAGTGTTTGCCGAATTGAAAATAAATCCGCTACGCGCAACAGCTTAGACGGGTTTTATAACCTTGTCTCTCTCAATTAGATAGATAGTCTCTAATTGTTAGCACTTTATATGATTTAAGTGAATTACTCAGCTATATACGGGGTGTCCCAAAAGTCGACGTCAAGTCGAAATTTTCTCATAGGTAATGCCACACCATTTATCAGAAAAATTAAAAAAAAAAAAAAGTCATGTATTTTTGAAGCTATGGATATTTTTTTGTTATTCCAGAAAATGCACACCATGTGATAGTTTTTTCATTCCTGTTGTTACAAATATTTACTTTTTGCCAATTTTTTTTCTCTTACATCATCCCGAATAGTGTTTTATGTAACCTATGATCCTAAACTCTGTGCTGATAACTCCAACTTTTAGGAAAATGTCATTTTATACCGTACCAATTTTTCAAAATTAATTTTCGCACTACTTCAACTGATCGTCCTGAAAAAAAAATGTATACTCCAGTTTGGCAAGTATCTTTAAAAGTTAGCGCATTGAATAAGGATTCTACAGTGGTATAGCACTGAGTCTATTTCTTAGATCGGCCATAAGAATTTTTTTTGTTAAACAAAGTCTGTTTTTTATATATATATATATATTATTACCTGATGTTAAGTGACACCGTCGCCCATGGACACTCTCGATGCTAGAGGGCTCGCATAAATAAAATATAAAGATGATTCTAGTTGCCCCTTCCAAAAAATAGTTTCGTGTGGAGAAGAACGGGCAAGAAACTCCAGATTTACTCTTTTAAAATACAAATTGCAATATTTAAATACATTAGTTAAATTACTATATGTGAAGACAATGTACTCCTAGAAATAAACTACCACATATATATATGTGACTATCTGGTTTAACAAAGATAAAATAATCCTCCTGCCCATTTGCCCCTGTTCTATAAAAAAAAACATTCAAAAGTGCCATTTTAGGTGGTCTAATTGGAATAAATGATTTGATTTGACTCAGACAGTCGAAAAACAAAAAATATTGTATATCCACAAGTATTTCACTGTTAAACTTAAATGTATTATTTGTTTTGTTACTCATTTCTCAACCATTCAATCACAACGTGACACAGCAACTCGTGGCAGGGTACAGATAGTCTTTATATATATCCTCCTAAAAAGCTTGAGTGATCATGTGTGTTCACGTAGATTCGATAAGGGTTTAAATTATATTTTATTGTACTCGACGTGACAGAAAGTTATTATTATTTAACTTGACATTTACTCGATCGAATAGATAACATTAACAGGAGATTCGTAATACTTAGTATAAAATAACACAGACGCGTTCAGCACTCACTCTAGCCTTGCAGCTAGTGGTGCATCCCAAGTGTGATCTTCAAGAACTCGGTTATTTTAGAAGAATTAGTCTAGAATTAGTAGACTATCACATCATAATGTTCGAGTGAATCCACAGTAGCGATGTTGTGGATGTTGTGTGTTTAATATTATATTTTATTTTTTTCGACTTTATCGTATCGTAGTCTTTAAGGATAATGTATGTATTTCTGTAAATCAAATTATACTGGTCATATTCATAAAAGTATGAATATTATAGTAATTGTGTTTATTCTTTTTATTATTTAATCTCGGTAGATGAGACGGCTTCGCTATTTTGACAAGAAACGGCGATCAATCGTGTGTAGCGATGTGTAGTTTATTTATTCACACTTCGTTACATTCATAAACATAAATAACACATATTAGGAATGCAACGCTAACAAACCATCTACTCCATTCAACCCTAGTAAGGGAAAAAACTAAAAAATGAAATAAGATGGGTAAAGTTCGAGACTAAATTAAAAAAAAAATAGAACCTTAACCTAAATTAATACAAAAAAAAACTAAACATAAAGCTGAATCTCACGGATTCATAAATTGCGATGCAATACAAAAGAATAGGAAATACTATATTTAGAAAAGTCACGATTGAGCAGGATATGGTTAAGAAATAGAAGAGTTTTAAAAAATTTAAGGGATATAGCCAATCGTATGAAGACCAATTACTGTGCTAGAAGCTGTGAGATGGAATTTTCAATAAGCATCTATTAGCTTGTTCTCATACTCCGTACATCAAGCTGCATGGGTGTCCATCACAGCAGCATTATGCAGGGTCACGCGATGAACAGGTTAAAAAACATGCTTTTTTGTTTATATCAATTTAAGATGAACAAAATGTCGTCCAGTAATAAGGCTTTTATACCTTGACCTGATTCCAACAACAATGTTCCGACCTTGTAGCCCGTTATAATGAATTGCTTCAACCAAATATTTTTCGATAAAATGAAACAATATAACACAATTGTATGTATGAAAAATTAATCACATTAAATTTTTAAATTATCTTTACATTAAGATCGATGGAGTGGTCCTTGCATCTAAAATCAGCGGTGCTACAACGCTTTCAGGTCTTTACCTTATATTTCTGATCATGATTTTTTTGTCAATCTCAACAAGAAGGCCTTCTGTGCCTGACACACGCCATCGACTTTTTGTGTCTGAGGTTTCCTCACGATGTTTGCTTCACTGTTCCAGCGAATGTTAAATGTCCACATAGAAAGAAAGTCCAAGTCAGGGATTAAGCCTAAGACCTTAGGGATGAGAGTTGCACGATGAAGTCACTAAGCAAAAACTTTTTTTTTATAGAACAGGGGGCAAACGGGCAGGAAGCTGTGATGTTAAGTGATACCGCCGCCCTTGGACACTCTCAATGCCAGAGACCTCGCGAGAGCGTTGCCGAAAACTGCTATTGTTACTATTACTCTTCTTTTTCTTTTGCTGCGTTCACCATTACTGAATATCATTTTAGAATAACCTTAACATGGTCGGTCCATTCACGGCAGGATCTCGTGCACTCTACCGGACACCACAAGCTTATCAAAGTTATCGGGACCTCTGCGACATTTCGCTGTTCTGGGAATCCTGAGCATCTGCCTAACAACAGCAAAGTCACAGCCTTTTTAAATACATCTCTCACTTCACTGGCACGTCATTAGCATAGAAATTAATGTTTTGAAATTACTCATTGAGTGTTTCCAAAAAAATCTGGGTGAACAGGGAGGGTAGTTTAAACAAGAAGCTGAAACATATGGCAAAAGGCATGCAGGTCGTTGGGATGATACTACTATGGCTGGATGTTGTTTGTATGAAGCGAAAACTCATTAAAAAATCAAGTAAATGTAGCTTTTTTTAAAAAAAAAGGCATTTTTTTATATTTTCTGTTGAAATCTACTGTTGTTATTTAATCCTATAGGCAGTATAAAATTAAATAAAAAACACAAGTGATTTTCTTTCAGTCATACTGAAGTTTTTTTTAAAAACCAATTCATTAATATGACTACTGATATGATATTTTTAAGAACCTTTACTTATAACAGTTTTTGAAAAAAAAATCGCAGCCTTGTGTAATAATAAATTAATAATCATATAAACCCAAAGTGCTTTTCAGTATAAAATTTAATACCCTCTGAGATGGAAATGGAATTTAGTTCCGATTAACCTGTATAAGTGTTTCATAGAAATGGTGGCGTATTGTATGGATTTTATAGTTCTTGGAGAACATTTAAACCTGCGCATGGCAATCTTTACAGTTTCTCAATAACTCAGAAATAATTGGTCAAATAAGCGATTTCCCACAAATAATAAAATGTGCTGTTTTTGACTGTTATCGGTGAAGGTGTGGGATAACGGGTTCAATCACTGGAATATAAGACCGAATACAGTGGGCTCTTTTGGGGGCATATTTTGTTTCATAACATTAGATTTTATTTCCCATGTCCGTTATTATCTATTATCAAAGTGTTCACGAACTGTCAGCCCTTACCCATATTTTATATAAATTAATAATCCTAATTTATATAAAAACCTAGTACAGTAAACTGATCACATTAATTTCTTACATCAAATAATTGTGGACGAATCACATTCTCATGTAAAATTGAAAAACAAGACATAAATCAGCGGATAGGGTATCGTAGTTAAACATTTTATGTTCAGAAAATTTATTGGTCAAAGTCGGATTTAAATTTTTGAGATGTTTTAGTAGATTAATATCATGGTTACGCATCAAGAGTAATACATAGTACATAAGTACATAAGTACTATTGCTTGATATAATCGGTAGTGGGCTCAATTACAATAACATTATTAAGTGCCTAATCCGCACTGAAAAGCAATAAATTACAAGCATAATCTAAAATTGTGATTTTTTAAATATTTTTATAATATTTATGTTTACCATCATTGTCATACATTTGTTTTAAATTAGATAAATTGTAATATATCCTGTGTAGATGTGGCGAACTGTAATTCTTAAATATTAACAAGAAAGTTTCGTACTTAGATTACGATTTTTGCAATTATTACTTAGCCAAAATGGAAGGAAAGGACGACGCAAAAAACTAAGAATTGCTCCTAAAATATTATATATCTATTTATAATTAACGGGATTAATAAATAGGAATTACTCATGGGTGAAACCCCACCAATTCACCAGTTTGTGGGGCTCACCACTATTAGTATACCATAATAGACGCACACGCGAAAAAAAAAAAACAAAAACAAAAAATTCATTTATTCATATAGGTAACAATGTACACTTATGAACGTCAAAAAAAGAAAATAAATATACATAAAATGATTCTAATTTTACATTTACTGCCAGTTCTCAAATCAAGGGCGTAGAACGGAAGAGAAGAACTGGCAATAAACTCTCCCCCACTCTTTTTAATCGCCAAGTTTTTTTTTTATACACAATGTAAGGAGCTGCAACCATTACACCATGTTCCATATGACATCTTGAGTAATAAAGAATAATAAAATATAGTAGACTTAATAAAAAGACAATTTAAAATGATTTAAAAATTACATACGTCCAATTTGTAATTTAATCATAGCCATTTCTAAACATGATTATGGATCAAGTTCTCTATCTGAAATATTACTTCCCTATTTTTGGCCATATATGGGTGGGATTCATTTAATTATTGTGTATGTACGGAACTTCAATCACTCAACACCAAGACCTGCCTGACTGATGTTTAGTTTTTGTCGAGACAAGTTGGTCGCAGGAAATATCGACGTGTTTTGTTAGTTAATACAGTCGCATATCTTCTCTTCACGGCCACACCAAGTCAGTATAGTTTTTATTAGGAAACATTTGTATGTTCGTAACTCAAAAACTTATGTATTTAGTTCAAACATCCTATCTATAAGTTATTAAGTAATGTAGCCTATATTAAATTTCATAATATTTAAATTAAAAGTAAATATGACACGAAAACAACTGCACTATTTTAATCTTTGCTGTAGTCTGTGGTATAATTATTAATATATATATTAATATTTCGCTATAAATAAATCAAAGAGGAAAATATCTCTTTCATTCACATATTTTTTTGTTTCTATATCGCGGAAATATCTGCGTTTCTTTGTTTTAGTTTTAATCGTAAAGTAACTAGTTTTAAAATCATATGTACTTCGAATTATTGTTGTATATTTTAAGGCAACTTTTGCCTGGGAATTGAATCGTGACGGCTACAAATTTGGTTCCCGGGCACAGATAAAGGATTTCCCTGTCTCTGGTGAGGAACGATAGGACGGATACTACCAAATGATACATCCATACGTATTAATCCTATATATGGCTACTTCTAAATATACCATAGACACTCTTAAACCAAAGTATGACGGAGACAAAATAGAGTAATTGCAGCAATGTATTTATTACATTTTTAATTAAACGCTTGATTCACAGGGTTGAATATTTAATTATGGCCATAATAATAAATTTTATTTCCAAGATAGGGTTACCAATAAAGCCGATGGTTGCTACAGATCAATTTATACGCAGACAATATTTTATGGGCCATTTTAGGTACGGTTTTACGATTCTAGACGGAGCCGCGTCTAGATTTTAATACTATCTAGTTCTGGACGGCATTATGCCTAAGTGTTTTTGAATTATTTATAACAGTTGTAAAAATTGTTATTGGATTTATAATAAAACGGTAAAGTAGACTATAAATAATTGTTAAATATGTTTATGACCTTCGGTAAAGGTTAAAGCACAGATTAAGCACAGAGTAAACATGACGCACATGCAACGACAAAATGGTTGCCGTTTCTCTACAGATTAACAATCAGTCACCATCTATTGTAATAAATATTAAATTATCCATTATTATCGGTAAGGACTATACTCGTCCTCCCCCAGCTTAATAAAACAGGACGAATTGGCCGATGTGAATACCCCTTCCTGTGCCAAGGTCCATTCCACATCATTCTCGGCTGTAGAGGTAACCGTGAGCCTGTAAATGTGAGTTAATGGCTGATCGGCTGGATTTGTTACCGTGTCGTGCCTCGGGCTATTGCTAGCGGCGCCATGGGGTTTTAGAGCAGCGAGTCCCACATAACCCTTCACCATCAGGCAACCGTGGGAGGGCATGCGTAACGCATTTCCCCACGAAAACAAGGCTAGTAAATTGTAAGCCCTTGGGTTGAATGTTCTGGCGAATCCTGAAGGCCCGTCTTAAGGGCAGAGAGATTTGAGCGTAGACCCAGCCCCACAGACCCCGCTTCGAGCTTGACATCCATGGCGAGGGCCTGCGTAAGCGCATCACCTCATTAAAAAAAGGCTTTAAATTGTTTAAGGAAAAGATAATTATATAGCTCTCTTTGAAATAAGAGGTGATTAGTAAAAGTTACTTAAATATGACCTGATAAAAAACCCAAGCATTCGATAATTAATGCGTAAACCTAATAAGTCCATATAAGAATTTAAAAATTCGACAAATATGTCTAAAAGTCAATGGGTAAGGTGTACAATAAAAAAATCAAACTCAACGTAAAAGTATTTTATATTTTAGTTCCATAAAGGAATACCAATATTCAATCATACAAAGGGCTATTAATTATTATACGCTTTTATGGAAAATATGAAAAAAATAGTGAAAGTTATTTATGATCAAAATATTGATTGGCGAAAAAACTCCATGTACGAACAAAGAAAATTAATTTAATTCAATTAACGACTACCAAAACTATGCACCTTGTGACATATTGAATTCCAAAAGACAGATTATTGTTACCGCATTTCTTGTCTAAATAAATAATTAAGTGTTTTTAACTCACTTCCATATTAGGTTTTACATATCTGGATTTCCGCGTTGTGCTTCGTTAATTATCTTAATTAATTTTGTACAGATGTCAAAATGAAAAAGGCAATCTATAGAATATGACACGCGCCCGATTCTTAAAAAAAAAAACAATTTGAAACTGACATTTAAATGATACTGACGTTTTGTGCCATTTATATTGCTCTTAATACAATTTGTCAAAACTGTCACTGTAATTGTTCAAAGATTTGTTACTTATAGATAAATAGTAAGAAATCAATTTACAAATTAAACAGGACATAATTTTTTTCATTTTTTTCATTCGTTTAGTGAGTTTTTTTACCAATTTTTGAAAAATATGTATTAAAAGCATGTTAATACTTGTGGTATTAGCTGTTCTTATCGATTTTGTGGCAACACGTTCATTTCAAATTGTATTCGCAAAAATTGGTCTGGATATGTACTTACTACTACAATCACGTGTAATACAAATA
The DNA here is from genome assembly GCA_028984075.1 of Pieris mannii. Classification (NCBI taxonomy): domain Eukaryota; kingdom Metazoa; phylum Arthropoda; class Insecta; order Lepidoptera; family Pieridae; genus Pieris; species Pieris mannii. The sequence goes on along the minus strand of CM054776.1, from coordinate 11,742,785 downwards.
TCTATTGTCAATGTCAAAGTTGAGATTTGTTAATCGCTAAATAAATATATATAATATATAATATATATATTTATTTATCAAATAGAATATTGCACACTCTAACTAACTAAGCGCTGGGGCTTAAGACGAAATTATTTCGACAAGCGTGACACACTAACTCCAAAGGAATTTGTATGAATATGGTCACGTGATGCAGCGTGAACTAATGTCATTCCCATACAAATTTAGCGTTAGTGGGTCACGCTTGTCAAAAAGTGATTTTGTCTCAATCCCCTACGTGATACGCACTTGAAAGGTAAACAGTAAAAACATCTTATTGCAAGAAAATTGTTTAACTTATCTCAAAATGTATTTACTTTGATAGCTTTATCGATTTGTTTTATTTTGTCCTCATACATAATTGTTATATTAAAGACTATAATAACATACCGACAGTATATTAAATACTTATGTTATTCTTCAATGAGTATATTAACATACTTATCCAACGTTTTTTTTTCAAGTAAAAAGTTGTTTATCCCTTTCATCAAGACGTATTTTTTTAAATATATGGGCTGTTTTTAGATTTGGTTTCCGAAAAAAAAACGGATATAATAAAAACGAACGAATATTATTGATAGTGATATAGATAGAAAGCAAATGGCTGTCAAAGAATAAGTATTCGAACAGCGATAGCCATCACAACTTTGGGGTCATTATTCCAATCGTTATTTATTTATTTATCCTTTATCGCCTTATACAAAAACACACATAACAAAAATAAAAAAAACAGTTACAAAAGATATAAGGCAAAGGGCGGCCTTATCGCTTACAAGCAATTTCTAGGAAAGTGGAAGCAGGCAAACCTGGCGTCGAACAGACGCAGACGAGACAGAATGATGAAAAGATATGAAGTGAAAGTCGAGGCCTAAGACCGAACGCATTGGAGAATCACTGTGGCCCATTTAGGGGTTATAGGACATTAAGTGAAGTGCAGACTTTTTAGTCAGATAACTGCCACCTACATTAAACTTAGGGTTCTAGTCTCAAAGGCGCTTACGAAAACGGAATAATATGAATAGAACTGTAGTTTTATAAATAAATATGTAATAATAATTTCCCATAGTCAGTAAAATTTTGCAATTAGGTAGCATACAATGAACCACTATTCTTCTGAGAATGAAGTGCTATCACCATTTGCATTATAAATGAACAATTGACAATGATGCTTAACAAAATATTAAATAGTATTTTGTAAAAAAGATTAGTTCCCCTAACATTATTTCAGACGCTAGTCATAATACAATTCCGTCGACGAATCTTAACAAATTACACCAGGTAAGCGCAGTCAGCGATAAAACAAGCAATCTTATTAGACGGTAACAAAACAATGCAAGTTAACGCAGCGCTGCAGCTGCTGTTTTTATGTCATTGTGACGTTTACGCGCGAAAAGTTTTACGATCCGCAGACGCATCAAAACCGGTAGTGTTGTGCCAAATTCCATTTAAATCAATATTATATCTACAGTTTCGATATATTTCTAATACAATAAATATTTGTAATGTATTCCAGATTCGTTGTAATGTTTAAAGTCGTTACTTTATGGACTAGTTGGTACGTTTAGTACATATATTTATTATTGAAGTAATAAGAAGTAAAAAAATCTAATTAGATCAATGGGTAACTACCGACTTACCACAGATTTAAATATTAATTAGCTAATTTAAGAATTAACTATGACTTAGGTTATTGAGGTACAACAAACATTTTGAGATCGAAGGCGATCGTAATATTGTCATTAGTTTTTGTTAATATAGATATTAAATATTAGTACACGACCTTCGCTACTATTTTTTAATTCCCTGCTATCTCTTTTATTTGATATACTGTGGTTTACAACTTGTTAAAGAAATCGTCGTAATGCTATTTAGCTTATTCTATAGCTTAGGCAGATACAACACTACTACTAGAGTTTACGAGCTTTTCGTATCCCAGTATTCGAGTTCTAATTTTAAAATAGGGCCTTGGTTATGGTAGGTCATTGAAAGTTGATAGAGTATAAAAAAACTTTGGTATTACAAGATTAATGGATGTTCATAGAACATAAACAATAATGAAACCGTTAATTTGATTTTTGATTTATACTAAGGTCTACCAATTCTTATCAATGGGATTACTACTTAAATAACACCTATTTGCTTTTTATTATTTGTAAAATTTTTATTTCAATTAAAACCATTATAACTTGCAATATTCGATAGTTTGCAAGTATAACACTAAAAATTCTCGAAGCATGTCTGCGTATAAAATACGACGTCATAAAAGTTTTTGTGGAGAAAAAGCTATAAATTCTCTATCCCTTTCTAGCGAGTGTTTACGACCGTGAAAATGCGAGATGACTATATATTTCATGAGTTTTATTACATTGAGTGATGTGTTACGTTATGCTCATTTGTTGAGATAATTACCTTTAGATGAATATTTAAAAGGTGCCGCGTACATTAAGTACGAAGATTATACTACAAATTAATGAGGGAAACACGAAAAAAGCATAACTTTAATAGATTCCGTTACATTTTTAATATTATATTTTAGTATTACACGCTTTCAGCACTACGTTATATTTAAAAAAAAATAAAACGTCCCAGACGTCTAGCAGTTGTGTAACATCGACATTATTTTGTACAATATGCATAAAAGAATTACGACACGAACTATATTTAGTACATCCCATATACAGAACATGGCATAGTGAAAATAATACGCGGGTTGCGCAGAAAATTTTTTTCTTATTTTTACTTATTTTTATATACAAAAAATTCGAAAAATTTATTTTTAATTGCGACACCTAAAAACTGTAAACAGTACCCCTCTTGGCATTCGTTGCGAGGCCTAAAAAAACAAACTTGGGCTATGTCATACTTCAGGATTTGTCGAACCGAGAGTTCGTACTATCTTTTTCATGCCGTTGAGTCCATTTCTGGAATTGGTACTGCTTTTATAGAACGCCCTGCTACGAAAGTCTTTAATTATTTAAAAATAATATGAGAGAAATTAAAACTGAATACCAGTTTTTTCTTATTAAGGATTGTAAATGACAGATTTAATTTCTAAATGTTCTTTAGCTAGCATTCTGAAAACGGACATTCTACGGAATTCCGAAGAGCCGATGACAAATACGTACTTACAGACGCGATAAATTTAAAACTACTGAACGATTTATCTATTCGATTGAAATAACATAATAATAATATATTCTGTAATATAAGATACAAGTATCACTTATTTCACGTCATTAAATTTTAATCGGTAGACAACTCAGGCAAAGAAGAGGGTGTAGGCTGTGAGAAAAAGCCGGCGTAAAAAACTCTCGGTACTATTTTAAAAAAAGAAATAATAATACAAAATGACTATGGCAAACAACACTTATTTTAAAACAAATATCGCAAATTAATTAGAATTAATTATAACACTAGTTAGTCCCAGGCCCGTTTATCAAGTAGATAATCGTTATCTTTATAGTAAGCTTTTAAAACAGCTTTTCATAAATTTTAATACATTCCTTAAATTTACTAAAAGGCAGATATAATGCCTCTTTGATTTTATTAAAGAAAAGTATCCCTTTTCGCAAAATAAAATATCAATTTTAGATAGTCTAGTACGCAGATATTGCAGACTGCGTTTGTTCCGATTCCTGACATTATGTGTACATATATTCTATGCTAGTAAATATCCATAGATTACAAAGGAATTATCCCGGTAAATATCAAGATGTACTATTACATTAAATACCGAAATCCACGGCTATTCTATAAATAAAGATCAAAATCTGACATGTTGCATATTTATTTAGACGCAGATCATACAAGTTTATTAGTAATAACTATCTTAAAGTGCGAGACAGATATTGTTTTATTATTATCACCAAGGGGACTTTACAACCTATGACTGCTTCAGAATTGATGACATCGTTAAGGTGACGCTTATGCGGAAAGTGTTTTGCTGAATGTTTGGCTAATAAAGATATTTTAGTTCGAGTTCGATACATTGTATTGTCTTTGGTTTAAGTTTCAGCTACTATGGGCGGACGCGGAACTACTTTTAGTTGACAATTGACAATTTAAAATCCTTGTCAATGAAGTGTTTGACGTTAACGGATCCCTATTAGCTTATTAGCAATTGAGCCGCCTTTATTTTATAGATATTATTTTCCATTCCTTAATTCCGTTCTATCCGATAATTTCAGGTTTTTTACCCGTTTCCCGGTTTTGACCCTGAGCCACAATGCACAAACCGTGCGGGCCATGAATAAAAAAAAATTGAGCCGCCAATTGCAAAGTAATATTAAATTCGTTCCCTTTCGAGTAGAGACTCATGGACCGTGGGGTTCAAGTGTACAGATGCTAATAAAAGATGAAAAGCGGCGCCTGGTAGATAATACCAGTGACACCAGAACTGGTGGTTTCATCGCTCAACGAATAAGTATCGCTATTCAGAGAGGAAATACTGAAAAGGAACACGTTCACAGCAACCGAACTCATTTTTTCAATATCCATTTTTAATTATTATTATACCTACATGGTTCAGAATGATGTCTTAAATAAAAAAAATCTAATTAGGTTTTTTGCTATTACTTTTCCGTTCAATATTTTGTATTGTGCGATGTAAAAATTCATGAACCTTATTTAACCATTCATGTACAAACAAGGAGCTGTTACTACCAGGAATAAATATTAATAGATTAACTTACCAGTCGCGGTGCCGTGTCGTTATGCTACAAGTGCGCAGGCGGCGGGGAATGCCTCGCAGCCAGCGGTAACGGCAACCAATGTGGCGCGTATTCCGGGGTGATCACGCACCGTGGTAGCCGGCACACGCTTGGCCGCTTGCGTGCTTGTAGCTCCAGCAGTGAGCAAAGAGACCGTTCATACAGCTGCCACTGTCGGACCACCCAGTTTGCTGAAAAATTACAAATAAGTTAATATTTTGAATTTATAGATAACATAATATCTACCTTTTATGAACATTTGCCAAGCTTAATGAGAATTTCGCGTTATTTTTATTTATTAGAAATCTAACAGCTAACATACATATTCTAAAACAGAACATTTAGACAATATACAAAGCCAAAACATATTACATAGATAAATATAAAAAAAATTAAAGAAAACTGAAATTTACATTAAAAAAACGAAAAATGAATACTTAATATTTCAGTTAAAAAAATGTTTTGTTACTTCTAAACGAAATCAAAATGCTTCTAATATTTATTTGAAGAGGTGGATATAAATTTATAATAAAGAAATCCTTACATCCTCTTTGGTGAGGTGGAAAATGAGTGATGGTCAATATCCTCATATATAAAACCCGAAACATTGGTTTATTGTAATCAGATGCTACATAGATACGCGTCTTAAGCGGGAGAGCGTAATAGTGCATTGTCTGTAATAAATAGATAAGAAAACGAAAATAAATTTTCTACTAATTTTAATATTTATAATGAGGTTTTGCTGTACTGGAGCGAATCCAAAGGTAACATAGACAATATTGGAATTGAAATAGTTATATTTAAAGTACATGAGAACTTTTTAAATTTTTGCAGTAGCTTTAATTTCGTGCCTTGCAACAGTGTACACACAAATTCCTATTTATTAAAAGAATTGAATCATGAGTATTTAATGCCCACAGGCGAAATGCAATCGATTTCGATGTAACCATTTAGGATCACCACTCACTTATTACATACATTGTAAGCCGACTAATAATTATAACCCGCTTCGCACTCATGACTCTTTAAAAATCGTTGTATTCCACTGAATAAAATAAATAAGTAATACACCTGCAATACAGAGACTATGTTTTTTTTTATAGAACAGGGGGCAATCGAGCAGGAGGCTCACCTGATGTTAAGTGATACTGCCGCCCATGGACACTCTTGATTATTTGGTAATTTTACTTGGTAATTTTTTTACGGATGAAACGTCACGAAGATGTGCAGCGTTTATATGGAAGAAAATGGAGACAGCGATTGAGAGAGAGTGAGAAAGGGAGATCGAGAAAAAATACACAATATTGGTTAATGTATTCGTTTCGTAGTTACATATTCGAATTTTATATGGCAATATGATTAGATTATTTATTTATATTATCATTAGCACGTATACAGTGAACATAGAAATACAAATACATGGATCATAAACATGATCATCTATTGAGGCTTAGTAATAATTAATTTGCAAAGAAGTTTCACAACTGACATGTGTATTTTGTACGCACGCACTTTTTTTACTGTTGGCCCTTTTCAAATAACAAAATAGACTGTTATCTCAGAATAATCCCCAAAATAAAAAAAAACGTGTTTGCACTTATGTACACGCCTTAGAAGTTATACTTCTTGAGCGTAACAAGGTGAAAAGCTTTTTAAAAATCTTTAGCATTATTCTACGTTATTGAATAACTATAGCTAACTTCAGAGTGACGCCTTTTTGTGACGGTGTGCGCGCATCATATAAATTTACTCTCGTTATTTATCCCTTAAGAAATCAGAATCGTCGAATTTCAATTTAATTGTTTTTAAAGATTTTCGTGTACCCTGTGTGCGCAGTACCTAACAGATAATAAATCTTACATTGTATGTTATTCCCGTGAATCTATTTGTATTTTCTCCTCATAACTCAGAGGTACAATCAGAAACGGTTGCACGTATACTAAACACCCCTAATCATGCCTCAGGGCTAATAAGAACGCCATAACTCAAAATCGTGCATTTGTAATGAAAGGGCTGCGTTTGAATTTGATTCATATGCGAATTAGGTGTCAATTTATAAGATTTCTGGTTAATTAAATCGATTTTTAACAAGTATCTCAGGGATCGTTAGATTTTTAAAAGTAGCCGCCTTTAGACACGCAATTTATTTTTAGACGTTTGAACTTTAATCGCATCATCAGCAGTGAACTGTATTTATATGAAGTTATAACATGTATACAAAAATACCACACTAAGGATTCAGACTGCCGTCTAAGTTAAATGGTCGCTTGGTAAAGTACTTTTTTTGTGTAGCGACACGCCTCGGCACGATTCATCTTTCTAGATATTGGTGAATTAATTCAAGAAAAACACTTTTTTACTTTTTGTGGTCACGGTGACCACGCACGCTGTAAAGCACGCGAAACGTCGGTTTAAATTTAAAATTATGTCTAAATAATTATAAGTTTAAATACAATAATACATAACTATAATCCGTAAAAAAGTGTTTTTCTTTAAATGTGTAAAAGTTATGTTAATAAAAGAATTAATTCAATTCAAATTCAAATAGGTCAATTCTATTGTTAGGGGCGGCTATCAAACATTTTTTTTTATTTTTTGCAATTTGAATTTCATTTTTTTAATTTGTTTCGATTGTTTTACTGAGTGTTCGTAACAACTTCCTAGTAATTTCTTCATAAAACCTATTATAAAAAAATGTTATTAGGGCTGAGGGGGGAGGAGCTTAAGAATTTGAGAAATGAGGTCTAAAGTGGGTCATGGCACAAAATAGATAGCGAATCAGTGTTGTACAGTCTTTCTCTGGAACTCAATCTCTCATCGTCATGGCAGTGTTTGTAAGAAACATTTTCGTTCCGTTTTCTTTCAATTAATTTAGGCTACGAAAAAGCCTACCCACCGTTGACTTAAAACCACAAATAACTTGACTGTATTATATATATATATATACTATATTATATATACTATTGCTAGACGAATTATCAAAATCTTTAGTTTGTATGTTGTGTATGCATTCTTAAACTTGGTTTTACTTTTGATGTCTATTAATTTTTCTCGGTCTCTTCTTTTGACACCTATTGTACTTCTTTCTATGCTGTTTTGACAAACTTTATTTTTTTTTGCTAGATGTTCTGTCAATGCCCAAGTTTGGCACCCGTATAGTAAACATGGTATATATATACCAATATCTTTTCCAAGTACTTGTAGCTCATCTTTCAATCTCTTTTTCCATGCAGCCTTCAGTAGATATTAGCTGTCCTAAGTATACATATTCATCATTTACTTTTATCGTGTCTGTTTGTGATGAATTTATCATGATTTTCGTTTTATTTAAACTCATCGATAGTCCAGCTTTGTCACTTACATCTGCTAATTGTTGCAGCATCATTTCTAGTGATCTTGAATTTTCTGAGAATATTATTAAGTCATCTGCAAAGCGTAGGTGGCTCAAGTTTTCGCCGTTTATGTTTAGTCCCTCATTTGTCCAGTCTAGGTTAATAAATATTATTTCCAAAACGGCAGAAAATAATTTGGGTGAGATATTTATTATATCTTATATATTATATAATTGGAGGTGTACGCCAAGGAGACCCCCTTGGCGTACACCTCTCACGATAGGGAATTCGTACTGTTCTGTACGTGTGTATGTTACTGAACTCGTCTTACACGACTAGCCCAATTTTAAAGATTTTTTTTTGTTTGCGTTTGGTTAGTGCCCTGGATGGTTCACAAGTAAGATGGCGCTGCACTCGGTATCTAGAATATTTATCTATACAGCAAACAAAGAGCTTGTTCGTAATTAAACTCCTATGTGAGTGAATATACATGATTTTTTTTAATGATTCACATTTTTAGATAATTTTTTTATGTAAAGAGGTATGTACATGGGAACGTCCGTCGGATCCGCTAATATATTTAATTTAATTTAACTGCCTTTACGGTATGGTACAATATATCAGTAATAAATAAACCAAACTAACTTTTTATATTATTAGACAGGTGTAGTTAAACATTATTACAATTGCTGACTTCCCGCGGTTTGATTCAAACAGGTGTAACCATAGATTATCATTTCGAGTATTCTCAATTTAAAAATAAAATATGATCGTTGAAATGTGAAAAAATCGGCATATCTGAGACCCTCATAAAATGTTCGACCAGTGTGTGCTTCAGCGAACCTCATGCTGTGAAGCAGTAGATCCTACAAAATAGATTTAGCCAGACCAAATTGCATTCGCGAGACAGTGATACTTTTGACAGTAGATCTACTTGAGATTAGGCGAGAAAAATGATTATATAAAACAAAAATAAATCGAGCATGCATAATTACCAATTCTTATCAAAGTATCCACTAATAGGTGACAATTGACTAGGGGGTCATTTATAATGGCAATTGGCATAATCAATGTCAATATAATAAAACTTTTCACAGTTATCACATTTATTTATTTTTAGCCTTCAATTATTTCCCGTTCCCCTTATATTTGGTTAATCTATGTCTTAGTGGTGACTGGTCGTACTTGAATTCGTGTATGCGGTGATGTTAGTTGTTTTTACTACGTATTTGCGTGTTGTTCTCACGAGTATGTAAGTGCGAGCTCCTATTTCACCATGCCTCCTGCTGATAGAGGACAAATCTTTGTTTTTAATTTATTTGATTATTCTTTATTACTCGATGTCATATGGAACATGGTGTAATGGTTGCAGCTTCTTACAAACATTGTGTAAAAAACTTGGCGATTAAAAAGAGTGGCGGAGAGTTTATTGCCAGTTCTTCTCTTCCGTTCTACGCCCTTGATTTGAGAACTGGCAGTAAATGTAAAATTAGAATCATTTAAAGTACGTACGCCACCCTTTTTAATCATAGTTTCAATAAGGAATACAAAAAGTTAGAAGCTTATACCAATCTAGTACTTAAGAAGCATTGGTTACATGCCTACAATCCCTATCATAATTACTTCAAGTTGTCTAAAGGTTGAACTAATTATTAAAAAAAAAAAACGAAAACGTATGGGTTTTTACAGCCGTAATTAGACACCAGAGTTGAATCGCGCGCCCTCTATTAATATGATTAATGCGCATTATTAATCATCTTTAATGTACGCAATTTACATATTATAATATAGTATTTGCGTAAATAAATACTGACATTCTTCACATATTTCTAACGTAACAGCAGCATGTAACTGTCTTCCTCGTTTACTGATAATCACTATTTCTACGGAAATAGTTTGCATTGATTGTGCACGCTCTATCGCCTGTGATAGCTTTGAGTATATGTTAATAAATACTACCTTAATTTCATGTATTTCAGTAATTTTAATACCTCCTAAGGCTACTTGCTTCACTTTCACACCTAGTGTAATCTTTGTAAGTATTTGACAGAATGACCAGAGTTCAGACACGACTGTTCCACAGCATAATTCTGAGCCAGGGCCCAGTTAGAACCACAACACACACATTACACATTTAAAATGTACCTTATTCCTTTTTTTATTATTATTTTGTGTGTTTCTGTGCTTGTGTTTCGTTAGTATTTATGTTATGTTTATGTTGAATTGCCTTAAAATTGGTGCATCCAATTGAATCTATAAACTGCAACTACATTATGAATTTTTGTGAACTGTGGTCCCTTCCCGTTGAAGGTTCGATGGGAGATACGACGAAACTTAAGGATCCCTGAAAATCCCGTACAAAAATGGGATTTCATCTCGTTTGCCGTATCTATCAAAATATTAATATCTTCTTCGTTTCACCTTTTATATGAGAATTCAAAGAAGGTATTAATTAATTATAAGAACAACGATGAAAACTATAAAACAGCTGATTCGAATCATTTGAGTCTGAGAGAGTGAAATGTTTTTGAATACAATTTAATATTAAGTGCATTTGATTTAAAAGTCGGCGACGCTACAACATTGTAAGTCTGAGCTTCAGATTTCTCTGTCATCATGACCATTTGTCAATCTAACAGGCAAATCAGCCTCCGGAGCCTGACGCACGCCGTCGTTTTTGGGCCTAAGGCAAGCCGTATCACCTCGACGTGCGCCGTTCCACAACTGCGCGTTTTTTAAGGCAGTTTTTGCCGCGCACTGTTTGTAGAACCAGCTGCCCACTGAAGTATTTCCAAACCAATTCGACTTAGGGTCCTTCAAGAAAAGAGCTTACCAATTCTTTAAAGGCCGGCAACGAACTCGCGAGCCCTTTGGCATAGAGAGTGTCTATGGGCGTATCACTTAACATCAGGTGAGCCTCCTGCCAGTTTGCCTCCTGTTCTATAAAAAAAAGCCGGGTTCCTCACGATGTTTTAGTTCATTACACTTCGATGGGCACTATTAAGTGAGGCGGTCTATTAAAAAGAAGAAGAATCTGAAGATCACGCTTGGCCAGGTAGTATTAGTACAAGTAATTGGTGCTAAAATATTTAGAAAAATTTAATTATTGAGTCGAATTATTCATTTAAACGTTAAGAGTGTAGATAATGGTCCAGGAGCCGGGATGCAATCAGTGCAGTTGTAATGAATGCAATACAAATCGCCAAACCTGTTTTCTTTGTAAGACGTCTTTGTTTTAGCGGTTGTATTTAACAAAAAAGCCCTTTTAAACTTGATGAACTTTAATGAATTATTACTAACTTTTTTCCCGAAAATTTTGTGTTGTCTATACAGAAAGCTAGATAGCAAAGATTATAGACCTTTTTTTTAATCCAAACCGGATACGTGGAAATAAAAGTTTTGAATGCGATTTCTCCATGTTTTTATTTACAAGCAGCAGGCCCAGGGTAAGTAATAAAAATAAATAAATCAGTGGCGCTACAACCTCTATAGGTCTTGGCCTCAGGTTTCTGAATCTATTTTAAATCTAATAGGCAAGACGCCTCCAGTGCCTGACACACGTCGTCGACTTTTTGGGTCTAGGACATGTCGGTTTCCTCACGATGTTTTCCTTCACCGTTCGAGCAATGTTAAATGCGATAAGAAAGTCCATTGGAGCACAGCCGGGGATCGAACCTACGACCTCAGGTATGAGAGTCGCACGCTGAAGCCACTAGGCCAACATTGCTTCAGGTTAAGTAATACTATATAATAAGTCTATAGACACTGAATGAGAGACTCTTATTTTTTACCCTAAGTATATAAAGCTTTTTATAAAACTTGGCGATTACCTAAATGAAGTAAACCTTTTGAGGTAATAAACCTAGTGTAAGTAGTGAATATTAGTGCAAGTGCGGTATCTCAGACACGGGAACATAGTGTCAAAATATTATAGAACACTAAGGGCCTGTTTCACAATGTCCGTATAAGTTCCAAATAAGCTATTTATTACTTATTGGTAGGATAAACAGTATTTTTGCGTTTCACGACTGTCAGATAGCGCGAAATTTCTTCGGAACTTTTATCTTCCGAATTATTTATGTGTTGCATAGCTATTTGGCACTTTATCCATACATTGTGAAACAGACCCTAAGATTTCTAATGAACATAATCTTAGTTTAAGCTATTCGTTAGTATTGTAGAAAATAAGTCAACATAATATTACTTATTAGCCATCATTATTGTATAGGCTAGATTGTAATTCATGTAAACATGCACTCTTTTTTTGTGAACTTTATTGTAAGAAAAAAACTTAAATGATCCTTGGGATTGATTTCTCTGCCTTACAAACAATTTGTATGACTCAAAACTTGGCGATCAAAAGGAGTGGCGGAGAGTTTATTGCCAGTTCTTCCTGCCCGTTCTACGCCCTTGATATGCGAACTGGCAGTAAATTTAAATTGAGAATCATTTAATATATATTTCTTTATTGTGTACATTGTTTTACCTAAATGAATAAATGATTTTGAACGTATACAATAACCTTTCTCAAAAGACACTAATACAAGTAAATATTAATTAGTCCAAGCCTAATTTGTAAATAACGATCATTATTCCTAAGTTAATAAAAAATCGACAAAAAAGTAGGCAAGAATGTATCAAGTTTAAAGTATTAATATTAATATGCCATTCTAAAGAATAAAAGTCTCTCATAGTCAATGGATTGTTTATTAAAATGTAACAACAAAGATTTCGTTTGTAAGCCTTATCGTAATTATTTAGTAAAAGAATCTTTGTTTGATAAGCGATAAAGAATTATTTATTGCTTTTTATATAACTGTAAATAGTTCAAGGTTCACTTTTGTTTATTGTTAACAACAAAGAAATAGATGAATCTAGATTTATCGTTGGTAGGTAGACCAAAGCCACGTATATTAGAAATAAATAGAACAAGACTGTGTGAATATAGAGGTGCCGGTGCTACCGGTCTTTTTTTTATAGAACAGGGGGCAAACGGGCAGAAGGCTCACTTGTTGTTAAGTGATAACGCCGCCCATGCACACTCTCAATGCCAGGACTCGTCAGTGCGTTGCCGGCCATTTAAGTATAAATATTTTAATAGTATGTACAGCGCACGCTCAGCGATGCTAATATTGAGAAAATGCATACAAAAACATCGGAATGATTACCGCTACTGGCAGCTACATTTCCAGTTCACGTGCAGATTTTATAGACTCAATAGAAATGTAACGAGGTGTTGCTTTGCATTGAGTAATTTTACAAAATATTCTTGGCCTTTTATTTATTTATTTTGTAATCCTACAGCTAATATAAATTATATATACAAACAAATACACTGAAAATATAGCCAAAGATGGAATACATCATACATTTTACTATAAAAATATTTACAAAAGGGAACAAACAAACAAAAAGTATACAATACATTTAGCTAAGTGTGATTCAATTTATTTAAGTAACCCTAATTCGGCTGTGTTGTGTGATGGTGTAAAAGTGAGGGTGTGTACGTGATGCAGGTGATTTTGCGCGATGGATATTCTTAATACACTTTTTAACCACTTTCCGCGATAGCCTAAACAAGTCTAGGCTTATTTGTGGTCATTGTATGCCTGGGGTGCGCGATACAAAACTGCCTTTTCTTCACAAATGGTTTGAGTTTATATTAAAACTATTTTGCGTATTGATAAATCCTAATATGTACTTCATGTAGTTTTCCACAGTTTTATGTGTCATCTGACTAATACCTATTGGAATTGGCTCATAGCAACGCATTGGTTAGAAGTCGTACTAGTGTAATATCCTGTTGGGTGCAATGTCATAGAAAGGATATATCCGTATTTATTTTCATAATATATAGAAATATTCAATATATTAAAATAGTCAAATAATTCCGTATCTCGACATAGAAAATACTAAATTGTTTATACAGAACTGGAAAGATCACAATCCAATGAGTGAGGTATGGCCTATTGGATAAGCCTGATCAGTAGATGTGTGGAAGTGGAAGATGGATGGCAACAAGAAGTTCCATTCCTTTACTGTTTCTATAAGGATCGACAAACCAAATCGGGCAGTACGGCAACTGGGGATGGCAACGACGAAGGGGTGATACAGATGAGCGTTGTTGTGTGATGAAAGATGGTATCAGATTGTGTAGTTCCCTAGAGCATTCTTTGGAGTGCTATCTAGACTAGATTTTATTGATTTATTCACACTTCGTTACCTAAGTTATGACAACGGGCGGCCTTATCGGTAACAAGAGATTTCTTCTGGCAACCATAATAATAAAAAGAAACACCCACAGGGGGTAAAGTGCATAACAATAAACAATAAAGACCACAAAATAACATGTAGCAACTAAATATTTCAGAACCGTTTGATATATACATTTTTAAATATCAAACGGTTCTGATTGATAGATATCCTAAAATATATTACACTAAGGGCCTGTTTCACAATGTATGGATAAAGTGCCAAATAGCTATGCAACACATAAATTATTTAAAAGATAAAAGTTCCGAATATAATACTTGGCATTTCATGACGAATAGCGCTATCTGACAGTCGTGAAACGCAAAAATAGTTTTTATCCTACAAATAAGTAATAAATAGCTTATTTGGAACTTATCCGGACATTGTGAAACAGATCCTAATAGTACAAAACCTATCACTTGTGTCTAAGTTTGTGTCATATTTAGTTAAGCCTAGAACTGTATATTGTTTTATTAAAACATTTCAATAAATTATTCAGTTGGCTTTTAACTTTAATTTTTTCCTTTATGATGGTTATTTTTTATTTACTGGCAATACTAATGTAAATGACAGCGACGCTCGAACCGGCCAAGAAAAGTATTTCTTAGATTTTTATGTCAAATACAAAATAAGGAACGTGATCGGGATAATACTTAAGCAGCCATTGTTTCAATTCAAAGTCACCCGATCAAAAGTTACGTTTTGACCTTTGCTGTACCTTAAATGGTACTATCTTCTATTCGTGTAGGAGCTATAGGATATACAGATGAGAAAGGGTTCAAATGCTTGGCATTTTAAAAGGTTAACTAGAAAACTGGGCAAGTGGTTCGCGTCTCTTTCTATAGTAAACAAAAAATATTTCCGGTGAATCAAAATTTTAATTAAATATTTTACAAATTTATCTTTATTTTTTCTTTTTATATGGGCTCACTTTGAATAAAGTGATAAACGTCGTCTAGGCCACACCGGCAACGCTGGCTAACGGGTGTGTTGCTGAATTTCTCTCGCTCCTTTCTTAAAGGTGTATCTTAACTCATAAGTAATACTTCAAACAATATTTTTTATTTTTTTTCATTTCAAGAGATAACATGTTTTTTGTTTAAAAAAAAGTATAATAATTATTTTGTTTATTTCATAGAAAATCAAGGTATAACGTGACGCAATAATTGCTTTCAGTCTAGTTTCATGAAGCAAGTATGCATCGTAATACGTCAATATGCAAATATGATATATATAATTTATAGTTTATATTCACATCTCTAATAATGTGGAGCTAAAATATTTATAAATCAGGCGAATAATACGTCCTCATTGTCACTGACATTCATATAACAAAGAAAAAACAACACGGATGCTGGCGCACTGCCCAATCATTTAGATCATTACCTAAATGTTGCTTACCTAAGATTAATAGCCTGTTATTTATAACAATGCTAAAGAGTAGAATTAATATTATATAATTGACATGAATGAATTTAAAGGAAATAATGTTCAATATTAAATTAAGAGGCATGTTTTTGGGATTTGCTGTAAAGATCATACAAAAAGTAGTTAAAAGAAATAGGTAGTAGTGTTTTATCACCAGAGTTACCAATGCCATTTACGTAAGCTATTTAATACTGACATAGTCGGGGAATTATCTAGAAAATATTTATAAAAAAAATATATCGTTATAATTAAAAGCCCTAGATGCGAATAGTTAATAATACTAATCGTAAGTGCTATCAAACATTGTGTATTGCTGTGTAAATAAGACACATAATACGTTATGTCAATATTAATGTTTGCCTTACTTAATAATACTAGATAGTCAACAATCTGTTACTACTAGTACAACAAGTCTCAAATTGTATGTAAATTATCTGAATGTAATTGTTAATGTATAGTTTGAATTCCTAAACATTTAAATTCTATGTCAGCTGAGCGACGAACTTCGTTCCGCTTAAGTACATATAATGAATACAAAATAAATATTTATTTCACTAATTAAGAAATTAACCTCAGTAATTGACAACCGATATCCTATTTCAATCTCTGATAAGAGCTTATGCTAAACAGTACACAGAAGACGTTTTTTTATATAATACAAAGGCAGTCATCGCAGGCCATAGACACCCATTTAAAATAGTATCCCAGAGATGAGAGAAAGAAAAGGCCGTGGCATGAAAGAAGGATGGGCACCGGATCGTGAAAGAGACGAGTGAGTAACACAACTTGACCAAGTGGCTTCTGATAACCGGTTCATTTGAGTGAAGAGTTTACCTAGTGGTATGAACTTTAAATGTTTGATAGTTTTTTTTTTAAAATATTTTCTACACAATTCCCCGACTATATAGTCGTCGGAGGCATTAAGTATCTATATTGTATGTAACTATATTGTATTGTATTGTAAGTAAGTGAAATGTTTGATAGTTACAAAACCCAATCTTTGGTCAAGTTACGAAGTTTGTTTAACTATTTTTACTTTTTAATAAAAATAAAAAATATATTTCGCCTTATTTACGTTTGTCGAAAAATTACCCTACCAATAGAAAACCCTTAAATGTTGATTATAGTTAGCTTAAGCGTGTCGGTGTGCGCGCGCATCGTAAAAATTTACTCATTTCTCTCAATATACAAATTTCCCTAGCGCGCTAAAAGAAGGAAAACTTCAACAACCATGAAATCGGTCCACCCGTTCGCGGGTTACAAGTTTTCGAATAATCCCGTAAATAAAAACTGTTGCATCAATTCAAACAATTCATGGCGTGCAAGAAATTCATAAGAAATTCATTTTTTGTTAGAAATCATAAATTAATTATTTTGTATGTATTTCATCAATATAATAACTCCGATCAAAGCATTTCTTTAAACGATTAACATTTTTCTTACATCTTCTTTGACGCTTCTGTCAATGGTATGTCAAACGCCATAAGGTTACATCAAAAAAGTTTGAATTGTAAAAGCATTAATTAGTAAAAAAACGGTTGTCTGTAAAGTCGGTTTTCTGACGATAGTAGAACGTGACAACGTCATAAGAAAATACTCATGGAGTGGTTGCATTTTTCAAAACAAAATTTGAATTTTATTTGTTTGATAGATATTTTGTATGGATATATATAGAGATGGAATAAATGGAAATCATAATTAAATTGATCAAGTTATATTCATTTGTACTCATAAATACAATTATGTCAATTTTTTTAACGAACGAACGCTGCCGAACGCACCCGATTGTGCCTCTTTGTCGTTCGTTTCGCACTCTCGCTTGCACTTCAAGCCTTAAATTGAACAGAGGTAACGCCGCATGCGCCATAAGCGAGGTAACACCGCATGCGTCATGTTTTTTCGTGCGTGCAGGCGACTCCATCGAATTATAAGACGTTGTCACGTCAAAAAATGCTATCGTAACAAAAGTCAGGGTAATTCAACATGCCACCATGTCTATTCTTAAAATTTCTAAATTTCTGCGAAATTTTCTTCATTTTTTCTTTCATAGATCGATCTAGCCGTTTACGTGTGATGCCGTGACATTTTTATATGTAATAACTATGTCGTTTTGTTCCCTTCGTGCATGTGCGTCCCTCTCGACATTTCCTATAGCATACTTGCTTACTATAAAAACCTTATTATCGTTTCGTAATAGTGGAAATGTCGGTTATCAGTAACTCAAAGTGGGCAACACGTGGTCGCAACGCTAGCGACAAGGAAAAGGGCATACTGTGATAAAAAAAAGCGTGCGTACAAAGTACGCATGTCAGAAGTAAAACTTTTTTGTAAATTAATTATTACTATTATAACATTAACAAAAAGTAGGAATCCTATCCAGTATAACTATAATGCTTAGGGTATTCTTGTGGATAGAATCATAGAAACAACCATAGTTGTGTACTGTTTAGCTGTATGGGCCCCGATATAGCCGACAAAAGCGGTTTGTAAGAGCTTTATGCTTTAAGTTTAGTAGCAAAATAAAGTTGTCCACTTTCAGGTGGTAAGTCTTGAAAAGAGGGAGGGAAATGAAATGATGAAATCGATTATGTGCTTAGATAGTGGTACAATTAGATAGATTAATTATAAAAATGCGCACAATCCGCCATAGAGGGATGAGCGACCTGTGTCCTTTTCATATAATAATACGTGCTAACGATAATACAAATAAATAAAAATTCTGCGTTTACTGCACAAGACGTTATGCGACAGAATTGCCATCTTAAGTTCTAATATGTAACTACTAAACGAATACATCAACCAATAGCGTGTATTTTTTCTCGATATCTCTTTCTCGCTCTCTCTCTCTCAATCGGTCTCAATCGCTCTCCCTTTTCCTCGACAAAAACGCTGCATATCTTCGTGACGTTTCATCCGTAAAAAATGACCCTCATGCGCCTAAAGAAGTTTCACTTGAAGAAGCATTACATTGTTGCTAACCGCTTTTTTCGTTTAGGGTAATATACATTATCAGAATAATTTATGTTTTGCTGTGTTCTTTCTGAATTAATTAAATGTAATCAATTTTCATAAGGAAAATGGGGCCTTCTGAAATTAACATCAATCTTTAAGTGATAATCAACTTATTAATTATAGTCCTTCTACCCTGGACTATAATTAATAAGTTGATTTAAAAAATATGAAAAGTGAAATAAAAAAATATCATATAATTAAACGCATCGGAAAATGAGGAGAATATTACAAAAATGAAAGCAAAATAATTTACGGGCGATCTGAGGACGGGAAGGGAAAGGGGGTAAGTTTTTAAGGATAAAACGGATTATGTCGATTTCCGGTAAAACTAAAAGTCATGAAAAAAGTCAGACGGCAAAGTTGTAGATAATAAAAGATCTAAAACTTTTGTACTGATATTTTTTCACATACCCTCAAAATGTATGTGAAAAATTCAAAAAACCAAGTTTATTGTTGTTTATCTTTGAAGAAAAAGAGAAATTCCCACGAAATTACTTGATATACTTTAATTGAAAAAAACTTACCTTGTTGCAAGAACCCACAAGTGTGTCATTTATTGTTAGTTGTTGATGATGTATGACTATGTAGGTACGAGATCTTTCGAAAGAAATGTCGCATCCAGAAATTCTTAAAAAATGATTACAAAAAACATTTTTTTAAAAGGTTAAAAAAATCATAGTCCGTAATCATTTATTAAAATCAAATGTAATTAAACAATATTATAGTTAAAAAGCAGTGTTGGTTTCAACGTGCGACTTTCATACCTGGGGCGTAGGTTCGACCCGGCTGTGCACCAATGCCAAGATAAAGGGAATCGCGATATATCATGTAACTTTGTATATGTAAATATAATTACAACGAAACATACATTGCATGCCACAAATGAAGTTCATAGATACATAGACATATCACGAGTCTGCGGAATGGTGATGGATCGACTCCAAAAAGATTTGAAATATTGAATGGTTGCTCTTATAAATTGATGTATATGCTGACTGGCGACAGATTTCCCAAACAATGAGAGGAATTCCACAATAGAACTTATTTGTTATCGAAATGCTATCAAATACTGACTCAAACGCTTTCCGCATATCTTCTATGTTGCGGTTACGAGGCCGCAAGGATATGCGTATTTCCCCAAGTAAAAAAATAGCTAATTTATATTGTGGAAGCTTCACTGGGTTTTCAGTACAGGTGCGTACCCTGCGAGCTTCACCGTAGTCGGCCATCTCTTCTTCATTTTTAATTTCTACTACATCCTACAATATATAATTGCTAAAGGTATCTGATGATGTTTGATTATCAAACCATTTCGATGTCTAACGGTTTGAAATTTTATTCATCTGCGGACTTTGAACTTTTCAGAGCTTTTCTTACTCGATTTTGGATTCTCTATACGAAAAATAGAATAAATTGATAGATCGAATAAAAATATTAATTTCATTACATTTTTGTTTGCCTTTAAATAACCTCTGGACTCAATTGACTAACTTCCAACCAGCCACCTGCAAGTTTTCATTCCACCTTTGCCGAAGAGAGCTTTAACATTTACAGGAGCGCACTGGCTTAATTACACTTTTACAACCTAATTTGCTCTATATTTGGAAGTTATCGTCCTTCCCACCTGTTAAGAGAAGCCGCCTCATTAAGGTGCAGGACGGGATATTTGTTTGTGGCAACAGAAACACACGGCCGCCATAAATCTCTGGTCCCATCAATTACGTAATCAAATTGGTAGCTTTCGCGTTTACGTTTTATGTTACTTTATTACTATTTATGAAGGGAAATCACTTTTGTGTCACTTAAGATGATAATTCGTTGAAATATTATTATCTCTACTTATAATATGAGGAGTGTTGGCCCGTTTACCTCCTATTACATAAAAAAAAACATTTGTTATATTGAAATGGTCAGTGTTTGTTATGTGAGTGAATAAAGTAGATAATGCATCTTACAACTTGATACGTTAGAAGACTGCGTTGCGAGAGTTATGTAACCTTACATTAGTTAAGTCCATCTAATTACAACTCTAATACTTACTAAAAACGTAATACAGCGAAATATATTCATAAATATGAAACCTAAGAAATAACATAATACATCAAAATATACCTAATAACTAACCTTAAAATTTAAATATTAAAAAATATTATTAAAAGTAGTCCCTTTAGGCAAGGTTCCGAAGATACTGGCAGCGTTCCCCCTTTGAATAGCCAGACTAATTCTTTGTCCAAGGTAGCTGCCAGATCTTCGTTCTCCTGTGATGTCGACTAACCTTTTTGATAATTCCCTAAAAAGCCTTAACGCGCTAGGACCCCACGGACCAAGGGTCTCGACACCGAATGGGACAAAATCATATTCAGAGCCTAGACCACTGTATTTACAGGCTTTAGCTTTTTCAGCCGCATCACAAGCCGCACCAGCTCTGTTGTTGGTACCATGAAGATTGGAAGGGGCCAGTGTGTCTGAACAGGTGGCATCCCATACCAAAACCCGACCCATCCTCCATGGAATCAAACTCATACCGTCCGGTCTCTTGCCATCGTCTCTAGCAATTCCAGTCGGCTCAAGTAGACTTGGCACGTTGACGGTGGCAAGGGACCGACGTATTATATCGTTGAGTGCGGCATGTCTCGAGAAGCGGCCAGCACTTTTTTGACATGATAGTCCGTGATATCCTAGTTTGTCCTAGTTAAGTTACATATATGTATATATTTTAGAAAATATTAAGAAGCGTAAACCAAATGTCAGCCATTGTCGCACTTCTTCATCTTTCAGTGCCTCTCCATTTCTGGAGGTTGGCTGTCAGTTTCTTGAAGCGTGTCTTGTCCTGTGCCTGATGCAGCAACTCTTCCACATTTGCAATCCCCGTCCACTCCCTGACGTTGCAAAGCCATGATTTCTTCCTTCTACAGCGTTAATGGTGTAACAGGGACCGATCTTTCTAAATGTTTTAATTTTCTTTTTTTCTTATTACTATCTAGGTTATGAATATTGTAAATACTGTATATGTGTGTGTTAAATATGTATATATCTATTGCACTATAAATTATTTGTCGACGTGTGAACCCAAAGAGTATAATTAGTGCATTGATAAAGCAATGTTTGTATAAAGATGCAGTTGAAGGGAGCGCGACCTTGACCGAGCGTACACGTGGAACAGTGACGTCACGTCGCGACAATGTTGCGCGACCTCATTCTGATTATACAATCAAGAATACGATTTTAATTTGATTTCCATTTATAAAACCTTAACTATATTTGAAAACGCCATGATGATCGCTGTCTACGATTGGATTGTTTCATCCGGTCTGATGTTCTGTGTATTCAACCAGTTTTCTTTCAACTATTTCAATTAGTCTATAGTCTATTTAACTCCGTCGTCAAGTTTACGTCTTTTTTAGATAGGAACAAATCGGTCATAAATAAATAAAGTTTATAATACATGTTTCTTATAGCTAATTTCTCACCTCCAAGAATATATCAGCATTTACCTTTTATTACACTTATTTCGTTTTTTTAGGTTTCATTAGGTAATTAATTTAAACGTTTTATATTTTTTTAATAATTTAAAAGAATGTGTTATATACACTAAATAATTTTTATTATGATTTTAATCTTATTAAGAATGAAAATACTCTTTATTATAAGGTAATCAAAGCTCTATTCTCTTTGAATCTAGTTTAATTAAAATATCGCCCTGTTCAAAGTTGACAAGTATACACGTTATGTGCTCTGTGCACGCTAAATGCTAAACCGATGCGACCTTTGACAACCTTGAAAATAGGGTTGCTATGCGAGTCTTAATATTTATAGACAATCCTAATGTCTGAAGATCTCTCTTGAATTATTCTTAGAGTTGGTGGTGTTTATAGAAGGTGCAAGCGATAGTATTTTTTTTTAATTTTCTGTAGTACAATTACAGTAAGATTATTACAACATGATTGTGTTAATACTCCTTGTCCGATATAGACAGAAATGTAGTACATAATTAAATGTAAGGTAAGATTTATGTTGACATAGTGGCATCAGCGTCCAAATCTCATCCCTGAGGTCGTAGGTTCGATCCCCGGCTGCAATGGACTTTATTTCTATGTGCGCATATGACATTCGCTCAAACAGTGAAGAGAAAATCGACTTGTCTGACACCCAATAGTCGACGGCGTCTTTCTAGCACATGAGGCTGTCCACCTACTTGCCTTTTACATTGAAATGAAACAGATATAGAAATCTGAGGCTCCGACCTAAAAAGGTTGTAGCGCCACTCAATACCAGAGTGCTTGCGAGTGAGTTGCCCGCCTTTTAAAAATTAGCTCGCTCTTGAAGTTGAAGAAGTAGAATTGGTTCTGAAATAATGCAGTGGACAGCTGGTTCAACAATCAACATACATTGGCGCGCGGCAGAAAATGCCTTAAAATTACTCAGTTGTGGAATGGCGGGCGTCGAGGTGATACGTAATTTAGGTTAGACTTAAATTTAGGCTAGATCCAAATGTTAGTAAGGTAAATATTGCCTATATTAAAAAAAAAAATGTTAGCGGATATTAATTCAGAATTCCTTCGCGCCAAAATGTATTTAACATTTCCAGCCATCAATCAACATATAATAAAAATACTCATTATACAAATATACACCCCATCATGCATATATTACCGCTGGTATAACTCACCAGCTTGATTTTAATTCAGAATGAACAAAAACAAAGTTCCTTATTAATGTTGTATTGTTTAAATTGAATAAGGCATTAATATCTTTTACGAACACAATTTTAAACAAACGCATTTTAATTAAGGGCAAAATTGAGTTCATCCTGTGATTATAGAACAGAATTACAAAGTGAAATAAGATTTTATTAAAAACGAGTTTTTAAAACTATATTTTTTAAGGTATATTAAATTTCACGTTATGTTTAAATAGATTAATGTATATACATCAGTATATTTAGTATTATTAACTATTAATAATTAAAAAAAAGCATTAAATCCTAAAACAATCATCACTCAAACAACTATAAATAAAATGATTTCATCAATAAAAAGTTATCTTTAACGATTACATTTAAACTACAAACAACTGACATAACTAAGCAAATGTCAAATACGTTTAGTCGGTTATCATACTTCACTTGTCTTTCCGTTTTTTTTGTGAATATGTATATGTTTTCAATATTACATTTTATATAAGTAGGTAATAGAATTATTCAAAATACTTTTAAGCTTCCAAATAGTGTAAATGTATTTAACGTAAATTTTTTTAAAAAGATTTAACAAATATTTCTTTAAAAATAATTGGGAAATTTCACAATTCCAGTTGCCTTATTTGTAAACCAAGTTGTCAGAATGTTTATTTTAGAAGTTATACTTCTTTTGGCGCGATGGAGAAATATACACACACCAACACTAAATTCGACATCGTAAAGTTAGGTCTAGGTGGCATGGAAATCGATAACTATGTTCAAGTTGTATATTCTAGTATTTTTATATTTAAAACACGTGTTTCGTAAATGTACAATTAAACAGTGTGAATAATTAATATTATTTTGTATACCTACGACGGTGATAGTATTTACTAATAATTTATCTATTTAAATAAATTCTTTTTGATTAATTATATTATTTATCGTTAATCACTACTGCATTTTAGTTATATTTTTTCCATACGCCAAAGAATATATATAATATATGTATATAACTTCTAACGCGTGTACATAAGTAAACACACTCTTTTTTAGTTAGTTAACACAACAAAGTGTATAAATTATACTATATAATATATCAATATTCATAGCCATTAATCATGTAACCCAGTAACCGAGTGATTTGAACCATTCATCGTTCACTGGGCCAACAAACTGCAACTTTGTCGTTCAGCCTTGACATTGACGAAGAATTCCATAGTAATGAGACTTACCGGCGTTTTTGTAGGACGAGGAAATTTGTTTACAATGTGATAATACGATAGACTACAGACTGTAGCAACAATGTTCAGTTCTTGATTCGAAATAAACATTGTCGGTGCGCCAAAGCATTGCGTCACCAAATGCAACGAATTTACGCTATATATAATGTGTACTTAGCAAAGAAAGTAAAATGAAGAATATATGAACGAAATTTAAAGAAGGAAAAACTTGGTGAGAAGATAATTGATTTTTTGCTTTGACTCAAGCAATTTATCTTTTCAGGGTCGTCTCTTCTATCGCGAATTAAGTCATATGTTCCTTATAAAAAATATATATAACAATTTAAAGTGATTAGAATGCGCGTTAAAGCTGATTAAGCATTTACTTCAAGGTGGAAGAAGTTGTATTCAATATATTGCTATTTTCCTTAATATTTAAAACAAGTCAATTAATAATTATATAATTGGACCAATATATATTTACTAAGTAAAAATATACATTTTAACACTAGAAAGACGGGAAAATCTATCTACCTACAAAGACGGCGACCGGTCAAATGACTCCTCCAATATATTAAATCTTTTTTTATTATTTTAGCTGTTAAAAATGGTAACTATAGTAATAACACAGGGTTTGATGTATGATTAATTATAATATTTATACACATATTTTACATTTTAACATTTTGTTTACATTACAAGAGCCGCAAAGTGGCTTTTTACAAGTGTCGCAGACTTTATTAGTTTTATTTTTGCACTTTTGTACATAACATTCTCGCCTTTTCCGAGTTTCCGGATTTTGAGTAGAAGATTGAGAAGTAGAAGGTATAGACACTTCAGGCAATTGTTGGGTTCCAGAAAGTCCGGCATCAATTTCTACTTTGCCGCAAAGTTCACTTGCTAAACTCAGTATGAAATTCCTTCGTTTTATGTTGGTACCTAACATTTTTTTATACAAAATGAAAGAATTTATCCCTGCTAGGTCTAGTATATTGAAAAAAACCTGTACGGGCCGCCCACCTTCGAGATGCCGATTTGACACTATAATTTTTTGCCATCTGGTCAGCCACATCCACGCCGTACTTGGTAGCATTGTAAAAAGTCACAGTTTCTGGCTTTTTCTTAGGGTGATTGGAGTCTATTTCAACATTGTTATGTAACGTGCTAAGCAATAACACGTTCTTGTTTCGTTTACCTTGATAAATTGTGAGTGTGCATCTATCGGATTTCAGGATTTTTGTTTCAAATAAAGTCATATGAAGTGATTTGACGTAAGGTGGAATCTCTCGTCGTGCCCTGTTCATAGTTCCTACAATCGTAGTGCGTTTTGCGAGCAAGTTTTTTGCCAAGCTTATCGATATAAAGAAGTTGTCAGTAGTAATATTTCGGCCAGTATTTGCAAAAGGTTCCACGAGACGCATAACAACGGATTCACCAAGGCTTTGGTTTTGTGGCCTGCTTTCATCCTTTCCTAAATAAGGAAAGCCGTTGAGCACAAACTTTGAATCCATATCGACACAAAGCCAAAATTTTATTCCAAACTTATCAGGCTTGTTAGCAATGTATTGAAGAAACCTGCATCTAACCTTAGTAGAAAACAGTTGTTCGTCTACCGTAATGTTTTCTCCTGGCTTGTAGCAAGATAAGCAGTTCTCAATAAATTTCTTCCAAACGTCTGATATTAGTGCAAATTTGTCTTGTTGCAGTCGTGAACTTCTTTCAGATCTGTGATCAAATCGCAAAAACTTCATAATTTCTTTGTATCTGTCACGAGGCATAACTTTTGAAAAAAATATTACTCCCCAAGTTTTACTCCATAGCTTATTTACTGGAATATTTTTTGCACCGTAGGCACCTCGAGCATAGCAAAGAGCGATAAAACTTTCCAGCTGTTCCAAAGTTAGTATCCAATTGTTGTGGCCTAGTTGCCTATTAGCTTCTTCTTGAGTACATTTCTGAATATGTCTCAATATAGATTCATCAATCACAAGCCTCCGCGAATCTGATATACTTCCCTTGAAATTTCTTCTTGCATATGAGGTAAGCCCTGCTTGCTCAGTTATGATATTGTGCCGTGCTCGGCGACCACTTTGAGTTGACTCCACTTGAAGTGACCACGACGTACCGTCGGTAGAGGTGATACGACCTTGAAGCTCAGAATCATCTGAACTATGAGTCCCACCACGTCCTCGACCACGAGCATAGCTACGACCACGGCCACGGCTATGACCACGGCCACGAGAACTTGAACTGTGAACGTTTTGTAGAGTTGTAAGAGGTACCTGATCTTCCAGGTCACTTTCTTCCGTGGAGGAACTCGGACTGAAAAGAGATACCGCACAATCATCGTCACTGTCTGCGCTTTCAGAGCCACAGTCCGATTCATCTTCACGAATATTTTGCAAGATTGAAAGTATTTCTTCATCTTGAAGCCTTCGAGACATTTTTCACAAATTACTTACAATAATTTCAACTAAATTCACGGGCAGTCGATACTATACTGACTTCTTTGACTAACAAACTACAAACAACTGATAAACGTACCTAATTTATGTTCTACTCTCTCACATTATAATTATAAACACTTATCGGATCTCAGCCGTCAAATGACTGCCGCCGTCTTTGTCGGTATATCGAGATTTTAAATAATAAACAAAAGCGATGCGAGTTATTTTCATACATAGTTTCATTTAACTACTAATATTAATAAAAGTCACAAAGTTTCAATACGTTAAGTCAAATGGTTTGTGAATTATTCAACATTTAAATTCAAATTGCAGTCAAAAGACTGCTCCCGTCTTTCTAGTGTTAACAACTTGGTTAACAGATAAGAACTGGGATTGTCGGTAATTTCAGATTAAATATTTATTATAACCTATACTTTAATAACTATTTAAGTAAAATATAAGTACACTATTTTGAAGCCCAAAAGTATTTTGAATTATGCTATTTACATATAATAAAATGTAGTTTTGATAATATTTATTCCCAAGAAACCGGATGACAAGTGAAGTTTGACATCTGCGAATCGTAAATGACATTTACATACATACTTATAACAGTGACATAGACTATGATTAAATTAAAATAACCCTTAATGTGTAATCCCGAAGTATAATTTCCTACCCATTAAAGTTAATTTATTATAATTGAAATAATTTTATTTTCACGAAAAGGCATATATACGGCATCTTTTCGTGAAAATAAAATTATTTATCAATTTAGACCAGCGTAATAAATTTGTGTATTAATTCATAATTCACAAAAATAATACTGTAAAACTCTAATGATAATTTGATATTTAATTATTTCCAAGTAATATTAATTGAGACCGATAATTCTGTACCAAATTCATGGTAAAAACCATGTTCCATGAATGTAGTTACACTCACCGTCGAAAGCAGCCCTAGTTGTTCAAAGATAAGCGACGAAAATTATAATTTAAACCAGTTTTAGTATTCAAGTTAGCTCTTAACCTAGCTTGTAAGAGTCTTACGTTATAAGACCACTTGTCTGAATAGTGGGAGTTGCTCAAAAACGCTAACGTCAAAAAAGCATTGCTGGCAATCCTAAAAGCATTCAATAATAATAATAATAAAGAATATTTTACTAGTAGAAAAGTAAATTGTACTTATAGTTCACAGATTAAGGGTTAACACTAGTGTTACTGTAATTGTAGTCTGTGCTATAACCATGTATGTAAATGTTATTTACGATTAGTCAGTTGTCAAACTTGACTGGTCATTCTGTTTCTTGCAAATAAATATTTACCAGACTACATTTTATTTCATTATACATAAGTAACATAATTCATAATACTTTCATATTCATAAAGCTTACTATAAACATTTAGGTTGTATCTAGTTTAACAATATATAAGTTGACAGATATACAAGTTGAATAAAATATAAGTAAGCGATATGTTCGGACTAACACCTGCAGCTGTGTTACATCATCGGACATCGAGGCAAAATACAAAGTAGTACGTCCGTCGTTCCAACATTGACTGTTTCTTAAGGTAATTTTGCCGCGCACCGCCACTATGTGGAACCAGCTGCCCACTGAAGTATTTCTGAACCATTTAACTTAGGGTCCTTCAAGAAAAGAGCGTTTCACTTTAAGGGCTGACAACGTGCGACCCTCCTGGTAATGTGAGTGTCCATGGGCGTCGGTATCATTTAGCATCAGTTGCCAGAGACAAGATAATGCCCGTTGCTCTACTGTCACATAAAAAAATAAGGTACTTACGTATTAACGACACCGCGGCAAAAATGTTATGGTTAGCAAGTTTTAGAATATTTAGTTTTATTATTTGCGATTCAAACACTATTAAGGACAATAATTTAATAGTTAGGTAAATTGTCGTTAGGATACGTCTGCTATTTGACCTTTTTACTATTCGATGCATTGCAAAGGTCAGTGCTATTATAAAAGAGATAATGCTATTTCACGCTATTAATGATCTATTTTTAAAACTATGATAAAATAGCGTAAATAAAGGAATTAAGAGCGCGCACTAAATAAAATCACTCATCGTACATGTTGATTTTATACTCTATTTAAATTATTTCCTTCAAAAAATAATTGAATTACAGTACAATACTTTGAATTAATTTAGTCTTTATTTGTATTTGAATATCATTACAATATGTCATATCGTGCAATATGTCAAAAAATCCCGCCTTTTTCTGTTTGGTTCTTTTTTTTTAAAGCTGACTTTTCAGATCGCTTATTATTTAAGAAACGTCTTTGCTGTTGTAAGTAATAATTGCAATTGTTCCGTGCTGTTTTCATATGCAATTTCGATTTCTCTTAATTTCCGCAGCGGTGTTGCTGCCGCAATCACTTAACGGCTCAAAATTGAACTCGCAATTGGGAGTACCAGCGTACAATGAAGGACATATCAATAGCATAATTATGTATTATTATTTATGAGTTGTGGTGCGGTATTCATGTGCCGAATACGTGAAAACGACATTGTACATTATGTTACCTATATGAATAAATGATTTTTTTTTATTGATTGATAAAATACAGCATACAACACTTATCCATTGTATAGAAATTATTTATAAAAGTTTCAATGTACATACAAACATTTGCATCTTACAGTTATAATTTTTCTTAGTGATAATCGTAAATAGACACAATTCTTTGCCTTCATCTTTTTCCTTATTTATTTATTTAAAATTAAAGATTTTTTTACCTTTAACTTTGTCACAAATTAAAACATGCCCGATTTTTGGTTTCGAAATGAAACAATATATTTAGAAAAATAGTTTCAAATAATTAAAGCATTTGTAAAATATCGTTTAAAATATTATGTTTATTCAATTTTTTTTTAAATAAAACAAAATATTTTCCCGATAATCAATACATTTGGATAATATTGTTTGAAATATTAAGATATTAAGATCTTAATATCTAAAAAACGGTTTCGAATTAATAAAACATTTGGAATATATTTCTTTAAGCGAAAGGTTAACCTTTAGACTGAGACATCCACATACTACAGGCACTTACTACAGTAAATAGTTTCACTAACCACACCACACTAGCGTGTTGCATATTGACCGATCAAACAAGATTTGCAAGAATTGTTAATATGTTGCTTGCTAGGCAACTTGTACACCTGCTCATACAATCTTCAGCTGGAACAATTACCAACAAATATATATGTGTTTTAATTCTGAAATCTGTGACATTCAGAAAATTTAACCTGTAGGAACAGGTCCTGTATTAGTATTATAGCTCTATACAACAGTGCCTGGGGTCAATGTACGCTTACAATGTAACGATGATAAGGCCTGTCGCTCATCAAACGTCTGTATCGCAACTGAAGATATAATATTTTATTGTTCTATCAAAGATATGTTGTAGGCATTATTTTACACCTTAGGTAACATTATTGTACTTTTAGTATCTTTTTTTTTCTTACAATTAAATCATTTATATCAATTAAATGGCCTACATTAATCGGTGAATTTTGATGTCCAGTATTTTTTGAGCAAATTTATTACAAACATACTTACATACAAATCTTTCATGTTTATAATATTATTACAGATAGGGGAGAAACTAATAGATGCATTTACTTATAATGATGAAAGATTCAATCAAATCTTTCCAGACGTTTAAGAGAGTAAGAATAGTTAGAGAAAGAGTTGAATGATGTATATATAATTATTATATAATATCGGTGGCGCGAATGTTAAGACAAAAAACACCTATCGAATGAAGAAAGAGAACAATGCATTCATGGTTAATAAAGTCATAATTATTTTCCTTGTCCATGTCAATTAGCAATTGAATAATTCACGCTTTATAAAATGGCTAATGATTTAGTAAAATATGAAATTCGATATGGTGTGTGAATAACCGACGGGTTTTTCGTTCGTTTTGCCCTGCATTGTCTAGCAACTTTGCACCATGAAATTCGTACAACTGAGCTGAGCTGATGTTGACCTATTGTTTTCAAATAAAGAATGTATTATGAATGACAAATAAATTATGATTATTAAATAATAAAGTTAATTTTGGGTCAAATACTAAATAAAACTTTCTAGAATTTGATTTTGGAATTAAAGCCTTTAGTTTCAATTAATTAGGTTTTTTTAAATACTAATATTTTATACTTCTGTTACTTTACCTTTTTAGTTTAAATAGCATTTATTTGTATATAGTCTGTCCATCGTATTTCAGTTGTTGTTATTTCTTTCTGTGGTGACATTACCTAACGGAAACTAGGTTGTCACTGGGCGCGTTTAGTTTTTTATATAAAACTCACAGTCCGCCTGTGGCTTCTCTACAATTAAGCTTACATTATAAATGCGATTTCTCTAATACAATATAAATGATACGCACTTTATAACGAACGATAACACTATTACTTTTAAACGCAATTTTTTTTAAATTTTAGTTTATTTGCAAGTGATCGACTCTTGAATTATA
Organism: Pieris mannii; assembly: GCA_028984075.1. Taxonomy (NCBI): domain Eukaryota; kingdom Metazoa; phylum Arthropoda; class Insecta; order Lepidoptera; family Pieridae; genus Pieris; species Pieris mannii. The sequence goes on along the minus strand of CM054776.1, from coordinate 11,711,164 downwards.
TCTAATAGTAATTACTAACATAGTTATGTACCTTTTTTTTCGAAATAAAAAGAAAAAAAATAGAGTAAATGCTTTGAAGAGTTTTTTTGTTTATTCTCTCGTCTCATAGAATGTGAAGAATTGAGATACATTCCATTCTTAATTCTAAACAGAATTTACCCGCTTGTGGTGAGAATGTTAAAGATCTATCCAAAAACGTAATCTCTTTATTAGAAATTGTAATTATTGAAGTTTGTTTTGCTGAATCCGCTCAGAAACTACAGGAATTAAGAAATGCTTCAACCGTACCGGTAGACAAACCGAAAATGACAGCTAATTTAGTAATCCATAATTACTGTAAGCAACCTATAGAGCAAGATTCACTCCAGATCATTAATTCTTTATTAATGTAATAAATTTGTAAATGTTAAAAAAGATTTAATGACCTCATCATCATCAATTCAGACCCTTCTGGGCCTTAGCCTCAAGTAAACTTTGACATCGAAACCTCAAATCAAATCAAATCAATAATCAATATCTTTATTCATTTAGGTAAACATGTACACTTATGAACGTCAAGAAAAACAAATTAAATTAACTGTAAATTTACATTTACAACCAGTTCGCAAGTCAAGGGCGTAGAGCGGGTAAGAAGAACTGGCAAGAAACTTTCCGCCACTCTTTTCAATCGCCAAGTTTTTAATACAAATTGTTTGAACTGCAGCAAATCAATCCCAAGGATTAGGGTCATTTAAGTATTCGTCACATTTATAAAAGGCTTTATTAATTAATTTACTTTTAACAAGGGCTTTGAATTTATTTAGTGACAGTTCTCTAATTTCGCTTGGGAGTTTGTTGTAAAAACGAATACAATTTCCATATAAGGAGTGGTTTATCTTCTGGAACCTGGTTGGTCGCACACTCAAATTAGTTCTATTACGCGTATTATACTGGTGAAAGTCACCATTTGTTTTGAAATCGTTTAAGTTTTTTTGTACATACAACAAGGCTTCAAGAATATATTGACCGGATAATGTCATAATATTTAGTTCCTTAAATCTATTCCGTACCGACTCCTTCGGGGAAACACAACAAATACCTCGAACAGCCCGCTTCTGCAACACAAATATGGATTGAACCTCTGCAGCAGCACCCCACAGTAGAATACCGTACGACATAACGCTGTGTAAGTAGCTATGGTACACAATTTTAGCCGTATCCTTATCAGTAAGCTGTCGGATTTAAGCTAAGTCAGTTAGTTCGGAAATAGTGGGCAGCTGGTTCCACAAAGTGGTGGTGCGCGGCAAAATCTGCCAAGAAAAACGCGCAGTTGTATAACATCAATCTTGAACAAACGAATTGCCTGTGCGCATGTATCACGACTTCTTTAACAATCTATACCCGACTCGACCATTCGGGGAGATGTTCGAGTCAATTCGTAAACAGCCGAACGAGTCAAATGAGCAACTATTGCGTACTTGTAGCAAGATTCTTAAGAATATGCTTTGAATTAAATTAAATAAATTTTAAAAGCTTACAATATTTTCGGAAAGAAACTTCAGATGAAAGAAGTAAGCTAATATTTTATAACATAATTAACTTAATTAACGCCGCAGAAAACACTTCTTGTATTACAACCCTTGTGGTTTAATCTTACCACATAGAAAGTGATACGTGTTACAACTATAACACGTATTATATCAAGTTGTACCTTATTTCATCAAAACGAAGTCAATACTTTAAGTAAATCACTGTTTAGTCCACGCTGTGATGAAAAGATGAAGATAAGAAGTTTCAGCATCGGACGTCAAGGTAGAATACAAAATACTATCCGTATCACCTTGACGTCCATCGTTCCACAACTGAGCGTCTGTTACGGCAATCTTGTCACGAACCATCACTATATGGAACCAGCTGCCCACTGAAGTATTTCCGAACCAATTCGACTTAGGGTCCTTCAAGAAAAGAGCGCACTGATTTTTCAAAGGCCGGCAGCGAGCACGATTACCTCCTGTAAACGGGTTGTCGTGTCACAACTGAGCGTTTCTTGTGGCAATTTTGCTACGCAACACCACTATGTGGAACTAGCTATCCTCTGAAGTACTTTAGAACCAATTTGACTTAGGGTCCTTCAAGAAAAAAGCGTACAAATGTCTTAAAAGGCCGGCAATGCACTTGTGAGCCTTCTGGACATGTGAGTGTCCGCTGTTATATATATATTATATAGCTTCACCGGAGCATCCGAGTTTCATTAAAAATGATATTTATTAATTAAATTTAAATATACACACACATACGTGTCATTATTAAAAAACATAAAAGTCAACGTCAAGCAAATGCAGAGCAGAAAATCTATTATTTGTGTGTATTAAACCTATTATTTTCCGCGATTGTGAATTTTTAATTAGTAACGAGTGCGTTGGATTAGCAAACTACTTATCTCTTAATACCAGTAATCCACGTTTTATAGCCAATGAGATTGTAAACTATTTACTTTATTGACAACAACTTGATAGCAGCTTTTGAACAAGTTTAAATTATATATATCTTGCTGTAAAATGTTTTAAATTGAAGTTTGATATTATTATTATTTATTCTCTTATTTCTGTGGACACGTTTGCCCCGTCTCATCTCCCTGGATTAGCCAGCCGGTTTGATTTTGTTTTCTTAGGCCGTGTAGTTCAAGTGCACAGGGGTTAATTAAAGATTAAGTTGGCGGCTGGTAGGTAGGTCGTACCGGTTAACCCAGAGTTGGTGCGTTGGTCGGTCAACGAATAAGTATAGCAAGACAGCGAGAAAATGCCATCGTTAAAGGTACACGGCCACAGGGACCAAACTTTTTAGTAATTTATAATTATATTTATTTGTACTTATAATATTAGATAGAAGTACCATGCCAAAATTGTACACTTTTTCTAGTAAATAACCTAGAAATCTATTAATTACATATTTAAAATAAAAAATAAGGTATAAATGTAGATTAAATTTTGAAAGGCAAGGTGACAAAATTTCTAAATAACTTACTTATTATTATGACATCATGTTAATGTTTGTATTATAAAATTAATATGAAATTTGCGGCGGAAAATATATGGCGGATTGTGCGGACTTTATAATTAATGTATCTAATTGTATCACTATCTTAGCAAATAAACGGTTTCATTTTATTTCATGAAAAAATAACTTATAAAAAGTCTCGCTAGGGAGTTCTTCTACCGTAAAAAGTTGTGAGATCCACCATCCATGTCGGTTGATTATTCAGTCCATACTTTTTTTGTATACAGTGCACACGAGTGCGTTGCCGGCCTTTAATAATTTGTATGCTCTTTTCTTTTTCTTTTTTTTATAGAACAAACAGGCAGGAGGCTCACCTGATGTTAAGTGATACCGCCGCCCATGGATACTCTCAATGCCAGAGGGCTCGCGAGTGCGTTGCCGGCCTTTTAATAATTGATATGCTCTTTTCTTGAAGGAGCTTAAGTCCAATTTGTTCGGAAGTACATAGTTCAGTGGATAGCTGGCTCCACATAGTGGTGGTGCGCGATAAATACTGCCTTACAAACGCTCAGTTGTGGAACGACGGATGTCGAGGTGATACGGGTAGAATTTCGTCTTCTGCCTCGGCGTCCGATGATGAAACTCAGCTGCAGGTATTAATCCAAACAATATCTCTGAACACTAAAGTCATTACGTAATTGGCAAACCTAACAACATATTATGTACTTTAGTGACCATATCAACATATTTTGTTTTAAGTAAATACATTGACATATACATTATCTAGAAAACGGGACCGAAATTGCAAAATAGTTTTTCTAGATTTATATGTTAAATACTAATTGTATTGTATAATTGAAGTATCTAGAGACTCTTAGACTTTCTATTATCGGTCAGTCAGTGAGTGACAAAATTAAGAAAATTGTTAAAAAAAATTAAAGGAGGTCGATAATGACCGAAACTGATTCGACAAAAGGAAAACCGTACCGCTCTTTTCCGTCACAGGACTTGGCAGTCACACTTGTCTCTAGGTAAAAGCTTTTCATTTCGCATAGGTACTTTAATACTCCTTTCCTTCTGGGCGAAAATCTATTCAATCGAAACGGCTTCAGAAACCCCCGCTAAGTTTAGAAAATTGTTGATTCTTCGCAAGTAAATGAGCAGGGACCATAGACTTGCTCGTAGAGAGAACATCGCGAGGAACCCGGCATACCTTGGACCCATAGACGCTATGAGGCACAGAAGGCTGATCACCAACTTGCCTGTCTTTCGCTAACAGATACAGAAACTCTGTGGCTGAGAGTTCACTACTGTTATAGTTTTAGTGAATAGGAATGCAACCCGTATTCAAAATAATCCTGTATATGTCATCTGTCATATGTCAAGAATTATTCCCTCTAAAAATTATTTTAAAACAAAATGGTGGAACAAATAGCCCTACTACTAAAATAATACACTGGTCTTTGACCACAGAATATTCAACAAATAGGCCTGTTAAAATAGTTGTATAAAATCAATACGGAACGTTACATTTTCCTTGTTAAAAATCTAACATTCAACCCATAATTTATTTGTAAGTAACAAAGTGCATTCAAATTATGCGCACTCGTTACTGTTAATTGTCTACCATTATGCTAATCGTTTTATAAATTATATAAAACACACTTAACGAAGCATTTACCTATATATAATGCAGCTGCAGGTTTGTATATACGGAAATTCATATCACTGTTTGGTTATATGTTTTGAAAACGTTTGTATATACTCGAAGATTCCATAAATTTTATTTGCAAGAATGGGACAAAACATTGCGGTGGTAGAATTTAAAGTTCGCATATTCAGCCAAACATAATGGCGTGCTAAGTTGTCTTAAAACTTAGAACAGAAGTCACAATTACATTATGAGTCATATCTTGTACTTTATCACATTATTAAAATATATTATTTTGTTAACAAATTATTTTTTTCCAAAAGTCATACATTAAATTGATTTAAAAAAATCTAGTAGGTAGGATCCTTGAATGTTTTTGGTAAATTACTATAAACCTTGATTGCCATACAAAAGGCGATTTACTAATACAATTTCAGATTAAATTTTTGGCATAGTGACACCTACTTACTACAGCTAGTAGTTATTACAGCTAAGTATAGAATTTCTCGACTGACGCTTGGAAAATGCCTATTCCCGACGAGCTTAGCTCGTCAATATAGCCCGAGCTGATCTGCGATGCATTATAATAATAATAAATGAATAAAAGTGTTTATTAATTTTCAGTAGGTACATTTTCATTCCTAGGTGTAAGATTTGGAAACCCTTTTAAGTAAAACAATAACTGTGTCAGGGTTCCCAGCTCTTCCATAAACAAACTTAATTCTTGATTACTTAAAATAATTACATTATTTAACCGTATTTATTTATCTTTGAAAAAAGATAAATAAATAAGCCTGAGTGCATGAGTAAGTGTGTGGGTGCAAATGTGTGTGTGAGTGAATTAATATATTAAAAATAATATAACCACTAGGGCCTTCAACAGTTAGACTTTTTGATCCTCCCTTTAGGTTGGAGAAACAGCAGACAAACCACCAACAAACTCCACCCCATAAAATTGTACAACCATGTCATTTACACCCACACAATACCTATTACAGCTTGTCACTGTGCTGGATAGGAGACCTGCTGCCAAATCTGCGTTCGAAGGACTAGTAGTAATAACGACTGATATCCTGAACCGTAAAGTATGCTAATGTGACAATTCCTAAGAAAAAATAGAATGCCCACAATTTACAATTTAAAGAAAAATAGCAAATTTTTTCACCTCATGACCAAGTCACAAGAAATAGCTAGTTCTTAGATCAGAGTTGGTATCACACCTGTGCCACACGACACTCCATAAACCATAAAGGTTCAAGTTCCAATACGGAAACGACGAGATGAGTAATTAAAACTTATTAATTGCACCGCCATTCTCGATCGTAAAATCCTCGCCTTCACTACTAAAAGTGCTCTTAGTAATAAAATAAGTTTTCCTTTAAACCTTTAAAAATACAGGCTCGTTCGAGCTAGGAACGAAATTCGATGGCAGTAAAAAGAGCTGGGTTTTATGAGCCTGACTGTACACAACGAACCAGGGTTGTCACAAATAACTAACACTTGCCAAAGGTAATAATAATATATACATTATTCCCACGATATACATGTGCCATATCTTCTTTTTACTCCAAATCTTCTAACCATGGGATTCGTCCTAATGAGCTCCCTCTCTCGTTCTGCAGTCTCCTGTAGCATTACTTGATACACGACCATTCTTTGGATAATACAAGGCAGACCAAGGTTGCAACCCAGTATATAATAAATAATTAATTAATTTAATGTAATATTAGGTTTTTATCTTTCATTGTGTGAATATGTAATAACACTGTATGTACTGTATGATATTTTGTAATCTGATTGCATTAGATTTACAATATTGTGCAATAAAAAAGATACTAAGGGTTAAATCTAAGCCAGATAACATTTATTAACTGATAATACTTATCAGTTCTTAAGACATTATTTGATTTATCTATAGAAACTCTTAAAAATGCAATAGAAATTATTGATTAGAGCACTAATTACTAAAAGAATTAAATTATTTATTTATTTATTTCAAACATACACATTATCTTTACAGCCTATGCCAATACGACAATGTGGAGAAACATTTAATAAAAATAATAAATTTAAATTAATTTGTCCGACAATCTGGTGCATCTGACCGTGGGCTCATGGCAAGCAAGGAAAGTCCTAAAAACTAAACTAGTATTTTTTATAAATAATAGACTTTATAATTATTACTATGCTTGAGGTATTGGGACTTAACCTCGGAATTTAATCGTTGAATGCTTCCATCGTCAAAAACAAGATGCACGGACAGTATGCGTATACGTAGTTTTTTTTAATAGAACAGGGGGCAAACGGGCAGGAGGCTCACCTGATGTTAAGTGATACCGCCGCCCATGGACACTCTCAATGCCAGAGGGCTCGCGAGTGCGTTGCCGGCCTTTAAAAATTGGTACGCTCTTTTCTTGAAGGACCCTAATTCGAATTGCTTCGGAAATACTTCAGTCGGCAGCTGGTTCCACAAAGTGGCAGTGCGCGGCAAAAACTGCCAAGAAAAACGCGCAGTTGTGGAACGGAGTGATGAAGAACAAAATTTCCGATGATTTAGTTTAAAACGCACTCGTTTAAAATAAAACTAGAGATCCGTTAGTACTTGATTAACAGTTTGCTCTATTTATTTGCAATTGGCAACCCTGTGGCGACTCGTCAGAGGCGCGTGACTTCTTAGCTAACCATGCGCTTTGATTAGTTCGCGAAAATGCACTACCAAGTAATACGATCTAATCCTGTCCGTAACTGGGCAAACGTGCCTGCTCGTAGACGTCAATGTCAATTAGTCTCATATCCTGCATACATTTTGATATAGGTTTTGTGAATTGAGCGCAACTTTACTTTACGTAATTCTTCTGTATTGTCTATACGGTAAAGGAGGACCCTCTCACTCAAGAATAATGAATAATAAAGTAATATAACAGACCTGATGCCAAGCCAGACGAAAATATTTATTGTTAACACAGTTTGTATCAAGGTTTGCATCCGTCATTCCTGTTGGGGTTAAAATAGGAAAATAAGCGATTGTCAAGGATGTATTTGGCACGAGTCTTGGTAATTGGAATTTCACGCATGTACTCTCAGCACCGAAAGAGAACTATTGTATAGACTATAGACGAATACATATAAGCGTCCTTTGCAAAGTATTTCTTTGTATATAATGTAGTTTTCTATATGTTACATATATTATTCAAGTGAGGTAGGGTTCCTTTAGGTCGAATTAGGCCCACGCATAGTCCAGTATCAAATCAAATTATTTAGTCAAATTTTTCGTTTTTCGTGTGTCCTTTTTTATAATATTGTCCTGATTACATTTGTTTAATTGCTTCGTTTGGTCCATTAGCTATATCTAAATAATTACATGTCTTATGTATTTCTATTTACTTATGTGCTCACCTTATCCAATTTTATTATTTTGTGTTATTAAATAATACTTTTGCATTAAATGTGATATGTTTACTCAAGTGTCAGTTACAATATATTATGTAGTCTAAAATACATGACAATTACGATGAACATAAATTTTAGAAAAATTAAAAAAATATACTTCCAAATACAAATTTTAGATTCGACCAATAATAGCCTAGAATTTTAAAATACAGATAGGTAGGATTTGGAACGTTTGGAATACTAAAGAGGTCTCATATTTTTCCTTACAGAACCGTACAGTTATTATTTACATTACTCTTTATCGACTTTTAGATTCCATTGATTTATTACATAAATACGTGGAATCTTTGAGATTCGCACTGCAATAGCTGACTGTCAAGACAACATATGCGTGCCCCGAGGTATGAATGTCTAGATTTAATGATCGTGAATAAAATATAAATTATTCCATTATACGCAAAGTCGATAAATAGAGGTTATTTAAAAAGACGTATTTATGAATAGTTTTCAATAAAATCGTAGTTCGTAGAAAATACATGTATTTATATATAAATCAATTTACGTAAGAGTTTTTAGTAATTATACATCATAGAATTAATTGTATAGCGTATCTTTTCAGTTCTAGTACATGAGGCAGGATGTTAACTCCAGTGTCAGAGGGCACGCGCGTGCTTAGTCGGCCTGTTAAGAATTTGTACACACTTGTCTTTAGTTACTTAAATATTATTATCTGCCCCAGCCGATCGCTGGTGGCGCCGTGAGATTTTTGTGAGTATGCTCAGAAGCGAGTTCTACATAACCATAAGAGTGTGTTGATTGATTAGTGAAGCCGTGTTTACAAAAACAAAACACACAAAAATTTGCTATCTAACAGTCCAAATATTGAGCCAGTGTATCACTACATAGTATAAAACAAAGTCGCTTTCTCTGTCCCTATGTCCCTTTGTATGCTTAAATCTTTGAAACTACGCAACGGATTTTGATGCGATTTTTTTTAAATAGATAGATAGAGTGATTTAAGAGGAAGGTTTATATGTATAATAACATCCATTAAATAGTGGAGAAGTACTGTTATTTTTGAGGTTTCTAATGTGATGTCGTAAATAATTACATTTTTTCCGCTTACATTGCAAACGCAGGCTGAACCCTACGAGTTTTATCAAAATAATGTACTAAGTATTGTACACATTGAAAAGCTCTACAGAAAAGTCCGTGATGGTATATGTCTATATGGTATATGTCGCGTATATTATCGGAGCTTTCCAGCGACGGAAATAACAATAGATAATAAAAACCTACTTTTCATCAGTATTGCACCCGTGCGAAGCTGGGGCGGGTCACTAGTTAAATAATATATTAATATATTTTACCTATTGATTTAATATTAAATCTTAGGTAATACATTTTAGTTTGAGTTTTAAATTCTATTCACGTCATACTTGAAGCTTTTATCCACACGGGGAAAGTCCTCAACCTACTTACACCCAGACACCCCTCAGACTGGCAACCCGCTATAATTAACCAATTTAACCAATACAGCGTAACATACTCTACGCTAAAATAATAGTTTGGTGAAAGATATCTTGTTGACAAAACGAGTGCCAGTTCTTCTCGTGACTGTTGTAAATTTCGGTACGCTCTTGCCAGAGCGGTCGTGATCGCTATGTAGTAGAAGTAGAAGGCGCAGATGTGATGCGCTTCACGACGCTCCGCCACCGCTGCCTATTGGAGGTCATCCTGCTGCACTGATTCAGTGTTTCTCCTACGGCGGACTTAATCTGATCAGTCCAGCGTGTAGGTGACCTGCCGCGCGGTCTAGCGCCTTCCACCTTCCCCTGGACGACAAGGCGTTGTAAATTTAGAATATTTTAAATGAATAAATATTGGTATGATATGGTACTTGTGTGGACCGTTTGCCCCGTCTCATCTGCCTCGGACAATCAACAGCTGGGGCGGCCACAGTTGGTAACACAGAAGACAAAAGACCTTGTGGCCGTTCATCAACCAGATTGACCGACCAAGAGAAAGACTCATAGTCCTCAAAACTGTACACTCTCGAGAAGACAGGCGCTGGACTAGAAAGCCGAGAAAACAGATAGGTCGCTCGAGATGCTTCGTTGAAAAAAAATAATAATAAAGCAGTGTTGTCATTTAAAATCGCATACCTACAGATTACAACAAAAATTGCCAGCAAATCGATATATTTAAAAAACTCAGGTATCTTTTTACTAATAATGGCTTTGTTTGTTCGTTCATATTAAATATATATTTTAGTCCAGCAATCAATCAATCTTAGAACTGTGCTTTGTAAAACTGTGCTTTATGTTTCTGTTTCAATTTGTATTCAGTTTTAGCTTTTGTGTGTAATGTAATTGTTTGGATATTGTTTAGTGATTAGCTGTAGGAATACTTAAATAAAATAAATAAATAAAATAGACAAACCTACATTAGTTTAATGTTTATTTATGACTGTTTCTGCGCTATGGTAGCCATGGAGCAATCATTCTAATTAATGGAAAATACCATGAATACTTATCATAAGGTGTTTAATTATTAGTAATCATCGCAGTTTTTTACTATTATCGAGTTCGTTTTATTTAATCAGCATTTATGATTACACACTTAGTTGCAGGGATTATCGTAATTAGTTTTCTTTTGAATTATTGAACAATGTATAAAAATTGTAATGATTTTACACTTCTGTTTTGTTCCTTTTCAATTTTTCCTATCTATTCTAATGAATGCCATATTTTATATAAGCCGACGTTGTAACAAAATTCTTAAATATGAAAAAAATGTCAATCTAAGCCATCGTTTCTGAATAAAAGTTTATGTCGCTACCCACGAAAAAGCCAAAAAGTAATGTCATCAAACATATAGATAAACATAGAGATGTGGGGTCACTCTGCATCTTCTACTGCATTTACCATGGAGAGTGTTCAGAGGAGTTGTTCGAATTAATACCTGCAGCTGAGTTTCATCATCGGACGTCGAGGCAGAATATGAAATTCGACCCGTACCTCCACGTCCGCCGTTCCACAACTGCGCGTTTTTCAAGGCAGTTTTTGCCGCGCACCACCACTTTGTGGTACCAGATGCCCACTGAAGTATTTCCGAACTAATTCGACTTAGGGTCCTTCAAGAAAAGAGCGTACCAATTCTTAAAAAGCCGGTAACGCACTCGCAAGCCCTCTGGCATTGAGAGCGTCCATGGGCGGCTGTATCACTTAACATAAGGTTTTGCCCATTTGCCTCCGATTCTATAAACAAATAAAAATGTTGCTCTACTGGTTGGCCAAACAATGTTATAAACTATATTTCGAATTTGACACAAAAATTTCGTTCAATTTCATGCGACGAAGTAAACATATAAAGATATATTTTTTAACTTAATTATATATTCTTTATCTTATTAAGTGTATTAAATACAAAAATATTTAATATAAGTGTATCGTAAAAGACTGCATCAATACAATCTGTTATCGTGGACATCTTGATCATTAAGATTTGCACATTAAACCAAAATAGAGAATTGCTATAATAAATGGTTAAATTGTTGCCAGTACTGTTTATATTAGACGTAGGATTAAGTTTATAGATACATTTCTACTTGACTACCTGTTTATAAGTAGATTTTTCAACGTGAGTAATAACTCTGAAGTAACAAAATTATTATTACATATATTTTAAGGAAATTTATAAAATCAGTATTATTTTAAAACAGTCGACAAACGAACAGGAGGCTCAGTTGAAGTTAAGTAAAGGCCCATAGACACTAGAATAGGATATACACTCCGAAGGGATCCCAATCATATTTCCAAGCGGAAGCTTGGTCGGAACTTGCAAGAAAAGTGGGAACGTGTCCCACGAAAACTTGGCGCCTCATCTGCAGGCAAAGAGTTCCGGAAAGATTTGGATCGATGTGAAATACGAGACTCAATGTGGACGCCTCTAACCCATCTAGGAGTTATAGGACATAACGTCAAAGTAAGTAAGTCCACTCTCTCTCACTACACTCACATTGCCAGAAGGTTCGCAAGTGCATTGCCAGTCTTTTTAGAATTGGTATGGTATGGAGTAAAAATATACAAGGTAGTAACATAATCAAAAGACGTTTCACATATTAGCAAATTGCGTAAAAACATCTGTTGTCGCGAACATATAGGACGTCAAAATTCAAACTAAGAATTCCTGAACCATTAAAACGCGGCGAATAGGCGAATCTGTCAAAACATATAGCTCATTCCGAACAGTTAACGCTTCTGCGATCATTACTACACATTTTCCATAAACTAGTTGCTCGTAAAACTGCACATATGTTTACCGGAGCGAGGTGCAGCACCTTAAAAGCATTGGTAATATAACAAAACGTCTGAACCGAAATTGCCCATAAAAGTCGGACGGCGTTTTCCAACTAAAGCTATGAAACTGAAACGCTGGTGGAATTTACAATGGTCTACACCGTCTACATTTAACGTTCGTGACGTTAGCCTTAGTTTAATTAAAGCATTTAAAGGTATTATTTGGTCACTGCAAAGCCGAGAAAGCATTTTCCGGTGTTTCAAAACGGTGATTCATAGCACTCGCAGACGATGTGAAGGTATGTGCAGTCCACGGGTAAGGTAACGAATTCGCGATCCGTCGGGCATGAGAATGGGTGGTATCACTTAACATCCGGTGAGTCTTTTATCAATTATTATTAATTATTATTCAATGAAAGATTCATTTTAAAGCACTATCTAGTTAAATAAAGTTTATTTAAATATCACAAAAAAAATATTGACAATGGCTAACTTCAGGGTGTCGGTTTTATGTGACGGTGTGCGCGCGCATTGTAAATACTTACTATCATCATTTTTCCCAAACGCGCCAAAAGAAGTATAAAAAGTATGGTTCATCAACATATGGTAACATAAAGTAAGTATTTATCCGGGTTCTAAAGCCTAAAAGCTAAAGTTAGGTAAAACCTGATAAGGAAAAAAAGAGTGTGTGTACTTATGTACACGCGTTAGAAGTTATACTTCTTTGGCGTATGGAAAAAAAATAACTAAAATGCAGTAGTGATTACCGATAAATATTAAAATTAATCAAAAAGATTTATTTTAAATAAAAAAGTATTTTTTGTACGAAAGTTATCACGCTAGCGCGGGAACCGAGCGAAACACAGCATATCCCTACCGTAGCTTGACACAGTCTGACGTCAAATTCTTTTTAAACCAGCCGGGCGCCGAGCGTGTGTGAGTGAGATGGGAATAAGACAATCTACAAGTAAAAAGAAATAGAATATGCGTGAAGTTAGCTGCTATCTAGAACTAACTTCATGCTGTAGGTGTCGGTGTGCGCGCGCATCGTAAAAATTCACTCTCATCATTTTTCTCCATCGCGCCAAAAGAAGTATAACTTCAAAAACTTTACATAACAATCGTAGATAGGGCGTAGTAAGGTTCGCTATTTACAATTAAAAGCGATATTAATACAACCAACGAAAACCATTTTCTATACACTGTACGTATATGTGTAAAGAAATTCTTGAATGTGATTTTTAATATTGTGTCAAATGGAATATTATTTTTCATAGTCGTATCCTCTACACTTTGATACACGTTTATTTGGATATTTTAATTTCTAAAAACCTTTACAATCGGATCTTTACTCATCGCTAATAACAGAACGTTATTTCTATGTTTTTTTAATTGCAAACATCTATTACTGAAAGTTTCTAAGCCGGCTCGTTATCTGACTTTATCTTACTTATTATATACCAATACGTCTACATAGACAAACGTATCCAAATAACTTGATAATATTAAAAGGACTTTTAAATGTGGCAAACACCGGAGACAATTTAATAATTGTCTACATTAAAGTAGTTAGAATGTTTTTACTTAATAAAAATGTTTAGTGTGAGGCCATGATACGCCTTAAAGAGAAGGCATTTTTAAACATTGTTTAGATATTGTAATAACTAGGAAGGTATCTGTCTCTATCACACGACAAATACGATATATTACTTTATTATATATATTATTTTAATGCAATATAATACGTGCTCGAATAAAGCTTCGTCTGACAGCCATTTGCACCTGAAAGATTACCGCGTAAGCCGCAACAATGTAGGGTAGTTCAAACGTTACCGGATTAAAATTACCCTACTACCGATAAAATATCACTACTAATAAAGACGTCACATTAATACTTGTAAGAAAGTTTTAAAAGCTTTTAGTTTCGTTGGTTGCTTCGTAAATAGTCTCTATTGAAAATTCTCTTAAACGAATAAAAAAACTTATGCAGAAGTTGATCTCTAATGAAAAATCTCTTGAACGAGTTAGAATAAAAATATATGGGCCACGTGTTGCGCCATGACCGCTACCATCTCTCTCAATATCTAAAATCCAGGGTAAACGGCATATCGGTAGGACGGGTATTATAAAGTTGCTGGCACAGATCACATTTCACACTTCATACTGACAGCTAACCTCGAGTAATTGACAATTACGTTGAATGCTCGAATAAAACAGCAGCTTAAGCTGGTAAAGGTGACTTTTATATATAACTGAGTGCCTCTCCATTACTGGAGGTTGGCCGTCAGTTTCTTGAAGCGTGTCTTGTCCTGCGCCAGATGCAGCAACTCTTCCGCATTTGTCATACCCGTCCACTCCCTAACGTTGCGAAGCCATGATTTCTTCCTTCGACCAACACGCCGTTTACCCTGGTAAAATCCAGGGTAAACGGCGTGTTGGTTTTATTTTTGGTAGCGGTCATGGCGCAACACGTGGCCCAGGTACGCACCTTCCCGTTGTTTAATGTTCTGCATAAGTTTTTCCAATTCCAAAGTGATTCCAACTCGTTTCAGAACCTTCTCGTTAGAGACCTTCTGGATCCATTCATATAGGTAAACAAGTACACTTATGAACGTCAAAAAAAAATGAAATTTATTGTAAATTTACATTTACTACCAGTTCGCAAGTCAAGGACGTAGAGCGTGTTACGGAATCACTTAACATCAGATGGGCCTCCTGCCCCTTTGCCCCCTGGTCTATAAGATAAAATACCGTATGGATCTTACCATAAGGCTCGCAAGTAAGTTGCCGGCCTGGTAATAATTGGTGTAGTGTATTGGCTAAATAAAGTGTTGCTTGGTTGTCTCATGCGCCTACGTCACGAGTCAGTCGTACACCGTCACCCGAACGGAGCGGTTGTGTTTAGGACGACTATATAGTGTTGTGGTGTTGGTGAGCCATAAAACACTCCAAGAGGCAGGACACTACATGTGGCGACGAGGAAAATAGTAAGTACACATTTGTGGAAATAAAAAGGGGAAAGATAGTGAAATAAGTGACGTCATTCCCAGAGTTCTTTGCCTATAATTTGCTATGAACCGGTTGTTTTAATTATTCGCTATTGATACCAAAACAATTGCATCTTCACTTCTTTACGATTGTAGATAATTTTGTTGTTGACGGGAAATATGAACAGCACTTTGCAAAAATCTACCGTTATTGAGCTAAGAATATAAAGAAATGAAAACCTAACCTAGGTTCAGCTAAGTTAAAATACGATTACCTACTTGAATGTACAATTGTTTTGTAACACCTACCCACGTAGTGGGAGAAATATATTGTAGTATGCTCGTGTTTAAGTTATGTTCCTATTTGTCTACAAAAATGGCAAGGCTTAAATACAACCGGTGACCGTTAAATCAGTAGGTACCTGTCTACCTAACTAATACAGAGTACTTAATTGAATTTGTTTCACTAAATTGAATAAAACTAGGTATGTGGTTGTAATTAATACTGAGAAATAAAAGGGAGTATCTAGTCAAAGCAGTTGGAACCGAACTGATCATTAAATTGATGTCAGTAAATAAAACAAAAGCTTTACAATAAAATTATTATTGTATGAGGTTAGTAGGTACTAACTTAGCAGATTAAAATCTGATAATTAAATTTATATGTTTGCTGGTATGGATGGCTTAAGTAGATTTATGCGGATAAAAATATAATCCGATCATTAAATTGATACTAGTAAATGAAACAAAAGCCTTACAATAAAATTATTATTGTATGAGGTTAGCATGTACTAACTTAGCAGATTAAAATCTGATAATTAAATTTATATGTTTGCTGGTATGGAAGGCTTCAGTAGATTTATGCGGATAAAAATAAATATAAAATTAATCCGATCATTAAATTGATACGAGATGAAAGCATCTAAGATAAATTATAAGTGCAGATACAAAGGTATCTGAATCATTAAATTGATACGAGATGGAAAGCATCTAAGATAAATTATAACTGCTGATACAAAGGTATCTGAATCATTAAATTGATTATTCCAGGTCGCCCCAAAGATGTCACTCCTTTCACTGGAACAGTTCGACTGTAACGGTGAATCTACCTCAATGGGTGCACGATGGGAGCGATGGAAACGAGCACTATTAATTTACCTCGAAGCGTCGAACATTGATAAAGACGTAAAGAAAAGGGCCTCTCTTCTACATTTCGGTGGAATAGACTTACAGGAAGTATTTTACAACATTCCTGGTGCTAATGTCGAACCAACTGAAGGCGAGGACGTGTTTGAAGTAGCGATATCTAAACTCGATGCCTACTTTGCACCAAAGCAGAGCAAAGTTTACGAGAGACATATATTCAGGCTCCTTAAACAAGAACCTGACGAAAAATTTGAGAAATTTGTTTTGAGACTGAGAAAACAAGCTGATAAATGTCAGTTTGCCAACAGAGATGAAAACATTATCGACCAAATAACGGAAAAATGTTTCCTACCCGAACTGAGGAAAAAGATATTACGGATTGGAGATGAAATTACATTAGAGCAAGTAATAACCGAAGCAAATACTCTTGAAGTTGTTAATAAACAATTAGAAGAGTTTAAAACCCCGCTAAAATCAATCGAGAATCAAGAAGTAAACAGGATAGATAGTAAATTTAAAAGGAACTTTGATACATCAAGGAATGTTCAACATGGATGCGGTAGATGTGGTAATCCTAGACATGCTGGAAATGATACGAACTGCCCAGCAAGGGATAAAGAATGCCTAAAGTGTGGTCTTAAGGGGCATTTCAGACAATACTGCCGAACGAAACAGACCTTGAAACGGAAAGGGAAAAGAGAATATAGATATGAACAAAAGAAAGGTCGTTTCGATAGGAAGAAGAATGAAGTTAATCAAGTGGGTCAATCTTCTAACAACATAGTACATAAAGAAGGAGAAACTGAGTATGTTTTTCATATTGATGACGATGTGGAAATTAACTGCACTATTGGAGGAGTACAAAGTAAGATGTTGATTGATTCGGGCTGCAAACGGAATTTGATTACGGAAAGAACTTGGGAAATATTAAAGAAAAATCAAGTTAAGGTGTATAATCAACTCCCAAAACCTGATGTTACCTTTTTGGCTTATGGTAGCTCTACACCACTAAAAATAAAAGGATCGTTTGAAGCTCAGATAAAAGTAGGACTAAAATCCGTAATCTCAACTTTCTATGTTGTTATCGATGGCACTAGAAATCTTTTAGGGAAAACTTCGGCTCTAGCATTGGGGGTTTTGAAAATTGGATTGAATGCAGAAGTGAATCAAGTAAATTTCCAGATTTTCCCCAAATTTAAAGATGTATTAATCAACTTGCCAATAGATCATTCAATCCCTCCTGTGTCACAACCTTACAGGAGAATCCCTATACCTTTAGAGGCTAAAATTGAAAACAAAATTGAAGAACTTAAACAAAGGGATATTATAGAGCCGGTAGTAGGGTCTTCTAAATGGGTGTCCCCTGTTGTACCTGTGCTGAAAGAAAATGGGGAAGTACGTCTTTGTATTGACATGCGCCGAGCTAACAAAGCCATTGTACGTGAAAATCACCCATTGCCGACAATGGACAAGTTGCTACCTAAAATAAAAAATGCAAAAGTATTTACAAAATTGGACATTAAAGACGCGTTTCACCAACTTGAAATAGATCCGGCTTCAAGACACATAACCACCTTTATAACCAGTAAAGGCTTATTCAGATACAAAAGACTCATGTTTGGCATATCATGTGCCCCAGAAATATTCCAGAAAACATTAGAACGCATGCTTTTAGGTTGCGAAGGTGTGGTAAATTACATTGACGACATTTTAATTTATGGAAAGGACTTGCTTGAACATGATTCGCGCTTGGAAAAAGTAATATCTGTTTTAAATGAGAATAATGTAGTGATAAGAAATGACAAGTGCTGTTATAGAATGAGAAAAGTGAGCTTTCTAGGACACGAGTTGTCAGGAGAAGGGGTAAGACCATTGGAAAAGTACATTTTTACAATAAAAGAATTTAGAGCACCTAACACTACCGGAGAGCTACAAAGTTTTTTAGGTCTCGTTAATTTTGTCAGCAAATGGATACCCAACTATGCTACGGTAACAGAACCTCTTAAAATCCTACTAAGAAACAAAACAGGAGATCGAACAGACATAACCGAAAACTGGGGACCAGAACAAAAGTCGTGTTTTGAGTCGTTGAAGGAAATCATGACCAATATTCCTAGCTTAGGGTATTATAACGTAAGCGATCGTACGATTGTCATAGCAGATGCCAGTCCTGTAGGTTTGGGTGGAGTTTTAGTTCAGACTAATTCCAAAGGTGAGCCCAGGATTATTGCATATGGCCACAAAACGTTGACTGACTGTGAACGCCGCTATTGCCAGACAGAAAAAGAAGCGTTAGCTCTCGTGTGGGCGGTGGAACATTTCCACATATTCCTTTATGGTAAAGGATTTGAACTCATAACAGACCACAAGCCGTTGGAGATAATATTTGGTCCTAGATCTAAACCATGTGCAAGGATAGAGAGATGGATTATGCGCTTACAATCGTACGATTATAAAATAGTTTACCAACCAGGAAAAACTAATATTGCAGATTCATTGTCTAGACTAAGCAAAAGTGCTGAGAAATCTCTGATAAAACTGGAAGACAATCACATTTGCCAAGTTGTAGAGTTTGCCCGACCTCGTGCTGTTTCTCTTAAAGAAATAATAGATAGCTCAATGGACGATAGGGAAATACTTAACGTGAAAGAGGGTTTATATCGGAACATATGGAACGACGACGTGAAGTTGTATAAAATATTTCAAAATGAACTTTGTTTCCATGAGGGTATATTATTGAGAGGAATGAGAATTGTGGTTCCCTCGGCACTCCGTAAAAGAGTTTTGTATGCAGCTCACGAGGGACATCCCGGTATCGTGTCAATGAAGGCGAGACTTCGTACGAAAGTCTGGTGGCCTAGATGCGACAAAGATGCCGAGAATATTGTAAAAGCCTGTAAAGGATGTACTCTTGTATCTGCACCATGTCCACCAAACCCTATGAAACGGCGTGAGTTACCAGAAGGTCCTTGGATTGATATTGCAATTGATTTGATGGGTCCTCTTCCAAGTGGTGACCACCTATTTGTTGTAGTCGATTATTACAGCAGATATAAAGAAGTGAAGATTTGTCGCAAAATTACCTCTACTGAAATTATAGCCAAACTTAAAGAAATATTTAGTCGTTTAGGAAATCCAATTTCAATAACTGCAGATAATGGAAGGCAATTCATCAGCGAAGAGTTTAAATCATTTCTAACGGAAAGAAACATAATTCTTTTCAATACAGTACCATATTGGCCGCAACAAAATGGAGCGGTCGAACGACAAAACCGTGACATACTTAAACGCCTTAAAATAAGTATAGCTGAAAATAAAGACTGGAAGGAAAGTTTGCTGGATTATTTATCCATGTACAACAGCACACCACATTCTGTTACTGGAAGAACCCCATCAGAACTTTTCTTCAAAAGGAAGTTTAGAGATAAGTTACCTATGGTAAACGATACAATGGAGACAGCACAAAACTCTGAGGTTAAGGATAGAGATCAAGAAAGAAAACAAATGGGAAAAGAAAACGGAGACAGGAAACGAAAGGCTGAAGAATGTGATTTAATACCAGGAGACAAAGTTTATATAAAAAATATGAATAAAGAAAATAAACTAAGCTTAGACTACAATCCAGAAACACACACAGTGGAAAACACGAAAGGAGGAGATATCACGGTAAAAAACGATGAAACCGGTCAGATTCGAAGAAGGAACGTTGTGCATTTGAAAAGAGTTCAAGGGGAATGGAGTGTCTGCCAAGATCGAAATAAAATTAACGATAAGGAAATTAATGTTGGAACTTGACCCTAGTGTAGCTGCATAAAACTTGAATTTCAATAATTATGTTTGATTCATGTAAAATCCATGATATACATAAAGCATAGTATAAGTTACATGAATAAGTATTAAGAGAGATAAAATCTATTTAACAAATTAAACAAAAAAGAGATGTAGTGTATTGGCTAAATAAAGTGTTGCTTGGTTGTCTCATGCGCCTACGTCACGAGTCAGTCGTACACCGTCACCCGAACGGAGCGGTTGTGTTTAGGACGACTATATAGTGTTGTGGTGTTGGTGAGCCATAAAACACTCCAAGAGGCAGGACACTACAATTGGCTTAATTTCTATCTTACTACTTCAATAATGTGGGTACACGAATGGTGAATTATAAATATATATTATTTGGAATAGATTTGCATGAATGCGGTTTTATTAACCCTGAAATAGTAGGTTTATAGGACATTGGGTGAATAGAACTAGTCTAGACTTTAATAAAGAGAAATAGATCTATAAACTCGGATCTTACATCAAGTTACGAGGTTCGTTGTAAAAAGCGTAGAGCGATTGCGTTGCAGTTTTATATCCAGGAATGTATTTACGACATTCCGTTTGCGAACGTAAAATTTTGCTACTGCAGTCGAAAGACTAACTATGGGACATAATTTACAAAATCAATATTACGAATTGTAATTGCTACGAGTCGTAAATAGTTTCTATAGAAATAAAATTTGCTTGTTTCTTAATATATCGATTGTACATTTTTTTACCGTTTTAAATTTATTAACGACATTCGATTTGCGAACGTAAAATTTGTTACTACCCTCATTACTTTGAAACTATATTTTAAATAGAATAGACCAATTAATGTTTGCTGTATGGTATCCACCGAGATGGGTGGATGACTTAGTCGAGCTGGATGCAGCCTATCCTTTACATCCTTGTGGGAGGCCTTCACCATCTGAGGGGTTCTGTTTTAAAAATTATATTAGGAATAAGTTTACTTTGATTTTGCAAGAAAGAGAAGGTTGTTTTATTTTTAATTATTATTATTTTTTATTTTCGATCGTAAAAATATGATATTTAAATATCTCATACTTTTCTTAAGCACCACTTTAAAAAGAAAAAATAGCACAGTTATATTGCTGACATTTAAATTGTATATTCTTGAAGAAAATAAAAATTTCAGAAATAATATTTCCAGCTAAAGCTGTACTAAAGTACAGTTAGACCTTTACGATGCCACTAATAAGCTTCACTTCCAGAAACAAGGTTATACTATATCGTTAACCTGCGCCAACTAGATTTTTATATAAAATTACATGGATAAGCTTGTTTGTGATATTCCAAGCACAGCTTAGCTCTTTTCAATCTACGAGACGCAATAAAAATATGCGAAGCGCCCGGAACATAAAATGCGGAACGACAATGAATTCCTGAAAAAGATAATGGCATCTCTTTACAGCCGGGTAGGACAGAAAGAGAGAGACGATGGTAATAAAACTTTTGATAGGATCCAACGGAATCCGCGATATCGGACGTAGTTTTAGTATCCTCCTGTATCGTCTAGCTTTAACTGTTGACATTTTCTAATACTCGATTGGCTTCTTGTACTCGAAGTACTTTTGGCTAAACTGTTTTGCACGAAACGTAACTGAGTTCGATTTCCGTATAAAAACAAAACGCATCTTACTCGTCGTCTATTAGTCGTAAATGCTAACCAAAATTCTTGTTACTTTAAGAAATATCGATTATTATTTGATTTGCCAGACATTGTTTTAAATATCGCTATTCATTTCTCAAGTATTTTTATTTAAAGAAACAAATATGAAATAATAATAGCGTTATATAAACTCCCTTTACAATTGAAATCAAAATAGTCTCGTCCAGGGTAGAACAACTGGACCCCTGTTTTTGATTGTATACGAGTGTGGTCAATTTGTGGTGACACGCTTTTCCAACTTAGCCACTGTCGAAAACAACTGACACTCTATCGTCAATATAATTTAAACTTTGTTTGTATACTAATAAGGTCCACATTCGACTATACACAGTATTCAAAACATACGACCACAGAAGTTTAGAACAGTTTCAAACTTAAATGAAGTAACAATTGTCTAATTTTCACCCGAAAAGTTTGTATTAATTATCATTCAATTGTTTTGATTTCTCGAGCGTTAAATGAAAATATTTGTTGTATTGGAGAATTTATAATTAACCAATTAATAATAATACATATAGATACACAATTTCAAATGAACGATACCGTTTCTATAACTAGCATAATCCACTGGCGCAGTGACCAAAAGTTTAGGCTTTGCTGGAAAGACGAATTGTGATGCGAGCTCCAAGTGGCAAGTGTTTCTTACTTTCTGAGTCCACAGCTCTATTTTCCTATAATATAACTATATAAATACGTTTATCTGCATATTTTTGGAAAATTTTCTTTTTGTTACGGCAAAGAAGTGTAACTTCTAACGCGTGTACAAAAGTATAGACACGTTTTTTTTAATGTTATACTAACAATTAATATAACAAGTTAAGAAATATAGTTAATACCTGTCAAAGCAAGCGTAACTAACAAATAGTTTTAAAAAAAATCAAACTTTATACAGATAAACAAGGTTTTATCATCCGCATTAGTAAATAGCAAAAAATCGTTTTTTTTAATTTGTTATCTGAAATCATACATTTATTATGACATCCGCCAAGTTGCATATATTATGAATAAAAGAACTCATTATAACTGGTTCAACATATTGAATGTCCTGTCCTGACACACACATAACAATAATATTTTTCTAATTTAAATTTTTTTGTACATTTTGTGAGGCATTTCGGTTCTCGCGATGTTCCCAAGGTTAATTTTAGTGAAAAATCTGGCTATGTTTCAGGTTAAATTCCTCCTCAACCACTGATTTCATTTAATACATTTTATATTCAATAGAATAAAAATAAATCCTTGCAATCACTGCTATGATTAATTCATGTCAGAGGGTTTAGGAATGTATAATGAAATGGCCGACCGCGGATAATTACGTTTCGTAATTGAATTAGACTTTAATTGTTTGCAATGTTCATTATTTACACGAAGTATTAATATTGACTAGTTTTGTCACGTATGTTTGGTCATGTGAGGTAAAGTGCCGCATTAATGTTATTACAAATTACGAAAAGAAAGAACTATTTATCAAAGATGCACAAATACAATGATGATGTCTTGACATCAAACCTTATTAACGTATTATCTCTAGAAATTTAAACAAGCTTCTGGAAAAATATCCAAAAACAATAGACAAGAGACTCGGACGCCATATTATATAATGATTGTTCTAATTTCAAATACATGACTTATAAATTGGAACTCGAAATTTATAAGACCTGTTTTTTAATTCTGTCACCGGCCAAGTATGTCTATGAAACTATTTTGAAAGTATTTCCTTGTTACATTTCTTTATTAGATAACAACATTCTGCGATAAATGTTACACGTGTAATTATTTTATTAATAGCTGGCACTTTGCAGGTTTCATTGCTCATTCAATAGCTATTTAATTGATTTTACTCTTTTCACTGAGTGAGTTTTATACAAGGTTCTAGTAGCATCAAATGGCTTCTTTCACCCGAAATGGTGTCAAACAGAATGTTATGAAAAGATTAAAACAATTTGTGTATTGAAATGAATTTCATTGAAGTATTTCCAAACCAATTGAACTTAGGGTTTTTCAAGAAAAGAGAGAGGCTGGCAACGCACTCGCGAATTCTCTAGCATTGAGAGTGTCCATGGGCGGCGGTATCACTTAACATCAGATTATCCTTCTGCCCGTTTGCCCCCTGTTCTATTAAAATTTTGATACCGCATGGACACCTTGACAGATAGCTCGCAAGTGCGTTTGACAGCTATGCTTGACAGATGACAGGTCGTTAATGTCAAATTATATTTTCGGATTAAATTTCGGAATTGTGGTACTAAAACTATAATTATGTAAATTATCGCGAGATGTTAACCACTAAATTTTGGCCTTTGATTTGAATTGATGACATGGATATCACTGAAATGTGGTTTCAACAGGACGGTGCCACATGTCACACAGCCAATGAAACGATCAATTTATTGCAAACCAAATTTCCCGAGCGCATAATTTCGCGAAATTCAGCTGTTAAGTGGCCAGCCAGATCGTGTGATTTAACATTACTGGATTATTTTTTGTGTGGCTATGTTAAAGACAGAGTCTATACGGAGCCAATCGAATCGATTGCAGCCTTAAAACTCAAAATCCGTGATGTCATTAACGAAATAGACCCTCCATTTTGCCAAAAAGTGATTAAAAATTTTGATGAAAGAATCAACATCTGTCAGCGTGGTCGTGGTGGACATTTGCCAGATATCATTTTTCATTCATAATTGCCAAACTTTTCTCTTTGTTATACAATAAAAATTTTATTCATTTTCCTCTAAATTCTTTGTTTTATTTTGTTTTAGAAAACAAAGTTCTTGTTGAAATACCCTTTATAAAAACTGTATACAATTATAGGCTTCGTACCTAAGTACGATTTTTTTAATGTAAGAAATATTCGCGAAAATAAAAAGGCAACAGTTTCATGGCCCTCTTATAACTAAAGTACTCATTAAATTATGATTAATTGACAGGTAATTTTATCACAGCGTAAATATCATTTGACATATAAAAACAGAAACGTGTTTAAATTTGTACGTACTGCATGTATAAATGAATTATACCATATTTTTTATGAACTAGGAGGTTTAAACGTCTTTTGACTATAGAGACAAGATTAAATGTTACTGTTGAATATTGTATTAAATACATTTTCTATTGGACCACCCTGGTCGATACAACAAAGTGGCGGTGGTAGAATCTAGCATACGGGATAGGGGTAATCAGTTTTGCGGTTACGAAAAAGTGTAACTAATATTTCTAGTTCACGCTTTTACGACATTCGTAATTGAAAATGGCTGTACGCAGGTTTTGAATACAATGTTGAAAAAATGTTAAAGAAAGTTTTAATACTGAGTTGTTGTAAGTATAGTCTATATTTAGAGCAGTGTTGGCCTCGCGTGTAGCAGTGGCTTCAGCGTGCGACTCTCATACCTGAGGTCGTAGGTTCGATCCCGGGCTGTGCATCAATGGACTGTCTTTCTATGTGCGCATTTAACATTTGCTCGAACGGTGAGAAAACCGGCTTGCTTTAGACCCAAAAAGTCGACGCCTAAATGCCTATTAGATTAACAGATCATAAAAACAGATACAAAACCTCAGGGACGAGAGTTACACGCTGAAGCCACTAGGCCAACACTGCACCATCAACAAGATATCTTAAACGCTTCTCCTGTAACAAGTTGTAAGATAGTCCACTTTATTCACGACTTCATAAGGGACCTTTTGTCGTAAGTTATAACTTAATTATCTTACCTAACAACTTACACTGGCCATATTAATATTACAAATCTTTCGGGCTTATAATTTTATCCACAACGAACCACTGCTTCGAGAAAAGTATGCTCGTCTCGGCGGTGGCACTGCGTCCCCAGACGTGAGTATCCGTCGTCATGTGTAAATATATACTGTACGATATCTGATATTTTACATCGTAAATAGAGTAGGTACATCATTCGTCGTGTTAAATAAATTAACATAAACAAATATCAAGTAAACCTGTCTTTCTCCAATAAAGATATAATATACTACTTTAATGACCCAGTCGTAACATCATTGCTTACTTTTACAATATTTCTACGAATACAATTTGCCTACACGCAGCTCATTATAGGGTTTTTATGCCTCATGCCATTATTGTGATCCTTTTTACAATCTCTAATTGCATATTATAAAAGCTGAAATGACTCGGCTTATGGCCGGACTCGGGCGAAATATTAAACGAAGATAAATCCAGCATTTTACGGCCTACTTCAAAGAATACCGATAAAATATGGATATGAAGCAGTTTTTAACTTAAAGAACTGCGAGATACGATCTTGTTTGAGTAGATGATCCTAAGTCTTTTATGCGAGTAACTATAAAAGTTATGTGTAAAAAAATTAGGTCCTTACATATAAAATTGGCATTTTTAAATATAATATATTTAATTAATGCTTGTTATGTATGGACGTTTGTCATCTTATAGGTAGTTCAATGATCCCTTTACTAAAAAAATATAATTCGAACGGAAATCAACAAAATCCTTACTTATCAATAAACTTCCCCATTAGAGATAAATTCTTTACTTTGCATGGTTCTCTGTAAACCTAATATGTACTTGTGAACTCCATACACCTAGAATAACACTAAATAGCATTTATGCAACACTTGGTGAGGATTTTTTTTTTTGTTCTAATAAATATAATTTATAGGTTAGGTGGTACCAGGAAGGCAGATATTTTTAGGAAGCAAACCTCTCAATTATCTCATATTAAGGAACAACACTTTGTGTTAATGTTTACACACGTTTTCACCAAACAAAATCCATTCGAAGGCATTTAAAGTCTAAATAACTAATATTATTTTTCATATACTGACGATCTGTATATTTGTGGCTATAGGCCTCGCCTGGTTGATTAGGCCAACCTTTCACATTCGTACATATCCAGGCGCTTGGCCCGAAAATCGGCTGTTGACCTTTATCTCTTTTGTTTTAAAAATGTTATATCGAATATAATCTATGTATATGTGAGAATGGATATAAAAAAAAATCAATTTTCTGTCGTATATAAAATTTTTTTTTAGATTTTCAATACTTTAGGATTTATAAAATACGTTATTATTAATATGGTCTTATAAATATAAATAGTAGAAGAAGCCTTTTGTCGAAATATATTAGTAATAATTTTGTTTCGAGAAAAGCCAACTTAATAAATATAAAAAGACTTACCAGGGACTACGTCTCCATCATTGTCTATACATAAGCATCGCACAGCACACACATCACACATGTCTTAAAGTATCATTCGCAAAATAACTTCATAGATGACGAGAACACACCACTTATATTAATTTCGCTCAGCATTTTCCTACGAAAAAGAAAATAACACTAAATAAAAATGGAAAAGAACAAACACTAGCACTAAACTGTCACTTCTGTTCACAAATTATCGAATTTTTCCAACTTCGTCCGATCACTGCAAAGTGAAAATCATTACTGTGTTGAATTAGTGTGAAACTTTAATGGACTTGTGTAAAATTTGTATTACATTGTTGAGTGTACTACGGTATTCAAATTTAGAATGTTAAATTTTATTCAAATTTAGAATGTTAAAATTAAATTTTAATTTAATCGTTGTTATAACTATATTTAATGATATCAGATACGCATTTTTTACCATGAAAATATATTGCTAATAACGTAAATAATCTAGAAATGTTTATACTATAAATTCTAGAGTCACTAGCCAAAGTCAGTGGCTTTTTTAATACGAGACATAATGAAGTTACAAAACGGGTTTTTGGGACGAATACTATTCTCACTTCGAAGTAGAGTCACTTGAGACTTGACCCTAAATTGGAAAAAAGCAGACAGTACTGAAGCTAGACATATGATGTTATATCGCATTTACACTCAGCCGTAGTGAGCAGGGAAGTGGGCAGGACGGGTGTGTAAACGCGATACTTTATCGTAAGTTCTAACTTAAGAACGAATAGAAGAAGAACTTACGATAAAGTATCGCGTTTACACACTCGTCCTGCCCACTTCCCTGCTCACTAAGGCTGAATGTAAATGTGGCATTAAACTTAATCCAGGCAGGCCTTAGTCAAGGGCACAATGGAAAAGTCGGGATAGGCCTTTATCGGGATCAGCTAATTCGTAAGAAAATACATTTTTCGAATTACTTTACTTTGCCTGAACTTGACAATGAATAAGCCATATACGATTTGATAAAAAAACAGTACATTGATGAATTTAAGTTGAATCTGTCTCTTTTCATTATAAATTGTAAAGAAAAGGAATGTTTGGATGGAAGTTTTTTATTGTTAAATAATTTATTTACTGTGTTTCGTAAACAATTACCCAAAAGGAAAATAATTTTTCAATAGTTATGCAGGTTCTTGCTTCTATTTTAATTTAGACACACTAGAATATCGACGGAGTCAGCAAGCAATCAAGACTTGCTATTTTTACATAGATATAGATAGTCCCTATTTGCTATCGTTAATGTCTTTAAAAATCCCTCCTCCGTATGCGACAAGATACACAAACTTATAATTAAATAAATAAATAATTTTAGAAACGTGAGGCACGACACAAAATGGCTGGGAAAACCTGGTTTAAACACGTCTATATTATCATTATTTTAGCGCTAAACACGCTTTTTTGAGTACATACATTTACATACTACTTTTCATTATGTGGAATGAAGATTTTAGTCTTAATCAATCATTACTGTACTGTACTATTACTTTGTCGCTAAAACAGTGTCCACTTGACACCGCTTTTTATATTTTCGTATGTATGTTAATTTTGACATGTTTTGTCCTATTTTGTGGTCCAAAAAAAAAAATTATGTCATCGGTAATAATTTAAATAAATTTCATAATTTGTCTTCGATTTTAGCTTTACGCAGTAAACGCAATTAAATTATACTCATTGATGTTTCACTATTTTTAACTAAGATGCGTTTCTCTATTAAATCATTTAATAAAAACTGAATTATTTTTTATCTTAAATGAGTTCTGTTATTATATTTTTTCTGTAACTGTCAATATATTATTTTGTTGTTAAAATTAGCTTAAAATAAATTTTTATTTTTGTTTTGTTATTGTTTTTTTTTTAATTTTATTGGAATAGGACCGTTGTTTAATTTATATTACCTGAATGTATGTACTGTAATGTTTATATGTACCAAATATAATGCTAAATGTTAATAAATAAATATATGGTTTAAAAAGGTTTCATTTGCGATCGATAAAGTAGATTAAAAAAATATATATATTTAAGTGCAAAATAAAATGAACTATTCAAATTCGAAAATAGAATGTACACTTTGTATTTAATTAATTCGGAATTGTACAGATATCGATTGCAATTTTCCTGTCAGGTGTTGAATGTATTCTGCGTGTACAGAGACATTTAAGCCAGCGTTTTTTCTTTCGTTTCTTCTTTTTGAATAAAAAAGCGATTATAAAGCAGTACGTTAACTAGATTTCACTTTAATAAATTTTTAATAAATCTTTATCGTATTTGCTTAGTGCTCTGAATGTATTAAAATATGTGTAACGTCCATGTGTTACAACTTTCCATGTCAAGATGTTCATTTGTTTTTTATTACTGTGTTAATTTTAGGGTTTTTTTTTTCATATTAGAGATTCACAAATATCCTCAACCTCAAAGCTTTGACCCTTGACCGTTTCGTCGGCCTTTAAATTGACGTTTAAGGACCCAAAGAGGTATCAGTAAGGAAAATAAACTGGGCTAAAGACAAATATACTTTACGACTGCCGTAACTTAAGTGTACAATGCCTATAACCTCTTCCTCAACATTGGCATTGCGTATCTGACCAGGCGTGAACTAATTTATTTTCCATACAATTTTGTTCTGACAGGCGATGCCTATGCAAAGCATATTTGTCTAAGAGACTCGAGACAGCGTTATGTATGAACCCCGTATTTCACAAACGTATTTTTGAAACATGGACCTTATACTTCGCGATGTGATCTCCCTTCGTTCTAATTGCACGGTAGTAAGCAACTTCTAAGACACGCCAATTTCGGCAATTCAACTCAAGTGTAAGTATCAGCCTCATAGTGATAAGCGTATTTTTTGAAGTATGGACCTCATACTAAGGTCTGCCTTGGTTTTGCGCGGTAGAAAGCGTAATTTAAGACATTTCTTATATCAAGTTTGGTCGTTCTCTAGCTAGTACTACACATTGTATAGTGTGATTGTATGTGTGTGTGTGAACAAGAACAGCTATTATTACTGTATTAAAGTCCATACTGGCGTGTCGAGTTCCGTAGTTCAAGACCGTCGAAGATGTTTAAGTTGTGTTTCCGCGCATACTCGTTGATAATCATTTTTCCTGCGAACAAACAACGTGACATATGCAATCGCAGTGCGTTAGAGTTCCTCTCTCATCAAATTTATCAAGGAAAGGAAATAAGGTTTATATGACCACGCCTTTTACGATTTTTTTTATAAGGCCATTAAAGTCATATGTATTATATGAAGGGAGTCATCATAGATGGTTAGAGGAGATTTTATCACTGATATTTATTAAGAAATACCAATTTTTTTTAAATGTAATATTTGAATGAGAAAGCCGTTTGATTTGTTGTTTTAGATAAAGCCTTATTTAATACAGCTGTCTGAAAGTGGTTTATATGATCAAAGAATTCAATCATATATATATTATATTTTATTCACGAATAAGAAAAGAGAGCCTTACACTCTGGTTAGAAATTATTCTGTTCTAAAAAGAAACACCGGTCAGGTATTCACAAAAGAAGTCTATATTTAATACATGACTACATATATATTTTATTTATTTATTCACACCACAAAACCTATTTAAAGATATACAGAACAGGGAGCGGAACAGAACTTCTTTCGTTCCAGGAAAAGCTAGTAAGAAATAAAGAAGCATCAGACTTTTGTATTTTTTTTTGGCATTCATAGCAATGGAAGCCTCGATTGTGTGAATATTGCGTGATAATGCGTACACAGGTCCAAAACTGTGTATACATTATGTATAAAGGAAAAAACTTATGCAAAATTAAAATTAATTAGTAATCCATAGAAAATTACACTTTGAATGACAATTGGACGTTTTTTAAACGACAAATACCAATTAATAATTCCACGTAAAGATTGTATAATGAAAGGTATGCAAATAGACGCTATGGGAAGTAATTATTCATTAACAAAACACATATGTCTTTATTAATGCATATTATAAATTATTAGGACATATATGGATGTATTATATTAATAAAGGGTATTAATGAACGTTAAAAAAGTTTTAAACTACAACAAAAGCAGCCATGTTTTAGAACGTCAAATATAAGTTATATACTCCTAACTGTCAAGTTTGACAATTAACAATCGACAAACACAACAAAATTGAGATCGAAATGTATTTTTTCTGAATGTGATATATAATATCCATGATTAAGTAAAGGGAAAGGTTTAGGGGTCAAAGGTCAAATATGAGAGAGAAACAATTGAAACATTCGCCAAATATATTCGCTATAGCAATTCATTGATTCAACATAACATTACGTTATCAATATAAAAATAAATATAAATTTAAAGCAAACAATTTTTAAATATTATTATTATAATTTATCCCGATAAATAATTTATCTTATTATAACATTCTTCATTTGGTAATTCTTTTGATTGCAAATAATTACTATGCAATAACAAATCACAATTTCATAAGTTTTTCAACTGAATCTGAAATTTGTAATAACGAAAATAACTCTACAAAAAGTAATATTATGTTGGTCAATGTTAATTTAAGCGCCTATGATATTTGCAAATAGAATGATATAGATATTTAACATAGAATCCACTGAATTTATCTGAAAACTGCGTCATACGTACATATCAGCTACCAATAATTAACAATCATTCTAATCACAATTTTTTTTACTAAACAATCTTACCTTCATCAATTTTCCGCGACGCTTCCTCGAGGTCATTTCCCGCGTAGTTTAGTATGACCAGCACTAGGGGCATCATTTCCCACGAATAATGGAATATGTCTAACAGCTTATGACAGTTCTCCA
The DNA here is from genome assembly GCA_028984075.1 of Pieris mannii. NCBI lineage: Eukaryota > Metazoa > Arthropoda > Insecta > Lepidoptera > Pieridae > Pieris > Pieris mannii. The sequence goes on along the minus strand of CM054776.1, from coordinate 11,679,204 downwards.
CCAGTGGTTCTAATGACAACGCTGTAAAGAGAGAAATTTTTTGTCAGATAGCGGTTAGAATTACGCCACTTTTAGAATATAATATATATATGATCACAAACTTGGGGGCCTACTAAAGCGCAGTATACAAAGCTCAGGTGTATGTATAAAGAGTACAGGGTTGAGGAAAATAACTATGGTTACAGATGTTGCAATACCAATAAATAAACTAAAGTGGAAATGGGCGGGGCACATTACTTAACTGGTGCCCAAGTTACAGCATACGTAAAAGTGGGAGACAACTCAGAAGATGGATAAACCTAATAAAAGAAACATCAGGTGGTGCATCGCAGAGAGTGCACAGTGCAGAGAGGAACGGCGGGATTTGGAGGAGGCCTTTCCCAAAAAAGGGCAGACAGATTCACTGGAAGACGATTAAAATGAAAATTTGTTTAGATGTAATATAAAGGCTATTGTTATTATTATAGAAGAATATAGAACTGGACGGGAGACTCATCTGATGTTAAGTGTCATCGATACTTCCAATCAGAGAGATCTTTTATTCTGTCTTTATTTGGGGGCAAGTGGAGCAAAAAATGGGCCATTTACGAACCCCTAAAACTTCGTTGTGGATAAAATATGGATCTCACAACGCTTTTTTTAATTAATAGAAAAATATTTTAGGCAGCCTCATGTAATAATAAAAATCTTATCTTTATACACGATAAATATTTCTCAGCAAGCGATAGCTCCAAATGCAGCTTATAAACAAAGACGTTTTCAATGTAAATAAATATGAGTACACTAAAGATACCGCCCGATTCAACGAACTCCTTAGACGACATAACAAATTCGTAGAATAATTTTAATTTGTTTAGAAACTTCTGTAGTAATTGATAAGTTCCGCTTTACTTTTATAAAGGTTCAATCGTGAGATAAGTTCGGTGGCTGTTCAAATAAATATTACACTTTGTTTGAAGCTAAGTGTCAACTGACTTTAATAGTTTAACGCCCTTTACAGATTCAGGATTAAACCAAGTGCTTCCTGTCCTTGTTGCGATACGGATGAGGAGACGGTGTTATATGTTCTGACCAACTGTCTTATACGATAGGTTTAACACTAAGCAAGCTATGGGCATAAAAGTAACGGAGACGAATTTAAAGGAAATATTGTTCAACATTAAATTAAGAGGCATCTTTTTGGGATTTGCTGTAAAGATCATAAAAAGGTAATTAAAAGAAATAGGTAGTAGTGTTGTATCATCCGAGATACCAATACCATTTAAGCTATTTAATACCTCCAACGACTACATAGTCGGGGAATTATCTAGAAAATATAAAAAAAAAATAGTTTAACGCGGCTGATAGCATATAATTACCTAGTTGCGTTGCTTGATTACAAAAAACTGTAACTTATTTATGGGATCTTAAAACTAAGTCACACCTTATCTATGTATTACGGATATAAGTGATGTCGTCCTATCCTATCCTTGGGTAGGTATCTCCTTGGGTAGAATGCCTAGCGAACCCCGAGGGCCCTACTCAAGGGCGTGTGAAGGGATGAGTTGTTTTTAGTGGGTGGGGTCTCACTACCCCTCTGAATAGCAGAGGGATTTGAGTGTAGACCCAGCCCCACAGTGCCCGTGGGGTCAGTTTTTGGCGTGAAAAAAATCGTATTTTCTAAGCCCTTTTGTTGAATGCCTTGGCAAACCCCGTGGGTCCAACTTAAGGGCGTGAGAGGGCTGAGATGTTATTAGTGGGTAGGGTCTCGCTAATTCTGTGAATAGCGGAAAGCTTTGAGTGTAGCCCCAATCCCCGCGTCAAGATCGACATCCATGGCGTGGGCCTGCGTAAGCGCATTTTCATATCAACGACACAAGAATGTTATTTTACAATTTAAAAACTGACGTTTTTCAATTTATTGTCTTTATGTGTATGACGATTGTTAACATTTGCACTTCTAATTATGAACTAAATATATATGTAACATATATGTGTGTGGTGTTGGGTAACATAACTCGTGGGATGATAGTAATTTAGGCGAATAATGTATAATTTAGTTTTAAACCTGAAAAAGATTTGCACTGTTTGATTTTTAGTAATTAGTAGTAATATTTTTCATCAAGTCTTTTGTCAAACATTGACCATAGGTTATTAAAATTAAAAATGTTCAATTCGACTTGATGAGACGTGAGCGGAAACAAAAAAGCCATAGATAATGCGAAATACCATAAATAATTCTCTCTACAAAGTAAGCTTTAACGCATAAAACGGATTAAGAAATAGCGTCACCAACTCGTAAACTCAAGGTCTGTTTACGACTTCCCTTTGTCCATCTATTCACAGTTGGTCACACTGACACAAATGCAGCTTTGTAATGTCAAATGTGTCAATTGTCTTTTTTGATTACCGCCATCATTCATAACCCTACAGATAAAAATTTGAGTAGGTATTCGTTTTTACGATCGTACAGATAATGTCAGTTTGATGTTTGTCAGTATTCATTTTTAACTGTTAAGTATTGAAAAGATTTTTTATATGGTGAGATCATTAAGGTTACAGACTTTCGTGTTATTAATCACTACTTTGTGATCTTGGTTTTTGATAAAATAATATATTTTCTTTTTGTTAACTGTTTATCATTCATTATTTTTGTGTTTCATTGAATTAAGAGCGCAGTAGATTCAGAGACGGGACTTTGTATAAATTCTTGCTAGAAGATACCGTATATCAAAAATAATATTTTGGATATACGGTGCAATGTCTTGACTAGATTTTTTTAAATGTATTGCCAATGCGCAGGTCTGCGCTATGGAACCGAGGACTGTGAGGTTGGATCTACACCTTCTGTTATTCAGAGGAGTAACACATGTCTTCACTCTAAGGTATCAAAGCTATATATTATGGTCGTTAAGTCAAGTCACAATCGTGTCTTGAGAACTGTCAAATACTGTAAGTAGTACCCTCTAAGTTTAAGTAAATAAAGTCCCTTTTTAGGAAAGAGAACATTTTATACTCTTAGGTTGGCCACAGATCCGATCTCGTGGTTGGTAGAAAAGACTTAAAAAAATAGCTGGACAAAGATTCTTAAGAAAATGGTCCATAGCGTCAAACCGAAGGCATGATATAGGGCAGGTAGAGATTTACCAAGAAAAATATTTAAAAAAATATTTTTTTGTCGTAACATTTTTTTAATAAGAATAATTGTGTATAGAACATTGAGCTGCCCTAATATTTTAATATCAATTTTCGTTTAGTTATGATAATTTTATTTGTTTTGTTCAGGACGTAATTATTTTCTTTAATATTTGTTATATCTTTTCGTGTATGTCATGTTGCGTAACAAGCATTTGCTTGTAACACTAAAAATTGTATATTTTGCTTCTGAATAAAAAAAAAAAAAAGGTATGACAATCATCTTAATAACTCTTGAAATAACAGTTTCATTAACTTTTCAGATTTAAATTGATTTATATAAATAACCACATATATATTTATTAACAATATCAGTGTATACATATATTAGTAGAAATTACCCGCACGGTATATTTTGCAGTAACCCCAATTCATCACGTTTACGTAACATATAGCAGTGCCTCGTAAAACGTATCGCACGGTTATCTTGCAGTAAAAGAACCGTAAACAGAATAGCATTTTCCTCAATGTCTTTATCCTTCGCTGAGTCCACCCATTTTGTGCTACGAATATAAAAAGTCAGGTAAAGTTTTTCGTCGTTCCCTATAATTTTAAGAAAGAATTTTGGGCATTACTTTAAATTGACTAATGCCCGAATAAAAAATTAATCCACAATCACAGATTGACAACAATCAGACCGTGACAGTCGATAGATATCCTATCCCAATAACCAAACCCTACCATTAGGTTCCGAAGATACTAGCGTTCCCCCTTTGACTAGACTACCTAATTCTTTGTCTAAGGTAGCTGCCAGCTCTTCGGTCTTTAGTGATGTCGACTAACCTTTTCCTAAAAAGCCTTATAGCGCTAGGACACAACAGACCAAGGCTTTCGACACCGAATGGGACACAATCATATTCGGAGCCTAGACCCCTGTATTTGCAAGCTTTAGCTTTTTCAGTCGCTTCACAAGCCACACCAGCTTATAATTTTATTGATTTTCCTTTTGTAAATATATGAACCTGTTTGTATATATTATATATTCCATGTTTGTGTTATGTCAGTTGCAAGTATGTCAGCTAAATAAACATAAGCATTAATACATATGTAATTAGTGTAGGTATTTGGGTGACAGTGACCCGTTCTAGATTTAACGAAATACAAGATTCGGGCACATGTATGCCCTAATTAAATTTAATAACTAATTAAATTCTCAACGGAGCAGTACAAATCAAGGCTTGAATTATAAACCTGCATTAGTTCAGTTATATATATATGTATACGGTCCTTATTATCGGCATTCACAGAAACTCAATAAAACGCTGTGTGAAAAACATAGAAAATGTTTCAACGTATTTTTAATGTCGCCATTGTTAGACACTACCAGGATATTGTTTTACGGGCGTGAACGCTAAAGAGCTAAGTACGTTAGTCAGTAGTAGGGCAAATAAAATACATAGTTGTTTTGGTCACTTAAACAGACTACATGAACGAGAATGCTGAGCCAATCGGACTTCTTCATACACAAGAACAAGACGAGTATAAAGACCTAAATCGAAAAAAATGCGGTACCTATCTCGGACGAACGACATACCTAGTATCGAAAATATCGCTTTAACCCAATAACCTATTTCAATCCATTTTTGACCATATAAGATAGACATCTTAATTCAAATATTGATAAAAGTGTGCCAATAACCAAACGACAAATTGTAATAGCCATCTGTCGATACAAGCTATCGATGGTAGGTCGGATCGGTGTATGTGGATAGATCTTTGTATGAAAATGACAGTTTAACTGTGCCAATATCCTATCTTGAGATTTTAACTTACACCATATATTAAACATAGACATGTTTATTTTAATATTATTTGTACGGTTTTATTTAATTTATATTGATTATCAAATATGTGTATAAAGAGCGAAGAGATTGCATTCTATCCGTCGCGAAAAATGGATTGTCTTCGTAGGGTTTGGTTATTGGGATGCAGATAGGAGATCGATCGTCTGTCACGGTCTGATGTCAGATATTTTTCAATCTAAGACTGGGTTCAGGCGTTAGACTGTAAATTAACATTATGTTACTTTAAGCTTTAATTTTCATAACATTCCGTTTCAATACTTATAATAATATTAAAAGAAACACAAATAACACAATACATAAAAATTACAAGAGATGCAACCGGCGACCTTATCGATAATAAGTGATTCTTTCCAGGCAATTTTAGTAAGAAAAGAACTAAAAAATAAAAAGATGATTGCAAGAAGTGCATAATCAAAATATTAAAAATAGAATCAATCTAAAGAGGAACAAAAAATAGAATATTAATAACTAACGAAAAACTAAAAAGATCTTACGGATTCATAGCGATACAATACAAAAGAAAATATTATATTACTTATTAACCATACAAGTAAAGTACCTATTACTTTACTATAGTAAAAAAAAGAAAAAAAAAGCCGGTTCCAAGTTTTTGTGTAAATTTTAATGGAGATTGTCATGAATAATGTCCAAAACGTCGACAGGAGTTATTTTTTTACAGCACAGTTATGTGACACCGGCGCCCATGAACACTCTCAATAACAGAGGTCTCGCGAGTGTGTTGCCAGTTTTAAAATTGGTACGGTCTATAATAATTATTTATTTATTACACTTCGTTGCAGTACTTAATGTACAAAAATTTACCAGATGCAACGGGCGGCTTTACAGTTAATAAGCGATCTTCAATTCGATTCCATGAAAAAATAAAAATTATGAGTGCAAGAAGTGTATAACCATGCTAATAATTATAATCACTAAGTCTCGACTCTGTATAATACCTCATACGTTCATTTAAAGTTTCCTAGCATGTTTAATAAAATTAACTGGATCTAACATAATTAGTAAGCGTTAACACGTTTCAATGCATAATTTACTCTAAGGAGAACCAAGAGCTGGCAGCTACCTGCGACAAAGAATTAGTCTAGCTATTCAGTGGGAACGCTGCCAGTATCTTCGGAACCTTGCCTAGAGGGACTCCTTCTAATAATATATTTTAATTATTAAATTTTAAGGTTAGTTATTAGGTATACTATACTACTATAGTATTACTAGATATCTGTACAATTTGTTCAAATATGATGATTTTTTATTTAAAATACAAAATTATCTATAGGTACACCTAATAAAGCTATATTAAACAAATTTGAAGTTTTCACAAAGTTTCCTTCACACGCTATTTCTACTATGAAACTTTAATAAAAAGCTCAAATATAAGTTTTTTCTCCATCTTTGATTTTGTTTCCTTTCGAGTAAAGACTCGTGGGGTTCAAATAGAGGCTTTTCTCGCTCAACGAAGAAGTGTCACAATACAGCGAGGAAATGCTGCATTAAAGGTACACACATACACAGGTTCTATATGTTCAATTATTATTACTAGTATAAAATAAACATCTTTCCTTTGGCATTACGTAATGTTACAAGCTCAATCTTAGGGCCCAATGTAATAAATTAGATGCAGCATATGGGAACCGGTCGTCCATATCCCACACCAAAAAAAGGTTATCAATAGCGTAATTCAAATAACGCAGGTAACGACTACGACCGCAAAATGTAACTTTATAATCGGTTGCGTTATGAGGCGGCGATTCCGCCAATCAGAGCGCACCGCCACGCCTACAGCGCGTCTATTGGGCGACCGGCCAACTTTGAATATAGAACCACTTTTTTTCTCTAACGCCTACGAGCTACGTGTGTATTTTTCTATTACGTTACGAAATCCGTTAAGCTACTGTGGTCTGGCTTGTTGATATTAGAGTTGATTGATTCCTTTTCGTTTCTTTGGTATTAGAATTTATTTAACAAAATGTTTGATATAAAGTATTAATTAAACGATTTTATCACGAGATTTTCGTGGTTCGTTCGTTTATGGGTAGAAGTTAGTACCGACTCTTGTGCAGAATTTGATTATTAAAATGGTCAAGTGATCAAAGTGATAGTCATACTCAGAGTCGTTAATTTAGACCTAACAATTATCATAGCACAGATGAATAACGGTTTCCTTGATTTATAGACGTATAATTGATTATAATACATCTTTTGTTTTTTTTTTAATTTAGCATTGAAATTTAATCGTCAAATACCTAATAATAGACAAGATTCTAGTACATAAAAATATATCTAATAACTAACCTTAAAATTTAATTATTAATAAATATTATTAAAAGGAGTCCCTTTAGGCAAGGTTCCGAAGATACTGGCAATATATTAATAATAAGATAATACATCTTTTATATTCATATATTTTTAATATCGATTCTGTTACAGAGTTTGTATAATACATATGACAATTTAAAAAAAAAACAATCTATAATTGTTGTTACATATATATCTACATTTTTATTTTTTGATCTGGAGGGGGGCTCCTCATAGACAATAATCAGTGGCGCTACCTTTTTAGGTCAGACTTCTGCATCTGTTTCATGATCATTTATGTGATTGCAAGTATTAACCGACCGTTTAACATTCGAGCAAATGTGAAAAGAAGAGGAGCTGCGGATTGAACTTACGACCTCAGGGATAAGAATCACAGTCAGTCGCTGAAGCCACTAGGCCAATAGGTATCATGTTATATATAGGAGTAAAAAGTCAAATCACGCGTTAAACACAAAACTATTAATTATTAAAAAAACCAACACGTGCACAACCCTTCAAACACACATTCATACGTACCTCATGTATTATAAGAATTGTCTTTGATTAGTTGTAACAATAAAGCGAATCTGTCTAACAAACTATTTTAAACATGTACCATGTAAAGTAACCTTTCTTTGACTCAAAAGGTTACAAGTAAGTAGTCAATGAAAAAAACCAATTATGTATTTAGACAAAGTTAGTTGGCTTAAAAGTTACGAATCACAAAATATACCCAAACTACTTATTAAGTTAGTTTATCAGAATAACTTTGTTTTAATATAGCTGCTGACGTTTTCAAATAGCAATGAAACTCTTGGCCCTTTTTTATATTTTGCTCAAATGGTGGCGTGGTTTCTGAAAACGGGACAATTTTGCGTCCTACAGCTTTTCGGGACACCGGGACTCAATTGGACAGTACTGTTCCAAATATTAATGTAACGAAGGGGCATAAGGTTAGCCTTTAACTAGTTTAGTAGTTGTAACAGGTCTCAAAAGAAAGTTTATATTTAGTTTCGTTATGTGAAAGTGTTAGATTACTTCTTGGTGCCTGAACTCTCCTGCCAAAGATCACGGTTCAAGGAGAAACGTCACATGCGTCCAATACGTCTCTGCCACGAGTTTGTGAAATTTTCTCAGGCAAATTGACCTCCAGAAGAGGTCCACAAATTAGCCTCCACGTAGTCCCGATTTAACCCCTATGGATTCTTTATTATGGGGTTATCTAAAATCTACGCCAGTAATGCCCGAATCCAATAATTAATCTATACCTAATCTCAGACATAAAACAATCTGAGATCAGACCGTGACCGTCGATCGATCTCCTATCTGCATCCCAATAACCAAACCCTACGAAGACAATCCATTTTTGGCGACGGATAGAATGCAATCTCTTTACACTCATATTTGATAATCAATATAAAAGAAATAAAGTAAATAAAACCATACAAATAATATTAAAATATACATGTATACGTATATGTTTAAAACATATCAAATAGCTCTTTAATTATTTTAAAAACTGGTGTTATTAAGTTAAAATCTCAAGATAGGATATTGGCACAGTTGAACTGTCATTTTCATCCAAAGGTCTATCCACATACACCGATCCGACCTACCATGGATAGCTTGTATCGAGAGATGGCTATTATGGCTATTATGGCGTCGATTGATTATTGGTACATTTTTATCAATATTTGATTTAAGGTGTCTCAGATGTTCAAAAATGGATTGAAATAGGGTTTGAGCATAAGCCGACTCTCGAGCGCAATTGAAAGAAAATATCCGTCACGAAATGGCAGCCACCACTAACACCACCTGCCGAACCGTCATAAGTAATTTTATTGTTCTATTAAATTAGTGCAGCGAACGCAAGGGTCTAAATGTGGACGGTATTATTATTAAGATATTAATTCTCAAAATGTGTAGGTACTTCCGTTCGATCGATCGTCGAAGTGTCGAAGAAAATGGAGAGGGATTGAGACCGATAGAGAGAGAGTGAGAGAGTGAGAAAGAAGGATCGAGAAAAAATACACGCTATTGGTTCACGTACTCGTTTAGCGTTTTAGTTACATATTAGAACCTTAAATGGCAATTCTCTTTTTTATTTTTACACTTCGTTGCAAAGAAACAAAAATAAAACAATACATAAAAATTACAAAGGATGCAACGGGCAGCCTTATCGCTAACAAGCGATCTCTTCCAGGCAACCTTTTAAGTCCTCTCATTTGAACTAAGGAACACAATCTAGGTTTAATCGCTTATTATGTAAACAGTATAGATAATACAACTGTCAACAAACTAATTATATGGGTAATTCTTGTGCAATAAACGCAGATTTTTTTATTTATTAACTAGTGACCCGCCCCAGCTTCGCACGGGTGCAATGCTGATGAAAAGCAGGTTTTCATTATGTATTGATATTTCTGTCGCTGGAAAGCTCCGATAATATACGCGACATATACCATATAGACATATACCATCACGGACTTTTCTGTAGAACTTTTCAATGTGTACAATACTTAGTACATTATTTTGATAAAACTCGTAGGGTTCAGCCTGCGTTTGCAATGTAAGCACTAAGCGGTAAAAATGTAATTATTTACGACATCACATTAGAAACCTCAAAAATAAACTTCTCCACTATTTAATGGATGTTATTATAAATATAAACCTTCCTCTTGAATCATTGTATCTATTAAAAAAAACCGCATCAAAATCCGTTGCGTAGTTTCAAAGATTTAAGCATACAAAGGGACATAGGGACAGAGAAAGCGACTTTGTTTTATACTATGTAGTAATATCATCAGTGTGTGAATAGTGTGAATAAAGATATACAAATATATGGAGCGATCACATACGTGCACATGATCATCTATTGAGGCTTAATTATTTAGTACCTTAGTAATAATTAATTTACAAAGAAGTTTCACTTCTGATATGTATACTTTGTACGCACGCACATTTTTTTTCACGACTTACATTCTTTTGAGACACCTTGTATTAAACCCCTGGTCAAATTTATTTTAAAACTATTTAACAGCTGAAGAGGCTCTGTTTGTGTTACGCTATTCAGAAAGCAGTTCTCGTAACATTAATCGCTATCCCCAAGGCGCGGCTTTGCGGCTATTCGACTATACTTTATTGGCCCTTATTACCGTGTGCTAAGGTTCAAAATATAAACATAACGGGGAGGAGTCATACTGACAGTTATTAATGACTTCTTGTGGGCACATAAAGCTATTGTCTAAGTGGAAATGAGTGTCTAAGATAAACGTTTATAGGGTTGTACATATCTACAAACGAAATTGCGATAACGCGGGTTCCATTATTGACGAGACAATAGACGAAAATGTATATCTTAAGTTATGTTTTTAATGGGGGTAAACGAGCAGGAATCTCACCTGATGTAGCGATACGCCCATGGTCACTGCCGAAATTGCCATTTTTGTCAGCCATGGCATGCTTTTTTGTTACGAGACTAGACAATCCTTTCACCTCCGATACGGCGATGCAGTTTGAGGTCCATTCCAACGTTTTTAGCGGAAGTAAGTAATTAGAGAGCAATTCCTAGTGGCTTCAGCAAAACCAATTCAATCCCTCCGGCTGTGCACCTATGGACTTTCAATGCGCATTTAACTGTCGCTCGAACAGTGTAGGAAAACATCGTGAAGAAACCGGCTTGCCTTGGCAAAGGCGACGGCGTTTGTCAGGCACAGGAGGCTGATTATTTGCCTATTAGATTGACAAATGATCATGAAACAGATAAAGAAATCCCAGGCGCAGACTTCAATAGGTAGCGCCATTGATTTCCTTATATTTTTCAGTAATACGAGTGCAAAATATTTTAGTTTAGTATATTTCTAGTAGTATATATATTTTATGGGTTGTAAATGACAAGCTGAGTTGCACGTAGTCACGCCTTCTAACATAGTTGCGAAGGCTAACCCGAAAGTCGTAAAAGTTAACATTAATAGTTAAATTATTACTAAAACACGATTGTATAGCGAAAACGTGAGATTACTATGTTTTTTTGCTCATTTAATTACAAAAATGTTATTACTATAAAAATGAACGATAATGTCGGCCATTTTGGCTACGGCTGGTGATCTCTATTGAGATCGGTGATTGAAATTCATAAATAATTACTTGTCTTAATAATAATTTATTTCCAAGAATATGGTATAAAATGTTACTGTGGCACAATCTACAGTTCGCATATTTGCATGCAATTTTTTATTATGTAAAAGTTACAATTACTTAATGAGTCACATTTCATTATAGTAAATTCTTATATTCTTTTATCGCTACATCATCGTAATATTAAAATATATTATAACTTTATCAAATTAATATTAATTACAATGTATAAGTCCAATTTAAAAAACTCTAGTAGAACTTGTTATTGAATTTGGGAAAATTATTATAAATCTCGATTGCCATGCAAAAGGTTTTTCTATATAATTCCATAAAATATACATAAAGTTTTGAGGTTCTTATACAAATGTACGCAACTATCAAGATAAAATACGTTTATTTTGGAACATAAGATCATCTAGGTATCACTTAGATAGATAGTTTGGTCTAATACATTTTTTTTGAGCCTTTAATACCCTATTTACTTTCGCTGAATTTCCCCAAACTACAATTCCATATAGATGAAACATATGCAAGATATGCGGCTAATACCGTATCATGGTTTACATTTTCCCTTAATCTGCTCTGCTACCTGAAGCTGTCTGCCGCTTTGCAAGGTTTTGGAGAAAATTAAACTAACTATTGGCGATTAAGTTTAGGTCCTACCTCACAGTTCTGTATCTGTTCGTAATTTTTTCTTAAGTAACCAGTCTGTACCTGACACTCGTCGATTTCTAGGTCTGTGCTTTTACCGAGAAATCGACGCGTTTGCTAACGACTTCCTTTAGCAAACGAGTAATAATAATAATTATAATAAAATTTTATTGTTTCTCAAATTTTTACATCAATAAATGAGTATGAGACAACCCCCGTCAGTAGTCAAGAGACACTTGTGTTGGGGTTGACCTTATCTACGAGTGAGTGTTAAATGCCCACATGAGAAAATCAATTCACTATGATTCTAACGTACGACCCCAGGCCCCCCCTTCCCAACCTCCAAGCTTCAGTGGCATGAGCGTGCACATTTCTAACATGAGGATATTTAACAAAAGAAAGTGTTCAATAACACTACTTACAGACTCTTATTTATGGAAAAAACTCAGTTATCCTATTTTCACCTACCACTGTTTAGCACTTTTTCAGGTAAATAATATAACATCAATTAATAATTGTAAATTTTATACATACGAATAAACTGTTCTGGAAATTGGTATATTGGTATATGGCCCAAGGTATAGCAAACGAAAAACAGGAAGACAACTTAGAAGTGAAAGAAACAGCAAGTGGTACCAAATCTATTATTATTATTAATTGCTCCGAGTGTGTGGAACGTCACGACATCAGCGATAATTTAAATTTAAGAAAGCATATTGTTTCATGTTCCTTACATCAACACTAAAGAAGTCAGTTTAGTATCGCGAAGCCCGGACATACGTCGACCAATATTTAAGGCTTGACTTGTTTAAGCTGTCACGGAATATGATTAAAAGGAGTATTCCATTGGGCAAAATCACCTGCATCATGAGCATACCACACACCTTAAAAAACTTTTACACCATAACAGAAGCCAAATTAGATCCCACTTAGTTAAATATGTTTAATAATTTTTATTTGTTTGTTTCCTTTTGTAAATTTTTAAATCTATTTATTGTATATATATAATTTATGTTAGCTGTAGGATTGCTAGAATCTAGAATCTTTCTCTATAATAACTCTTTTACGGATCCCTCATCCATGTAATTGTTTTTTTTTTGGACAGGAAGCAAACCAGCAAGTTTGCAGTGTTGCCGTTAGGTATAAATGTAGGATATCTGCACCAAGACATCTCAGGTCAAGTCGGAGATAAGTGGATCAGAGGTTAGCTCGTTGCATCTCTTGAGTCTTTACCATCGCCGTTCAGTTGCCAGCTTCATTCTTCAGTTTTTTACAAAACAAGGGACAAACGGGCATGAGCCTCATCCGATGTTAACTGATGGACACTCTCAATGCCAGAGGGCTCGCGAGTGCGTTGCCGGCCTATTAAGAATTGGTACGCTCTTTATGCATGGCACTCCGGAGAATGCTACATACACAATCTTACCGCCATCGTCGGTACGCGTCGGACGCTTATCGTCCGCCAACCCCTTTCAAACAATGTAGAAGGACGCTGGAGTTTCATCACTTTGTTGACATCCTCGGTACGGCACTGCACGATTTGGTTTGTCATTTCTTTTTAAAACAGTAAAGGAGTGGAATTAACATGGGTTCACTAAAGCAGTTACAGGCGTTTCGGAAAGGCTTGAAGTAACCTCACTTGAAGAGGATGCGATGAACAAATTCAGCTCAAAACAACTCCATGGGTGGAGCCAAACATTCCATATCCACTTCCTGTAGGACCAATCAATAGTTCGTTCAATAACAATGGTTATTGAAGTGTTATCGAAGTAGGCGGTCATTTCCTGTACCACTGGACTCCGGTCACGTATTGCGTATAACAATGTAACGTTTTTCATGTTTTATTTGTCTGAATGTGCCCTTGTTTCGCGCCGGACGTTCGCGATAACTTGCTCCTATTCCGGAAATAATAACGAAGTTTTGTCATGAACTTTGCGTTTCGTAAAGCGTAGATCTAATTGATCTCAATCTAAAGTCGGTATCACGATATTTAATAAAAAAATACTTTGATTTATTCCATGTGAATATATTATGACGAATACACACTGGTTTTTTAAGCCCTAATTTATTGTCTGGTACACATATTATCTAATAATCTTCTGTGTATTTTCTGTTTTAGTTAGTTTGTATCAGGAACGATCACCGGTAAAGGCCTAAAGCCTTGATATAATTGCAACGAGGGGCAAACGAGCGGGACGCCCAAAAAGGGCAGTTATCGCAACCCATGTTTAGTTGGTGCGTTGCCGGCGCTTTTGAAGGAGGAGTACGCTCGAATTCTGAATAGTTAGAGGTCGTATCCCCCACCGGGAGTCGATTCCACAGTTCGCTAGTTCACAAAAAATGCCTTGTAAAACGGATTCTAGAAGATTTCCAGCCATCCAGGTGATGTTTGTGAAATTGGATTTTACAATGAATTCAGAAAAATACTTTTTTATGGAAATAGGACATAACTGGACGTTTTATATATAAAACCTTTCTACATATTTTTCCAAAGACCTAGCAATGCCCGCGCGAGTCCTTTGGTATTAAAAGTAACCATGGGGAGCAAAATATAGCAGTAACAAAATAATTGAAACACGTAACATAAGAGAAAATTTTAAGTTAGAATCTAATTATGTTAAAAATATGTTTATGCTTAAAAATAAATTGAATTTAAAAAGTTTGGTCCCTCTCAGTGTAGATTTTAAGCTGCTTTAAAGTGATGTAAACAAATTAAAATTTTAAATTAACAAAAAATGTATAGCATGCTACTAGCAGATTTGTTAACATGCAACCAAAAAAATGTGACAAACGCCTTTCCGCCTTTCATTTCCTTTATGCAAAAATTTCTATATTATGTAGATTTTGACGTTATTAAAAAAAAAGTTCGTATCTTTTTTTAGCAACTCCAATTCACAGTTGAATATTTTGACGTAATTCATAAAAAAACATACTTATTACTTATTGCTTTTTTTTTAAATAGAATAGGGGGCAAACGGGCAGGAGGCTCACCTGATCTTAAGTGATACCGCCGCCCATGGACACTCTCGATCCTAGAGGGCTCGCTAGTGCGTTGCCGGCCTTTTAAGAATTTGTACGCTCTTTTCTTGAAGGACCCTAAGTCGAATTATTTAGTAAACGTTACGAATTTCATCCTTTAATGAAGCGAAATTTATAGCTTCATCAACAATATTATATAGGGCAAGACTTTATGTGTCCATCATAGTTATTTATGGTCTCATAAATATGCACTATCCAGTGTAATGAAAACATAAACGCGGAAAGCAGGAAGAATAGACATTAAGATAGCGTATCATAAAACCGATATAAACTTAAGTTTGAGTTGAACCGCTAGTTGACGAAGCCAATGAAAGCTTTTTATTACGCTATGAAAACATCGCTTCTAACGCTGGTTCTCGAATCATCGGACATCGAGGCGGAATACGAAATTCCACCCGTATCACCTCGACGTCCGCCGTTCCACAACAGCGCGTTTTTCAAGGCAGTTTTTGCCGCGCACCACCACTTTGTGGAACCAGATGCCCAATGAAGTATTCGACTTAGGGTCCTTCAAGAAAAGAGCGTAAACATTCTTAAAAGGCCGGCAACGCACTCGCTAACCCTCTCGCATTGAGAGTGTCCATGGGCGGCGGTATCACTTAACATCAGATGAGCCTCCTGCCCGTTTGCCCCCTATTCTATAAATAAATAAAAAAATCCACCCGTATCACCTTAACGTCCGTCGTTCCACATCTGAGTGTAACCAGCTGCCCACTGAAGAATTTCCGAACCAATTGCACCCTTCAATGTGGGTGTCTATACGGTATCACTTAACATTTGTAGTGTTTTATCGATTATTAGACATTAGACATAAAATTTACTACTTACAAACAGACCCAGAAACACACAAAATAACAATAATCAAAGAGAAACAATTAAGTAACAGAATGAGAGATATATAGAGTATGAAGTGACGATATTTTCTTTGTGTATAGTAAATTCACAGTCGTAATTTATTAGACTTCAAATGTTTTGTAATCTACAATGAGAATGATGAAGTGGTCGATCGCGATAATCTCAAGCTAGAATTGACAATAATGTTTCTATGAAAAATATCGAGAACTGGCTAAAATATTTATATTCAAGTAGTAATTCCACTTGTATAACAATATGCTTGCGGTAGGGTAATTTTCTTAGTTTTCCACCAATAAACTTGGGAGAAACGGATGCTTTGTTCCAAGCCATGAATGTATAATTTTTATCTTTAATATCGCAAATTAAATAATTGTATTTTTGTATCTAAAACTTTTAAGTCGCTGATTGGCTTAGTTGAAGCTATTTTGTATGCTTTAGAACTCAAGATATCTTATGAGAACATTTATTTATTTATTACAAAAATACATACATTATATCCTTACATACTATGCCGATACAATAATGTCGAGAATCATTTGATAAAATATAATAAAGTGCATATATAATAAACAACATGATATACACAATATCGCTACTGTGAATTCATTCGAACATACAAATATGTCGACAGTGTCGGGGACAGCATTCAGTAGGCGTACCGTCCTGGATAACGGGGATCTGTGCAACAGACTGGTTCTTGCCCTCGCCGTCGCACATATCTCATAGGAAATAAGAAACCCAGTTCTTGAAGTACACAAACATTAATCTATAATTAAACTGACAAACCCATTCCTTAAAACTAATTTCCCAGCCGTTGGTCGGGTCATGCAGCAGTCATGTATAATAATAATCCAGAAATAGCAACTACAGGATTTTATTCATGTACTATCTTCGTAAATATTTTCGTCTTCTAATACGATGATAATAGACTATTTAATTCCACCACACAAATGTACAGTATTAAGGTATTTGCCCACTATCCCGTAGCACTATACCATGACCGTGCTAGGAACGTATCCAGCACGGAAAGCAATCCGGTACGTTCTATTTCGCCCACTGAAGCGGGCCGACAGCGTTCTGAACCCGCTTACAACCCGTATGTAATCTGTATGATGCCCATATGTGACACGGCAGAAATCTTTTTAATACACTCGTAAAGCATCGGTTCATTCTCGTACAAATATTAGTGTTGCGTAGACGCTTTAATGTGGTGAAATATTGAAATAGTTATGGCTATAAGGAAACTAACGATTGCACAACTGGCAATTATTGCTATCATTTTGGATGAAGAGGATGAGGAATTGGTTTGTAACGGCCATCCTACCCTCTCAGTCACTGTTTAGCCGCCTGCGCGCAGCGGTGTAACGACGGCGCGTGCCATGCCCGTAGCGTGTCCGCACCGGCAAAATATTCCCTCCGTCGAATAGTTGACGGCCCGTGCATGGCACTCTACGGTGTCGGCCGGTGACGGAACGGTCATAGTCTCATACTTCTCAATACAAAGAATAGTTTTTGGTCTGAAACGGTCCTAGTACGGTCATGGTATGCTACGGGATAGTGGGCAAACACCTTTAACATAATTTTTAACCTACATAGTCATAATAATAATTTGATAAATAGAAATTAAAACATATTTATAAAGTTTGGTCCCTGTGTCAGTGTATCTTTTACGGTGGCAGCATTCGCTGTATTCACAATATACTGCCCAAGAGCCTCTACTCCAAAGGAAACAAAACAGAATTTAAAGGAAAAACTTAATGTAATTCTGGTTCTAATACCGTACGGAAGATTTCATTATTTACAAACAAAGGGCCCGAAATGTAAACATTTCAAATTAAACAATAAATGATGTAAACAGTTACGTAATCGTAAGAGACATAACGTAAATTAAATGCCTAAAGTAAATTCATTAGTATATATATATATATATATATATATAGATATATGGGTGAGATTCAAAGACAAGCGATCCTTAACCCCCGTTCGGATACAATATATTTTGGAGATACAGGTCAGATTACCTCAGATTCAAAACTGTATTTGACTGACGACACTATATGCTCGTATGTAAATCATTGATTTTAAAGACACAGATTAGACATGGATCTATTTATTTATTTCGCAATCCTCCAGCTAACAAGAAATATACAAACAAACAATAACTTTAAAAATATAGCCAAAGTTGGAATACATAATATTTACAAAAAGGTCATTTACAAACGGAAAAAAACACAATAAAAATACTAATACATTTAACTATAATACCTGATTTGGCTGTGTTGTGTGGTGGTGTAAAAGTGTGGGTAATAGTTATGTTTGTGAAGGTGTATATTTTCGTGTAGGCCGAATACTCATGATGCAAGTGATTTGTGCTTTGGATATTATTAATACTCTTGTTAACCATATTCCGAAATAGCTTTGACAAATCAAGACTTTAATATTGGTCGTTGTAAATCCGGGCTGCGCCATAATGATGTGCTACATGATGCTACAAAATGTAAATATATTGGTTAATATGTTAAATTAGAACTCAGCAAATAATCAATCAAGCACGTTGTAGTGAAAGATCTTTTATCACTTTAGGAGCGATGAAAAGATCACTTAAAGGGCCGACAACGCGTTTACGACTTCTGTCATTGAGCCCATACGCGTATTTAACATCAGCGCTGGTACTCTGTAACTCAAAAACAAACAATGCAACGCGCTTACTAATAAAAGAATTAAGACTTGCCACTATCACGATATCGGTATCTACGCGAGTGAAAAATGTGCTCATTGCTAGTATTATATTTACTTTTTTTTATAGTACAAACGGGTAAAAATATAAAATATAAAACTTTATTTTATATTGGTTTTGTATATTATAGGTATCACCTATGACTGGCACTACAAATTGATCTGCCAAAACTACAGGGATGGAATCCCGAAGCTTAGTAACTTAAAATAAAAGGAAAAAAAAATACAATTAAGACAAAAACAAAGTCGTTAGTGATGATGATTATAGTGAAGGTGATAATGAACTCTACTCTATTATTCATCAATTTATTAATATTTATTATTAATCATCAATTTAATAATTGTTAACGTTTTTTTTTTTTATTCTTCACTAAGGTATTACAGGTATTCTCCAATACTCTGTCAACGTTAGGACAAATTTGCATATAAATGAACAGCATTATGCGTTGTGTATGCGCACACCGTCTATGCGAAGCGCGATTATCATTCAAAACGATTCTATGAAACTTTTCGATCCATTTCCGATGATTTGCGAACACCTGCCGTGTTTGATTTCATGAGAGGAATAATTTATAGGCGAATTAGGAGCCATGGTTGTAGCTAAGATATTTCTTTGAAACTCATATGAAATGAGAAATCACACTCGCGGTGAAAGAATACCAAACTTTGACTCTTAAGATCGACACGAACATACGCAATTACTTATTCCATTCAAACCATTAATTAATCCTTTTAGATCTCAATGCGTTCGTCAGTATTGTATGTGCTAAGGGTATCAAATGTGCAGAGGTGATGAAAACTTGGAGAAACTTGGTTGATAATACAGAAGGCAAAAGATTACGTGGCCGTTCATCAGCCTAATCGACTGATAAAGTGAGACTCATTGAAACCAGGGGAAACAGATAGTACGTTCCATATGTTTCTTTTCTGACTTTGACACTCAGACATGAGCTGCCGATTAAAGAGCTAGAGAGAAGGGTACCAAAATGGAAGTAATATCGACAGTCCCAGAGGGAAATTTATCCGCGCCGTCTGTGACAAAAAGAAAATATATTTTGACGGGAATTATATTTAGTAAGAAAACATACGTGGTATTCATTAATTCAATGGTTTCTGCTTATAAAATCGTTATGTATATCATGCGCCTGCGCAGGATGAATTAGTATAAATCTATGTTTATTAGAGCATTGTTTAATTTATGTATCCGGTGTCGAATTTGTTTCACAGAAGTACTTAAGACTTCCGTCGTCACGAGGTCGTATCGGAGTATATTAAAACAGGGTACTGACAACTAACAGACCAGTAAGTGATTGAATTGTAAAACCAAAAAGTCCCAAATATGTGCGATCATATCTTAGCGATATAGGGTCGATTTATATTTATATAGATACTGATACTCTTCGTTAAACGTGTCGTGTCTTTAATAATTATAACGATTGAACTTTACGTTATGATTTGCATATTTTTATGATCTGTCGGTGAAATTAAGGTTTATAAAAACCGCGAAACAGTCGTAAACATTTGACGATCGTAAAGTGTGCCCGAGCGAAATCCGTCGGCTGTTAATCTTATCGATGAAGGGATCTAAAGGCTTAATGGTTTGAAAGTTATAACGGCAGACTTTATTCCGCGTCTAACAGAATAGAAAATTTGATGGGACTATGCAAAACATACTTCAAAAACTTTATGAGTTTATTTATTTATAAGGAGCTATATTTACGAGACAATCACTTGTGAAAACCGATAGTAATAACAGTCGATGACGGTGTAATTAAGTACCTAAAACAATAAAATTAAGTTGCGACCTTTGATTTTGGTCAATATAACGACGACAAATGACATGATCAAAATGAAGACATCTTTTAGAAGAACGTTCTAAACGATATCGTCGTAAATGGTTTGGATTGAATATAATTGTATGAAGGATAATTTAATAGGACGCATACGGACAGGAGGCTCATCTGATGTTCAGTGATATCCATGCAGTCACATTGCCAGAAGGCTTGAAAGTGCGCTGCCGACCTTTTAAGAATATACGTTCTTCTCCTGAAGGACCCTAAGTTGAATTGGTTATTAAATACTTTAGTGGGCAACTGGTTCCACATAGTTATGCTGTGCATCAAATTAGAGGTGCCGTCAAAATTAGCGCTGATTTTTTTGATATGGGAAAGCACGCTTTCCTAAATAGCGGTATAATTTCTAAGAAAATAATGTTGAAGTCAATTTAAATCAATGTACTTTTCATTATTCTGAAGAGAAAATGTAACATACTATGTTTTAAGAAACTAAATTGCTTTCATAGACTTTGTATATAACAAAAAAAAAAGTCAAAATCACAAGTGTATTTAACAAAAAAACATATAAAACAACATAACGTGAATAGCAATTTCACACCAGTGAAATAAATAAATAAAAGACAAAGTCAAATCATTTATGTAAATTACGCATATTAAAAAGGCACTTTTCAAAGTCAAGACAAGTTAATGATTTCAAAAAATGACCAGTTACCCACCCCTGCCAATAGTTTCATATGCAGAAGAATGGAAAGAAACTCCATATGTACTCTCTCAAAATCGTTGTTACAATATTTGGTATAAGTACATTGATTTTATAATAGGTATGTGAGGATCATGTACCCAGAAGCAAAAAGCACTACTATCGAAAATAAAATAGGCGCAGAGTGCTATTCAGCAGTTCTAAAGTAATTTGCCTTAGGGCAAACGGGCAGGACGTAGGGAACAGGCAAATGGTCCGCGGCTAAAACTGCCTAAAAAACGCTCAGCTGTAGAACGGCGGACGTCGAGGTGATACGGGTGGTATTTCGTATTATGCCTCGACGTCCGCTGACGAAACTCAGCTGCAGGTATTAATACGAACAACTCTTCTGAACACTGTGCATGGTCTCTGCATCTGCATCGACTATTCGAACCGCTCTTCGTTGAATACGGTCAAGTGGAAGCAGCTGTTACTGGGGAGCCCGCGCTTAGAAGTGAGAACAGTATTTCATGTGGAACCGAATTTGCGCTTTTACTCCTAAAAACTTTCTTAAGTTGCTTTAGTACAATTAAATACTTCGTCTCCAAACGAAATTATATGAACCACAATGAACCAAGAAGTGGAGCATTGTAATATTTTTCGATTGATAACCTTATCTTTAACCTCTTATCAAAACCACAACCTACCGCAACGTCTCATTGGTATCAAAAAAATGACTATGTTTTAAATATTTGCTAACTTCATCATCACGATCATCTCCGTCAGCAGTCACCGATTCCACTTATGATCTTCCATAATCGTTTTATTAGTTCTTACCAGAGCTTAGAGATGTATTTTTCGTTTGGGAAAAGAGATGAATCTAAGTTGTTTTTATTTTTTAAATTTTTAAAATAGTTAATAGTTTAAGGTAGTAGGAGGTATTATGCTGCAAATAAATAAATCATTAGGATTGGGGTCGCCTTTGAAGTTTATTTTTCAGTTCAATTAAATGTAAGTAAGTAGCAAATAAATGCTAAACCAACATTTGAGTATGATATAATCAATGTTTGTGCACGTTGTTTTATATTAATAAGTAAGATAATGAACGTGTCATGGATTTGAAACCGTAAAACATTATAGAGAAAATCGCATTTAATAATGACAGATGTGCAGGAGGTGCGTGGCGTCCTATGGCGTAACATGAAAACTGTCAATTGTCGAGTGACACTGCGGCCCATTTTTTTTCATTCAATTATAAAGATACTCTTTAATGGAAATAAATGCGAATTCTAGAAATTATTTAAATATCGAATCTTTCTGTCGAAGCCTGTCACAATGCTCACAGATAACTATTTGATAGTCTTTGAAATGTTACTATCAACGCCATCTGTTGCCGTAAAGTTTACAATACACTAAAATTTACATATTGTAAAATATTTAAAATTATAGTATAAATGCAGTTGAAACCAGTTTGTACATTTCTAACACGTGTCCTTACTTTATCTAGCCAAGTAGAGATTAAGGTTGCACACTTCCGCCTGTGACACACGATAACTGATAGAATAATTCTAATGATAGTGTAATATGATTATTACTTACTGCGTTAATATTAAAACATTAACACAAGTAACAGATTCTGTTTATATTAGATTTCTAGATACTACATTTAAAAAAATCTGATATATAAACCGATGTAAACATAGTATAGTTACTACTTATATTTCTAGCTTCACGACTGTTTTTCAAAAGGGATGGACCACGGATCTTCACTTCCTACAATCCTCACATATCTCTCTCGCTACATTCACTTTGACATTCACCATGCTCGTCGGTTATAAGTACTTTTAAATTTAACCCTTCTCTAGTATCTCTGGATTTTGTCCCATTTCACTATCCGCTGTGTCTTATATATCCTACTTGTTAACCGCTTCTGATTTATTCATTCTATATGGCCAAAACACCTTTCGTAGTCTTGTCATTCTCTTTTGACTATAGTGTTTATGTATCTATTTTTATATGACCTGAGTTTGTTATTCTTTAATATGTAAGCATAATAAAAATATGTTTATTGTGGAATACGAGACACAGGTGTCATTTATTCCTCTTCATTAAATTTGAAGCGGTAGACATCCCTACTCATCCCCCAAGAAGACAGAGGGTTGAGAGAAAATCCGGCGTAAAATCTCTCTATCTTTTAAAATAGTGTAACAATTCAATTCAAATTCAATTCAAAATTTATTTATTCATGTAGGTAACAATGTACACTTATGAACGTCAAAAAAAAGAAATATTAAATGAATTTAATTTTACATTTACTGCCAGTTCTCAAATCAAGGGCGTAGAACGGAAGAGAAGAACTGGCAATAAACTAACTAGGTTAATTTACGCACCATCTAAAAACTGGGCATTGTCAGTGTCCTATCTGTGGCTGTTTCACTAAACATAATGGGTTCCTCCAACTAGCTTGCCCTCTGCCCTATATTTACGAGTCAAAACTTTTTGATTTATGGTATAACTGTCATTTGACCAGGTATAACGGTCATTGCGTCATGATGGACTAAATATTACGGCTACACTAAAAAAAATGCGTGTGTTACAAACTAATCAGTCGGTAAAGTGATGAATTTGATAGATACTCGTGCTTTTTCTAGAACTGTGTAATATAATATTTTTATTTTGTTTCAAAACAAACCCTTTTGTTTGCTTATATGCCACATTATAACAGAATATGAATTAAAATAGTAATGACAAAAACTAACATGATAATATTTAAAATGGCTGCCTTGTTGTTTACTATTTGCCAAATCCATCACTATTCTACTATGACAATTGATTTAGTATCTTAAATAAAAACAATTAGCAAGTGGCTTGACTAACAATAACCTTTTTAAATAGAAAGGCTGCAAGAAGGTTGGTTGCTACAAGCCCAGCTTCCTTGTTTGCCACGAGCGATACAAAAAGGAGGGAAGAATTTTTTGGTTTAGTAGCTACTTGGATTCCTGCAAGTACTTTGGTATTGAATCCTTTGAATGTAGACGTAAACAATGTGACCTTATATTTTTACATGCTATTTGCAATGGTTTAATTGACTGCCCAGACTTCGTTGTTATCGTTTTTACTTTTTAAGACCCCTTCATCACCCAATACAAGGCAAATCCAATTATTCGAAATTCCTCGTTCTAAGACCAACTATTTACGAAACTCGGTTATGTATCGCACACGTACATATTACAACATTAATTACTAGCAAATCGATATATTTAATGTGACTAAAAATTCTAAAAAATAATTTAAAAAAACTCAGGTATCTTTTACTAATAATGGCTTTGTTTCTTCCTTCATATTAAATATATATTTTAATCTACCAATCAATCAATCTTAGAACTGTGCTTTGTAAAACTGTGCTTTATGTTTCTGTTTATATGTGTATTCCGTTTTGGCTTTTGTGTGTAATGTAATTGTTTGGATATTGTTTAGTGATTAGCTGTAGGAATACTTAAATAAATAAAATAAAATAAATCATGTCGTCGACGTACTATTTTTAAGACACGTATTTTAAAAACAATTTACTTTAAAAGTGTTTAAGTTTGACTGACCTATGCCTTGCGGGGGTCGTTAAGTACTAGACAGAAGTCGTGCAAAACTAATTTACCGTTGTTTGAACTCGGAAAGTTAAATTGTCAAATTGTACAGTAGTATCCAAATGATTCTTATATAAAATACACGCAGAAATCATATTTTGAAAGTTGCAACCATATTTAATATTAAGTATTAAGGTGGATCATACTTTGTAAAATTTGTGATTGATAATAGTATCGTTAACCTCTTATCAGGGCACTATCGCCTTAACACAATTGATCCCAAAAAATCACGAATTTTCCTCTTACTTCTTGCCTAATATATAAACTTTATAGCGAGGAGACTTACGCCACGGAGTAATTCAAACATTATTTTTTCTTTATAGTTTTCTCAGTCGACAAGCCTAAATGATCCTTACATATTAAAAAATAGACGACACTACTAACTTCCGGTTTGTTTTAAGGTTCACAAAATGTCACCCGCGCCCATCGATATGGACCTATCGACAAACTCAAAAACAACTGAACCAATTTTTGCGGATTTTACTAATGACGGTTTGTGTAAAAAAAATTATACAGGTTTAACATCGCGCAGGTACATATATAATAAGACCTAACCATTTATAATAATTGATTAAATTACTTGTATAAGTTACGCTACATTACACACAGTAACAACATTTTTTTATCGCTTAACATTATCGCTTAACACAATAATGAGGATTAAAAGCTTACTTTTATTATAACAAATATGTAATCAAGAATATCATTTAAATATAATTTAATTGCCAAAATAGTGCAGGTCGAAAGCTACCACTCCGCGCTCATTCACATTTAACGCCGCTCTTTTGCCTCCGTCAATGTTCCAGCTGTTGGAGCCAACAGGCATTGACTAGATACGATAGCAAACAGCCCGTTAGGATCTCTTGGAAAATGGCGGGCTCTGGTATAGGATGCTACTTGTTTGGACACGTTTGCCTTTCTCACCTCCCTCGGATAAACAATAAAGCTGGGGTGACATCAGAATCATCTTTCCTCCAACTTCGATTTTGTTTCCTTTAGAGTAGAGACTCTTGGCCCGTGGGGATTTAAGTTGGCGCCTGGTACTATCTATACCAGTCATACCAGAGCTGGTGATTTCCTCGCTCCATGAATAAGTATAGCAATACGAGGAAACGCTGGGACCAAACTTCTTAAATTGGTTTCAATTTACTTTCTATTAATTTTTATTATAGCTTAGGTTAATGAAATTGTAAATTACGGTGTAATATACCATACACAAAATTCACACTAATACATTATAATTTGCCGCAATTATAATATTACAAATGCGATATGTTTTTATAAATATTTAATTTATAAATAAATATATAATGATTAAAATCCGCTGAAACACCCTATATAACTCACGCATCAGCAGATCTTAAATTACCAAGAATCACGTCAATTTCTAACCGAAAACTTCATAATTAATTAGTTTTTTTATGACATTGAGCATTCATATACGTTAAACTTGAGATGTCCTTTTGCGTCTACAATAAATAATAAGTAATTAAAATATTGTAAACACTAATGAAGCAAAAAAGTTCGAACCATATATGTATCAAGTACATTTAAGTGTCGTACTATTAATTAAATAACTTGTATTCCATACCTTTGCATAAAACTGATAATAGGATATAATAATTGGCATTAATAATATAATTCTTGCCCTATGAGATTGTCTCACAAGATTATTTTGTATAATGATTTGTACATGATGTTTTGTTGATGAATGACCAGAAGGCTTGTTGAAGAATTGCTTGTTGCTGGCTTTTTAAGAATTGATACGCTTATATTGGACTCTAAGTGGAATTGATTCGGAAATACTTCAGTGGTAACTGGTTCCACATAGTCGTGGTACGCGGCAAAAACTTCCTTAAAAACGCCCAGTTAACGCTTAAGAAACGTCGAGGTGATAGGGCTGGAATTTCGTATTTTGTCTCGGCCTCTGATGATGAAACTCAGCTGCTGGTATTAATCCTAACATCACCTCTGAACTCTCTCTGGTAAATGTGGTGAAAGGAAAAAAGGAAATTCGTTCCGGTAGCTTGAAAAACACTCGATAAATTGAGGGTAACACGTAACTCATTTTACCTGAGGTCGAACCCCTGGAACAAACTTAAGAAGCAATAATCGGCGTGTGTCATATGTATTAGAAAGATCAAATGACCACAAAACAGATATCGATCTTTTTTTCGCTACAATAAAAAAGAAAACTGTACGAAACTTTTTGTACGAATTCTAGCACGTGCTTGGAAACCTAAATCATCATCAGTAATTCAATTCCAACAAGTCCGTTAAAGATTAAAAATCTGACTGCATTTTCATATATTTCACTCTTAAGATCTTAACCATACAAATAAGACGTGATCTTTGTTAAGTTAATTTTAGTTCCATCCCAGCTGAGGGAATCGGTTTGGTCCCGCCACAATTACTGACCCACTGGTCCCAGTAACCTATTCGTACGGAAATTGAGTTTGTCGAATTTCATCAAAATTGGACGTTGCCCTTGCATTGTAAAACAGTTTCGCACGTGTATTGTAGGCAAATATCTAGTTAAGGAAACTTATCTCAAACGTATTATTTTAAATTATATTATATTATTTATTATCTTAATATATTTAAATCTCGCGATGTTTGTCCGCGATGGACTCCTAAACAATTAACCAATTTTAAATTAAATTGGCACACCGTGAGCAGTCTGGTCCAACTTAAGAGATAGGATAGCTTAGATCCTTTATTATAGTCGCAATTTTATTTGTTTATTATTTGTTACAATTATAACAAATGGCGCTTTGTTAAAAGTACCAACGTTACACATAAGCTCTCCTACCATTTCCCTGGAATAGTTTACTGTATTTGATGTCAGACATCAATTAATACAGTTCACGTTGCGCGCGTACAAGCGCGGTTGGGTGTCGTGTAGGGACGGCGAGTTGCGTATACACAGCTCACGTGACTCCGCCGCTAAAGGGGACGCGCCATCTTACAAGTTCGAGTTAAGGGGGCTGAGGTTAGAAATCATTAATTTGAATCTTATATTGTTATCTGGAATTGTTTATTTTTTAATTCTTTGGACATCGAGACTGAATTCGCCCACACAAAAGAAACACTTAAGTACTTCTTTTAAAAAATATATTTTGTGAATAATTGTATAATAAAATTTTGTGAATAATTGTATGTAGGTACAGAATAATAATAATTATGAGAGTTTTTATCAAAGTCATATTTGCTTGAATCCCCCTTCCCTTCGTGGTATTAAACTTGATATTTTGAATTCTTGGTAACATTATCGACTCAGTCAAGAATCGTTCTCTAAAACAGTATTTCTATAATTAGCAAGGTCCTTATCAAAATAACAGTTAATCAATTTACCTAGTTTTTAATCAATCTCTGTAATATTCTGAGTCGATACATAATGTTGTTCTACTAATTGCGAACAGAGTCGTAAAAATATTAATTAATCGAACACTATCGCTTAATTCATTAACGTTGTAAATGAAAATAACTCAGGTACATAATTCAATAATTAAAATTGAATATAATTTATTCTATCAGATAATCTGAGTAATTTGTCTTGAAAAATGCAATAGAACAAAGGAATTAAATGTATTTTATTATTCATAATACAATACAAAATAATAATATATAGCATAATTATTTAATGCTTTTCAATCTTTAAAGTATAGTGAATCTATAGTACTTAAAAGTTACATTGAATTACGAATGATACGTCACGAATATATGCAGCGTTTTTGTCGAAGAAAAGGGAGAGAGCGATTGAGAGAGACTGAGAAAGGGATATTGAGAAGAAATACTTGGTTGATGTATTCATTTAATTGTTACATATTAGAACTTTAGATGGCAATTCTGTCGCATAATGCAGTAATCGCAGAATTGTTATTTACTCATATTATCATTAACACGTATACAGTGTGTGTGTGTGCGTGTGTGAATATAGATATACAAATACATGTAGTGATGATATACTGGTACATGATCATCTATTGAGGCTTTTACCTTAGTAAAGAAGTTTGACTTCTGACATATGTACTTTATACACACTTTTTTTATAAATTGTCTCTGGACAAAGACACCATTTAACATTACGATCTAGCCTAATTTAAGACTGATACGTAATTTAAAGCTAATCACATTTATTAATAATTAATATTATAAGAAATGAATGTTACCTTTGAATATTTTAGTTTGTATTTGTAACGGAAGTCGAGCGCAGTGTATGTGCCTAGTGCAGCAGTAGTTTCAAGTATTATGTAAAAATCAAGAATATTATTGTAAAGTACACACTCACTGAAGCGCCTCACCATTATGTGAATGAATGATATTTAAAGTCCAGGGCTTTTTGTATTCTGCTAATTAGAATTGCCTATTCCTAATGACAATAAAAGACATCGAAAAAGAGCAGAAGAGATCAGCGACCAAGGTAGAGGACATTATAAAGAAAAAAAGGCAATTGAAATGGCGCTGGACCGGGCACTTTACGAGAGATAGCAGGTTGAAATGGATAAAAATAATTACAGAATGGCAACCATGCTATGGAAAAAGGAAAAGGGGGAGACAGAGCAAGAGATTGGCAGATGATGATATAAAGAAAATAGGGGGCACAACTTGAACATAAACTTGGACACGCTGATTACCCAAAACGGGTCAAGGGCTGTATTAGATTGAGTTTTATTTATGTATTAGAATTAAGTTAGTTTTTTATGTAATTTAAATAAGTGTCAGCAATAAAATTCCCATTACTTTTTTTTAAATTCACTCTTTTTTTAAAGTGTACCGAGAGTTTTTTACGCCGGCTTTTTCTCTCGGCCAACACCCTCTGTCTTCATTGCCGATGAGTAGGGATGCCAACAGGCTCGAATTTAATGACTTGTAATAAGTGATACCATGATGATCTTATGTTCCAAAATAAACGTATTTTTTTTTTCATTCACAATAATTCCATTTGCCTCGTACGAACACGAATTACCTGAATAATTCACCAGTGTTTCGGGTTTTACTGTGACACTAATTATGAGGATAATCATATTTTCCACCTTACCACAGTGGGTGTGGTGGAAAATATTTCCTATATTTTGAATAGGCGGGAAGACTTTGACTTTGTTTAGCAGTAACAATTTATTTAATTCTTTGCATTAGGTATTAAGCATTATTTGTCGTTTGTTTTAAATTTCAGTTTTGTTTAATTTTTGTCGATGTACTTACTGTACTATTGTACTTTTGATTTCATATATGGAATCTGAAATTATTGTGACCGAGATATATAACTAACGACTTAATCGACTTCCGAACTGTTATAAATCTTAACATTTTCTAAGAAGAATGAAAGTAATTTTAATTGAATTACTTATAAATAAGCTAACTATGAGAAATCGTCAAAGAAATATAATTTCTTCAAATCGTGGATCGCTGTGTTTTGTTTTCACTTATTGTATTTGTTTTTCTAATTTAGCTCGCATTCCATTTTGTTTAAATATTCGCAAAAAGACACGACATGCAGAGTTTGTCCTGTGCAAACATATCGAGTGTCTAAGCTCATTACATCCAAACAACTTTGTCACGGACTGAGTGAAAACTAATACTAGACTTTCTTCGACAGGGACCACAACAACCAGCGACGCTGAAGCGGAAGCGATGAGCGACTCTGGTAGTTCTTCTTCTTATTCGGTACGCTCTTGCCAGAGCGGTCGTGATCGCTATGTAGTAGAAGTAGAAGGCGCAGATGTGATGCGCTTCACGACGCTCCGCCACCGCTGCCTATTGGAGGTCATCCTGCTGCACTGATTCAGTGTTTCTCCTACGGCGGACTTAATCTGATCAGTCCAGCGTGTAGGTGACCTGCCGCGCGGTCTAGCGCCTTCCACCTTCCCCTGGACGACAAGGCCTTCTAAGGACTGATCGCCACGCCGAGATACGTGACCGAAGAATGTAAGGATGCGAGATTGTACTGTTGAAAATAGACGCTGCTTAACACCGAGTTCTTGAAGTATCGAGACGTTTGTACGAAACTCGGTCCACGATACCCCAAGCATTCTTCTCCAGCACCACATTTCGAGAGCGTCTATTTTCTGCCTTTCCACATCTCGCAAGGTCCACGTTTCGGCTGCGTACAGAAATATGGGGAATATAAGTGTCTTCACGAGCCTGGTCTTCGTGGCTTTTGTTATATTCCTGTTTCTCCATATCTTTTGCATCTTTTGCATCTCTGGTAGTTAATATGTAGCTTTTAAGACATTTAAAAAAAGATGCAGTAATTGACAGTAGGCGCATTATGTCGCAATTTAATTTTGTTAAATTTGTAAAAGATTAGCACCGGTACCGTAGTAGTATTCTTGTACAAGTATTGAGGATATCATAAATGATATCAAAATCAACGAAGCTTTGAATTCATATTAGTGTTTAAAATAGGTAGATTATGTATTAATCGTCTGTAATCTTGTCTAGCAGTATTGGCTTCTAGTGGCTTCAGTGTGCGACTCATATACCTGAGATCGTAGGCTTTGCACCAATGGACTTTCTATGACTTTAACGAGCGGTGAAGACCCATCGAAACAGAAACCGGATTGCCTTAGACCTAAAAAAGTCATCGGCGTGCGTCTTGCGCTGCCTGATCACCTACAGGCAGTTGCCAGTAGGTAATACTTATTAGACAAATGAGAATAAAACAAATAAATAAATCTGAGGTCCAGACCTAAACAGGTTAAAGCGTTATTTAAAAAAACACATCGGCGTATATAACGTTTGCTTCCGCGTTTAGCTAACCTCAAATCGCTCGCGACGCATTCTGATGTAAGCGCACCCTTAATGCGTCTGAGAATGCTGTCTGCTAACACTCATTTCGTGCGAAAGAGAGAGAGAGCTCCTTCTCCGAAAACCCCAAGTTATGGCCTCACAAAACGTCAGGAGAATCATCAATGTTCGAATCGTAATATACTGAAGAACTTAGCAATTATCATAATTCATGTATTTTTACGACTAGGCTCACTGACATCCATCCAACGATCATACATAATATACAACGGTAATAAACGTTTTATTTTTTATAATTCGTTATTTATTATTTTTGTTTATACTTTACGATGTCTACGTTTTCTTTTAGTCGTTTTAAAATACATACAAAAAAGTAAGTAACACTTCTAGGTCTAATGTGACTAATATTTTGATTAAACTTACGCCGTTATTTATAAAACTATAACAGATTCAGTCAAATTTTCATTACAGCGTAAATACAGTTTGACAGGAGACGAAGGAGTTTTTATTTAAATAAGTCTAAATGAATTCAAACTGATTCAGTTTTTATTAACGTCTACGGAATTTAATAGTTCAAGCGTTCAAAAGTCCATAATCATTAAATGATATGTGTTTATTAAGTGTTCTGTAAAGCGTGTTAGTTTGATTTAAGACTAATCTAATATATATCTTTTCTGAATATTACATATACCTCGCATTGTGCCATAGCCATTTCGTAGTCAAAGCCATACAAAGCACAATAGAAATAAGTTCTACAAGCATAACTCATAATTTTAACGATCGTAAATATTTACAAGAGAACATAATTATGCTTTTGAATAGCCAATAATTGTTGTGGTGAAGTTAAAATAAATAAAACAAGACCACGTTATGTCATACTGTAGATAAAGATTGTTTAAAAAACGATGAAACTAGATGAACTATCAACAAATGTACCCTAATCATAACAACACTGACTTCGTCATTGTCTTCAAATTTTTAACGTTAATTAAAGAAAAAAAATTTGCTACTGACGCTTTTACATATAGCGTCTATGTTATAATGGTAAGATACACAGGGATAGTGTACCATTGTAATTTAGCTTTTTTATAAATTTGACGATTTTTTTTTA
The DNA here is from genome assembly GCA_028984075.1 of Pieris mannii. Lineage (NCBI taxonomy): Eukaryota > Metazoa > Arthropoda > Insecta > Lepidoptera > Pieridae > Pieris > Pieris mannii. The sequence goes on along the minus strand of CM054776.1, from coordinate 11,646,520 downwards.
AATATAGAACAGGGGGCAAGCGGGCAGGAGGCTCACCTGATGTTAAGTGATACCGTCGCCCATGCACACTCTCAATGCCAGAGGGCTCGCGAGTGCGTTGCCGGCCTTATAAGAATTGGTACGCTCTTTTACCGATTATTTTTATTATCCTAATTCAAGGATTAATTTGCTTCATTATGAATAATTAGTATTACTCAAAATTTTGCGATTAAAAAGTGTGGAGTTTCTTACCAGTTCTACTAGCCCATTCTACGCCTTTTATTAGCGAACTGATACAAAATGTAAATTTAGAATTAAGTTAATTTCGTTCGTAAGTATACTTGGTTACCTGTATATATATAAACTAGCTGCCCCCGCCGACTTTGTTTCCTTAATGAGATTTCACTCAGCCTAACTGTTTAGTACATTACCAACGTGGAACATTTTGCTATGCTATCCCAGAGACTGTTCGGTTTTTCGGAATGAAATCTTTTTAGGTTGTTCTGTGAATTTTTCTCTGTATAAACCTCAGAGTTCACAACATAAGTTTTTAATAATTAAATAAAAAATAGGGGTTGATTGTAAAGGGTTGAAAATTCAGGGTTATATGTATTTACTATTGCTGTATCATAAAAAAATCAATTTGTTTTTAATCTAGAATTGAAAAAAAAATTAAGGGTGGATTACCCTTAATATTTGGGGGAATGAAAAATAGATGTTGTCCGATTCTCAGATCTACCCAATATGCACACAAATTATATGAGAATCGGGAAAGCCGTTTCGGAGGAGTTTAACCACAAATACCACGACACGAGAATTTTATATATACCTAAGATAGAGTATTTTTTGAAAGCATTAAGCTACAGTTTTTTAAGTTTATTTATAACAAAAACACCTTTCTCGGTATAACAATGATGTTTTATTGGATAATTCACAAATTTAAAAGAAATTATTTGTGATTGAAATATAATAGATTCCACGGGATTTATAAAACCAAAAACACAAGTTTTCAATTGACTGCTTCTAACCATAGCTTTTCTTTAAGTTCGTGGGTACTTTTTTCAGCCCTCGGCTTTAGATATATATTTCACAAGCAGCTTTCACTTATGCATAATAAAATAAAATAATTATGGAATGAAACTTGGCCGGTTTAATTGTGGACAATAAACTTACTCAAAGGTTACAATTTAAAGCTATTCATTTTACGACCGAGCTTTATACAAGCTTTTCGTTTTGTAAATAGTTTTCAGTATACAGCTTTTTATTATAGAGCGGAAAATACTGACAATATAGAAGCAGGTTCGTGCCAAGATAAAGTACTAGTTATTCTCATTATTTCAATGTGTGTAGAATGTGTGAGAATTATTCTTTTAATGTGATACAATAGTTTATCACTTTAAAACAAAAATGTTAGCTACTGTAGTTTAATGCAGATGTTTGCCATAAAACAAATTTTAACAACGCTAACATAAAGTTGTTGGTGTAATAAACATTTTATATTAAAGTTATATTACACGGAACAAGGAATATATTAATTTTATATAGTAGTCATTGCCTTACGGAGGTCGCGCAACTGGTGAAGACCCAAGGTATTTTTTCAGTCTTCAATATCTATTAAGAAATTAAAACATTTTAGTTCGTTAAATAGAAAAACGTCTTTTACGCCAGTCATTTGTTTATCTGTGTCGTGATCATTTGTTATGACAAACGCAGACGAATGGTCAGGAAGCAGCAGCAGGAAGGGTCTAAGGCTGTGTTTCCCAATTCGGGGCCCACGCCCGGCAAGCGGCAAAGTAAAATTATTTGGGATTTGAATTTCAGTTTTTTAATTATGTTTTAAAAACGATATTTAACACCGGTCTAAAACATGCCGGTTCTCACAGTGTTTTTGTATTGCCACCAATGTGCAAAACAAAACCTTTCAGGAAACTAAAAATTTTTTTCGTACATAAATTAACATCAGATAATAAATGTTTGTCTTACAGCCGCACGCGTATCGTTAATTAACAGTTACTTAACATAAAATAAAATTAATATGCAGCATCGTATATGTAATCGTAATAACATCCTTTATGCAACAGGGCGTTTCACCCTATCCCAATACATATGTATGAATTAATGTTTAATTAGTCCGAAGATAGGTATGGAATACCTAAGAACCCTTTTAGCCGGATGGTATTATCCTGGCGATCGTAAAGCCCCGTTTATGGCTCATAAAAGCAAGTGGATGTACACATTCAAAGGCAGTGTGCATTTCGCATACTTGTTGCACTTTTATCACCAATATATTTAGTTTGATTTGTTACTTCTGGGCGACGCAACGCCAAATGGCCACATTTTTGTTTGTTTTATTCTCGAGATTTACTAGGAATGGCAATGAAATGTTTATATCTTGCGAGAGGTCAAAAAACTTTGCGCGTTTATTGAGTTGACAATGTACAATTACTTTTTGACGTTTAAAGGCAGAGGAACGATGTTGTACTTTCAAAAGCCTTTCATTGCCCCCAAAGTCTATGGTTGCAGATGCGTCGCTACAGAAACGTTGAAAAGGGTACTGGGACCATAGAGAAGTGGGTTGAATACAGTAGTGATGGACAGTAGTCGTTAACCATACCTATAGTTTGCATTGTTTTTTAATTAGATCTATGGTTAACTTACAAGCCATGGCTTACGTGGCTGTTAACTCTAACGAGGATAAGTGTGACTTAAAGTCGTATTGAATTTCACATACGGCTAAAAGGGTTTGTCTTAGTCGAAAAGTAATAAACTAGCATAACCAATATAATATACACTATTCAGAGCAGTGGTGGCCTAGTGGCATTAGCGTGCGACTCGTACCCCTGAGGTCGTACATTCAATCCCCAGCTGTGCACCAATGGACTTTCTATGCGTAAAACATTCGCTTGAAATTAACGGAAATCGTCCTGAGGAATCAGGCCAGGAAATCATCCTGTGTGGCAGGCCCAGGAGACTCATCACTTCCTACTTATTACATTGACAGATGATCATGATTAATTTATTATTACATACATGGATGCGGCGTAATTCATGTGTGTAATGATAACCTAAATTTATTATTTTAAAGGTTACGCTAAAGGTTAACAAATCGCGCTCAATTCGCTTCAATAAACTTGTCTTCTCGATTATTTAAAATTTAATATCCATTTAATAAAAATATAGTAAAGGAAAGGGAAATCCGCAGGTGATGTTGTAAAAGTTTTAACGATCTAAGTACATATGCATAAGCAATATTATCTCCGAAAGTATTAAACTGTCTTTATAATGTAATACTTAAAGTATTTAATATTCAAGTTTTGCAGTAATATCGAGGTATAAAATATTATTGCGATAAAATATTACTAATTAAAACGAGTTTTGATTGTCGTGTTCAAACACGTCGCGAAGTATGATTGAAATTTTTGTCTAGTTAGCACTTGTCATTACAAGTCATTCATTCGGAATCATTATTCCGAATGGTAGGTATGTAAAAGTCTATCCGTAGCCAAGGAAACTATATTCAAGGAATTTTAATTAATTAGGAAAACATCACCTAAGATAAAAATTTTGATTAATAAGAAAATATTTGTGTAATCATTTGTAGTTAGTTTTGAAGTATCGTATTAATTGTCGCGTGTCGTTGTTCTCGGCTTTAGTAAATTCGATTCCCAGACTTACATCAGAACATAATGCCGGATTTACGATGTTTTTTTTAGATTTGAGTTTTGGTCCATTGAGGGTTAGAACTCTTGAAGCATGAATAAATAACGTTTGAAAAATTAAGTATTTTCAGAATTATATATTAAATTCCAGTATTTATTAGGTTTTTACAAATATACCAAAGTTGCCTGGAAGAGATCGCTTGTTAGCGATAAGGCCGCCGGTTGCAACCCTTGAAATTTTTATGTATTGTGTTATTTGTGTTTCTTTGCAACGAAGTGTTTATAAATAAATAAATAATATTTCCTTTAAATTATATTAGTAATCCTTTCGTTGTCCTGTCAAAATTGACGTAAAAAAACGGTAACCATGAAAAGAAGTTCCTTACTAAATTAATAACGAACATGATACCCTTCGTACGAAATTTACGGATAGCGTGCTAAAATAAAAAGGCCGTTTAACTGCAGTACAATAAAAGCCCTTGAGTGAAATCCGAATTGAGACCTAATCTGAACTGCTTATTATCTGCCCTTTTAACAAAATAGCATGGCAAGGAGCCAAGATTTGTAAAATCTCTTCACAAAGTGTCTTAAAGTTGGTTAAAGAATATGACAGCTTTTGTGCAATAAGTTCGTGAGTGAGTCTTGTCAAAAGTCGTTCAAAGAAAATCATTTCGAAATTTGAATCTAGACAAATTACTATTATTACGATACTATATACTAGAATTATGACAGTGGCATCATCCTATAAAAAAATTATGAATGCGTCTCAAAAGTCAAAAAGATACTTTGAAAATTGTTTTTTTTTATCTCAGCATAACAATATTACTTATTATTATTATTTTTTTTTAATTTGTGGTTGCTTGTTTAATTTTTTACCTTTGCCAGCTTGCTTATGTTCTAATATAGTTGATGTGTAAGTGTGTGTGTTTAAATAAAAAAATATATATTTATTAATACGTCAGTAAAGTGAAACAAAAGCTGTCACAGATTAGTCGAATCGAAGTCAAGGAAAATGTCTATCTCTTGGAGTTTAACTGTATTGAAGTCTGATGTTTCACTGAATATATTAATGTTTTTATGTTATTAAAAAATTATATTTAACACGAAAAACTTAATGTTTGTTTTAGTACCGACGCTACGTCGATGGGTACTGATGCGACGCCATCTTTTCTAGAGAAGCGTTTTGGCGGGTTTTTGAAATTGTGAATGTTTAATTTGAATTTTGAAATATTAATAGTTTTAGGGTCTGTTTCACAATGTCCGGATAAGTTCCAAATGAGCTATTTATTACTTATTGGTAGGATAAACTGTCAGATAGCGCTATTTGTCGTGAAACGCGAAGTATCTTATTTGGAACTTTTATCTTTCGAATAATTTATGTGTTGCATAGCTATTTGGTACTTCATTATTCTAATTTTACACAGCTAGCTAATATTATTAATAGCCTGACTTAAGCAAAGCAAAATAGTATAAACATTGTTAGAACTGGAATCAATGACAGTTCCTGAAGATGAAAGGATTTTAGCGGAAAGACGAAATAGTTAGACATCTTTGTATCGTGAATATTTCTTAAAAAAAACAAAAAGGTACATAATTCATTATCTTGTTATATCTTCTATGGTACAAACAAACTTTAAAACGGCTGGATCGATTTGATATAATTGTATGTTTGGAAATAGGTATAGTAGTTACACATCACACTCACTCAATCACACACGTGCACCCACACACTCACTCATATAGCGTGTTAAGCGTCGCGTAGGTAATGCTTTTTGTTAACAAATAATTATTGGGAGTTGTAACAGGTTTAAAAAAATAAATTTGTAATTATTATGGAATTAACTATTAGCTTGATTATGGAAGAGCTCTAAAAAGCAGAGCACATAGCATTATAACCTTAAGAATCACTTGATATACTTATAATATAAAGCAATATACTGCTTTTATCACGTCTCGTTAATTGGAAAAATTATTTTCTTATAGGAAATACTGGTGGCCTGATGGAGTACCCGTTTATACGGTGAAAAACTTGCAGCGCCAAATACGAAGCCGAGACAGCCTTGCTTGATAGCCTTAAAAATGTGGTAATAAAAAAGGGCTAAAATTTGATCGACTTTAATAAGCCGGGAGCAGCGTTGGCCTAGTGGATTTAGCGTGCGACTCTCTGAGGTCGTAGGTTTAATTAGTTGTGCACCATTAGACTTTCTTTCTATATGCACAATAAAAATTTTTATCTCGAACCGTGAAGGAAAACATCGCTAGGAAACCGGCTTGTCTTAGACCCTGACCACGGCATGTGTCAGGCACAGGAGGGTGATCACCCACTTGCCTATTAGTGTGACAAATGATCATGCAGGCGTTTCATACTATTTCGTTTACATAATTTTTAAACTGATTCAAAATCTTCAAAAAAAATTCCCAAACTTTCGCAAACATATGAAAATAATAAATCAGTGGCGCTACAACCTCTTTAGGTCTTGGCCTCAGATTTCTGAATCTGTTTCATGATCATTTTTAAATCTAATAGGCGACTTTTTTGGGTCTAAGACATGTCGGTTACCTCACGATGTTTTCTGTCACCGGTCGAGCAAATGTTAAAGCGCACATAGAAAGACACTCCATTGGTGCACAGCCGGGGATCGAACCTACGACGTCTGCTATGAAAGTCGCACGTTGAAGCCACAAGCAACACTGCTCCCGGCTCCCGCAAACATAAATCGTATCAAATTGTATAAATTAATTGTTTTATCTGGTTTATTATAACAATAATAACAAATTTGAAACACTTTAAATATACCAACAGAATATTTGTCAACCAATACATCAACGTTTTGAGTAATGAAAATATATTTAACTTTATGAAGCCCCATTGCACTTCAATCAAAATGAATGTTTGAGTTACGATTCGTATTATTTACTATGTCGAGCGCTTAAAGCTCTGGTAGGAGTCAAAACCTAGCTATCTTATACGTTACGTTAGGTTAGGCAGTTATCATAACGTACATAAACACTTCAAACAAATTCCTCCTCTAAAACTGAGCCTACCAGCTCAGGCATCTTAGCACTTCTACATGCTTGTTGTAAGCGCAAGACCTTATCTTAATACCTTATCATTTGACGACTTATTCATTTACTTTTACTTCGAAATATAAATTAAAGACTGTCTTTGTTTAGCAGTAACAATTTAGTTTTTCTCTGAAATATTAATTGTCATTTGTTTAATGTTTAGTTTCAGTTTTCTTTTATTGTCTATTTGTCAACTTATGCTTTCTGTTTCGTGTTGTTTATCAATCTAATCTGTTTTGACTTTGTATATTGTCAAAGTCTTTGGTTTATAATCTGTATCTTAACGGTAATATTACTAATAAATAAATTAAAAACAAAGTGTGATTAATAATCGCGGCGCACAAATGATACTCTTGATGGGGTTTAAGTTTCTACTTAGTTTTAATTTGTCACTGGACGCCCGTAGGACTATAAGTCACTATAGTTTTAGTGAAATGTGTGTTTATGTGTGTTAAATTTGTTTTCTTGCATGTTTTTAAGAATTTACTAATAAATTCGTATTAGGATTTGTGCGTATAGGTATAGTTATATTCGGAAGAGATTCAAGTTTGTTTTATAGATTCAAGAAGCACTATTCCGATTCTCCATACAATGTTAACTACTTCAACACTTTATCAAATCTGCTGTTATTTTTATAACATAATAAATAACGAATAATGTAATTAAATATAGCTGAATATCACCAAGATAGATTTTACCTTTAAAAAGAAACAAAAAGAGCTCTCTTTGCCAATTTATCCCGTACACGTCAACCCTAAGCCAAATCTTTACGAACGTTGAAGATTTAATGACGAGAGCTCATAAAACAGCAATCTTTGGCAGGGCTGCCAAGCGTTTAAGTATATTATTTTATTTTCAAAATAGAGGGAGCTTTTTAATATGTTAATGTTTCATGGTTCATGCAATGAACATGCTTGCTGTGTCAAGTATCTTTACAAGACAACAATGAGCGATGTAGAGCCGCGCATATGGAAGGTGCCGCTGATACCGCATCTTGTCTAAAGCGATTGTTGGTGGTGCCTTGGAGTTTTAGAGGGAATGCACAATCGCGAGAACCACATAACCCTTCCGCACTAATAAGCCGCATCGCTGTAGGGTAAGCGCAATACATTTCCCCAAGTAAAAAAGTGGCATAAGCAAGTGCCATTTAACGGTCGTAAGTTCGAACTCCAGCCGTGCATCAATGCACATATCTATGTGAGCGTTTACCACTTGACCGTAAGGTAGAGGAAATGATGAAAAAAATTTGATGACGGACATAGACGGCTGACCACTTACTTACGTATTTGGAAAAGTAAATGATCAAGAAACAGAATCCCAAAACGGCAAGATATTATGTTAATTTCTTAGTTAAATACATTAAAGTACTTCTTTTTAAATAAATACCAGACAAAAACCCGACACAGAGAGCAAAAGGACACCGCGGGAGGGCACAATCAAGGCCACATCAATTCTGATATCTTTTGATTCACTTAAATTTATAGGCAATGGGATTCAATAAATTGTGTAATCATAACTTTTATAACTGGAGCGTTCTAGATCTGTCAAGAAATGGTAACAATATTTTGTACGAATTTTTTTATGTTTTTAAAAATGTGACAACCCTAAGCGAATCTAAGTCAGGGTGCCAGTAACCCATTGAACTCGGGAGTCTTTTGAACTGATTTGTTTCCATTTCAACCAATCCAATCAAAAAGTTTTCCTTTGTCCAAACCAAATTGTTCAAAGTTTTAGTATAGGTAAGATATTTAAGTTATAAATAAAGAGTAGCTTTAGTCATTACTATCCTATGCTTCGAATCGTTATAGGACAATAGATGACTTGCGTGATGAAAATAAATATAAATAAACTAAATTGGAAATATGAGGGGCGCATGGAAAAAGTACTAGCAAGCGATAAAGAGGAAGACAACTTTGAAGGTGGATATACCAACTAAAAGAAACAGCAGGTTTGACATGGCAGAGAGTGTCACAGTGCAGAGAGGAATGCCTGGATTTGGAGGAAGGAGGCCTTTGCCAATAAAAGACACACATATACCAAAAAGAAAATTGAAATCGAAACGTGTTTAAATGGAAAAGTATCTACTATAGTAAATAGTAAACATAATGTACGTAGACTAGCGTACGATAGGTATATTTTACCGGAGAGATCTTTAAGGACTTATATTTTGACGTTCATAAGTGTACATTATGTTGAATAAATGATTGTTTGATTTGATTTGATTTGGACCACCTTGAGTGTTGTTTGTCTTTACAAAGTTTATATAGGTGTTTGTTATTGTTTCTATCTTTATCTATAGATAGTAATTTTTTAAGTGTGGAGCACAGATTAAGGAACTGGCATAGTGCAGACAGAAATGGCGGGAATCGGAGGCGGCCAAATAAGGCACATAGATTCCAACATTGTTACATGCATTGAGCATTTCCCTCAAAAGATGAAAGACAATTATTTATTTATAATAATAATTAGATGTGACTTATGTTCAAAGTTTTGTAAAAAATAAAGATAATAATTATTATTATTATACATACATGTTAATAATGAAACAACGAACTTCGTATTATTGTAAATTTTTCCTATTAATCAATCAATCTTTTTCCTATGAAAAGCAGAAGGCAGAAGAAAATTCTAGAACATTATAAATCAATATTGTTTTAACATTTTATAAATTAATGACATAAAAATATACTTTATGCGTCATGTACACGTTTCTTGTATACTAAATAGATACGAATGATATAGGAAAAGGAAGCAAGCTAGCAAAACTCTCCAATGTCAGATTAAAGAACTTTGTCTGGATATGGACGGGTGTTCGTCTCACACCGAAATCACTTTTTTATAGTTTTTTTTTTCTTTTCAAAGGTTTATAAAAAACATCAAGCACAATGGAAGATGTAGTGGCAATAATAATGTGAATTTAGCACTGACAAATATATAAATTATTTTTTAAGTCAGATGCTTCATCTCTTTTATTTCCACATGATCACTCTATCATACGAATGGCCTAAGCACAGGCCAGCCAGTTTATTAAATACTGTAACAAACGCTACGACTGAATATCTTTCAGATCGTTAGTTAAACGGCTAGGCTGTTAATTGAACGGCTAATTAAGCTAAAGAGTCAAAAGTCTCTCAGACTCATATGTGTCAAATATATTTTGACACATATGAGTCTGAGTGAGTGAGTATGAGTGATAACTTATAATACTACGCTCTAAGTCTCGTCTCGTCTCGTCTCGACTAACGTCCAAACCCAATAACCTATTTCAATCCATTTTGGACCATCTGAGATAGCCATCTTAATCTAAATATTGATAATAGTGTGTCAATAAATAATCGTCGGATTGTAATAGCGATCTGTCGCTACAAGTTATCGATGATAGGTCGGATCGGTGTATGTGGATAGACCTTTGTATGAAAATAACAGTTCAACTGTGCCAATATCCTATTTAGTTTTTAAAATAATTAAGAAGCTATTTGATATGATTTGAACATCGACATGTATATTTTAGTATTATTTGTACGGTTTTATTTACTTTATTTGGTTGTAAAGAGCGAAGAGATTGCATTCTATCCGTCGCCAAAAATGGATTGTCTTTATTGGGTTTGGTTATTGATCTGTCACGGTCTGATCTCAGATGGTTTTCAGTCTGAGGTTGTGGAATTAATATTGGGTTCGGGCGTAAGTGTTGTCACATTTAATTATAATATTAAATATATCATAAGCGCTCAGGTTCCGTCTCATATTAATTTTAAGTCATTCGTTCCCTTTAAGAATGTTTATTTGTGTGGTAAGTAAATATACAAACACAATGTGCGTAATAAAAATGACCGCCAAATTCCCAAGCTCCTATAGGCTTACATTTTACTGCAACCGCCTTCATCCCTTCCGTTAGAACCACCCCTCGAGTGAGAGAGATAATGTTAAACAATTGCGTCCCTTTCCCTCATTCCCAAATTGATTTATGGTGTTACAGAGATCAGCAATCGGCCCAATATTCTTTATAGTTATTGGTTTTGGAACGTAAGAATATTGACCGTTAAAAAGTTTTATAGAAAGAAACTCGGTTACGTATCGCATACCTAGTTTACAACATAAATTACCAGCAAATCGATATATTTAATGTGACTAAAAAAGTCTTTAAAAAATATTTAAAAAACTCAGGTATCTTTTACTTATAATGGCTTTGTTTGTTCCTTCATATTAAATATATATTTTAATCTACCAACAACAATCTTAGAACTGTGTTTTGTAAAACTGTGCTTTATATTTCTGTTTCAATGTGTATTCCGTTTTGGCTTTTGTGTGTAATGAAATTGTTTGGATATTGTTTAGTGATTAGCTGTAGGAATACTTTAATAAGATAAATAAATTAATAAATAAATAGAGGCAAACGAGCTAACGGAATGCCCAGAAATGGGCATTCCTTGCAGCCCATGGACATCCATTTTAATGGGTGCGTTGCCGCCTTTTGAGGGAGGAGTACACTCTTACTTTGAATAGTTTAATTCAACAGTTCGCTGGGTCGGGACTTTAATATACTTAAGCGGATTATAAAGATAGACATCAACGTGATGCTGATGAAATTTTGAGTTCATGCGGATCGTAAGGTAGAAACGATGCAGGAGGGATCGACTCAAATAATTCTTCAAAACACTCTGCACAGTACAGTTTATAGAAAAAGCAAGGAACAATGTTTTTGCGTAGAGAAAATCAAGCCGATCAGTAATACGTTGGAGATTGACAAGGCGAACAGCCCTTCGCTGAATTTCGTCAAAAGGAAAAAGCTGTTACTTAGGAGTAATTATATGTAGGTATGCCTGTTTCGGATGTTTTAAAATAACTGAAAAAAAAACTATAATTTTCTGATGACATATGCGTTTGAGGGCTTTAAATCTTTATATTTTATTTTTATTTATTAACGCTTCGTTGCTGTAATACAGGTAGTAGGCAGGTTTATCGCTTTCGAGCGATCTCGTCCAGCCAACCAATGTAAGGATTAAAAAGTAAAATTTATAAAAAAAACCTTATGTACTTGGGGCGTAAAACCATTTTTTTAACACAATCTTCAATAAAATTTTTAATAAGTTTAATTTGAATAAAACAAATATTTTTAAATTAAACATACAAATTATATTGTAGGTACATCATTATCATAGGTCACCTCAAATTAAATAGCATATAAAAAAACAAATTAACATTATCTTAAATTATTGTATTTACTTTCAACAACAGAATAGCTATGATAAATGTATTAATATGTGTGAGAAAGCACTATGGCTCCCGTTAATAAAATACATACGGCGCCAAGTCGTAGATAAAATCTTTAATATTTATTTATATGTACAAAAGTCGTGAATAAAGCGTACTGATGATTTCTTGATGCAAAACCATTAACTCAGTTGACACTGTCTTATCGCATGCAACATTGATACTGCTGTACGATATTGCTATCTAGTTGTCAGGTCACCTAGTAATTACTGATATAATCTAAAGACCGCGGAATATATTTCGTGTTGTATGCGTTGTTCACCAGTGCGCCATTTTGTAGCCAGTAGAACGTTCTCTCGTCGCCAGATTTGGCTATCATCAGAACCCTGTTCCGAACGCTAAATTGTTTAGCTGTCAGAACAGGGTTTTAAAGATATAAAATTTTTGGATATTTTTAATTTAAAAATCGGTTGCAGAAATGTGCTCGCTCCCTGTGTTCTCAATTATGCGACTCAAAGATATGAGAGACTATGTAATTGAAAACATAGGTCATGGCTTATCAGCGCGTGATATATTCCGACAATATTCGTAAGATAAAAATGCATACGTCAATGGCCGAATGCATGAGGCACCTATAAGTGGTGAAAAATGTTTACTATTTTATTTTACGTATACTGGACGCGACCAAAAAAAAATCAGTGTCGCTACAACCTCTTTAGCATTGGCATCAGATTTTGGAATCTGTTTCATGATCATTTTTTAATCTTATAGGCAAGTAGGTGATCAGCCTCCAGTGCCTGACACTCGTCGTCAACATTATGGGTCTAAGAAATGTCGGTTTCCTCACGATGTTTTCCTTCACCGTTCGAGCAAATGTTTAATCCGCACATAGAAAAAAAGTCCATTGGTGCACAGCCCGGGATGGAACCCACGACCTTAGGTATGAGAGTCGCATGCTGAAGCCACTAGGCAAACACTGCTCATTGGACAGGACCAAAACCGATGTTTTTTCACGATTCAAAACGAAGATTTAGTTTAAGTCTGACACTAATTTCTAAATCTATATTGTACTTTGTGTCAATGATGACATATGGGAGTCATACTGTTGCAGTGGTGTTGGGGTAGAGCTTTTGGCCACAAGATAACACTAGTAAGGAAAATAAAATCATTCAATGCAAACAAGCAATAGAGAATGGACGAGGACTTTGCGAGCTGATATGAAATTCCGTTGAATTTATGTCTAAAAAAACTTACTTTCAGTTTTTTTTTAGTTTTTTTTTAATAATACTTTACTCCACTCCCATTGTGGACACACAGGAACTTTTTCTATCTCTTAAAATGGTACTAAAATGATACAATATATTAAATACATCAACTTCACGAATTTTGAATGTTTTACTTTCTGGTTTGGTTAACTTCGTTTTTGATATAGTTTATAGCTTTTCTATTTTATTCATTAATTCCTCAATTGACGTGTAATATAATTTATATATAGTATAAAAAAAATTGACAAACTTTTTTCAAATCCAGCATCTACTAAAAACACTTGCGAATAAGAAAATACTTCTTGCCAGTTAGCGGCATTGCGTAACAGACGTAATTGTACGTTCATAACTACAAAACTTGCCTACTTCTAACTAAGAAAAATAATTTATACAGTACATTTTTTTTAATAAAGACTAGTTAAAAGTACGCATAACAGACAAGCATGCATGGTGAATGTCATGAAAGTGGTATGTCAGGACCGTAGCAAGTGAAGATCCGTGATCTCTGCCTACCCCTTTGAGAGAAAGACGAAGAGAAGTTATGATTTTAAAAAAAACGAGGAATAAAAAAGATTTTGTTCGTGGAAATACAACAATGTGTATAGACCCTTATCGTTTCGCCTACGTACCTCACGTTCCACGTATCAATCAATTTGTTATAATGGAACATGTAGGACGGTGATTCTCTGTCATTTAAAAACCTGAACAAAGTAACTAATAGCTCCAGAAAATCCCTCATCGAAGCCCTGAACTAAGCATTTATCCATTTAACTTCAAAGATAATTGATTTAGTGTTTCATACCAGTTCTCGACCGTTTCCTTGATATAAGAACTGTGAGGACTGGAGTCATTCAAATAAAGTTATTTTAATAATGTGACGCAAAACTAATTCAGGACTTCAAGAGAGATCTTGCCTAAAATGAAAGGAAAGCAGTTTGCCAAGAAAGGGGCTTAGCGACGATTTTTTTAATATACTAGTGAATCTGTTTTAAATCCTTGTATTTTTTAATAACACGGCCTGCATTAAATAAGGTATGAATCTGTTATATGGCGAAAATAGTAACAAGCTGTGCGCTGCAAGCCGAACCCTCTGTCTACAATACGCGCTGCAGCTCATCAAGGGCTTAAAGCCTGCAACCGTACCGCTCTGTATGAGCAGGTACTGAGCCAACACATCAGCCGAAGGCATACGCCCCGAATGGGCCTACACACCCGCCTCGTAAGAGAAGGTGCAATATTGGCTTTGATAAGTATATTTATTCAACACAAATTCAGTCGATTATAATATAAAATAATATCCTAAAATTTCGAGAAAATGGATAATATTTGTTTTTTTTTAATATACAATGTTTGTATTGGTACCTACTCTTGTATGCTGGATTCTTGAAGGGCTAATTCAAAGGCATATTACCTACCTACGCTGCGCCGTCGGATCAGAGTTCGTACTACAGTAGTTATCATATATTTACAAATAGGTACACATGTATAAATTGCCTTTAATTATATTAATTTGATATATCATTAAAGAGCGATTTAAAATTATGAAAATGTCGGAAAATCCTGATGAATAAAGACAACAAAATACGGATTGACCAAAAATTATCGTTTGATGTTTTAATGGAAATCCACTTATTATAAACATTTTTAAATGTTCGGCAACGCACTTGTGAGCCGTTTGGCAATGTTTCACTTGGCATCAGGCCTCATGTCCCTTTGCTTGCAGTAACATAAAAAAAATAATTAAATGTATCAAGCACAGGCTGATCGCTAATTGTCATTATCATTAAAAAATATCAAGAAAAATAAAAACAAATCTAAAGCCCAGACGAATAAGAGCGATTTTTTGAGTATAAATAAAAAATATTTTAAAAAAGGAACAAATACAAAAGTACTTTGCGTGAATGGCTGACACTCCCAATAGTGCGATAGTTATGCGACGTAATTTAACCGGTAACCAGTAACCGGCCTGATAAAATTAATAGTTTCTCTATAAGTATTATTAGTTTTATAATACAACAATTTATAAGTTAATAATAATTCTAGGGCGATATCGCATTATCAGCAGTAATTCAGCAATAATTTACTTCATACATCGTATTTGTAATTTTAAATATTACATACGGTCTAATTTATAATAAGGCTTGTATAGCTATATTGAAGTGTATTCAGTTGCCAAAAGTAGCAAAAACTGCCAAATCGCGAAGTTACAGGATGTCAAAATAATATTGGTAAAATCCAATTTATTTCATGTCGTAACTAATTTATGTATTAAAATACATATATAGTTTTATGGTATCAAACTTGTAATATACTATATATATATAAGAGTAATACATGTACACATATGTAAATAAAACCTTAAGGTCTTTATTTTTGTGCCCTACAAAATTTTTGACTAAAATTGTTTTTATTATTTTTTGTGGTTAAAAAATTAAGTATTAGCAATTACAAAAATCTGACAACGGACAATAAAGTTAATCTCTCGATACACTCAAATGTTTATGTATTAAAACATTGAAATATGTAATTACGAGCTACACTATATTAATATAGACCTCAATTAATTATGATATGAATTCAAATCAAATGTAGAGTTCTAGGAACTCTGTGTCGTCGATCAGAGTAATTAATTAGGTTCATCGTTCAGGTAACATGAAAATAGTCTAAATGATCTGTTTATATGTGTTATTATTTCCATTTAATTCGATTATTATTTTGATCACATTTGCCAACATTCTTTTCTATTATCAAATAGTCTAAAGCATATAACTTTGTTTAAAATTGCATTTTAAAACTCATTTTCGCTTATTTAGATTCAAAGCAGATCGCTATTTCAATAATCGTTGTATTAATTAATCAAATGATAATAACGGAAAACACGTGGCCCAGACGCAGGCAAACATTAAACAGCTGACAATCGCCGTTATGAGTATTTTTATCAGATAAGAAATTGCACTGACCGGGCTGCTGTGGCGGGAGAAGCGGTGGCATAGTTGGCTGCGGAGGAACTTGAGGAACAGGCGCGTGCACGTGCGGCGACACTCCCGGGGAACCCGGCACCGAACCCACTGAACTACTCGAGCCTATAGACCGCGGGGCGGGAACCACTGGGCTCCTCGGAGCTTTCACTATCGGCGGCTCCGGTCTATCCAATTCTAGCCCGGGCGGGGGACCGCCGGTCTCTATAGCCCGCGCTCTAGCTTCGTCCTGCGCCTGAGCACGTCTCAAAGCCGTTTGCAGGGCCATGACGCGCTGTCTGTCGGCCGTCAGACGGCATTTCTCACAATTGCAGTAGCGATATTTGCAGTAGCGTTTGTGACCCTTCAGCTCGATCTTGAGCCGATGGTTCCGGCACCTGGCGCAATTTGGTGGCGCACGGGGAACTCCGGAACTGGAGGTACCGGGTTCAGAGCGTTCCTCGCAATCATCAGGTGAGCGGCGCCTCCACGCACCCACGGAGACCATGGCTGGTGGTAACGCGATATACGCGACGTGTGGATAAGAACACACGCAACGCGACGCGCGGTCACGATGCAACTGATTGCCGTGCGGCTGCCTCCGCCGCCCCACCCCACACTTCTCTCGTCATGCATTTATTACAGTGAAACGCGATGCACTTCGTAATTTATTTGCGAATCGTGTTTTTTAAAGAGATGAATTGCGAGCTTCTAAATCTCCTTACTTAAGTGTCGTAATTGTAGTATGTATACTAAAATGTCTTATTAAGGTATAATTTGTCAAATTGGAATTTTCTCTAACTACATACTTTTATTCAAATTTCATAGATATTACAGTATTTGAGAAAACTCCCCTAAAATAGGTAGATTCTGTTATCTATTTTCATCTCAAAAGCTCTAGTTTCGTCGCACAAATGTCGGTTTACTGAATAAAATCAGCCATAAACTCTTTAGGTGTGTTTTATCTCACTAACTAAACAATTAGTATAAGATATATAAAGCACGTATAATACATATTTAAGATATATATGAAACGTTCTTTCACATATTATCATTACAATTTTAAGCAGTGTGAGATAAAGGAGGACGTAATGACAGTGCGAAAGGAAATGCTTCTGTGTTTTGACAACGCAACCGTTGACGATGATGATGATGATGATGACGTTGGCCACGCAAATACCTGGACAAATCCAGTGATACTAGAGAATGGAAATATTAGTAACCGAAACCGAAGAGCATGATAAATATCTTTAAAGTGGATAAAGCGAGAGAAGATTGTAGCTAGTAGAGATCCGTGGTATATGCCTACTACTTCGGAAAAAAGAGGTTATAATATAAATAAATATAAATATTTTTTTATTTCGTTAGTTTCTTATGCTAAATATTAGTATCAGTAAATTGGGGAATATTTTAGTTACTAGCCTTAAATGAGGCAGGATTTTCCAAACTCAGTCAATACATTAAATCAAATATCACAGTAATAAAGTCTCACTGCCTGTGGCTCTCTAAACATCGCGTGTAACACCTACAAACGCAAACTCGTTGAGACGACGCCAATTTGTCTATGTGTGCAATTGTGCATGTATTCTACGTCCTACGTAACAGTTCACGTATATGTGCGTATGTTGTCATTTGTTTAATTTCTAAATTCCAGATATCTAAAAAGGTTTTATAAGGTCAATAATCTGGGCTAAACAGGTCCATATCTGTTGGTTTACGGAACTTCTGTCGATATCCGATTAACATATTGTCTTTGCTTAGCCTTAAAATCTTTACTTTTTAGTTTCGAAATATAGCGGACATCGGAATTTAACGAACAGATAAGAACAATCCGTACATTTTTTTCTATTTATCATATAAAAATATATATATACTTTTATGTACTACTTAAAACAATAGGAAGTGTAGAATACAAAAATATGAGAACTCTACAAATATTGCGACCATAGAAAATTCCAGCCAGGATTCGAATTCACGACCTCAAGTTTAAGTACTTACACTTTTGAATTGTTTGTCACGTTTCACAAAATAAAAATGAATAAATAGAAAATTTAAACAAGTTTAAAAAGGTTGTTCCCTGTGGCAGGGTAATTAATTTATTTTATACATATATAGTATTAGAATATAACTGTAAGGCATAGGGTGTCGAAACTATGTTCTTATTTCTCACATCCTGTAATCCTGAGATTGAGCAGAGGGCGTCCACAGTGAGTCTCCATCGCGGTCGGACTTGAGCCTCGAATTTCACCTTGCTCCAAGTCTTTCCGGATCTTTCCGGCTCATCTGCAACGGTGCAGTGCCAGGTTCGCCTGGGACGAACTCGCTTCCGCTTTCCTTGTGGGTTCAAATCAAGTGCTGCTTGGAAATATGATTGAGGGGGGGTAAGGAAATTTATTTATTTATATTAAAGGGTATCACGGTATTTATATAAGTGTAATCACGTGAAACGGTACTAAATATTTGAAGATACTTAAATATCTTACTATTTAATAAATCCTTAATCTAATCTAATCTAATCTTCATTTCTTCAGAATTTCATCATCGGACGTCGAGGCAGAATACGAAATTCCACCCGTATCACCTCGACGTCCACTGTTCCACAACTGCGCGTTTTTTCAAGGCAGTTTTTGCCGCGTACCACCACCGTGCTTGCCACAACCAGCTGCCTACCGAAGTATTTCCGAACCAATTCAACTTAGGGTCCTTCAACAAAGAGCATAAAAATTCATATACATAAGAGTGTCCATAGGCGGCGGTATCGCTTAACATCAGGTGAGCCTCCTGCCCGTTTGCCCCCTGTTCTATAAAAAAAAGGTTTAGCAGCTTATACTCGCGTATGTGAAACACGTTTTGCATTTGATATACATATTATTTTTATTGTTGGGAGATCTATTTACAGTCACCGGGGAGTGTGGGCCCAAACCCAACAGCTCCATCTGCTTGGACGGTAGTAACAGATTCTCTTAATCCGTGTCCACGTCAAAAGATGTTCTAGAAATATATGTTTGAAAATAGAGTATTAATACTTGTAGTATTGCTGGCGCATTTAAAAAAAGACAAGACAAATCCCTATACCGATTATCAAAAATTTTCACTTTCTGACAAAAAATCACATCAAATTTGTTTGAACTCCTTGACCACGGTCAGAAGACTAAAACAAAGCGAAACAGCGGCAAGTGAAAACATAGACCAAGAACAGAGTGTCTTCGAGTTAATAGAGACTGCAAGTACTGGACTTTCTTATGCAAATTTATTTTTATTAAATAAGGTAATTTTTTATGATGTCTTAGTAAAGACACATGTATAAAAAAATATTCGTTTAGGCTACGATGACATACACAAACCCGTCAAACTTATCAAACTAGTCTGGTTTAGTCAAATCATTTATTCCAATTAGACCACCAGGAATGGCGCCTTTTGAAGGTTAAATAAAATATAAAGATGATTCTAGTTGCCCCTTACAAAAGGTAGTTGCAAGTGGACTTTGGAGAAGAATGGGCCAGAAACTCCTCTTATCTTAAATAATACTATTCAAGCTACTTGATGAGTCCGCAAGTAACGAAATAATAATACCTTCGATAGCTTAATTCTATATCTCTATATTTTAACAGACAATATAAAGTTTACAAATTTACATTTTGTTAGCGCGTTTTAAATACAGCTAACGCCATCTAGATACACTATATGTATTTAACATATCTTTTAAAATATTGTTTATATTTGTATACATTAGTCAGATATGTGAAGACTATGTACTTCTACAATAAAACTACTAAATAAATAGGATTAGGGATAATGTCTTTCTACAACGTTTTAAATAGCTATCGAACTGTGTATAAGATAAACGATGTTACAAGTTGAACCAGCTGTCATTTGCGATCTTGCAATTGATTACGTCAAGCATCGCAATCTCCGTCTTTTTCAATAAATTTAATACGACTATTTAAAAAGACAACATTCCTAAATAAAAAAAATCGTATTATAAATTTTACAGTTTTGTGTATTGTATGTTACCTTATGTATTGTATGACGCCTTGACGAATTAGGATTTGAGGATTTTAAAAAAACATTGATTTTTTTAGAACAGATGAGACTCCTGCCTGTACCCTATCTTATATGAAAAAAAAACTATCAGTCCCGTTTGTCAAAATCCAAGACATTTTTGAAAATATTGGAAAAAATATCAGTGGCGCTACAACATCATTCAACAAGGTCTTGGCCTCAGATTTCTGAATCTGTTTTATGATAATTTTTCAATGTAATGTGTAATGTGACTCACACAGTCTACTTTTTTGGTCGAAGTCATGTCGGTTTCCTTCACCATTCGAGCTAGTCCATTGGTGCACAGCCGGGGATCAAACTTATGACCTTAGGGATGAAGCCAATAGGCCAACACTGCTTTTCGATAATTAAACTATAAATAAATTACAACTACATATAACAATTATGCAAAAACAATTAAATTTTAATACCTAACAATTAACAACAAAGAAAATTTTTAGTTTTTAGTATGATTATTAATACTATATGTAGTTGTTTGATTTAGCGCAAAAAAAATTAAAAAACTAAAATATGTTTATTTTGGAACACAAGATCATCATGGTATCACTTATTCCACGTCATTAAATTCGAACCTGTTGGCATCCCTACCAATCGGCAAAGAAGACAGGCACAATCTTAGTATTGTCTTTTATAATTATAAGTTTACAATAACACATAGCTTTAATCCGGTAAAACAGTTTATCTTTAAATAGCGTAATGCGTAATCTTGTTCTGCTCTTAAGAATGTTGAAGTTTTTGTTTAGGTTCTATTACAATTGATGTGTAAAATTATTATCACATTTTCTTGTTGTTTTTCATGCATATTTTTTGGCAGTAAGTCTTGACTGAATGGCTACGAATAAATATACCGCACAAAATGTAGGAATAAACAAATGTCCTTCCCAAAATTTGCTTTTAATAAAATAAGTTATGTTGTCAACAGAAATAAATACTACTTAATTAGACTAGTTAAAACGCTATTTTGCTAATAATATTATATTTACATACTCAATAACTCCTGGTTCGACAAACGATGCTAATAATATTATTATGAAAATTTAATAAATGTCTACATATTTTTGAACTTATAAATAAACACAATCTAATCTATCAATTTCTATTGCACTTAGAAACCTGTCTTGAAACATATAACCACTTTACTAATTAATTAACTAAAAATATCTACCCAGTTAAGTTTTACTAAGAAGGTGACTGTTCGGATGCTATGCCTTATATGGACCAATACTGTTACATAGTCTTCTAGAATCTCGTTTTTTATAATTTCTCATTATAAACCTTCTGTGTTGTATCTAGTAAAACAGTGCTACAGTCTCAAGGAAATGGCTCACTATTGTACCAAAGTACAAAATTAAAGGTATCAGTTATTATGTATTATATACACTTGCGAGCCCTCTGTAAGTGTCTGTGACTAGTCAGTTACATAAAACAAAATATGTGTGTGTGTACACGCTTTAGAAGATATACTTCTTTGGCGTGAGAAGATAAAATTCTTATAAATTTTTTATCTTTTGGCCATATTCTACGTTTGTAGAGAAAACCTCGCAAACAAAAGAAAAAAGGTTTTGATTACATTGAAAGTTTTATAATAAAGCATTATCTATACTAACATCAGGATGTCGATTTTTGTAAATCCCCTACCCCCTTCACTTGAACCTGAAACATTTTTTTTAACTACAAAACAGCGAAAGATATTCTAGGGGTAATAGTCAAGACCGACATCACCCCTTCCAGCAAATGTAGCTTATAGGTTTATAAATCAATCATCTTTAACTTTAAATATGAAATAAAATGTTACACAATAGAATAAATCTAGGTTAAAGTATCTATACTTTAATTTTGCTTAACCTCTTTATGGAATTTGTTCTATCATTGTCAAATTAGACATGCTATCTAAAATATATATGTATATATATTAAAGATATTAAAAATCATATAAAAAGGAATAGTAGATTATGAACGCAGATACAGTCGCATATAGACACAGATTAGAGATACTCAAAGTCGGCTATTAATGTAATGGTTGATTGAAATATCTTAAGATGGCGCTACAAAACGAAATGCTGTTTAGTAATTCCCTCTCTTGACACGACTGATTTTACATTACTACGAACCACGAACCACCCACTTACAGAAATCCTCGGTGGAGCGTGGTTGCTTCGTGAAGCCTGCGAATTGCTCAGTTGACTTCTGTGCTTTTGGAAGGCAGGCTAAGTTAGCAGGACTTTACGCAAAACTCACCTAATGAGAGTCTAAGTGCGGAAACTGAGACCATCAACCATTAGCAATTACTACGAACCACAATAGTTTTACTCAATGTATATACATATATGTATTTTGTGAAAAAAAAAAACAAAGAGTGGTAAAATCTTTTAAGCTTCCTTAGGAATGATAATAATTCATTGGGTATCTTTGAGAGTAGTTCATATTACTAAAGATATGTTCAAGTTCATGCCTTTATGGTTATTAACCGGTTCGTCTTCTTAATAATATGTCTATATTAAGAATGAGTTTGAACGCGTCGGCATAGGGCTGCAACTTGTCGATAATAATCAAGCTAGTTCAAGTGGAAATTACATAAACATCTAATTGACAAAATTTTAGAAAGCCATGACAGTTTTTTAATACTGACTATAGAACCTAGTTTTAAGTTCTGTTAAAACTTGTCTTTAGAAAATTCAAATTAAATTGTTTGAGATGTCAAAACACGCCAAAATAGGCAATAAATCTAGGCAAGATGGCGTCGCAACATGCCTGTAAACAGATAAATATCCTTGAATCATTGTTGTATTCTTGTGAATAATCTGTGACCGTTTTGTGTCATGTGACTGAGGTGAACAATTCAACATTTTTAATTATAGATAAATATAGATTTTAGTAAATTAATGTTGATATACATATTATTACTAATCAATAACCTAGTATTATGATTGGTAGTTCATGATTTAAGTCCGAAAACACCCGAAAAGTTGTGATGAGTTCAAATTCTCTTAAAAAAGTATATTTTATTTTAGTTTATAAGTAAAATCGAGTGTAAATAGATTCACCGTTATAATATTTTTTTAATAATTAATTTAATAATTTAACATATAAGGGTTGCCTGGAAGAGATCGCTTGTTGGCGATAAGGCCGCCCGTTGCATCCCTTGTAATTTATATGTATTGTGTTATTTGTGTTTCTTTCTAGCAACGAAGTGTGAATAAATAAATTAAAAAAAAATATTACGCAGTTAACAAATAATTATGTAAAACTACGTTTTGTGTACATTGGCCGGCTTTTAAAAAACAAGAAAAGAAAGAATTTCTCATTAAAAAGTTTCTCAGACAAGACCGCACACACGCATGTCAACCCTATATTCCAATCTAAGTATCCTATGAATTATGAGGTGTTTGTAAGTCTATGTAACCATAGAGTCTAGAGCACAATCAACTTGTCTTTAACTACTCTTAAACGTAGGTTTTACAAATGCATTACAATGTCGCGTCGCTATTTCAATATAATTGATGATTTTAAAGCTTTAAATATAATTGGTAGTGTACGGGTAATGCTTACTCTACGGCGGCCGGGTATTAAATCGTCTGTAGTAATTTCTACTATACTCTGTGGAGACTGTATTACTTCCGATAGGACTGGGACCATATTGAAATAGATATTTACGATAATGACGTTTACCTATGGCAAATATGGCATTGACAGGTTTGTTTAATGTTTGAAGAACTTTTATTTATATGAGAAACTTAATATGTACGCATAAATGAGCGAGATATACGCCGCCATTAGCCGTCCCAATTTTAGTCCGTTATGGTCACTCTAGCATGCATCTGTAAGGCCTTTTTTAATTTGTTAAACGCGGTAATATTGCAAATTTTAGACGCCTTCATACCTAATAGACTTCTAATAATTTGTTCGAGGTTTCGGCTAGATGATCAAACTCAAGATTTTATTTTTAAATTAAGATACAAGTGTTATAGACATATATATATATATTTTTATATATATTATGATATGTTATATAAAAAAGGATATTGGCTGTAGCTGATAAAGTGCTGCTTATGATCTAAAACCGAAAAAAAAAACTTTGTAAGTATCCAGTCGTGAATAAATATGTCTGTAATTGCCCGGGTCGGTTTTAGGGCCTGATTTATAGATAGGAGTAACTTTGGCTTTTTAAGATAATCACACATGGGTATAAGTACAAACTAAGACTTCAAAAGCACCCCAATCAGCTAGCAGGACAGCTAACTATACCAGAAACTACTCGACGACTTAAAAAGCGGCGAGACATTTTTGACCAGGACAACCCAACAGACTGAGTTTCGATAAGAGTAGGCAGGCTCCGCTGGGAGTAGCGCCTAACAAGCCAAAATCACTCAACGAATCTACTTATAGTCGCATAGACTGATCGTATGATTTAATAATAAAAAATAAAAAAAAGAGAATCCGGATATTCACCTTTATGCAGCTTATTAAAGCAGATCGAGAGATATTCAGTATGTATAAAGTGCAATACATTTTATGGTCGTCGTTATACGCAAAAAAAGTCACTAAAGTAAAAAAACACTAAAATACCCTAGGCAAAAATTAATTATAATTTAAAAATGTATGTCTTTCTGAGTGTTTAATTCAATTCCATAAGACAATATTTAATTCTGTGTGCACAAGACTCATCACCTTGCGGCGTTTTCGAGTCCATTGTTAGTATTTATTTCTAGTAATTTGACCCCTGTTCAATAAAAATAACTCGCTCATACATCGGCATTCACCCCTCCAGTCGACAAACAAAGAGAATGCAGTTAATGTGCATTAAGTGGCTCTTGCAACTGAATGGATGGATTTTTTTTTCACAGACCATTTAGCCAAACTTAAATTTAACACGCACAACTTTCAAATTTTACTTTAAATATATTAGGTCCTTACATATGAAATTGGCGTTTTGTATGGGAGGAAAAAAAGTCTAATATTTTAAATATAATATATTTAATTAATCATAAGTATGAACCATTGTTTTCTATGCACTTTTGCCATCTCATAGGTAGTTCATTGATCCCTTTACTAAAAAAACCAGTCGGACGGGAATCAATAAAATCTGTAAAGGCGATTTGGACTGCCCCATCAGACTTAAATTTTTTTTAGTGCTCTCCAAGACAATTCCGCTATCTTGACTATATATCTCAATTCACCACCGATCTAAAATACATTCCCGGTAAAGACAACATCGTCGCTGACGCCCTATCACGTGTAGAAGAGATTGTCACCATAAATTACGACGCACTTGCAAGAGATCAGGCTCAAGACCCTGAATTGCAAGCTTTGCTTACCAAAAACACAGCACTACAACTGAAGCAGATCGCTGAAAACCAGTTGTACTGCGATTTTTCCACCAAATCGCCTAGACCGTATATAACACCTGCCTATCGCAAACGCGTTTTTGAAACCATACACCAACTCAGCCATCCAAGCGGCCCTACCACTGCTAAAATGGTAGCTCAAAGATTTGTGTGGCCCGGAGTAAGACGCGATTGCAAAACTTGGGCAAAGGAATGTGTAGACTGCCAACGAAGTAAAGTCAACAAACATACGAACGCACCATTTACAACCTTTTCAGTACCATCAGAACGTTTCGCCCACGTACACCTGGACATTATAGGCCCATTACCATACTCTGATGGCTTTAGATACTGCCTGACAGCAATAGACCGCTTCACACGTTGGCCTGATGCCTATCCACTAGCGGATATTACAGCAGAAACTTGTGCTTCCGCGTTCATTACCAACTGGGTATCTCGTCATGGATGTCCACAAACTGTAACAACAGACAGAGGCTTACAATTTCAATCACAACTCTTCCAAAGCATCACTAACCTGATTGGCGCAGAACATCGTCCCACCACCTCATACCATCCGCAATGCAATGGAATGGTGGAGAGATTACATCGCCAACTAAAAGCAGCCATCATCTGTCACAACAACCCACAGTGGACTGAAACACTTCCCCTAGTGCTACTAGGAATAAGAGCTGCCTGGAAAGAAGATCTGCAGGCATCAGCCGCCGAGCTAGTATATGGAGAACCACTACGACTACCGGGACAATTTTTCTCAACTTCGCTTGACCAGAACCTAAATCCAGCAGACTATACAGCTCGCTTGAGAAATCATATGGCAGCATTAACCCCAACTCCTGCATCAAACCACAACAGTAAAACATTCTATTTGCCGAAGGACATACATACTGCACAGTTTGTTTTTCTTCGCCGTGGTCCCGCAAAACGATCACTTGAATCACCATATACCGGCCCATATAAAGTTCTGAAAAGAAATACAAAAACATTTTCATTAGACATAAAAGGCAAAGAAGTTACAGTAACAATAGACAGAATAAAACCAGCTTACCTTACGAAAGAAAACAGAGAATACGACACGACCATTCGTTCACCGATGACCGTACTGCCGCTTCACACCAATCACGATGCACCGCTACCTGAAAAAAAGACTAGAAGTGGAAGATTAGTTAAGTTTCCGGACTACTATCGACCGTGAAACGGTCTCGGCAGGGGAGTGATGTGGCGTCCTCGTCGTCATTGGTAGCTGAAATAAAATTATCAAAATAAATTATATATTAAATTACAAAAAATGCACTTACCAACTTTTACGTATAGACCGTGTCTATTGTTCTCCGCGGCAGACGGGGGGCGAGGCACGCGCATTCCAGAGCGCGCTCCGCCACCAGTACGGCCCACGACTTCTTAAGTGACACACGTACATCTCGCTGCCGACGCCGCGGTTTATTTTTACGAAAAATATATACATCGTTGAGATCACACAAGTTTTATTATTTTTATATAGTGATATACGACAACGCGAACACTATAAACCTATTTAATTATATAATAAATGAAATCTTTTTTATTCATCATTCATTCTGTTTAATAGAGTAGTGATCGAAATATATGTATTGCATTAATTGTGTTATTTAGATAAAAACATAGAGATTTAGTATTAACAAGACATTCATTAACTGTAATGAGGGTCGGCTAGTAATATAATAAATAAAATAGCAATATTTCGTTACGTACTAGCGTAACAAGTGTATGAGGTAACCGTTTCATGATAATCAAAATAAAAAGTTGATACGTTACCTAGTAAATTTTAAGTTTATACAAAATTGTAACAATACTGTTTTCCCAGGGACGTTAATACCACGGGAAAGTGCATGATAAGCATTTATCAATCTACACATTTTGGAGTATTAAACCGCTTGGATGTTGTATCTTATTGGTTTGAAGTTGTTAGTAAGTATAGAACGAACTTCTGTATGATTTCTTTTATAATACTTGTATATCTATATATAAGCTTGTACTGTATAATACTATGATCGTACAGCATACACATTTGGAACAATACAAATTTTAAATTGCACGTCATAATTGTTGGTTTTTAACAAAAATAATATTGTTACGTGAATTAAGTTTGATAGCGGTTTATGTATCAACTTCTTCAAATAAAACACTTTGTTTGGTGCTGGATAACAACGAGCTTTCATTTTTTTAAATATGAGCTTATAACTAAGAAAACATACAGCAGAGTGATAAAAACTAAAGGGCTCATTTTGCATGCACATGCTTAACGTTTTTAAAACCACATATTACATTTGAAATATTCATTAGAATTAAATCTAATGTAACAACGTTGACGATAAAAAATATTCATATACTAACATAACCTAACCGAACTAGATAATAATTCGGTTTTTGAACGGCTCTAGGGGTAGGGCAGACAAGACCACGTGGATAGTGGGGTGCTCTGATTCGGTGTTGGGTACTTTTAGGTTATTAAATAAAATGTTATAAAAAAAAATATTCATATACTAACATAACCTAACCGAACTAGATAATAATTCGGTTTTTGAACGGCTCTAGGGGTAGGGCAGACAAGACCACGTGGATAGTGGGGTGCTCTGATTCGGTGTTGGGTACTTTTAGGTTTAAAGAAAAACACTTTTTTACGGATTATAGTTATGTATTATTGTATTTAAACTTATAATTATTTATACATAATTTTAAATTTAAACCGACGTTTCGCGTGCTTTTCAGCGTGCGTGGTCACGGTGACTGAAGACAAAGGTGTTAAATGTCAAAAAGTATTACAGTTGTAGAAAATGTTGTGTTATCTGTATTTATTTCCCCGGAGTTGGTATCGACTAAAAGATGTAGGGTTTTTGCAGAAATTGCTCACGGTGTCCTCCATTTTCGCGGATTGTTTATTTTGAGATTTTAATTTGGATATTATTGGATCCCAGGTGTTTGATAATTTTAGGCCGTCCTCTCTATTGAAATTGGCGTGTTTTTTGATTTCAATGGCTTCGCGTACCAATCTTGGGAAGAATCTTTTTTCTTTCGCAAGTACTTTCGGTTGGTCAAAGCGTATGTAGTGATTAGGCCTATCTAGTGTGTGTTCACAGACTGCTGATTTTGTGTGTCGTCTATGTCTTATGTCCGCAATGTGTTCCTTGAGTCTGCTGGACATATTGCGTTTAGTTTGCCCTATGTAAGACAGGCCACAGTCGCAATCCAGTTTGTATATACCTGCATCTTGCAATGGGGTGTTACTTTTGATTGGTCTTAGGAAAAGCGAAACGTCGGTTTAAATTTAAAATTATGTATAAATAATTATAAGTTTAAATACAATAATACATAACTATAATCCGTAAAAAAGTGTTTTTCTTTAAATGTGTAAAAGTTATGTTAATAAAAGACAATACTATACTTTTAGGTTATTAAATAAAATGTTATAAAAAAAATATTCATATACTAACATAACCTAACCGAACTAGATCATAATTAAATTTTTTATTACAAATAATTAATTTTATCATAAGTTACAAATAATCTATGGTCCATATTGTAAAGTTTAGTAGTATCGATACGTGAAATGGTTAACGTTTGACATCAGTTACTTGTCAAATTCATTGTGTTATGGCGTGTTATGGGATGATATTTGTCCATTTGTATGG
Organism: Pieris mannii; assembly: GCA_028984075.1. Taxonomy (NCBI): domain Eukaryota; kingdom Metazoa; phylum Arthropoda; class Insecta; order Lepidoptera; family Pieridae; genus Pieris; species Pieris mannii. The sequence continues at coordinate 11,617,314 of CM054776.1, read as the reverse complement.
AAAGTATAAATAAATATATCTCATGAACCGTAAGTTTCCGCAACTTAATACTTTACAAAACGCTTTCTTATGGTGAGTACTATCTACAAAAAAAAAATTGAGCATTCAAATCGACGGGTCATATTGGAAAGTTTATCCATATATTTTTATATATATTATGATATGTTATATAAAAAAGGATATTGGCTGTAGCTGATAAAGTGCTGCTTATGATCTAAAACCGAAAAAAAAAACTTTGTAAGTATCCAGTCGTGAATAAATATGTCTGTAATTGCCCGGGTCGGTTTTAGGGCCTGATTTATAGATAGGAGTAACTTTGGCTTTTTAAGATAATCACACATGGGTATAAGTACAAACTAAGACTTCAAAAGCACCCCAATCAGCTAGCAGGACAGCTAACTATACCAGAAACTACTCGACGACTTAAAAAGCGGCGAGACATTTTTGACCAGGACAACCCAACAGACTGAGTTTCGATAAGAGTAGGCAGGCTCCGCTGGGAGTAGCGCCTAACAAGCCAAAATCACTCAACGAATCTACTTATAGTCGCATAGACTGATCGTATGATTTAATAATAAAAAATAAAAAAAAGAGAATCCGGATATTCACCTTTATGCAGCTTATTAAAGCAGATCGAGAGATATTCAGTATGTATAAAGTGCAATACATTTTATGGTCGTCGTTATACGCAAAAAAAGTCACTAAAGTAAAAAAACACTAAAATACCCTAGGCAAAAATTAATTATAATTTAAAAATGTATGTCTTTCTGAGTGTTTAATTCAATTCCATAAGACAATATTTAATTCTGTGTGCACAAGACTCATCACCTTGCGGCGTTTTCGAGTCCATTGTTAGTATTTATTTCTAGTAATTTGACCCCTGTTCAATAAAAATAACTCGCTCATACATCGGCATTCACCCCTCCAGTCGACAAACAAAGAGAATGCAGTTAATGTGCATTAAGTGGCTCTTGCAACTGAATGGATGGATTTTTTTTTCACAGACCATTTAGCCAAACTTAAATTTAACACGCACAACTTTCAAATTTTACTTTAAATATATTAGGTCCTTACATATGAAATTGGCGTTTTGTATGGGAGGAAAAAAAGTCTAATATTTTAAATATAATATATTTAATTAATCATAAGTATGAACCATTGTTTTCTATGCACTTTTGCCATCTCATAGGTAGTTCATTGATCCCTTTACTAAAAAAACCAGTCGGACGGGAATCAATAAAATCTGTAAAGGCGATTTGGACTGCCCCATCAGACTTAAATTTTTTTCCTTGCAAGAAGTTGTCCAAACTTGCTCCAAAAAATGGTGATCTGTTGGAGCAAGGTCCGGGGAGTACGGAGGATGTCTTAGACATTCCAATTGAAGCTCTTCTAATTTGGTAACCGTCTTTTGTGCAGTGTGTGGTCTAGCGTTGTCGTGAAGTAGCAGTGGCGTGGAGCGATTGACCAGCCTAGGTTGTTTAGCCGCTAGCTTTTCCATCATGGTTTGCAATTGCTGACATTAGACATCAACCGTAATAGTCTGGCCAGATTTGAGAAAACCACAATGAACAATACCGGCACTAGTCCACCAAACGCTTACAAGTAAATTTTTTGGGGTTAATTTTCGCTTGGGGCAGGATTTGGCTGGCTGGCCAGGATCCAACCATTGTGCTGAGTGCTTTCGATTATCGTAAAGAATCCATTTTTCATCACAGTTAATGATTCGGTTTAAAATACCTTAATTATTGTGCCGGTTCAGTAATGTAACGCAGCAGACGACGCGCGTTTGCCGGTATGCTTCAGTCAATTCGTGAGGTACCCATCTTTCAAGCTTCTTAATCTTCTCAATTTGCTTCAAGTGAATTAAAACAGTTTTATCACTAACACCGCAGCCTGCAGCTAACTCAGACGTGGTTTGCGATGAATCCACTTCCACAATAGCCTTCAATACTTCATTATCAACTTGGGTCTCAGGCCGTCCACGGGGCTTGTTCTGCAGGTCGAAATATCCAGAACGTAAACGTTGGAACCAAAAACGAACTGTGTTTTCTTTTGCAACATGACCGCCATACACATCATTCACCCTTCGAGTCGTTTCCGCAGCACTAGGTGCCACGGCGGAACTCGTACTCGTAAATAATGCGATACTTTAAGTTTTCCATTTTGTAACATGAGTGACGCAAACAGAAAATACAAATGAATGACGGTCATCGAAGAACATATACATGAGTAAATAGCTGTACAAATTTGAATTTGTAATTCCTTACCAAAGAGGAGAACATCGTGATTAAAGTGGCCAGTACGAAATACGCCAATTTCATATGTTAGGACCTAATACATGTATTAAGGTAATAACTACAAACTCAACTTAAGTACTGTATTAATATGTAGATTAAAAAAACGAAAACTGAAATAGAACATTCAAGAAACTACATTGAAAAAAGTAATTGTTTAAAGTGGTTGCCTGGAAGAAATCGCTCAAAAGGGGTAAGGCCGCCAGTTGTACTCCTTTTAGGAATCGTTAATAAATAAAGAATTGTTACGACTGCTAAATACATTTAAAGCTTCCTAAAATATTTCCCTCTTTGGTAAGTGGAAAATAATTATAAATAAATAAATATAAATAAATATATACATAAATTATATTATAATTAGCTAAGCCCCATAAAGATAAATGGACGAAGAAAGCAACGGAATGGCTTCCTCGCTATGACAAAAGAAAAAGAGGAAAAAAAAAAAGATCGCAAGATGATGTGTGAAAAGCAGCTGGCTATATGTGGCTTCGTAAAGCAAAGAAGAGAGGAAGCTCTTGGAGAAGGCCTATGTACATGGACAAGCTGTATAACAGAAACTAACCGGAATACCTATTAGAGTTTATTATTTTATTCATAGCACATTTTTTATGTACTAGTAAAAATAATTACAGCAATGAAGGCTTTTATTATTTAAATTCCGATACATTTGCGAATTACGCATATAATTCTTGTTCGTACTAGGCAAATGGAACAATTGTGAATATCTTGTCGCTTACGGGGATGGATTCTTAAAGTAATTAATGACAGCAAATAGAGGCTATCTATCTGCCATTGAGCGTGCAGAAATAATAAATCTTCCCGACTCCGCCGACATTCTAAACAATATCACATGTATATAAAGCTATTGAAGTATTGATTAAAAAATAAGGAATTTCACAAATTTTATGTATATTTTCTGCAGCTGAAAAAAGAGGCGGAAAGACTTTATTTGGAAGTAACAATTTAGTTTTTTCTTTGAAGTGTCGTTTGTTTAATATCAAATATCAGTTTTCTTTTGTTTATATTTTCTTTTCGTATATTAATCTATCATCTGTTAGAATCTTTGGAGTTAACAGATAACTGTGACTGTCATTTAAATATAGAGAAATAATTTGCAAGAAAATAAAATTGCGACTATAATTTAAGATCTAAGCTATCCTATCTCTTACGTTGGACCAGACTGCTCACGGTGTGCCAATTTAATTTAAAATCGGTTAAGTAGTTTAGGAGTCCATCGCGGACAAACATCGTGGCAGGAGATTTATATACATACTAGCAGACTCGGCCAAGCGTTGCTGTGGCTAAAGTTTTTGTTTTATTTCAACTATTCAAAGGAAACGGAAGGAGAACTTATGTGAAAGGTTGGTACTTCAAACACAGCGCCATCTGTTAGAATTGTATCAAATAATAAACAAACATTTGCAATAAAATAATATTGCGGGTATAAATTGAGATGTAAGCTATCCTATCTTTTAAGTTAGATCAAACTGCACACGATCAATTTGATTGATATCGGTTCAATAGTTTAGGAGTCCATCGCGGACAAACATCGTGACAGAAGATTTATTTATATTAAGATTAAGATATACGTCAAGAACATTCATTATTCTTGATTTGAACCCGCAAGGAAAGCAGAAGCGTGGACGTCCCAGGTCAACCTGGCGTCGTACAGTTGCAGATGAGGCAAAGAGAGACTTGTAGCGAGTTGATATATGAGACTCAAGACCGAACGCTATGGAGCTAAGGACGCCTTTTGGCCCATTTAGGACATTGAGTTAAGCATCTTAGAATATGTCAAATAGCACACAGACTAAATAAAATGTATTCCACATTTGAAAATATCGTGTGACCGAATCAATTATATTTAAATCAACTATATTATTACTTTTTTAATGGCTTTTACCATGCAAGAGAAATTAGGGTTCTACATGCCAGTGCACTATTAATAATTATAAAGACAAGATAATTGTTTAAAAAAAGAAATCAACTTTGACTGTTATTTATATATTTTTTATAAAAAATAATATAACATCTATAGTTGCAATATTTGTATGTGAGCCTATATCCACAATTTAGCAACCTGCTGCATTGTTTTTAAAATACTGTTACGAGCTAGGGGATCGGATAGAAAACGCCGTCGATTTATTCAAGGGTTTATTTCAATAAAATCTACGAGGAATTCGTTTACTCTAATGTCTGGAAATTACGCACAGAAAAGCACTAATAACACACACAATGAAACACTGTCACTAATCACTTAAATTACTCAGTACTTTATCACTGGTATCACTAATTCGCACTTTTTCTCTTCGCTGTTTATCGCTTGGAATCGCATTCGATACTGAACTGATTGGTCGCGTTTTGGCTCGCTTATATATCCCTGGGAATAGTCTCGAACGATATTTCTACGAGAACTTTCTAGGCGGGAGCGCTACTGAGTAGCGATCGCACAATTCTAGAACGCGCGTACTCGCTATCTCTTTCGCACACTGCTACGTGCCTGTCGTACGGCGTTCTAGAGTTCTCGGTCTAGCTTCGAGAAGGTTCTTATCTTTCCTCTCTTTCGCGTATCAAACAGTGCTTGTCCCACACCTAGAAAATTCGTTCTAGAATATTCCTTCATCAAAGGGGTATAACCAGGCCTGAAAACGCCTGAAAACGGGTCTACTGAAAAGTGTACCATTCGTCTATACGTCTTCTGAAACCGACTGAAAAAATGTTTCAGCCTCCTGAAAACTACGGCAACATTATGTAAATTTCGATTTTCTAATATGTGATTGACCCTCTCCTGAAACGGTCATAAATCATATTTCAGCCTGCTGAAAAGTTCTCTAAGTAGTGGAAAAATCTAAAAACATTGCAGTTGACCCGTCTTCGTAACAATACCATGCATTTATTTATTTGTATTATTAAGTTTATTTAAATGACTGGTGTTTTGATTAAGCATCTTTATCCTTATATAAGCTAAAGGTTCAAGTGATAATGACTATTAAAGACATGTAATACCAGTTATTAGACAGATCGGCGTTTTATTATTTTTCGAGTAATGCATATTATTATTGTTTATAGAACAGGGGGTAAACAGACAGACGGTTCACCTTATACCATGCCAAATGGACAATCTTAATGCCAGAGGGCTTGCGAATGCGTTGACAGCCTTTTCAGATTTGGTACGCTCTTCTCTTGAAGGATCATAAGTTAAAATGGAAATACTTTATTGGGCGTTTCTAGTGGCAGTTCGACAAAGTGGTGGTTCGCGGCCAAAACTGCCTTAAGAATTACTCAGTTGTGGAACGACGGACGTCGAGGTGATACAGATAGAGTTCCGTATTCTGCCTCGAATTCCTATGATTAAACTCAGCCAAATTGAAGTGGAAATATCATTCTGGATTGATCAGCGCTCGGTGGTGGTCGTGGAACTAAATTTTCGTCTTTATTCATAGTATCAATGGTAAATCTAGTATTTTTCTTCCTATTCTAGTGACACTTTATTGCTAAAGGTAAGCTGTTAACAACTGATGAAAAGCTTCGAAGAGTCTACATTAATAGTTCATGCCTCATAGCCGTATTGTGTAGTGAATCCGGAAACCCACTAAAAGACGCTTTTAACCATACCAATTAAAAATTTTAATGCAGTGAGTTGAGGTCCCGTAGAGGTTTAACCGCCCTTTAAACCCACCCTTGTAGTTGTATAATACTAAGTGTCGTTTAACAATGTATGGATTAAAGCACCAAATAGCAATGCAACATATAAATTATTTGAAAGATAAAAGTTCCGAATAAGAAACTTCGCGTTTCAAGACGAATAGCGCTACCTGACAGTCGTGAACGCAACAATCACTAGTTTATCCTACCAATAAATAATAAATAACTTATTTGGAACTTATCCGGACATTGTGAAACAGACTCTAACTGTATGGGAAAATATGTTCTCGCTGATATTATTGTATAAATGAAAAAATACTTAAAACTATCAAAAAGATATGCTTTTAGTACTGAACCTTCAGAATACTAATAAATACTATCTAGACAATTAATTGACGCTAATTAAAGGTTAAACACAGTTGTGTGTAAAATGGAACAGTGTGCATAGAACCAGCTTGATATAAACATCTCTTAACGTATATTTAAAAAAAATGCCTTGGCTTATTCGTCGAACAATGTTTAAACAAAAACCTAACGAATTATGGTGGAAGGCTTATAGGCGACGTCAAAATCGCATCAGAAAGTGTTTAGGCACAGAGATGATACTGAGACGAGCTTTTTTAGAAACATTCAGGGAATATGTTGATAACTGCTCCATTAGTGGTGTTAAACAGATGTGGGAGACGAAGAGTGGGGTAAAGCAAAGGTATTGTGGTGTATATCCCTGGTGTAGTAGGTTCGATCCACGACTATGCACTTATGGACTTCCAGTTAATATGCGCATTTAGCACTAGTGGAACACGTTTTTGTAGAAGAAAAGGAGAGAGCGATTGAGAGTGAGTGAGAAAGAGAGATCGAGAAAAATACACGCTATCGGTTCATGTATTCGTTTAATAGACATATTTAGATTTATTTAGATTTTGTGATACTTTAGATGTCGATTCAGTCGCATAACATCTTGTGCAGTAAACGCAGATTTTTATTTAATTATCATTAGCGCGAATACAGTGTATAAACAGTATAAATATGGATACACAAATACTTGGAGTGATTAAATACTTGATACGTCTTGATCATCTATTGGGGCTTTTACCTTATTAATAATTCATTTACAAATAAGTTTCACTTCTGTCATGTGGACTTTGTACGCACGTAAAATTCTGTTTTTTATCAAATTATTATAGTAATAACAATCACTACTTTATTATTGTTATTGGAGAAAGTGGAGATCTTTTCTGGGAGACTTAAAAAATGGGCATATTCCATGAACACGGGCTGCCTGTTATGTTCTCTCAGTAGGCTCGTTTGTCCATCAAAATAAAAACGCCTTCCGAATACCTCTGAGGAGGTAGACGATTGTCTCCGAAGACTACTAGAGAAAGTCAAACTTCCTCAAGGTGAATTAAGAAATAAATGACTGTAATAAATGAATTTTTTATATAAGTTACCTACAAGCTGCCCCCGCGAACTTTGTTTAGCCCACCTTTTTAGTACATACCAAAATGGAACATCAGCTATGCTACCCGAGAGACTTTTCGGTTTTCCGGACTGAAAACTTTTTACTAGGGTTTTCTGTGATTCTAGATAGACTTTAGAGTTTAAGTATAGTTATTAATTAACAAAAAAAATTGTCTAGAAACTAAATTTTACGGATGAATTTTAAGGGGACAATAAATATAAGTCGTCACACAAAATTTCACGGAAATTGATCGAGCCATTTCGGAGGAGTTTAATCACAAACACCGTCACATGAGAATTTTGTATATTACATTTCTTCAGTCACAAACACGATTTGGATAATAATATCTCATTGAACGCCCTCTACCCCTGACAATTCATTAACCGTAAACTTCTAATTCACCAGACTAACGTGGGCTGTTATCTTCATGATAATGACTGCAGCTATGGTCTACTTCCTTCATTCTGTGTGGTATGACAGTCTCGGAAAACCCCTTGTGGTAACCATGGAATCTTCCACCTACCCCATATCCAAGATTGATTTCCCAGCTGTAGCGATATGCAACATCAACAGAATCAGTACGAAAGCCTTAATCAACTACACCAAAAAAATGTAAGTGAAGTTAATGGTATCAATTAAAAGCTAAATATATAATGAAGAACACTTTGTTCTGCTTCTTGGTATGAAACGGTCAGCTCGGGTGTAATCATCAGCCAACAGATCTTCACGCGTCTCTCTCAAAATACTCTGACGTTAAGTGATACCGCCGCCCATGAACACTCCCCTGCTAGAAAGCTTGCAAGCGCGCTGCCGGTCTTTTAAGAATTCGTAGGCTTTCAAAGGAATTGATTTGGAAATACTTTAGTAGTCAGCTGGTTCCACATAGTGCAGCAAAGCCTAAAATTAGTTGTAGAACTACGGACGTCGAAGTGATCCGGATGGTATCGATCGACGTTCACCCGCGCGTTGTTCATATTACTTTTCCTTGGATTATGTACTCGCCATTAACATTTAAAAGAATCTTGTAACATTTTAATCAACTCTACTTCACCAATTACAAATAAAAATAATTACTACCTACATTCGACATGTATGACGTCACCTATCGTTTACCTATCTCACTTACTAAAGACAAGTAGATTTATAAAGCTTTGTTTATGCTTTACTGCCTAAGGGCATAATTGATATACAAATATAATCAATATACAAATATTAACACACATATTAGTGCTTACATATTAAATTGACGTTTTGTCGTACCACTTTGACCTCAACTATCTCCTCTTTGGTTAGTAATAACTCGGAATTCGAGCGAACTCGGAAATCGTGGTTTTCGATTCAAATTTATCGAAAACCACGATTTATGTTTACAAGTTTGTCCTTCACCACTATTTCGCAGGCCAGATGAGTTTATTTATAAATATACAACTATACAATACAATTAAATAACGGAGTTCATTTGACTTACGTTTACGACATACGTTTACGTATGCTTGGACAAAACTAACGGAACTATAATAAAACAGGACCAACAAAGTTTTAATACATTAATTATTCTTTTCAACAGATACCCATTACTAGCTAAACATAACGAGTCATTCGAGGAGGTTTTAGCATTTTGCTCTCAATTAGGAAGACTTCTTGATTACACATACAATTCAACTCTACGCAACCATCCATTCGTTGATGCCTTCAATTCGCAACTGAATAATACAATGGGACTTGTCAATATTATGAAAATGGTAGGTTTAGATAAAAAAAAAAGCTTGCGAACTTGATGGCTCGTGTATAAATATGTACCTACTCAAAAATTCATTATTTTCCGTGCAATTTCAACAAAATTATTAGATTGTAAAAATAATCTAGGAAATGACAGTTGTAGAGTCAAGGGGCGGCACAAACTTCACAGCCTCTGCTTTAAAAATTTGCAAAACTAAAAATCGATTGATAAAAATTCAAAATATACCAAAATAATCGTTTCAGCTGGCGCCATCTTGCGACGAAATGCTAATGAAATGTTTTTGGGGAGGCATGCAACAAAAATGTGAAAACATTTTCCGTGTTCGACGAACGATACATGGCCACTGCTGTGTATTTAATTATATTCTTGGTTATGAATCAGCTGATAGGTATGTTTATTTTTAAAACAATAGTATTTATTATCATATACTAGCTCCGTCAAGTCCTATCACGCGCAATCAAAAAAAAAACAAAAATGTATTTATACAGTAAATAGTCATAAATCATTTTAGTACATCCCTTTTAAGTTTGAGTACCTGTGTTAGGGATGAACGCTCTTTAACAAAGTTCTTAAAAAACAAAACAGTGTAGGTACTTAAATAGGTAATTAAATAAATAAATCGTAATAACTACACAAGTAGGGTAGCACAATTCAAAGTAGCTGGAACCAGAAGGTCTCTGAGGGGATAGATGTGGAGAAAATAGCAACGAAAATTAGCGTACCTGGGCTATTGTGCCATAACCACTACCACCTATTTCAATTAATGATGGGTAGAGAATGGACGGCATCTGCGAAAGAGTTGCTGCATCTGGTAAAAGGTCTCTCCATGAAACTAACGCCCAACCTCTTATAATAGAGATATACCAAAAGGAAAACCGGTTACATACACTTACAAGTCTTCAGACGTTCACAATTGTATCGATGTAAGGTGTTATACCATTGGAAGAAATTTTCCTTTTACCTTTCTTTACCTCCTCTTTCTCTCTTCAACATTGCATTGTGTTATTAATATTTATTATCAGACCAGACCGCACATTAGACACGGCAAAGCAGCAGCATAGAGCTGGCAAGTACTTTGGCCTTTTTGTTTTATTGGATTCTATGGCTGAGGACTACTCCTATAACCTGTACAGCAGAAAAGGATTTGAGGTATGAGATAGACAGATAGCGAGACACCACAGCTAGTATAAAGCAAACGTATTATTTAGTTTTATATTTAAAAAGTTTTTTTTAGATTAGTTAAGTTAGATTAAAAGTTTAGTTAGATTACTTGTTTAACAGATACTGATATTCGACCCGATCCATTTTGCTGACCCGAACGGCGGTAGAGTGATCCAACGCACAGTTCAACCCGATCAAGAGGTGTTAATTAAAATACTATCCACCAAACAGATAGCTACGACGGAAGTTCGAAAATATCCTGAAAGCACGGTTGGTACTGCCAACGCTAATTAAATTAAAGACCAAATGTAGATATAAAAAATGTATTTTTTTTTGCAATTGGTTGCCACTGATCCATCTTTCCGTTAGTTTGTGGAAAAAGACGCGAGTATTGAGTATGCATTATAATGCACCTGCATTTGATTAAAATAATTGTTTTAAACGACTTTTATGAAATAAAAAACTTTTTTTTTTATGACGATTCAAACTCCTATGTGTTGCTAAAATAATGTTTCACCGGCACATGTATTTTAAATGTATCAACCCAAAGCGAAAGATATAGGCACATTTCTTTTGTTTATGGTCAATAGTGCAAGCTAAAGAAGTACATTATGTAAGACTATTTCCGTTTCACGAAACGCGCCCTTGGATTATCGTTTCGAATATCAAAGCAATATGTATATTTCAAATTACAGAGAAAATGTCTATTTAACGACGACAAGCGTGAAAAATTTAGTAAAATGTATTCGTACACTGCCTGTGTTGTGAACTGTCGAGTGAGGACTATGCAATCGCTTTGTAAGTGCACACCATATTACCTACCTGTGTCTTTAAAAGGAGGGAGGGTTTGCACATTGGACGATCTCAGATGTCTCAATAAATATAAAGGTAATGTAACACATAACGCAAAAAAACTGCGCTACAATGAAGATCAAGGCCTCAGATTTCTGTATCTGTTTCGTGATTGCCTACTATTTTTTTAATATAGATTGTTTAAAATAAAATAACCTGATACTAAGGGCATTGAGTATCATTCTAGAGCATTCTAATAACGATGTTATTTTTAATAAAAGTTTCACTTTAAAAACAACAAAAAAAATTGCGTTTTTGTTTTGTTTTCTTTTAAAGAACAGACAAGACAGATGGGATGAGGGCTAAGGCAAGTTGATGCTAATTTCTGGCGTTACAAGAATACAAATGTTTTTGTGATAGTATTCTTTACATCAATTTATTTTATTCGATATTCACGATAAATTCATTTTGTATTAAAAAAGAAACGTGTGGCACTCGTGGACTGCCGCGGTAAAGCTATTGCATAGCATTTTATATCAACTTATGCAATTACAAATATTTATTTTTCGTTACGGAATTTCTTGATTCGGTCGCCGCGCTCAATGCCTGCGATAAAATCTATGCAATAGCTTAGAAAATGTTATGGAACATAATTATTTGTAGAAAAGTTTTTCTACTTATACCCGACGGGTGAAACAAATTTTGATGGTCTCGAGGTAGAGGCGGTAAACTCGCTAAGCTGTCCTGAATGTCTGCCTGACTGCGAGCATACGCAACATTTCACCGAATATATGAAGTTTCAGTTGACGCCAAATAGTTTCAAGAATAAACTATTTCCTAAATTGGTCATTAGGTGGGTAGTAAAACTGTTGTATAAAACAAAGTCAGGTTCAACTTATAACTCGAGAACGTCGACACCAATTTTCATGATTTTTTAAAATATGTAATATTAAAATAGTTTACGAAACAAAAAATTTAAAAAAAGTATATATTTTCTGGCAAACATTTAACACTCATCCCGTCGAGACTGATGTAGATGAAGGATGTTGCACTGTTCCTTTAACCTAAAGGGAGCATCCTGCAACCACTAGAAGGACTATTATGTATTATAATAATAAGATTTGGAAAAACCTTTTAAGTAAAAATACCTGTGTAAGGGTTCCCAGCTCTTCCATAACAAACTTAATTACTTAAAATAATGACATTATTTAACCTATTTTTTTGAACCGTTTCCTTCTTATTTTTATTTTTGAACCATTATCATCACACCTGTGTGAGTACAAGAGCAGTGCATGAGTAAGTGTGTGGGTGTAAATGTGTTAGAGAGTGAATGAGTAAAGTGTATTTACATCGTGGGTCTCAAAAGTATTAGTTGATAGTAAGGAAGAGGAAAGAGGGAAATACATTTTCTGCAATTTCGCTCTTTTCATTTATACAATGTGTGAGCTGAGGGTGCAGTGGTGGATAACTGGTTGGGGAGCGGCAAATAGCTGTTTTACTCTAGAATATAGAAGCTACACCAAATGGATGATAAGAAGTGAGAGGGGAGAGTCATCAGCAAAATTTGTTACAGGCTTCATCAGAAAACGTCAAAATCTGTTAGATTTCTAAGAGGTAGCAAAAACAATTCGCTCCCCAAATTTGCCGCCACAAAAATCTGCTGCTCCACCCTATTCAGCCTGCTGGTAAATCCGCCACTGATACGGCCAGTCTAATAACTGGCCGGCCCGAAAGCCCCTGGTTGAGAAGAAGGTGGTTTGCCGACGCCATTTTGACAGATAGTGGAACTAAATTCAATTAACATTCAACAAGCTAGGCAAGTAATCATGTAATTTGCCTAGCTGTTGATCAACTCGCTGAATATCTTTCAGGCCACTAGTTAAACGGGGTTTAATTGAACGGCTTACTGATCTGGTTGCCTGCGAAATATATATACATATATATATTTTATATATAATTATTTATGCATGCGTTCAGAAATTTATTTTTTATAAACTAAGAAAAATATTATATATCAACCTGTGGCGTCCTCGTCGTCATTGGTAGCTGAAATAAAATTATCAAAATAAATTATATATTAAATTACAAAAAATGCACTTACCAACTTTTACGTATAGACCGTGTCTATTGTTCTCCGCGGCAGACGGGGGGCGAGGCACGCGCATTCCAGAGCGCGCTCCGCCACCAGTACGGCCCACGACTTCTTAAGTGACACACGTACATCTCGCTGCCGACGCCGCGGTTTATTTTTACGAAAAATATATACATCGTTGAGATCACACAAGTTTTATTATTTTTATATAGTGATATACGACAACGCGAACACTATACTGGTGACCCCGACGTGATAAGAGTAAGAAAAAACTACACGCCACGCGGTCTTAGCACTTTTGTCATGCAAGACGATAACGGTGGGGACACGGACAATATGGAAAAAGGTGCACATGAAATTTTCAAAGTTGGAATTAAAATACCACCATTTTTACCGAATAGACCTGCACTCTGGTTTGCTCAATTGGAAGGCCAATTTTGTTTGGCGGGAATAACGTCAGACACGACTAAATTTTATAACGCGACTAGCCAACTGGACCCACAGTTCGCTATTGAAGTTGCGGATATTATAGAAAGTCCTCCCAAAGACAACAAATACCAAACCCTCAAAGCGGAGCTAATAAGGCGATTAAGTAAACCGCGCGAAGAAGAAATCAGGCAAATTTTAGACAATCAAGAACTCGGCACTAGAAAGCCTTCACAATTTCTTCGTCACCTACAACATTTGGCCGGACCACAGGTACCAGACGAATTTATTAGATCAGCATGGCACAATAGGTTACCCAATAACATTCAACCTATCATTGCATCGCATATGGATATGCCGCTAGAGAAACTTGCAGAGTTGGCTGACAAAATTATAGCCATCGCAGCCCCAACCCCACCAAATGTTTACGCCGCTACATCGTCCTCAGCTAACCAACATGCTGGAAATCCTCCAGACCACTACCTCACCGCCTTAGAAAGCTTGGCCAGGCAAGTTAACGAATTAACCAAGCAAGTTGCTTCCCTGAGCATGCATAATAGCCGATCAAGCAGATCACCACAACGTAGGTATAACAGATCAAGATCTCACTCTCGCTCCACCCAAAGATGGAAGGAAAACAAAATGAATAGCGTGTGTTACTACCACAGAAAATTCGGTGAAAACGCCATAAAATGTCTCACGCCCTGTTCCTACAAGACTTTAAACGCGAACGGCAGCCTGTAGTGGCGGCTAACGACTGCCTTACGCATACTCCTAATGACCGCCTCTTCATCGTCGAAAAGAAAACTAAACTGAAGTACTTGATAGACACGGGATCTGACGTTTGCGTTTTTCCTAAGTCGGCGACCAGAGACCAGCGTCATAAAACTAAATATGAGTTATACGCTGCCAACAACACTATCATAGCTACGTATGGCTACATAGCCTTACACCTGGACCTCGGACTTCGCCGGGACTTCACCTGGAGATTCGTAGTTGCGGACGTCACACGACCCATTATTGGTGTTGACTTCTTGGGCCACTACAACCTATTAGTGGACTGTCGTCGTCACCGCCTCATCGACGGCCTCACAAGTTTGTCCGTCAACGCGCCACGCTGCGCCAACATTTCTGTGGAAACGGTGACCATCAAAACAGTTGCTGGAAACTCCGACTTCCATGACTTACTTCGCAACTACCCAGATGTAACGAAACCTACTGGAAATCCAAAAGAAACCAAGCACCAAACGAAGCATCATATACGTACTACCCCTGGTCCACCAGTCGCAGCTCGTCCCAGACGTTTAGCCCCAGATAGACTGCTTATTGCGAAAAAAGAGTTTGAAGAGATGTACGCAAATGGAACAGCTCGTAGATCAGAGAGCCCATGGTCGTCTCCTTACATTTAGCCAAAAAGAAGGACGACGGTTGGAGACCATGCGGCGACTACAGAGCACTTAATGCCAGAACCATCCCTGATCGATATCCAATAAGACAGATTAATGACTTTGTTTACCAGCTGTCTGGAGCTAAAATATTTTCAAAGATTGACCTGATTAAGGCCTACAATCAGATACCTGTCGCGAATGAGGACATACCTAAAACAGCCATAACGACACCATTCGGACTGTTCGAATTTCCGTATATGACCTTTGGTTTAAGAAATGCTGCTCAAACCTTCCAAAGATTCATCGATGAAGTTCTTCAAGGCCTGGAATTTACATATGGGTATATTGACGACATCCTAGTATTTTCGAAGACCAGAGAACTCCATCTTCAGCACCTTAAAACTGTCTTCGAACGACTTAACCAGTATGGCATCTTAATAAACACCTCTAAGTCCATATTCGGCATTAACGAAGTAACTTTCCTCGGCTACAGCGTCTCGACTGAAGGCATACGCCCCCTCAAAGAGAAAGTGGAAGCTATTACCAACTACCCACAGCCAAAAACAGCAAAACAACTCCGACGGTTCCTGGGAATGATAAACTACTACCGGAAATTCATCCCTGATGCAGCAGAGATACAGGCTCCTCTGAACGATGCCTTAACAGGTAACATCAAAGGAAATGCACCTATCGATATGACTAACCTTGTAACAGCTTTCAATGAGTGCAAGCGCAGCCTATCTCAAGCCACTCTTCTTGTCCACCCTGAAATCAACCTGGATCTAGCCTTATTCACAGATGCTTCAGACGACTCCATCGGCGCTGTCCTGCAACAAAAACGAAAAGGCAACTGGGAACCCTTGGGATTTTTCTCTCGTAAACTGACGACATCGCAAAAAAAATATAGTCCATACGATAGGGAGCTTCTGGCCATATACGAAGGTATCAAACACTTTAAATATATGTTGGAAGCAAGAAACTTTTGCATTTACACCGATCACAAGCCCATCACCTACGCCTTCACAACAAACAGAAGCCAGTGCTCTCCAAGACAATTCCGCTATCTTGACTATATATCTCAATTCACCACCGATCTAAAATACATTCCCGGTAAAGACAACATCGTCGCTGACGCCCTATCACGTGTAGAAGAGATTGTCACCATAAATTACGACGCACTTGCAAGAGATCAGGCTCAAGACCCTGAATTGCAAGCTTTGCTTACCAAAAACACAGCACTACAACTGAAGCAGATCGCTGAAAACCAGTTGTACTGCGATTTTTCCACCAAATCGCCTAGACCGTATATAACACCTGCCTATCGCAAACGCGTTTTTGAAACCATACACCAACTCAGCCATCCAAGCGGCCCTACCACTGCTAAAATGGTAGCTCAAAGATTTGTGTGGCCCGGAGTAAGACGCGATTGCAAAACTTGGGCAAAGGAATGTGTAGACTGCCAACGAAGTAAAGTCAACAAACATACGAACGCACCATTTACAACCTTTTCAGTACCATCAGAACGTTTCGCCCACGTACACCTGGACATTATAGGCCCATTACCATACTCTGATGGCTTTAGATACTGCCTGACAGCAATAGACCGCTTCACACGTTGGCCTGATGCCTATCCACTAGCGGATATTACAGCAGAAACTTGTGCTTCCGCGTTCATTACCAACTGGGTATCTCGTCATGGATGTCCACAAACTGTAACAACAGACAGAGGCTTACAATTTCAATCACAACTCTTCCAAAGCATCACTAACCTGATTGGCGCAGAACATCGTCCCACCACCTCATACCATCCGCAATGCAATGGAATGGTGGAGAGATTACATCGCCAACTAAAAGCAGCCATCATCTGTCACAACAACCCACAGTGGACTGAAACACTTCCCCTAGTGCTACTAGGAATAAGAGCTGCCTGGAAAGAAGATCTGCAGGCATCAGCCGCCGAGCTAGTATATGGAGAACCACTACGACTACCGGGACAATTTTTCTCAACTTCGCTTGACCAGAACCTAAATCCAGCAGACTATACAGCTCGCTTGAGAAATCATATGGCAGCATTAACCCCAACTCCTGCATCAAACCACAACAGTAAAACATTCTATTTGCCGAAGGACATACATACTGCACAGTTTGTTTTTCTTCGCCGTGGTCCCGCAAAACGATCACTTGAATCACCATATACCGGCCCATATAAAGTTCTGAAAAGAAATACAAAAACATTTTCATTAGACATAAAAGGCAAAGAAGTTACAGTAACAATAGACAGAATAAAACCAGCTTACCTTACGAAAGAAAACAGAGAATACGACACGACCATTCGTTCACCGATGACCGTACTGCCGCTTCACACCAATCACGATGCACCGCTACCTGAAAAAAAGACTAGAAGTGGAAGATTAGTTAAGTTTCCGGACTACTATCGACCGTGAAACGGTCTCGGCAGGGGAGTGATGTGGCGTCCTCGTCGTCATTGGTAGCTGAAATAAAATTATCAAAATAAATTATATATTAAATTACAAAAAATGCACTTACCAACTTTTACGTATAGACCGTGTCTATTGTTCTCCGCGGCAGACGGGGGGCGAGGCACGCGCATTCCAGAGCGCGCTCCGCCACCAGTACGGCCCACGACTTCTTAAGTGACACACGTACATCTCGCTGCCGACGCCGCGGTTTATTTTTACGAAAAATATATACATCGTTGAGATCACACAAGTTTTATTATTTTTATATAGTGATATACGACAACGCGAACACTATAAACCTATTTAATTATATAATAAATGAAATCTTTTTTATTCATCATTCATTCTGTTTAATAGAGTAGTGATCGAAATATATGTATTGCATTAATTGTGTTATTTAGATAAAAACATAGAGATTTAGTATTAACAAGACATTCATTAACTGTAATGAGGGTCGGCTAGTAATATAATAAATAAAATAGCAATATTTCGTTACGTACTAGCGTAACAAGTGTATGAGGTAACCGTTTCATGATAATCAAAATAAAAAGTTGATACGTTACCTAGTAAATTTTAAGTTTATACAAAATTGTAACAATACTGTTTTCCCAGGGACGTTAATACCACGGGAAAGTGCATGATAAGCATTTATCAATCTACACATTTTGGAGTATTAAACCGCTTGGATGTTGTATCTTATTGGTTTGAAGTTGTTAGTAAGTATAGAACGAACTTCTGTATGATTTCTTTTATAATACTTGTATATCTATATATAAGCTTGTACTGTATAATACTATGATCGTACAGCATACACATTTGGAACAATACAAATTTTAAATTGCACGTCATAATTGTTGGTTTTTAACAAAAATAATATTGTTACGTGAATTAAGTTTGATAGCGGTTTATGTATCAACTTCTTCAAATAAAACACTTTGTTTGGTGCTGGATAACAACGAGCTTTCATTTTTTTAAATATGAGCTTATAACTAAGAAAACATACAGCAGAGTGATAAAAACTAAAGGGCTCATTTTGCATGCACATGCTTAACGTTTTTAAAACCACATATTACATTTGAAATATTCATTAGAATTAAATCTAATGTAACAACGTTGACGATACCGCTTTTCCCACTAATATACTTCAAATCAAATCAAAAATCATTTCTTCATATACGTAACATACTGTACACTTATGACGTCAAAATAAAAAAGAAATATACATTAAATGATTCTAATTGTACATTTACTGCCAGTTGTCAAATCAAGGGCGTAGAACGGAAGAGAAGAACTGGCAATAAACTCTCCGCCACTCTTTTTAATCGCCAAGTTTTTTTTACACAATGTTTGTAAGGAGCTGCAACCATTACACCATGTTCCATATGACATCTTGAGTAATAAAGAATAATAAAATAAATTAAAATTATTTTCTTAGTAAAATAAATTTATTATATTACTTTTCAGGTAACATCGGTGGCTTTTACGGCATTCTCATCGGATACTCAATAATAACCATTCCTGAAATATGTTACTTTTTTATATTTCGGTTTTCAGTTCGCATATATAATTTCTATGTAACATAAAAAAATTACTAACTAAAAATGTATTGCAATAGCTATAAGTTTTAATTAATTAAACTTGGTAACTGGATAATACATTTATCTTTTAATATTTATGCAGAACATTGTAATATAATACTTAAAAAAGTACTTAATAATTGTAAAAAGAAACTAATTTTGATTATATTATCTACTACCGTGTTAATTTGTTAATGTTAAAGAAATTGATAAACTGATAACTAACAATGACATACTTTATAATTTAAACTCAATCTGTTTTGAATTACTTAAAATTAATTTTAGTAAATGGCTATTAGAAAAATTAATATCGTCGGGAAAAATTATTCTTTAAGATATGGGATGATGTAGTCTGTGTCTAGTGTCTATACCACGACTTTTAATTCAATTCCGATTTTGACATTAGCTACTGTCATTTTGTAAAATAATGATACCACATATAAATGTGTAGTGATGTACACAAAAATTGACAAACAATCGTATGTTTATGTCATTCAATCATAATCTTGGTGTACCAACTAACGACTAAATTATTGATTTTTATTTAAATAAATACATAATTATTCATAATAATCATTTATTCATTAGAAACATCTGCTTTTTTTATAAAAAGTTAATATTTCTGTTTTTCACCAAAATGGAGCCAAATAAATCACAAAAAGACGTGGATATTTTCATGTCCCCAAGAAAAAAACGTCCACGAAAAGCTTTCACTGTTACTGAAAAAGTAATGAACTTAATACAATTAATCGTCATAACCAAATTATCCGTTCAGAAATATTTAAATTCCTGATATACTTAGTTTCTATTAAAGCAGTAGTTGTTTAAATATACTACTGTAAACCAGAGGAATAAATCCGGAAATATTCCATTTCCGTATCGAATAATTTCGCAACGTCACTATTTTTTTACTTTTCATAACGTTGCAACACTGAAATTGTCAAATCTTGAATAGAATTAAAAGTTTTACATTATAGTATAGCCAGATGATATATACAGATATAGATATAGATGTAATTTGGTCCAGAGACTAAATATTGAATTTACTTTTATGACTAAACACCACAGTACTCAAATATAGGCTGCGTTCCGAAATAATTCAAAAGTTAAAAGTATCTAAACTCAAGATTACTCAAGTAATAAGAAAATGGTTTTAATAATAACCGTAACTTAATTAATTACTACTTTTATATAGGAAATCTGTTCTTAACGAACATTATGCAACAGTAAGTTATTATTGCGCATTAACTTGTCCCTGAAGTTCACGTTCAAAGTCAAAACATTTCCATGTTCAAAGAATGCGCGTCATTCCGCTGTCAAAAAGGCCGTATCCGTCGGTTGTGTCAGTAATTTGCAAGCGTAATTTGTTTTTACATAAAATGTCCGCGAATTCCTCTCCAGGAAAAAGCGATGGTGAGTCTTTGCTGTGTTTGCTGGAAAAGTTATTAAACCAGGATCACCAATTTTTATCTTCGATTTTAGCTGAGGATAGTAATGGTGCCCCTAGCCCGCCAAATCAAAGTGAGCATTTAGGTTCTCGGATTCGTGATTTGGATGTAGATACTATTCGAAGATATTTTGCTCAAAAATTCGGGTTCTATGAACCTAGCGAACCAACTGGTGGTGTCGAAAAGGTTTTACATGAAGTCAGTTTAGATGGTGTTGTTAAATGGATGAATAGCGCAAGATGCCAAAATGTTATTACATTAGCTGGAGCTGGTATATCAACATGTAAGTATTTATATATCATGTCAATTTATATAAAAAATAGTGATAAGTATACTAGAATAGAACATGCGCACAATGTCAATACTCGGAACAAACGCAGGCTGCAATTTCCCCGTACTATCCTGTGTAAAGTTAGTAATTTTTTTTTGGGAAAAGGGATAGTCTTCTTTAATAAAATCCCAGAGGCTCTTTTATCTCTGCCTTTTATTAAATTTAAGAATTGTGTTAAAGAAAAGCTGTGTTAAAAGGCTTACTATAAAGTTAGTGATTATCTAGTTGATAAAAGGGCCTGGGACTAGTGCTGGGCAGGCTACTTCTTATTAATTTGCTATATTTGTTTTAAATATTGTAGAATTGTTTGATGATTTGCTTTTTTTTAAAAGAGTACCAAGAGTTTTTACGCCGGCTTTTTCTCTCAGCCAACACCTTCTGTCTTCTATGCCGATGGGTAGGGATGCCAACAGGCTCGAATTTAATGACGTGGAATAAGTGATACTCTTATGATCCTATGTTCCAAAACATATTTTATTTTTTATTTTTATAAAAGAATGAAGCAAGTCTATAATTTAGAGTAATTTATGTTGTATATGTATGAAGGAGGAACAATTTTTACATACTTTATAAATATCCATTCTTTTATAGTAAAAACTATAAATTATTTAAACAACTATTTGATTAAAAACTTGTTTAACATATTGTCTTGAGCATAAATGTACATATCCACATACTTTTTGTAGCTATTTTCTGGAAGCAACTTTATAATTTGCATTCTGTATAAAAATTTAAAATGTGACATTTATAAATGATCCCTGTTATTAAAGTGTGTATGATTTCAGCGGCAGGTATTCCTGACTTTAGAAGCCCCGAGACTGGTCTCTATCACAATTTACAAAAATACAATCTTCCAGAACCACAGGCAATCTTTGAGATAAACTTTTTCAGACAAAATCCTAAACCATTTTTCACACTAGCCAAGGAATTGTTTCCTGGAAACTTCAAACCAACAATTTCTCATTATTTCATTAGGCTTTTGCATGAAAAAGGTATTTTAATTTTATATTTTCTACATATTATATAAAAGGATTTAACTAATAAGAATAACATTTCTACTGTATTGAATAGGCCAGTAATAAACAAATATAAATATATATATTTCATAGGTCTCAGTATATATTTTTTTCCTGGATGTTAAATTTAACATTTTATAGGCAACTAAACATTCTCAGTTCACCTGTAATAGCAAATATGAGCATTCAATTAACTATATTAAAATTCTTTAGCACATTATTAAGTGTCAAATCAAGTGATGCTATTGATCATCTAATTTATCACATTTAGTTTTTGTCTGCTTACAGCATGGTAATTGTATGTATTTAACTTGATAAGAATCTTTAATATTGTTCATGGACATAATATTATTTTTACATTTTAAATTATTCTTTTTAAAGTAATTCATATATTATTTAACAGGTCTATTGCTCCGTCACTACACACAGAATATTGATACATTAGAAAGAGGCGCTGAGATCCCTGATGATAAAATAGTTGAGGCACATGGCACATTTTATACATCACATTGCTTGGAATGCAGAAAATTGTATAGTCTAGAATTTATAAAAGGTTGGTATATATATGTGAACTTGGTGTTGTAAAATATTCAATAATTTTTTTATTTAATTATTTATTTATAAAACACATTTATGTAAATATCTCTTTATTTCAGAACACATATTTTCCGATGAGATCCCCCTATGTACAGAATGCAGTGGAGTAGTCAAACCAGATATAGTTTTCTTTGGAGAAAGTCTACCAGAACGATTCCAGAATTGTCTACAAGAAGATTTTCAGAAATGTGATATGCTAATCATTATGGGATCATCCTTGGAAGTCCAGCCATTTGCGTCGCTAATTGATATGTATGTTATGAATTATATATATATGTAGTTTTGTAGAGATATTGTAAGTAGCAGGAAAGGTTTTGGGTTTGATTCCAGGCAAACAATATTATGAGTTGGAATTATGTTGCAAAATACAATTCCAGCCAGAAATGAAAATTTAATCTATTATTTATCACGAAATTAAATAAATCTATACTTAGAGTGTGGCCACACGATGCGGTAACTGTGCCTTTTTATGCATTAACTTATTTTTGATATAGTTATTTTTATAAATTTAACATATGGTTTTATGATTCCAGGGTACCTGAATGGTGTCCCCGTCTCCTAATAAACCGAGAGAAGGCAGGTATGAGGTCTCCTTTACTCCGGATGTGGGGTCTGATGAGTGGAGGACTTCAGCTGGATGACGATGCTGTCAGGGATGTGGCAAGGCTTGGTGATTGCGACGATGGATGTGCTGATCTGGCTGAAAGACTTGGTTGGGGGGTAAGTCTTAGTGCTGTGACTCTATTATTCTCAAACATTTTAATTCAAAACCGTAATTAAAAAAGATTTTTACTGAAAACCGTAATCATCATCATCAGCTATGGGACCCCATAGCTGATGATTCGATTGCGTCTACTCGCCTGTTAAGGAAAAAAATTATCACGAACCAGAAATAAAAATCTTATAAGGGTTGTTGTATTCTCATTTTTCAGGATGAGCTTCACGCGTTAGTTGCCAGCGAGCATGAAAGGTTGGACCGCGAGGGCGCTCTCGCTAAACCCCATGGGCCAAAAGTTGGCCATTCCTTGAAGCCGACTATTCCAATCGTTCCAAGTGGAAGCTCTGCTATTCCAACAGTGGTTGAATCGCCACCCAATCCGATACCCAAAATATGAAACTTCGCTAACTGGTATTGCATTTTTCGAAGGCACTAGAATGTTCCACAGGGGAGAATGGGGTTAAATTTAAATATAAAGCCCATCCCCCTCTGTCTTGGTTTAAATGTTGATTATAGGTAAATTTAATAATTCCGTTGTAGATAGCTTATTTATTTTTGTACTATGTAGTCTAGCATTGCTTAGTAAAGGGAAGGGAGTTTTGTATGGTGGTATAATTCAACTAAATCTATTCTATACCAAGACCTCATTTAAGTAGAGATGGATGTCTGGATATAATATCTAGCGTCAACGTGAGTTCATATTATATTTAAGCGTATCACGTCAACTGTCATCTTTGACAGCTGACATTGACGAGATATTTTTCTTTTGTATACAAATCCAAGGCCCTAGTTAAGTAGAGATGCGTAACTGAGTCAAATATCATGCGTTTACGCGCACACGCCATCTTTGACAGCTGACAATGTCATCATACAAAATTTACGATTACCACATTTTTTAAATGCGTTAAAGATTTTAACTTAAACATTATGAGTGTCAATAAATCTTATTAAAATGAACTTGTTCATTTGTCTACTTAAATGTCAGAACAGACAAAAATGAGTGCGTCGTATTGTTGAATTAACGTTTTCTTAATTAAGTTATAATATACCTGCGATGATGAATTTAATAAATATTTAAAAAAAAATGAATGTTGTGATAAAAAGGGACAGTTAAGCATTCAAAATGATTTATTTTGTGTAAGGCAATGTATACTGTACTATAATCTTTATTAAATATAATAATTTTCCCAATGCGCTTTACCTTATTCTTATTAGTTACCATGGTTACCATGGTCATTTTGTTCCTATATCACGACTTTTAATTCAGTTCCGAATTTGACATTAGCTACTGTCATTTTCGATCCGGAAATATTCTATTTCCTTATCGAATAATTTCGCAACGTCACTATTTATTACTTTTCATAACGCTTCAACACTGAAATTGTCAAATCAGGAATCGAATTAAAAGTTATAGTATAGTAGTATGAGTTTGGTATTCATGTTTTTAAACTATAGTACATGTTTTAGACTAAACTAGCTATAGGAGTTATGTTAGATGTTACCTAAGACATAATTGTATCATATGTCTTAGTGATTGTCAGTAGAAAAGAATAATGTGTAGTCTGAACAACTTAAAATGTTTACTCAACCATCAAATCTGGTTCCAACTTTGGTCATATGTGGCCAAAATTGACTAGCTTCCTAGTTGATAGATTTGTCAAATATATAACCATATATTCATTAAATTAATCAAAATTTGTGCAATGGTAATGCCGTAAAGTGCGTCTCTTAGAACGAATCTAATATAATTGTATATAAAATGATGTTTTTTTAAACTAGAGCTGAGATCCGTGGGCGTATATGGAACTAAATGAAACTTAAGCTTAATTTATTTGTTTCCGATATTGAAAGGTAATACCCAGAGATGAGACTATATTCAATACGTGTTTGACATACTGGAGTCATACTTAGCGTTTCTTTATGAATCCCCCAATTTTACTCATAGACAACAAGTTTATCAGACTTAAATATAGTTTCAAGAGCTGTTAAACTATTTTTCCGTACGAAGGAAGTTTAATTACATGCGCAGACGTCTTTAGGTTTTATTCTATTAAAAAAAAAACTTACCCACACTATAAGTCTAGTTATATTATTGTCAAGTTGCTTAAGGAAGAGGCCTACCCGTATTTTAGATAAGAACCTTAGGGGCCGTCCACAATTTACGTCATTCTAAATTAAGGGGGGGGGTTTGGTCTGCGGATGACGGTAAAATGATTGATGGGGGGGGGGGGTGTTTCGAAATTGACGTCATTCTTATTTATTTACTTAAAGTTTATTTTTCACGAACAAAAAGATTATTTCTAACTAAAATAACTCATAATAAAAGAAATCGGCGCTGTTTAAACAAAGTCGGCTTCCTTTGTCTTTGCCGCGCGCCGCCACCGCTGCGGACCTGCGGCTTGCGCTCGCTTCAATCTGAGTACGAACGTGAACGATGCAACGCAAATTCGTTAAATAACAAAATCAGAAAACTATTTTCACTGCTATTTATTACTTTAATTGATCCGCGATGGTTGTTGACTTACAAAAACTATTTTTCTCTAATCTGCAATGTTTTTTTTTGTCAAACTGGTTAAATGACGTCAATTTTGGGAGAAGGGGGGGGGTCAGTAAAAATGACGATAGGATGATTATAGGGGGGGGGTCTAAAATCGGGAAAAAATCGATGACGTAATTTAAGTACGGCCCCTTACTCTTTATTGTTGTATACAAATTGTGTTTGACCTTTCATACGTTAGAGGCGAGACTTAAGTTACATGTAGAAACAAAATGGCTCAAAGTCTAAGTCAAAATGTATTGGATTATGACATGCGGAAGAGATAGCTCACGCTAACGCACGAACCCAATAATTAATCCACAATCTCGCATCCCAATAACCTAACCCTTCGTAGACAATCCATTTTTGGTGACGAATAGAATGCAATCTCTTCGCTCTTTACACTCATATTTGAAAATCAATATAAACCAAATAAAGTAAAAAAATCCGTACAAATAATATTAAAATATACATAATAAACACATCAAGTAGTTTTTTATTTATTTTAAAAACTGGTGTTTGTTAAAATCTTGATAGGGTTTTGGGACCGTTGAACTGTCATTTTCATACAAAAGTCTATCCACATCCGACGTACCATGGATAGCTTGTATAGTTGGCTACTACAATCCGTCGATTGGTTATCAAGATTTGGATCAGGATGTCTACATCAGATGGTCAAAAATGAATTGGGATAGGTTATTAGGTTTAGGCGTAAATCATGTATTTTTTACGTAACGTGTGATACGGAAGGTATTTTGTATCCTGCCTTGACGTCCGTGCTTCTGAAGTATGTATTCTAATTTGTCATTTAAAGCTATTATTCAGAATTTATGGGTTATTTAAAAAATATATGTTCTAGTATATAAGTCGCCGTGACACTTAATATTTATTTGTATGGAGTGCTTGTTGGGAGATAAATAAAATAATTATGTGTAATTCTTGTTATTACTAATCCCTATTTTATTTAGATTATACAGGAGTTACAATTGAAAAAAGTGCGTGCGTACAAAGTACACATGATGAAGTGAAACTTCTTTGTAAATTTATTATTACTCAGGTAAATGCGCTAATGGAAGTTCACTCATCATATGGTCCATTTTGATATTTGTATATCTATATTTACACTTTTGCTAATGATCTTATAAATAAAAAATATGTGTTAACTGCACAAAACATGCGACAGAATTTCCATCTAAAGATCTAATATGTAACTACTAAACTAATGCATCAACCAAAAGCGTGTATTTTTTCTCCCTTTTTTACTTTCAATCAGTCTATCCCATTCGACAAAAACGCTGCATGTCTTCGTGACGTTTCATCCGTTAAAAATTTACCCTTATGCGCTTAGGGGCCGTTCATAAAATACGTTCGCATACAAGGGGGGGAGGGGTCTGGCTGAGTGTGACAAAGGGGGAGGGGGGGCATAGGGCAGCGTGACGTTCGCCGTTTATTATTTTTTGACATGAGCGCTAGCTCTGTGGCGCGACTCTAGCGGCGTTGCGATCCGTCACAACGGGTTTCTTTGTTTTTCCAATACTTGAGAGAGTAACGTTTCCACGTACCCTGCGCTCTCGATTCAGTAACAAAAGAAAATACTATTTCTCATGTATTTATTGTTATTTTATTCCTTCATTCGTCATTTAGCAGTGAACTAAATAATAAATGTTTTTAATTTTCAGAATTTGTCTACTATCATTCAGAATTTATCATACTCTGCAGGGGGGGGGGGTCTTAGTTTTTGTGACGAAATATTTCTAGGGGGGATCACAAAAAGTGTGACACAGCGTGACAATGGGGGGGGAAGGGGGTCAAAAAAATCTGATTTCAGTGTGACGTATTTTATGAACGGCCCCCCTTAAAGAAGATTCACTTAAAAAAAAAATCCAACAATTCCATCTTTGAGAACAGTGATGGTGTAGTCACTAGTGGCTTTCGTGAGATTTCCGTATGGGTAACACTTGTTAGCTTAAGGTGAACACTGTATAGTAACTGGTATGTCCCAAAATCAAGGATTGCAATCGAGAATTAATAATAGGCTTATTCTTACCAGACATTTATTTCATATAAATTTAACTTAAACTTTAGAATTAATTTTTAAGTATAATTTTAATTAATTCTGCTTTTGTTATAATGAATGATTAAAATCTAAATTCTTAAGTCCTAAATTTTTTTTTACATTTAAATATTTTTTTTATTATTGTCAATTTCACTGGCTTGTCCTGTTTTACAATTAAAAAAAGATTATGATGAAAAATTTAGTTTTTTTAAGGCCATTAACTTTTTGAACTCGAGTAGTTTATTTATTCCTTAGGATCAGTAATTCCTTCTGAACTGATCGCAAACATTGCTTCAGTCTCCGGAAGGCATGGGCTGTCATAAATCTTGCAAACTCTATTGTCACCGCGTCCCTTGCGTAAGTATAGGCGAGTGGTTGACGCGTGCGCAAGAATATGACCGCCAATTGGCTTTTTTGTGTCCGCGTTGAATACGCCCACTGCGTCCACTTGTGCCACTACCTGGTTTGTGATTATCACTGCGACGCCAAACTGGAATATTAAAAATATAACTGGGTTTAAACGCGGTTAAAATATCGGTCCTTTGGTTCGATATACGGCGAAAACATAATTGTTATAAGTTGATAGGATAACCCTGATCAGCTACTTGTCTTAACAATAACACGAACATGCCCCATGAGATGTGTTCCAGTAATAAAATAATAATGATTGTTTAACAGCACTTAGTTATTTCATTTCATAATATTATACTTTAGGCCTCACTTTAAATATTTCCCATATCAACAAACAACAACCAAAATATCTTTATGAACGTCTGAAAAAATTAAATTAATTGTAAATTTACATTTACTACCAGTTCGCAAGTCAAGGGCGTAGAGCGGACAAGATTTTAATACAAGTTGTTTGAACTGGAGCAAATCAATCCAATTAGTATCATTTAAGTATTTGTCACATTTATAAAAAGTTTTATTAAATAATTTACTTTTTTAGAGGGCTTTGAATTTATTTAGTGATAATTCTCTAATTTCACTTGTGAGATTGTTGTAAGAATTCTCTAATATAATATAATACCTCATCAGCGAGTCTTAGCAGCATCCTCATGAACCTGCCGAGATGCTGTTGTCTTGGATTCAGTTCACCACGTCCAGAATAGTCTGTACGGTATAATGCAGTCACACTGTCAACTATTAGTAAAGAATATCTGAAAATCAAAGTCAAATATATTTATTCACTAATTTAGGTGATAAATTATAGGCCCATTAGCCTGATATTAAGTAGGATTTCAGAGAGGCTATCCAACAATTGATCACACTCTTGTTAAAGAAATTGTAGAAAAAAAAAACAATATTCCCTTGTTTTTTGTTCAAAACATCGCATTTCACAATTTGTGAAAGTACATGAACCAGAGTTGTTGAGCTTGATTCCCAACAAAACAAGAATTCTCTTGAGTTGGTAAGAGCAAAAATTCACTAGTCTATAAACAAATGTCTGAAGTAAGAAATTAATATTTTATATTAAGTATGCCATTACCTTGATTCAGCCATCATAGCACATGCCTGTACCAGCAATTGTGTCTGATGATCTGTATTATATGCTCGGGCATATGCCACATTGTCCAGTACAGCTGCTCCTTCCATGCCATATCTTTGTGCTACTGCCAAAAGCCTCTCTGGACGGAATGTCCCTTCTGTGTCTATATACATACATTTTCCTTCACCACCTGATTGTTCTATTGGTAACTGAAAATAACAAAAATAAATATATGGTTTATAAATTATAGACTATTTTCCAAAATTGTCCCTTAGAAAGACAATAGTACAGTTTTAAGAATGCAGGTACGTTGGACATGATATAGAAAGGCACCAGCATGGCTATAAAAATTTGATCTAGATAAATATATTATATAATATGTGTGTTGATTGTTAAAAATATTATCTTTAGTATATTTTTACTACATTAATTACCTGGCATGTGACAGCAAGGGTGTGACAAAGCTGTGTTTTTCCTGTTCGAAATTCTCCAAATATCTCTGTGATGGATCCAGTTTCAATGCCACCCCCAAGAAGCCTGTCTAGTTCTTTTGAACCAGTAGTCAACTGAATGATTTCTGCCCTGTAATATTCAGCATGAGTATCAATATATGGTTTTATTAAATTATGCTTTTTTTTCATAAAAGTAAAATCAAATCATGATTTAAAATCTAACTTAATTAAAATGAATTTATCAGAAATGAGTATTACCTTTTCTGATGAAACTCAGTTGCTGTAGTAAAACCCATGGGGACAAGCTTAGAGGCCTCAGCTAGTATCTTATCTGCCTTTGCTTCTGATATGCCTTTTATAGTTATAAGCCATTTTTTTGGTGCATATGCTACTGACTCGACAGTGTGGTATCCAGCTTCTTCCAATTTTTTTACATCCCCAGCAGTGATACCATTGCCCTGTAATGACACCAAACATTTTGTTTGCTTTTTTTAAATAACATTAGCAAAAATGGTATGGATGTAGAATCACCAGGAAGTTAGGAGATTCATTTTTTTTCCCATTAATAATCTTAAAAAAAAACTTAATACTTATTAATCATCCAAAATTAATATAAAATTCCCAATAATGTAAATTTTCTGTCAACATTGATTAAGTACTACAATTGAATTGTTTATAAGTATGTAAACATCTGGTTCTAGCTGCTATTCCGACTTTAATTAAAGCGTCCGGAATTACCTCTAATTTGTTAATAAGTTGTGGTCCACAATCATCCAAGTCTTCTTCAACACCTGTAGCAGTTGTTGCAGATGCTGTAGCCATTCTCTTTCTAATAATTATTACCGAAACATCGATGAAACAGGCCTATGTGAATGTTTTTGGGGAGTTTTAATCAAACAACACTTTTAATAACAAAATATTGATCATCAATTGCCAAACGGTATTTCTATTTTGTGTATAAGGAGAACATTTAACACATTTTTATTAAAATACCATGTTTATAGTTCACACCTTTTTTCAATAACATCAAGCTTCAAGTTTCAACATGCAAGGCCAAAACGCGGGCCCGGAGTTTTCTTTTTGTTTTGACATTACTGTGAATTGTCTGTGCCAATTGTCAATACACATTTGACTTTTGTGCGCAGAAATTTTAAAGTTTTTGATTATTTAATTTTTTTATCTATTATTAAACTTTAATTTATTTTAAACAATTAAAAATTGATGAAATTTAAATAAAAATCACGTAACTATCAACACGCCATGAATGGTAACCATAGTTGTGACATCATGCTATAGTTATTTTTATTTAATAACAGTACAGCGTTTACGGCTATTACACGTGACTAGACAATAATATTGGAAATTTATTGCTAAAATACGAGTTAGAGTTAGTTGGTTCGGATTAGCTATGTGTGATAAAGGATTAAGGCAAAATCTGATTATATTCCTGATACATTGATATATTTATGATCATCGATTTTAAAAAAATGACTTTCGGTTTAATTCTGCTGTAGTTCGTGGTGTCAAGGCCTCAAGGTAAATCTGTTAAAAAATAATTTAATTAATGAAAACATTTAAGAATTTATTCTCCATTATAATAACTATAATTATTTATTTCATAAATTGTAGAGCATTGCGTTAGTGTTACAGCGACAAAGCTATCTATGGGTTCAACTAAGACGTAATAAAATTATTTGTATTGTAAAAGGACGGGTATGTCCAGAACATCGAGTGCGCAGTAGGTAAAGCTTATTCAGTTAACTATTAATGAAAAGTCAAGAAAAATTCACGATGTTGAATGCCATGACTGTGCAGCTTCAGTAGGTTTATACTCCTATTTAATTTATACTTCTATTAATATTTTTTTTGATGTTGTTAGCAATAATAATCATTTATATTGTGTCTACAGGTGGTTGCAAACATGCATG
Source organism: Pieris mannii (assembly GCA_028984075.1). NCBI lineage: Eukaryota > Metazoa > Arthropoda > Insecta > Lepidoptera > Pieridae > Pieris > Pieris mannii. The sequence continues at coordinate 11,585,688 of CM054776.1, read as the reverse complement.
AGCATTACTTATGTGGACCCATCGTAGAAGTGAACATCCGACACATCCGAGGAACAAAAATTCGATTTTGATTTAGGATTATCACGGTGCACTGCTTGAAACCATTTATTTCGACGTTTGTCATCTTGGGGAACATTTTAAAACATTTTGTCAGGAGTTGTTTTTGTAGTAGGTACTCGTACATAATTGTACAAAACAAGAACGATAACTTTTGGGATTCGACATTTTTAATATAAATTTAAATGACAACAAAATTAAATAGATGAAACTGTATTTATTATTTTTCTATGAACTGCAATGAGTGAAAACTAACATTATGACGTCACACGCGCTCGGGTTCGGGAGTCGTCGGCGTGTCTTCGGTACTGGGATTCAAAAATTAATTTTTATTTTGAAATAACTTTTGAATTATTGCAAAAAAAATAATAGTTTTGTTATAAAACTTTTATACGATATTTCCATTTATCAGAAATTTTTTTTTTCAAAAACCCAATTGTCTGGACGGGGCACAGGTCCGAGAGCGCTGGAATTTCTTTTCGGAGGCGAAGACTCAGTCGGATTAAGCGAATGAAAATTCTAAACTCGCCATTAAATATTCTACGAGGGTCGTTTACACCAATTCATGTTAGCATTAACATGAAGTGAAAAACGAGTGAATCACTTAATCAATTTCATGATCTATTGCGTCTTTAAGATTATTTATAATTTCGCTGTTTTAGCTTTTTACAATTAGGGTTCAATATTGCCTATGTTTTCATCTTGTGTATCAAGTGACTTGATTAGGACTTGTGATGCCTTATAGAATTGGGTGCCTTTCGCGCATGCGATTTCAATCCGATATTTCTCTTACATATTTGATTTCTTCTTATTTGTTACGTAAAACTTTAATCTGTATTTTCTAATTACAAGTGTAAACACGCGTTTACAGTTATAAGTATTCTCTCTCTTTTGAAGTGCCTCTCCATTACTGGAGGTTGGCCGTCAGTTTTCTGAACCGCGTCTTGTCCTGCGCCAGATGTCCGCCATGATGTCAGTCCACTCCCTGACGTTGCGAAAGTATTACATCATGTTTTATTATTAATTAGCTTTTATTGGTGACACCTAGTGTTATATATATGAACATTGTTTTAGAAATATAACCTAATCTTATAACCTAATAGTAAACTTGTGCCAGTTTCGGTGATCAGCGTGTCCTATGAAACATAGGTCTCTTCCAGCTGCTTCTATTATTTTCTAATCTTAGCTCTTCTTGCCTATCTCTTGCTATCTCTTCCTCATTGCTTATTACCAATGTTGTCTATGATAGACAATTCAAAGTGTCGATATAGAGTTACTTATTTTTAGTTTTAAGTGTTTAAACTGTTAATATTTTCAAAAAATATCTAGTATATATTTATGCACATGCCTTTAGTACCAGATGAATAACGGTTGATTATTATGTAAACAGATTTTGTCACACATCTTGATATTTTAAATGGATGGAGTAAATAAATATTTTAACAAAGTTGGTTTTATTTTTCTGCCAAGAATTGAACCCAGTACTCAATTAGAAATCATTTGCTTAACCTAAGTGAGCCGTATACAAAAACCGTAAAATTTGTTTAGGAGTAAAATATGAAACGATCCGATGTCGTATCGTACCACTAATATTCTAATCACTCCCGAGGTAAATTTGATTAGAATGGAATATGCTGTATAAGTGTTGATATCTATGCAATTTTAAAATCCCCTAGGAACCCTTTAGAGGTGTTTAGTGTGAACAAGAGGAATTAGTATTTATTACTATAGCATATTTAATACGTAAAGGAAGGTTTTAGAGTTTATAAATTTATGTATATTGTTTTGTCTAGATTTTTAATACGTACATTTCTTATTGCGAATCTCTTAAAAATAAATTAATGGTAGTTTTAAAATGAAGTAAATTATATAATTTAAACTTATACTGGATTACCAGTGGAACGTTGGCTTGCACCTCACTTGAGGCAAAGTCATGGCTAAGTACCAAAAAACTGATCATTATAACAACTTAATAAAAATAAATGGTCATAAGATCCAGAAATCTGAGGACCATGCATGGTTGCAGCTTTTATGACTATCGGTTTTTACGACCAAATATTTGTAGTCATTCGATCGCGTTTCAATAAATTTTGACAGTAGTTAGAAAACGACTACTATTAATTATGTAATACATAAATTTGGTTAACGTTAAAAAACTCTGCTAGAAGCTGTAATTTTTATCTTTGTAACGTAAATAATATTTGAAATCGCTTCATTTCAAATCGATACCTCCTAAGTATACTGAGTCATCTAACAAATTTAGGTATTTTGTTATTTTTATATAAACGTACATAATTAACCATGATCTTCACGTTAGTGTTAATTTTTTTTTAAAAGGATTATATTTACCGAGATAATTTCACGTATACTAAATCAATTTCAACGTCAATTAAAATCGTACATTGTATACTGATCCAAATAACATTGTATCAGTGTTCGCGGGGCGTGAGAAGGGACGCATTGATACAAGTTTATTTTGGCTCACAATATTATTTTCAATAATATTGTTTAACGTATGTTACCATTTTTAGTTCCTAATATATTTTTGATGTTTGTTACTTTTTAACTTTTTTATGTTTGAAACTTTAATAATACTACATTGATAATTTGTTTTAGTTAAACTTGTAGCATTTAGTAAGGCTAAATAATATTCACAAAAAGGTTATTTAATTATAACTAAAAATACATTATGATTCTTAAAAATGCGTTGTTTTTGTAAATGAGTCTACGTCTTCCTAGCTTTTATTAATATCGTATGGTATTAGAAATAAAATTAGTAATTAAAAAGCCTCGATTAATTATATTAGTCCAGTATACGTTGAGGTTTAAAATTCTAACATAGCTAAGTACTTTCCTAGTATAATGAATCAAGTGATGTAATTTCACTATTTTATTATTAAATGAGAAGAAAAACCCCGAAAATAACCAAAAGTAAGATGATATGAATTAAATGATAATCATATTCCATAATATGTTGGTGTAAACTATGGATTTGGATGTACAACGTACGTAATATAATTGTTAGTTAAACCATTTTACTATTGAGTCCCGCCCGTGTATACTAAGTCATGTACATAAAATATCATTTAAAAACAAAAAACAGCAAAATCATGTTATACCAAAGGAAGAGCTTTCAATCTTTATTAAAAAAACATTAAATTTATTCTGAATTAGTTTGATTTCACAAAAATATAAAACTATTTGCCTTAAAATGGCTAGCCTGTAAAATTACTAAAATGTCAGTTGACTCATTATACTTAGGAGGTATCGAAATAGTCTGTCACTATTACAATGTATTCTCACTGAGGAACATATCGTCCCCGTAGAGCGAAAACTCATTAAGTCCAAAAAACCTGTTTCGAGATAATGAGGGTTAAAGTTTTGAAATATATAAATTGCCATAACTTTAGCATGTCATGACATATTTATATGATTTTAGTTTCATTTTAAAGGAATTCAAATTAAGTTATAATGATGCTAGCTACCCAATATGATAATTAAGTTATTATTGAGAAAACTTAAAAAAAAAACATTTAATTACATGTTCTCTATAGAATATCCGATGTAGTATGAATTAGTTAATTTTCGCCCCGAGTTAGTTATTTTTCACTCAGATCGAATATATTTTTATAAAAAATAACTTGATTTGGGTAATTTACGACTAACTGGTGGATATACAAAATATACTTAATGAAAAATAACTTACGAGTTAAAAGGGCTTATTGTTTTATAATACTATGAAATCAAACTACTTTTATTTAAAAAATCTTCTATACTTCCTATACATATTATAATTATGGAGATAAATTAATCGTTTTGCAAAAATAGAAGTAAAATTTTAATATTTTTACTCCACTAACTCATCTTCTTCTTCCTCTCTGGCGTCCCTGCTCCGAAAGTCGATCAATTTTGTCTTTACTCGTCGGTTAAGACTGATACCACAAGTGAAGTCTCGTGGAAATATCCTTTGGCACCTAAATTAATAAAATCTTTCTTTTTTGCATCTGATAGGCAGTGGCGCGGAGTATGCTTGAGGTATCTTAACGCTTCTAACAGTTCTTCTGTAGTTTGTACGTAATTATTATTTTGGCCATCTTACCTTTCTTTGACACTTGACACAGTCAAACATTACCCTGCTATATAAGGGAGATAAATATGAAATCGGAAACTACCGCCCTATTAGTCTAATGTCTAATGTAAATAAAATATTTGCTACGGTCTTTCTCAAACGCATCGAAAGACATTAGACAACCAGAAACCCATTGAGCAGGCAGGCTTTCGAAAGGAGTACTCTGTCATTGACCACATTCTTGTAGCGCGCCATTTTCTGGGGAAGTACAACGAATACCAGCGTACGTATTACATTGCATTTATCGATTACAGTAAGGCATTCGACTCTTTGTTTCATGGAAAGATTTTGGAGGCATTGGTTGAGCAAGGAATTGAACACAAATATATTAGACGAATAAAAAATGTTTATAGCAACAGTACAGCTACAATCTAATTGGAAAAAAATGAAAACCTTTCAGAATAGAGAAAAGCGTCAGGCAAGGGAACCCACTATCCCCAAAATTATTCTCAGCCGTATTGGAATCAATTTTCAAAGGTATCAACTGGGAGAATCTCGAGATCAATGTAGATGGTGTCTCACTAACGCACTTAAGGTTATTTATACACGGATTATTCTCTACAACATCAAGAAACTTAGAAAAAATGATTAACGAACTGTAGTTAGAAAGCGAGAAGGTAGAACTAAAACTAAATCCGGATAAAGCAAGAGTTATGACAAATGGAATTGAGAACACTATTAACCTAGAGAACACCCAGAGCAATAACACCAATGAATACATTTACCTGGGGCAGTTAATGACACAAAAAGATCCTTTTAGCAAAGAAGTTGGGAGAAGAATAACAAACGGCTGGAAAAAATACTGGAGCTTTAGAGCAACTTGCAAAAGATATCTATCTAAATGCACCGAAGCACAGCAAAATTTAAAAAATTATGAAACTAAAAGATTTTAGTATTATTTACCATGAATATTTGAATTCATTTTTAGTATAAAAGACGTAATTATGCGGATAAGATTATTTCTGACTTTGGAAATATTTTTTCAAGTTCAAAACATTGAAGATTAGACAGACGTTATATCGAGTTAATGAATTTTCGCTTTAGGCGTTTTGGCTAACTGCTAAATTTGAAAACTCACTAAATCCATTTAGTCTACCAAAATGCATACTTATGGTTTAAAAACTTTATTATAAAAGTAATTAAATCAATTTATTTTCAAGATTTGTAATTTTTTGATAAATAAAAAATTGTTAACAAGATTTAGTTATTTATCTTAAATTCTATTAGGAGCAAAGAATAGATTTAGTTACTTCTCACTCTTTCTAACTCGAAAACCAGTATACCGACAAAAATGACGGTTAGACAGTTAAATAGAGAAAAAAAAATAGTTTTATTGGCATTGTTAACTCGATTTGGCCATTTTTCGACTTAATGAGTTTTCGCTCTACGGGGACGATATGCTATATGTATTGACATTTAAAAAAATATTCGTGCCTTAGTAAAAAGATACAGAAACATGAGAGTTGTTTGCTTCTAGTGTATTTGCTAGGTTTTTTCTATTAGGCGTTAACATTTAACCAAGTAACATTTACATTTACTTCCAATACTCACGGAGTATTTAGCAGCCCCGGATTTGCAGGGCAGGGCAGAAACAGAACCTATTCCTAGCTTCACAATAAATTATATATTGGAAAACATTTTTTTATTTTATTTCGAAAATAATTTGTGGCTAACGGCACTTTGTTTCCTCCGAGGCCTCCAGTGTGTTATTGTTATTGTGATAAATCGATTATTACGATAATTCTAACGTTCTTTTAAATATTTTCAGCTACTTAATAACTGTATTAAATACTACAAGGTATTAAGAATTAATTTTTTTTAAATATTAAATTGTCATGTGCGATGTCGGGACAAGGATATTAATGATAGGTGTGTAATAAAAACAAATTATCAAATAAAAGCTTAGCTTTATTACTCGTTTTAATCACGAAGAAACATCCCTCAGTGGTATCAACAAGTCTCCACGCTGACATTTTCATACTAATACAACTTATTTCACAATTGTCATTACAATCCATCAATTTCGATTTAATTTTAAACACAATTTAGAACCGCCAATTGTTTGTAAATGTTTAACTCTCCGGCCGCCGACGGTCGGATTAATTTTGATAAAAAAATTTCGATCACAAACCTCCATTTTGTCTAAATACATCAAACATGGACACACGCTCGTAAAATATAAGCATTATGACAATGTGTATTATATTATTATAATAATGTTGTAGTATTAAGAACCGTTATAATTAATGCGTAAGGTTAGGTTAGGTTAGTTTTTGTGATATAAGTATATTATGATTTGTCTGAGGCCCACAGATTACAATAGTGACCCGCTACCAGCCATTCATAGACAAATACCAAGGATTCGTTTACAATTTTATTTCCACTTTCACCTTAAATGCCTTTAAATTTAACTTTTTACATCCAGAACCATATAAACATCTTTTAGTCATTTATATATTTTTTTTATCTATAAAACGGTAGGCCTCCCTGCCGCAGCACTACCGCGCCGGTCAACTTTTTATTTACAACTGGTTAATGTTCCTAAACGTTTAATATCCGATACTATGCTTAAAATTAAATACAAAAAACGCATGACATTTCTAAATTTATCTAAATGTCCCATTCTTGTAATCGCTATAATTTATGAAATTTTGATTTTTACACCAACTTTAGAAATATCAATACAAAAATACTCTTTTGAATAAAATTTTATACACGACTCATATCGTCGACGCGGAGGCGCGGCGGTAGCGAAGCTGCCCCGAAAGAAAAAGCTTTGAGCCTCGTAACCTTAACATCATGAAATTTGTACTAAATATATCGAGACGAGCGAACGCGGGCCCTTATTACTTAGCCGAAATGCGAGGATTCGAAACAAACGCCTAAATACTAGTCAAATTTCAATTTTCTTTGTAACGCTCAGTATTGCGGCGAACACGCAGACGCCGAAACATAATTGTCGCACGTGAACTCGCAAACCACCTGGAGCCGTTACTAATTTAATTTTGATTTTTCTTAATTTTGATACTAATTTTTATCACCGGGAACCGCGCCCGCTCGCTATAATTTACAAAATATAAGTAGGTATATCATACGAGAACAGAGTCGCAGCAATGGACTGCAGTTACCAAAATATATTAACAACATAATATACATTTATACGAATACAAGAAGACTGAACGTGTATCGCTATTACGAATGAAGACCACAAGGATATTGAAATTATCATTTATTTAAGACATACAAAATAGCGAACGCTGGATGTGAGATGTTCAGAGTCAAATGCCGCGTTCGGATTCTTACCTAATAATAATTTAAAAGCATCGGCAGTATTTGTTCCATGACATTCTAATAGTACATCCGTGCTCAATTTCTTTGATAATTTTAACGACATTACAAACGAATGATACCTATTTAATTACTACCTAATTTTCAGCATTTCCCTTATTGATTTTCTCATATTATAGAAAAGTTCATACAGCTAGTTGGTACATCTAAATGTTTTTCATTATCCAAAAATGAAATGCTACATAATAGTCTATTACAATTTCGAAAATTTAGGAACCATAATACCCAAATGTGAAACTGAATACATTCATAGTGTATTTTCATTTTTTATAATTAATTTTGAAAATAATTTTTTATATAATTTCACCACGATAGATCCAAACATTTAGTAGACGGATTTCAAAATATTAAAACTGTCAAGCAAAAACATTAGATAAATACAATATATTATGAAACTTAAGTAAACTACGTCTAGATACAAAATTTGGAATCAATGAGAGTTGCCAAAAAGACAATTTTTATAAATCTACAATACATATTATAGTTACAAACATAGTTTCACAATCAACACCGAATTTTGTACTTTTCTGTGGGATAGCCCCATGATCACTGTGGACTTAATTATTTCGATGTTTCAATCTTGAATCTTTACAATAATTTAGAAAAATTGTCAACCAATATCTAATAAATAATTTATACACGAATCGGCTTGTAATATCCATTGTGGTCTTTTAGCGGCTGCACAGTGAATCACTCAAGTATAAAATCCGGAAAGAACAAATAATCAATACATAATATGAATATCGTCATAATTGTTTTCGCTTTACCAAAAGTGTAAAGAAAAACGGCTCCAAGTATCTGCAAATAACGGCATGTCGGTTGAATACTGTTGATGGGAAATCAATACATTTCTATTGTAATATGTGTTGTGTAGCCTGCATGTACAATTCTATTTTATATAATTATGAAGAAACTATGGAGAGATCGGGTAACGGATTCATTACTTGCTATACATGGAAGTAAATAGGTAGACAGTCTCATCGTAGAGCTGATCGGGCCTTTGTGGCGTCTACTGTCGCTTCCGCAACTCAATTGGCTCACCTGCCCAGCTCTACCATGAGGCACTGGATAAAAGAACGAATAACGTTAACAGAAAACAATTTAAACGTAACATGAAACGATTCTCATTCGTGAATAAGCCCTGCGGCGACTGCGTATAAACTTGCCAACGTACCAATGTGTGTCGCAGAAAATGAAACTGGGCTATTGCTGGGGACTGGGGGTGGAGACACGGGTGTCGGGACTAATTTGGAACTAAAAACCAGTAGGAATCGAACGGGGGAGGCTGTAATACTGTATCTGAGGTTCCTTCTCACCTAACCTGACCACTTCACTAACACCAGTCGACGCCTGGTCCATCCTAAACTGAGGTTCTCTTATAATTATCGTAATAGTAAAATGATTACAAATGAAACGATAACAAAGTGTATTAAATGAAAAATGCTTATAGTTGCTTAGCTACGGCCAACCGCCCGCCCTGCGCGGCTTCGTACCGGAAACTCAAGATGTGTACGTCATACAATTCCGCAAATGAATTCACAATATATCCGTTTCCTATTGCACCTTAAAGTATTATTAACGCTAAGATAGTTTCCATTGTATTACATCTGTATTAAAATTACCGTAGTATATACACGTGTCGCTATATAACTTTGTACAACTGTCTTACCGTTTTATATCTAGTTTAAAAAGCTAAATTATTGAACATCTTCCGTCCTGTGAAACTAAGGATGTGAACTGAAGGTGACGCCACTTTGCGGGGAAGACGGCTGGCTTCTACACGTTATAACAAATACATCAAGTACAATTCGTTCGAACTTGCGCCCGAGTTATTTGAGACTTTGATCTGTGATCCGATTTGTGTGACTGTGGCTAACCCGGGAGCAAGTTGCGAACTCTTCGTGCTACATATATCTACGAATCAAACTAATTATTCTTCTATAGTATAATAGTAAGTGTGTATGTATACTGCTTGTTCGATATGGCGAACGGATGCGTGCTTTTGAGTGCACGAAGGAAACACGGCGCTTTTCGTTGGGCGGGAAGTTCTATTGAGGGCCCTTTGGTATAATTTATTATCATTTTCTTTTTTAAAAAAAATCAACATTTCTCAAGGCACTTCTGATCGGACGAGCTGGCCCTGGTGCGTTTTTGTGATTTGGTAATGTAATTGTAATGGTGTTGAATTTTGTTGGATTGTTATTTGGTTTGCCTTCATCTATTATGCCTGTGTGGATGTGGGTGTGGAGAGATAAACGCCGTGTATCATTCGCTGGCGGCGGATACGAGCTGATTCAGATTTCCAGTTTTAAACTCTAAATATGCCTACAATTGGAAATAAAGTATGGATTACGAGATAATTGGCGTTCAATTGAACGAGGAAACGGAAATTGTGTAATTCGTAACCGAAATAGTGACTTACAATACTAAACTCGTATACGCCGCACGCGCACACAGATGTATGCACGCATTTCGGAATATATTTTATCTAACGAATAAACTTAAACCTATTTCCAGAACGAGAGTACCGGACCAACTGAAACCATTTGCCGAACATTGCCGAAAAGTGTGAATGAAACTAAGGATGTGTAATTGAATAACAACAGAGGATGTTTACTGTTTTAGAATTTGGAGTCTGTATTCCTTATTCTATTGAAAACTCTGCACGAACATATAACCGGCTATCAGTATAAAAATAATGTTAAATTCTTTGTCTGTGGATCGAAAAATAACCCTGCTCTATTGTACTAATGTCTATGGTTAACTTTAATTATTCCTAAAATAATTATGACGAGGTAAAGGTTGACAATTTTCGGACACGCGAACTGTGCCAACATACTGAACGCCTACGAGAAACAAACAAAACAAAAGGATCCAGGATTAGGGAAAGAAATGAAATAAAAACAACGAAAAATTTCAAACTTAAGCAGTTAATATATTAAATCGTTTTCTTCCTTAATGAATAAATCAATAAATGATTTAAGATATACATAACTATAAAAACCATTTACGATAATACTTAATAATAATATAATAATAATTATATATAGCGAAATATATTATGTGCACAAATAAAATTCTAGGTGACTTAAATTTCTTCTTACTCATATAAACTAATGAATTTCCTAGGAGAGCCGAGGCCGTGGCGGTGCAAGCCGCCCGCCGCCACGCTACCGACGTTCAACGTACGAATTCCATTTCAATAATTTAATTTAACTTTTTATTAATAATTTTGAATCTGAAGGCCTAAATGCGAGTGTCGTATAATTTTGGTGTGCGAACAATAGTCCAATGTTTTCTTTTTATTTTCGAATTTTGTTGCCGAAACTAGTGTGCGTTGCGCGTCGCGCTCACTCCAACTGCTCAAGGAAGTTTGGCGACTTGAAGTACTCCGGCACGGGGTCGTCAAGTCGCGAGATGACTTTGTAGATGGATTTCTTCCAGCTCTGCTCGGCGTCCTTCCCGCCCTGGATGGCGCGGAAGAACTCCCGGAGAGTCTGCTCGACCACGTATCTGAAGTTTGGTGGAACCTGGAAATAAGAAATTCATTTATTAGCACCATTAAAACCTTCAAACTGCGCTGAAAAGACAACCATATATGGTAAAACTTACTTCAATGTGGTTATTTCTGTTGTAATGCAGGTTGAGAACCCTGTACAGCTCAGAATCTCCAGCAACGTGGATGTCGTCCGCCGTCTTCAGACCTTCGCTTATGGCCTGACGGGCGTACTTCTCCATTTGAATGTAGTAAAACTCTCTGTAAAATGCATACTCTGTTAGAATAATGTTCGAAGAAATGTGAAACTCGAAGGAAGAAACAAGGAAATAATACACATGTATTCATATGCCATTGAGCCATGGAACCATAACCATGCCTCCTGCTGATAGAGGACAAATCTTTGTTTTTAAGTTATTTTATCATTCTTTATTACTTAATATGGAACATGGTGTAATGGTTACAGCTCCTTACAAACGTTGTGTATAAAAAAAAACTTGGCGATTAAAAAGAGTAGCGGAATGTTTTTTGCCCGTTCTTCTCTTCCGTTCTACAGTAAATGTAAAATTTAAGCATGTAATGTATATTTCTTTTTTGACGTTCGTCAGTGTACATTATGTTACCTACATGAATAAATTAATTTTGAATTTGGATTTGAATTTGAGTGCAGTTTTGGCGTAGTGGTTTTAACGTGCCAATCTCATCTTGAGGTCCGAACAGTAAAGGAAAGGAATAGGAAAACATCGTGAAGAAACCGGCTTGCCTTAGACCCAAATTCGACGGCATGTGTCAGGCACAGTAGGCTGACACCGATTTGCCTATTATACAAATTATCTTAATACAGAAATTAGAGACCCATAATCAAAAAGGTTATAGCCCCAGTGATTGTTTTATATATATATATGCATACTTATAAGTTAATGATTAGCTTTTATGAAGCAAAAGGCAGGATATGCCAATTGGTATGATGCGTAGATAAATTCACCTGCAGTGTGACACTTCACAGCACAATGAGAATATAAAAAGTACTCGAAAGCCGTCGGAGGGCTGAGAGGATTTGATTAGTCATTTTCGCTCAGTCCGCTTGTCGCGTATCATCGCTATCTTGGTCCGCTTCGCTTACGAGAGCGAATCGAGTGTCTCGCAGGGCTAATTACTTACGAGTTCGCATTCAAACGGGCTAATTCAGTTTTTCTCGTCTCGTCGAATGACGGGAGGCTTACAGTACCTATAAAACCTCAGTCAGATTTGATTAACCGGAAAATTTGAATAGCGAATGTCAATAATTGGCAACATTTTGAGGTACGCACTCGGTTAAGGTTGTTCTTTTTTCAAAAATGCTTGCGTCAGACAATTAAAAAAATAACACGGCCTCAAAAATATGTCGCGAACTCGCGAGAACCACGTGAAACTTCAAATCACTCAATAAATAGTCAACAGCTATCAATCGAGGCGGATCATCCCTAAGCCACTTGCGCGAGGGAGAGTGCTCGAACTTCTCGCTCGCACGCTGGGGTTTCTATTATTTTTTAATTGGCACTCCGCGAGATATTTCCAGCCTTACTAATTGACTAAGTAAATGAAGTGTCTTAATAATTAGATGTCTTTTTAACTGGCGGAAGGTGACATGATGTTTAGGTATTCAAGCATTGAATGCTTTAATTAGAGGGACAAATTATAAAATGATTCGTTCTTCACTGGTTCACAAATAAAAATTGTGTATGGAGTAACTTGAGTGGTTTCACGTGTTTAAATAATTTGTTTGGCTTTTAATTATGTGATAGATAAGTCTTTAACACGTGTGACCATTAAGTGGCTGTCTAGAGTAATGATTACTCATGATCTTAATAGTAAAAGAATGGAAAACATATTCTTTTAACATTGCAGTTTTTTTAAATCTTTATTCAATTTATGGATAATCTGTGTCACTATAATAATAGCCTGGTGCGCGGCAAAAAAATGCCTTGAGAAACAACCAAAGTCGATGTGATACCGATGGTAAAAACCTACAAACTTATGAGAATAATATAGGACATGTTATATTTGTTTTGTAGGAAAGTTTACATTCCATTGCTTACACGTAGCGCCGTAGCAAGCTCGTAGCTAGTATTTCAAACTAAGAAAATGTTTATAAAACATTTCGGAAAATAAATATGTAACCCATGGACTTTGTACTTTCAAAAATCGGAGTAAGAATTAAAAACCGTTACTGTATCAGCTGTTTCATTGTTAATAAATCTTTGAAATGTCTGCACAAAAATATATATTATTGTGTTTAATTTAAAGGCGAAAACTCTTTATGTCTTAAACACAATGGTTCTTTTAAGATTGCACAATTTAGTGCTCAATTTCTATGAGGTTAAGGTCGATTTTTAGACAGAGAGAAATGTTTTCTCAAGACATCTTTCGTTTACCTGGACGCAGTCTTGAATGTCATTGTTTGCAAGCAGTTGGTATTTTTTGCGGAGTTTCTTAGGCGAAGTTTTTTCAAAGTTCCACTGGAATCGGAACTGACGAAGAAATTCTTTGGAAGATTTTTATTGTTTATAAGAATGAAGTTCAAATTAAAATTTTATGCAGAGTTACCTCCATTGTTCATTGAGGCTTTCATTAGATGCTGGAATGGGTTACTTAGGGTTAAGTTCCGGAAGTCAAAAGCGTACCGGATGTCAATAATATTATAGGTTGTTGATGTTCAGGCACTCAGTGCATAAAATGTGATTCTACTTATATAACGTAATTAATAATTTTAAAAGGAACAAAATGGCAATCCAAATCGCGTTGAAATAATGCGCTTCAACCAAAATGTAAGTTCGAAAACCTTGTTTGCATTTCATATATTAATTATTAATATATATATTTATATTCATTACTTAAAATAAATTTACAATTTAAAACAACCAATCCCTAACTAATTCTAGCTGTATTCGTAAGATTGTGTAACGAAACAAGATTTACAAACAGTAATTTTGCTTATACCTAAATGGTTTGCAAGTATACCACAAAGGGTGTTAAAAAAACGATCTATTGTTAAAAGAATCTCGACACTTTCTTAAAGTCCCCCTCAAGAAGTACTTCGATTCCCGTGTGAACCGCTAAGCTTACATAGAGTTAATTCTCGTAGACACCCTTTAATCAAATAATTGTAGTAAACTAACGTGTTTTTGTAATTGAAGATATTTCTTATGTCTTCAAGGTAATACGTATAGAAGTCTATACGCCTTGGCTTATTAATTAGTATATTTTTTTATTTATCTATGCCAGGTGTATTAAGAAATGACATAAATTAAATTCCAAGATTTTATAATTTTGTTTTTTTCAATTGACGTTTATACTAAGAATTCGTTTATATAAACTAAGAATATCTAGATGCCTGTCAAGTGAATGAGCTTCTGGAAGGAGCTTGGCTGGCTTAATTAGCCAGTACGACGGACCGAATGGACAAAAACTGAGTACATACTACAAACAAGACGGTATAATAATAAAAGAAGGATTACCGGTCTGTTTATCGCAACTCTACATCGTAAGTAGTCGTTAAGAAATCTCTTCGAGGGGTCAGATCGTTATTTAATATTTTCTTCCCTTTGTTGACGCGTTTGGCGAGAATTAGTCTTTATAAGCTTTAGATTCTTCGCCATAAGATTTGAGATATTTTAATAAAAAGTTTCTAGTTTTCATAGTAAATAAAAATGGTTTAAAGCACTGGCGAAGTTTGTAAGAAATACTAAACTTTACAATTATCTTTACATAATTCAAATAAATTGAGGTTAAGTTAAAGATTAATTGTATTGAAATCGTTGTGATCCATTGTGACAGGTCGACAGATGCGCATACGCAGCCCCTATCTGTCGACAATGCAGCATTAATCCTAGCCATTTCGTTATATAGAAATTGGCAATTATTTACCATATTTAGGGAGTCTGGTATAACGACAAACATATTAAATATACTAAGATTGTTCTCACATCGAATGGAATCTAAATCTGTCAAATGTTCTCTTTTTGGTCTAACAAATGGTATATCCGTGAAATGGTATCGAAGCAAAGCTGATATATATATTGATCACACGTTATAAAGTAATGTTTGTAAACAAGTTAATAAAGCAATTAATGAATATGGGTTAAAGTGTCATATCGACATACCGATGTCTGCCTTAACATATACACAGTTAACCGTTTCGCGATGCGGGCTAACCGCTAACCGATAACGAACTTCTACGCCAACATCTTCGTGACAGGCCATCATTACTGTGACACAGATAATCCATAATTTGAATAAAGAATAAAATAAAAGTGCACTTGAACTTTTGAGGCAACGCTCCCCGAATTCCGCAAAAATTAAGGCTCAAGTGCGCTTCTTAATTTTTCTATAGGAATAAACAAACCGCCTTTTTGTGCTCTTTCATTTTCACGGCCTAATTATAATAGAACTGTAGTCATCAAACAATTACACCTAAACATTGGCGGAGCGCGCACAAAAAACTCATTTATAGAACTGAAATATGCACCACCTGAATCACTTCATAGAAATATTTTGATATAAAACCAACAAATCAGTATTGAAAAGGAGCTAACGCACACAATCGAGCGTTATATAAAACAAAAAAAAATGCTTATAAACGCGTAACTTTGCCCCGTAAAAAATAGTTTTCAGACATTTCCTACTGACTTCAAATATACTCATTTCGATCGTTGCCAAATACAATGGTTATTAAAACCTGATGCAGGCACGGCTCACTGAAATGATAGGGGAGGTATTACAGGTTGTGTATGTGTGTGAGGCGGATGTGTGCGTTAGTGGACCGCGTCCAGCTTTCGTATAACACGCCGGAATGAGCCGATGTTGCTAGAGTATTCAATTGATAGAGACGCGTTTTGTACGTTTTATTCTGACGAAATAAATATACTTTAGCTGGCCAAAATAAAATGACTACTTCAATCAATAAGTCGAAACAAGAGAGACATAGCCTACAGTTAAAATAGTTCTGATTAAATAGACAGGTAGTTTGATGAATTTAACGGACGGACGGACGCTATTGATTTCAGTTACAGCGTTAAAAGTTGTATACGAAAAGTTGGCTAAAAATTGTTTTAAAAAAAAAACGACTGCTCTACATTCTTGTTCTCTGTGCAAAAGTCGCACGGCGGTGAGCACACATACGCGGCGGCGCACACAGCCACGGCTAAAAGCGAGTAAACTAATACCGGGCCGGATTAATGCTTCAGTTAGTGAAAAAACTTTTTTTCAGCCTCCGCCGTCCGACTCAGGGCCGCACTCACTACTTCCGGTTTTGACGATTGTCCAACAAATAAGGTTGAGATGTTGGTATAGCAAGTGAAGAATACTTTCTAATATATTTGACAATCGGCAAATAACACGTATTTAAACTGTCGCGTTACAATGCGGGTTGTAGACGGTTATCTACCCATACGCTTTGCGACTTTCTCGCGAATTATTCTCTTATCTTGAAACGGGAAATGCATTGAATTTTACGTTTAAGTTACGATGAAGAACGCTTTACAATCAATTCAAAAACAACAGTGAAGTACGATACATGACGGCTATAGAAGCTAAAATAACTCGTCACTTTGAAGGCTTGTAAGGGACGAAGCCGTGATCGCAATGATGAATCGGAATCCGGTCCTGTATAATGACTCCCTCCTCACTGACCTGCCTCTGTCTTGTACCCCACGCTTCAAAAGTTCAGCTCATTTGAGTGCTTGCGGAGATTTTATTACCCCAACTATACTCGCTTCGGTATTAAAATTTCGAAAAAAAGGGTTGAACAGACGCGAGGCCGTTTAAGTGCGCCCATAAAGCTGACCGTTCACGGTTGCTTGATTTCAGGATTAGTTCGCTAATTACTGTTTTGAGACAGTTTCAAAAACCAGTTCTGACAGTTCTTTATTTTTAGCTTCCTCGAGTGTCCACAGTAAAAAGTATACAACGATGCGAACCTTTGAGGCATCTGTTATGAAATTACACTAATGCTGAATTTTATATGTCGAGTGCTTGATAGTATAAAAAATTAGGCGCTATTCTAAACAAAAGATAGTTTGTATTTTGCCTTTTTCAATTTAACGAGCTCTGCAGAAGTATGATTAAAACCAGGATAAATTATCAAATTAGAATCAAAACTTTTATAGAGTGATATTTTAATTTAGTGTTTTCAAAAACCTTTCAATTCAAATGCAAATAGAAACAACGAATCCCATTACGTTTATAACAGATTAGTGATCAGACATTTTCATAAAATCAAGCATCAAATTATCAGAATGTTTTTGCGATTAATTTTTTTTTAATAAAAGCTATTCACACGAGTTACATTCACGAATCTGTCATCGCACCTCGTATTTATTTTATCCGAACAAATATGTAATCAGAACCGCGAATATGTTTAATATGGCGGCCGCTGATCACGTGTCTAACAATAATTACTTTAGTGTTGCCAGTCGTCATTACGTCAAACCGCCTGCTTGCTCACATTTTCACTATACTCAAGTTATTTCCCCCGGGCCTTTTGTCATTGCTATTTATTACTAAGATTTCCTACGACACGTATATTTTTTTACTTATAAGTTTGATGGCTTTACAGATAAAATCAATATGTTTCATTAAAATAATACATGAGTGAGTTTTTCACGTTTCGTTTAAAAACTTGCGCTGTACTTTAGAGTTTTTGAATTTCGTTTTAAAATCGCAAATATAAACAACCTCTTCACATAATTACTTTTTATTTCGTCCAAAGTCCATAATACATTGTTATCAACAATAACTTTTTGTCCTTGTTATATCCTTGTCTTTGCAGTGACCACTATCAAACGGAAGCGTTTGCGCACCATTTTATCTCGCTTTAACTAAAGTACCGTCCATTCTGAAAGATCTCTGGCTGCAGACCGTACTTGTGTATATCACTTGT
This sequence comes from Pieris mannii, assembly GCA_028984075.1. Taxonomy (NCBI): domain Eukaryota; kingdom Metazoa; phylum Arthropoda; class Insecta; order Lepidoptera; family Pieridae; genus Pieris; species Pieris mannii. The sequence continues at coordinate 11,567,739 of CM054776.1, read as the reverse complement.
TTAGTTAAGTAACGGAAGGTCTTATTATAATGGTCAATGATGAAGAATACTTGTTGTATTTATATAGAATTGGTTCGTTTCTTTGTTTCATATTTTTAACATGAACTCTAGTTTGCTCATTAATAATTTTGTTATTTTATGTTTAAATAAACTATAATTGTTTGAACACTCATTTGTTTTAAAAATCTCTTATTCTGATAGTACATGCAGAATGAATTACTTTAATATTAAGGACTGATTTCCTCTTGGAAAATTTTAGGAGCTATATATATTAATACAAAAGTAAAGATGTGAAATGATTAGACATATTAAAAAATAATGTGCTAGCTAATATCTGATCTGAGGTCGCATAAGTAATCCAAACCTTTTTTCCTACACTGAGAACAATTACAAAAATTACAGTTATCATTTTCACACTGCGAAACAAATAAAGTATTTTTATTTAGGTTAAAATGAGTCATCCTTATATATGTCATAAGAAACTAGAAGTGCTTGAGTCGGTGTCACGTGGGAAATTCTGAAATGTAAAACTAAGGCGTGTTTGTCACCGACCGAAGAAATTAATAAAAGTTTCTTGCCCCACCTAAAGAAATAAATGTGCTTTACTAACACATATAATGAACGCAATCTTTTTAAGTTTATTTACCCAAGCACAGTATACATTATAACTTAATGTGGATGAAATTTTAATAACAGTATTTATAAATAGTTCACGATAATCTGTGGTGTAATTGTGACAGCTGTCTTAGCGGTAAAGATCGCGTGACAGCACTGTTCCCGCCCAACCGTGTGTCGTGTCATTAGAGGCGTATTAAGGTTTTTAAGGCAAATGCTAATGAAAGAATGCCGCTCCCACTCCTTCGAGACCGGCAAGGCGCGCCGTGCGTGTCCCCAACACGAAGACATGTCATGTCATAGCAATTATTAATTCTTGTATGCTTTTGTTTAATTAGCTGAGCTAGTAAAAGTATGGCAGATCCTTGGTGTTCAAGAAAATAATCATAAGATTTTTAGATATATGATATATATCAGCTGAAAAATTTATGAGGCTTTTAAAAGCTCCACCCAAGTCTTGATGACACGCATAACTAGGCTGACATTAATACCGTTTCGTGCCTTAAACTTAGTAACCTAATCAAAACGCGTTAAAGGGTGTGGTAATTAAAGCATTGTAATGGTTCGAAGACAAGATAAGGCCGGTCGGAAGAAACGAGCACTTTTCTAATTATGCTTTCATTAGTTGATGGATGGCTTACTCATGCTTACGTTAAGGAATATGTCTATAGTCGATGCTCGCATGCAATGTTTTATCTTCTCGTGCGATCGTTGTTGTCTTTGGATCACGCTAGAATCATTGTTCTATCGGTATTAGGCCGGAAATATTGGTGGATTGAATTGATTCTAATACAAAAATAAATAAATAAGAAAATGTGTTTATAATAATTAAAACTTAATTATAAATTCAACTATTATCAACACGACTAAGAGCATTAGTGAGTGTGTGGGTGCAAATCTGTGAGTGAGTGAGTGAGTCAGTAATGAATGAAGTGTGTAATTATGAGACCTAACTCAGAAGCAGCTCTAACACTGCATAGGGTGTGTTCATAAGCTACTCCTTAAGGCGTATTTTTAGATTAGATTAGAAAGAATATTAAATTACGATGGAATTTTAAATTTATAAATTTGAACATGAATATAAGTGACTAATGAACATGAAGGCAGCTTTATCAGCATATTATATTTATAATGTCTCATAAAAGTTTCGATATTGATACGAGCGAAGTAGGGCACAGGAAGATTGGCCGGCGTCAGCCCCACACATGGCCCGATACTTGATTACAGCGATAAGTACCGCGCCTTGCGTGTTTTAATTATATTATTAACGATGCTAGCCCAAACTAATACTTTATAATGGTTACGTCGCAATGATATGTAAATATACGCCTCGCCTCAACTATTAAGCCCGTCGCGTGCGTAAAAACCTTCACTTTCAGAAGACATACTGCCCACAATTTAGTACCAAGGCGTGACATTCTTTGGGGCTGACGTATTTCTAAATTCTCCAGTTACTTATTAATTCAGCCAAACAAAACTGCCACTCGTAAGACGCGAAAACTGGAGTGACGCGTAATTAGCAGCTTTTTAGAAGAAAAACTACTCATAAGCTTCCTCGAAAGGGTAGGATTAATTACTGGAGGTGCTTACATGAGCGTGGCGCGATATAAATGGCCGGTACTTGGCACCCTAGCCTCGCCTGGCCTTATTAAAAATGTTAACACGTAAATTAGACTCTACGGTGGCACTGTATTAGCCAACCAATTAAATTTTAGAGTCAGCTCACACAATAGAGCTAGGCGAGTTCACACCCCGAGGGATAGCGTAACAAAATAGCCTCACCGATGTGAGATCAACCCCGTCATACGTTTCCTTCACACTTTGATAACGTTTCTAGTGTTTGGGAAAAATAAAATTGCGCACTTAAGTTTTTAATTACAAAAAATTAAATATTGAACCAAGTATGTACGGAGCGGGTTAGCGCGGTAAGTTAAAAAGCCATATGAAAATTGCGACGTAAGGTTGGCAGCATTTCCGTTGCCGACTGTAAGAGTCCTTGCATACGAGAGAATTTATTCTCAGTTGAATTAATAAAAAATATTAACTTTATAAAAGTAATTCTGATGATTGAAAATCTTGTTATTTCCACATTTCCCTTTGCCGATGCAATGCTGTGATAATTTCACGGTATCTAACTTTACGAGCGCCGTGTTTATGAGATGAATAAATTATTAATTAAAAGAGTAGTGAGCGTGTCATTAAAGGCATCAGTGGCCGGCTTTAGCTGCAGCAGGCGGCGGGGCATTGTGTCGTGAGCCAGGTCGGCCGTGTGAGAGTGGGTAAAAGTCTTTTAGTCTCGTCTAGTCTAAGTGCACACACTCGTGCTAGTTGGATGTGTATAAAGATTAATTGGAGTGTTGCCTATTCTAACAATTTACGACGCCTTGTAGCGGGCCGGCCGCAGACCACTTCTGCGCAACTTAATTAAGCGAAATAACTTAAACGAGTCACCGTTGCTAATTAGAGCTATCGTCGCGGCTAATTCTCCGAGTGACTCTTTGTTTGCCTGGGTTTCTTTGAGTTGCGCGCTAAAAGAATTTGTCTTTGCATCGACTTTGAAGTATGTTTGTTTTGGACCCCGAGGACTTTGTAAAGAACGTCGTGTTAATTTCGAGAAATAAACTTTCGTATACAGAATAATATTATTCGGATGTGGTCGGTAATTTAAAAAGGAACCGCTTTAAGGTTGGTACACACTGGGCGACGGAGCGATAGCAAAAGACGTTGAAGGGTTCTCGCCTTTAGAACCCTTGAGGTGTGCACACAGTACGTCAACAAGTGGCTAGTTGGCTGCCATACTCAAACTTGCGTCTTTTCACTATTAACTATGTTAATGAACTATTATTTTTTATTACCAATCGCTTATCAATCTAATTAGTTTCATTAAATTTAATTTACTTTTGATAACGTTAATTACGACCTAAACAACTCGTACATATTTAAGATAAATCTTTAAATTGTATTTTGTCATATTAAGTCGTGTTAGTTACACCAATTATAACTCAAGATCGGCTGGACCGATGTCAGTAGTCTCTTTTCTGGTGGATTCTTCTCGAAATAGCAAAATAAGTTATATCAGATAAGATCGTATAACAATAAATAATATTACAAATGCAAACAGAATGTGTGCCATCTATTGACAAAACTACGCAACATTTTACATCAAATTCGTATCGGTTAAAGACTTTCCGATCTTGAGGTGAACGACGAGATGCATTAGCAGGCTTTGATCTTGATCGAAGACGTGTTACCCCATCAAAAATCTTGTATATATAATAGACTGTTAGCTGGAACTAAGTTAGCCGGGTCAGCTAGTACAAGATAAATCTGTCAATTGTTTTTTGTTCAAAATAAAACCTATCAAGGATTATTCATATACCAAAGTATCGTTATCGCGTATTCGAAGACTTCTCATACGTGCTTAATAAATTCGCTATATTAAAAAAAATCGTTCGATGTTAACAGCTAATAGAAGCTTCCGTTTTAAAATATCATTTGTAGTAGACACCTGGGTAATTACCTTCGTGTGACCCCTCACCCTTTCAGTATTTCAGAGATGTTTATCGTAAGGAAATGGGCATTTTCCGTTGTCCACAATGCAACCATTAAGGGTACAATTTTAATGGACTTAAGTTTCGTCGGAAAATTGATGCAGTAATCGTCGACAAGAATAAGATAACGATACTGTTTTAAATGAATTAAAAATAGGTTTTTTAATTCTTAGTTTCTTGTACGATTGTTTCATCAAATGACTTTTTGGTGTAATACATTAAGAATGTACAATCTAGTATATTTACTATTAAGTTAAAGTTTCGCGGTCAACGTTCTCAATTAATTTACTTTTCTTGCGGTTATGTCCTGTTGATGGAGGATAATCTCTAAATAAATTTTAATTAAGTCTTAAAGTTGATTCGCGTTAACGGAAAAACAATTAACGGAAATATTAACTGATAATGTATTCTAGACTATTATTGAAATATAAATGCATTAATATGTGAAAAGCTTTTACGAAGCTTATCATAGATAAAAGAACTGGCTCAAGATACGGGCATAAAGCTCTGATAACAACAAATTAAAGTGTTAAGCAAACATTGATATTATCTTCGTCTCTATCTTTGTTATCAAGTATGAGTGGGAGGTAGAGTGCTAGAATATCGGCCAATAGGTATGCAAAGAACGGGTAGTTTTATCATAGGCACGCGGCGATGGCAGGTGCCTCTTATCAGGACTTAGATAGCGCGAAAATTAGTCAAGTGGAAATCAATACCGAAGTAATTTTTCCCCTTCGCATATCTTTAAACCTTTTCAAGTACTCAATGGTACATTTGTGTCGAGAGAAATAATTTAATAAGATACCAACATTCAGTCAAAAATAATCTAAAAACGAATTAGAGCCGAATGCTTTCTGTTAAACAGGGATGTTGCTCCACTATTTGTTATTAGGAAATAGTGAATTTTCACCCCTTTATTGAATTATTACGGGGTGATTGGATAATCGTAGTCGAAGACAGTGATTGCACTTAATTTGTTTAACTCCAAGATTGCTTACTGCTTGTATATCGAGTGTTTTGTGGTAATTTAATGTAGTCCTTAAAAGTATTAATATTTTCTTGTTTCTGTTACCTAAGGAATAATATAGTAAAAACACTTACCTAAAGTTTGAGAACCATTTGACGAGCTGTGCTGTGTTGTTCTTGTTGAACTTGATGTCGGGGAAGTACATCTTGAGAACCGCAGAACTCGGGTACCGCACCCAGAAGAACATCAGCTTTGCCTTGCGTAGGTGCATCGGTGTTAATGTTGAAGAGTGCAACGGAATCAAGGATCATATTGTCTTGACAAATACACAAGCATATGGAAACATTATGGAATAGACTATAGAGTGAGGTGTTATGACATCATCATTTCTATTTAATCCCGTCTTGTAATTCTATTAAACGCAGATATCGGTCTTATTAAATCGCGATAGGCTTTTAAGCGTGGAATAAAATTTATTGGATTACTTTAATCCGCTTTATTTTATTCGCCAAAATAATATCTAAAACTATAATTGACGCCAAAGGAATTAGGCTAAGAACTAATTACAATTAATGGGTATAGATATACAATTATTCTTGGATAAAAGGAATGCTGGTAAATCTGATTATATCCCTGTATTACGTCGGTTCAACGAAGCACCACAATACTTAATCCATTTGCATCTAATCTTATAAAGCACCTTATCTGATATCACACTCGGCATCTAGGTACTGTTGTTAATTATCTATTACTGTACAACTGTTTTATAATAATGTATTAACCTACATTATAACATTTTTATATTAAAACGATTAGTGTTACGCCTAATGAAATACATTTTCCTTTCTACGTAGACGTTGCCCAAGTATGGAGACTATTACCGCAAGCATTTGTGGGGTTTCAAGAATCGTATATCTAACTGTTAAGTAGGAAGTGAGCGGTCGCAGTCGTAAGGTTAAACGTAGAAATAAGATATCTGTGGCCGTTTGCGTGTACGGCTTGAGGAATTGACCGGATTACGTAAACACTGGGACTGGTCTTTGTCTTAGTTGTATAAGCCGAGTGCGATATTTCGATGTATTGGCTCGAAGTAAAGCTGAAACGAAATATTATGTGTAGCTCTATTAAAAAGGATATAGTAGGCTGAACTCCGTCGTAAGGCAGGTCTGTGGAGTTGCAGTCAGAGTGGTCTTGCGCGTCCATGTGGTGAGGGTGGTGCGGCGCATGGTGCGGATGGTGTGGGTGGTGCCGCAGGTAGTCTGGCGAGCTGTGGTGTGCCGCCGCGAGCAGAGGGTGCAGCATCGTCGGTGCGTTTGGCAGCGGTGGAGAGTCCCGCTCCGGCGCGGGCGGTGACCGCGCTAAACCTCCACCCGCCACAAAAAATGGCGAGTACGGCGAGAACACTTGACTCTCGTGTAGTGACGGATTCGGTATCGCAACTGACGTCGGCAAGGCCATGCCTCCAGGATACGGGCGTGGAGAAGGCGACTCGGGGAATTTGCTTTCAGGGGAATGCCCCATTCCTTCTCCTAGGATTCGGCTTACGGTGCGGGGCGTTATTCGCGTGTCTGTCACCTTATGCCGCTTTGGCTTTTTTGGCGTCACCACTAAACTCAGAGGCTCGCTGGGGTCAATGTTCTGTTCCCGATCATAATGTCCATTCATCGGGCCGAAGTGCGATGGCATTGGCTTCTGCGGCGTCTGGAACAGGCCTGTCGGAGGTCGCATGTGAGCGCCGTGGCCTGGCCCGCCCGCCTCGGGGTGCAGCGGAAACGCCGCGCCGCCTGGCGCACGGGGGCCATTCATATGGCTCATAAAAATTTGATTATTGGTCATAAATGGGACGCCATTTGGGGCGCCCGGGTGATGGACGGGTTGGTTACCTGGCATTTGTCCCGGCGGTCGCTCAGGCGCTTTCGGCGGTGGCGATTTTCTATCCAGCATTCTCGATGCTCGTATCAAATCCTTGTTTAGTTGCTCCGCAGCAGCCGCAGCTGCCTCTGATTGCTTGCCCATTATGCGTCGTTGGTGCACGAAGCGTGTTACGATAGAATCAATGAGACTCGCCAAGGACGCTGTAATTTCACTTTTAAGAACTTCAGCGAGGCTTTCTAGATCTGCCCCTGTGATAGAGCCGACTGACCCTGAATTGCTTCGTAATGCATCTAGCCGTTCCGCTAGCTCTGAAGGTAGGGGCGGTTTAGGCGTTTGCCCCATTTGTCTTTGTTGGGGCGAGTGTTGGTTAGATTGTGGCCTATGTTGATTATTTTGTTGGTGTTCACTAGCCTCTTTCATGCGCGCTTCTTGTTCTAAAAATAATTTTTGGCTAACATTTAAATACATTGCGGCTGCATTGCTGAGGTGTTGATGCGTGTGCGGAGGATGCATGTGTTCACCGTGCGGCAGATGGGGCAACAGGGGGAGTGACCCATTGAATCCAGGTGGCAGGTGTGGATGGGTGGCTTGGATCTTAGCAGAGATCATCTTGCTCATCACCTGTGAGAGCATGTTTGGTGGTGCACTGTTAGGTATTGGCGGTGGAACTTCCTTTGCAGGTGATGCAGGTTCCGATTTCGGAACAGTATCCTCAGTTTGTTCTACATCACTAGATGCACCATCATTGTCTATAGTCTCTGACTCTTGGCCCATGCGATTACAAAGTTGCAAATATTTCTCTTGCATTTCAGCTAATTGTTCTTGCATAGTTCTTAATTGCGATTTTAAAGCATTTTTTTCTACTAACTTTTGTTGTATCGGAGGTCGCTCACCGTCATCCTCAGAGTCCTCTGACACTGTCTGTACACTACTACTGTGGCTGGCACCGTACCTCTCTGCAGCACCGTCGTGTTGCTGCGGGTGGTATAACTTTCGTTTCTTACACCCGTTCACTTGAGGTTGCTGAGGCGCGGGGCTAGAACGCATTGTAGACACTATGTTTTCAACACGAGCACGTTTCACATCCTGTGGTCGCGGAGAAGACCTTTGAGCGTCACTATCGCGGTCTTCAGGTTCCGACTTAGGAGCGAGAAGCTGTTCTGAAGGTTGCGGCGCAGGCGGCGGTGAGGTGCGAGAATCGCAAGCGTTGTCCAGTCTCAGGAGCGCGTCGTCAAGGTCTGGTCGCGAGTCCCGCGATATCGGTCGCTCAGGTGACCGCTTCTCGTCTTTAGGCTCATCGTTGTTATTATTTGCCAGCACATTATTATTATCCGGGGAGAGTCGCATGAGTTCCTTCTTGTGACTCTGAAGAATATCTCTGAGAACACGATCGCGAAGCACGTCACCACCGTTAGTCTCATCGCCGTTGTCCTCCTGTTTGGGTGCGCGGCCCAGCAGCTCGTTGAGCATTTCAGCTGGCGCGTAGCAAGGACCGAAAAGGCCGAAGTGTTGGCGACCCTCGAAGATGGCGCCGTAAAGTCCCCCACTCATGTGTGCGGAGCGCGCAGGCGCGGGTCCGTTCGTCGCGAGAGTTGAATAAGAATTGCGCGGCTCACCGGCGTCCACGCGCTGTCTGACGCGTTTCTGTTTCTTTAGGAGCTTATCCGAGTAGGGCGCGTGTGAGTCGGCCTCCTCCTCCGATGACATCATCCGCTAGACGGGCCTCGATTGGCCGGACGGGCGGCGGGCAGGCCCCCGCGCTACTCGAGCCGCATCGCCCGCTCTGCAATAAGGAGGGGAGCTTGATCAACACACCTGCTCTCTACAAGCGCCCGCGTCTCTACATTACGTCTTGAACGTTAATATGGGACGCATGTCGACTTATATCTAGTATGACAACTTTCCGAAACTAAAACTTATTACGTAAAAAATTATGACTGTTAACTGAATAATACATTAATGAAATAACCTCAATAAAATGAGTTCAGTGTTAAATATACTTTATTTAACGTACATTTCAAGAACTCAAATATTAATTTTACCTATCAGACACTTACAGTTTATTTAATTTTATATAAATATTTATTCATTAATTAGCGTTAACTGTCAAAACTAAATAGGTACTGCGCGCATAAATCAATTTTTGCGACTGAAATTTGAATGTCAATTATTAGGAAAATTAGCTACATATCCTATGTACGTAAATCCTCGCTCATGGAAACCTGAATATCAGATATTGATCAGCGCTAGGCAACTTCATAAAGCGTGGTAGCAGTACACGTATTAATTCAGAGCGTGACTTTATTCAAACAGGACAATGGAATCTAAAAATGTCAGAAATAATTCTATGAGACACGCGGGATTTGTGCGTATTTCCATTGCATCACGGTTTGTCTAATAAGATTACTAAGACGGTTAAGAATATTCTTTTATAATTAGATTACTCGTTCCTACTGCGTGTCTTGCGTGTCTTTCTCACAAGGCTTCAATCTTTTTTATTCAATAAGCCTACTTCAAGTACAATTTAAATCTTTAGCGAGTACATTTTAATTATAATAATTAATTGAATAATAGGTTTCTTACGTATCAAATAAACGTAGTGTTAATATATGACGAGACGGAGAGTAATCTTGATTAGGAATCTGAGAGCTAACTAATCACTTCACTATTTGGAAGTCGTACTTTATTTTTCTTCAATTCTGTAAAATACAGTTATATGGTAATGTGTCCAAAAGGGGTTTTAAGTACAATTTTTTTTTAAAGATTTTTAGAAGTGTGTCATTTATTTTTTTAGATTTTTAAAAATGTTTTACCATAAGTGTTATTTCGTATAGTTTCAGTATAAAGTATAACTCGGAAGTATTTTATGGTCAACAATGGAGTCATGTTCATCTCGCGTCTCTACCAACATCCGCAATTTGCCACAATGAGATGTTATCAATAGCGGATGACTTCCGATGGTGACCAGCCACTTGCAACCATCGTCACGGTCCAACCCACCATTGGTCAACCTTACTGAACGCTTTCCGCACCTATTTAGTATGGAAACTTGCTTTCTACATACATTGTTATTTTCTATAACCGTTTTTAAATTTCTAGTATGAACACCACAGATAATAATTTGTCATGTTTGGTTATTTGAAACCCGTCTTCTGTTGTCTTTAAGAGATCATAATTGTATTTAAATTAATCTGAAATCATTAACCACTTACTTAACTAAATTTCGGCAAGATTATACAAATATTGGAGTGATTCTATTCTTATAAGAAAAATTTTATACAATAAAATAACGCATGACAGAGACAAAATTTTTAAATTACAATTTGATGCGTATATCTGTGGTCGGTGACAGATACCAAAACTATGTTTTAACGAAGAATTTGTGGGTAATAAATACTTTGTCATTCCAGTTTATTGTATATCATACGAATGTTTAATTCGTCTGGACTTAGGACTTATTACTTATTTATTAGTAAGTAAATGATTACAGATAATTGAAGCGGATATGTTTGCTAAGTTCCCACCCCTTGTTTATAATAAAAACTCATGTATCGTAATGCGTGCACGAAACTACTCGAATAATTACGACTCATGAATAAATAATATTTTGACAATTGTGGTCGGAATTGTCCAATACAAAAAGGGTAATAAACATAGATAGAATTGTTTAAGCCTTCGTTTGTTCTCTTATAACACAATTGTCATACAACATATATTAATTATATTTTACTTTATTTATTTATTTATTCACACTTCGTTGCAAAGAAACAGAAATAACACAAAACATAAAAATTACAAGGGATGCAACGGGCGGCCTTATCGCTAACAAGCGATCTCTTCCAGGCAACCCTAGCAAGAAAAAAAATTAAATTAAAAATGATGAGTGCAAGAAGTATAAGTATATTTTATAGATCAACCAGAGTTGGTGGAGTCGATGAGACTCACTGTGGACGCCCTCTGCCCCACCTAGGGGTTATAGGACATTAACTAAGAGTTGGTGCTTTCCTTGCTAAACGAATATGTATCGCAATCGAGAAAATGCAGTATTAAAGGTACGCTGTCATAGGGACCTAACTTATAAAGTGTATTAAATTTTTAAATTTTAAATTTTGCATTTTTATTATTACCAAGTTAACAATATTGTGAATTGTTTATAGAAGATATTAAATAATCTTGATATAAAAGATTCTTTTGGATATTATTTTAATTTCAAAGTTATTTAATTAAAAAAATAGTGGCACTACTTTACTTTACTTACAACCTTTTTACATCTGGGCCTCAGATTTATTGAGGCAAGAAGGCATTCCGCGCGCATTTTAATTAGGCATTTTAGAATTTTTCAATTCAATTATTTAAAGCTTGTGCTTTGAGTAATAAGTATATACATTTGTGTTTCTAAATTTAAGTGTAAAGGTTTGAAAATTAATTTTCCTATACAAAACTCTAATATAAATGGGCAGCAAATTACCGCCTGCCCCGGGGAGCAAAGTCGTAGAAATAAAACAATTTTTTTCATGAAACAAAAGAACGTAAGTATTGCTATTATTACTAGGATCCTAAGTACATTACATTGTTCGTGTAAGCAGTTAAAAAATAACTAAATGTACACTACAGTAATTTATCTAATTAAACTGAAGAGCAAAAGTGTTTTACGAATGTAGGTATAACTGTTAAAACAAAAATACGGTCGACACATTACGACTGCACATTTTAGACGAATGTCTAGTAGTCCGGTCAAATTAGATTAAAAAATAGGGGTGAGGTTACAAAAATTCCCACTTGGATGTATATTAGTAGGATTGTTCAATGCAAGAAAGGAAATGTGACATCCTCTCATCGATCCGGCACGTGCAAAAAAATTAACTCGGGGTCAAAGGTCACAAAACGGGTTTTTCGCGATTTTCAAAAAAATTAGCTCACAGAAAAATTGAAGATCAGATAATCTATACAAATGTCTAAATACTTTTTTTCCTAATAGCCACCATTTTTGATTCTTTTGGCGGTAATATAACCTTGGTGAAACAGAAATATATTATTATCTATAATTGTTTGTTAAACTGTCGCATGAACCTTTATAATTACAATCTATTAGTAGTTGTTGCTATCTATTACAGGAAACTAAATTTTGGTACACGAGTTTTGCTAACATAATGATTTACGTATAATAAAACATAAGTAATTTGTATTTTTTACAAAAAATAAGAAAGCTTAACTGGAACTGGACTGGACATATAACAAAGAAAAATGGACTAAGGATGTAATAGAGTGGTATCCGAGGAACGGGAAAAGAAAACTAGGAGGCCAAATTAAAAGATGGGAGGACGATCTACCAAAAGGATGGAGAAGGTCTGCCAAGGATAGAGAGACATGGAAACAATTGGGGGAGGCCTATGTCGACGAACAACCTGACCAGGGCGGTTAAAAATAAATTATTGTTTTTGCTATGTAAATAGATTTAGGAACAATAGAGTTTGATAAGAATAGCATTTAAGTTAAATGGTCAGCGAATAAAGGGCTTTTTTTTAAATTATTTATTTAACTTATATTTTTTATAATATTTTTTTTGCAAAAAATAAAACAATTGCATTTAGTACATCAACCAAGTTTGTCAAAAATGAGAAAACATTAAATAATGAATATTAAACAACTTACGCAGTTATAAACTACCCAAAACGAATTCGATGTGATGGCATTATATGAACGCGAGGACGCCCTATAGAACCTGTTGATATGGTTCCATATTGCAATAGGGGTGCCCTTTCACGTTAAAGGGCTGTTCAATGTCGAGATAGCTTACGTTATTTAAAATCGTTTCTCGGCGAAACGACTTTCTTAATAGTATTTTTTATGTGTGCAAAGTAGGCAGACGAGCATTCTACCATTGAACAGTGTTGACTTAATGCTTCAGTGTGCGAGCCTCATTCCTGAGGTTGTAGGTTCAATCCCTGGCTGTGTATGTAATGGACTTTTTTCTATATGCGCATTTAGCTATCGCTCGAACGGTGAAGGAAAACATCCTGAGGAAAGCCATGCCTTGCCAGTAGGCTGATCACCTATTTGCCTATAAGATTTGCAAATGATCATGAAACATACAGAAGTCTGAAGCTGAGATAAAAAAATGTTGTAGTACCACTGATTTTTTATATGGCTTAGAAAGTGAGGAACCTTCATTGTTTGATTCATATTGGACATGTATATGATGTATGGCAGTTTGCAAGTCTTAGTTATATAGAAAAATATACAGTGCACATTGCAGGTCGGAACATGTGTATATATCATATTCCTGGGAACTAATAGAAACACATACAAATTTTTAATGAAATTGATTTCCTGTATAAGTACAGTATCAGTTACAGTATCTATCTAAGCTCTAATCTAATAATATAAAAATATTATTAGATTTAATTGCTAATTTAAAAAACCTTACAAAAATATTTAAAAATCCGTTTTATTAAGGTATTATACATATATTTTAAATGACAATTTATTTATAAGAGAACAAATGAAGGTTTAAACAATGACGTTTACAATTGTCCAATTGTCACAATCCTGTTTTTTGTTATTACAATTTTATTGAAAATATGTCGATATAAATTCATCGACATACGACGTCCCTCGTGTTTAATTTGGCGTGACCCGACGTCGTCTAATTTTTACGGAAATATTTCCCTTCCCTACATCATTCCCATGCAATGAAAATAAAGAAATTAACAGATTTTCAAACAAACATATAAATGTCATAATTTTTAAGTGGTTTTAATAGCGAATGTTATTTTAATTTATTTTTCATTCTAGTAACACAGACGCCATGAATGGCTTAAAGCAAATACATGTTTGTGAACCTGTTTCTATTCCAGGTAAAACGTATTATAACTAGTAACTGGATGACCGAGCCTTGCTCGGGATTTGTTTTTATAAGTTGTGTTTTTTGGAAATTATATTTAAGTATGAATTACATACTAATAAAATGAAATATCTTCATTCGATAAATATATTCATATTTAAGTTTTTATTTGACTGACATCTTTAAACGAGCAATTCTATGTTTAAGTTGATAAAACACGAATAAAATGACATTTTCTAGAAATGATTCCTAGCTAGATCGATTTATCGCCCCCGAAACCCCCCGTATACTAAATTTCATGAAAATCGTTGGAGCCGAGTTCGAGATTCCAATTATATATATACAAGAATTGCTCGTTTAAATATATAAGATATATTAAAAGTTAAGATGATTAAAAACTATTTTTTCCTTTGAGTAGTATTTTATTGTCACTGTTCTTCAAAGAAATACAAATGTTATCGAAAATAAAGAAAAAAATTATTATGCATTTTGTTAAGAAACACACTGGGGCTCCTGTCATGGGCTGCTAGTCTCTACCATTTGACATATTATTTAGTGTTTATTAATATCTATGTGTATGTGTTGATACAATTTGAAAACTATTGCACAAGAAGAATATTTTCCGCTTCAGCATAGGACAGGTTAAGAAGATTTTTAAGATTGTTAGCAAATGTATAAACTTTTAAAACGCTATTAAATTTTTTAAAGCAGAATTGACTGAATACAGAAGTGCTCAAACGCCACCAAATTCTAAGTTGATTATTGACTGTCAACACAGCTGTATGTCCACGTTTACTTTATTTCCTTCAAATTGCAAATGTATAATTGCAATAATAATACCACCACCATATGGCACCCTTTGGAAAGTGGTGGAATTCGTGGGAACTCTCACCCTCGCAATACCTTTAGTAGCATAAGTCACCGGTTATGGTCATCGGACCATATCGGGGGCTGTAATAAGACATGACAGGTGGTATTATTTGTTATTACTTTTAGTATATATGGGACAAGAATAACTCAACTTAAAACAAAAATGCCGAATTTTCTGTAATGCCTGTTGAAAGATACATTCAAAACGGTTACGTTTTTAAAATGATTTTCAGGATACAAGTTTCGTGGATATCTTACATTTCTGCGTCTAACCTTGATTATATACTTGACGTATTATTTTACAGTGCCCCATAATGGTGTCACACAACGCGGCTTAGTTGTCATGCATGTATTGCATGCATGCATTAAAACATTAACTATATTGAACATAACAATACTAAAGACTTTTAAAGTTGCACTAGTCTGAGCCTCCGATTTATGTATCTGTTTCATGAACGTTTGGCAATCTAATAATAATAATTATGTAACAAAATTTGAATATCGAATGAATGTTTTTCATGAATGATTAAATTATATATAAGACAAGATATACAAAATTGTTCCGTGTGCCTCTTACGAAGTCGAATTACCTGCATTATTATCCAATGTTTTGGGTTTTATCGAACTATGACATCCATTATCAGGATATTGATCAGGATTGAATTTAATATTATTTTAAAATGTATCTTTGTTTATTAATGTAGTTGCTTTTTTCTGTTTTATATACATATATTGTTTATCTATATAATCTATTTTGGCTTTCTGTATTGTCTTAGTGTTTTGTCCGATAATATGTATAAGTATAAGCTGTTAGATTAATAATTTAATAAATAAAGAAAATGATTCACTATTAATCAATTAAGTTTTATCCGCCATTTTAGCTCATGACAAATAATTATCAATACCAACGAAAGACACATGTTGCGTTATCTGTAGTCGCTGGCTTGCGTCAACTTGCGATATGATTCAAGCGTTGTGGGCGTATGTAATGATAGTAATATGAACACTCAGAGTATTGACGTATAATATTATTAAACCGAAAATTTAAGATATCTAAATATCTCATCTCTTCAGTATTCTCTTTACATAATTACCACAGAATATAAAATGTTTGTAGATCCAGTTTTGACTATTCCCTGCTTTTTATTTCGTGTAGCTGCCCCCGCGAATATCGTTTTGCCTTAATATGATTTTTATAAGGCTACCTTTTAAGCAGCTAGAAACCAACTTATGTTACATTTTTCTAAGCTACAACAGACTTTGCTTTTCTTCACTGTATAGAAATAATACGGAGTGTTCAAGGAATAAATTTAAAAAATACCCAATTAGGTCCTTCAAATTTTGCGGTAAGACAAATTTAATTACACTCACACATCTCACATTCTCAAACTATTTAAAGTAAGAATGTACTCATCCCTCAAAGGCCGGCAACCCACCCACTAAGAATGGACATAAGTTCTAATGCATTTTTTTTAAATGTAATACAATTTATAAATACATATTTATTAAAAGCTCAAATGAAACCTAAGAAGTATGTCTGTTAATCACGTAACACATATGGAGCATATATTCAGAAATATTTATTATTATTATTATTTTTTTATTGTTTTGGATATCTCATTTTATTTTTTTTTTTCTTTGATTATTGTTAATTTGTGTGGTTATGTGTATGTGTTTTGTTTGTAATAAATATTATGTCAATATTATTATATAATAATATGAACAAAATTGGTGTCTAATACTCCACCATATTAATAACAAAAACAAAAGAATGTTATATTTTACATATTAGTAATATTTTCATTCAAGTATATTTTGTTGAAACCTCTACGCTCGCGTAGCTATTTGTAAGCCATCTACGAGGCTACGAGCTTATACGTAGCAAAGGCTTTTTATAATCCATGGAAAATGTCGGATCTGCCTACTTAATATCAGTGAGCCCTCCATAATCAGCACTAAAGATATAGCAGAAATTAATAAATCGCGTTCTAGAATTACTAAGATAGCATCCGTTCCTACACAGCGTTATATATCTTTTTATATAAAAAAACATTTAATTGACATGAGTATAATAAGTATCTTAATCAAGTTTCTTAAAAAAATCAGCGGCACATTTTTTTAGGTTTGGGCCTCATTTCTATAAGTGCTTCATGATCAATTGTCATTCTTTTAGGCATGTAGGTGATCAGCATCCTGTGCCTGACAGGTTTCCTCACGATGTTTTCCTTCCTGATTCTTATGTCTTCCATGAGAGAATGTTAAATGCGCACAAACATTCCGTTGGTGCACAGTCGGCGATCGAACCAGGCTGACACATAAATTATTTACTAAACATTTAGACATTACATTTATTACTATTAAAACACACACACATACATAAAATACTAATCAAAGAAAAAATTATATAAATAATAAAAAAAGGAATGAGAGATAACAATTTTTTTTTAAGAACAAAGGGTATGTTTTAACTATGTAATGCTGTAATCTGTACTGTGGTTGCAATTGGCCATAGCTCAGCATTATGATGAGGAGCAGAGTGTTCCACAGCACTAGTAATTCCGCCAGATACCACGGTGGCTAGTTTGAGCCTCAGTCGCAAAAAGACTACTATATAACAATTATATAATAATAATAATAATTTATTTCAAGTTTGTTTCAAAAGAAAATTTTATATCTAATGGCGCTAGTTATATAAACAAAATTAGTCAGGTTTATCTGACGCTGACCTAGGTATGAACCTGTATTTCAGCATACAGCGCCTAACCCCTTAAATATATCAAACAAAAACTCTAGCTTCAAGTACATTACTCATTGGACAGACTTATATGTTGTAATATTCAATATATTTAAAAAGTAGTTATATGGCGTGTAGTGTTCAAGTGTTCTCCCTGTGAGTAAGATGAGAGGGTGTATGTGTGTGTGGGAGAGTGTGTTAAATACTATATTATTCAAAAGAATACTATTAGTATATTATACCTGTACATAAATAATTTATATAATTATATAAAATTTATCTTAAAATTTAATGAAAGGTTAGTTCTGTTCAAAGTCTTAAACAAGTTTATCATAGACAATTAAAGAAATTAAACAAAATGGAGTAATAAAATAAGTATTATTAACAATAATAACGGACAGTGTCCAGTAAAGAGTGAAGTCAAGCAATCAGCATGTATAAGTTATGAGTTTGGTAGCGTGTCTCCCGGGCCATTACTGCTTCTATGAAAAAGGACATTTTGCCTTATCGTTGGATATCACGAGAATAAAAACTGGCGATAAGATCACTGAGGGTGGTGGTTTATCGATATCGATGTTATATTATTTTTTTTAACAATCACTTATATTTCTGAAAATAATATAGCTTTTGACATTGATATTGACTTATCGAATATGTCTGGAAGTATAGTTTTTATTAAACATAATAATCAAATATACAGTATTTAAATTTTCTTTCGCAAGAATAATAAAATAATTAAACTTGATATAAATAATGAAATAACAACAGAATAATTAACATTATTAGTTGAACAATATTTTTAGTTTCCTATTATATTTTGTAACAGCGTTATTTGCTACTTCAAACATAAGATTGCCACACAATATCACAGTAACCTTTAAGTTCAAGTCGTGATTATAAATTTTATATACTCATTTCTAATTAATACGTACATTTATCGACTAGGCACATCCCTAGCATGGTAGGTTGGAAGACAGGCACTTATTAGTCGTCATTATCTATCGCGGTATCGCCCGTGACATATGGCCAATATTGGACGACCATATCTGCTGTCATGCGAGAGAACGCCACGCTATACCCTTTGTGTTGAAAAACCCTTAATTGCTCTTTGTTTGACTACATGCGATGCTAGGTATTTGTTGAAAGTATTCTTATATATCAGGAAATAATTATTTATACACCCACCACAAAATTAAAATTTTTCTTATAGGATTTAATCGCGGACTCGCCTATTCGATATATATCGTATCAAACAACCGTTCTATAATCGTTGTATCGCTCTCGAAGGCTTAACAATCAAATCAACTAGTATCAAATAAAATATTTTTTGTTAGCCTACGGACATTTTAGCCCACCAAAATACATTTGTTATGCGTCTTGGAATAATAACTAAACTCAGCAGGCTCATAGTCAAATAATTCCTTGGACTGCGCAGAGAAAAACGTCGCGATCATAATAATCAAAGCTACGGGGTAGCTGGGCAGCATAAAAGTCAAGCGAGTATTTTGTAATAATAAAGTATTCTCGACTGATAGTAACTTAAGGAAAATAGGTTTCTATAACTTTTGGGGCTTGCCAGTTTCCTCACGGTATTTTCCTTTACCGTTCTAGCAAATTATAAATGCGCACATAAATACTTTATTAGTGCATAGCCGTGGATTGAACATACGACCTGATAAGAGTCTAACACTGGGCACTAGCCACTACTATATACGACATTATTCCAACGTAAATTTTGAAATCGTAAAAACTCATGATCCAAACTACATCGTTCTTATCTTCGGCCCCACTTGACGTAGATAATAAAGGCCTACAGTATTGATTATTATAAATTTATTATAATATCTTCAAGCTCATTGATTATGGCGGAACACGTGGTCATTGGTTCGTGCTTCGATTTCTGTTCCACATGCACAACACTTTGATAGTTCGTAAAGAAAATTTAAAGTTATTTATAATAGCCAGTCTCAGATATGTAGTGTACCTATATTACAATTGAATTTCTGTAACTAAGTACAATAGAATGATTGTATTTATAAATACATTTTAAAGGAAATTATTTCGTATTCCATTTTACCTTCCTTATTTCGCCAAGTATGGTAATTTCTAGACGTAAGGCGATAATTCAAAACCTAATTAAGAGTTAATTTAACAAATGTTAATGATTAGCGTTGTGGTTAATTTAACTGTACCGACGTCAGTAAACTTTCATAAATTAAAACATCAGATATCACTAATAATTTGTTGTAAACAGTTTTTGATCAGATAAAAAAGGTACATCTTATTTAAAGAAAAACAAAAATGAATTCGTTTGTGTCTATGAGCATTTGAGCGAGAAATTAAAATTATTAGTGTTATGAGACATCAGAATATTGAACTGCAATACTGCTGGGGATATTGACACCGCAACTACCAATCGCCTTTTAAACCGCCTCTTCTTAGAGGAAGCTTAATTAGAGTGAGCAAGAAGGATTGTTGCTTCTGTGCTGTGTTGTGATGTGCGCTCAGACATGAGCTGCCTATAGAAGTGAGTTGTGGTATTCTTCAGTCTAAATTTACGATATAAACACACAGTTAAAAATAAACTCAAGTGAGCATTCCAATTAAAGGAGGTTTTTTAATTGATAGAATAAAACGGTAGTTTCGAACTAAAAAATTATAGGTCCGCTGTATATGTTGAATGTTGAATTAAGTTTGAAAGGAAAAATTTTCAATACTGTCGAGCTAAATCATCTTATTTTATCAAAAGATTCATCAAAAGGTCGGGTTACAGTGGTTGTATGGTACTCGCCATTGAATGGGGTTCAATTTTGAGCATTACACTAAGCTTTTCCAATCAATGATACACCGTGTACAGGTGAAGTGCTTTTTACATAATTTTTCATAAAATCCTTTATATTTATGTTTATCCATGATGTCAGCCACAAGTCTAAATAAAACTCTTGATTATGTTTTAAGCCGAGTAAACATTAATGACCTTCTCTGCGGGAGTTCCAAACGAAATATTTGCAAACAAAACAACGACATCCTCAAATATGTCAAAATACTAATAAACAGCCAAGATCTATTGTCGATGGGTTAAAATAAACAATAACTTCTATCAAGAAGTTACATCTGTTTATCTCGAATAAACAAACATTTTGTAATAATCTCGTCCGTCCGTTATTTTTTGCACTCATTAGGGAATAAAACGATAATTTTATGGTTCTTGAAAAAATATATGTTTCCTGCTGATAATACTGTTATCATAGTTAAGTGTTACCGATAATTATTCTTGAATAAGTATATTAAACATTTTTATTAATGTTGATCGTTATATAAAACTACCTTCTTTGCAACTTCACTTTTATATACGTATACGAATAGTTTTAGCGGCGCAAATAAAAAGAAACTAAAATGGCCTACAACTCACACGCTTTTTGACAGCAAGTATTCCGTGTCGCGATATCATTTAACATTAGGTCAGGATATTTCGGACCCTGATCTATAATAAAAATAATAATATTTCTTGAATTACAAAATGTCTCATTTGGCTGTATTGCCAAATCATTATTTTTCAATAAATGCACACTGATTCAGTATATAATTTCTTCATATAGCAAGAAAAATGCTTACGCATTAAAACTTAAGCCAAAGAAATCACGACTAATAACATTCAATTTAGACTTCTGCTAGACAATTGCCGCGGAGATGGGCAGTCAAAACATCTGAGTGCTTAGTCTACTTCCAGCCTAACTATCGTCAAATTGTCTCTTCCTCTGTGACACGTTGGTCACAGGCTAAGGATGAATACACACGACTTAAAATTATTTGTTGGGCAAATTGTTGGGGCATTTAGAAGACACATCAAGTCTAGTTCACGTCCCGATCCATGGTACGTTATCCATAAAACAGTAGGTAGTAGGTATCTATTGTAGCTGGCAGGAAATCAGGCCATTGGTGTCGTCAAGTACCTATAGTTTTAACATAAGCAATGAGCAATTCAGTATGACTGATAAAGCTTCTTTTGTAAGTCTAATGAACAAGAAACGAAAGGAATATAATATTATAGGTTCGATAAAACATTTACAAGATATGTTGGACGAAATTGTTTGCGTTGTTTTAAATTCAAGGAAAACGGTGTGTGTTAATTGCTTGAATGATTGATGAGGTATCAATATTTTCTGTGCCGCAAAATTTAACAGTTTAATGATTTTATATGTTTGTATTTAGGCACGCACAACAATGTTACAATTTCTTATTATTTTTTTGACGAATTTACAGTGTGAACGAATTTTTTGTAAGTATATGACGTTGATCCGAAACAAATATTATATCTGCTCAGTAAAAACTCAGATCGATCATTGCAAAAGTATATAAATGTAAATACCAATATACCGGGGCTGGACACATGGCGCAGCTACGTGACAAGAGATGGACGAAAACGGTGACCATGGGTCCACAGGGAAAAGAAAGATAGGAAGACCTGTGGCCAGCTGGGAAAGTGACATCAAACTAGTAGCCCAATCAAGAGAGGACTCGCTATCTTTGTTGGAGGTCTTCACAGAGTTCTGACGGAGTGAAGAATTATAGTTTAAAAGTAGGGTTAAGGAAAAAACTAACACAATTAAATTTAATTACTAACAAAACTAACAATTGTATTTAAGTGAATTAACTTAATCCATCTTCTTGTTTTATAATCTGTAAGAATTAAAATGCTTTTTTGTTTTTATTATTGATGTGAAACATCTATAGCCGCACGTAAAACCGATTTCTGGCGTGGCGACGCATGCCGTGGCGACGCATCGCCACGCTATGGCGCTAATATCGTTGGTATATACATACAATCTATGTGCAGTAGTAAATTTTTGTATTTAATGAAAATAAATGTTTATTCAATAAATAGTCATCGTTATCTGGAAAACAAAATCGTAATATTTTATTTTATCATTAAGACATATTTAGTTCCTATCACAATCTGTTCTTTTCTGCATATTACTTGACAAAATAATTTCGATGTTTCACATCTGCCAGGCGTCCCGTGACGGCTCACATTTTTTAAAAATTTATATACATCATTTTAATCCTTTATATATGTTTACTAATGAGAGATAATACAAGGAATACTTGACTATCGCTACCCTGCTTGACACTGAACGTTTTGTTCTTTATTCACTTTATATAAGGAATGAATTATTTATATTTCCTTGTCACTAGAAAAGAAACGCGATAGGAGCGGCTAAGATTCTGGCTAGTTGGTGTACGTTCAACACCCTTTATTAATAACTGGCAGTTTATTAGAGCAGGCGGAAAATAATGCAAAGGTGCTATTATAGATTTAAGTTGGTATTACACACTCAACGAATAAGTATCGCAATAAAGCGAAATGCTGCCAGGATTAAAGGGACACTGCCACGGGGAGCAAACATTTTAAATGTATTAAATTTTCCTTTATTGACTTTAATAATATTTATTATTACTATACACGTTAAAAAAATTGTAAATACTGTATATACATGATTGTCATCATGCTTAAATAAAAATTAAACATTAGAGGTTTTTTGAGGTTCAGCTGTGTACAAAAATTACTTATATGCATACGCATCCCTTCATGTCCTATAACCTTTAGGTGGGGCAGAGGGCGTCCACAGCGAGTCTCCATCGCGTTCGGTCTTGAGCCTCGTGTTCCACCTCGCTCCAAGACTTACCAGCTCTCTTTGCCCCGTCCGCTACTCTACGGCGCCAGGTTTGCTTGGGACGGCCACGCCATCGCTTTCCTTGCGGGTTCCAATCAAGCGCCTGCTTGGGACTATGATTGGGATCCCTTCGAAGTGTATGGCCTATCCAATTCCACTTGCGCCTCTTGATCTGCTGACTGATCAGGGTTGCATGCATGCATAAGTCAACGAATTTATTGTTATTTTTTATATTTATAAACACAAAAGTATTCAGGTAGTTTATAAACTTAATACAAGATAAATGTCGAAGTTTTTACGGCATATGTACCCTAAGCCGGAACGCGTAGATTGAGTGAAGTTCCGTCGCATCAAGCGGTGCGCGTACAAGATTGTTTCCTCGTTAGCTTACCAATTGAGCAGGCGTTCTTGGCCCGAGAGGGGCTACGGCCAATTTAAAACCTGTATCATTTTGTTACTAACATAGATAATATGGGCATTTAGGTATTTTGTTGAATGCGCATTTGTTGTATTAAAATTATTGGGGAGAGTAACTTTAAAATATATATCGTGGAATATATTGTTTGATCGTCGTTTATTATAGCGGCGCCAAAATAGCTTTATGACATCTTTAAAGCTTACATCACGTATTATATATATCGAATATTTTTTTATATTTGAGTAAGAATCTTTAAACATTAAACAACGGAGAGTTGCGTACCTGGGCCACGTGTTGCGCCATGGCCGCTACCACCTCATTAAACTAATGATAATGAGTAAATTTCAGGGTAAAAGGCGTGTTCGTAGAAGGAAGAAATCATGGCTTCGTAACGTTAGGGATTGGACGGGTATTGCAAATGCGAAAGAGTTGCTGCATCTGGCGCAGGTCAAGACACGCTTCAAGAGACTGATGGCCATAATTCTTTAAAGTTTTCTATAGGCGTGATCGCAGATTTCGTTCTAATTTTAAAAACACTGTTTCTTCACTTCAATAGTTGTATGCATGTTGTTGCAACCCAAACATTCTTGCATATCTCGAAAATTCCTAAAGTTGCAACATTGTCGTTAAAACAAGAAACATCCAGACGCAACGGCGCAGTAAGCAATATTAGAAGTTGTATTGCAGAAGTTGCCCTAACGATATCTTGAGCAGCCAAAAAGATCTGGCCCCCGGCCAAAGTATGCTAGTACTCTTTCAAAGACATGTTCTAAATTTAAAAAAGTTGTTACAACATAAAGCTTTAAGCAATGAAAATAGCCCGTAAAGCGCTACACGAAAACAATACGGTATTTAAGTGTCTTTGAAAAACGCATTTTTTAAATCATATTTATTTAATTATAAGTAATCTAACAGCTTATACTTATACATATTATAAGACAAAACACTAAGACAATACAGAAAGGCAAAACAGATTACATAGATAAGCAATAAATGTATATAAAACAAAAAAACAAGCCAGTTCATTAATAGACAAAGATACATTAAAAAAACTAAAGTTAACTGAAATTTAACATTTAAACAAATAATATTATTACATAATATCGCATAACATGGCATATTTTGCCACAGATGCAAATTTATCTTAAAAGGTAGATTAGAAGTTACAATTACATTATGCGTCATAGATATTATTATCATTATAGTCAATTCTCATATTATTTTATCATTACATCATCACATTATTAAAATGTATAATTTCGTCATTAAATGAATAGATATTAATTATAATTCTTCACATAATAGAAGAATAATTTGTTTCCAATTCATTATTAATTTAATTCGATTTATTAATTCGATTTTTAAAAACTTTAGACGATCTTCGACTGTTTTTGGTAAATTATAGAGGTTTATATAATGCATGATTGTTTAGATATACAAGTAGTTAGCCAACATAGAGCGTTATACTTATTAAGCTAAGATTCATTTGTTTAAATATCTAGAAACACTGAACTGGCATAAAAATATAAATCGTTTGAACAATTTAGCAAAATCCCGAGACGAAGAATGAGCCCAGCAATTTCCATGCATAATGTTGTTCTTGCAGTTTGTAATTGTTGTTTCCAAGTCTAATGTCTAGTCATAGCCCGTAGCGCCTTGGGCTTCTTTATGGAATGACTTTACATTTGAGGACTTAGAAGATTATATTTCCCTGAACTGTAAGCCATGTATGTATTAGTAATAATTTATCAGATTATTTTATTTTCTGTATTGGATGCTTTATTGATAAGTTGGGAACTCGAAACTAGTTAAAGAAGATATTATCAGCTGTTCAAACGAAAAACGAAATTTATTTAAGTAAGAATTAGTATCGCAATCGAGGAAATACTTAAACTGTCACAGGGACCAAAATTTTTGAATTTATTGAAATGAATCTTCTTTATCGGCGTTGGAAAAACCGTCACATTTTTCGGTTACGTGTCACATTTATCCGTTACGTTCCATCTTAAACAATTTACATATTTCAGTTAGCATAAGCTATTAATAACAAATATACAATAACGATAACAATGATAGTAATATTATTACAATAAATGAAATTCTATAATCATCTTAGTAGTAATAAGGTAATATAAAGGTATTTATTTTATTCATGCCTTTTGTTAATCTTTATCTAATTTAACTTTAATTAACTAATGTCTGTAAAGTTGCATATAGTAGATAATTTTTCGAAAAATAAGGTCATAAAGAAGTTTCACTTCTTACGTGTGTACACTAGTATGACACACATTTTTTTTAATTTTTTTTTTATTAGTACAATGTTGGTATATAAATGGTATAAAGGTAGGTATAGTAATATTGTATAATTGTGTTGGTAATCAATCTTCTAAGCTTTCAGCGGTCATAATCAGGTCATTCAATCCGCGAAAACGCCGGAAGTGAGTCAGTGTCACTTGTCATTAATTAGCGCAAGATGTAGGATGTAGCAAAGGTTAAATCTATATTGTATCCTCGCACGCTTCCTACTTAAGCGTGTTAATTGTTTGTGTTCATTCAAATATAGCACGCGAACAATTGTCTGAAATTGGATGACTTGTTTCGTAATATGAACAGAGAAGACGTCACATCGCGCGTTTATTTTTATAGGCCGCTGTTTCTAGCTACTTTGTTTTGGCGTATTGAATGCCAAGGATGTAAAGAAAGCTCCACTATTATGAAAAGTCTTAACGGTGAGGTGTATGATCAAAGAATGAACTGGCTAGGGGTCATTCGAACGACCTTAGGATTTCGTCGAGCAAGATGTCCAATGCTATAAAATGCTTTCTCGTATTTTTGTATCTATTTCATGATTGTTTGTCAAAAAATAGTTTCTTTATATATTTCTTTGTTTAATAAGTTGTTTCATATCAGAATAAATAAAGATATTGTCAAACTGTTGTTCACGTTATACCTACAGCATTTTTTTTCTTTTTTTTTATAGAACAGGGGGCAAACGGCAGGAGGCTCACCTAATGTTAAGTGATACCGCCCATGGACACTTTCGATGCCAGAGGGCTCGCGAGTGCGTTTCAGGCCTTTTAAGAATGTGTACGTTCTTTTCTTGAAGGACCCTAAATCGAATTCGAGGCAAAAACTGCCTACATAATTAAATTGCTATTTAACACTTTTGGGTTCTGATAAGCGGCGGCTTAGTGATAGTGTACTATATTAGTTCTCAACTGAAGTCATACGTTTAAAAAGGAAATATCCTTAATTAATGAGTAAGCGTAAAGTGTTTAATTTGTGTAATTAAATTCAATAATCCGGCATTATTTGGATATATGGAAATTTTATTAAATGGTTAAGACCTAACTATTTAAGCAACCGAAACTAATTTTACTTTACACATATGTTCAGCACAGCAGACTATAGGGTCACGTTTAAAAAGTGATTTTTATTTTAAATCTATAATGGTATTTTTTTAAGTTTAATTAAGTCTGGTTCTCAGATTTCTGCATCTATTTCGTAATTTTCGTAAAATCATCTGCTTTTGAAGAAGCAAATAGGTGGAGTGAGTCTGCTGTGTTGTCACTCTGTAGACATTTTGTATCTAAAGGATGCCTTAGACCTAAGGTTAAAAGAAAACTACTGGTGTACAGCCGGGGATAGAACTTGTAGCCACTAGGCTCGCACTCGTCGAGCGTCATAATATAACAGTGCATATTTTAAATGACCTAATAAGATGTTATACAAACTTGATATTTTAAGCGCATAACTTTGGCGCAGTCAAAAAATAAGCAATGAAAAATCAACGTGCACAGGTAGGTACAAGCCCCGCAAGGCAACTATTGCAGCAGTTCATTAGCAAGTTATATAGTTTGAGAAATTAAGAATTCCCCCATTCTTTATACCCACAAGTGTCTCTCGGTATCTTATTTTTCTTACAAATCAAGTACGTCATTACTGACTTGATGAATTGAGGTGCGGTGTCAGCTTTATTTGCGGATTAATGACATTTCTTATATTTTTTCTTATTCCCGACTTCTAATTAAGGCTTAAGAAGCGAGGTTACAGAATATTTTCCTCCCATTCAACCGCTAGATGGTCTTCAAACGCTTGTCGCTTATTAGCAGTAAATTTTTTTCGAAATTAAATTTAAATAATTTAACATATTTAAAACTGGCAACATGGTATCAATGCGATCGCTAGCGGCAACAAGCGTAAAAAATATTAATCCCATTCAATGATAGTTTGGGAAATTTGTAAACGTCTTTCAGGTGAAAGCGTTTGTTTTTTATTTAATTATATTAACTATTAAATTAATGGCCGAAATTAACAAATCTTATCCAAAATATATCCTTCCTAATTACCACTTCAAATGTTCTAGGTAGGTATTCAAATGGCGAGTTATTAATTTAATTGGCTGGAATATTTATTATCCTGTACGCGTTTAATCTTTTGCTTATGCCTTCATAAGCAAAAGTTCAGTGGTCGAAAAAAGTAACTTATGTGGTTCTATTTCTATTTAATTTTTTTAATACAGACATTTCGTATTTCTATGTAAGCAAAAAACTTTATTACAAAATACCATCCGTATCACCTCGACGTACCAATTCTTAAAAGGCCAGCAATGCACTTGCGAGGCTTATGTCTTGTGAGTGTCCATGGCGGTATCTCATAAGATAAGGTTAGCATGCTGATATCCAATCACACAAAAACCTATGGTATGTTTTTTTCCTTGTATTTTAGACTGATATAGTCATATAGATAGAATGATGTTTGAATTGTTTATTTATGAACAAATATAATACAACGATAATTTCCAAATAGTATTTACAAACAACGCTCACCTAGTAGAAAGCTGGATTTTCAGTCCTTCGTTGTCGACGACATTCCCAGTTGCCCACTGTACGGTACAGTTCGGCGTTTCTTGTAAAAACGGTAAATGATTTCCTTGCCCCCTTTCGTCTACCCTACGCAGTATGATATGAACCCATGCCATATTATAAGTATGATATGGGTTCATTAAGTATTTTTTAAGCGGCGGTTGAAGAGGCTTCTCCTGGGCATACATATGTGCCCTCCATCAGGCCACATCACACTTATAAATCAGGTGGGATTGCCAAACGTCGTTCCAGTTATGTATTACGTATTTCCAAATCGTTCATTACTTATTGCTTCAAATCCATGACTTAATTAATTCAATATATATTATTGAAGTAAGTCAGAATTTGAAAAAAACGCCGCAAATTTAAGTGATTTATTGCATCATATGCTTGGATTCGAAAATCGCAGATAAACCGCTTAGCTAATGTAAAATATCTAGTTTAATACAAGACTAAGGTAAAACAATATTGTTTAATTGTTTATCTTTATCAAATAGACCCAAACGTCTACTAAACAACGTTTATCTTTGGGCCTAGTTGCAAGTTACAGGTCTAAGTCTGAAACTTAGGTAATAGAGCTTTATCTCCGATCTCAATTGCCGGGGCTGTACAATTTAAGTGCTAGATAAGATCATTTGTTACGAATTTAAGATTTTAAGACCCAGGTCATTGAACCTTGCTCTTGATTTAATTATTATACTGTGAAACGCGTAACACACTCAATTGAATTTTTAATAGTTTTGTATGGCTTTAAAAAAGAGTTTTATAAGCTTTTCAGATTCCGCATAAACAACTTTAATTCAGGAATAGCAAATATGAATTTTGATACTTAAGGACAGCAATCATTGAGATGATTACACAAAATATGGAGACTATAGAAGCTTAACCAAACTTATATAGTAACAAGCGTCATGTATTTGTTTTGTGTTTGTTAATCTAAACGCTGTAAATACTCTGTGAACCATCATAGATAAAGCTCAGTAAACTGAGTACGTAGCGTAATAAAAATGCGCATCTTAAGAAAGAAAGCGAGTCAAGTGTGAGCCCCTGGCGAACTCAAAGAGCTGGAAATTCAGTTCATTACCGTCTTACTGTCTCCTTACTAGTGATGTGCTTCTTTAAACGTCATTTTAAACATCGATAAAATGCGTTTATAATTCAATGATTTTGAACATCTGGTAGCTTCTATTGTTTAAACAAATTAAAAACTTGTATTTCTATTCAACAACTTATACCTTTAATCTACCCGGAGAAAAAAATAATGGAAACAAAGAGAAAATGCATATTCCCATTGTGGTTATAATAATGATTATCAAGAAATATTCAAGCCTATAGGCTAGAACAAAAACCTCACAATCTCATTGACAACGCGAAGTGGAATAAAAAACAAGAGGAAAAATCACAAAAGATGTCGCCGCCTTATATCAACCGTGAAGAACAAGCGCTGGAAAGAAAAAAATAATTACTCAAAATAAATTTCAGCGTTCCGCGATTGCGGAGTCACTCGAACTATCATCGCATAGCGAGCGGAACAAACTACCGCCAAGTGTGTCGATTTCCAACGTCCTCGAGTAAAAAAAAATATTCTCGAGTCGCAAGTTCAGAGGGGGATGGGGAGGGTGGACCTCCTTAACTGGCGGACAAAAAGAATGAATAGATCCGCCCCTTACCGAATACACCGAGCGGTATAATTCATACTTACGAGAGAACAAGGAGTTGACATAGACTTTTTTTTATCGATGTACTTAGGCGGAGGTTGCGTTTTTTCACACTTGCCTTGGTCTTGAGACAAAGCGATTTCTCTTTGAAAGATTCTTTTAAGTCTGTGGACTTTCACTGTGTTCTTTTTAAGATCTGCTTTGCGTTTTTACTCCTTGACTTCTTATCCTCATTTAAATGCCGAGTTAAAAATATTTACATTTATTTTCTATTCAGATAACTCCGTAAGCCTTATTTATTACTTGGATTAAAATATTAGTTGGTTAATGAGAAATTATTGCCGCATAAAAAAATAGTAAAGCCTCTCTATCCCTTTCGCTGTCAATAAATTACATAATAGACAAAGAAGATGGAGACACAGACAATAGCAAAAACTACGTTAAGCTCGTTTAATCTGTCATTTTCTTGAGCGCACTTTTTATTCACATGAATTACCTAGGTCTCAACTACTTGCCATTTAAATCATACTGCGACACAATGGTATAATATGTCCAATGCTTTGTTAAGTTCGGTAAATATTTTCTAATAAATTTACAAAAAGCTTGTTATAGTTTAAACTCATATAATAGACACAATTTGTGTATGTAATACGAAACAAAACATAATACATTGACACGTATTCCTAATATAGAAACAAGATCAATGCGTATAGACTTAAAACAGACAACGCACTTTGTATAACTATAAATACGCACTGGCCAGTAATTATTCCAGCTTCGAAGCTTCGGAAGTTAAGATGCGTCGGTTGGCACGTATAATTTTTTCCACTCAGTTCAACCCCCTCACCCCAACCCTGTCTGTCAATCTTAACTACAAACCGGGTTGCTACAGGGTACACTAGTGGGCCTACATTTTTTTATTTTTTTAATAAGAGCTGAAATCTGAGAATCGATGCCGGAGCCTGATAGTTGAAGTAGTGCGTTTCACAATTTTCTTTAAGGGAATTTTAATTTGATACTAGGGGTTTCTCGTTAATTATAGTGAGATAATTAATTGATTCCGAGTTGAATTGTACTAGTATATTTCTCACTTTACCTTGAAAAGGATTATAAAGACTTATATTTGTGACAAATAATATTATGATGTTCTCATATATTTTATGTTGGCGTTCGCCTACCATTTACAACATTAGCTATTTGATATAGAAAGTGACATGTTTTGAGATGTTATTACACTAAAGTTATTTATTTAAAACGTTCAAAATTTTCACGTATTTTATATTGTTTACAAATGGTGATAGTAATGTATGGCTATTTAGTAATTTATTAATAACGTTGTACATTAAAAAATAGACACATTACAGATAGGATAGATAAGAATATTTCTGATCATCTAGCAGTCTATCAGACTATGCCTAATAGTAATTATACTTCGAAGGAGGGTGTTAAAAATCGACGAAAACACCCTTGGCGGGGTAATCACGGCATTGTGGCTGATAGCTCAAATAGCAAGACCAGACAGACCAGGGGGAAGAAATAAAAAATATCCTCAAGCATACACGCATAAGTAGGCGTATGCTGCCGCTAAACTATGAACCCGGCAACTTTGCAGATCGCCATATTTTGTGCAAATCGTTTTTTACTTTAAATGAACTCTCTTAAATCTCCTTTTTGTTATTTATTCATTTATGACAAAATTTAATAATTTCCAAGAGTTTTCCGATATTTTAAATAATATTATGTGTTCTGAAGATGTTTTAAATTTAATTAATCGAATTTTTCAATAACATTTTTTACTTGAAAGTTATTCATTAACAATACAATGTAAATACATACATAATAATACGACACACATAACATATCATCTTAGTTTAATCATTATAACCTTGTATGTATATGTGAGAGAAGAAATAAAGATTATTATTATTATTATTAGTGAAAAGACGATCAAAATAAAATGGAAAACCAATGCACTTGCATTGACCGTAACGTGCGACTCAAGATGCATCAGCAAAGGGTCCCCTACGAACCACTACGCTGAACAAACTTACAACAGATAAGGGTCTCAAGTACCCCCCAAAAGGGGTAAGACGGCACCCCAGTCTATCTAGACTTTAGTGGAAGAAAAAATAGCGGGGGAAAGGGATGGCGACAACCAATCTCGCCTGTGGTTGACTAGACTACCTTATCGTTCAATTCGTCTTTATATAGCAAGTACGTTTTGTTGGATTCTAGGGCAGCCGAACAATACCTTTGATTAAAACATTCAAATTCTTGTGTGCGCCGGATTATTGTGCACTTTTTATTAAAACCTCCCAGACGTAACAATTCCCAACAATGTGTGGAAGAAATTTTAACAGTTTAATTTTATGCACGAGATATTTACAATTAATATTTTGTCTTATAAGACATACTTTGTTTTGATACTAAGGGTTTGTCTATTTTGTTTTAAAAATAAAACAGTGGTACTATTAACTATATATGTCAGTTCCTTAGATTTCTGTATCTGTGTCATGATGATCATTTGTTAATCTAATAGGCGAGTAGGTGATCATCTTTTTTTTTATTGATAAAGTTTGCCAACGCTCGGCACACTGATACAATGGTAAAAACAAACACAAAATACAATTTTTAATGTGACGAGCACTTAGAGGCAAACATTACATTCATTTGAAGCATATACAAATATCAAACGAAACAATTATTAAACAAAACAAACATTACAAAAAAAAAATTACAAAAAAATATGTGTGTGTACCAGAGTACGCAGGTAAGAAGTGAAACTTCTTTACGACATATCATTTTTCTACTATTTGCAACTTCACGAAAATGGGGTAGATAAGGCTTAAGCCTTAAGAAAAAAAATTTTTTCAGTCATATTTATTAATACTTGCTAATTTTAACAGATTTATATACATTCACTGATACTTACAATCAAAAAGTGAGGTTAACCTCAAATAAATATTAAATTCATGCTCATACGTGTTGAATTTATAAAACGAAATTTATAATTACTCTCACTTTTCTTGTAAGTTCACTTAAATTTGAACAAGTCTTTTTATTTTATCACTTTCAAATTAATATATTGTTATTTTTATTTCAAACCAAACTTCAAAACTAATATATTGTTGTTATTATTATCGTATATTACATTATATTCTTTACGTCACTATACTAAACTTCGATAAAAAAAGCAACGTGGCGCGTAACCGAAAAACGTGACGTTTTCTTACAAAATTTCTCCCATACGTCGATAAAGAAGTTTCACTTCAAAAACTAAACAAAAATCGATTTTAAAGTGTAAGAGGAGCAACTATGGATATCCAGACCTAGCTTGTTTATCAGAATGCTTAATCTGGATATCGGAGAGCTTTGACCAAAACGCGTTCTACGGAAAGGAGGGACAAATGGAATAATGGGGTATCGAGAGGATACATGAATCTTAAATTTAAAAAGAAGGTTCGGACAATCAATCTTATTATTATTATTATTATGCCTCCCTATCTTCCTGTGCCTATCACATGCCGTCAACTTGCGTCATAGGCAAGCGAGAATTTTAGAAAGTCCATTGGTACACAGCCGGGTATTGAACCTATGGACCTAGGGATGACGGTCGCACGTTGAAGCTACTAGGCCAAAACTGCTCAAATTTATTAATTTAAATTTTAACATTTATTGTATTAGTATAAATTCACTTCGCGTTGGATTGTAATATCATGTATTACTGTTTGCCTACCACCATATATTATGTCTAGTAAATATGTTTATGTAAACGTTTGTTTTATCTGATTGAATTATATAAATACTCTATTGGAAGCAATAATATTAATTTATATGATTGGAGGGATATATAGATTTTGTGTAAGCGGGATAGATTAAGTAACATTAAACTTATGACGATAGAAGGCTAATCATTGTAGGTAAGATTTCTTAGAAATACACAGTATTCTTGAAGAGCTCTCCCATTTGGCCTTAAAAACTTTGTAAAATACGGATAGAATTTCGTTTTCTACTTGTTAGTTTTGAATAGAACCCTGATTGCATAGATTAAAATAATTGCGATAGGAAATTAAGAATACTTGTTGTTTTGGATGCGACAGAGTAAACAGCAAAGCGACCCCATGGCTACGAGATTTCGCCAATAAAACTAGAAAGGAGCCCGTCGTGTTTGTTGAACACTAAGATTTAATTGAAAATGTAATTATACTATTTTTATTTTTCGCCCTAAACGAATTCGGCGTTTGAAAGTTTTGCGATATTATTCACGGAGGCTGCGTTCGGCTGGTTTTTTAGCTGATACAAAATTTTTAAATTAACTATCCTTTTTTAAAAACACCCTAAAATGTCTAGAAATAAATTGATTTTTGACTATATAATTTTGATAAATTAATATGATAATAACTTTATATGAATAATTTTTTTCAGTTGTCGAAATATGCAAATAAAAGACGGTGTAGATTTGTCAAAAAAAACACGG
Source organism: Pieris mannii (assembly GCA_028984075.1). Lineage (NCBI taxonomy): Eukaryota > Metazoa > Arthropoda > Insecta > Lepidoptera > Pieridae > Pieris > Pieris mannii. The sequence continues at coordinate 11,533,190 of CM054776.1, read as the reverse complement.
AACTAAGATAAAAATATATCAGTGGCGCTTCAACTTTTTAAGGGTCTCCGACCTTCAGATTTTTGTATTTGTTTCATGATCATTTGTCATTCTAATAGACAAGTAGGATCAGCTCGACTTAAGTACTTTTTGATTCAAAAGCAAGCCGGTTTCCTCACGATGTTTTCCTTTGCCGTTCTAGCGAATATTACATGCGCACATAGAATTAAACTCAATTCGTTTGTAGGTTTGATCCCCGGCTAAGCGATCGAACCTACGACCTCGGGAGCACGCTGAAGCCACGAGTCATAGCCAGCCATAGTGTGTATTCTCATTTTTATTGATATTGAGTTGGTTTAGAAGCACGGTGAGAAGTTGTGATCACAAAATATGAAGGTGACACATCCACTAATAAAAAAATGGAGGTCATAAAAACAGTACTAGTATTCCTTTTGTTAAAGTCCTCAAGTAAGCGGGCGATGCTCTAATTATTCCCACAGTGGACCATACTAATATTGTATTACATTTGCATTGTTTCGCTATTGTTTTGTGATTTCTAAATCTTACCGCTTTTTACGTACATTCGCAAAGACAATAGTGTTTATTTCTCGATAAACAAATGTTATATAGTACTTAAAAATTCACTGTTATGCTCCATTTGGAGGGATGATTCTTGGGCTGTGGGGTTCAAGTGCACAGGTGCTTATTAAAGATTTATGTTGCCAAAAGTGCCGGTGACCCCAGAGCTCAACGAATATCTCAACACCGGGGCAATGCTGCATTTAGCATGCTGCAATTAATTTTCTATTTGTTCTTTGTTTTTTTATATAGAACAGGGCCAAACGGGCAGGAGGCTCACCTGATGTTAAGTGATACCGCCGCCTATGGACACTCAATGCCAGAGGGCTCGCGAGTGAGTTGGTGGTCTTTTAATAATTGGTACGCTCTTTTCTTGAAGGACCCTAAGTCGAATTGGTTCGGAAATACTTCAGTGGGCAGCTGGTTCCACAAAGTGGTGGTGCACGGCAAAAACTGCCAATTATTATTATTACAATGTTGGTAAATACATGCTATCAATGGAAACAAATTAACTAGAAAGTTGCTTAATTTGTGAAAATTTTCCATATTTCGTGGTAAATGATATTTGTGCATGAGTGTACCAACGCTTGGCTAACCTCTTGGCTGTGAACTTGATACATGACATTGTCTGCCCTTTCACGCTTATACGTTTTACACACCTTTTGTATGATGCTTTCTTTGTGAACATATTCCGTTTCGTGTAACGGAGCTTGCGTTCTTTAAGAATATCTCATAATCTGATAAAAGGAATGATTTAATTCAACTGTAACTAAAATCTCTAGGTTTTTTATACAATTTTTAATAAATTACTTTTCGTCTCAATTCAATACGCATTGTTTAAGAAAAGCAGACCTTTATTCTAGACTTTTAAATCAAATTTATTTACCATAAAATATTGATTGATTTGTAAAGAAATAAGATTGAATAAGTTTTTTGAATTTCGTATACAATTTTTGATAAATTACTTTTCGTCTCAATTCAATACGCATTGTTTAAGAAAAGCAGACCTTTATTCTAGACTTTAAAATCTAATTCCTTTACATAAAATATTGATTGATTTGTAAAGAAATAAGATTGAATAATTTTTTTTGAATTTAGTACACAATTTTTAATAAATTACTTTTCGTCTCTCTAAATTCAATACGCATCATTAAAGCAAAAGTTTATCTTTATTCTAGACTTTAAAATTTAATTTCTTTACATTAAGTATTAATTTATGCATCGAAATCTACGTCATTATCGGCGTAAATTACATTGCGTGTCTCGTATATATGTGCATTTCCAAAATTTGAAAGATTTGTGAAAAATAATTGAGAAAAATCAATATAACCCGCGAAAACAAATAGTGGCGGACTCTGGTGTTTAACCGCCGTGTCTCAAGTCAACGCAAATGAGGGGTGATACGGTAATGAATAATTAATGTGCACACTTTTCTCGCCAATTATAATTACGTAAGGAAAGCAATTATGAAGCCTGTGACTAGGCGTCGGGTAAGTGAAAATTTACATATGGGCAAATATATGTCTTTGGTTTTTACATTTAATTTCAACTGCATGCCGTTATAAATCTTATTTGGCTGAAAATAAGTCACACTTTCGTACAACTTGGGAATGTATTTGGAAACAATTTCTTTAGAATTTTATGATGCAGTTTCGTCGTAGTTCTTAAGATTAATCCATACTGTTTTATACATGCTTTTCTTGGAGGTAATTATTTTTATAAATAAAAATACCTCCATTTCACACTTCAAAGTTTATGCCCTTGGTTTGAGAACTGGCAGTAAAATTTGAAGCATTTAATATGTATTTATTTCTTTTTAGACGTCCATAAGAGTACATCGAGTTACCTATATCGATAAACGATTTTGACTTTGGCTATGTTAAAGATGTAAATTGTAAGGTGAATGTCCTTAGAAACAAAGGAATCAATTTTTAGTGATTTGTTGGGAATTATTTTTATACAACTCCTGTGGCAATTGAAAACAATCTATGCGGGAGGCTCTTCGCATCGGCCATAAATACACCTTTATAAGAAAGGACATTGAAAAGTCCCGCCATTTCTGTAGTAAATGTGGTGTGTGCGCATGCATTTCACTACGGCCATGATTTTTATGTGAGTATTTATAAATTTTTAATAAATATAATTTTTATATAACTTCTAAATTATAAGATAAAGTGATTTGTTTGAAAATATTATGGAATCCTTTTGATAATAAAATTAATACGGTATAACATAATGACACGTCTAATTAGGAACAATGCCTGCGCGTGCGCATACTATACGCGGGGCGGGAGCGTCACGCCTTACGGGTCCGGAAGCGGCGGCCGGACGGACAGATTGTCGAGCCCCTGATACCTTCCGGTGGGAGCTAAGTCAGGGGTCACAGCGGTAAGGTACAGCGCTAAGTACAAAGTACTTGTAAAGTTTATAGGTGAGTCATACGTTAAATATTTGTTTAGCAACTTGCTTAGCAAGTTTTAACTAACTATCTGTATGTTTAGTTACCTTATTACATTTAATGCAATAACATAAACCTGCCTATTAATAAAATTGGAATAAACATTTAAACTATATAAAACAAAACTGTTCGATGACATAAATATGTGATGTATGTACTGTATCGACTGTCGATTTATTTTTAACTGTATAGTGTTAGTGCATCGAAAGAGAACAAATTGGATATACGTGGCATAAGCGGTAGCGATTTAGACCCGCGGCATCTCGTGATAGAGGCCTCAACCGAAGGTCGTCGCACCCTGATCTTTAGCACGGAACGATTGGCAGTGATCCTCTTTTTATTGAGCTCGTCATGCCGTTGTCCGTGACTCATATCAGTGATTTAACGTCGCTTAACGAGATGATATCTTTGTCAAAATCCCAACTGGTTTGATTGTAATGCCTAAAAGAAATGTGATCTATAAAGTGAAAGAAATGCAAAACCTAATCTTAGACAAAAAAATTTAGTATCATGAACTATAATCTACCACGATACAACAAAAAAATTACAACCTAAAAAGCTAATCTCACGAAATACAAGTATACAAGTTCGTCAATCTCTATAAAATAATTATTAATAAAGCCTTTTAATTCAGATAGTTTTACATTTAAACACATTTATATTCCTATCGCCATATTCCGGCAATCCTCTCTGCACTGTGCAACTCTCTGCCAATCTCTAATTTGGTGTATGCGCCTTCAAAGTCCTTTTTCTAATTATCGATACAAATCTAATTCTGATCTGCTATCATAAGCTATTATTAAAAGCTCTAATGAGTCCCTTCTAAAAAAACGTCTTAATCAAATACACGGTGTAACATATCTTTATTTAACCACAAAGGATGGGCATTGTAAACAAAGCTACTCTGTGGCAAGGGTCACCGCTTACCGTAGAGTATTTATGTCAACTTAGGCCGGTTCTCACGACACACGCTACCTTCTCACGCACTCGTCTTACACTTCCTTCCTGTCGGTACACTACTGAATTATGCGTAGATAGTTTTATAATATAATACTTTTAGATTAAGAATATCAAGAATTAGGAATTTATAATAGAATTAAGAAACTTGCAACTATCGGTTTGACATTTGTATAGCTGTAAAAAAAACAGTGCTGCTACAACGTTTTCAGTCTGGGCCTCAAATTATGTTACTGTTTTAAAAGTTGTCTAGCTAATAGGCTAATAATGATCTGCCTGTGCACACACGCCGTGGCCTTCTTAAATATTATATGCGCAGATAGAAAGCAAGTCCATTGGTAACTTGTTGGGGAACCTACGACCCCAAGGAGTCTCACGTTGAAGCCAATAGACCAATAATGCTCTAAGTATAGTTAAATATTATAGCGCCCAAGTTGGCTACTAGATTACACCGTCATTATAAGGCGTAGATTCCGGATTTAATAATATACCTATATAGTTTTTAAGCCGAATTTTAAGTTCTAAACAACTGCCAATCGTAAAGTATTTTCTAAGTTAACTAATCACGAAAAATCGTATTTACTTACTTTACAGACTTCATTACGCTCACTTTTACTATTATTTTTTTCCCTCCTAAGTATTATTTAGACCCATTACAACCACAGCACACACGCGTTACATACATAAAACATACCTTACTCTTAAAAAAAAAATCTTTCATTCGTTTTTTATTTTATTTGAATACAAATGGTTGTTGTCATTTTATGTGTTTCAGTGTGTGTGTTTTGTTAGTAGGAAATGTCATGTTCATCTATACACAAGTAAAATTCCTTCCTAGGCTCTATAAAATTTGTTTATCCTTCTAAATATTGAAATGTTAATATAAAATGTATCTTTGACTCGACCCTACTCTTTGCAAATACAATTATGACGAAGTGTCGAACAGTCACCGACTCTTAACGTCTTGCATCGGAAGGGGTCACTGAGGACACCGGGGTGATAATCGCCTGGTGCCTGGGAACTTCTCCTTCCGGACCCCACCCTCGCACTTAAGTGACAAATCTTTTTTTGATTGTGAGAACTATGCCGCCGGAACTATTGAGTTGAATAGCTTCTCGGATACGGATATTATCAGAGGAAAGTAGGTGCTTGTATCGATTATGTATTTAGAAGTTCTATGCTGACGTTAAAAGAGAGTTAGTAGAGATAGCTTTTGTTTATTCATATATTTAAAGATACATTACGAACAGAAGTATCAGTAGTGTAAGGTGGGTGAAAATTCAATTCGAAATTCGAATTTTTTAATTTAGTGAAACCACCAAAGATAAATCAACATTTTCTTTTCACAAAATACGGATCTTATATTTTTCATACATTATCGAGAAAATTACGTAAAATTCGGCACAAAAGTAAAATAACGCAAACCGTGGGAAAGTGTTTAAAATAAAAGTGTCCCATGACCTGTTTGCACTCAAGACAAGGGCCCGTGGGACGTTGGAACAATACTCCGCAACCGCAGCCACAAAGGAGCGAGAAAAGAAAACGCAAGACAATAGGTATAACCGCCGTATTACTTTGCACTTTATTTAAGCCTTCGATACATCCGTTTAAACGAACCCCCGATCTAACTAGCATAACATTAATTTGTTTGAATGCGCTAATCTCAGAAACTACTGGTTCGAATTGAAAAACTCTTTTTGCGTTGGTTTTTATAGAACAGTGGGCAATAAGGTAGGCTCACCTGATGTTAAGTGATACCGCCGCCCATGGACACTCTAAATTCCAGAGGGCTCGCGAGTGCGTTGCCGGCCTTTTAAGAATTGGTACACTCTTTTCTTGAAGGACTCTAAGTCGAATTGGTTAAGGAACATTTAATAATGCAGGCGAAACAGCTGAAATTATTGTTAATTTATCAATAAATTTTTCAAATTTTGTATATTAAAAGTATATTAAATATTAGAGCACAATTGGCCTAGAGGCTTCAGTCGACGATTTTCATCCCTGAGTTATTAGGTTCGATCCCCAATCGAGTTTCTTTCTCTCATTTAATTTTCGTTCGTACGGTGAAAAATAGACAAAAAGTCGACAACGTGTGTAAGATTAAAACAGAATTTATAACACTTTTTTTTAAATGTACATATAGACGTAGCTAACAGCAAATTATAGTAATAAACAGATTCGTTAGTACGAAACAATAACGGTTTAAAAGGTGGTCCGCGATAGTTTTCGTTCAAGTAACGGACAAGCAAGCTGTCGCGTAGTCTACCGGTACAGTCCAGATGGTGCGTTATTTTGTGAATTATGCTCTTTTAGAATTATTATCTTTCTATAGTCGAATAGGAAGTTTCGCAACGTATTATAGACTTTACTACATTCAAAACCTGATATAGCGACATTGAAGGGACCGTACAGTTGCCGACGTTATATCCGATAGTTGTTATAAGCAATACACATACATACATACATATGTAGTTACATTAGTTGTGTAGTTATATTATTATAGGTACATAGATATCTAGTATAGGTTCTGTATGTGAACTTGTTGTCAACTGAAATGTTAGAAAAGAAATGACAATATTTATTAAGAAATACGTAGTGTACAAAATGTACTTAGCTGCTTACAGTACGGGTTATAGCTATATAAGAGCCTCGGAAATTGTTACATTTTTACAGTGCCACATACTTTTCTTGGTCGGCGGCTAAAATTGGTAATACCGCCGCCAATTTAAATTGACAGACTATTAATTAATTCTTTATTATCTGTAATTTATTTGTAACAATAGTTTTTATTTTTATTAGGATTTTATTCTTATATGTACTTATAATAATAATAATATAATGATATGTACTTGTATATAGTACAGGTAACAGAACCTATCTTATCAGTTGTTCCTAAGTTTATATCACATTTATTTAAGCTTAGAACTGTATTTTCTAGATACTAGTATACATTGTTTTATTAAGACATTTCGATAAATTAGCCAGGCAGGTCAAATTATCCCCCTTAAAATGAGTAATTTTTATTTACTGGTAATACTAATATCCGTGATAGCGACGCTCTTACAGATCAAGAAACAGGCCAATCGTATGTGGCACTGTAATTAACTTCACGCAGTTCTACATTCGAAATTAAAAACTATCGCGTCATGCCAAGAAGACGATGAGTAGACATATTCGAAATTCGAATTTCTTGAGTTGATTGGGTTCCGAGTTTTTGTAGCGTACTTCCGCGGTTTTAAGTGACGTGCACGCACGAATGGCTCCCTAGAAATTGATATTTGGCTTCTTGGTCTATTAGAGCGTCTGTCTTCCGCTTCTCTATGGTTATTGGCGCGTGTGTCCCTTGCTTTATTATTTTTTTTCCTTAATTGCTTCATTTTTGATAGATAATGACGGATAGGATGTTAAATTCTATTGAGATGTTATGCTCTATTGAAAATTACTTAGAATTTGACATAGTATTTTTACGACCATGTAATGATTAGCTATAATTTGTTGTTAGGCAAATATATGTAAGCTCGTGTTCAATCAATGAATTAATCACTATTTAACCAAATTGCAGCAAAACAAATAGGTTTGGAGCAATCACATCATCACGCGTACAAAAGCAAATAAAACTCATCATTTTATTGCTAAACGAATTATCTATCGAAATTTTAAGCTCGGGCCGCGTCGCGTTGCGTCCGCTTATTCAAACAAAATACCGACCAATCACGATTTTGTGAATTTGAAATTTGTTAAAGCCCCCAGTACTACAGAAAACCAATACCGCGTATACGTAGCTACGTAAAACTACGCACGGGCTAAGCTAACTCGCGCCTGTGTGCGTGCACACACTGACCGCCGCGTATAGATACCTACTCACACAATGCGATATTGCAAATGGCCTAGTCGAATGTATTCGTTCGCCCGGCGGCCGCTGGGGGGAGCCTGGGGGGAAGATGCGTTTTTGTGCACATCTCCTCTCTTTACCTACGTTTACTGCTAAATATAAGTGCGTAACTGATAGGTAATAAGGCCTATGTGTGCGTGCTATTCAGCAACATCCGCTCGAATTCGAATTCGCTTTTCGAAATTTGAACTTTTAAAACAATGCATTGTTTTGAACATGTTGATAATTCGGCGGCGCTGTTATACGATAGGTATTATTAGTGACAGTGGCAGACTAAGTGGCTGGCTCCATCGGTCTCCGAGTTAGGCACACCTGACTGGGCTCGGTGTTGAACCGGCCGAATGGAAAGCAACATAAAAGGACGTTTACATCGTCACTAAAGAATAGAAAAAAAAGAAAAAAAAACGCTTTCGGTCACATTGAACCTGTTAGATAAAAAATCCATGACTAAATGTAAACAAAGATGAACATTTCATAATGTAATGTAATTTAGGATTTCTGGCTTTTATAGATTTAAATATAACTAGAACTGAAAATCGGTTTGATCGCTATTTTTATCGATTGCCTTTTGTTATTATTACATAATTTCATCGAATGATACACAGCAATCGTGGTATGCGCATTACTGTCACACTTGACAAATGACAGCTGACCCGTTAATAATGTTTTAAGAAAGTATTTATTTAGAATATAGACATTCGTGTGTTGCATATAAAACAATTTGTTTAACTTTTGTTAATTTGTCCACAAATTGACAGATTAGTTCCGTACGTATCGCAAATTGGCGTGACCACAGACTAAAGCAATTGTCAAATTTGGTGAACCAGATCCTATTTAATTAGTCCTAACAAACCTCGCATCGATGTCGTCAATTTTATAGATAAACAGAACAACACTATCAGAAAAAGGGTTGTCAACTGTCACTTTTTGAAACGCTAATATTGTCTTTGTCTCGCTGACCACGGTTACTTTTTACACTTCCAAGTTATAATAATAAAAAACAAAATAGTAGTAAATTTTAGTTTTATTTTAGTTTATTGACAACAATGGACAATATTGACAACAATAAGTAGATAAAGATCTTTATGTAAAAAATTGTGAATTAAATTGTTATTATTTTACAGATAATTACTCAAAACCCTCAAAAATTTTACAAATATTTATACGACTACAAAAGTTAACAAATATAATGGCAACCCTACTGCCAACTCAAAGCGATACGACGATGTCCACTCCTTTTACAGGCGCTCGAATTTTCACACACACGCGCGCATTTTCCGTACCTAGTTGTATAAAATTTATGGCGCACACTTTTGCAGGCTATAGCATAGATTTGTGGGGGGGAGGTGCAGTTGGTCAGCCATTTCGCGTCGACTTGATTTACAAGGGCTGTGCGTGCCGGTGCTAAGATTGGATAATCTCTACTATGTGTCATCGGTGCTTGTTTTTGAATTCGAACTTTTTTTGAAAATCGATTTATTTTTTAGTCACAGAGCAAAGACAAACTTTGTATCCGGAAAGATTGTTACATACACCTATTCGAATCTTTATTTAAAAAAAAACTTGCAATTGTTTTTGAAATTCGAACTTATTTGAAAACCGATTTTATTAGTTCTGGAGCAAAGACAAACTTTTTCGTTCGGAAATATCCAGAGCTGAAGGTCTTGTTAAAAAAAACATTAGCTCTCCTATATTGGAAAGCATTGGTTGATTTAAATACATACATAAAAACAAAATAGCAGCAATCATTCTGACATTGATAAATTTGTTTCTCATCAAGTCACCAATTAGATATGAAAATCTCCAATTAATCACTAAATAAAGTAACATAATCAGTCTGGCTTTCATCGTTTAAAAACGTTTGGCCGCGGGGGCATTGCGAAATGCACGTTAGGGTGGCTTGGGGTGGCAGGGGTCAGCGAGCTGTTTGTCTATCGCGTTTTCCATTCAACGGCTGAATTTCCCGAAGCCCGCTGCGATTCACCCCATCCTCCTCGTTGTATTTTTATTAAAGGAATTATAGCGTCTAGGTACCTATCTGATTATTGATTAGTTCGCTTTAGCTTTTTGCGTGTGTGTAAACATTATCTGTATTTCGATGTCTGTTAGGTGACTGATTTCATTACTTCCGTTTTATTTAGCGATCGATATAAGCAATAAATAAAAAATAAATCAGTCAAATCTTTTGTCGGTCTGGGCCGCAAATTCCTGTATCTGTTTCGTTAACGTTTGTCATTCTAATAGGCAAGTAGGGTTAAAGGCAAGCCGATTTCCTCACGGTGTTAACCTTCACCGTTTGAGCGAATGTTAAATGCACATAGAAAGTTCATTGGTGCACAGTCGGGAATCTCGCCAACGACTTTAGGGATGAGAGTCGCATGTTGAAGTCATTAGGCCAACACTGTTAGTAAATAATTATTGGAAAATTATTTTACTTGAAATAATATGTTACACGACAATTCTAAATGTAAAAATCAATGTTCTGAATTCAAAACACTATGACATTTAAAACATCCATAGACATCCTTAGAAACATAACGGATATAGTTACAATAGTTGTTCGAATCGTAACTGCAACGCAATGATACGAGATACCATCGCTTTTGGTGTTCGATATTCAAAACCCCGTTGTTCTTGATTAATGTTCCGTTTTATCGGTTTTTGTTCGCCATGTTTGATTCTATACAGTTTAAATTTCGAACGGGAAATCTTTTCTTCAAAACTTTCCGTACTAATCAAATTTGACACAGCATGTATAGAGTGATTATTTAAATATTCGTATACTGCTATGATAATATGTACTTTGTATAGTACCTAAGCTAGGTACAATTGTGTCTGGTCTACCGCGAAATTTGCTTGAAATATTCATAACTTTTGAAACGCGTCTGAAAGCTGTGATATAGATAGCTATTGCAACCAAACTCTTTTTCATCTACACTTGGTTTAAATATTAATTTTATTTATTTATTTATTAGTACAGGCAGTCTTACAGAAACCACGAAGACAATCATAAAGCCAACACAGCTTACGTTGACAAAGAAAATATATGAAACAGAAAACATAGGTACACACAAAAAACTGGTATTGAACCTTAAACAAACAATTAATTCCTAATATTATAAAGAAAAACATTAAATTATTACTAAACAAATTCCAGGTCTTCTCGCTGCTTGAATTTTTCCTCACATCCTCTTTGGTGAGGTGGAAAATATTAATATCCTTATAATTAGTGTCATGGAACAATTGCGAATCAATGGCAAGATGTCGCATTTTGAAATAAACTGGACATTATAAAAGTACTGTAACAATGATTAAATAATTATATTAAAAATCATAAAACGCATAAGTATTAAAAGGCATCATACAAATTTATAGAAACTTTTATATTAATATATGCCGAGTACAAAACGATGCCTAATATTTTATTCCCGCTTAACTATGCCATGTATAAAACATAAATTAGTTCAAGAGAACTTAAAAGGTAGAGTATTAAAATACGTATTTCGGTTAGTGCGAGAAAATAAAACGAGTTTCGCAAAAAAATTTCCAACGAGCATAGGCCTCGGTTTTTGTATTAAATATCATTTCAAAGAGAATTTACGCTTTTACAATTGTATGAAAAGTCTGAAGAAAGGCTTCGGCCATATCTTTGTATAACAATAAGTAAACAATTGAACAAAACGCTGTAGTAATTTTCAATATTGCCCTCTGTAAGGCCCGTTTTCGTTACAGTATTCTGCATAAGTTATTAATATAAGTGACTACTTAAGTTTTTGAAAATCGATTTTTTTTATTCAGTAACACTTTGTTGCTTTAAGTCAACGGGAAGTCTTATCGCTGACAAGCGATCTCTTTCAGGCAGTCCTAGTAAGGGATCACTAAGGATATCGTGCATCTAAATAATTTAGATCTTATCTAATTATTACTAAACTAAAATTTTAAAAAAAAGATTGTGTGGTTTTATGAAACCACGGTAAAAAGTGAAACTTTTCTTCACATTATAGACATTTAACTAAATTTTTTTGGAATAATGTTCCATTAAGGATATAAAATCGCTTTATCAATCTTAATTTTATACTTGGAAAATTGGAATCATAATGGGACTAATAAAAGTAGACTAAGTCTCCAACTAATATTTTTATTGATCTGTGAAATGTGTAAAAACTATACTATACACTACACGGTCAGCTGCTGCTTACTATGTGCGCCGCCATACAGGCCTTGGCTGCTATGACAAGCGCCTTTCACTTTATCCCTACTCCGCGGCCGACCGTCACGCGACATAAGCCACACAGACCAAAAAGTTTGAGACGATGTTATAAAAATTTCACTTTAATATTATATTAATTTAACGTATCAACAACAGTTACAATCTTTCTAGGGCTCAGATTTCTGTATCTGTTTCACGATCACTTGTCAATCAAATAGGCAAGTAGCCTCCTATGTTTGACAAAAAGCCGACATCTTGGTTTAAATCAAGCCGGTTTCCTCACGTTTTTCTTCACCTAACGAATGTTAAGCGTGCACATGGACAGCTTTCATTAGTATTGGCCGGGGATCGAATCTGCGATCACAGGGTTTTGAGTTGTACGCTGAAGCGATAAGGGCAACACTGCCCCTCATATATATATATATAAATATGACGAAGAACAGTACATCACAGGAATTAAAAAAAATCATTTCAATTTCAGAAAGTTGTCAATTAATAAAGTTATATTGAAAAATGCTCACCATTAATATGATTTTATACACCTATCCGATGTGAAACTGCCCGTGGCGCTCCGCTGGCTCTGTAACAGACAAACAACTTCCTTTACTGGAAATGTATTGAAAAAGATCGAAAATCATTTTATTTCACGAGAACGCCTATTGGGTATTAGCACGAAACGTCCGTTTTAATTAATATTATTTGAATTCCGAATTTTTCGTTGATGTGTGGCATAGTTAGCTCTTCCATACTTTCTACGTAGATTGCATCATGAAGGAATGCCATAACTAAAAGAAGAGACTGTTCAGAGGAGTTGATCGGATTAATACCTGCAGCTGAGTTTCATCACTGTCAGCTGTCCACTGAAGTATTTCCAAACCAATTCGGTTTATGGTCCTAAAGAAAAGAGCGTAGCAATTTTTGAAAGACGGGCAACGCACTCGCGAGCACTCTGACATTGAGAGTATCCATGGGCGGCGGTATCACTTAACATCACGTGACTATGTCCGTTTGGCATATTTCCTATGTTCTATAATAAGGTAGGTTAGGCGGAAGCTTATAAGCCAGTAAAACCTAGTCTATCAAATTTAATGACGTGGAATAAGTGATACCTGTATCTTATATTCCATCTTAAACATATTTTTATTGCACGGCCGGGAATCGAAGCTGCGACCTCAGTGATGAGTCTCCTATTCCGCAACATTAAAACAAGTTTAATGACCTAAAATACTTCTTAAGCTATTTTGAACCTCACCACTTTCCTATTGATAATCCTTATCGATAAGAGAAAACAGAATCAATACGGGCTAGCACGTGTTAGCCCACCCGCGGCGTGCGCGTGCGACGCTTTTTATAAGGATCTTAGACCCGTATTAGAACATGATAAATCGATATTGATTAGCTCCCAGACAACAATTTGACGAATATGTCAAACAAAACAAGTATAAAACAAAAGTCTGTTACATTTTATTCAATAAATTACACAATATTATTGTCAAGTATTTATTTGAAGGTGAACAAAAAAGCTGTTGAAAGCTTAAAGTAATAAGCTGTGGATACGAAGAAACGACAAGTAATAAATCTTTATCAAAAGAAAACCAGGTGTAAGGCGCGCGTAATATTGCCACTTAGAGGCTAATTTTATTGTCGGCGCAATGTTGGTGCCCCTCAATCACCGGAAGTCATTTGTGATACTCAAACTGATTCCATATTTGAATCAATGATGCATCTGTTAAAGGTGGCCTTTTGAGGATTCCAAAGTTCGCGGAGATAATATGTTACAACCTATAAAGAGCACACATTTTGTATTGTGTACAGTGTTTGAAAACCCTATTAAAAATTAAAAATAGATATAGATGAAAAATCTAAGGACTAACTTTAAAAAGTTTGTAACGCATTGTATACAGTTTGGTTTATTAGATTCGTTTTATATTGTCAAACAGACAATCAATTTTAAATTAAATAAATACAATTTATGTATGGACGCAATTTATACAGCTATCAACAGCTACTCCTGAGAATAGGTGTATGCAAATTGACTAAAATATAACGTGTATACGAACTACAGTTATTTATAAGAACCCAAGACAAACAATGCTAGCAATTCTATCGATATTTATATAGAAATAAATCCATTGAATAATAACAATTATCTCTGAAAATTTAATATTTCCGTTCTAAAGTAATCCTTACGTACTGTCTGCTTAGAATCTAACGCTGCCCTCGTTCAAAGAAACTGTAAAAACGAATACACATTAATATTTATTTGCGAAATGCGGGCGCAAGGAGTTCTTAGCTACTTGAACTACAATGGGTCACGGAATTGGTCTACTTGTCCCAAATTACCGCTATGTCCCGCATCCTTGCCGGGGTGAGACATAAATTAACTGCTTTGCAGAAACACGCCGGAAGAGCTAATTTCTTTTGTGCAGCGCTTTGAATTGATAAGTACAAATACCTCATTGTAGATGTTGTGAATTTAGAATGTAAAATTTAAATAAAAAAATTAAATATTCTAAATTTACAATATTTTTGTAAAGTAATGTTCTCTTACGTTTAAAGTGATATCTGGATAAAAAACTACTTGATGCATTTTAATATCGTAATTACACGGTTACCTTACGTGCCACGTGCCATTGAAAAAAAGTCACGTCTACAAATCGCTATCATACGAATTCAACTAAATTACACGTTATTCAATTTCTTAAGCCCTTCAGTTATCAGATTCAAACCGCAACCTGTCAAAATATAAAAAAAACATAACGAGCATTTAGGGTGAATACACACGCCCACTTGCAAGGAGGTGACGTCACAGGAAGTGACGTAAGAAGGTCGGCTGTCTTGAATGGGCACGCACACTACCTTAACCAAGTTCCTTACTCACGTGCGAGTACGTGTGAATGAACGTACTAGCGTTTATCCTGATTGTATTGTCTGACATTGAGATTGACGTTTATTAGACAAACTGGAGTTGCATGCGAGACGAGACTAATTCAGTACGTAACGGGTAGCATATTAAAACTTTCGCCTGGAACTAGGAATTACTAATGAGCAAACGCCAAATTCACATCACTGTCATATTGTCTCGCTTGACCGCGTCCAGGACAATTGAGCACGGAAAAAACGTACGTCATTTCCGAATTTTAATGAGAACGACTGGGGCATTGCTCTCCGCCAAAACCATAACACACGATGAATTTGTTCCCTATTCTCTTGTAATTCGGGTTGTCCTGAATGTGACGGTATGGAGTGCTGGGGTCCGGGCAGGTGTGAGGCCAGATGTCTTGAACAAATTGCCGTGCCATAAGGTACTGTATGGACACACCCTTACTTTTGTCGGGCGTGTGGCGTGTGCCAAGTTTTAATTTTATGCTTGATTACAGCATCGGGGGACTACTAATTAATAGTTGCGAGATGAATGTTTCTGAGAGAAGTTGTGAAGTACTAAACGTATTGTTTCGCTTCTTGCGTATTGTTACGTGTGCTAATGAACGAATATCTTGATATAATGATATCGTTAAAAAGAAATCGTCTTGACCTTAATTGAGTAGAGGCTTGTTCAATGTTACATTGATATTGCAAAATGGGTACAGCTCTTTTGAAGCAGTTAAATTGAGGCCAAACTTAGAATATCTTTGACAAGGTTTTCGTCTAGCGGACAAGTTTTCTAAGTCGTTCAATGGTTTTAGGTAAAAAAAGCGTAAATACGGAATCGGGGGCTGGATTTAGTGGAGGGCAACCTCCACAAAAGTTACTTCGGGTATAAAAATGTTTTGAATTCAGACTAGTTAACACTAGTAAAAAATATTGTTTTTGATATATATTCTACTTGGTTGCACAGTAAACTATTGAAAAACTCGACATTTTTTTTTATCTTATTTGAAAAAAAAAAATGCCTCCAGACGTCTAAATTCCGCCATGAATCGGATAGATTGTTTACGACATATTTAAATATTTCAACATATAGGAGAAATATATGGAACTATGTTTCAAACTATTTTATATAATATATATAATTAACATTGAACGAACAATTGATAAAAGAAATCGTGTAGAATCAAAAAAAAAATGCCAAATTATGGCGGAATTTAGACGTCTGGAAGAATTTTTAAATTTTACTAACATAGTTATAAATAGTACTACCAATGTGTTCACTTAAATGGTCTGAATTAAGTGATCTTTTATTTTAATAATGTTTTATGTCGTTAATATGTCAAAAGTGTTGAAAATCAATCACAATCGTAATCTTGACATATCTCATTCAACAACAGGAGGAAACTGAATATAAATCGAAAGCCAATTACAAAGATATGAAATAGCAAAGGACAGTTCAAAAAGCCAGGCTTTGTCGTGTACCTTTGATTACCCAGACTGTCCCTAACAGAGAAGACAATGTGCGGATAAAAATGGAATAAAGGAATAGTTTTTTACTTGTTTGAACCCATTCCTTTCTGCGTATTGATTGCTAAGATTGATGATTAAGAGTCTTACAGATTAGCGATTTCACTTAAGTGTTCTCTTGTTATACCTAGAATTTAACCAAGTGAATATTCACTCACACACACATAATAGGACATAGTAATGTAATAGATATGTAAAAGTTTTATAACTATAAAGGCTTATAGTGCGGCTTCAGCGTGCGTATCTTATCCCTGAGGTCGCAGGTTCGATACACAATGGAATTTATTTATATATTTATTAGCATTTAAACTTCCCTGGAACGGCCTGCCTTAGTCGATAGCGTGTGTTAGGCATATGAAGATGATCACCTACCTAATCATGTTGTAGTGCCACTAATTTTTTTTAATTAATTAATATTTAAATCGTAAATCGTGGCTCTAGATAGATGCAGTTATAAATGTGTTATAAAATTTTCATTTTGTGTAAATAATTACACGCAAATTGCGTTTTATATAATATTCTCTAATTATTATGTATTGCTAAATAAATCTATCAAATGGTTTTTATGCTTTACAATACATAGGAAGCGATAAGACAAATTTGAAATTAACCGCCAAATTCCACGCGCCAAGCGTCACTCTCCCTACACGCGTGATGGCAACCCCAGCGAAAGGTGTACACTTTCGTATAGGGGGCCACCACCCCTATTATCTTTTAGAAGTCTGCAAGATAAAGGCAAGCGGAGTCGGGGGGTGATTTTCTTTATTCTTCACCCGGATTTATTATTATTTTTTATTATTACTCCGATTGTAGATCGACGCGTGCGCACATGTCAGGCGCCCCTAAAAATAAGCGTATTACTGTTTCGTATTTACATTTTTCTATTGTTCGATGGATTATTGAAGGTTACTTAACTAATCAACGTATTCTAAAGACATATGTTATTAAACTACGAGTTGTGAAGACGCCATTCACAATTTTTCCTCAAGTAAACACGGAATACCTTTCTCAATAAGACGGCCTATTTTTCCAAATACAATTCTATTGCGCGGCGATTAAGGTGAATTTCTAAGATGTCTGTATAATCAGCTGATTCTACCGTATCGTAAACTCTACCTTGTGGTTTCGTGTTTCCTTACGAGGCCTTTAAGACTTTTTCTTAAGAGTCATATTGGTTTGAGTTAGATATGCACATGTTGTTTGATCCGGCGAGTTAATGTGTTTTGTGGGCGTATCATATGTCTTTAAGGTTTCGATGTTGCTAAGACAATACTGGCCAGGTGGTATTTCGGTCAGATGATAATGGTAACGTCATATCCGTATTGTGCGGGCTTTTTTTAATGATGACGTATATTTTTTTGCAAACACACAATTTTTATACCAATGGGCAACAAATGTCATATTTATTATCCTTATGTAATAATAACAATAATAAGAACATTTATAACCGTTGTCTTAAGGTCTAATTACTCTCCTACGTTATAAAGGCATTTTGCTCTTATTTTTTTTCATACAAATCTGACAGTTGCAGACTGACTTATTCTAGCTTCTGATTCAGACATCGATAACGATTCTGTACCTTCTTGTCTCTCAGGTGATCGGAACCAAGCTTTTAACAAAATAAATAATAGGGCCGTGTCTTAGTTATTTTGTTCAAATATTATTTTCATGACAAGTAGATTGAGTGGTAGCATGGCTTGGCAATGATAATTTCGTTATAATATTCAGTTGTTTTGTCATTTTATCTCCCGAATATTCGATTACAGGAAAATACCTAAAACCTTATGCGAATCTAAAAGCTAAAGAAACTATTTAGAAATTGCATTTGATTTGTCTGTCTTTGTTTGTTTAGGGACATTTGAATGTTGCCATTTCTAACGGAAATTTTTCAAAAAGTAACGCCACCAAATATGGCGTCGTAATCCTGTAGACAGCACACTCAGCGCCCACTACAAAGCTTACTTGCCCCTCACCCACCTTTGACCCTGCGCCGGCGCAGCTGCGGGGTAAGATGAAGGGGAACCATCGATCGATACTTGTGCTCTTATCGAACAATTGATTGTGTAACGTAGTCATGATAGCGTATACATAGACGATAAAAAATAAATACGTGCTGAGAATTAAACGTTTCGAATTATCTTACGAATATTCGACTATTTACTTTAATACCACCACAACACTCATAAATATATAAACTTGACAGAAAGATAAAAAGCCCAACAAATTTTGGAATCGAAAATAAAATTAGTTAAATGATAGGTATACTTTATCGCGGTTGTCTGGAAGAGATCGCTTGGAAGCAGGCCGCCTACTACTATGCTACGAAATCTAGTTTTTAATCCGCCCAAAAATATTTACTTAAATCTATTTGTTGTAGTAGTTTAAGTAATCATTATTATTTTTTATTTACTATATACTACACACAAATCTTCAAAGATTTCTTTACTTGCACTGTTATTTTTTGATATTATTAGTTTTTTTATGTAACTGCCTCAATGTAACTGTAGTGGTCTCTGGCAGAATTACGTACGCCTTCCAACACGTCTGCTCCACAGCCCGCCAGCCAGGGCCAGTAACAAACATAAAACACACACACATACAATTTACCTTATTCTTAAAAAATAATTTTTAGTTATTTTTTTACTTGAATTATGTTTTTGTGTTTTTCTGTGTGCGCGTTTCGTTAATAATAAATATTACGTTTGTAACAATTTATAAACAGTTGAAGTGAAACCGTAAATATCTACAGATGTAAACACAAGGTGTAAATTATATCCGGATGAGTAAGATTGCAATCAATGTGCACCGGGCACGCGACATTTTGGTATACCACCGTCAAGGTGCAAGCGACCCCTTTCTCCTATTATTATTCGTCACAATCCATCGACCCCAGAGAAGTGTTTAGCAGGCTTTAATAGAAATTTCGAACAATAGACCAAAGCTACCACTGTAATCTTAATTTTGAATTTCGAACACTAATAGCACGCTGTGAATTTGAATTTAGAACGCAAGTTTTACAACGCCCACTAATAGACGTATTTTTAAATTTGTAAGAATATGGTACAAAATATTATAGTGGTAAAATCTTCGCATATTCTGCAAATTTGTCTTACTTATTAATATACTTAGTAGATATTAGATTACTTTATCTATGATATAAATGAAAATCATTTATTCAACACGAACGTCAAAAAAAGAAATACATTTAAAATTTAAATTTACTGCCAGTTTACATAATGTTTGTAAGGAGCTACAACCATTACAACGTGTTCCACATATCATTACATTATTAAAATATATTATTATATTATCAAATTAATATTAATTATTATGTTTCACTCAAGTTTTGAGTAGATTTTTAAAATCTGTATTAGACAGATATTTGAATGAATTTGGTAAATAATTATAAATTGAGTGTCGCACAATGTGTTTTTCCTATACAATTTTAGATAAATTTTAGCATAACAATATTTATGTTTATGAGAATCAGTGGCGCCTATAATGAACAGTTTTCTTAATCTGTTTCATAATCTTTTGCAAATCTGATAGGCAAATAGCCTCCGCCTCACGCCGGCTTCCTCACGATGATTTCCTTCTCCATTTTCATTTCCATTGGTGACCGAGGATCGAACCTACGAACGAGGGTATGAGAGTCGTACGCTTAATCACTAAATTGATAGATTTTTGGGGGACATTAACCCATATCAAACCATTGAGTACTAGCGAAATTAAGAATAGGGAGCAAAAAATCTGATGCGGGTGCATATGTCGGCAAGGTGTTATTTGTAAAGAACTCTTTCTTCGGCGAAAGGTGCAAATATCAAGTAGGTCATCTTTGATATTTTTTTTTAGTTAAATGAATTGCTAAATATTAAGAAAAAATGTAAGAATTAGAAACCTTAGAAAGAAAGTCATGGACAGGGATAGTTGAAAACGCCATTAGGTGTTTCGATACTGAAGGAAGATAGTTTATTAGGATCACAAGAAAAAAAATAAACGTAAAAAAAATAAAAAGTTAAAAACATATATAAAGTTATCATTATTAAAATTGCAACTATGTAGTTTAAATAGGAGATAGTTTTGGAAATTTATAACCAATCGTTGTTACTACTATAAGAAACGGCTAAAAGACCAAAGATAGAAGTGAAATGCCTCTAACATATTACTATTGTTTTTTTATAGGTAATATAATGTGTTAAACACAGCTTAAGACAAAACAAAAAGCGGACTTGCCATCGGGTCATTCGGAGTCGAGAATGAAAACTAAGTGCAACTCCTGTTTGTCAGAATTTTTTTATGTAACATGAGGCAAACGAGCGAGAGGCTCATCTGGTGTTCTCTGTCTCTGTCTGGTGGCCCATGGACATATCCAGAAGGCTATACCGGCAAGCAAGAATTCGTACGTTCTTTCCTCGAAGGACCTTAATGTACAAACCCAATAACCTATCTTAATCCATTTTTGACCATCTGAGTTTAATCCAAATATTTATGAAGTGTGCCAACAACCAGTCGATGGATTGTAACAGCCAACTGTCGATACAAACTATCCATGGTAGGTCGGATCGGTGTATGACCTTTGTATGAAAATGACAGTTCAACTATGCCAATATCCTATCTTAAGATTTTAACTTACACGAGTTTTTAAAATAATTAAAAAGCTATTTGATATATTAAACATATACATGTATATTTTAATTGATTATTGTATATGAGTGTAAAGAGCGAAGGGATTGCATTCTATCCGGCGCCAAAAATGGATTGGCTTCTTAAGGTTTAGTTATTGGGATGCAGATAGGAGATCCATCGACTGTCACGGTCTGATATATTTTGTAATCTGAGACTGTGGATTTATTATTGGGTTCGGGCGTAAGTCGAATGATTTAGATACTTCAGTTGGCACCTGGTTCGTGATAGTCCACGGCAAAACTGCCTTATTAAACGCTCATTTGTTGAACGATGGTCGAGGTGATACGGGTTGTATTATGTATTCTAACTTAACAATTCCCATGGTAAATGCGGCAGAAGATGTTAATCTATCTGATTTGACATACGGCTGCAACAACACTAAGTTTTGACTCACAGTCTTAACATAAGATGGTATCTTTTAACTGTGTGATATTGTCTTAGTTTTTTATTATGACCTAATCGTCTCAATTACTATGATAATGGCCAATATGAAATCTAATCTATTAAAAAAAAAACTGTCTATTAAAAAACCCTTAACAAACGTTTAAATACCAAATGTCACGCGTTACTCTACCCTCAAGACAAACAGATGGCCATGGGAACCTTCGCCCACCATTTTAGCTTGATCCCTAAATTAATTATAATTGAAGCGAAATGCGGATCAGTTTTAATCGGTTGGTGAAACATGCGATGATTTAAACCCTTAAATGATGTAGGGGTGATATTCCGTTGTGGGTGAAGGTTATCGATGCAAAATTTGGCACAATGACACACATAACTAAATAAATCGGTGGCGCTACCAACTTCTGCCAGCTTGGTACATTTATATGTGAGCATTTTGTAATCTTCAGAATTAATAATTAAATCTATGGATACATAATAAATAAATAAATCTATGGAGATAAGATTCGGGCCTCAGATTTTTTTATGTGTTTCATGATCATTTGTTAATTTAATAGGCAAGTAGGTGATCAGCCTCATGTTACTGACACACGCCGTCGACTTTTTGGTTTTCTCATGAATGTTAAATACGCAAATAGAAAGTTCATTGGTGTTTAGCCGGGAAACGAACTTACAACCTTCCATACTAGGCTAACACTGCTCGGCGTTAGCAATTGCGTTAACTCTCCTATACAACATTTTATAACCCTTTATTGTCGTTACAAATCTTCGTTGTATGTAGGCATTTCACTGCCGTGTTAAATTATTTAAATCAGATCACCCCTTTCAATTAAACATACAATTTACGTGACTCAATTTATGAGTGCCAGAAACGTTTCAACCAAAATTAAACAGTGTGTGTAATAAGTGTGTGTTTCATTTTATTATTCTGCTAAGTTCACCTACGAACAAATTGGGATATAGTACCCAGGCTTGTGTATATCCAGCTTACAGCAATTTAGAACTAAATTAAGAAAAAAACAATACGATTCGATACGATAAATTATTTTTAACTTAAGCCGTATTCTATCAGTACATAACACATACGAACAATAATGAAAACCAAAAATGCTCCCACATTGGTGGAAATATCAAAAACATAACCCCTCATAAAAATAAACGCCGCTCATCACTTGCACCAACACACGCTACACAGGAAGCGGTGTGCACACAAGCTCAGTACAAAAGAGATGAGCGGAAAACATATAATTAAGCTATCACATAACGGAACTAACGTCGATATGAAGAAGACGACAAGTGATTCACTTGTTATTTCCTTTATAAACAATTCATACCGGTTTTATTAAGCTCTCGTATGTCATGTTATTATGATTGGGGGCTATAGTAGTTTAGTTATAATCAGATTACAAGTACGCGTATGTCAAGTTAAAATGACGAAGCAAAGTTTTCTCTCATATCGTTTTTCGTCATGAGGATTTTGAAGTAGTATGAACTACTGAAATTCCTACGTTCCGCCATTGAGCGATTTTTAAAGGTAAGGTTTTATTGTCGTGTACCTACATTAAGAAAAGAGCGTACTAATTCTTAAAAGTCCGTTAACGCACTCGCGAGCCCACTGGCATTGAGAGTGTCCATGGGCGAGTGTCACATGAGCCTTCTAAAAAGTAAATTTATCAGTAGAGTTGAGTGGCGGAGAGTTTATTGCCAGTTCTCTTCTTCCGTTCTACGCCCTTGATTTGAGAACTGGCAGTTAATGTAAATGTATTAGAAGCATTTAATGTATATTTCTTTTTTTGACGTCCATAAGTGTACAGTATGTTACCTACATGAATAAATGATTATTGAATTTGAGTTGATAAATGCAGTGTCAAATTACATGATTATATTTATAAATTTTATTTGCTTTACATAAATATGAATGTTAGATCGTTCTTAACCAACAAAATGAAAAGATTTGTATAAGGTGTTAAAAAGTACTTTACTTTGCATTTGCTTCATAAAATTGTAAACTATTTTTATAAATAAATAAATTAAAAAATCATTTATTCATATAGGTAACATAATGTGAACTTATGAACGTCAAAATATACTTTAAATGATTCTAATTTTACATTTACTATTGGGCATTCAAGTTAATCTATTGTTAGTAACAAAAAAAAGTTATTTATAATTGTGATCAAAACTTATGGTTTAAATCAATGTTTCCCAACATGGTTTTTTTATTAATTGATTAATTTTATTGTTAATGTGGGCTTTTTGAAAAAAAGTCTTTAAATAAATATTTGTTATTTTAATTTTTCATTACATGCTTTATTTTACTCAATGTGTTAACAATTTCCAACTAACATCTCCTCAAAACCTATAATTTGAGTTTCTTAATTTCTTAGCAATTCTAGATATTATATTCCAATAATGAAGGTTAAGATGGGGCATGGCACAAAATAGGTTGGCTTTAAAAAGTTAATGGGTAACATCTCGAAAGGGAGTTAATAAACCTAACAAAAATGCAATAGATATAAAAACTATACCTGTGTTGTAAATCCGACAATAGTTAATTATCGAATGTATGGTGCGTTATGGTCTGTTCCCGATGCGTGACGCCGGACCGGAAATCACTGCGTCGCCCGTTTCCGTGTCTCCTCGACTACTTCCGCTCACCGCTTGTCACTTGCCTTCTAATGTCTTGTTGTGATTTTTAACAGGTGATTATTGAATTTTGACAGTTTAAACGAGTTTTTAGTTTTTATATAAATTTCGTGTATGAAAAATGTAATTTTAAGATTTACTGTTATTTTTATACATTTAAAAATGGATTGTATCACCTGATATTAAGTGATACCGCCGCCCATGGACACTCTCGATGCCAGAGGGCTCGCGAGTGCGTTGCCGGCCTTTTAAGAATTTGTACGCTCTTTTCTTGAAGGACCCTAAGTCGAATTGGTTCGGAATTAAATTACATTACTTTAATTATGAGATAAAACAACACGAATCCTTAACCAATCAAAAGGCCACTCTGACCGGTACGACACACAATTACATGCACTCAGACAAAACAAAACATAATACCTATAGTAACAAAAAATGGTTTAACAAAAGGAAAAATCGTATGGAATGAATAACCGAAAACCTGAAATGTGCATCGAGTGTCTAAATTCGAGTATTAACGAGAATAACAAAACAATCGCGAATCGAAACGATCGTACGTATTTTGTTTTGTTGAGTGGGAGATGTAATCATTTGAAATTATATTCGTTGTGCATAGAATGCGTTATGTCGTCCAAATCCGAAATGTTTTTTATTTATTAATCTTCACATATTTATTTATTTTATAATCTTACAGCTAACATAAATTATATATAATTACAATGAATACACTGAAAATATAGTCAAAGATGGAATGCATGGTACATTTTACTACAAAAAGGAACAAACAAACTAAATTCAATACATTTAACTAATTGTGATTCAATTTATTTCACTAAGCCATAATATTATGTATAATGTATATAATGCTATATGTACAGTATATGTTACAAGATATCTTTCGTAAAATATATGACAATTATTTAACTTAACAATGTGTTTTTTTAATTGATCAGCCCGCTAATATCTCAAGTTTTGTTTTTTTCTGTTTCTCGCAAATTCGAATAAAATATTAAATAGTACTTCAACGTTGATACCATATATCGACCTCGTCGTCTGTCGCTTCAGAACGGAGCGTTTCTGAAGGTAGTTTTTGCAGCGCGCCACCAATATGTGGAACCAGTTGCCCACTTGAGTATTTCCGAACGAATTTGACTTAGCGTCCGTCAAAAGAACAGCTTACCAATTCGTAAAGCCCGACAACGCACTTGCGAGCCCTCTGGCAATGTGTTTTTATTACATTAAATAAATACTTAAGTATATACGGATAATAGAGACGCAACCCCTCACAATAATCTTAAAATATCACGAAGCGAAAACTAGTTGTATGGAGCCAAAGAATCATTATTATAATTAATTAAGGCGGCCTCATCA
Source organism: Pieris mannii (assembly GCA_028984075.1). NCBI lineage: Eukaryota > Metazoa > Arthropoda > Insecta > Lepidoptera > Pieridae > Pieris > Pieris mannii. The sequence goes on along the minus strand of CM054776.1, from coordinate 11,507,612 downwards.
CGCGAAAGCGTAATCTAAACCGAAATAGGTTAAACAAAGGAGCGTCTCTTGTCATGGAGGCTGGCTGGAGCAAGCGAGCCGTGGCCACGCAGATCTGCCTCAAACAACTCTAATGCGCCGCTGCATCAGCCTGTAATGAGCTACTCAAGTACTCCCTAACTTGTTTACATTGTTTCTTTATTGTGTTTTTTACCCGCCTTTCTTTTCTATGTAACGAAATGATTTTTTTCCCTCGCAATAAAACGAAATCTCGCGTCTGCCATGCCTTTGTGTTTTACGCGATTTATTTTTAATTACACGTATTACGTATACGCTTCTGCGCGCGTGTCTTAAATCAGTGTCGAGTATCGCGCGGTAAGAATGCCTATTGCAATGCGGAATGAGCTTTTGCCAACTTTTTAATTAAGCTTCCTTAAATATCGAACGACAACTTTCACAGCAAGTAAACTTTGTGGAATAAGTGAAGCGTGAAATGTGCAAATCGATTTGAGACTTGACGTTGCGGCAATCGGCTTATAAGTCGAATGAAACGTATAGGTTTTAACGTTTTTTAATAAAGCCCAAGCAATTAGTGAGTGGGACGCGTCACAATCCATATGAGCTAAAGTTCCGGGGCCGGTACAGTTGGTAACAAAAGTGCGCGGTACAGTCGCCAACAAAGCGGCTAATCATTCCGTATGTGCGTGGCCCCGTTTCCATTGTCTGATGCTGATTAAGAGGATTGTCTCCAACGTTCCTCGGTTATTAAAAGCGTGTCTTTCGATGCGATAGTCTAGGAATTGTGGAATTGTGCACTAGCAATTTGTGCTAGATAATGCGTAAAATTTGCCGCTGTGTGAAAGTTTCTCGGCGCTTTTTGTTTTTCCCTATTATTGTATGCCTTTTTGTCAGCGCTTTTTTGCGTCGATCTTGTGTTATATACTCCCGATTATTTCTCATATAAATATTTTCTATTGTTATATGAACAATAGAGTTGACGAATGACACTATATCTTAGCATTACTTTATATATTAAAAAAAGAAAGTATCAGTAGGTGATTATCTTCTAAGGAGAAAGTTAGAGAGGGTTTATCCCTCACTAGATCATTCACCGGAAGTATTAAATTAATCATAAAATAGGATTGAATTGTACGATAAACATTATTGCACCATACTATTTAATTACAGCTTGATATATAGATATAATGCGGTTTGATTTGCATTTATAGTGGTTATAGTACAATAATAATAATAAATAAAAAATACTCAGTGATCCGCACATGGACACTCATGATGCCAGAGGCCTCACGTTGCCGGCATTTTCAGAATGCTACGCTCTTTTCTTGAAGGTATAATTCGACCCTAAGTCAAATTGATTCGAAATTTAAACAGTTTAAGTTACCGGCAATTGATATTCGTATAAATATATTGCAAGTAGCGTCTTTATCACTTAACAATTTAATAAAAGGGACAAAACATTCTTACAATAAGCGTTCAACGTTCAGCCGAGAGTGAGAATACGGATAACGATACTTAGAAGTTGCGGCTCATTTGTGGACTCTTAAGAAAGTTTAAGATAATATTCAGACTCGGGATAGGGTTGTTACAAGGTTTATTAAATTCCGATATATTTACAACGACAAAACGAGTTGTCTATACAATTTGACAGCTGGCATTTGACAGTTTTCACAGTAATTTTGACAGTAAATCGATCCATAGTGTAAATAAAGCTAGTAAATTTGATAAGTCTCGAGTCTGTGCTCAAACCTTCGTAGGATTTAAAGGAATACAAAAATTAAACAGTGCATGCTTATAACAACTCTCCAAACTCTAATACACAGTATATTATACATACACACACACTCATTCTCCCATACATTCAAGTGATTCACGCATACTTATACGATCACTGTTTTTTAAAAAAAACCTTTTGAACATGCTACCCATAACCCAGGTTAGACCTTCAAAAACTGACATTTTATAGCAAAAAACGAATTAAATATAGCATTGCGGACGTTCTTTACACCTGTTAAATTCTTCAAACCATTTTAGCGTGTAAACGGTGTTACTTGCGTGTAAACACGATAACCACGAGTGATAGCCCTACGAACCCCAACGTCTTAACCCTCCTAAGACACACAAACAATAAGGTGCCGACCTAACCAATCGAGTAGCGGTTAGCGATTTAGTTTGTTTAACATATTTCTGTGATGTATGTAAGTTTTTTGACTAAAAATCTATTAATTGATTCGATCTTAAATTAAACATAGAAAGTACATTGAAGTGAAGGAAAACATCGTGAGGAGACCAGCTTGCGTCAAACCCAGTCATTGGCGTGTGTCTAGCATAGGCAGCCTGCCTATTAGATTCACAGATTATGCAACAGATACCGAGGCCAAAACCTACAAAAGACGTAGCCTGATTTTTTATTTATTTGGCAAGTTTATATATTTTACTACAAAATGTTTCTTTTTGTAGTCAAAAAAATTATATAAACTTTGTTTGTTTTCTTTATTCGACCTTTAATTCGACATGATTTTTTTATTGTTTAATTTCTTTGTATTAACAAATTATATGTTTTTGTTTAATGGATTTCGTATTAAAAGAAATACTATATAACTTCAACAAAAATCCCCTCAATCAGCAACCCATTGCAGTTTTAATAATTTCATAAACGAGTCTCTTGACGCATGTTCTTAGCATTGGAAGTACTCAAAAACGCTACTCTGTGTGCCCACCTTAATCCTTAAGTGGTCTTTTCTGCCCCGGCAAGCATGACATATGCTTCTTAATAGCAGCGAGGGTTAAATATCTGATTTTGTTTATACGCAAATTAGCTTTGCAGCTTTATCGGTAGCAAATTGTGATAATAGATACGGCGTGGCTTCTAGTGATATTTATCGTATCGTATCGGATATTTGTTAAGTAGTGTTACCCTTGCTGGAAGCTAGTATAGCTAATACTAGTGGGGCATACTAGTCAGGTTAGGTTTGTAATGGTTAAGTAAGCGTAACGAAAATAACAATTTCTCATATAAGGGTACGAAAATCAAAACTCGGCAATGGGCATAGATGGAAAATTTAAATAAAGATTGTTACGGAAGGCATACAAATTCTAAGGAAGTCCAGAGAGATGGAATTAGTCTTTGAGATCTCTACATGATTTATTCATCAGATAAATCGAAACGCGAAAATATTTATTGTTTTAAATTCTCTAAAGAGTAGCGATGACTTTTTTTTTATCAAACACACCCCTTTGTATTTTTTCTGTAATTGCCTATATATTTTTTTGTAAAAAAACTGTTCTATGAAGGGTTATTACAAAAAACTGATAAACAAATATCACAACAAAAAACAATAAAAGCTGATTTTGCGGTTCGCAAAACACCTTGGATCATTTTTTGTCAATGGAAGCATATGTGCGCGTGAGGAACACCTTTCACAACATTTGCAAGCATCTTTTAGCGTATTAAATATGGAACATCTTTCACATCAATCATTATCTCCATTTGAAATGGAGCTTGCAGTTTTTATGGTATTTAAAAAAAATGCATCTGAATTAATCAGACAAAGTATCAAGTAAAACATTTGTATTAAGTATTATTTATTTATTCACAAAATAAGGTTTTCGTAATTCATTATACATACCATAAAAAGGCACGAAACAGAAAAATAAAAATCTGAAAACGCCTGGCTAGGTAATAAAAAACAGAGCCACAGATTTGCATGTTCTGTGCAATTTTTACAAAAAGTTTCTTAAGAAAAAGGTTCTAAATGAACAGACGCAACATTGGCTACATAAACCCTGATTAAATCCTTACAAAACTAATCTTCCCCTCGACCATCATAGTGTCATGTTACTTCCAATATTGTTGATAGGCAAACAGGAACACATTGCAGCGCAGGAGGCACTGAAGAGGCCAATGAACCGTGATTTTAATTTACATTATCTGTATAGGGCTGTGTTTTCTAATATTTTTTTTTAACTTCCGGTTATTCTAAACTGGACAATTCCGCACTTAGTCGCTCATTTGGTCCGTTGTGCGTATATTTGATTGATTCTAGAGTAACCTTGTTTACCGTTTATTCTAGCTTTTCCCGGATTTGTAGTTTTTTGAAATTTGCCATGTAAATGAAACCATGATTATTTATACACTAAAACCCTTTCGCAGTAGTTCAGTAGTTCACACAGAAGGAGCCAGTGGATTGTCATTGCTCGAAAATTCTTAAACAAGATTGAAATACAGACATAATTATAGCATGAGTTGATTTTGTTAGTATTTTGAGCAGTACTTCAGCAATCGAAGAACGAGTGAACGAGTCATGGGGTCGTAGGTTCGATCCCCGGCTAATTATAAGTAGTAACAAATTGATGTGTAATATATTACACATCAATAGACTTTCTATTTATATAGGTGTTCAACGCGTGCACCAGCCGACACGCCTTAAACCAAATAATTTCGACGTTGTGTGTCAGACACAGAAAGTTAATCACTCATACTTACTTGCGTATTAGAAATGATTATAGATTGTTGAACAGATACAGAAAGCTGATGCCCAGATCTAAAAGGTTTTAGCGCCATGCGATAAGTTTTATTTTTACATAAATTCCCTTGGTAATTGAATTTGCTTAACTTAATGAAGCAAGTCAATATTAGAGAAATTTATAACGATAATTTCAATCGAACGGATATTCGATGAACGAAACTTTAGCCGAATTGAAAAAGTTATCGGTTTGTTTGTCTTTGACAGCCCTACGTTTGTTTAGTTTATTACGTTTCTCTATTTTCGACAATCAATTTTTTTTATACTGGTATTTTTACGTATTTAAGGACTAGCCTTTTGTTTCAACATTGTATCAAGTGCTTTCATTTCAATACATCGTTATTTTTTTGTTCGAGTGTCGAGATTCGGGTTTTTTACCCTCGCGAAAGTTACAAATAAATATTCACTATTGTTTAATTACAATATGGGTCAAAGATAAGAGATTAAAATAATTGCCGAGTATACAACAGATAGTGTAATTAATTTTATTTCATTCGAGTACAAATCACTTTACATCTCTAACCGCATTTCTCGCAAACATGGTTAGATTATAATTTTCCTCTAAAATAAAAATGATATCCGTTTCTGGGGGCAGACGCAAAACCGGTTTCGTGTTAATTAAAATTATTAATAATAATTAAAAATAGATAAATATAAAACTTTTATACATTTGACGATGATTTAAGTGATCCTTATTCTTTTGATTTGCTCCAGTTCCAAAAATATGTATGATTCAATACTTGGCGATTAAAAAGAGTGGCGGAGAGTTTCTGGCCAGTTCTTCTTGCCAGGTCTAGCGAACTGGTTGTATAATATAAATGTAAATTTAGAATCTATTTAACATGTTTTCTGTTGACGTTTATAAGTTTTCTTGGTACCTATATGAATAAAATTATTATGAGTTTGAGTTTGAAACTTAAACATTGTGTTTCCAATATTTTTTTAAATATATGTTTTTAATGAAAATGTTATATTACGAATTTTTAATAGCCCACGCACTATTACTTGACACAAAAACTATCAGTTATATACCTTCATCTCTTCTACTCTGTGGAGAGCGTTAAATTTTTCTAAAGCCTCCCAACTCCAAATGAGCATCAAAGCTTCCGCCGACAAAGTGAGTGACTTTTATAAGATTCATGTAATAAGTAGTTAGGTATTATGTTTAAACTCAACATAGCATTCTATGGTATGTGAACACTAAAGCTTAAAAGACGCATTTAGCTTTTTCAGTTAAGAAAACTTAAAATGTAAATGTAAACTTCATAAAGCTCGTACGAACAAAAACTTTTAATTTCAACTTTAGGAATTATTTTCGCAGTAAAGTTAATGTAATAGTGGTTTTTTAAGGTACTTTTTGTATTGTATTTTTATATTTAAGGATCTAGTAAATATATTTCGATTATTTTAACTATTTAAAAATAATCGACTAGCATATGAATTTTCTGTGGATGACGCGAGAGAGGTATTAATGAAATGAAATGACATGCAATCGTTTGCTAAGATAGTTGTACAATTATAATTTAATTTGTAGAAATTAAGATAACAGGGCAGTGGCAGATTTACCAGCAGACTGAATAGGATAGAGCCTAGGGCTTATGTCTTAATATGAGTTAAAAGAGGGAAATTGCAGAAAATGTATTTCCCTCTTCCCCTATAAACCCATACATGTCAGTACTACTGGTTGGAGACTGAGGCTGCGAACTTGATGGTTTATGTGTAATTGTGTACTCAAGCTCAGCGTGTACTCAGCTCCGAAGATTTCTGTTCGTTAGGAAGCTATGCTTAACTCAAGGGAGGATCCAGATTTGGCGCCCGGGGGGGGTCACATAGTCGTGGTCAATTCAAGAACTTATAAATTAATTAAATATTGAAGATATGTAGTAATATAAAATCTGGAGCGTGACAAAATACTGAAATAAAATCATTATGTTCAATTAGTGGTCCACCTAAGTCCTGGAACCAGCTCATGGGGGTCATGAGTTAAATTAGTGAATAATTGCTGATTGTGAGCTAAATTAGTAATAATTAGCGAATTGTGTTTATGCTGTGATGTAAACAGAGTACAAGATAAAATTAACTTTTTGGTATCGTAAATTCTTTATAAATATCTTTCTTTTATATACAGTATGTAGGTTTTAGTAAATAAGATTTATTTTTAAGTTAGGCTCGTAATGTAAATAATATTAACATTAATCATATATGTCGTCAGTTATTACAAATCTTGAAATAGTTAAATTCGGGTTCAAATGTGATCTTAATAGGGTTAGTTTAATGAGATTGCGTTAACTCACGCGGTTTCATTGGTATTTGCTAATCTAACTTAGTAACCAATCTTGAGATTAATGTTTTGAATCACACCAGAACAATTTGGCAGTTCAAACTGCGTTTTTTATTTAATAAATATTTCCCGTATTTTTTTATACTAAACTTAATAAATAAATAGGTAAAGATTTTTTTAATAATGAGTAAAGTAAACAGTTCTAATTGCATTGTTCCGATTGTTAGCTTAACAATCCTGTAATAGGTCATATTCCGTTGCCAAATGAATTTAATTACTACCCCAAAAATAACGAGTTGTACTGAAAAGATCTACGAAAATCACGGTAGAACAATGGGAATTAACTTGCGGATTTTTCGTTTTCTTGCCCCCATTAAAAACAAAAATGGAATTGCAAAATTTAAATTGCCTTTGAAAAATCTTACGCAGCCGGCACGCGTACGAATAAAAAAACACAAAACAATAAACACCATTAAACGCGAACAAAAGGAGTAAAAGGCAAGTCGGGTGCACAATTAAAACAAGAAATAATAAGGAGTTGTAATAATAAGTATTATTATAAAGAGATGACAGGAGGGGACGGCGGGCACACCTGGCGGGCCACGCGACTCGGCGCCCTCGTCAAAGCTTCTGCCGATTATTTTTTTTTCTAAAGATGCACATTGCGGTAAGTCACTTCGTATAAGCTGTGGCGCTTAAATATTTTAGAAAACACATATTTGAATTTAGAATTTGTGGTTTGTAGCATCATCCATGTTTGAATTTAGAATATGGCTTTCTTCTACAATTTCATATCATATTTTCTAAGCTATGTAAAAATAAGTTTAAATTTAAAAAATCACTGTAATATTCCAGTATATTCTATATTTAAATTTAGAGCTACACTACACACACAGATTTAGTTTATTTGAATATAGAATGTATGTTCCTTCTAGTTTCATATTATTTTGACTATTAAAGAAAACTTTAAATTCATAAAATCATTGTGGTATTCTAGTATATTCCATATTTGAATTAAAAATAAATTGACTATCATGCTGTGAATTTCTTTTAATGTAGTAAGGCACTTCATATAAGATATGGCGCTTAAGAATTTTACAAAACATAATTGAACCTAGCACTTTATGGTCATTATTTGAATTTGGAATGTAGCGTCCTTATTCAGAATCATATTACTTTTTCTAAACCGTTTAAGGAAACATTTAAATTTAGAAAATCAATACAGTATTTTAGTATATTCCATATTTGAATTTAGAGAAGAACTATCCACATCCATTTAAATTAATAATGATTTACTATGTAAGTTGTTAAATGTAAACAAAGATACACTATTTAATAATAATCTAATTGTTATATAAATCCAAAAGCGTGTAAAGTGTTGCTATGCTCCTCAACCCCAAATATGCATCTTCAATGAATTATTGTTCAAGTATTGTATGCACGCGTAACATGTTTTCGAAGTAAGTCACCACCATCTGTCTTTGCTCATGAGCACCTGGTTTAAATTTTTTAAGTATTGACACTCCCCTTCTGAGCAGAAATCTAAATAAGTAGATTGTTTTATTAAATTAAAAAGCGTATTTGAAATCTTAGATCCTTAAAGGGTATTTTAGTACCTACTGTATTTGTATAACGACAAATGCTTAATATTATCCTAGCCTTAATTTCAATTAAGTTGAACTAAAATGCGGTTAAGAGACATGACTCAGCAGTTTCGTACTAAGAAAATTCCACACCAAGCAGATGGAAATTACTCACGAGACGACGCAAATTGAATAGAGATACTGGGTACTTTGTGTAATACTGGCGTTCGTTTGATAGAAAAACGACGCGTTTTTTCGTTCTAATAAAATATAATTTTGAATAAATAAATCAGTAGTATCTGTTTTTAGATCTGGGCCTCAGATTTCTGTTTCTGTTTCATGTTCATTTGTCAATATAATAGGCAAGTCATCCTCCCGTGCCTGACACACGCCATTGACATTTTGGGTCTAAGGCAATACGGTTTCCCCATAATGACTTCCTTCACTAATCCATCGAATGTAAATACAATAGAAATAAAGTCCATTAGTGCACTGCCGGGGATCGAACCTACGACGTCTGGTATGACAGTCGCACACTGAAACAACTAGGCCAACATTGCCTTAACTGAATAATTTTAAATATGCGAATTAATTACTTGCATTACTGGGATTAAAGAAAGGAGAGAAGAGTGGGTATACAAAAACTAATGTTGACACAAAGATACCATAGAACTAATTTTACCAAAGAGGGTATAAGAAGAGATGAAAACTTTGAGAAACTGATCGTGGTAACACATAAGCCAAAATATTGTGGCTGTTCACCTACCAGATCCAGTGAAAGAATCATTATGACATAAGAGAGGCACTGGATAGAAACCGGTGGAAAGTGGAAACACATAGTCCGCAGGTGCTTTCTTGCTGCCCGAGACGCTCAGACATGAGCCGCTGATTGAAGAGAGAATTGGAACGTGTAATAAAATCTTTAAAAAATCTCGCCACCGTTCCATATGTATATCTGTATGTTTTCATATTAAGTGTTACACGGCAACTTAGGTGCCAACACTTCACGCGTCGTCACTCGTGATAAAGGCAAGTTTTAAAGTTTTCACATTAACACCAGGCAATTAAGTTTCAAGAAAGTTCCGTCGCTCCAGAATCTGATAATTAAAATTTCTTCGCATTTGTTGCCAAGTGTGGGACAAATCGAATTTTATCAACATGTCGCTATTCCCTTCGAAGACACTCTTTTTAAAGCCACAGCATCGTAATTGGCGTTGACATGTCGAACTGAAATTAGGCGGTAATTTTTATGGCTCCAAGAAGTGAGCTCAAGCAAGACGTTACTCCGGGCCATCGCTTGCAATTGTATAAAGTGAAAATTCGGCCCCACATGGAGTACTGTTCTTATGCTTAATCTATACAAGTAATACAAGTATTCAAATTTATTTTATTTATCATATGCCTTTTTCCCGAAGGATTCTACCTCTCTCGCTCCAATCCAATTTAATGATGAAGCAAAGGAGCACTTTGTTCGTCTAACGCTGTTTCTCCTTCCAAGGCCTTTTCATCTTTAACCACATTCTTAAAAACATTTTTCTAACATTACATTCATATTCATAACTAAATCAATTTCTATACATAACTATAGATAATGTATTAAATGTGTCTTAAAACACTAGTGACAACTTAAAAACTTCTTTAACTATTTGTAAAAATATTACGTATGTATGAACAGGGTTAGCCTAGCAGCTTCAGCGAGCCACTCACATCCCTGAGGTCGTAGCTTCGATCCTTGGCTGTGCACCAATGTTTTTTTTTATATGCGCATTGAACATTCGCTAGAACGGTAAAGAAAACATTGTGAGGAAACCAAAAAGTCTACGGCGTGTGTCAGGCACAGGAGGCTGATCACCTTGCTTATTAGATTAAAAAATGATCATGAAACAGATACAGAAATCTGAGGCCAGAACGTAAAAAGGTTGTATCGCCCACGGTTTATTTATTTATTATGTAATATATAATTAATTATTAATTATGAATATTACAAAATCCTCAAATATAAATGTACTAGGCGGGCAGAACTCGCAAAGAGATCTAACTAAGTACATCATTGCAGGTTTACATTTTACATAATACCATCACGAGCCCGCATCTAACGTATAATTACAAACGGTATCTTAAGTCTTTAATCGCAGAGTCGCATCTCTACAACTCCACGGCTTAATGGAGAGGCGACTCGCAGTCTTTCAGCATTTGTGCGCCTTTTAAAATTTCCTTTTTACCGGTTGCAACTCTAAATGTACAAAACTCATGTTTTACCAACGTGTGTGCCCTTAATTAGCGGGAATTGTGTGTTTTATCTGTGGCAAACGGGTCATTCTTTTGCTGTATAAATCGTTTGTTTGCTTTAGATAATTTAACTATTTGGTACGCAAATTTTCGTATTTTGAATTATACAATAGAATGCAACTTTTCAAACTGAAACTTCATTTCTAACGGACATTGTTAATGGAAGCTGTAAAACCTTTCAGATTGTAATGTATCTGAATAAAACAAAACGTATGCGTTCTTTGAGAAAAATGAGAAAGGGTTTAAAAGTAGACTTAGCCGACTTGAATACAATTTTTTTGTATCGAAAAGAAAATAGACAAGTCCTAACATAGAGCACACAAGAACGTACTAAACAATAACCCACTAACGAAATTAAAAAGTATGCAACCTCATTTTCCAGAACCTCCATGCTCCATTACTTAAACTGCATCTTTTTAAATGCTCTGGCTGAATGCGCGCGGTCCTTGAATCGGTTTAGAAAAATAAAAAAAAGAAAACACACGCATGGCGTCCTATTGTGCGCAACACGAAGGTAGATCTCATTAAGGGAACGTTCGGAATTAAGAACTGCGATGAAGCGGAGTCTTAGCGATCATTACCGCCGCTGACACCTTTATACTCTGTGAAATTTATTTTTTACTATTTTCTTTTTTTTTCAGTTGCCAGTTTTAGATTTCTGCGACACTTGTAACGTATTTCGTTATGACCTAAACTATTTTAATGATGTACACTTTTGTGAAGAATTTAGAATAAGATTAGATTTTCAGTGATTTTTTAAAGATTTGTATACGTTATTTGGATAGTTAATGTTGATTTATGAACCAATGAAATTCATATAACCGGAACCGACTAGATATATTTGACATCGACTGAACAAATAATAACTAACGGTTCACCTACAACTAGAAAATTTAATTAGCTTTTGTATTAAATAAAGTACTTAATTACTAGATAAAAATCTGTCTACATTAATAAGTCTATGCAAAATATTATCTAGCATACCTGAGTGCCCACTTAGGACCTACACTGGCCACTTAACGAATAATTTTACTAAAAATTCTTTTATTTATATCTATGCTCTCTCACTTCCCTTTGAAAAAGACGGTTTGTATAAAACAACGATTCATAATATTTAAAAACATTCTAAATTGAATAAAAAATTTACATTTGACTTGATTATAAAATAAAAGAACTACTTAGTTTTGAGTTTCTAAGCTCAAAGCTATTAATTTGGTCAGTATATTTTAAAAAAGGCTTCCGGTTGCTGTTAAATTAAATGATTTTGTACGAGTAGTGTATATAACTGGTTTAAAATCTGGAATTGTATAGGAAAAACACCAATTGTATGGCCATCAAGGTTTATGATACCAAAAACTAATACTTATTGAACAAAAAATGTATTATTCTATAAGTGATTATTTGCGTATTTTTTTAATATTAATTTCATAACGTAGATAGTACTAAACTTTAATGATGATGTAGCGTAAAAATAATATTAGAATTTCTTAAAATAATATTACTACAAATGTTTGTAACTTCCGTGTAAAATTCCTTTAAAACAAATTTGCACGTCCTTATGTGTGGGAATATGCGAACATAAGATTGCAACACCATAACATTTTTGTACCATATTCTTTTAACTTAATAATTAGATATAGTAACCAGTGTCGTTAAATGGAGATATTAACAATAGTCGTTATTTATTTTTAATACACAAAAATTTGCAATATTCTTAACTTCGTAATAATAATAATAATTAAAAATAATAAATAATTTAAAAACAAATTTAAAATGTTTGGACTCTGTGGCAAATCAATCGCATTCGCAGGCAACATTTCCCAGGTATTCCTAATTAATAGCAGACTTGTGACAATAGATTCTGTATTCAACATCTCAACTATGACCGTTGCTACCGATAGCACAAATAATAGATATATTAGTGTTTTTAATACCTTTAAGAAGTTTTAACTCTATATACATTACGTAGAAATGATATTTTCTTACCTTTTAAAGAAAAGACGCGTTGTGTGATTGTCCAGTGGAGGAGAATCTGTAAAAGAGTAAATTCACATCAAACAAACGATATAGTGGCCTAACATTTATATTAACTACACATGTCTGGATTTATTAGTAATTAAAGCTAGCCTATAAAATACTATGTACCTAATACGTAAACTCGCGAGCCCTCTAGCATCGAGAGTGTCCATGGGCGGCGGTATCACTTAACATCAGGTGAGCCTCCTGCCCGTTTGCCCCCTATTATATATAATAAAAAAAAATACAACAAAGGTTTTTATTATTAATATAAAGCTAGCCTGTGACTATAAACCAAGTAATAATACGTCAAGTGCATCGTGTATGGCCTGCGAAGTACGCAGGTAACTTTGTAAGGAACTAGGCTGGATTAACAAGCCAAAACCTTTCTTACACCGGCGGACCAAATGAGTGTTTTAGTGGAAACTGATTATTTAGTGAGACAATTTATTTTATTTGACTTTGTGAAGTAGTAACCACGCATCTTCACTTGCTATTGTCTATTTCTCTTGCTTCATCAACTTTCTATTCAGAGTGCTTAAATAGTTTAGCACTTGCGTAACGGATTTACTATTTCAAGTTAAGTGTTTTAGTGGCTGTACTGTCCTGTATTAAAATTAGGTGAGAAGAAATTGGAAAAAAAATATGTACAATAACAATTATTCATATTATTTTTAATTACTATATACTTTTACACACAAATTTTCCAAAACATATTTTCTTACACTGTTTATTTTTATTATTATTATTACATTCTATTACTTTTCTAGTGTCTGTGGCGCAAACTAACTGTATTATCTCTGGCAAAATGATGCTGAGCCAGGACCAGTTAGTGCCACAACACACACACATTACACAATTTAAATGTACCTCATTATTTTTCATCTTTCCATATATTTTTATTATTTTTCTTTTTGATTATTATTATGAGTCTTTCGTTAGTATTAAATGTGATGATTAGTTAAAGATTTTTTTCCCGTACAAAGATGAATACGTTCGTGACACACTACGGTAAAGTACACTAAAGTAAAAGAACCATCTTCAAATTCCTCAAAATAGCACCTTTTAAGTTGTTGTATCCACATCACGCTTCTTATTTGCAGTCATAATCAGTGAGACTTGGATAAAACGACAACTATTTTATACGATAAGAGCCAACAGTGTTCAAAAGCGCCATCTATTGCCAAAAATACCAATTAAAAGTAACAAAAACGTTCCTTTGTTTTTAGAATGTAATGTTTGCTTCGATATGTAAACGTAGATAAATCACGAATCTCTTAGCAGAGGCATAAATCTTAACTAACGTTACTTAACTAATCAATACTTGTGTATATACAAAATTTGCCAAAGAGCTTTCTATACAAACTTTAACCCCGCCCACGTCTTAGACCCACCCACTAAGCTCGAGATGGGGAGTCTTATGACCTACTTTCCCATTGGCCGCTATAAATAATACTTCTTTAAAATTACGCTCATTGTTCGAATGCATAGTTTGCTTTTGAGGTTTCATACGAATTACGTCCTAAACAGTTGAAGTATAGTTGTATTTTATGTTTTTAATTACACTTTTAATGTTAGGTTTAATTCGGTATAAGGTGCTACTTCTTACAACTTCACTTTCGAACCGCTATAACTTGGAGAGGTTCTCCAGGTATAGGTTCGAAATTCAAAATTAAGTAAAGGAGTGTTTCTATGTGCACGTTAAATTTTCTACTTTTAAGAAGTTTTATAAAAAAGAAGTTTTAATATATTTTTTTATACAGAACTGGACAGCCATTAAGATGTGGCTTAATAGACAGCACATTTGTCCAAGAGATTCCGGTTCAACCGCTGCATAGATGAACCCAAATTAAAATGTCTATGGAAGTATCTATCAGAATCCAGCCAGAAGCCAGAAGAAGTTAAGGTAATTCCTTAACAGTTTTTATAAGGAACTAAAATGTTGAAAATGATTACTTAAATCTGAATCCTTTAAAATCAAATGAAATTTAAATGACCAACCAAAACTAGCGTCCACTTACAAACAAACAAATTAACTTCAATGAGCAATATTTATTAATTAAAACGAATTTATCAATGTATGTTATGTGTTCTTAAAATCAAATGTAACTTTTATATTTATCTGGTATGTTTTCTATTCTATGTGTTTTTAATATATAAAAATAAAATAGGCAAAAATTTATAACTAAATTCTAAGAAAAGAATCAACCAATCGTGTGCCGTTTCCGCTGGCGTCTTGCCACGCCCCGTTTCTTAGAAGTTTACACCCACACACGTCTTAACACACCTACCTACTCCTAGTAACCATTCAAAGACAATACCTACGTACAGTTTTCAAATCTGGAAATAATTTCATATATTTATATAATTAAAAACGTTCAACGCAAGTGATATTTGGTTTTGTTCACAATTATTGTTTGCTTAGGCAAAAGTGGTGACATCTCTTGGGAGAGTTTAGTATCAAAAAATATTATTACCGAATATCTAGTAAATTTCTTTGCTAAATATCAATGTTAACTTTTTTCTATTTTATCATAATATAATTCTTAATTTTAAAACTTATAATCATTATTTGAAATTATTAGCATAAAAGAGCCATCTATGAGCAAAGTTATAAAACTGTGCGCTTGCGCAGATTTGTGGCGCCATCTATAGTTTACCGCGAGAACTTCTAAGAAATTTTTAAGCTTCTTATTTTGTACGTTAGATGGCAGTCGAAATAATCATGATAAAAAACCTAGTACATATGTTGTTAGTATATTGTGTATTTCGCATTTATATTGCAATATTTAAATAGAAAAAAATATTCAATACTTTTTAATTTTCTGACGTTATGCAAATTTGTACTATTTGTTTCATGAATTTGAAAACGCCTGGCAAAATTTTATAGCAAATGTTGCGTTGTTCAATTTTAGTTTAACATTTTTCGTCAATTTGAAAACAATGTTTTTTAATCTAAATGGGCGTGTTCAGCATATTGTATAGGGATTGCGTTTGAATAGAAATAATACACAATTTTTATGAAAACTACAAAAACAATTTACGAGAAGTTTTATAGACTAACCGGCTGAATATATAGATTTATAAATCTAATTCTCTATGGGATGATTTACGGCGAAATCTAAGTCCTGCGTCTAAAATATGCTTTTGACAAACGAGAGTCATACTTGAGAGGTAAGCGTTGAAACGTAATCTTAGGGTATGTAGATACTTCAGATGATGATGACATGACTAGACGTTGAAAGTGGTGTTATTCTAGGTAATATTTTTGAGGTTTAAATTACTTTTTCTAGAGATGCATTGTATATTATGAGCAACTGCGCCACTGCATCAAACTAAACCATTCGCACCTATATTTTAGTTACCAATAGAAAATATTTCTTAATATTAAGAAAATACATTCGCGGGAAAACACATTGACGTTTTAAATCTTTGACATTATTGGATTTTTATTTAATATATTGAGTTTACCTGGTAAACGGCCTACACGAACTGCTTGCTATCTGAATTCAGTGTGATTTAAGAACTGTTTCTTGAGACTTACGCAACACAAAGAAAAGTTTTTTATATAGTCTGTGTTTTAAAATATAGACTTTACACTACTTAAGGAATATGATAAAAGAGTTTTAGCTTTTCTTGGCCTAAGATGGCGTATGTTTCTTTGATAATTTTATAGATAAAAGGAAAGGGAAGGTTGGAAACCTTGCCATGATTTTAGAATAAAAGTTTCCTACCGATAAAATTTAAAAGGGTGTAGATTTTAACCTGTCATTAATTTTAAATATGTTTTTAAGTAACAATAAATTGTAGAGATAATTGAAGATACAGAACAATTTGAATTATCGTAAAAAATAACAATAATATGTATATATATGCTAGATATTTTAATATTACTTCTTACCGTAGATAATAATTAAAATAAATCATATTTAACTTAAATAAAAATATTTGGTGGAGTTTCACATTATGTACAGCCACTTAAAAGGAAGAAAACAAAAAAAGAAAACCAAAACAATAATAATTTATTTTGAAATACCAAATAAAAAAAAACAATAAATTAACTTAACCACTACATCACACTTACAAAACAATAAACATAAACAGCAAAAAAACGTTTCCGACGGAAGCGGAACTACAGAGCAACTTAACTAAAACAGAAAAGTCTATATACTAAAGAAAATAGCTTAGTATTTAAAATTAGGCACCTTGGTCCAATGGTTATTTACGTCCGGAACTATGCAAAATTCTTAGTCCATAAAAATCACAATTGTCCGGAGCCTAACCTACACTTAAAAGTATACGGCAGCCAGTCTCAAAGAATTATTTCTAAATCCTTAATATTAATTCAACGCTTATTCATTATTTTATCATCAAATGCTCACTTGTCGTTCGCTATTTAAAAAAAATAAACTTTAAATAAAATAATTTTTCAATAACGCCCAAACGTTAATCTCTTACAAATGTAACCGACGTAAATATTAAAAATTTAGCAAAACTTTTTTATCCACTGCCAACAGTTAAGGTTTAAAAAATCGGGGAAATTTAGCCTAAAAATATCTTCGATTAGACGCGGTTAGAATTTTTAAATTTTGTCTTATTAAATTTACAATCACAAGAGCACGAGGAACGTGTATTGCGCCGCGCGGCCCGGCCGGCCGCCGCGACTTCAGACGGACGACTGAGACTGCTCGCGGCCCACCGCGCTACCACCCTGCTTACTTCCCCCCCTCGCCCCACGCACCGCGCACCCCGCTTCTACCCCACAGCCTGCTTTGCCGCGCCTCTCTCGCCGCGGGGCCGACTTCGTTACGAGCCACTTGTAATCGGCGCGCGATTTTTCCGCCTTAGACAAATTAGGCGGGCCGGGACTCGCAATACTCAAGCTTTCTTTGGGCGGCTTCTTAACCTTCAAGACATTTCTTTTGTTCACGCCTTACTTTCCTATGTAACGAACCATAGCTACGTAAACCGTAAACAACGCAAGACATTTGTGGACAACGCATATTAAGTGGGAATTTAAAATTTTCGATAAAGCGATAATGTAACAATACTTTTTTAAAAATAAATTATCGGTACTTCTGTGTTATGGCGGCGGGCTGTTTTATTTTTAAATGGCATTTAATCGTCACTTTCACTTTCAGCGATACCGAGGCCGGGTTAATTGTAAATAAAATTCAATCATTCGCAAAAAATCCGCGTAATCGGCATCGACAATATCAATGAGAGATACGTATTTAAAAGTTAAAACGCATTTTATGCATAATAATGAATGTCGTTGGTAGAGTATTTTTATTCGTTTATTTTTATTAACAGCATATGTTTTACATTTCACGCAATTAATTTCAATGTCAGCTTTATGATTGATTCAACTGATGTCTTTTTTAAGGTTTTTGAGTTAACTTAAAATAAAATAAATGGCGCTACCGTTTTGAGTCTGGACTACTATGTACCTATTTCATAATCATTTGTTGATCTAATGGGCAATCAGACTTCTGTGCCTGACACACGCAGTCGACTTTTTGGGTCTAAGGCAAGCCGGTTTCCTCGCGATGTTTTCCCATTTTTGACCGTTCGAGCGAAAATTAGATGCGCATAGACAGAAAGTCCATTGATGCACAACCGGGGATCGAACCTACGACCTCAGCTGAGATTTTCACGCTGAAGACAACACTGATTTTATTTTGAAGTTACTTAGTTAACTTACTATATATATTCAGATATATTTCGACATTATCGTATTGACATAGTTCTGTAAGGATAGTGTAAGTATATTTGTGAATAAACTACAGATTCACTAACAAAACTTAGCACTAAGTTTGACTCCGATACGTCAAAAATCTGTTCGGTTTGGACTTACGGAAGTCATAGCCTGTGCCAAATCCCGTTACTGTGACGATTGTACTTTTAAGCGTTTATGAACTGTGTCTAAAGAGTAACGGGCAGATATGTTACTTACTAGATCGAAATATACAGACGTGGCTAACTACGGATTTTACAAATACGGACCACAGATAAGAGATTTAGTAATTTTTGCGTCTGTTTTATTCAGACAAGGTTCTGTGGTTTTAAGTAGTGTTTTGTTGGGATTCTAGGTTAACGTTCTCATTTTAAATAAGAAGGACCAAAAGTTTGGTTCTATTTTCTATACCAAAACTCATAAATTTTTTTTAACAAACGAATTTTTTGTCGATTTCATAAAACCATCTTAAGTAATAGCAGTAGGTAACATAAATCTAATTACAGCTTAACAAAGGTAAAATAAATAAAACATAAAATGTAATTAAATCTATACAGAAATCATAATTCACAAAACCAAAAATTTCAATGCAAATTATAATAAAAACAATCAAATTAATTATTCTTTCTCCTCAGTCCAGAGATAGGTCACTGACCTCTTGATTTTAACGAGGCATCGATTTGGAAAATCTGTGATTTCGTTTTTTTCAGCAACTTTTTGATTTGCCTGTGCTTTTTTTTAATAGCAAGTTTAGAAATGTCATTCAAAAACGAGCTGGTCGTAAAATGTTAGTTTTATTGTAACTATATTTAATAAATAAAATCACAGACTAAATAAAACATTTTGGAAATTAAAGCAATGATTTTAAAACAAGAATGATTTACATGATAATAATTTCATTGATTTTCCAAAATTATGATGAACTTTATTTTCAGATTTAATTATGAGTTGGATATTTTTAATTTTATTATTCTAGAATCATTTTCAAATAAAATTTTCAAACTTTTTATATTTTTTTAAAAAGTTTGAATGTCAATAACATTAACTAAACTACTGGAGGAATAAATTCAAATCTTGATATATATCAAGCAAAAAAAAATTTAAAACAATTAAAAAGATATAAAAAAAATAAAAAGCACGACTTAAACACAATAAAAACACTATTCAATAAACACTTATACAATACAACACATTTACCTGAAATTATTTTACACTATTCTTCCAAAAATCACGAACTTACGCTAAATTATCTAAAAATCCCAAGAACATCACAAATAAGCTATATCCAACATCTAAACCGATTACTTTGTACAGTTTCTAAATATACACATACACGTTAAGTTTTTTCACTTAAAAGTACGACAAAAGTCCTGAACACTTTCCGATTAAATTTTGAGATTAACAAACGTAAGAAAAATAAATAAAATTGTAAAACTTGATGGAGGAACTAATACCGCTTACAGACTATGCGGCAAACGAGCCGAATATTTACATTGAAGAAAAAAAAATGAGGTCAATCGGAGGTTACGGGCAACGCAGCCGGTCGGCATGGGCCGCGACGGGATGTGGCATTCTAGTCCTCAGTCGCCCTCCGCGCCCTTCCGCCCCTCTGGCGCCCGCCGCGGGACCGCCGAAAACCACGTGCGCACTCACGAAAGAGATCCCCAGCCGCGAAACGCCCGCGTGCGATAGGGACGATACTATTCTTTTTTCAATTTACTATATTTGCTGATTTTTATTATTTTTTCGCATTTCGATATTTTATTTTTTAGTTGATGCGCTCCACAACTCACCTGTTGTGCTTGACCCGTTTCGATCTGTCGACTGATCACATGATCGACGGTTATAGATGTTTTTTTATGGCTCGTGGCCACCGCATATGTACGCATTTCTACAAATAGAGAAAATCAACAGCTAACCGGCGTCAACTAAAAAGTTTCTAAAATAAGAACGCGAGTATTACTTTAAAACGTTTCAAAACAAGCGATGGAATTTCGTTCAAAAAGTTTAAAATGGTTATACCTTAGTAAAATAAACAAACAATTATAGTATAAAAAATATTTTTTTAAACTTGAAATATAAATAGAATACGTTATAGATAGAAACATAAAAACAGTATAATATTATAATTTTGTGATGTGTGCTGCCGTAAGTGGCAGCGGTGGATAGCGGAACTAAATTGAGCGACACCAGCGCACCTACTATTTGCGATACAAATTGGAACTATTGCTTGGTTCATTTCTAACGCGTAGTTTATTTTGCTTTTTTTCTCTTTTTTTAATCGTGAAAGTGCAACGTTCACTTCGCTGGGCATTCAACGGGCATTTTCGTTCACGTTTTCTTTTTGGTTTTCATTGGTTTTTCACAGACGTTTTGATCATGTCACGGAATTGGCGTGTATGTAACATACATTGTTACTATTCGGGAATGTTAACACCTGAGTTGACAATTGGCATTCGATATTGGGAAAATAGTTTAATATTTGTTTGTACATTAAAGGTATTTTATTTAATAAGATGTTTCTAGATATTGGTAATAGATGGCGTTAGGAGTATCGTTTAATTGCTATTATGATATTGTTTGTTATAAAAGGTAAACTTACAATTAAAAAAAAAATAGTCGCAGTCGTTATATATTTACTATATCTAAAAAATAAAACAAATAATTTGAGATCAGCTACAACATTGTAAATTTACGGCTACGAAGTGCTACGTGCGTAGGAGTAATGCTACAATGTTTCGTAGCAAATATTTGCGTGCGTATTTCTGAGAATTAATGGTTGTATTAAATCGAACTTTAAAAATTTGTTTGCTGAGCATTTCACTGCTTTTTATGTTTTGAAAACACAACATATTATTATAAATTTTCAAATTAAAGGACAGACGTATGTGTAACTAAAAAGTTAAATGAGTGGCGTGAGGTCCGTGGCGCTACAACCTTTTGAGGTCCCAGATTTCTGCATCTGTTTGATGATCATTTGTCAATCTAATAGCTAAGTAGATGATCCTGTGCCTGACGCACTTGTCGACTTGTGTCTAAGGCAAGCTGGTTTCCTCACGATGTTCTCCTACACCGTTTGACCGAATGTTAAATGCGCACATAGACAGTTCATTTCACAGTCTCGGAAGAGAGTCGCACGCTGAAACTACCAGGTCAACACTGCTTACTTATTTGTTCCTTTCTAACATTTTTCATGTAGGTTTTTTTTACATGACCAATGAAAGGAAAAAACATTTTTTTAAATTAAACACATCATTCTTCTATTTCCACCAGTGCCATGGTAGGACATTTGATATAAATAATTAATAATAAAAACTTTTACTAAACAAAAAAAATTTTTTTTATTTTTTATGTTTTAGAAGGCAGGAGATTTATCTGATGTTAAGTGATGTCGCCGCCATCACCAGTCTGCATGACTCACATTACCAGAAGGTGCCTACACTCACATTGCTTTGCCGTCTGCACGTACATTGCCGGCTCATTAGCAACTCTTTCTTTCTCTCGTCGATTTGGTTCGCAGATACATCAGTGGGCAGCTAGTTCCACATAGTAGTAGCGCGGGGCAAAAACCGCCTCAAATAACGCTCAGTTGTGATACGAGTGGTATTTTGTATTCTGCCTTGACGTGGGATATTGAAACTTAGCTGCACTTGACTTGGTACTGAAGGAACAGTACCAAGTCAAGTCAACTATGTCGCTTATAAATGTTTGACGTTTTTTAAACTATAAAAAGTGACTAAGGGGAACATAATTTATGAGACAGAAAAACATGTACTTGTTCCCAACAATACGTTATAGTCGTAAACCCGTTCCTTAGGTGGGAATTGTTAACAAACCAACATTCGTGACAATTGATGTTAAAAGATTTATCAAGGATTTAATGAACACCTCAATGATAAAAGGTTTTGTTATAAATCATGTTATAATGATAGTTAATATAAATTCTATTTGGGACACTAGGTATCGCATTAACCAGTTGTTAATCAAACATCGAAACCGAATATTCCATTCGTATCACCTTGACGTCCATCCTTCCACAAGTGAGCATTGTTAAGGCATTGCAACGCACCACCACTATGTGGAACCAGTTGCCACTGAAGTATTTCCGATCCGTTTAGACTTAGGGTCCTTTGAGAAATCAGCGTACCAATTCTTAAAAGCTTAGCATCGCACTGACGAGTCCTCTGGCATAGAGTGCCCCTGGGCGTCCGTTTAGCCCCTGTTCTATTAAAAAACTTTGACAATTAATTGAAATAAAAACAAAGTAAAATTTTCGCCCTAGTAACCAGAATTATCTGTGATTCATTCGCAATGCATTGATACTATTTAAAGGTAATTTACTAGATCTTGCATTTACCGTACAGGATTTTCATATGCCGTACCAACAGTAAAATCTCTAGCCTACGTTCCAAAATAAATTGTTGAATGTACAGAACACATAACCTCTAAGAGAATAATAACAGTGACATCTCCTATTAATTGTCAAGATTCAAAATCATCTGAATTTCCTAAATTTCAACACAATAAACATTACTTATCCAGTGCTGGATATATACTGAATTAATCTGCATTGTTTTTTTATATATAAATTTCCCAATATTCCCGACTCTTGTGGTGCGGGAATTTTGTACACACATACATACATTAAGAAAAAAATCCGCATTGTTAGAGAAACCATACTGGTAAAAATTAAAATCGGAAATTCACAAAACCTGACGAAACGTTATTATTATAGAATACCATTTTGTATCTTACGGACGAATGCGTATAAGAAATCTTTTAATCAGTAACATTATTACGCGAACAATTCCACATTAAAGATGCCACTTAACCTTTTTTAAATGGCTCTCCATAAAAAGAAATACAAATCACCGCCTTAGGGCTCATACACACCTTAACGGCTGTAACAAGGAGCTAACTTCGTTTTTATAGAGACACCTTAATGCAAACGCTTACAGGCAACTTATATGTGGGATTTTTTATAGCGCAAAGTTTTAATCTTATTATCTACTTTATTGCACGTACATAAAGAACAAATTTCCTTAAACCTTGTTAAGACGCGAGAATCACCGATAGATAAAAACTTTAAGCCCCGATCCGTTTAAAAAGATCGTATCTGAATTTTTTGCATGCAATTCTCATTCTAATTCCCTTCAACTAGCGATTGAATTGCTCTGTAACTTAAATTGTATTTACGTTGAAATTGTTAGCGTATTAAAATGTCGTACATTTTGTTTGGAAATATCGTGAAATGTCCTTTTTGATGTGTTTGGTGAAAGCATTGTTCTTTATAATGTTAGGAGATAAATGAAGACAGTTTATAGCATCTATGAGACCACAATTTGCATGAAAACAAATTGAACTTTTTTATTTGTCGGTTTTATTTTTACCATAAACTGAATCGGACGTTATTTTAACATTCTGATTCAGGTGAGACTTTACTACATTGGTTTATTCAGGGCGAATCGGCCGAGTCTTTAATCGAAGCCGAGTCTCAAAAAAAAAAAAAGAAATAGAACTGTGATGCTACAACCTAATAAAGGCCTGGGCTTCAGATTTCTATATCTGTTCTATGATCATTAATCTAATAGGCAAGTAGGTAGTCAGCCTCCCGTGCCTGACACGCCGTCGACTTTTTGGATCCAAGTCAGGCCGTTTCTTTACATTGATTTCCTTTACCGAATCTAATGTTTAAGCGCATAGTAAGTCCATTGATGCACAGCCGGGGATCGAACCTCCGACCTCGGCGATGAGTGTCACAAATATATCATACAAAATTCATTCTTACACAATTCTCTCAATAAGTTCTAAACTCGCAAATTCATAACAAACCCCATATCGAATGAAACTTTTTAATAAAAAGACGTTACAAAGAGCTTTTGTTTGAAGACTGTGAAAGAAAGGGTAATAATCTACAAAATGAGCCAGCAAGTAACGTTTGTTAACAACAAAAGAACTTACAGGGGATTGTGGTTCTTTCGCCGCTAACGAATCGGTCCCAAATATTAAGTCTTAAAAGTTCATGCAAAGGAAACTGTAGATTTTTAATCGGGACGGCTGTTCCGAAGTTTTGGCTGTGATTGCTAATTAGGTAGGCTTCAACATTTTTAACTCGAGTCATTTGAATGTTGAGACATTTTGGTCTAGTGAGCCTCACTTCCCTCAGGTCGTAGGTTCGATCCCCGGCTGTGAACCAATAGACTTTCTATATAAACACTAAATTCGCTCGAACGCAAAGAAGAAATTATAGTGGTGTATATTAATACACCTTATATAAAGACGAGATTATGATTCGAGAATTCAAAGTACCTAAAAATAGTCTAATAGTCAAATCAGGTCTCATAAAAATAAACAATTTTTTTTAACTTACTGTTTATTATTACTTAACTCTGAGGTTATTTTTAATTTGTTTCTCATGTTACTCGTCTTGAGCGCTATCAATATAGAAAACGTGGTTTGATTAAAGTTATAATACAGGTCTCCATCTCCAAAATCTATTTTATGTATTTATTTATAGAAGTTTACCACTTCATACATAATACTATACGGTTTATGTAATCTTATCTAAAATGTATGACAATTTTGGTAAAGAAATGTTACAATTTTTATAAATAAAATATAAATACTTGTAATTTTTGTTATTTAGGAAAAAAAATTACCAGCAAAACAGCAGATTAGGTATTAAATAGGCTCAAATAACAATGCATTATCTAAAATTACTTAATTACTTAATTAATTGAATTAATTTTTGTTAATCATGAAAAAAAAATTACCAGCAAAACAGCAGATTAGGTATTAAATAGGCTCAAATAACAATGCATTATCTAAAATTACTTAATTACTTAATTAATTGAATTAATTTTTGTTAATCATGAAAAAAAAATTACCAGCAAAACAGCAGATTAGGTATTAAATAGGCTCAAATAACAATGCATTATCTAAAATTACTCAGTATTTGAATTCAAATGAATTTGGTTAGGTTAGAATGTGTTTTAATAATTTTAATACTGCCGCGAATTAAGGACGAATATACATTTATACACTTGAGTGCACACACACATTGGTCGTGAATAAATCACTGTGCCCACAAATACCTATATTACGAATGTCGCCGGCTAATTTATAGTGAACTTTCAATTTAGCAAACGGTGCCCTTCCGTAAATCTCTGGACTATAACTACTCCTTGCGGTCACCCGCTTGACCAAACACGCCGTTTATCCAATTCCAATTACATTTGAAAGCCTAGAAGATAAGACTCTATATTTTATCATATAGGCAGAGAACGTATCAGTCATTTAATGAGGCTTCATAGTACCTTAGATTATCACTTATAACTTCGTATCCAATTAAACTGTCTACAATTTTTTACTTAGTTTTATAATTTTAATAAAAATTAAAAAAAAACTAATGATAATAATAAAAACAATCTATCATCTTGCCAAGTATGAATAAATATATGACTCATATGTAGGTATATATGTATTAAATAATAAACGGCTGAAATATAAGTCTTTCCTCCAACTTCGATTTTGTTCCCTTTGGAGTAGAGACTCTTGGGCCGTGGGGTTCAAGTGCGCTAAATAAAGATTTAAGGTGGCCTCTGGTAGATGGTACCAGTCACCCCAGAGTTGGTGCTTTTCTCGTTCAACGAATAAGTTGAAGTTAAAGGTCACACAACAACAAGGATTATGATTAAAAATTATTAACATGATGAACAGTCTCAATGCCAGAGGGCTCGCGAGTGCGTTGCTGGCCTTTTCAAAATTGGTACGCTCTTTTCTTGACCCTATGTCTAATTGTTAATTAAGACATACTTGTGACTCGCTCGAGAGCGTCTAAATCCAGTAAATTTAGAGCTAAGTTTCGTTTCACAATCATAAAGGCCTATAGATCCAAAATATATATTAGTTCTTGAGTATATCTTAACTTAATTACAGACACGGCTAACTAAAATCTAATGTATAGCTATTTTTGGATTGCTTTGTTCCGTTCTGTCTAATTGTGTCCGCCCTGTGTTGGAAAGGGAGCAGTGCACAGTATTGAAGAACGTAACTCCTTAATAACAATCGGAATTAACGTAAAAAATGCACTCTCGATAAACACAAATGATACGATTACGTCACGAGGCTCATGACGTCATAATTGGCCGATACAACCTTCACCCAATAATCGGACCGGCGGGAGCGCGAAAAAAGCGCGTTATTTTTAACGTTAAAACGAAATAAAAGAGTAATGAGTTATTGATTCGTCGGCGAGGTCATTGACCGGTAATGTCAATGTCAAGGCCGGTGCGAGTGTTAATTTTTTAATGTGTGCACTTTTTCCACGTTTTATTAATGAACGTGTTGTTGTGACCTCATCAGTAATTGTCTGAGTGTGAAGCACGTTAAGTTGTGAATGCATATGAGATTTATTTTAGAAATACACTTGCCGATATTTTTATTGCTTCCCGGGAGCGGACTAGTTCTCTTTTCACTCCCTCATTCCATGTTTCTATTGACTTGAGGGTTCCAGTTGAGAGCTTGCTTGGTGGCTTACTTTCCTCTGGAGCTTATCGCCCATTTACACTTTCGGCATTTTATAGACCTGTCAATTGGCCATCCCATAGCTGATGATTAGATATTCTCTCGTGCCAGAATATTCCAAGAATTTGAGGAAGAAACTTCAACTGAGCGTTTTTCAAGGCAGTTTTTGCCGCGCACCACCACTTTGTGGAACCAGCTGCCCGCTGAAGTATTTCCGAACCAATTCGACTTAGGGTCCTTCAAGAAAAGAGCGTCCCAATTCTTAAAAGGCCGGCAAGGCGGCGGTTTTTAAAGACTTAACATCAGGTGAGCCTCATGCCCGTTTGCCCCCTGTTCTATAAAAAAAAGACGGTTCACGAAGAACGTATGTAATACACATAGAAATAATGCATTGTTGATTCGAGGACATGCAGGCGAACGCTTAAACCTAGAACGACATTTGATAGCTATTCGGATTCCGACTTTAATGTTTGTACTGCTCGAACCAACAACCTGCTAACAACAAAGAGATACGAACGAACAACGAATGAACATCGAAATATGCATACTTTCGGAAACAGCATCTCAGTCGCTATAGGAAGTTACAGACTATCAGAGCTGATATGATATTGATAACACGTAAATCTGTAAATCATATTTATTTCACAGTAATTTAAACGAATCTATATTATAAGTACTTATTCATTAATAATTTAGAGGTCTGGGCCTCATATTTTCAATTTAGAGTAGAGGCTCTTGGGTCGTAAGGTTCCAGTGCACATGCGCTTTGAGTTGGCACCTGGTAGATAGTACCCGTGGGTTCAGAGCTGGTGCCTTCCTCGCTCAACAATCAAATCAAATTTCTCAATTTCAAATTTCTTTTTTTTTTAATAATAGTTAATTTTTTTTGCATAATTGTGTATATGCAGAGCAGTGTTGTCCTGGTGGCTTCAGCGTGCGACTACATACTAGAGGTCGTAGGTTCAATCCCGGGCTGTGCACCTCTGGACTTTCTTTCTATGTGCGCATTTAACATTTGCTCGAACGGTGAAGGAAAACATCGTGAGGAAACCGACATGTCTTAGACCAAAAAAGTCGAGGACGTGTGTCAGGCACTGGAGGCTGATCACATTAAGATACCAGATTTAAAAAAGGATCATGAAACAGATTCAGAAATCTGAGGCCAGGACCTAAAGAGGTTGTAGCGCCACTGATTTATTTATTATTAACAATTTAAAAAAAAGGTTTATTGATAAATAAATTCGTTTTGCTATGTTAAACTAAAAATATTTCAATCTTGTGGTCGTGAGTTCGGACCCTGGCTGTTCATGCTTTTTGCTGTTTGTATCATACGGTCAATGAGGAAACAGGCGTAGACCCAAAAATCATTGAGTGTACGAAGTAATCAGATACAAATATCGACTGAGGCATTTTGTGCTTTATGACACGTCCGTAAGGTCTATGTATTTTGACAGTTGACAGCTGTTAAGATAACAATTGTCATCTGATTTTCGTATTTAATTTAAAATATGTGATACGAGTATAAGCTAAATTAAAAAAAAGCGGGACTAAAAATCTTGCCAGAAATATTCATATATTTAAATCGATATAGAAGCCAGGAGAAGTTTAAAAAGCCGCCGACGCACTTGCGAGCTCTCTGACAATATGAGTGTCTATGGGCAGCGGTACCACTTAAGCCATATAAGCCTCCTGACGGTTTGCCCCCTGTTACATAAAAAAATATATAATACTTCTAAATTAATTTCTATGCAAAAAAAATGTTGAGCAGTAAATTTTTCAGGATTACTTAAAGAATCAGAGATGTTGATAAATCAAAAAAATAATTTTCTTGACGCCAATGGCTTAGTTGGTTAAGTAGGTGCTTACGGTAACTTGGATATCTTAGGTTTTATTTCCATCTATCTTTTACGAAGGATTCTTTGACAAGTAAAATATTTTATTTAAAAAATTCCTTACCTTATACACTTTACATGGATAATCTTTGTTTTATAATTAATAATATTAAGATTACTTACCAAATTAATCCAATTTTATCCCATAAAGCACAATCCATACTAAAACTAATTAACACAAGCACCAGACTTTTCGATTTATTGCACACTATTTATTATTTAATTTAAATAACATTGGCCGTATTTAAGAACAGCTTTTTTAAATATCAACAAGAAAAGACATTCTATTTTTAAATTTAAGAAACAAGTTCAATAATTATATTTTTTAATTTAATAGACAAGTCGAATAATTATTCTATTTTTAAATTTCGGCGGGATAGCTTGCCCTCGGCCGGTTCAGTCAGTGGTCGGTAAGGAACTCGTCTTAGAACTAAGGGTGAAAAGACGTTACGGGCCCTTTCGGTCCCCTTCGTTTATTTGAGTTATAATGGCATGTTGCTTTGTAGCTGCCGGAAATATTATTATTAGTGTGTGATTAGTTAACTACGATTATTTTATATATTTAAGTATTTTTTATCTAGTATAGGCTTAGAAATTTTGAATAAAATCTGTTTTACCTTACAGTTACTTTGAGTCAAAAAATTTTTTTGTTAACTAAGAAAGTTAAACAAAGATTATTTTAACCGATACATAGATATATCGATGCACGGATTTATTTAATAAATTTTTTTAAATAGTTTTAAGCGGGCGACGTTCACAATTCCTAGTCAAATTTCAAGGCATTCATTAAATGTTAATGCATTTTCAACCTTATAAATGATAACATAGAATCTAGTAGAGTCGCCAGGTGAAGGATAAAAAACATTTTATTATGAGGGTTAAAGCTTTCTTCGGGATCTGTTGTTTGTTAAGAATCGAACGATAACAATACCAGGGCCGGACTGTGGATACGGAATAAGATCGAGACTTATTGCGAATCACTCTTATACGTTTTTGATAAACAGGAGTCTTCATTTATTATACAGTAATAATAATGGCATTATTTAAATCACAATAACGCAAAACCCGCAAAAAATCACCATTTGTCGCTACACCTCTATTCGATGACACTCTCCTTAAAGTCTCAGCAAGCGTCGGGATACTGGGCGTTGACATATCGAATGACGTTCAATTTCGCGATCATTTGGAAGGAAAGGCTAAGTTAGCCTCTAAGTAGCTTGGTGTGCTCAGCAAGGCGAGACGATACTTCCCCCGTTCCACCGCTTGCAACTCTTTAAAGCATAAATTCGGCCGCACATGTACCCTTCTCATCTCTGGGCGGGAGCTACCCAGTACCAGCTCTTTCCGCTTGACTGTATTCAACGAAGAGCGATTCGAATCGTCGACGACCGGTCACTTTCCGAGCGGATTGATCCATTGGCGTCACATAAACATGTGGGATATCTCTGCATCTTCTACCGCATTTACCATGGAGAGTGTTCAAAGGAGTTGTTCGGCTAATACCTGAAGCTGAGTTTCATCATCGGTCATCAAGACAGAATACAAAATATCATCATCCCTATCACCTCCCTCCCTCGGTCGTCCGTCGTTCCACAATTAGTTGTGGAACGACAAGCCACACCGCTTGACAAGTGCACAAGTGGACCGCTTAGGCGATTCTTAAGACCGGCAGCGCGCTTGCGGACCTTCTGGCAGTGCGAGTGTCCATGGGCGGCGGTATCACTTAGCATCAGGTGAGCCTCCTGCCTGTCTGCCTACTGTAACATAAAAAAAGCAGGAGACAAATAATATTAAGACAAAGTTCCTCCGGTAAAATAATATGTGCTGGTTTGGCTGTCGCGTCTGAGTGTAGTAAAAATAGGAATCCAAAAATCGAGCTGACTAAGTCTAGCACTTACCTTTACTGATGGTTTCTCCCATTTCAATTACGCCATTACGCTGGGACACCATTTCCAACTTATCTTACTTTGAATGATACCGAATTACCACAAACAGACGTAAATGGGCGGTCATACTGCTAAAAGCAGTTTCATTCAGAGAACACAAATAATATAAAAATACAGAAATACATATTGGTACCTGAGAGAACGTTGCGTTAATCGGACATGACAAATCAACATAATTTAAAAAAGGTGCGTGCATACATAGTACACATGTCAGTAAAACTTTTTTATAAATTAATTATTACTAAGGTAAAAGCTCCAATACATGACCAGTATATACATATGATCATTCCATGTATTAGATTATATTCACACTGTTTACACACTGGTTACGTGATAGTGATAACATAAATTAAAAAAAATCTGCGTTTACTGCACATAACGTTATGCGACAGAATTGCCCGCTAAAGTTATCTAACTACTAAACAAGTAGTAAAACTTCTAATATGTAACTACTAAATAATAGCGTGTATTTCTGCTCGGTCTCATTTTCTCACTCTCTCTCAATCGATCTCAATCCCTCTCGTTCTTTTCTCGAAAAAAAACGCTCCACATCTTCGTGACGTTTCATCAGTACCTAAACAAATTTCCCTCATTCGCCTAAACAAGTTTCACTTCAAAAAACAGACATGTCATCGTATAGTCTAGACTCTAGAGATGCTGACCAGTCACAATCGAACAACGTACTAACGTCTTTTGTTATATATTCACACGATGTGTCGATTTGACAAGATTTTTAACTGATATAAAAAAAAAAGTGATTTCAAAATAAATTTAAATTGTAGACTCTCCATATGTTGTTTAAGATGATTTATTAAATATATTGTTAAGTTCATCCCTGGCTTAGGAAGTAATGCACGGTGGCTTATTTTTAACGGTCACATCGCACGCGCGCATTTTTAATGAGATAAACAACATTTGGCTCACTAACCAAATAAAAACAAAATTCGAGGACTTTATTTTGTGTTTCCTAGCTTAAATAAACGCTAACCGCTGTAAAAAAACGGTTGTAAAAAGAATTGTCGTAAATTTTAAACCTATCTTTATTACTTTACTGTATAATGAAAGTATTTCTTACTAGTACTTAATTAGTATTTCTTGATTTATTATTTTAAGTATGTTAATTTTATCTTTATCATCGCCCTTCTTTCCCGAAGGGGTAGGCAGGAGCTATAGGCCTTTTAAGAGTTGGTACGTTCTTTTTTTAAAGGACCCTTATCGAATTGTTTCGGAAATACTTCAGTGGGCAGCTCGGTTCGTTAGTGTTGTTGCATTTAAAATTAAAGTTTTTAACGACCAAATGCTGAGAAGCCCTGGTCCATATTGTACGTTACGAGCTTAAACTTCGTCGCTGAAGCAAGACGGGCATAACGTCTTTTCGTTGAAGACCATTATTATGACATTGTTTAGAGTTTTTGAGAGGCAGTGCCGTTACTCTGTAACTCCCAATTGCGATCCCGAGTTCAATATTGAATTGGTGCGCGATCGATATTGAGAAAACTATACCGATTTTACGCACAAATATCTCCATTGCAATCTCAAAAATCAAAAGCTTTTCCATCATTCTTCAATGTAGTTATTAGAATTTTCCAAATGAACTCTACGTAGAATAATGTAATAGGCGTCTCTGACTACATATACTTTCTATCTATTTTATAAATTTTCTTGTCGTCAACAAAGTTTAGTGTTTAGTGTTTGTACAAAGATTAGTTAAAGGCAACTTTTATTAGCCATAAAAAGCCACGATAACAATATAAGATATTATTATGAGATTTTTTTTGTCTTACACTAAATTTAAAAAAAAAATGGTAAATTATCAAATTGAAATTCATGCAAAAATTGTTGTGGCCGATAATAGAGTAATAATGTTCGTTATTAAAAGTAGTATGTATAACACGTACCTTTAAAAAGCGTTATGGAGTTGATAATCATTAATTTGTAAATTATCCATAAATAGTTAAAAGTATTTTATATGGTCACAGATTAGTGTAACTAATCAAAACGATGACGTAACACGGTATAAATATGTCTTCGTCTATCTTATGTAAATGTCATGGAGTCTTATGCTTTTTAAAAATAATTTAAGAATAAAAATTTATCCGTGAATGTTGACATTTGTCCAATCAGACGAAGCCATTTTGTCTAGAAAAGCATTTAGGCGGGTTTTTTTTATATTTTTTGTTATTAATTTGAAATTTAGGCCTTAGAAGAATTGAAAATAACATTTTGTAAAATAATCGAAAAAAATGAATTTTTTTTAAACTCAAAGAAGCCGTTAAATTTTACGAAGAAGGTATACTATTCAAATATATTCCAAGACAAGCATTGACACCTGGTTTGTAACGCATAATGCACAAGACGCGTGGTGGACACACGAACGGAAATCAACAATTTATTTGTATCTGATAACGTTAGGACGTTTTGCATGGTGATAGGGTTCAATTTCGCTTACACGAGAGGCACACGACCAACAGGATGTTAAGACTTGCGTGACAACCCTATTTCTCAAGACGCTTCTAATTATATCAGGTAATAATAAAACTTATTTTAAAAAACGAATAATAATACAATTTTAATAATATACAACATACACATATCTCAATAAAGTGCTTGGACATACAGTATCAAATCACTAAACCACAGAACACGATTAATGCCCAGACTATTAATAAAGAAAACATATACGCTACATGCAGGCAGACTACATCTACAATTAATTAATAAGATATTAACCTTACGCAAAGCTGGAGATGCTACTGACACCTAACGTTACACTCACTCTTGCATGCACGCGTTACGCGTCGCGTATGCTGTAAAAACATTTGGAGAGAAATGTAGGTACTTATAATCAATAAGCCCAAATTTATCTTACAAGCTTGTCAAATCTGGGCCTCAGATGTCAGTAGCTGTTTCACGATCATTTGTTTATCTAAACGGCAAGTAGGTGACCTACACGTCGCCTTTTTGGGTCTAAGGTAAGCTGGTTCCCTCACGATGTTTTCCTTCACCGTTCAAACGAAGCGCACATAGAGAGTCCATTGGCGCACAGCCGGGGATCGAACCTAGGACCTTAGGGATGAGAGTCGCACACTAAAGCCACTACCTACACTATAATCAATTCATGTTTTGGTCCGATTGGTGGCTCTGAATTCGATAAATAGTATTATAACTTCTAAACTAGTAATATCTAATCTTGGGTAATCTTAGATGTTACAGGTCTAATGACGCCTGGCAGATACCATTTGAGGGTTTCATAAAAATAGGTATAATTTCATATAATATATGTGTATTAGTATAATAGTTCCGGACGATATAAGTACAAAAAATCTAGGTACAAGATTGAAAAAAAACGCCAGTACAATTTAATTTAAATGAATATAATTTTTTTTCTGCCTTATAAAGAAAGGTAACAAATGCACCCTTCTGTACCCTGTATATACCACAGGAATTCCATCATCAGTCTTTTTCCTAGAAGAACGCGTTCCGGTCAAAACTACCGATATCCACATTGAGCATTATCATAAATTAGCAAGGTCTTAGCAAGGATATCCATAGTTGCTTTGAAATCAATTTTTCTTTAGTTTTTATAAAATTTAAGTGTCAAATTATTATTTTTTTCTAATAGCACAGTGGCAAGCTTTTTTAAATACATAGTCGAAAACAGGCTTAACTTTAACTCTCAATTACGACAAAATTGAAAAAGACTACTTAACGCTGACCGGCTGTCATTTTTATTATCAAAAGCGTACCCGAAGATTAAATATCAACCTTTAGCCACGCCAGAAGGAACTCGCTGAAATAGTTTTAAATAACCCCTATCGCGTAGGATTACGGTTCATGTTTGTTTGTCAAAATTAGCCGTGTTAATAGGTGATTAGTTTCGGCACAAGTGGATTGATGACGTCTTTATGACGGTGATTACGAACTGAAGACTTCATTTGTTTTTTAGACAGTCAGCTGCGAGAATCGTTTTTGGAGCTGTCAATGTTTTTTGAGCCAACCGTTAACACGAAAAATCATATCTATTTGCTAATCTTTGTTTTAGGTTTCAACATCAGCTGTAGTCCTGGGCTTATAACTTAATAATATTTAGGCGCGCTGTATTAATTCACGGGTTCTTACTTATAAAATCAGTGGCGCCAGAACCTTACAGGTTCAGGTCAGATTTCTGTATCTGTTTCATAATGATTTGTCGCTCTAACAGGCAAGTAGTGATTTTGGGTCTAAGGCAAGCCGGCTTCCTCACGATGTTTTCCTTCACCGTTCGAGCAAATGTTTTTTGAGTTGCGCTCACAGAAAGGGAAACTGCAATGCTGAAAGTCGCTTGCTGAAGACTAATATTGCTCTATCATAAATAGCATATATGTATCTAATATAAAAAAATATCCTTAACCACTAATCGGAAAGGGATCAGATTTCTGCACTGTTATTTAATCATTTATGGACAAGTATAGCCGTGTTATATCAGAAAATATATATTTTATATACTACAAGAGGCTCATCTGACGTTAAGTGATACCACCCATGGCTAGACGGCTCGCAAGTGCCTTTTAGAAAGGGTACGCTCTCTTCTTGAAGGACCCTAACCCGATTTGCTTCGGAAATACTTCAGTGGGTAGGTTTCACATAGTGGTGGTACGCGGTAAAAGCTAAAACAACCAATATGTGGGTTCAAATTATGCGGCCTTAGAGGAAAGTCACCAAATATGGAATACTATTTTGTTTTTGGGATATAAAAAAAAACTTCATATAAATTAAAACAGTTTAATGTTTTTACTAATCAGTCATACATTTATATGTAGTAATTAACAGCCTTTAATCAAATATATTAGTTATCAAATTAAAATCTAACATAAAAAACAAAATCACAAATGAGTAACCAAATATGGAATAGGTACCCATATATGGAATATAAGCATAAATCAACATAACAATAACAAAAATGGACATTAATATCTTTGAGATCAATTAAATAAATATAACATATTGTGATAAATGAAAGAAGTTACATAATTACTTGCAAAAGTCACAGATCCAAGTATCAAACTCTGGACCAGCACAATCATAATGTGCCCAGAGCCCACACATCAAGCATTTAATCCAGCTTTCTCCACTTTTATCCATGGAAAAAAGTCTTGAACAGAACATACATTCTGCATCAGCAGAGTCAGGAGGTACTTGGTCCATCAACTCATCATGTTCACTACCTTCATCAAACTGGATAACGTCTAGTTCCTCAGAGTCTTCTTCTTCACTATCATCCTTATTTTTCTTCGTTTGTTTGTTTCTCTTCGCAGTTTTCTTTTTATTCTTTGTCTTGACTAGTTTATTTTCTTTTTCTTGTCTCTTCATATTTTTATTTTCTAAATCAGTTTTGTAGGGAGAAGATGTTATGACTGCTGCTACGGCAGCTTTTCTTCCTCTGTTAGATACTTTTCTTCGTTTCTCTGGCACTGGACTTATGGCATACGGAGACACCAGACCCAAACTGCTGCGATTAAGCCCAGAAGTCGAAGGTACAGGTTCAGGTTGTAAATTAGCAGTTGTTTGTGGTGCAGGTATTTCTACCAGAACTTGACCAGTTTCAGATCTTGATTCCAGCGGAGGGATATTGGTTGTACAACCGTCTATTAAAGCATTTTGTTGCGCAGCAATAAAGTCCACATCACTGAAGACATTTTTATTTAAAGGCCACAATCCAGTAACTTGGAACCCGTTGGCTGCGATTTCGCCTGTTTGTACTTTCAAATAGGATTTGTCAAACAGCTCCACAATATCGTATGGACTTAGAGGTCTGTTGTTGTCTCTAATCCACATGCGTATTTCCTCACTATAGTATGTTTTTAAAGGCCCCATGAAAGTTTTATCTAATGGCTGCAATTTATGAGTCGTATGAGGAGGTAACGAAACTATGTCCACGTTATTTTTCCTAGCAATATCTATTATATCGATATTGTGAGTATGACTATAGTGTCCGTCTAGTATCAGTAAAACCCTCGATTCAGGAGTCGGGTTGGTGTGTTGAATAAAGTGCTTGAACCAGTCTGTAAAGATGTTCATTTGTATCCACCCTGATGGGTGTGCAACTCCGACTGATCCTGGAGGACAGCCTCTCATTAGCTGGGCACTCATATTTTTTCTGGGAAAAATAATGAACGGTGGCACAAAATGACCAGTAGCATTCATGCAAACAACTATTGTCATCAGAGATCCTCTTTATGCTGAAGTCAGTGCAGCTACCTGGCGTTTACCTTTGTGGCCGATGATTTGTGGTATCTTACTTTGTACTATTGTGAGGCCTGATTCATCCACGTTGTAAATACGATTTGGTGGATAGTTATTCTTAGCGTAAAGCTCTTCAAGGAGGTTGAAAAAGGCTTCCACTTTTTCTTTATCAAATCCAAATGCTCTGGCAAATGATGTACCAGTTGGTCTTCTTATCGAAAGTTTATCTTTATGACGATTTAAAAATAACTTTAACCACTTTTTTCCAGCCATACCTGATTCACCGAAGGGATTTTGCATGATTTGCTAGCATGAACGCCATACGGCGAAGATCAGTTCTTGTTAAACCGTGAAACTTACTCTCCATTATTAGTATGTATTCTACTAGCTGATGTTCAAGTACGGAGCCCAAGATAGTTTTTCGTCCTAATGTAGTAGCTGCTGCCACTTCTGGAGACTGTTCATCTTTTTGGCAGAGACGAAATAAAGTTGTCCTAGGCACTTGAAAATGCTGTGCCGCTTTCAAATACCCCATTTTCTTTTCCCGGACGAATTTTATAGCTTGTGCCATTTTTTCTTCATCCCAGGTTTTTCGTTTGGTTGATTGTGAACCGGACATTCTAAAAACAAACATTACATATATTTTTTAGCAAGCAAGTATCTATCATATGAAATATTATATCTAATTATGGAATATTCCATAATTAGACTACGACGACTGTCCATATTTGGATTTTTATACTAGTTCAAACTCTTCTAAATATTTTTTTAAGTCATAATATTTTGAAATTAAAAGATCACAAAATGGTGAAATAAACATAATACCGATATACTAAATAGTATAACACTTATGTATACAAACATATCAGCTGGTAATACTCATTTATTACTTACCTTTAAAATTTTCCGCACGACAACAAAACAAAACACGCCTGCCACACGTGAAGTATTCGCGCAACTGACTCGATGGTGTGAGTGCGATAGTTAGTAGACCGAATGGAACAGAAGATGGTCGAGTGTTGCGTTTCATACTTATAGTCTTAGAGAAATGAAGGTATTCCATATTAGGATACTATTTCATATTTGGTGACTTTCCTCTATGCTGTTTTTAATTATGGTTGCCTGGAAAAGATCGCTTAGCGATAAAAGTCGCTTGCATCCCGTAATTGTATTTAAACTTCTTATTAAAACGTATGTGCTGTAAATAAATGTATTCAACTGGAGAGCAGTATCACTACATAGTATAAAACCAAGTCGCTTTCTCTGTCCTTATGTCCCTTTGTATGCTTAAATGTTTGAAACTACGCAACGGATTTTGATGCGGTTTTTTTTTAATAGATAGAGTGATTTAAGAGGAAGGTTTATATGTATTATAACATCCATTAAATAGTGGAGAAGTGCTGTTATTTTTGAGGTTTTTAATGTGATGTCGTTAATAATTACATTTTTTCCGCTTGCATTGCAAACGCAGGCTGAACCCTACGAGTTTTATCAAAATAATGTACTAAGTATTGTACACATTGAAAAGGTCAACAGAAAAGTCCGTGATGGTATATGTCTATATGGTATATGTCGCGTATATTATCGGAGCTTTCCAGCGACGGAAATAACAATACATAATAAAAACCTGCTTTTCATCAGCATTGCACATTGGCGGGTCACTAGTTATTAATAAATCTAGAAAATTCTGCACCAAAACCTCCTTGTATGTTAGTGGTAATAAATCTTGAACCTTAATTAAATGGTAAAGAGACAACAGAGGGGGGCTTTACGAGCGAAGACTCGCGATGTTTGTGTAACTCGCCAAACATTCGATAGAAAGTGCTATCAATATTTGTTCCAGCCTAACTAAGGTGTCTAATAAAGTATTTGGGGTCAGTTTATAAAAAGACGAACTCCTCGAGATACTTATAATGCGTAAATATTTACCTAATGCCCCCATCCCCCCAAATGAGTCACCATCTAGTACCAGCATCAGCAAATTCTGAGCCAGGGCCAATTACAGCCGCAGCACATACATTTAAAACGAGCCGAATGACAAAAGAAAGTTTATTATTATTTTCTTTTTCTTTTATTTTTTTTATTCACTCTGCTCTAAGTCTTTTCGGCTCTTCTTGCCTCTTCTGTACGACGGAAAGGTTTGCTGGGAACCTGCAAGGAAAGCGGAACGTCAATTTATTAAGCGATTACAGTCTCCGAGGATTGTAATGTCGTATAGCCTATCAATTTTCACTTGCGTTCATTTGCTGAATAACCGGGGTTCCTTGCAGCGCTCCCAAAGTTGCTCGTAAGAGATCTTTTCGGGCTGGACATAATCAGGATACGGCGATTGACGAAGACTCGAGAAATGTTATACCATCATATTGTTCTGATGAAGCCCAAAGAACAACAATTATTATATTGCGTCATCCGTGACGTCCTCGTTCATATCCATCATTAATGCCACTTTGCTATTGGATGCCGTGCCTTTGAAAAATAAATTTATTTTTCTATTGCTGAAGATTATTTCACCAAGACGGGCGCATGCGTCTTACTTCATAATAAGTTTATGATCCGATCCCAAGGATACACATACAAAATCTGGACGTGGTTCGCTGTCCCTATTGGAACTTATAGAGAACGAGCTACTATTAGAAATATGGAGTCTATCTGCATCTTCTTTAGCATTTACCATGCAGAGTGGTCAAAGCAGTTGTTCAGATTAATAATGCAGCTGTGATTCATCACCGGGTGTAAGGCCAGAATACGAAATTCAACTTGTATCAACTCCTCGTTCCAGTTTGTTTAGGCATTTTTTGCCACGCCACCACCATGATGTGGAATCAGCTGTCCATCACACTATTTCTAAACTACGAAGTAAAGAAAAGAGCGTACCAATTCTTAAAATGTCAGCAACTCTCTTGCAAGCCTTCTGGCAATGGGTAGGTAAGTGTCCATGGGTCGTGGTATCACTTAATATAAGTGAACCTCCTATATAGGACATTTACATAAAAAGTATTAATTATTTTTTGGAAATTCTATGTAATATAGAAATTACTAATACCTACTGTAATTTTAGACCGTAATGCCTAAACTAAAAATATATAATAAAATTATGCAAAAAGCTGACTTCCCAATTAATTAATTTATTCATTTAAATTTATACTATAAAAATAAATTGTTTGGTATATACATACTGGCTTTCCCACGTTGAGTGTCTAGGAGTAAGTGTAATAATAATAATCTTTATTTCTTCTCTCACATATACATACAAGGTTATAATGGTTAAACTAAGATTATAACATTTGGAAGTGTATGTGAGAGACTGGTCTCTGTAACAGGAGTGTCAGAGTCGTACTGCTTTCATAATCTGTAGA
Organism: Pieris mannii; assembly: GCA_028984075.1. Taxonomy (NCBI): domain Eukaryota; kingdom Metazoa; phylum Arthropoda; class Insecta; order Lepidoptera; family Pieridae; genus Pieris; species Pieris mannii. Next base: position 11,467,241 of record CM054776.1, on the reverse strand, counting down.
CGTTGTCTTCATGAGGGAAGTACGATTACGGTAATTCTTAGCTATTTTGTATTTATAAAAATCGGTTGTCTTCAAACGTGTCAGGTGGTTAGTAAAATGTTAGAAAAAATATCATTATAGTCCCTATTCAATATTGCAACTCATTGTTTAGAATTACAATTGATCAATTCGAAGGGTGTCCAAATTTGCAAGATGACGCTAGCCTAAAAACCGTTAAGACAAATGTAATAGTTTTATTTATACGTTTTTGTTATTTATAAAAGGGCTGTAGGCTCACTGATGCCTGTACTATCAAGAGCGATATAAAATAATTTAAATAATTGTCAGAATTCAGTATGGGCTTCCGATTTCTGTTTTTGGTTTATGATTTGTCAATCTGATAGGCGAGTTGACTAGTCTGCTGTGTCTGACACACGCCGTCGACTTTAAGGGTATAAGGCAAGTGGGTTACCACACAACGTGTTCCTTCAACGTTCGAGCGATTGTTAAATGCGCGCATAGAAAGTCAATTTATGCCCAGCCGGGGTTCGAACCTACCACCTCAGGGATGAGAATCTGACATTGAAGGAGTAAAATTGTGTTAGGCTCTCATTTATTTACTTACCATAAAATCCAGGTTTTTTATGATGGGTAATGCTAGCTGAGTTTGATCACAAAATTGATCTTGAGGTATATCTAGAGCTATTCTAAGATATCTATACAACTAACTGTATAAGAACTAAAACAAAGTGCATTTTATGATTTTAAGTAACGGTGTCGGTCTATAAGTGTGCCACACTCATAAATAGACGTGCGTTCAAATTACGGCTTTGTATTTGCTAAATCAAATCAAATTAATTTATTAATATAGGTAACACAATATATAAATGCTTCTAATTTTACATTTACGGCAAGTTCTCAAATCAGGGTCGGAGAACGGAAGAGAAGAACTGGGAATAAACTCACCGCCACTCTTACGCGTTGCGCTCCAAGGGTGGGCCCTTTTTAGTGTCACTGTTTAGTTTATATAAAAAAAATTAAATAGTAGACTAGGCGTTTAAGAAAATACTTTTAGCAGCATTTTGCGCTTAAGGCTAATAATGTATGGAAGACGAAGCCCGTGCTAAATCAAATCCCGGGAAATCAAATAAACTTGACTCAAAGAATATTATTTATAGAGCCTCCCAAGTCTGATTGCTTTATGCACTGAGGATTTGGAGAATGTTATTAATGATTTCTTTTTTCGACCAATGTAAGGTTTTTGTGTGGGTTTCATTTTTTACATAAAAAAACTGTTAGTTCAATTTGGCGCATCTGGAACCCCCGTGTGAGGTGTAGTGATAAATTGTCACTATCCGGTTCTGTTTTCAAATTATAATTCAATTTTTTAATATATTTATATTTCTATAAAGTGATATTTAATATTCACGAACTCTCAAAATATGTGGGCAGTGGGTGGCAAGTGGAACTCCCCAAAAAACAGATGCTATTTAAGTTTAATTGAGGTATGGGACTTAGTTTAGTAGATTTTAATTATGTTTTATTTAATAACAATAAACCATAAAAATACAAAAGTAAAAAAATGCTCCTTGTTTCCGCGCTTGGAAAAGGCTTCTGTCAACAAAGCATATGAAAGTAGTTTAATAATAATAACAGTATTTATTTAACTGTCTCCAGATTGGTGATATAAAATATTGGGGCTCGCCGCTTCTTTATCAGCAATTTGAGAAGATACTAACATATTAAGAAATTTCTTCGAGGTATCTTCGTTTTGTAGGCAGAGTTTTTTTATTTGCTATTTTTTTATGGAACAGCGGGCAAACCGGAGGCTCATCTAATTGGTAAGTGATACCGTCGCCTCTTAACTCGTCGTCGACTCTTAAGTCGAATCGATTCGGAAATATTTTCAGCTGGATACAAATAGTGATGGTTCGCGAAAAAACTTAGACATAAAAAACGATCAATTGTGGAAAGACGATGGTCGAGGAAAAATGGGTGCAATTTCGTATTCTGCCTCAACGTCTGATGATGAAAATTATCTGCAGCTATATATCCGAACAACTCTTTAAGCTATAGATATACATTCAATTTGAGTAGTGAGCGTTATATATAGTTACACTTAAATTATATGTTTGTAAAGGATTTAACCAATAAAACGAATATCACCGAAACATTTAATTTCAAAAAGCTGTTAGCCACTTCAGTTTTGAGTGGTTATGGGCTCGAACCAGAACGAGGCCGCAGTCAACAGCTAGTATACCTACTTAGATAATGGTATCTAAGGCAATGTAAAAAAAACCGCTAATGTATGTTCCTTAAATGTAATTTTAACTACGTCAATATTTTTAAATACCGATTTAACTCCCATTAGAAAATAGGCATAGGTCATAACTACTGGGTCTATTTCCACCAATTTATAGAACGGAAAAATATAAAGATATTTGCCAAACAATCCCATTTTTTAGAGGCAGTTCTACGAAAATATCTTAATCGAAATATTCGTCAAATTAATATCATTTACCAAAGATTAAGACAATTGATAATCACTGATTGTAAATATTATTTAATACGAACAATAGAGAATTAAATTGTACAAAGACGAAAAATAAACTTACAATTGAAACAGCTCAATAAAAGTAATTAGAGATATTGGAACAGGTGCACAAATATTTTAACCAAGTTTTAAAGGGGAGTTTTGTTGATTTTTTAAAGAAATTATTGTATTCAGGATTCGACTAAAAAGTCCTTTTACATTATCATTTGAAATAAACGTAATCATTTTTTTGAACTCCAAACACAAAATAGATTAGGGTAAAAATTGTTAAAGAATTTTTTATGAATTTTACTGTTGTTGCTGGTATGAAAAATATCTTTGGTATGTCCAACGTCTTATATTCATAAGTCCCATTTCTGAATATTACCTATTACCTTACCATAATGTGTATATATATTATTATTAACTATCAACTGATTATGTCAAAAATCTATTGTTGTACGCATAAAAATAGGCCGTGGAATTGTCTAAAAATGTAGATATAAGTATTATGTGATAAACCTGATTATATTTTTTTTATGTTACCCTATTTTATTACTTGTGTTTATGAAAATTAATTTACATTCGCTTTTTTTTGTTAAATATATTTAATTAAATAATTACTTTTCTTTGGTAATGTCATTAGTATATATCGTTATTTTACTTATATATTAGGTATTGATCGAACTTTGTCACGCAATTAGAATATTTACAATCTTATAATAAATACATACCATGAGGAACTGTCGTAGGAGTATTCAAATTGATACGATGTTAACGCAAAAAAAATTAATTAAGTTCTTCGGTAATCAGGAACAAATAAATTAAATAAAAATAAGGAATGACTATGCCATTGAGTATAGTGAGTGTGTGACACAGACATAGGAATGTTATTCTATTAGAGTATAGGTCGTCAATTTTAGAACAAGATCATAGATGCTTGAATTCGATGTGTTATTAAATATAGATATATAAGATATAGATATAGATACCTAAGAAAGTCTTGAATCATTAAAATGTTTTTTTTTTGTTTTAACGCCTTAAACTGGGAATTTCATATTTTCTCAAAGAATTTTCATTTAGTATTCAACAATATATTATGGTATATTTAATTTTTGCAAATCATGCAACAATGAAGCTTTAATTGATATGTATTGTTTATAATTACAAGGTTGATTTAATTATTCTCTTTTAAATTTGATATTTATTTAAGTGCTTCGAAAATTTAATTTACGTAGAATATATTATGTACATAGCGCAAATTTTAGTATAAAAAGACGAGAAACTTTCGTTGAAGGCATCAGTTCGGTTACATCTCTCTAAACATGAGAGTAACAACCTTCGTGATCTTGTGCTGTGCACTGCAGGTAAGTCATCTATCTATATATAAAATTCTCGTATTTTTGAGACAAAGTCTTCAGAAACGACTTGACCGATTTTGATGAAAAAAGTGTATCTTCTTCTCAAAAAAGTGTATCTTTTTACTATTGTACAATTGTATTATTTATCTCGTAATTGTAAAAGATTATTTTAAACGAGGTCCTTAACAGGCATAAATTAATCTTTTCTCCGATTTATTTACTATGGAAGACATACAAATCTCTTGACAAAACAATCTATAAGTCAAATTCAAAATCATTTATTCATGTTGGTAACATAATGTACACTTTTTTAATATTATATCGGAGATTACTAATGAATATCTAAAATAACTTTCCAAACGAAAGCGTAGCGCATAGTAATATTTTGTAATATAATTGTATGTTACAGTATGTGTCTGCAGATGCAATTGATGATGCATTGCAATATGCACTCAGAAATGGCAGACTAGAAACTAAAAAAGTAAACGAAACTGATGAACTGGACTACGACTCAACAGGAAATGTTTACGAAAAATCTACAACAACGAAAGAATACGAAGCATATGGCGATGTCGACAAAGACGTGACAGGAGATGATGTCAAAGTTAAAACCATTGTTATTAAAACTGACTCATCCGGTCATGAAACAATTTGGGAAGAAGATGTACTGATTCATAAGAAGAACCAGCTCGGTTCATCGGCTGAAACAGAAACGAGAACAGTTTTAAGTTCGAAACCACGAGGTCCACTAAATGCAGCATCCAGCGCATCATCTGTATCAACAGCTAGCTCTGGCTCTGCTCCTAGACCTAATGTTGGTAACAATACGCCAGTGCAGTACTCACCCTACGGTTACCAAGGTTTAGCATCATCTACTGCTGCTGCTGCTGCAGGCTCTGCCGGTGGCGTCAACTACGGATTGAACGGACTCTACGGTGGAGTAGGAGGCGTAGGCCAAGACACCATTGTGATCAACAACGGCGGGTCTTCTGGTTCTTCGTCGAGCGCTTCTGCTTCAAGCGCTGCTGCCAGCTCTGGTAACAGTCTAGCCGAACAGGAAGCACTCCTAGAAGCCACGGAAGCAGCCGAAGCCGCTGCCATCGCAGCAGCATCTGGACGTTACGCTCCTTACGGTAACCAAGTCGTAATCAACAACGACTCAGGTTCTGGATCATCTTCGGCCGCCTCAGCTGCTTCAGCATCCGCTGGTGCCGCTGGACAAGGATCTGGTAATGGATTATACGGTGCCGGTCTATACGGCTCCAACGGACTATACGGACTACAAGGCCAAGGTGGTAACGGCGCCGCATCAGCTGCAGCAGCTTCCGCCGCTGCTGGCGCACAAGGATCAAGCCTCGGTGGTTTGGGATCTGCTGGCGCTGGATTGTACGGATCGAACGGACGCAACGGTCTCAACGGACTTCTTGGAGGACAAGGTTCCGGATCAGGAGCTGCCGCAGCCGCTGCTGCCGCTGCAGGCTCAGCCGGAAGCGCTAATTACGCAAACGGATTGAACGGACTCTACGGTGGAGTAGGCGGCGTAGGCCAAGACACCATTGTGATCAACAACGGCGGGTCTTCTGGTTCTTCGTCGAGCGCTTCTGCTTCAAGCGCTGCTGCCAGCTCTGGTAACAGTCTAGCCGAACAGGAAGCACTCCTAGAAGCCACGGAAGCAGCCGAAGCCGCTGCCATCGCAGCAGCATCTGGACGTTACGCACCTTACGGTAACCAAGCCGGACGTACAGTCGTTATCAACAACCAGTCAGGTTCTGGAGCGTCATCAGCCGCCGCGGCTGCTTCATCATCCGCCGGCACTGCTGGACAAAGTGGATTAGGATCTGGGCTTGGTGGTTTGGGATCATCTGGCGCTGGGTTATACGGATTAAACGGCCTCAACGGACGCAACGGTATCAACGGACTTCTCGGAGGACAAGGCTCCGGTTCTGCAGCTTCCTCCGCCGCCAGCGCAGCCGCCGCCGCAGGCTCTGCCGGTCGTGGAAACTTAGGTCTACTCGGATCTTCGGGACTATACGGAAACGACGGTCAAGGCGCCGTCATTATCAACAACAATGGAGCAAGCGGCACTGCTTCGAGCGCTTCCGCCTCAAGCTCGGCCGCCTCTTCCGCCGGCTCAGACGCATCAGTACTCGCAGCTCAAGAAGCCGCACTAGAAGCATCTGAAGCCGCTGCCATCGCTGCCGCATCTGGACGTTACGCTCCTTACGGTAACCAAGTCGTAATTAACAACGACTCAGGTTCTGGATCATCTTCGGCCGCCTCAGCTGCTTCAGCATCCGCTGGTGCCGCTGGACATGGATCTGGTGCTGGATTATACGGTGCCGGTCTATACGGCTCCAACGGACTATACGGACTACAAGGTCAAGGTGGTAACGGCGCCGCATCAGCTGCAGCAGCTTCCGCCGCTGCTGGCGCACAAGGATCAAGCCTCGGTGGTTTGGGATCTGCTGGCGCTGGATTGTACGGATCGAACGGACGCAACGGTCTCAACGGACTTCTTGGAGGACAAGGTTCCGGATCAGGAGCTGCCGCAGCCGCTGCTGCCGCTGCAGGCTCAGCCGGAAGCGCTAATTACGCAAACGGATTGAACGGACTCTACGGTGGAGTAGGCGGCGTAGGCCAAGACACCATTGTGATCAACAACGGCGGGTCTTCTGGTTCTTCGTCGAGCGCTTCTGCTTCAAGCGCTGCTGCCAGCTCTGGTAACAGTCTAGCCGAACAGGAAGCACTCCTAGAAGCCACGGAAGCAGCCGAAGCCGCTGCCATCGCAGCAGCATCTGGACGTTACGCACCTTACGGTAACCAAGCCGGACGTACAGTCGTTATCAACAACCAGTCAGGTTCTGGAGCGTCATCAGCCGCCGCGGCTGCTTCATCATCCGCCGGCACTGCTGGACAAAGTGGATTAGGATCTGGGCTTGGTGGTTTGGGATCATCTGGCGCTGGGTTATACGGATTAAACGGCCTCAACGGACGCAACGGTATCAACGGACTTCTCGGAGGACAAGGCTCCGGTTCTGCAGCTTCCTCCGCCGCCAGCGCAGCCGCCGCCGCAGGCTCTGCCGGTCGTGGAAACTTAGGTCTACTCGGATCTTCGGGACTATACGGAAACGACGGTCAAGGCGCCGTCATCATCAACAACAATGGAGCAAGCGGCACTGCTTCGAGCGCTTCCGCCTCAAGCTCGGCCGCCTCTTCCGCCGGCTCAGACGCATCAGTACTCGCAGCTCAAGAAGCCGCACTAGAAGCATCTGAAGCCGCTGCCATCGCTGCCGCATCTGGACGTTACGCTCCTTACGGTAACCAAGTCGTAATTAACAACGACTCAGGTTCTGGATCATCTTCGGCCGCCTCAGCTGCTTCAGCATCCGCTGGTGCCGCTGGACAAGGATCTGGTGCTGGATTATACGGTGCCGGTCTATACGGCTCCAACGGACTATACGGACTACAAGGTCAAGGTGGTAACGGCGCCGCATCAGCTGCAGCAGCTTCCGCCGCTGCTGGCGCACAAGGATCAAGCCTCGGTGGTTTGGGATCTGCTGGCGCTGGATTGTACGGATCGAACGGACGCAACGGTCTCAACGGACTTCTTGGAGGACAAGGTTCCGGATCAGGAGCTGCCGCAGCCGCTGCTGCCGCTGCAGGCTCAGCCGGAAGCGCTAATTACGCAAACGGATTGAACGGACTCTACGGTGGAGTAGGAGGCGTAGGCCAAGACACCATTGTGATCAACAACGGCGGCTCTTCTGGTTCTTCGTCGAGCGCTTCTGCATCAAGCTCTGCTGCCAGCTCTGGTAATAGTCTAGCCGAACAGGAGGCACTCCTAGAAGCCACGGAAGCAGCCGAAGCCGCTGCCATCGCAGCAGCATCTGGACGTTACGCACCTTACGGTAACCAAGCCGGACGTACAGTCGTTATCAACAACCAGTCAGGTTCTGGAGCGTCATCAGCCGCCGCGGCTGCTTCATCATCCGCCGGCACTGCTGGACAAAGTGGATTAGGATCTGGGCTTGGTGGTTTGGGATCATCTGGCGCTGGGTTATACGGATTAAACGGCCTCAACGGACGCAACGGTATCAACGGACTTCTCGGAGGACAAGGCTCCGGTTCTGCAGCTTCCTCCGCCGCCAGCGCAGCCGCCGCCGCAGGCTCTGCCGGTCGTGGAAACTTAGGTCTACTCGGATCTTCGGGACTATACGGAAACGACGGTCAAGGCGCCGTCATCATCAACAACAATGGAGCAAGCGGCACTGCTTCGAGCGCTTCCGCCTCAAGCTCGGCCGCCTCTTCCGCCGGCTCAGACGCATCAGTACTCGCAGCTCAAGAAGCCGCACTAGAAGCATCTGAAGCCGCTGCCATCGCTGCCGCATCTGGACGTTACGCTCCTTACGGTAACCAAGTCGTAATTAACAACGACTCAGGTTCTGGATCATCTTCGGCCGCCTCAGCTGCTTCAGCATCCGCTGGTGCCGCTGGACAAGGATCTGGTGCTGGATTATACGGTGCCGGTCTATACGGCTCCAACGGACTATACGGACTACAAGGTCAAGGTGGTAACGGCGCCGCATCAGCTGCAGCAGCTTCCGCCGCTGCTGGCGCACAAGGATCAAGCCTCGGTGGTTTGGGATCTGCTGGCGCTGGATTGTACGGATCGAACGGACGCAACGGTCTCAACGGACTTCTTGGAGGACAAGGTTCCGGATCAGGAGCTGCCGCAGCCGCTGCTGCCGCTGCAGGCTCAGCCGGAAGCGCTAATTACGCAAACGGATTGAACGGACTCTACGGTGGAGTAGGAGGCGTAGGCCAAGACACCATTGTGATCAACAACGGCGGCTCTTCTGGTTCTTCGTCGAGCGCTTCTGCATCAAGCTCTGCTGCCAGCTCTGGTAATAGTCTAGCCGAACAGGAGGCACTCCTAGAAGCCACGGAAGCAGCCGAAGCCGCTGCCATCGCAGCAGCATCTGGACGTTACGCACCTTACGGTAACCAAGCCGGACGTACAGTCGTTATCAACAACCAGTCAGGTTCTGGAGCGTCATCAGCCGCCGCGGCTGCTTCATCATCCGCCGGCACTGCTGGACAAAGTGGATTAGGATCTGGGCTTGGTGGTTTGGGATCATCTGGCGCTGGGTTATACGGATTAAACGGCCTCAACGGACGCAACGGTATCAACGGACTTCTCGGAGGACAAGGCTCCGGTTCTGCAGCTTCCTCCGCCGCCAGCGCAGCCGCCGCCGCAGGCTCTGCCGGTCGTGGAAACTTAGGTCTACTCGGATCTTCGGGACTATACGGAAACGACGGTCAAGGCGCCGTCATCATCAACAACAATGGAGCAAGCGGCACTGCTTCGAGCGCTTCCGCCTCAAGCTCGGCCGCCTCTTCCGCCGGCTCAGACGCATCAGTACTCGCAGCTCAAGAAGCCGCACTAGAAGCATCTGAAGCCGCTGCCATCGCTGCCGCATCTGGACGTTACGCTCCTTACGGTAACCAAGTCGTAATTAACAACGACTCAGGTTCTGGATCATCTTCGGCCGCCTCAGCTGCTTCAGCATCCGCTGGTGCCGCTGGACAAAGATCTGGTGCTGGATTATACGGTGCCGGTCTATACGGCTCCAACGGACTATACGGACTACAAGGTCAAGGTGGTAACGGCGCCGCATCAGCTGCAGCAGCTTCCGCCGCTGCTGGCGCACAAGGATCAAGCCTCGGTGGTTTGGGATCTGCTGGCGCTGGATTGTACGGATCGAACGGACGCAACGGTCTCAACGGACTTCTTGGAGGACAAGGTTCCGGATCAGGAGCTGCCGCAGCCGCTGCTGCCGCTGCAGGCTCAGCCGGAAGCGCTAATTACGCAAACGGATTGAACGGACTCTACGGTGGAGTAGGAGGCGTAGGCCAAGACACCATTGTGATCAACAACGGCGGCTCTTCTGGTTCTTCGTCGAGCGCTTCTGCATCAAGCTCTGCTGCCAGCTCTGGTAATAGTCTAGCCGAACAGGAGGCACTCCTAGAAGCCACGGAAGCAGCCGAAGCCGCTGCCATCGCAGCAGCATCTGGACGTTACGCACCTTACGGTAACCAAGCCGGACGTACAGTCGTTATCAACAACCAGTCAGGTTCTGGAGCGTCATCAGCCGCCGCGGCTGCTTCATCATCCGCCGGCACTGCTGGACAAAGTGGATTAGGATCTGGGCTTGGTGGTTTGGGATCATCTGGCGCTGGGTTATACGGATTAAACGGCCTCAACGGACGCAACGGTATCAACGGACTTCTCGGAGGACAAGGCTCCGGTTCTGCAGCTTCCTCCGCCGCCAGCGCAGCCGCCGCCGCAGGCTCTGCCGGTCGTGGAAACTTAGGTCTACTCGGATCTTCGGGACTATACGGAAACGACGGTCAAGGCGCCGTCATCATCAACAACAATGGAGCAAGCGGCACTGCTTCGAGCGCTTCCGCCTCAAGCTCGGCCGCCTCTTCCGCCGGCTCAGACGCATCAGTACTCGCAGCTCAAGAAGCCGCACTAGAAGCATCTGAAGCCGCTGCCATCGCTGCCGCATCTGGACGTTACGCTCCTTACGGTAACCAAGTCGTAATTAACAACGACTCAGGTTCTGGATCATCTTCGGCCGCCTCAGCTGCTTCAGCATCCGCTGGTGCCGCTGGACAAGGATCTGGTGCTGGATTATACGGTGCCGGTCTATACGGCTCCAACGGACTATACGGACTACAAGGTCAAGGTGGTAACGGCGCCGCATCAGCTGCAGCAGCTTCCGCCGCTGCTGGCGCACAAGGATCAAGCCTCGGTGGTTTGGGATCTGCTGGCGCTGGATTGTACGGATCGAACGGACGCAACGGTCTCAACGGACTTCTTGGAGGACAAGGTTCCGGATCAGGAGCTGCCGCAGCCGCTGCTGCCGCTGCAGGCTCAGCCGGAAGCGCTAATTACGCAAACGGATTGAACGGACTCTACGGTGGAGTAGGAGGCGTAGGCCAAGACACCATTGTGATCAACAACGGCGGCTCTTCTGGTTCTTCGTCGAGCGCTTCTGCATCAAGCGCTGCTGCCAGCTCTGGTAATAGTCTAGCCGAACAGGAGGCACTCCTAGAAGCCACGGAAGCAGCCGAAGCCGCTGCCATCGCAGCAGCATCTGGACGTTACGCACCTTACGGTAACCAAGCCGGACGTACAGTCGTTATCAACAACCAGTCAGGTTCTGGAGCGTCATCAGCCGCCGCGGCTGCTTCATCATCCGCCGGCACTGCTGGACAAAGTGGATTAGGATCTGGGCTTGGTGGTTTGGGATCGTCTGGCGCTGGATTATACGGATTGAACGGCCTCAACGGACTTCTCGGAGGACAAGGCTCCGGGTCTGCAGCTTCCTCCGCCGCCACCGCAGCCGCCGCCGCAGGCTCTGCCAGTCGTGGAAACTTAGGTCTACTCGGATCTTCGGGACTATACGGAAACGACGGTCAAGGCGCCGTCATCATCAACAACAATGGAGCAAGCGGCACTGCTTCGAGCGCTTCCGCCTCAAGCTCGGCCGCCTCTTCCGCCGGCTCAGACGCATCAGTACTCGCAGCTCAAGAAGCCGCACTAGAAGCATCTGAAGCCGCTGCCATCGCTGCCGCATCTGGACGTTACACTCCTTACGGTAACCAAGTCGTAATCAACAACGACTCAGGTTCTGGATCATCTTCGGCCGCCTCAGCTGCTTCAGCATCCGCTGGTGCAGCTGGACAAGGATCTGGTGCTGGATTATACGGTGCCGGTCTATACGGCTCCAACGGACTATACGGACTACAAGGTCAAGGTGGTAACGGCGCCGCATCAGCTGCAGCAGCTTCCGCCGCTGCTGGCGCACAAGGATCAAGCCTCGGTGGTTTGGGATCTGCTGGCGCTGGATTGTACGGATCGAACGGACGCAACGGTCTCAACGGACTTCTTGGAGGACAAGGTTCCGGATCAGGAGCTGCCGCAGCCGCTGCTGCCGCTGCAGGCTCAGCCGGAAGCGCTAATTACGCAAACGGATTGAACGGACTCTACGGTGGAGTAGGAGGCGTAGGCCAAGACACCATTGTGATCAACAACGGCGGCTCTTCTGGTTCTTCGTCGAGCGCTTCTGCATCAAGCGCTGCTGCCAGCTCTGGTAATAGTCTAGCCGAACAGGAGGCACTCCTAGAAGCCACGGAAGCAGCCGAAGCCGCTGCCATCGCAGCAGCATCTGGACGTTACGCACCTTACGGTAACCAAGCCGGACGTACAGTCGTTATCAACAACCAGTCAGGTTCTGGAGCGTCATCAGCCGCCGCGGCTGCTTCATCATCCGCCGGCACTGCTGGACAAAGTGGATTAGGATCTGGGCTTGGTGGTTTGGGATCGTCTGGCGCTGGATTATACGGATTGAACGGCCTCAACGGACTTCTCGGAGGACAAGGCTCCGGGTCTGCAGCTTCCTCCGCCGCCACCGCAGCCGCCGCCGCAGGCTCTGCCAGTCGTGGAAACTTAGGTCTACTCGGATCTTCGGGACTATACGGAAACGACGGTCAAGGCGCCGTCATCATCAACAACAATGGAGCAAGCGGCACTGCTTCGAGCGCTTCCGCCTCAAGCTCGGCCGCCTCTTCCGCCGGCTCAGACGCATCAGTACTCGCAGCTCAAGAAGCCGCACTAGAAGCATCTGAAGCCGCTGCCATCGCTGCCGCATCTGGACGTTACGCTCCTTACGGTAACCAAGTCGTAATCAACAACGACTCAGGTTCTGGATCATCTTCGGCCGCCTCAGCTGCTTCAGCATCCGCTGGTGCAGCTGGACAAGGATCTGGTGCTGGATTATACGGTGCCGGTCTATACGGCTCCAACGGACTATACGGACTACAAGGTCAAGGTGGTAACGGCGCCGCATCAGCTGCAGCAGCTTCCGCCGCTGCTGGCGCACAAGGCTCAAGCCTCGGTGGTTTGGGATCTGCTGGCGCTGGATTGTACGGATCGAACGGACGCAACGGTCTCAACGGACTTCTTGGAGGACAAGGTTCCGGATCAGGAGCTGCCGCAGCCGCTGCTGCCGCTGCAGGCTCAGCCGGAAGCGCTAATTACGCAAACGGATTGAACGGACTCTACGGTGGAGTAGGAGGCGTAGGCCAAGACACCATTGTGATCAACAACGGCGGCTCTTCTGGTTCTTCGTCGAGCGCTTCTGCATCAAGCGCTGCTGCCAGCTCTGGTAATAGTCTAGCCGAACAGGAGGCACTCCTAGAAGCCACGGAAGCAGCCGAAGCCGCTGCCATCGCAGCAGCATCTGGACGTTACGCACCTTACGGTAACCAAGCCGGACGTACAGTCGTTATCAACAACCAGTCAGGTTCTGGAGCGTCATCAGCCGCCGCGGCTGCTTCATCATCCGCCGGCACTGCTGGACAAAGTGGATTAGGATCTGGGCTTGGTGGTTTGGGATCGTCTGGCGCTGGATTATACGGATTGAACGGCCTCAACGGACTTCTCGGAGGACAAGGCTCCGGGTCTGCAGCTTCCTCCGCCGCCAGCGCAGCCGCCGCCGCAGGCTCTGCCGGTCGTGGAAACTTAGGTCTACTCGGATCTTCGGGACTATACGGAAACGACGGTCAAGGCGCCGTCATCATCAACAACAATGGAGCAAGCGGCACTGCTTCGAGCGCTTCCGCCTCAAGCTCGGCCGCCTCTTCCGCCGGCTCAGACGCATCAGTACTCGCAGCTCAAGAAGCCGCACTAGAAGCATCTGAAGCCGCTGCCATCGCTGCCGCATCTGGACGTTACGCTCCTTACGGTAACCAAGTCGTAATCAACAACGACTCAGGTTCTGGATCATCTTCGGCCGCCTCAGCTGCTTCAGCATCCGCTGGTGCAGCTGGACAAGGATCTGGTGCTGGATTATACGGTGCCGGTCTATACGGCTCCAACGGACTATACGGACTACAAGGTCAAGGTGGTAACGGCGCCGCATCAGCTGCAGCAGCTTCCGCCGCTGCTGGCGCACAAGGATCAAGCCTCGGTGGTTTGGGATCTGCTGGCGCTGGATTGTACGGATCGAACGGACGCAACGGTCTCAACGGACTTCTTGGAGGACAAGGTTCCGGATCAGGAGCTGCCGCAGCCGCTGCTGCCGCTGCAGGCTCAGCCGGAAGCGCTAATTACGCAAACGGATTGAACGGACTCTACGGTGGAGTAGGAGGCGTAGGCCAAGACACCATTGTGATCAACAACGGCGGGTCTTCTGGTTCTTCGTCGAGCGCTTCTGCTTCAAGCGCTGCTGCCAGCTCTGGTAACAGTCTAGCCGAACAGGAAGCACTCCTAGAAGCCACGGAAGCAGCCGAAGCCGCTGCCATCGCTGCCGCATCTGGACGTTACGCTCCTTACGGTAACCAAGTCGTAATTAACAACGACTCAGGTTCTGGATCATCTTCGGCCGCCTCAGCTGCTTCAGCATCCGCTGGTGCCGCTGGACAAGGATCTGGTGCTGGATTATACGGTGCCGGTCTATACGGCTCCAACGGACTATACGGACTACAAGGTCAAGGTGGTAACGGCGCCGCATCAGCTGCAGCAGCTTCCGCCGCTGCTGGCGCACAAGGATCAAGCCTCGGTGGTTTGGGATCTGCTGGCGCTGGATTGTACGGATCGAACGGACGCAACGGTCTCAACGGACTTCTTGGAGGACAAGGTTCCGGATCAGGAGCTGCCGCAGCCGCTGCTGCCGCTGCAGGCTCAGCCGGAAGCGCTAATTACGCAAACGGATTGAACGGACTCTACGGTGGAGTACGAGGGGTAGGCCAAGACACCATTGTGATCAACAACGGCGGGTCTTCTGGTTCTTCGTCGAGCGCTTCTGCTTCAAGCGCTGCTGCCAGCTCTGGTAACAGTCTAGCCGAACAGGAAGCACTCCTAGAAGCCACGGAAGCAGCCGAAGCCGCTGCCATCGCAGCAGCATCTGGACGTTACGCTCCTTACGGTAACCAAGTCGTAATCAACAACGACTCAGGTTCTGGATCATCTTCGGCCGCCTCAGCTGCTTCAGCATCCGCTGGTGCCGCTGGACAAGGATCTGGTGCTGGATTATACGGTGCCGGTCTATACGGCTCCAACGGACTATACGGTCTACAAGGCCAAGGTGGTAACGGCGCCGCATCAGCTGCAGCATCTTCCGCCGCTGCTGGCGCACAAGGATCAAGCCTTGGTGGTTTGGGATCTGCTGGAGCTGGATTGTACGGATCGAACAGACGCAACGGTCTCAACGGACTTCTTGGAGGACAAGGTTCCGGATCAGGAGCTGCCGCAGCCGCTGCTGCCGCTGCAGGCTCGGCCGGAAGCGCTAATTACGCAAACGGATTGAACGGACTCTACGGTGGAGTAGGAGGCGTAGGCCAAGACACCATTGTGATCAACAACGGCGGGTCTTCTGGTTCTTCGTCGAGCGCTTCTGCTTCAAGCGCTGCTGCCAGCTCTGGTAACAGTCTAGCCGAACAGGAAGCACTCCTAGAAGCCACGGAAGCAGCCGAAGCCGCTGCCATCGCAGCAGCATCTGGACGTTACGCACCTTACGGTAACCAAGCCGGACGTACAGTCGTTATCAACAACCAGTCAGGTTCTGGAGCGTCATCAGCCGCCGCGGCTGCTTCATCATCCGCCGGCACTGCTGGACAAAGTGGATTAGGATCTGGGCTTGGTGGTTTGGGATCATCTGGCGCTGGATTATACGGATTGAACGGACGCAACGGTATCAACGGACTTCTCGGAGGACAAGGCTCCGGTTCTGCAGCTTCCTCCGCCGCCAGTGCAGCCGCCGCTGCAGGCTCAGCCGGAAGCGCTAATTACGCAAACGGATTGAACGGACTCTACGGTGGAGTAGGAGGGGTAGGCCAAGACACCATTGTGATCAACAACGGCGGGTCTTCTGGTTCTTCGTCGAGCGCTTCTGCTTCAAGCGCTGCTGCCAGCTCTGGTAACAGTCTAGCCGAAGAGGAAGCACTCCTAGAAGCCACGGAAGCAGCCGAAGCCGCTGCCATCGCAGCAGCATCTGGACGTTACGCTCCTTACGGTAACCAAGTCGTAATCAACAACGACTCAGGTTCTGGATCATCTTCGGCCGCCTCAGCTGCTTCAGCATCCGCTGGTGCCGCTGGACAAGGATCTGGTGCTGGATTATACGGTGCCGGTCTATACGGCTCCAACGGACTATACGGACTACAAGGTCAAGGTGGTAACGGCGCCGCATCAGCTGCAGCAGCTTCCGCCGCTGCTGGCGCACAAGGATCAAGCCTCGGTGGTTTGGGATCTGCTGGCGCTGGATTGTACGGATCGAACGGACGCAACGGTCTCAA
Organism: Pieris mannii; assembly: GCA_028984075.1. Classification (NCBI taxonomy): domain Eukaryota; kingdom Metazoa; phylum Arthropoda; class Insecta; order Lepidoptera; family Pieridae; genus Pieris; species Pieris mannii. The sequence goes on along the minus strand of CM054776.1, from coordinate 11,451,002 downwards.
CGGACTTCTTGGAGGACAAGGTTCCGGATCAGGAGCTGCCGCAGCCGCTGCTGCCGCTGCAGGCTCAGCCGGAAGCGCTAATTACGCAAACGGATTGAACGGACTCTACGGTGGAGTAGGAGGCGTAGGCCAAGACACCATTGTGATCAACAACGGCGGCTCTTCTGGTTCTTCGTCGAGCGCTTCTGCATCAAGCGCTGCTGCCAGCTCTGGTAATAGTCTAGCCGAACAGGAGGCACTCCTAGAAGCCACGGAAGCAGCCGAAGCCGCTGCCATCGCAGCAGCATCTGGACGTTACGCACCTTACGGTAACCAAGCCGGACGTACAGTCGTTATCAACAACCAGTCAGGTTCTGGAGCGTCATCAGCCGCCGCGGCTGCTTCATCATCCGCCGGCACTGCTGGACAAAGTGGATTAGGATCTGGGCTTGGTGGTTTGGGATCGTCTGGCGCTGGATTATACGGATTGAACGGCCTCAACGGACTTCTCGGAGGACAAGGCTCCGGGTCTGCAGCTTCCTCCGCCGCCACCGCAGCCGCCGCCGCAGGCTCTGCCAGTCGTGGAAACTTAGGTCTACTCGGATCTTCGGGACTATACGGAAACGACGGTCAAGGCGCCGTCATCATCAACAACAATGGAGCAAGCGGCACTGCTTCGAGCGCTTCCGCCTCAAGCTCGGCCGCCTCTTCCGCCGGCTCAGACGCATCAGTACTCGCAGCTCAAGAAGCCGCACTAGAAGCATCTGAAGCCGCTGCCATCGCTGCCGCATCTGGACGTTACGCTCCTTACGGTAACCAAGTCGTAATCAACAACGACTCAGGTTCTGGATCATCTTCGGCCGCCTCAGCTGCTTCAGCATCCGCTGGTGCCGCTGGACAAGGATCTGGTGCTGGATTATACGGTGCCGGTCTATACGGCTCCAACGGACTATACGGTCTACAAGGCCAAGGTGGTAACGGCGCCGCATCAGCTGCAGCATCTTCCGCCGCTGCTGGCGCACAAGGATCAAGCCTTGGTGGTTTGGGATCTGCTGGCGCTGGATTGTACGGATCGAACGGACGCAACGGTCTCAACGGACTTCTTGGAGGACAAGGTTCCGGATCAGGAGCTGCCGCAGCCGCTGCTGCCGCTGCAGGCTCAGCCGGAAGCGCTAATTACGCAAACGGATTGAACGGACTCTACGGTGGAGTAGGAGGCGTAGGCCAAGACACCATTGTGATCAACAACGGCGGGTCTTCTGGTTCTTCGTCGAGCGCTTCTGCTTCAAGCGCTGCTGCCAGCTCTGGTAACAGTCTAGCCGAACAGGAAGCACTCCTAGAAGCCACGGAAGCAGCCGAAGCCGCTGCCATCGCAGCAGCATCTGGACGTTACGCACCTTACGGTAACCAAGCCGGACGTACAGTCGTTATCAACAACCAGTCAGGTTCTGGAGCGTCATCAGCCGCCGCGGCTGCTTCATCATCCGCCGGCACTGCTGGACAAAGTGGATTAGGATCTGGGCTTGGTGGTTTGGGATCATCTGGCGCTGGATTATACGGATTGAACGGACGCAACGGTATCAACGGACTTCTCGGAGGACAAGGCTCCGGTTCTGCAGCTTCCTCCGCCGCCAGCGCAGCCGCCGCCGCAGGCTCTGCCGGTCGTGGAAACTTAGGTCTACTCGGATCTTCGGGACTATACGGAAACGACGGTCAAGGCGCCGTCATCATCAACAACAATGGAGCAAGCGGCACTGCTTCGAGCGCTTCCGCCTCAAGCTCGGCCGCCTCTTCCGCTGGCTCAGACGCATCTGTACTCGCAGCTCAAGAAGCCGCACTGGAAGCATCTGAAGCCGCTGCCATCGCTGCCGCATCTGGACGTTACGCTCCTTATGGTAACCAAGTCGTAATCAACAACGACTCAGGTTCTGGATCATCTTCGGCCGCCTCAGCTGCTTCAGCATCCGCTGGTGCCGCTGGACAAGGATCTGGTGCTGGATTATACGGTGCCGGTCTATACGGCTCCAACGGACTATACGGACTACAAGGCCAAGGTGGTAACGGCGCCGCATCAGCTGCAGCATCTTCCGCCGCTGCTGGCGCACAAGGATCAAGCCTCGGTGGTTTGGGATCTGCTGGCGCTGGATTGTACGGATCGAACGGACGCAACGGTCTCAACGGACTTCTTGGAGGACAAGGTTCCGGATCAGGAGCTGCCGCAGCCGCTGCTGCCGCTGCAGGCTCAGCCGGAAGCGCTAATTACGCAAACGGATTGAACGGACTCTACGGTGGAGTAGGAGGCGTAGGCCAAGACACCATTGTGATCAACAACGGCGGGTCTTCTGGTTCTTCGTCGAGCGCTTCTGCTTCAAGCGCTGCTGCCAGCTCTGGTAACAGTCTAGCCGAACAGGAAGCACTCCTAGAAGCCACGGAAGCAGCCGAAGCCGCTGCCATCGCAGCAGCATCTGGACGTTACGCACCTTACGGTAACCAAGCCGGACGTACAGTCGTTATCAACAACCAGTCAGGTACTGGAGCGTCATCAGCCGCCGCGGCTGCTTCATCATCCGCCGGCACTGCTGGACAAAGTGGATTAGGATCTGGGCTTGGTGGTTTGGGATCATCTGGCGCTGGATTATACGGATTGAACGGACGCAACGGTATCAACGGACTTCTCGGAGGACAAGGCTCCGGTTCTGCAGCTTCCTCCGCCGCCAGTGCAGCCGCCGCTGCAGGCTCAGCCGGAAGCGCTAATTACGCAAACGGATTGAACGGACTCTACGGTGGAGTAGGAGGGGTAGGCCAAGACACCATTGTGATCAACAACGGCGGGTCTTCTGGTTCTTCGTCGAGCGCTTCTGCTTCAAGCGCTGCTGCCAGCTCTGGTAACAGTCTAGCCGAACAGGAAGCACTCCTAGAAGCCACGGAAGCAGCCGAAGCCGCTGCCATCGCAGCAGCATCTGGACGTTACGCACCTTACGGTAACCAAGCCGGACGTACAGTCGTTATCAACAACCAGTCAGGTTCTGGAGCGTCATCAGCCGCCGCGGCTGCTTCATCATCCGCCGGCACTGCTGGACAAAGTGGATTAGGATCTGGGCTTGGTGGTTTGGGATCATCTGGCGCTGGATTATACGGATTGAACGGACGCAACGGTATCAACGGACTTCTCGGAGGACAAGGCTCCGGTTCTGCAGCTTCCTCCGCCGCCAGCGCAGCCGCCGCCGCAGGCTCTGCCGGTCGTGGAAACTTAGGTCTACTCGGATCTTCGGGACTATACGGAAACGACGGTCAAGGCGCCGTCATCATCAACAACAATGGAGCAAGCGGCACTGCTTCGAGCGCTTCCGCCTCAAGCTCGGCCGCCTCTTCCGCTGGCTCAGACGCATCTGTACTCGCAGCTCAAGAAGCCGCACTGGAAGCATCTGAAGCCGCTGCCATCGCTGCCGCATCTGGACGTTACGCTCCTTATGGTAACCAAGTCGTAATCAACAACGACTCAGGTTCTGGATCATCTTCGGCCGCCTCAGCTGCTTCAGCATCCGCTGGTGCCGCTGGACAAGGATCTGATGCTGGATTATACGGTGCCGGTCTATACGGCTCCAACGGACTATACGGACTACAAGGCCAAGGTGGTAACGGCGCCGCATCAGCTGCAGCAGCTTCCACTGCCATTTCTTCTTATGGACGTGGAAGAGGACGGGTGCGCCAATCATGCAAACTAAACCGTCGTCAATTTATCATAAGATATGGCAGAAAAGGTCTTGCCTGTACTGATTGTTAAGTGATCTAGGTGTAAGAGGTTGAAGTTCAATTTGTTTGTTTTTTACTTGGGTACATCTTTACAACAATGAAATAAATATAGTTTTGCAGCATGAACAATTATTTTATTTAAAAATTTATTACATAGTTGGACATGTATCGAAAATCAGAATCATTAAGCCTGCATTTGTGGCTTCAGATACTGTACAAATAGGTGTTCCTCCTTTAAAAAATAGATAAGTATCAATTATTCCCAAGAAATGTGAACCTGTGTGTTATCTGCCAGTTGCTTGTAGGGCGACAATGCTGACGAATTATTATTAGTCCCAATAGGAAAATGTATACGTTAAGTAAATTCATGTACAAATATATTTTATGTACCACCTATGTGGTGCACCTCAAAAACAACAAAAAAAAACATGAAAAACTTATCTTTTTTAACCACCAGCTAGTTCTTATTGATAGTCCTAATAGTAATAGTTTATATACAAGGTACAATCAATATATATATATATATATATACAGGGTGTCCCAAAAGTCGACGTCAAGTCGAAAATTTTCTCATAGGTAATGCCACACCAGTTATCAGAAAAATTAAAAAAAAAAAATTAAGTCATGTATTTTTGAAGTTATGGAAATTTTCCTTTTATGCCAGAAAATGTACACCATGTGACAGTTTTTTCATTCCTGTTGTTACAAATATTTACTTTTTGCCAATTTACTTTCTCTTACGTCATCCCGAATAGTGCTTTATGTAACCTATGATCCTAAACCCTGTGCCGATCACTCCAACTTGTAGGAAAATGTCATTTTATACCGAACCAAGTTTTCAAAATTAATTTTTCGCACTAGTTCAACTGATCGTCCTGAAAAAAAATGTACCACTCCAGTTTGGCAAGCAGCTTTAAAAGTTTGCGCATTTAATAAGGATTCTAGCGTGGTATAACACTTACTTCATCATTTCTTAGATCGGCCATAAAATTTTTTTTTGTTAAACAAAGTCTGCATCTTTTCGTATTCGCTGGTGTTATTTTGTGTTCTAACTACTTTGGCTTCGTTTACGGACTTGTTTGCTTGTGATTATACATTTGTGATCTACGCCGACCTTTATTTTTCCCTGGACTTACGTGTTATTGTGTATTTGTACCATACCATGGCTACGCCCGCCCGCTCACCCGATTTAAATCCTCTTGATTTTTTTTACTGGGGAGCAGTAAAGGAAAAAGTCTATTCCAAGTCGATTCAAAATGTAGAAGAGCTTAGACAGAGAATAGCGGAAGCGGTAGAATTTGTGAATAATGGACGATTTGCCCGCTTCATTTCACGAAGCTGAAGGACGGCAATTTGACATCTTTTATAAAAAAAGTAATAAATCTAATCATAAAAAAGAAACTGTCTATTTTACCTATTTGCGTCCGTATGTCATAAGTGTCACTATCTGTCTCGCTCACATTTTATGGAATGTCACTCTAAAAAAAAATTAAAATGTGCATTGTAGACGAAAAACTAATTGGTGATAAAAAAAGGTTCATCAAAGAAATATTCTTATATCGTTTGAATATTCGTCTTTAGTGACTTTCAGTAACGTGTGTGGCCTCCATGAGCCCTAATCACGGCTTGACAACGACGCGGCATCCTTCGTATGATCCTCCGAATATCTTCTTGTGGAATTCGCTCTAGTGTTTGAGGTGCAATCGGACGCTTCCGGATGCGCCTGTCAAGCAAGTCCCAAATGTGTTCAATTGGATTTAGGTCAGGGCTCATGGAAGGCCACTCCATTAGACGGATTTCCTGCTGTCGTAAGTAATCTGACGTGATGGCTGCAGTATGCGGCCTGGCATTATCTTGCATTAAAAGAAAATCTGGGCCCATACCATATGCTGCGGGCCAAACATGATCTTCGAGCATATTTTCAATGTAAGTTTGAGCACACAAGCGCCCGGGAACATCGAGATCTGTGCGCTCGTCCAAACTCACTCCGCCCCAAACCATCACAGAGCCACATCCAAATTTGTCATATTCCTGGACTGCTGCTGCACTGTATCGCTCGCCTGGGCGTCTGTAAACACGGAGACGACCATCGCAACGTGTTAGACGGAATCGTGATTCGTCAGTACAAAGCACTGGCCTCCAATGTCGAAGTTGCCAATTAGCGTAATTTTGCGCGAACTGTCGGCGAGCTTGTCTATGTTGAATTGTTAGACGCACAGCCCGAACTGGTCGGCGTGATCTCAAATTGGCTTCCAACAACCTATTTCTTACCGTCTGGTCGGAAATTTCTACACCAGTAGCCGTCCTTAGTGTATTTTGTAGATCTCTTGCAGTTGTGGTGCGGTTACGTAAAGCACAGTTGACGATGTAGCGATCTTGCAAACGTGTAGTTTTTCTCTTTCGACCTTGACCACGCCTTCCTGAGTATTCTCCCGTCTCACGGTATCGCTTCCAAAGTCTGTAGATAACAGAAGGGGCTACTCCTAGATCATTTCCTACATATCGCATAGTTCGACCCTCTTCAAGCAAAGCGATAGCTCGGGAGACATGCAATTCAGTCAGATTTGGCATTATGACCTAAACTCACTCGCTTCAATGAATAACAATACTCAAAAGGCTCACATCAATTTCTATTAATACTCAAAAGATTGAAAAAAAACTACTTAAAATGTGTTTTCTGTGATTAGAAAGTAATGAAAATTCAAAGACGTCACTTTGTTTTTAGGTGTTTCTAGACGCACTGCCACTTTATTATAGGACTACTAACCAAAACGCCGATGCTATTTTGTTTTTTATTTTCATAACATTATCTAGTGGCCTGTAATAATTAAAACCTTAAGTTTAGGTTTAGTTCTACTTTAAAGTTTTGTTCCCGTAATTGTTTTGAGCAGTATATATATATATATATATGTATATCATATATTTTAATCTAATTATTTTTTTAATTTATTAATATTATAGCATTAAAAAATAAATAATATTTCAATTTAAATAGTAGGCATTCAATCAAAAACAATCAAATAATTAATAGCATTCTCATATTGATAATAATTTTTAAACAATTGCATATGTATGCAAATAACATGCAAATAATTTAATAATTAATTTTAAAAGAAAACGACAAAGCGAATTTGAATCAAATGGCATTGATACCGGCTCAAAATCTTTTTATGAATACATTAGAAAACAATTCAGCTCTAAAATAAAAATTAAGTCAGTTTTAAAAAATGAGGTGGATGAACTTGTTGAGCCATCAATGATAGCAGAAATGTTTGCTGATAACTTACTCCCCAGAACCTGATGGACCAATACCGAGCATCAAGTTGGATACAGGACTGAAGCTTCCTTTGATGCCTTCTCGATTTCGAGTGAAATGGTTTTAAAATCCCTAGATACATTTGATGACACAACATCTTTAGGACCAGACGGCATTCCATCCCTACTATTAAAAAAATGTGGCAAATCTCTCGCAGATAACAGAGTCAAAAATATGAATACATCCCTAAACACAGGCCTTGTACCGTCCAATTGGAAAGGTAACAAATTATCGACCTATAACTCTCACGTGTATATTATCCAAATGTATGGAGACGATTATAGCTGAGAAATTGAGGAACTTACTTTTCAATGAAAATATTATACCCTGCGAACAGCATGGATTTGTACCAGGACGATCTATCGCAACTAACCCTCTCATGTGCCTAAATCAATGGGTAAGAAGTTTCGGCCATGGTGATCCGATAAATATAATTTACCTAGATGTTGTAAAAGCTTTTGACCATGTCCCAGTTTGCCATTTTAGCTTGGATTACGAATTACCTTACGGAAAGATGTTTTCGATCAGTACTTGGAGCTTTACTTTTTATTTTGTATATGACCGATCTGAAAAACTAACATCTCACAACTGACATTATTTTTTTTGGAAATCCACTCTCCCAATCTCAAGGAATACGGGTGGCTTAGATGATATTTTTGATTGGACCATTGGCTGTTGTAATTAATGTTCAAAAATGGACAATATTGCACATAGGAAAGAAAAATCCGCACAATACTTATCACCTAGATCAACAGCTGTATTTATGCAAACTGACTTGGGTGTTACTATCAGTTATGATTTGAAATGGGAATATCATATCAGGATTGTTGTAAATAAGTCTAATAATTCCATGCCCTATTTTGTAAGAAAATCATTCAAATGCCTTTCACCAAGAACACTTTTAAAAATATATAAATGTAACATGAGACCATTACTAGAGTATGCCTACAGCATTTGTGTCCTCACTGGTCAATATAATGTTCTAGGAATTGAAAAGCTCTTTATTTTAAATGAAAATACACATTTGAGGGGTAGTTCTTTAAAACTTAGGACCACTTAACACAAAGCACTTTCTCCCAACCCGGGTAGAGTCAAACTGGAATAGGCTTCCGGAAAGTGTAATTAGTACACCATCATTTAACTCTTTAAAAAAAGATTGGATATTTTCTTCGAAACTCAAATGTGAAAAAGTGTAATGCGTTTATATATACAATAATTATAATAATGCAACAAGATAGTAATCATAAACTGTGTAACAAATTTTTTTGTTGTGTGATTAGTATATCTATTTATTATTATTTACAATTAAGTTAGTTACTCTCACAGCCTTCTGAGTACTGTGTAATACTAATAATAAAAAACTGTATTATTAGGCACCTTATCAACTAAGCAAACTTATATATAAATAAGCTATCTTACCTTTGATGTTTTACTTCACTAAAGACTAATAAGTTACTACCAAATCTTTACTGAAAGATCAAAAGTTTAAAATGTAGTGTACTGTTTTTTAATTATATAATGACTTTTTAGGTTTAATTTTAAGTCATATTAATAAAGGTTTCCTGCCTAGTCTATAAGATCTATGATCATAGATAATATTATGTCTAAGTTAATGAACCATGTTGGTACCTATTTTAGGAACTTGATAGTTTAAGCTGAAAAATTATAAACAAAGTGTTGAGTACATTGCATTACAGTACAATAACTTATGTATTATCCTAGATCATTACTATTACAAAAAATTCTGATAATAATTAACTCACAGTAAAAACCTACAACTGCTTCGACAGAACACTTAAATTACTGATAGAATATAATCTTGAAAAGTATAAATTGAATATCGCGCTATACATCTAATACATAATAAAAAATGCATACATTATTACTTATTAGTATTTCGTGAATTCGTGAACTGACTGATTCGCATTTCGCCTGTCTATTTAAGTAAATTGTCAACTAAGAATATCAAATTAATAAATAATAAAATCATATCTACATACTAGATAGCGCTGCAAGGTTATTGCCAAAATTTAAGATACATATATATATATATATAAATACTGAGATTCAACATAGTTGGACTTAACTTAATAAGTTATAGTAATAATAATTTTCTTCAATTATAATTTTCCAAATGTATTAAATAGAAATTATAATGTAAAGAAAAAAATGTTTTAAGCGCCCTCTGTTAACACTTCTCAAAAAATCAATGCCAAATCCAATAATCCAATAATCCTTTACTAACTGGCTTCAGTAACAACACGACAGATGGTACAGCTTTAAGTGATAGATTATGGTAAAAAAAGTGCAACGGAACTTATAATTTCATCCAAGAAAGCATGTTTTTACTCGGATTTGAATTGAATTTTAGAAAAGTATAAATTCTCAAGTAATTAGTAAAACACATTCAATTATAATATTCAATAATAAAGTTTCAATTTATAATATTTTACGAATTTAAAAACATTTTACCTTATACATATATACAGGCAGTCCTCGTACTTACGGCATGTTAGGTTCTCGAAATACGCGACGTAAGTCGAGACACATTTTTTCATATGTTTACATGTAAAACTCAAGGGTTAGGTTCCATACGGACTCGAAATTTAAAGAAATTACTGCATTTAGAATAAAGGATATATGTATTATAACTTTTCCAAAAATCTCTCAGCTCCATGCCATCATTTCCATAAGCCTTTACAACCTGTGTAAAAGTTCTGAGATAATAGGCCTTAAAAGACGCTATAACTCCTTGATCCATCGGCTGTAACAACGAAATGATGTTTGGTGTGCCGGCCCCACGGACATTGATCTTGCGACAAGTGAAATCGAAACAAATGACGTATCTTTAGGAATAGTATCAAATCATTGTTCGACGAAACTTGAAACGACGTTAATTGAAACGACGTAAGTCGAGGACTGCCTGTACAGGCTTTGTCGGATAAAAGCGATGTAATTCACATTTCCACTTCGTAACTTTGAAATGGAAAGTGATTGCTTATTACAACTCAATATCAATGGAGATTATAACCGATTATTATTATTATTTTGTTTTGATTTATATTTCACCACTTCACATCTACAATATATGTTACTAGCTATGCATCACTTGGGAATGTAAACAGTGCCATCTCCAGTGTAGTTCACTGGTTCAATCACAAAAAATCTTAAGCGAAACGAAAAGAAGACAAAATGTGTTAAATTTGTAACTACAAATGTAAAAAGTATAATAAAAAATAATAATTATAGATGAGGAATCGATGAAGGAGGATGTCTTGAGAATCACTTTAGATAGTAAACTCCAGTGGGGCTTACACATATAAGTTCTTCTTCACTTCGATATCTGAAGGATACAGCAAAGCTTGTTTATTTCAGATATTTTCATATTATCATGACATATGGTGTTATTTAGTGGGGTAATGCAGCTGATATTAAATCGATATTTGTAGTATCGATCTATCCCTACGGGAAGTTTAAGGAATTTAAAGTACATATTTTCAGTTTGACAAGTCAATACGTTTATGAGAATATTTTGTATGTGCGGAAAAATATAGATATATTTAAAAATAATAGTACCTTCCATAATAATTATAGCCCTCATAATAAAGACAAAATTAGTGCACGGACCACAAGCCTGGATAAAACGAGTAATTCTTTCCAAGGCAATTGTATTAGTTTTTTCAACAAAATCCCTAGAGATGTTTTGTCAATAAGTAAATTCAAATCGTACGTTAAAATAAAGCTATTGTTAAGGCCTATTATAAATTCAAATCGCGACTCTGGGCTGAATTTCCAGACTCGGGGGCGATAGTCAACATCCATGTAGTATTTTTTTAAAACTGTACCCAGTGCTACCGTTGCCAGGGTTTCGGCCATGCTTCCCGAAACTGCAATAGACCCGCTAGATGTGTCAAATGCTCTCTGGCACATCCTACTTCACAGTGCCCCAAAAAGGGCTTCATAGAAACTGTTCGTTGCTGCAATTGTGGGCAAGACCACGCAGCAAATTTCTCGCAGTGCACGGAGCGGGTTAAGTACCTTGAACGTATCAAGTCCAAGAGAGAATCGTTTCGCAACGCCATCATGAAACCAACCCACGCGGCTACCAAGCATAGCGTGCCCTCTCAAATGTTTCACGCCCAGGCAACAGGGGCACCTAAATGCCATGATTCTCAACCAGTGCCATCGCGAGTGCCCCCAAGGACTGCCCCAACGAGTGAGGACTGCACAAACTTCCAACAAGACACAACGACGAGTGAAATGCTTCAAATTCTCTCATCTATCAAAACCCTCAAGAAGGACTTCATAAAGTGTGATTCTTTCATGGACAAAGTAATATTAATTCTGTCTCACCTTGGTCATTATGTTTAACTTTAATGAACTACGTGTATTTTATTGGAATGCCGATGGTATTCACAAAAAGCAGCAGGAACTAGCGGAACTGGCGGTAAGAGATCTTAACGTTGACATCATCGCACTCAACGAAACTAGATTAACAAAGCGGCTTACTCTCCAAATTCCAGGCTTTTCCTGCTATCGACTTGATGGCCGGGTCGACGGCTCTGGTCAGGGTATTGCTATCTTGGTTAGGGCCGATTTAGAACACGAACTTCTTTCAACTCCGCCGACCCTTAACCTAGAGGCCATAGGAATATCCCTTTATTTTAACCACGGCAAAATTACCATTTATTCTGTTTACCAGTCACCCAATATGCCCTTGCTCCCTAGTGATTTAAACGCCCTATTTTCGTCAGATAATAAAATACTAATTATGGGTGATCTCAATGCTAGGCACCCTTATTGGTCACCTGGTCCAACCAACGCCCACGGTAATATAATCTACAAGCTCATGCTCGACGACGAAGTCATTGTCCATGCCCCTAGTGAGCCTACTCTAGTTCACTACAATGAAAATAGGCTACCTACCAACCCTGATTTGTTACTTACTAAAAATATTTATACTGTTGACTCTATTGAGACCATATATGCACTCTCCTCTAACCACCTTCCAGTATTTGTACGTCTCGCTATTAAAGCGCGTCGTAAGCCAATTGTAAAGCTAAATTATGCAAGGGCTGACTGGAACGGTTACCGCTCGTATTTAAACAAAAATATATCTCTACACAAAACGACCTTTAAATCTCCCGATAATATTGACTCCGCCATCTCAAACCTTCATAGCTCTATAATTTCTGCAAAAAACTTCAATATACCGGTAACAACCCTTAAACCTTGGGAGACCTCACTGCCAAGAAGCATTAAAAGAAAAATAAGAAACAAAAATCGTCTCAGACGTTATTCCGCCAAAGAAACGAATATTGTAACTCGTAAACTTATAAACCGTAAAGTGAAATACCTCCAACAAGATATCAATGCTGCATTAATAAATCACCGTGACAACCTGTGGGTTCGTAAACTTAGAAAAGTTGACAATCCTTGTACCGATTTATGGCGCATTGCCAAAGGGCTGAAATCAACTTCTACCCCACTTTTAGCCCCACTTAAAACTAAAGATGGTTCCACTACCTCAAATATCAAGGAACAGTGTGAAGTTCTAGCTAATGCTTTTTCTCACAACATGTTGCTCACCCATAACTGGCCCAGCGACGAGCAGTCTGTTGTCGATGCCTCCTGGCACTCTCTAGACTGCCTCCAACAAGATGGTTATCAAATTCAACTGGTTAAACCAGCTGAAGTAGCCAAATTTATATCCTCTCTCAAAACTCGTAAAGCAGCTGGACCGGACGAAATCTCGAATCACTTAATCAAACAATTACCCCAAAAATGTATTGTGCTGCTAACAAAAATATTTAATGCCTGCTTACTGACTGCATATTTCCCTAAAGACTGGAAAGTAGCCAAAGTCATCGAAATACGCAAGCCGGGCAAAGATCCATCTGATCCTGCAGGTTATCGTCCAATTAGCCTCCTACCATGCCTAGGAAAACTTTTTGAAAAAATTTTATGCATCCGACTTCGCCGAGCGACAGAGCTTATAATAATTGATGAGCAGTTTGGCTTCCGTGAAGGTCATTCATCTACCCAACAGCTCGCTAGAGTAGCCGAGACTGTGTCTCATGGACTCAATTTGCGTGAGTCGACAGGCATGTTCCTCCTTGATATTGAGAAAGCCTTTGACACAGTCTGGCACCAAGCCCTTATCCATAAACTACTAAAAATTGGCGTACCTATAGCAATAATTAAAATAATGAAATCGTACTTAACCCATAGATCTTTTAAGGTGCACATAAATAGCACAATCTCTTCACCCAAATCGGTCCTAGCCGGAGTCCCGCAAGGATCAATTCTTGGTCCACAGCTCTTTTTTACTATACCTTAACGATATACCCATACAAACCCGCACCAACCTCGCCTGTTTTGCCGATGATACGGCATCCTTTACTTCTTCCAAAGACCTGGATTTGATAATAAGTCGCCTCCAACTTTCACTCGATTTATTGACTAATTTTTTTAAGAAGTGGAAATTAAAAATTAACGCCTCTAAAACAGAGGCAATTATGTTCTCCGGGACTAGGTCGCTACCATCTCGTACCCTCAACATTGAAGGATATGCGATTCCATGGAGTCGCTCTGTTAAGTACTTGGGTGTCATATTGGACAATAAACTCAACTGGACCCTTAACACGCAACACATTAGGCTCAAGAGCATGAAGGCTTTGAATGCACTAAGCCCCATCCTGAATAGAAGATCGTGCCTCAGTAGCAAAATTAAGCTAAGTGTATATCGCACCTTAGTACGACCATGCATAACCTATGCCTGCCCAGTATGGAGCAGTACGTGCCCTACTAACCTTAACAGCTTACAAGTTGTGCAAAATAAAGCATTAAAATATGCATTTAATACCCCGTTTCGAACAAACCTTCTAAATCTTCAAATTAATATTAAGTTTCCGACTATTCACGATTTTATATACGAACTATCTAAGAAATTTTATTTACATAACAACCGACATAGTAAAAATAAACACATTAATAACCTTTGTAAAACGCGGAAGAAAAATTTACGTTACATCGATAAATACAACCGATACAAATTACCCCATCACTTGTTTCTTGAGTGCGATGAATAACAGGCCTGCGCAGGTGCGCGAGTATTGGTCATCGCGTCGCGCGCGACCTCCGGTCTTATTATCAAGTGATATAAAGCCGGAATGCGCGTGCGTCGCGTTATCGATGCTCGCGCTAGCCTTAGCGGGTGACAGTTCCTATTATGATTGCTTGCCGTCCACTCTTTTGTTCTCGGTGCTACCCTATTTTTATTGTTAGTTATAATTAATTATTTAGTTAAATCTAGATATGATAAAATTGCAAATCTCACCTAAAGATTGCATAGTCCCAGTTTACCTCATTATTAATGCTAAACTTCGAAATATTATAACTTTAGTTTTTATCTGTTTTGTCTTATAAGTTTTTAAAAAAAGCAATACGGCTTTTAAAAAAAACGTGTTTAGTTATAAGTTTGTTACATTCCAGGAATTAATGTACACTGGACATGTAGCACTTTTAATTGTTATTGAACATTAAATAAAGAATTTTTGAAATTGAAATTGAAATTGTATTAGTTTTTTCAACAAAATCCCTAGAGATGTTTTGTCAATAAGTAAATTCAAATCGTACGTTAAAATAAAGCTATTGTTAAGGCCTATTATAAATTCAAATCGCGACTCTGGGCTGAATTTCCAGACTCGGGGGCGATAGTCAACATCCATGTAGTATTTTTTAAGGATTCTATTATTTCAGTATAACTAGTATTATTATTATTTTAGTATGTAGCCAAGTTCACATTTCAAGGATCGTCGTACTCGCTTGAATGTCTTTGCTTGTTGCGGTGTTCATGCGTCGGGTTGTCTCTCACCCTAAAATCTGGCGAGGGTGGCAATGGCTGGCCATGCGTCATACTCGTGAACGGGTGCTACTGCTGGTGACTGGTCGGACTAGAATTCATGTATGCGGTAAAGTGACTTATTTCGACTATGATTTGCGTGTTGTTCTCACGAGAATGTAGTGCCTGCTCCTATTTCACCATGCCTTCTGCTGATAGAGGACAAATATTTGTTTTTAATTTATTTTATTATTATTTATGAACTATTAATTACTTAAGAAGTCATGTGTGACATGGTGTAATGGTTGCAGTAAACAAAAAACTTGGCGATTAAAATGAGTGGCAGAGAGTTTATTTTTCGTTCTACGAAAGAGAAGAACTTAAAATAAACTGTCAGTAAGTGTAAATTGAGAAGCATAAGGTTACATTGTGTTACCTATAATATATTAATATGAATAAAAGATTTTGTGTTTTTTTTTAAATTGCATTCACTGACATAAATACTTGAAAATTACGATCTAGCCTCAATTAATTTACTAAAGAAAGATAAAATGAAGGTGTTTAATCAATCACCTTAGTGATTAAAGTACCGACTTTGTTCACGAGTTCCTAGAATTGCAATACCGCTGTGTTAGAGTCTGTTAGTGTTGGCTGCAAACATAGAAAATAGAAACTTAAAAGGCCGGCAACGCACTGGCGAGCCCTCTGGCATTAAGAGTGTCCATGGACGGCGGTATCACTTAACATCAGGTGAGCCTCCTGCCCGTTTGCCCCCCGTTCTATAAAAAAAATAGAGATAGTATCTGTTAGTCTAATAGCTGAATCTTCTCTTATAAAGAAACAATAATAAACATTGTTTGACTTGACAATATTGAATTTTATGGGTTTCTGGCATGCTGCAAGTTTTAACCTTTGTGAGAGGCTGGTACCTATAGCCTTATAAGTCCTGTATATAAAGACATGTCTTAACTAAAGTAATAAACAAAACAAAACCGAAATTAGTGGTTTTGGGTGCGTGAATATGTGTAAGGGTGCGAATGAAACGTGTGGAATTTAATTTAAAGTCTTCCTCAAATACCTATTGAAAACGTTGTATCGTAAACAAGGGTTTTCAGAAATTAGGTCTCATGCGGTCAACTAATAACGCTCTTTAGATAGATCATGATTTTGATTATACTATTACATTGATAGCCTTAATAGGAATTATTTGTTTTGTGAATGTCATTTCACGAACCAGTGGATTCATCCCACACAGCCAATCGCACCCATCTAGATTCCGGAAACGACAAGGTTGACTTAACTTTGGGATTATTCCAGCTCCAGATGCAATGTTCCAAACACTTTATATTCACAAAAGTCTATTAACTCTTATATTGTATAAGAGGTCACTATTTAAACCGGTTATTTCCCTTTGATAGTTCCATCGAGACGTTAATACAAATATTATATAAACAAATTTATGTGAGAATCTGAGATGACCGTTGCCCTATTCAGACATTCTTAAGGTGACCCTGTGTTGATGTGGTGGTTTTAAAGTGTTGAAGTTTTCTAATTTACGATACGTGTTTGAACATGTGATTCAAGCAATAATTGTTGCAAATTAAGATACAAGAACAAAGGATTTAAATACTCAAGTAAGTTAATTAATTAATTAATTTATAAGCGATCATCCCCGTCTCATCTCCCTCGGACTAGCAAAAATATGGGGCGGCCGCCCCATATTTTTATATACGGAAAGTAGTAAGTGGCTCAAATATAAGTCTTTCCCCCAAATTCAATTTCGTTTTTGGGTCAAGCGCACACGCGCTACATAGTTGACGCCTGAGAGATAGTACCGGCTACCCCAGACCTGGTGCTTTCCTCGCTCAACGAATAAGTATCGAAATACAGCGAGTAAATGCTACCAGCGTTGACGGTACGCTGCCACAGGGATTTTTTTTTAATATGAAAGTAATGAAAATTGAAAATACTGTATATTTGATTGTAATAATTACTAATAAACACTTCTGAATTTATTAGTTATCTTTACAATTCAACTTATGCTCCTTCAAGAAAAGAGCGTACCAATTCTTAAAAGGCCGGCAACGAACTGGCGAGCCCTCTTGCATTGAGAGTGTCCATGGGCGGCGGTATCACTTAACATCAGGTGAGCCTCCTGCCCGGTTGCCCCTCGTTCTATAAAAAAAATAGTAATTTCACAGCATCTGTATTATAAAACACTTAGAAAATATACAAAGCCAAAATACATTACATAGATAAACAATAAGTATATATGAAACATAAAACATAAGTAAGTTAATAAATTTAACAAAAAAAAAAGACAGCAACAAACAACAATTATTCATTTTTAATATTTTAAAGACTGTTACTGCTAAAGAAACTCGTACTCCATCCAGCCTATATTTCCTCACAGCCTCTTGGCTGAGGTGGAAAATATCCTCATAATTAGTGTTAGTTAGATAAATTTAAATATTATTTGCCAATATTTCAGAATGTTTAACTTTTTGGGTAATTTAGTTATCCGAGTTTAATGCATATTTATAAATATTATAGTAAAATTTCACCAATGGACTTTGTATCTGTGTGCGCATTTAACATTCGCTCGAACGGTAAACTTCGTGAGGAAATCGACTTGCCTTTGGCCGAAAACGTGGACGGCGTGTGTCAGGCACAGTAGTCCTATTAGATCGATTTATTTATTTAGATTAGACAAGTGATCACGATAAGATATATAAATTAAGGCCTATACGTAAAGTCGTTGCAAATCTAAATTTGGTGACGATAAAACAATTACCTCATCCTATAAGACGGTAATTACTGAGTAAGCTCAATTTTTTAACGTATCGTTATGGCAGTCTATTATTGTTAAGGTTTTCTAAAACACTGTCTAAATACGCCAACATTGCCGCACGAAAAAATCATTACGTAAAAAAGAACTAAAATGGCGGCTCGCTGATCGTCATGGGGTGGGCATTTTAAATGTACATTCTCTAACACAAGCGCAATAGTCAACGATGACGCGTTGAGGGAGACTTCCCCCTACACTATCCAACTAAACGCACACACACATATCGTCCAGCAAAATTTGAGCCCCCAATTCTCTCTCAAAAGTCTAAACCACCCACAAAGTGCCATCACTCTTTTCACAATGACGGATCAGATTACGTTGGCCGTGCACGTAGGCATAAAATTCAGAAATATAGGTACATAGGCATTGTATTCTCCTCTGAGAACCACAAATGAGATCGTAGGCGAAGTGGAACGAATGCGCGAGTTCGTTGTATTTATTTTGCTGAATAGAGCTTAAATACACAAAGCATTATTTGCGCGTGATACCTATGTGGATCTGTTTAAACAGCTTCGCTCTAATTAACATGACGTTATTAAGTTGACGTCTTCAACGTTCAAATATACTTCTAGAACATGATTCCATCTCACCGAGATATCTATTTAATATTACTGCAATCAGACTTCTTCCGATCTGATACTGGACAACTAAAATGTATACGATGAAAGTTGAACTAAACCAAAGGACAGATTATATTCGAAATTAAATTTAAAAATCGAACTTCAGACTTCCGGTGTATAAATGCTCTGTGGAGGCTCTATAGAGGGCTCTTTATTGCTATTAAAATCTAATCAATAGGCTACTGCATTAACGCATAAAGGCCTCACAAAATCAAAACCACAACGAAAATGCGTATGAAATAAAACGAAACGTTACATAAACTATTGCGATTTTTGGCGCAGTTCTCAATATATCACGTCGGTTGCAAAACGTCACGCCTACACACACATAACTCGAGAGCACGCACACAACCTTACGGCGTCATCGTCAAGCTGTATGTCGTAGAGTCGGAAAAGAAATGTTTTTTTTTTATTTTCCTTTTTTACGTGTGTAATTCGTTATACACATGCACAATAACTTTTACAGGAAAATTGTATGGGTAAACGAAACAGTTATGAAAAAGTAATGAAGTTTTTGTTTAATTAGTTAGTTTTCTTAGTCAGATTTTGCTTGGTTTTCTTCAAGGTTTTCTGTACGATTACTTACTTAAGCGATCTTTAAACGTTTTAAGTACCTGATTGATAAAATAATTCACACTATTTTTGTCTCTAAAAAGGTTTTTTTTTTACTCTTTTTTTGCGCACGGTACCCCCCTCTGGGTATTTTCCGAAGTGTGAGCGGAGCACGTTATTAGTTCGCCCGTGCGTCGGGTAGGTTTTCACAATTTTGAGCCCGACTCATACAATGCCCATGTCATTTTCTATGATTAATAGTGGCGCGTCAGCGTGCGTGTTCACCAGTTTCCGATGTCGATTAACTTACACTTCGACGTTTCCTATAGTATAACAAAAATATTTACGACACTTAATTATTT
The DNA here is from genome assembly GCA_028984075.1 of Pieris mannii. Lineage (NCBI taxonomy): Eukaryota > Metazoa > Arthropoda > Insecta > Lepidoptera > Pieridae > Pieris > Pieris mannii. Next base: position 11,431,729 of record CM054776.1, on the reverse strand, counting down.
TATTCACTAAAAAACTAACGTTATATTATTTATAATTGCAAGCGAACATATGCGATGATTCTGTAAAAAATTACCATAGCTACACGATTTTATGTTTTTAGCGATGTATTAGTGCCACAGAAATACAGATGGAATTACGCAGGATTGTCATTGTGTGACCATTGATACAAAGAAGTCTTAGATAACATACTAGAATTTTGTTTGTAAAAATTCCTCTGGAATATTCAAAATGTAACCATTCATATAAACTTAATGAAGCTAGTATATGTCAAGTTTATAAACATAAGCATAAAGTACGTGTTCGCGATACTAAAAGCTCGATAGGCCTAAAAACGCGGCTTCCAGCCATCATTTTGCCCACCCCCCGGGGGGCTTGCACTATCACCCCCAGCGGTGCTGAAGTACGTAGACCGCGATACTAGAATATTAATGTTAACACTTAATTGAATTTTTTTACTTTTTGATTTTTCACATTAAAGATATGTCAGATTGACAACTGGAAAAGCGGCTCAAGGCGTAAAAATAATAAATTTTCGCAATTTTTATTGACGCGAGTGTCAAAAATTAAAATACAAAAAAAATAAAATTTTAAAATTGTTTCACGTATTGCTCATGATCACTTGAAAATGTAATAGGTATTTGTTTGATTTGATAAAATAAGACGGTCTATGGAATAACGATTCAGTACCGCAGTGGAGATCTCTACGTAAGCCTTCGTTATGAAGAATATAAATATATAAAAAAAATTGTGTACATAAAAATATGAGCTGTTTGATATATTTTCATAACTTAAGACTAGAAAAACCGCTCCAGTACCCATTAGTTAGTAAAAAAAAAATCATGAATCAAACATACATTCATTTTACATCCTTGTTCTAATCAATTCTTAAATATATTGTAATAAACCAAATTTACATACAATAATCAAATGACGCCATTATCTTCTAACAAATTGACGTGGCGCAGGGACAAACGTTACCGAATTTTCTAATTTCGCCGAGCAATGCTTAGTAGGGGTGGGGCTTGGGGACTAGGGGGTATAGTGTGGGGTAAGGAGGCCCCCCCACTTAGATATTTGTGAATGTCGACCCTCAAAGATACAGATCGGACCTCCAGAGGCTGGCTTTTGTTTGTCTAATGTTCGCGTTAAAATTATTCGTGAATAACCATTCTAAAAGCTAGTATTTGCCATCATATATTTGGTTTAGTTTAATTTAAATTCTCCAGACTACATTCGATTAATATTTGATTATGTACTATAGGACCACAGATAACTTATTCACTTGTGTCTGTCTTTATTATTTATGTACAAGTTAAAGTGTATTACAATTTGACCGTATAAATCATCGCTATACTTGCACAGCACAATACAGAAACAGATGTATATATAAATATCATTGTAGGCCAATTACTAATCTTCACAAATAGTTTTTTTTTTATATTACAAGAAGGTAAACATTCCAAACATTTTTAGTGTAAATAAAAGAAAAAAGAAAAACAACAGTTACCTTAAGGAAAACGGTTACGAAGGACTGTTTTGAGCTTCCGATTGGAAATATATTATTCTACTTGCTATTTTTTTTACTCGTAACTTTTAATGAATAGCGCTAAAGTTTATCATAAGTCATACGATAATAACGTTTGGTGACAAAGAATTTACAAACAAATCTTCATTATGTTAATTTAAATTACTTATAATTAAACTTAAGCTTTGAAAATTTGTTATAAAGATACTAATTCGAGCGAATAGTGACATTTGGCGACGTAATTTGAAGAAATATGCGTCAATTCGAATGTATTTGACGCTTTAGTACGGTCTAAAGGTCCGGGCGGGCGACGGGCCGATTTAATATTCTATTTTACTCCCACGATAAGATTAAAGTATGTAATTTCTTGTCCGAATGGGGAGGCATTTTGTTTACGCTAGATGAGTTATAGGGTTGCCAACTGAATTGTGAATTTAAAAAATTCAACAAACTTTGGTGTCTTTTAAGAATATCGTCAATTGTACAATTGTGTTAAAATTGCAGATAAGATTGTTTGGGCGTTATGTATACCTATGACTAAAATGTTTTTTGCGATATTAAGTAATGTCAATACAAAGCTTGCAGAACTCCGGTACAGTTCTCACTTAAAATTCATAGTATTATAGAATGAAAGTGTACAAGGTATAATTAATTTAATTTCTATAATCTCATTTTCCACATAACAACTAACAAATACAACTTCATGGGAGTTGGACCACTTGTAACCTGAAGACTCGTGCATACACGCTGTTTTCAAAAAATTGTTAGGGCTTGGTCATTGAATCACCTTGGTAAACAGAGATCACCTGTCGTCTAATACTTTCAAGGTGTCTCTATAGCTTAGGCGAGAATTTAGACAATAAGTTTAGCCAACAATTATAATTAATATGACATTTGCATGTATATTGTTATACGACTGTATGCGATGTTTTTTAAATAATCAATTTGAATGTAACAATTACTTTCAACAAAGACTGATTTATATTTACATTATAATTTAGCGTGGTAGTTATTTGTCAATATTTATTTCAAAGTTTTTAGTATATCGGTTAAGAAAAATTTTAATACTGTACTACAACCACTGGCATGTGGCACTACAACCTCTTTAGGTCTTGGCCTCAGATTTCTGAATCTGTATCATGATCATTTTTAAATCTAATAGGCAAGTAGGTGATCAGCCTCCTGAGCCTGACACAAGCCGTCGACTTTTTTGGGTCTCAGACTTGTCGGTTTCCTACGATGTTTTCTATCACCGTTCGAGCAAATATTAAATGCACACATAGAAAGAAACCCTATTGATGCACAGCCGGGGATCGAAGCTACGACCTCAGGTATGGGAGTCGCACGCCACGCCAAGGCCAACACTGCTTTATACTGTACACTTATACCCAATATAATATGGCAATAAAATCGATTTTCGTATAGCACGTTAGTTAAAAGATTTCGTATCGTACTGACATGAACAGAAAAAGCCTGTCGATCTATGCAGAACATTGATGGATTTATATGGCGTATATCTCACCAACCATCAAGTGAACCTTCAACGTCCTTCGTTTGGTGTTTACAGCACGGAATGAATGAATGATTATTTATTCTAAATAATAAATTAATACCAACCTTAATCTGAAATAAAAGAAATTAAAAACTAAAAAGCTAATCTCACGGCTTCAATCAATTGCGATGAAATATAAAAGAATGAGAAATACAAGAATTACAAAAATTCTGTGTATTTGAACCAATTAATAAATGGAATATATAAAAAATCTTAACTCAAAGATGTCTAGATAATATCAGATGAATATCAAAAAGAGATTTCAAAAAATGAAAATTATTGCACAGGATTAATTAATTTTTTTTATTACTTATTTGCTTAATTAACCTTAATCTTAATCTTAAAACCAAAATCGTAAGCAAAATAAGTAGTATAAGTAATAAAAGGAAATAATGTTTATTTGTCAATATAACAATACTTTTTTTATTGAATGGCTCTCGGCCGTAATCGTCTTTAATTTTTCTTCAAATGTCAAGTATTGTTAATAAATTTACATTATAGGTACTGTACCCAGTAAAACTAAAGGACAAAATGGCAGCCCTTCTGTCAATGACATAAGAAGTGCGACCCCTAGCCACATCGCTTCACGTCCTCTAATTCAACCCCTGGTGGGGGTGGGCCCACTAAGATGACGGTTATATTGGACAATTTTCATCCGCACGAAACTCGTGACTGGCTTGCCAATGTACGCCTTTATTCACTTCATTTTGACGGAGAATATTTAAGACGAAATTATTTATGTAAAATAAAATATTTAAAATTCACAGCTTATATTGAGAGCAATAATTTATCATTATAAACTATTAACGAAAATTGATGTAGATGTCGTAGCTCTGTACTGGATTCTTTTAAATGTATTTAAATCAATGCCACTACAACCTATTTTGGTAAGCTCTGTTTTTGTTTCATGATCATTTTTTTAAGTACATTAATAAATAGTTGTTACTTATCATGTATGAAGTTTTGTGAGAAAAAATAAAGATTAATATTATTATTATTTGTCGATCTAATGCAAGTAGGTAATCAGCCTCAATACTTTGCACACATCGTCGGCACATTAGGGTCTAAGGCCGGTATCCCAATGATATTTTTCTACACCGTTCGAGCGAATAATAAATGCTCACAGACAGAAAGTCAATTGACGACCTCAGAAATGTGAGTCGCTCCAAACGCGCGGACTCTTTTACCTAATCGGAGTCAAAAATGAAGCAAATTAGATTTAAAATCTTACAACAAGACGTGATTGAATGATAGCATTTTTTATACAAACCGATAGCTTATATCATCAAAATTTCATCATAAATTAAATTCTTTAGCTTCACAGTTCTAAACGCAAATATATCAATTTTATGTGGCTGATAAACAAAAGTGAAAAATACCTCGAAACAAAGTTATTTGCTTTGAAAGATTTTACGACGCTTGAAATTCTTACATGATAGATTACTTCATAAAACAATTCAAAATTAAATATGAGTGTAAACAATGATAAAAGTCTTCATTATCTCTAGTATGCTTGTCTTTATGGTCCGATTTGCTTTGTACTCTGTGAATAGTGTCATAGACATGGTAATGTATTGTCTTCGGCGTTTCGCTCCTCCCTGCTTCTCAATGTCTTTTGTTTCGTTTAGTGTCTATGAAAGCAAAGATGGCGGATTTACCTCCAATGAAATATACCATGTTAGATAGATACAAAAATTCTGTTAACTTATACTCTGTGGTAATACACGTAACATAAGACTTTATTAAACGTATGAGGTTATATAAGGCCTTTTAAATTTCAGTTGCTATTACGATTCTTACTTATAATCTTATTTACCTTACAAAGCTCTTTACACAGTTCGCACATATTTGAAATTATATTGTTAGAGACATATGAATTATCTTGATAGAAGATTGACATATTACATGTACTATATAATTCTTTCATTTGTATCATCTAATTCCAGCCAAAAATTATGCTAAGATAGTAATGTCTGATTATTTTAAATGGACCACCGTTACCATGGCAACAAATTTGAATGTGAATTGATTTTCGTTTCTTGCAGTTAGCCGTATACAATTATTTTATATAACACGGTTAATACAAGTCAAATCCACATATAACTTGATTCAAATGTAGTATATAACAGCTATATTTCTACAACGATAAGCCGTTTTAATGAGGGTTCCAGAATATCCGACAAAATTACCAACTCATGACATCCACTAACCCTTTCTAATCTTCACCCCCGCGATTTCTTCTCCCTTCAGGGCCCAAGTCACCCTTAAGATCGATGGAGGGGAGGGTTCAAAATTAGGGGTGCCCTTTGTACGTCTCAGATGGGTTGTTTAAAAGGCTACCGAATACACGACACTGATGATAAACACTATTAGTTGTACTACTACTTGTGTAGGTTTATGGTCCTTTGTTTTCACGATAGTTACAATATATAGAAGTCGCCCGAACCTGAGGTGATACGTTCGATCCCCGACCGTGCAATAATCGACTTTCTGTCTATGTTTGACATCGGCATTTTTAGCATTCTCTCGAACGGTGAAGAAAAATATACTAAGGAAACCGGCTCACGTTAGACTTTACGGCGTGTGTCAGAAACAGGAGGCTGATCTACTTGCTTATTAGATTGACAAGTGATCATGAAACAGATGCAGATATCTGAGCCCCACACCTAAAAAGGTTGAAACGCCACTATTTTTAGTAGTTATAAACTGTGATTAATAGTATCGTCCGTACTAAAAATAATTGTAAGCGTGGAATTCTGCAAACATAGACAATTCTATTGCACCATAGTGTGTTATTTATAGTGTTATAATAATAATCTGTTGCTCTCCTCGCTCAACGAAAAAGTATCGTAATACAGCGAGGAAATGCTGCCAGCTTTAAAGGTACATTACAACAGGGACCAAACTTTTTAAATATTTTAATTTTCTTAATATTCATTTTTATTTATTTGTATATTATTATTACGGTTAAGAAATTATTAAATACGTATATGATTACTAATAAAGATATTAAATAAAAAAGATTATATTCTATACTGTACAAGACAGAAGAAAATAAAACATGACTACATGTTGTATACGATTAGCTTAATTATGCCTAAAAGTCTAGTACGGGTATCATATTCAAAAGCCCCGTTTAAAGTATCCTATATGCGGTGAGCTTTAGCAGCGCCTTTGTGCGTCTCAGATGGGTCGCTCTAACTTCATGCCTTGTTTTGACATATTTTATAATTAATTTGCTAGTTTCGGACCTTAGTTTAATGAGGGTGGGTGAAATTTCAAACGCGTGAATTTTAAATGAGTTACAGCTTCGTGTATAATGTATGTACATAATATATTGAGTTTGCTAAACATAGCATTCTTTAGTTTTTGATAAGGTTAACAACATTATTTTTTATTAATTATTAACTATAATTATAAATATCAATAACTTTCTAAACGTAACTTTTTCACGTGTTTAATATAACGGCATACTAGTCATATTTCTATTGAAACCTAGTTTCTTTTGGACTATGCAGTTATTGGTTATAACTGCATAGTCCAAAAGATACTATAGTATACAGTACTATAGAATAGTTTTTGGTTAGATAATAACCATAAGAATTAAATATAAACTTCTTTTTAAAGAACTCATGCGACTCAATAAAACATCAACGCTATATATTGTTTAATGTCAAATGGAATGGAAAAAAAATATATATTTCCAACACACAAATATACAGTATTTACAATATTCTAACCCTTTTATATTAATAATAATTAATACCTACAGCTGAGTTTTTCATCGGACGTCGAGGCAGAATACGAAATTCCACCCGTATCACCTCGACGTCCGTCGTTCACAACTGAGCGTTTTTAAAGGCAGTTTTTGCGACGCACCACCACTATGTTAAACCAGCTGTCAATTGAAGTATTTCCGCACCAATTGGAATAGGATCAAGAAAAGTGCATACCAATTTCTAAAAGGCCGGCAATGCATTCGCGAACCTTTGGCATAAAGTGTCTATGGGTAGCGGTATTAATTAACATCAGATGTCGCCCTGCCCGTTTGGCTCCGGTTTCAAAAATAGAAATTAATAAATAAAGAAATTAAAAAAAAGAACAGAAAAATTATTGTTTCAATTTTATTCCATGGATTATTCACAGATAATATTACATAAATGAAAACTATGTAATAAGCCAATCTAAATAGTGCTTATACTCGCTGATTGCTAAAACGAAGGCAAGCAATTAAAACTTCTTTGTGTAGGGGGTTGAGGTTCGGAGTGGGGGGAGGTGGTCACTTGACGGACTCCGTAATTGGAAAAGTTTTGCCTGCTGTGCGGGCTATGAAGGTTACTTATGTCAAATGAGGACCAACTATTCTCATCTGTGTACATAGTCCTCCTGTATTTTGCTCTTGCGAATGCTGTTCGAATAATTTATATATCGTTATAGATCAACTTATTTTATACCAAATAGATTTATTATTAAAACAGTGGGAATTTAGGTTTTAAGTTACCTTTTTTTAAATGTAAATTCTTTTATAAGCCACACTAAGATTAAGTCGACTTAAAAATTATAAAAATATTGCTTAAATTTTAGATGTTTCTTATAGTATTAAGATGTAAGGTTCAAAGATTCTATTGTGAAACCTACAAATCTATCACTTTATTCGGCAGTTAACCTTGAACTTTAGATTTTATGGAGAAAGAAAAGACAATCGCCAGTAGAGTATCGAGTTTTCTTTAAGAAATTCAACCTAGATTGTTCGTTGATTATACACTCGAGAACTGTCCTCTTCTCTCTCACATCGTGTACAAATTGGATCGTCTCTTTCTTTCATGATTAAGTTAGATTTATTTAGTGGTACGGAAGGAAATAACTAAACATTTTCTGTTAAGGTTTCATAGGGCAAACCTAGGTTCATTAGGAGGTCCTGTACCAAATGCTTTTGTTTTGAGAACCTTGTCGTTATTATAATTTTTTTGTTTCGTTCTACTGCCGTTTGTAGTGCCGTAGGCTTTTTTCTACATCATTGTATATTGTCAGTAAAAGTTCGTGAAGCACGTCTCGCTAGATACATCCTGGCTACATTGATACGATTATTACTGACAATATTTATGTGCAGGCCGGGGCGCAATTGCTAGATCCGGTCTTACTTTTTTGTTGGCCTTCTTAAAACACTTCATAATAATCTCACAGAACCGTTGCAGGCACGGTCTGTTAAGATGTCCTGTATTTTCGGTCTACTATTATCTATGTTTGTTGCTCCAAATCGTGCCTGGACGGCTCGAATATATAGCAATGTTATACTGTTTGTTCGGCATTATTGCATGTGACTTTTCTTAATTTTAAACATATGGAGGTAATGTGCAAAGATTAGGTGTAAAGTAGGTTTCTTCACTATGTTTTCCTTCAACAGCAAATGTTGGAGCTTATGGACAGAACGTCCATTAGTACACAGCCGGGGATCGAACCTACGACCTAACACTGGATCTACTAGGCCATCACTGCTCTTCTAAAATTTTAAAAGTAATTATTAATTTAAGATAAACTCCACAAATATTTATCTATTAATTATGTATCCAAAAAGACTTGCAGATTTGCTATTTTCCCGCAAGTAACTTGTTTAATTACTTGAAACAGATTTGAGACAAAAGATAGCTGACCATTATCAAAATATTGAAATGGTGGCAGAATTGTGTTCGTCGCATTCAAGTTCCGCTAAATTTAGTAAAGAGTAATTGCAAAATGCTAATAAATAATAGAAGCGTAGTTTTTGGGCGGCAGACACGCCTGCCAGCCATCGCTCATCAGAATCCATACATTTGTTGATTCACTGATTCATTTCCCCTACAGGCGTCTGCGAGGCCTATATATAATTATATTTAGTGCACATTGACGTGGCTTCAATTAACTAATTCATGTGTTATTTTAAACATCAATAAACATTAATTTGTAAGACTGTTCAAATTACAGACTTGTAACTAATTACTAAAAAATAAAAATAATCAAACCTTTTTAGGTCTGAGGTTTCCTCACGATGTTTTCCTTTACCGTTCGAGACAATGTTAAATGCGCATATAGAAAGATGGTATATTGATGAACAGCCGGAGTTCGAACCTACGACCACAGATGAGACGTACGCTCAAGCCACTGGCACAAGGCCAACACTGCTCAAATTAATTATAAGACGTGTTAAAACAACATGACGTGATTGACTATTTAATTCTAGGGAACATAAACCATCCTTATAATATAATTCCATAAAAAACAATTTGAACGTCATTAAACGTTTAGAAGTATGAAGATACATAAATTAAAGATTCATATAGGTGTGTTTAGGCGAATTGCGTCTGGGGGTACAAATTTCATTTCGCGAAGGGTCGCAAAACTAATTTTAGTTGCAATGCAAACAACCCAATAGTAAGGGAGGCCTTTGTTTCCCTCCTAACAACTGGCGACGGGGAAATATAATTTCATTATAGTTTACTTAACATGGCCGACTAATAACAGCGAAATAAACAAGTACTAATATTTTTCTACCAAATGCCGGCTCGTCAGAACTTTGATTTTTTCTAATTTTATCAAAGTCGTGCAGCAGACCGAAAGAGTTAGAGGAACTCGAGATGTTTTGAAAAATAATTACGGTTATGAGGATTACGATGAAAAATTAATTTTCAGCTACGCAGAGATCTACGAAGGGTTCTACGCCTTGTAGTATTCGCGTAGCACTTTTGTATAAGAAACTATATCAGACTGACGACATTTGAAAAATTTCACTTTAATACGCGTAACTAGAGTTTCAGATTGCACGAAGATGTGATTTACAGATACTGACTATTACTTTGATTAGAGCTAATGTTGTTAAAGTTGAGATACCTTGTGATTTAACTAAAAGTAAATCTACTATTGTTATCATGGTAATACAATTTCTAGTCTACGTTTCGAAATAAAGACGTGAGAGTAAATACTTGCTATCCACCTAAATTAAGTATTTAATTAAATACACTCAGTGTATTTTACATAAAAATATTGTGAAAAACTTTGGACATGAAAATATAAGTTATTTTATCTTGACAAAAACGTACTTATGATTAATCTCCTGAAAGGAGTGTATCTACAGCGAGTCGAGATTACTTCCTGCACTTCCTGTGCAGCCAATTTCCATATAAAATACACACGAATACGTTGGAATAGTTTTCGCCCTATCTACATATGAAATTGTGAATCATTTTTATTATACCCAGTGGTCTTGGTAGTAGATACTTTGGTGGCGTTAAAATTGGCATAAATTCTACTTTAAATTTTATTCTAGATATAGACACAAACCTATGAGATATAATATATAAATATTTTTTGCAATTAAGTAATTTTTAACATAATAAGTAATCTATCGATAAAATATCGTAAATGGCCGCGTCCCTAAAGAATAAAAGCGACCTATAGGAACAAAAAATTTAATCGTTTAGCGTACCTCTTTAATGAATTTTAACTTTGACAATACCATGAAATTTCAGAAAAAAATCGACGAAAAGTGTCCCATAAATTTGTTTTGTCTCAAATTCAATAAAACAATTTTAATATATAAATCACTGTGAAGTCTTCCTATTTCGCAAAGAAACAGGGTCATAAACAATAAAGCAACGTCATTAGACCATTTGTTTTATACGGCCTTTCTAAGGGTGCTAGGGGTTGCCATGGGTTACGAAGGGTCATCTTAATTTTACTGTATTAGCAAGTCTTGTAACCCTTGGACATTAATCGTAAAGGGCCCAGAGGTCAGCGAACTCGTATTAAGATGAGAGGGGTGGCATGTTTTTGAGATATTCAGATGCAACCAAATATTGTAGACATTTTAATTTATCGCTTTCTAGAGACTATTATTAATTTGCATCAACTAATTATTTATTTAAATAGCTATTACTTGCATTAGTATAATATTGGTGCCATGGTATATAGGACGAGTTTAATTTCTAAACTGTATAAATAAAAAGGAACCTATGCGCAAAAATCGAAGACTTGACCAACCCAATTTTTTTTTTATTATTCCTTGAACTATGGAGAGAACGACGTAAAAAGGTAGGCTAAGTAAAAAATCATATTAAGATGAAACAATCGCGGCGGAGGCTCAACGATTAATGTCTCACGTCAGTAGGCACGGAATGAATAATTTTGAATGACTGTTTTTTTTATTATTATAAAGCCTTTATTGCTGACACGCAGTATAATATAATAATTACACTTATTTAAGTTACATATAAAACTAAATTCTAATTACTAATACATAAATAAAACTTCATCTAATACAGCACTTGACCCGTTTTAGATAATCAGCGTATCCTGTGGCCTCTTCCAGCTGCTTCCATTATTTTCTGATGTTCAAGCTTTTATCTTTATATCGTCTGCCCGTCTCTTGCTCTGTCTCCCTTTTTTGCTCCTTCCATCTTTTGACATTCTGTCATTATTTTTGTCTATTTCAACCTGCTATCTTTTATGACGGGTTGTAGCACTTTAAATATCCTGGTACATTTTTTAATTATTGGAATAAAAAATATCTCTATATTTTATCGGTATTATAATTTAAATATTATATATATTCGCTGTTTAACTAAAAGTGGGCAAATGTATTGTAAATTTGATAATACATAATTACTAATTTCAATAAAGCTGAAAAGTACTTATAATGAAAATGTTTTCATAGTAAAATCGATGTGCAGTGGGCGGTGCTTCGAAGTTACCAACTTAAAACTTCACAAACCGCCCCAGTCCGTACACAGTTGAGGATTCAACGCTACTTTAAAGTTTAAATTAAATTCCCTTTAGCTACAAGATAAAGATTATGACATAGCCACAAAAAGAAAAATCAACTCTCTTCTTCTCTCATTTCATGAGGGTTTTTTAAATATATAGCTATACATTATCAGGGGACGTACGTTTGAAATTACGTAATTTTATATCTTCGTGATCAATCAAAAATGTTTTAGTTTATAACTAAGATGGAGTTAAAATTAAACTTTATGTTTCCAGTTATTAAGTATTTTAATTGCTAAAAATTTTGAACTAGATTTTATTTGCGAATAAACAGGCTATCAATAAAGCGTTCCGAAAAAGCTTCCTATACAGTATGTTTTTTCTTCGTCAATTCTCGCTTAAAACGTTTAATAATAATTAACCCACTTGCTGTTAAGCAGCGCCACAACCTATTTAAAAATAAAGCACAAAGCACTGGGTCGAGAAACTATTACAATATTCACAGCGCTGAATTTATTATAAGCAACAAGCCAACAGCCGTCAGCGATGTTGCATTAGTTTTCTTGCACCAACGGACTTTTCCAACTCATTTGCATTCAAAAGCAGATAGCGTTGATGCGCTGATACGTACCTTTGTGGTTTCTATGTAGTCTACAAAGTTCTAGTTCCGACGGAGTACCAGTTCCCAGCTGTTTCCAACTTTGCCCAGAAGTTGCAGTAATGTTGCGGTAAAAAGCGCTCACGCTAGGTTTAACAATTACCTAAGCAACGCTCAGAAGTTTTGAACAGTATTTATTCCGTTTTGTACATACAGTAGTTTCGAACACTTATGTAATGTTGGTTTAGAGCGCAGCCGAATTTTAGACGAAATTTTGTTACATTATTTTAGTTTTAGTTGAGTATTTAGCGCATTTCTGTGGTAAGTAATTAAGCTCTCTATCCGAATTAGAATATAGTTGCCTCATGGAAAATTATAAACTTTGATAACACTATTAAGGGTTTATGGACTAATTGAGTATTTAGATAACAGTTACCAATGAAAGTTTCTGAAAAATGTCTTAAACATTGTCATTTTCCACCTAAATAAATGCATCAAGAGAACGACGTACGATAATCAAAATGTATACAATATAGCGTGGTTTGCGATGAATTAACTTAAAATTAAATCACAGAAAACTCTTATATTACAGTAACTACAAAGGGATTTTATCACATAAAAATTATGTTATCCGTTATATACGTTTCCTTCCTATTAAATCTATCTTGATGATATTTAAAATAATCTTAATCTCATTTACAATTCCCTTTGTTTAATATCAGTAGAAGCAGAGAGAGCTGGAAGTCTAATAAATGGCCTGGTGCGTGATGCGTCATATTACGTTGGCTCGATTAAAACTGCCGGAACACAGTATGTTTTCAATTACACCAGGATCGCGAGATATGCGCACGGTTTAGGGCTGGATAGTCTGAGCCGAGGGCCATATTTGATATAAAGATATATGAAAAGCTTTGGAGTTTGTTCTCTAGGCTTTTAAGTGTTGATAACATTTAGTTTCTACCTCTGATTTTTTCTGTCATTTGTTTATTCAAATCGGCAAGTTGCTTCTGTGATTGACAAACGCCGTTGACTTTTTAAGTCTAATGCTTGGCGGTTTACTCAGGATCATTTCGATCATTACGAGTGTTATTTGATATAAAGATATATGAAAAGCTTTGGAGTTTGTTCTCTAGGCTTTTAGGTGCTGATAACATTTAGTTTCTGCCTCTGATTTTTTCTTTCATTTGATTATTCAAAACGGCAAGTTGCTTCTGTGATTGACAAACGCCGTTGACTTTTTAGGTCTAATGCTTGGCGGTTTACTCAGGATCATTTCCTTCACCTTATTACGAGTGTTAAATGCGCACATCAAGTCAATAGGTGTAAAGCCGGGGATAGAAGGGAAAATATTTAAAGGCTGAAGTAACAGATTTTTTTAAAATTATAACATAAATTAATGTACATTAATCAAATCAAAATTATTCATTCATTTAGGTCACACAATGTATACTTATGAATGTCAAAAAGTAATACATATAAAATGCATCTTTTGTTACGTTACGTTACGGAAGAGAACTGGTAATAAACTCTCCGCCATTCTTTTTAACCGCCAAGTTTTTATTTTACATAATATTTGTAAACATGGTGTATGTTCCAAATGACTTAAGTAATTAATAGTTAATTAATACTAATAAAAAAGATTTGACTTCTATCAGCAGGAGGCATGGTGTAATAGGTACACGCATTTTCATTCTCGTGGGAACAACACGCAAATACATAGTCGTAAGTCATAATGTAACTGAATTGTCAATTGTAAATAAAAGTCAACGTGTTTCACGACGAGGATGCCACTGTTTTATAAAATTTTGCGTGATAATAACAATGTTGGTAGCCCTGGAGCGCGTCTGGCACGTTTCCCGCGTGCCTTTCCCGCCATAGCAATTCCATCGCTTCTCGCACACCATTTCACACCTTTAAGGTGCCTAATTATTATGAGCACTAGGCAATTTGCATATATGATTGAATACATTTCGTATTATTAAGTATTAACTTCAGATGAAGTCTTGCTTTGAGGTCTAAGATTACGAAAATATATATTCCATTTTAAAACATATCAATTTTATTAAACGAATTCTAAAAAAGCAAAGATTATGTTAACAAAAATAATTCAACTTGCTTGTTTAACTGATTAAATATATGGAGGTCAATACGACGCGTAATCCATTTATGCAATTTCATTTTAAATTCGTTAACAGAATTTGTTAAGCTAACCTGATCTGAGATATATTGTTCATTGATTATGATAAAATGTCACTACAGTAATATAATATTATTACTCTAAACTCATATAACATTTATAGTAGAAATTACATGTCCAGAAAGGGCAGAAACATTTTAATTTAGACAAAATGTCCGCCATAGCAGTAAAAGATAAGCGCGCGCAAGGATGTGGGCATAATGAAATCCGGGAGTCGCAATTAAAGAGGGGACGCCTTCGATCTTAGAGCAATCTAAGGGTGAG